>CAWUFW010001945.1:0-1480000 GCA_963921515.1 Calotriton arnoldi | reverse complement strand
GCAAAAGATTAATCGTATTAAATATAAAGGCCTATAGAAAAATAGCAGCGGCTTCTCCTGCGTCAGCGTCCAGTGCTCAATAAAAATATGTAAAAACAGCGCTCGTCCTACTTAACCTCTTATGCCCTAATACTAGCTTACTAAACAGAAAAGTTACATTTTTGGGGGCGAGATTCACTCTAATTGGTCCATTTGGGGGGTGTCACACATCTCATTATTCTTCTCCTTGTTCTAACCAGTTCTTTGGAATGTATATAACTTGATCCTTTCTCACGTTCAGGACATTACCAATCCAATCGACCGTCTCTATTTGTATCTTCTTTCTGATACTTTATTTTGAACAGTTCATTGTCCATTCTCAAATACACTGCGACTTCTCACGCTCTTTCGCGAAGCCCCCTTGGCACACGCTCGGGTGATAAGGTCATCATAGCCTTGATCCCGCTTCCATCCCAGGCTTTGGAAATAACCACGTGACGCTTTCATTTACAGCTTCTTTCTTTCGTTTGGAAGCCATCTTGCGCACGCGCACTTTAGCTTTTTCGCCTCAGCAGCCATTTCTACAGCACGGCCTAGCAGGCCTAAGCAAACTATCATAGAAATAAACAGAAAATAGTTAAGGATAAGGAAAATAAGCCTTTTCGTTTCCCTCCCATCATTCTACGTACCCCAATTAGGCGTTACCTAGCAGAAGCAACATATAAAGCTATTCCTTACTTACCAATCGCTTTATTTTGCTACCATACAATTTACTACGAAGCACAAATCTTGCAATATTATTCTAATTAGTACGCAAATCATTATGTTAGCGTTATTCACATTAACAATTGTAAGTGGATTAGTTTGCACATGAAGTGGCATGTTACCAAAACATTTATGAAGAAAACATACGTTGTTGGTTATTCACTGAAACAAACAATTTTATTAATTATTAATGTTAATATTAGGGGGTTCAAAAATGTTTTTCGTTTACCTTGCTCCATCAACTCCCCCCTTTGGTAATTTTTTTAATATCACCACAAAAACCCATGTCACACCAATTTGTCAGATAGCATATTTCTTGTCCATTTGCTTCTGGTTAGTTTCACACAACTGTATCTTTTTCATTCTGTCTTTTTGTTTTCTTATACATGCTTTCTTTTAGTTCTTCCAGTTCTATTTCACCTATCTCTCTTTCTCTTTCTTTATTTATCTTATTTTCTCCTTCTATCTTGTTTTGTCTTTTTCTTCTTTTGATACATACAATAACGAATCTCACAACTAATACTACTAGAATTATTAACGTTGCTGTTATCATAACTTTCCCTATAATAAAACTACTTATCTTAGAAAACCAATTTGATACTGAGGAAATACCCTCACCAAAATGGAAGATCTTCACTTAGTGTGATTCCAGTGTTTACAGCGGTATTCATTTACTATTAAAATATAGTATTTATTTAGTATGCATGAAGACTATGTAGTATGCCCACAAGCCGAAATATGCAAATGAGGGAATACTAGTTCTACTCAACTACCCTTCAAATACATGATGAACACTTCAATTGATTGCTAAAAGAAGACTAGTAGTATTCTAGAAGAATAGTATTTGAAGCTTAGTAGTATTCTGTTAGGGTTTATTTGCAGCTCTTGTGCTATTTCAAGAGCAAAATGAAGGCTAGTCTCATTGATTGTGACCACTGTTTGAAGACTAGTGGTATTCTTTGTGAGCAATATCTGAATACTAACAGCAATGATTGTGAAGACTCAAGTAAGACTAGCAGAATTTATAGTGAATGTTAATTGAACATTATTGTGCTATTTCAAGAGCAAAATTAAGGCTAGTCTCATTTATTGTGACCGCTAATTGAAGATTAGTGGTATCTTTGTGAGCAATATCTGAAGACTAATGGCAATGACTGTCAAGAGTTAAGTAAGACTATAGCAGAATTCAAATTGAATGTTAATTGAACACAAGTCACATTAATTCTGATTAATTTATAGCAATTTTATTCATTTGGTTGCTTGCACAAGGCTTCTTTTAATGATGGCTTTTGGACTAAACTTTATATGTTACATATCTTGGGAGTCAATGATTCTAATACGCCTGTTACAAACTCATTAGTCATGCATTTGGTAGGCATTTTATAATTGTGGTATGTGAGAAGACCGGAGCAAGAGATCGTAGGAGAAGCACAAAGCAAAGGAGCCAACCCAGACATACACAGGATTGTACCAGGAGACCCCTCCTCCTGCAAGTAGAGAGCCAGTTGAATTGTCGAGAAACTGACTGAATTCCCACTTGGTCCATGACAAGACAGGATCACCACCGTTTGTTTTCAGGTTACCCAAAATGAGCAATTGTGCAAAATTCAATTAGTTGTCAGATAAAAAGTAATTGTTCTAATTCCTCCTGTATTGATTGTCCACCAGACTCCATTAAGGTTAGAACTTATAAAAACAATTCACTAAACACGTTTGTACAAGGCGTTTATGGCATTGACTTGTACATTTTTTTAAAGGAAATGCAGTAGGTCACAAAAGTGTGTGATATGACATTTCAATGATATTTGCCTATGGAAGAGTGATTGGCTTTGCCAATGTGTTTTAGCCATGTTGTGCACTAGCTAGTGGTGTGGAGTGTTGCAGTGTGGAATTGCGAAGAGTGGAATAGAGTGTTGTAGAATGGAGTGGTAGATAGTGTCATGTATTGGAGTGACAGAGTGGAGTCGCGTAGAGTGGCGTACAGTGGAGTGGCATAGAGCAGAGTTACTAATCTGTTGCTGCATAGTGGAAGTCCTTTTGTGAAGGTTGATGGGTCACCTTTCTGTAGCGTATTGCTGTATTTGAGTTTTAAAGTAGTACTAATGGAGTAAAACCTTCGCTAAGCCAGTGTCAACAATAAAAATGCCAAAATAATAAATGCAAAAATGTCACAAAATGTGCTGCATTCGTCTACAAAATTTGCCTTTTCTTACCACATAATTTAGTCAACTATGGCCCATGATTTGGTCCTCTTCAGCTGCATAATTCCAGTGGCCCCTACATAGATTGACAATTTCTTGAGATAATGGAAATACAGTTGCCTGTTGATTCTCAAATATTTACCAGCAGCAGCGAATAAGAAGAAAAATGTTTAGTGGTGAGTAGTGTTATTAGGATGTGTTGTGAGTGGGTGATGGTATAGTGAGCAAGAAGCACAGTGGCTTTGAGTAGGGTCTGGCAAAACAGAGGGATATTGAGTGGTTTTGTTAATGACTGCAGATTAGTACTTCAACTGGCCTACAATGCAGTAGGCGTTTCTTCTTATTTATTTTTTTAAGGGTCTGCATTTGGTAAACAGAAACTTATTTCCGAGATATGCAGGTGAGGAGTACAAAGGGAAAGTGCCAGAGAATTAGGTGTTTTGGGTTATGTGGTCAAAGTTGCTGCTACTCACTTGGGGTTACAAAAGGGGATGATGGACGGAACGTTTGAGCCAATCAAACACTCGCCCCCAGTCAACTGATCTGGGTTTAATCCATCATCATTCTTTAGCTCACTCCACCACCCCAGTTCAGACATGGCCATATGCAAATCAGTCTGACCCTGTGCCTCATGGGAACAGTCCAGCCCGAACTGCCAAGCCATGTCTTCCCTGGACCGGCTACTCACTTGGGGGCATATTAGCAAGACCGGCGATAAAACCCAGGTTAGATGTCCTGCACATCTAACCTGGGCTTCTATTGGAATTCTATAACGCATATTAGCAAGCCCATTATCGCCGCTTTAGCGGCAGTTTCCTGCCGCTAAAACGGCGATAATTTTATCGCTCGGTCTTGCTAATATGCCCCTTGGTTTTAAAATATGAGTTTCACTTACCTTTTTAGCAACCATTCTTACCTTGAAATGTTCTTATTTTTCAGACCAGTAGCAGGGCAATCTGACTAATAGCTGTAATAAATGACAAGGAGATATAAGTGATTTACTAATGTAAAAAGTATTTTGTAAATAGGCACATAACATTGTGAATTCAACTTCTTAAGCATAAACCGAGACAGAATGTGTGGTTGAGTTTCACTAACCATACACCATATTAAGGCATATTGAGTGGTGAATACCAAATTTATTACACAGTCACCACAGTTTAGTTCTAGTTTGGCCAGTGTTTCCATAGGAAAGGCATTTTTTCCTTTCTTTAATAGCCTTGATACCGTTTCATTAAACATTTTTAAAAAACAATCACTTTGGCTTCATCATGGAAAGTTATGCAGAAATTATACCAAAATTGATCAGCAAAATGTTAGAACTTTAAGGAAAAAACCTGCTTTTGGTTATTTGGTGTAAATCTGTTCAGACATTTTTGAGAAATTAGCATCAAAATGGAGATCATGATGAGCTGGTCTCTTGTCTTCGTGGACTAATGCATCCACTGTAGGAGTCTATACATGACCTCACTGCAACGGGTTCAAAACCCAATCCACTCAGCCTTTTATCCGGAGGTTGATAAAATGAGTACCATTGAGTTGGGTAACAATAAACACCTATTAATCAGCAACAAGATACCTTTTCGCTGAACGTGTGCATTACAAATGTACATGTTATGTTAGGGTAAACACCAGTTAAAACTTAAAAATAGCAACCATTGGTGCCAGATAATCTGCAATTGGCCCATTCAAAGTGGAAGGGTGGACCCTGATTGGCTGGCCACAAAAATGAGAATGTTGGGTCAGCCGTCTCAATCCTCTAGTCCTGAAGGAGGAAAAAAACATGAAAGGCCACATAGGGGTCAGGATAGGCATGCCTTTGGGACACCCCACTTTAATTTCAAAACAGGTAAAAACAGAAAATAAGAAGATTGGGTCGCAGGTACCCTGGTATCCATGCCTGGTACTAGGGTACCAGCGCAGTAGCCACTGTGGTACCAATAAAACATTAACAAATAAAATACAAAACCCTACGGCCAATCACCACTTTGCACATGCGAAAGACAGGCACCATCATATCATGGAAGCCAACAACAGGACAGGAATTCCTACCATTATACCCAACCCTGCATTTTACCAGAGGTAGCCAACATATCATGCGTACTCACATATGGCCAAGAATGACCCTTTTTGTGACTGGGCCAAAGTTTTCCAAAGGTTGGGTATCATGCAATGGCTGCCTGGTTGCCAAGGAAAACCATTATGTGAGGATCAGCATATCACCAGTGTTGGCAATGGGAGCAACACTACTCCCTCAGGCACTCACAGAGCCTTAAATGTTTTTCTAGATTACCTTTTACTGCTGTCACGACGCCAAAAGGTGCTCCAGGCTGCCTTGCTTTTCCCCTCACGTAGACAGCAGCAGTTCCCCGATTAGTACTCCTGGGAGAAGTGGACGCGAGTCCTTTGGGTAGACTGCAGGAGACAACTGGGAGAGAATGACACGGCCTGGGGGAGGGTTTGAAACAGGAGAACATGAGAGCAGCAAGCAGGAGCGGGAGTGCATGGATAACTGGACACTGCAGTGGTGAGAGACCTTGTTATGTGAAAACTGTAGGTGTGAATGAAAGCATGAGTGACTCCACACCTGTGTAAACATTTACTATCTTTCTGATAGGACCATCAGGAAGAATGAAGTAAATGAGAATGCTAGCAGCTGAGGGACAGTATGAGTTAGCATACACAAATCTTTTATTGGTTCATCTATTTAAACTCAATAATATTTGGTGTTAGAACTTTCTATGTAGAAGCCTCTACTCCAGTGGTGGCTGCTTTCAATAGAAAGTGGTAGGGCAGCGGATATTTAAAAAAGAAAAAGGACTTACCTGCCGCTGTCCAGCTTCTTCCACGAGCGTAGTCCAGCTCCCAGACTGCACACCCAATCCCGAAGCTGCTCTCATGCTATTACCCAGCATGACAGCATCACCAGGATTGGCCTGAGCGGACTGGTTTAACGCTCACTAAGGCATATGAGTCTGTGGTTTTTCCCTACCTGGAAATACAACACAGCTGGGTTAGAGAAATGTAAGTGTAGGTAAGTAACTTGTACATTAAATTCATTTGCTACATTTGAAACCTTCATAATTTAACAAGGATGTTGCATCTGTTTGAATGCATTCGATATGTATCCATCAGCAGCATTCTTCACATAGTGCCTGTTGGAAAGACAGCAAAAAAAAATATGTTATTCACTTTGCATTGTATACAGGTCAGTAGGTTTTAGATTTGCTAACAGAAATTAGTTTTCAGAGTTTGTGAAAAAAAAATCAGTAGGAAACTGCACGATTTGAAATGGTCATCCACAGTTTTTGACTGATATCTGAAGCAACTTTCACTGAAAATCACTTGGTTCATGCTTACAAGGTCACCAGTGCCAGTGTTCATTCCTAACATGGTAAATGCATACTTGTTCCACATTTCACACAGTCCCCAGTCAGTGGCAAACTGGTAATGAGAGCATTGGTAGGAAGGGGGCGTGGCCAGCGAGCCAACATGGCGGACACAACTTGCTAAAGCTCTGCTGCGAATCCCTCAGTTCTCCTGAGTTCCACCCTGCCTCCGACCCATGGAGGCAGGGCAGGTTCTCTTCCATGAATGGGGAGAAACTTGGCTTGATCTTTTTGCCACCATCAAAAACGAGCAATGTCAGCACTTCTGCAGACTAGTGTTTCCAAGGCATCTCTCACTCAGACGTGCATTCCGCCTTAAGTGGAATGTGGGACTCCTGTTTGCCTTCCTGTCGATACCACTTCTGTCTCACGCTCAAGAATATTAGGACCAACTTGGGTAACTTGGATCCAGAGGACCCCAATTGGGCACGGAGGGTACAATATTCAGAATTCCAGGGCTTGAGTATCTGTCCTCTGATGTGGCTGCGTCCACGGGAGGACCTGCTATTGCAGTAGCAGGGCTGGGTTCTCAGCCTAGGCATTCACAAAATCCATGTCCATGCATGGAGATTGAGCGGCGACAGCTGAACACGTTTGATCTTACTCCAGAGGTGGTTGATATCCTCTTGGCAGCCAGGCATCCCTTAACTAAAATTAATGCCTGTTGTTGGGACAAATGTGTCGTCTGGTGCAGTACTTGGAGCACAAGTGAGAGCGGACCTTCTATACAGATTGTACCAAAGACCATCAGGTGGGTCATCGGCTCTTTGTGGAGTTCACTGAGTGAACAAGCATCAGCATAGCCAATAGTTTGCGCTTTTGGGACCTTATAAGTCTTCAGTCGTGCAGCACATTATCCTGGGTGCTGTGCCGCCAGGGATTGAAGAGCTATACAATTATTACACACTGGGTCATGCAGTCTGATTCAGGAATACAAGCTTTCCTCAGAAAACAATTATGGACGCATTCCAAGGCTTTTTAACGCACAGACAGAAAGACAAGTGCATTGATGCAAGTCAACCGCTCAATAAAATTATGTGTGCAAATGAATCACTAGAGAATTGAACAGCCTATGAACAAAAGCAATGAAAAATGTTCCAATGGCGGAGACGTCACATCCCTATTCACAAAGTGCCCTTCTCCAGAGTTTTCCATTTAAAACAATGCACGCACCATCTGCTTACCAGCAGGCCATGCTCCCGCCCTGTGTCCCAACCCCCTCGGTACAGGAGCACTAAACATGGCAACAACATCAAAATTCTCCCATTTGTCAGGTACAGGACAAATAATAAACAATGGCGGCAATGGCTGGGAGTCCTAAACAATCAAAAGGAAAAGTGGAGAATTTAGAGCAATGACAAAGATGGCTTAAAATACCGGACAATCTACAAACATTGCAAAGACCAAGAATTTAGTGAAGTAATGAATGATATCAGCAGACCACATAACTATAGGGGGTGTCTATGTGATCCGTCCCACAGTGGCAGGGCCAGTATTTGAGGTTTCACTGCACCCAGTACACACCAGACTAGGTGAGTGTTCCCTATAAAATCTGGTTTCCTGACCTACTTTTCCCCATTTCGTCACAAACAGCAAAGCCAACTACCTCTTTGGCAGTATCCACGTTCCCACCGAGTGCAGGTGGTGTGAGATTAAACTAAAATGTATGCAAGCCATTGAAAGCTTGAGCCAGATGCCTGGCTCTGGTGCAGCACAAGGTCCCCTTGAGCCCAAATAATCTGAGCTTCCATGTGGCTTCTGGCTGTCACCCACGCTGTAAACTAAAGCGCCACAAATTACAGAAAAACACATTATTAACATTAACCTTTGATGTAAACTATGAGGGGGCATGACATGCGAATCTAGTGGCTGAATGAGCAATGTAAAAATCAGAAAACCTAGGATTTTTTCCTGGCTTCCCCTCTTGACCAATTAGTTAAAAGTGCTTGTGCCTGAAGCTTGCAAGCTTAGAGTGGTGTGCGTGCAACTCCTGCATTTCCAATCCCTGGCGAGTTGCACTGCAACTGCTGAAACAATGCCAATGGAGGTACCAATGGGTGAGGCGGACTTGCATCAATAGCCCTGTGACCTCAGTGACAGTCACTGTTGCTCTAGGGTGTGCTGCTTCGTAGGATTGCCTGGAAGACTGGAGGTGAACTGCAGTACGGATTGTAGTGGACAGGCCTTCAAGGTTAACCCACACTTGCCACCGTTAGGGTCCATCTGTTGGTGCTATGAAAGCAGTGCTTGTAAGGTCTAGTTGGGCCTTCTAAGGTCCAGCATGGGAATGTGCTCACTCTGGAGAATGGTCTGGTCATGAAGGCTGAACCGTGATTCATCAGTTCCAAATTCAACAGCTCTGGCTATAGTGCCACATCCGCTCCCACACTGAACACCATACCGCCCCACTGAGAGATACTTGCAGTGCTTTCAGCTACAACCCTATTGTGCCCCGCTATAAACACCTAGATGCGACTCAAATCAAATTATGCACTAAACAAGAGTAAGTATTATGCTGCTTGGAAAAAAAATAACAGCCTTGAAAAAGTAAACACTCACAGTGAATGCGAGACTAAGTAAAGCGTGTGAAATGTAAGCAGGAACAACATGGTGAACTTTTTTAATTATTCAGAAAACAATGAGTATTTTTGCCTGAAAAGTTAACATGACAGCAGTATGGTTTAAAAAGATCACATCCCTGAACACAGAACAGCGGTACACATTTTATAAACTAAAGTTAAAAAACAGCCGACACAGATCACATTAAACGATTTCCACTCCATGCATCAACTAAGTATTGGAGTACCTCCAGGAATGCGCACTTCCCCATCTGGGGAAAACAATGCTGTTAAAAAAAAAAAGACCAGAAAACAAAGGTAGCGCTTCACTTGGAAACTATGTAAAGTGGCGCTAATGTGTTTGGGTGTGAATAAAACCAAGGCATTAGGAGGCGCCTTCCATGATGAGGTGGCCATGATCTGCACACCGCGAGGCCACCCAAACATGGGGCACCCACGCCATCAGCGCACCGGTCTGCTGCTCTCCGGGCCGAAGGGAGTGCTTCCACACACTGGAAAGGTGTTGTCCGTGTAACTCTCCACAGTAAATGGTAGTGGTAATGCTGCCGCGGGAGCTTCGAATTGAATGGCTAATTACATAGTGCGCATGCGTAAAATCACACGCATGCGCACTAAAACGGCAGAACACCGGGGGAGCTGAAAAATACAGGCACTTAAGAAAACAAGCATTTGCAATGCAATAGGTCTCACGTTTGCGAGAGTTTTAGCTCTTGGCATCGTAAATAACAAGGCTGACAGTAAAAGAGGCGCAGTTCCTGCCAAACTTGCTTCTCATGAGCAACTACTAAAAGTACCAAGTGCATGTTTACGAACAACTTGCAGGTTTTCAAAACATAAATAAAAGTCATTCTCATTTACAATGCCAATAACTCAAACTCTTGCAAAAGCGAGACCTATTGCACAGAATAGATAGAAAGGAAAATAGAGAAGGGTAGGTAGTTTGTGCAGGAAGTGGTGAATGAACTCTAGACAGAGGAGCAGAAAGAGTGTGTGAGAAAGAAAGAAAGAAGGGGAAAACCAGCCAGACACGCATAGAGGGGAGGACCTGTGTATGCAGAAGACACCCTAAGAAGAGGAGAGCATCGGTTTGAGGGACAGAAACCTTCAAAAGGCACGGGAAAGAAATTGTGCTTAGTATGTGTGAGCAGGCAGAATAGAGAGTAGATAGGGAGTATGCGGGATGAGAGGGGGCAGTGGGATTGCGAGATGAGAGAGAGTGAGGCAGTAGACACATTTGTTTTACGTGCTGGTGGTGTCCAAGGTTTTTCTCAGAAGCCTGCACTAAAAAACGTCAAGGCTGCATTGGCTTGATTCCACCTCATGTCTATTTCTTCCACC
Source organism: Calotriton arnoldi (assembly GCA_963921515.1). Classification (NCBI taxonomy): domain Eukaryota; kingdom Metazoa; phylum Chordata; class Amphibia; order Caudata; family Salamandridae; genus Calotriton; species Calotriton arnoldi. Next base: position 1,469,749 of record CAWUFW010001945.1, on the reverse strand, counting down.
ACATTACACTCTCTGCCCCTTTATTTCACTCTTACGATGCTTTTCAACCCCTGCTTTTCAATCCTCTGGTGTTTTTTCTATTGTTAATTTTGTGCACTTTTATATAGCTTGACCTTTACACATGGGAATAAGTGCACTTAACATGAGCACCAGATTACATTTTTTTGTAAGCATGTGGGTATTATGAGATTTGCCCAAGATCAAAGGATGCTGACCAAGGCCGGGACTTGGATCAGATTCCTCAGTTCCGAAATTGGCAGCTCTGGCCTTTATTCATCATCTCTTCCCCCCACTATTTTTGCTCTAGGTCAATGTCTGATGGGTAAAAGTACATGCCGGTCCCCAAAAAATGAGTGCTAGTGGGCAACACCTGAACCACTGCCTCGGTGAATTTAGTAAGACAATTATACGTTAGTTGTGGTAAAGCCAGCTGGTCACTGCTGTCTGGGATTCATCCTCAGACGAGGCGAGTGGTGAAAGCCTGACCCCCTCAGATGGACTACATGCAGCAGCACCGCAGGGAGGCAAGCTCTGAAGACCAGGCCCTAACGAGTTTAAATGGTACTCAGACCTAGATATGCATGTGCACTACGTGTGCCTTATGAATGATCACACTCCGGTATTTAGCTGTGTACAGAAGTGCCATATTGAACCACAATCATGACAACTTTGTTAGTATAACTAATAATATAAGAAAGGCAACAGCCTTATGCTCCGTTTATCCATAATTATGAGGAGAGGCGCTCCAAATCTTCTGCAAAATACATGAAAATGTACAGAAATGTATTTAATTTTTGGTGGGAAAGAAAGGTAAAATCTGCGATGAATATATATTTGAAATCTGTGGCAATGACCGCGAAAGTGGATAGTAATCAATTTTGCAAACTAATGATTAAAATAAAATAGAGCAAGCTAGTGGTTATATTTATTTTTATTATTCCTGAATGTTTTGGACGCAAGCTTATTAACAAGCACTAAGTAATTGCATGGAATAGAGAGCATCGCTACTGGAGCAAAGCGGGGATTCTGTATCGCAGAAGGAACAGCATCTTTCTGTAACTGGAAGTGTGAAGAAGGAGCGTCACTACAGAAGCATCTACAAGTACCCCAGAAAGCGCCAATGAAAACTGTTTGAAAATATATGTAACTGGGATTCTACCAAATGTAGGGGGTGTTCCCCAATTTGTCCATTCTCTTATGTCATCTTTCAGTCTTTAACAACAGCAGTCAGCGGAGCCGAGAAGCCAAATAATATCAGAAGAAATCACTAGTTATGGTTTGTTTTGAAGTTAACTTCAACTATATAACTTTTAGAACGAGATTTCCACACAACCTTCTAAAGGTGAATGAATGCATGAATAAACTACATTTAAATATGCAAAAGCACACCTGCAGGAAACAACAACACGGTTCCTGTTACAAGCATGCCATAATGGGTTCAAATATGAAACTTGTCATGAGAGCTTGATTACAGATTAGAATAAAACCCTACAGACTGGGGTGGTGGCCGACTGTTGCCCTCAGGGATCGACACAGGGAAATTAATTACCTCGGCATGCACGGCGGGACAAGAGTGCACAGTAAACACGCCAAGAATCATCCCTGGTCAACGCAGCTCCAATTTAAAGGCACAGGCAAACACGAGCACTATTTAAGACAAGTTTAGAATAACTAGAGCAAAGCTGCGGGGTGGATTACAGGGAGCGTCGCATAGGACTACAACACCCGGCAAGCCATTCATATTTGCTACACGCCATACGTCATCCTTACACTGACTCCGTAGCCAAAAAGAAATAGCAGAAGGAACTAAATAAACAGAATGCCCTTCACTGGAAAAATAAAAGTACGCCGCCAGAATGGCGGCAGCACTAAGGGAACAATGGTTTGGGGGAATAAGAGGACATGAAAGCAGGATGGGAGAAAAGCCGGGGAGGGGGTCGAACAAATGGAGCGGGAGGTGTACTGTACGGACAATGCAACATGAGCAATGTGCACTTTGCAACATAAAACAAGCTCATATTGCAAATGTACGTGACATATCTTTATGTATTTACTGGGCAACAAGAGAATGGGAAAACGCCTTAGACACAGTTGAAGGAGAGAAATACTCACATGGCCCACCTCCTCCCTGAGAAACACTTACATTTTAAACAAGCATTGGTATAGCCAATAGGTCTCGCCTTTGGGACCTTATAAGTGTTTAGCCATGCAACGGTTGATGTTGTTGCACCAAGGATATTGTACTGCATAACTATGCAGGTGACCAGCATCGGAAAGCACCGGCTCAAATTAAGCACTGTGTGGCGTAGAGCGGAGTGACGTAGCATAGAGTGGAGTGACATGGCATAGAGTGGAGTGCACTGGCGTAGAGGAGTGGCACAGAGTGAAATGTAGTTGCATAGAATAGAGTGGAGTGGCATAGAGTGGAGTGGCAGAGTAGCGCGGAGTGGCACAGAGTAGCGCGGAGTGGCACAGAGTAGAGTGGGGTGCGGTGGCATAGAGTAGAGTGAATTGAGTAGCGTAGAGTGGCATAAAGTGCAGGGGAGTAGAGTGGTGTGCAGTAGAGTGGCGCAGAGTAGAGTGGAATGGCACAGAGTACAGTTATATAGAGTACATTGGCGTAGAGTGCCCTAGAGTGGCATTGAGTGGAGTGGCGTAGAGTAGAGTGGCATTAAGAGTAGAGTGGAGTGGCGTAGAGTGCTTAAGAGTAATATTGAATGGAGTGGCACAGGTGAGAGTGGAGTGGTGTAGAATGGAGTAGCATGAAGTGGAGAAGAAGGTAGTGGAGTAGAGAGGAGTGGTGTAGAGCGGAACGGCATACAGCGGAACGGCATAGAGCAGAACGGCATAGAGCAGAACGGCATAGAGCGGAACGGCATAGAGCGGAACGGCATAGAGCGGAGTGGTGTGTAGAGTGGGGCGTAGAGTGGAGTAGGGTTATAGAGTAGAGTGGGGACGTAGAGTAGAGTGGAGGGCGTGGAGTAGAGTGGAGTGGGAACAGTGGAGTAGTGGAGAGAAGAGTGGCGTACAGTACTACAGTTGTGGGTGTAAGTAACTAAAGTGTCCCTAGAGATGGCATATAGGGTGAAAACGACAAATAAGAAGCTGTATCCCTGTGTTAAAAGTAGGAAAGCACATTGCACATCCAGGAATATTACTGAAACGCATAGAAAAAAAAATAGTGCATTGCAAAAAGACAAGGAAGAACAAAGACACGGAAGAACAAATACAGGAAGAACAAAGACGAGGAAGAACCCAGACGAGGAAGAACAAAGACACGGAAGAACAAAGACGAGGAAGAACAAAGACGAGGAAGAACACATAATTGGTCCATGCTCCAGGGAGGAGCTAACACAAGAAAAGAAGGGAAGCCTAAAGGAGCTAAGAAGTCGAAAGATTACAAATGAGAGTGACAATAAAAACAACTAATGGTATGCTGTGTGCGGGTTGTAAGCCCACTGAAATGCAAATAAATAGTCTCACAGTGCATGCACTGTCGGGGAGACCTAAAAATGGCGAAGATACATCAGAAAAATACTTGTTCTGACGAGCAAACAAAAAGGATGAACGATGCCCAGAGTGAAAGGAGTGGGGGAAAAGAGAAATTCAGTTTTATATTTTATTTAAAAATTATTATTAAGCCTGGCTAGTGTTACTATACCATCAGGCGTGTAGCTATCAAAAATGCAGCGGGTAAAAGGTCGCACTTAAGGCTCCTTTCCAGACAGAGATTGTGGTCTATTTTCGTTCCTTACATTTGGGCCTATGGCAACCTTGCTAGAAGAGCGAGCTACATGCTAAAGGACACTTCCTGCACAGTGTGTCATGAGTATGCAGACCACGTCCGTTTCTTATTGATTCCCTATGCAAGGCAGCAGAATTGAGACATCTCAAAGTGTTTTTAAAATATAAACGATACACATCAAAGTTCAAAAGAAATGAACAGCCTGCACAATTTAAAATAAAAATAAGCAAAGCCAGTGCGTTTTCCATCCGGGCTGGTTCCATATGAGAGCCTGTCCTCGAATGGATGAGTTAATTGCATGGGTTAAGTAAGGAATGCATGCCAAAGCTATGAATTTTGGGGCGGGCACGGTTAACGTTTGAGGACTGGCAAAGTATTAATTGGGAGGCAAGTCACTCACATTATCGGTTCTTCACTGGTGAAACCACTGCGAGAAAATACGTCAGCGTGATAATTATTCACGATCTACACTTTAATCTAGGCCTTCACCTTTCACACGGTTATCACCACTGCCAGCAGCTACGTTATACCCAGGGCACGGCCGTGAAGCAGTGTGCCTTTAACTGTAACCGCGTTATCTGCAGCTCAGACATTAACTCAGTAACTGGAAGCGTCAGTGCGCAAACAGCAGAAAACACAACTCGGAAACAAACCGAGCAGGGATTTTCGAGCTCTGATGTGCACTCCATCAGTGCGTCTCCAAAACAGTATTGGTACCACAACTAACCCCCGTTTCTCGCTGATATCAAAAGTCGTGCCCCCAGCAGAGCACAGTATCTGCCGGCTGACTCACAGAACCACATCCACTAATGGAAGGAAGCCAGAGAGGATGTGGCGCAGAGCCACCGACTCGGGAGCTGGAGATCCGGGTTCGAGTCTTGGCGTAGGCTCAACATCCTGTGACTCTAGGCAAATCACTTAGGGGCATATTAACAAGGGCCAGCGATAATTATCGCTGGCCCCACATAGCGATAGAAATATTATCGCCGGCTATTGCTGAAAATTATCGCCATGATAACGCTATATTTACAATGCATAGCGCTATGGCGATAATATTTCAGCGATAGCGGTGTTTGCCATGGAACATCGCTGGTTTTCCAGCGATGTTCCATGGAAAACAGCGATAACATTGCTGGTATCAGCATAATCCACCTACCATTATTAGTATGCCTTAGTCTGGAATTTAACAGACGTTAAATTCCAGCGTTAAGGCCGAGGTAGCGCGATTTTTCTTATTGCTGCACCTCCTTGTTAATATCGCGAAGCTGCCTTCGTGATATTTTCATGTGTTGTTTTCACAGCCATGCCTTCTTTGCATCTCATTAGCGATGCGAGGCGAGGCTGTGAAAAAACGGGCTCTACATCAAGGAAACACGCGCTAGCGTGTCCTTGATGATATTGCGATATAATTATCGCCGCTTATCGCCCGAAAACGGACGCTAAAGCGGCGATAATTATATCGCCAGCCCTTGCTAATATGCCCCTTAATCTCCTCATTCCGCCCCCTGGATACCCTCACGGGTTATAGCTAGGCAGTGCTATATAAACCTACAACTTTAAGTAGGGACGTATCTGCCACCGGACCAGAGGCCTGAGGGGCCCACTGTACCCCTATTAGTGCTGTATTTCACAGTTCAGAGAGCGCCCAGAGAGCCGATTTCCTTCCTTGCACTAGGGCCCCTGACACACTACATATGCCACTAGTATTGAGAGGAACAAGTCACAGCGCCCCACAACTATTAAACACTTGGCAAGTTCTTAATTGTCTGATCCGAGGTCACCACACTTCTACCAGTAGCAGACTGTATTTTAACCTATCCGAATGGTAGGCCAAAGGATAGCATAAAGAAAGTCCCTGCAGTCTCTCAATACAGGAGTAAAACACTTGTTAAAGGAGTTTTCTTATTGTAATGTATTATTCATGTCCGGTAATAGTAAACAAATTGTGTAAGGAAAATCTAAGTTGATGGAGAACTGATGACCTGACCCTAAAGTGGTCACCTGAAAGACAACACCATAGGATGGCCATCTTAAGGTCAGGACAAGCGCTCTAGTCGTAATAAAGGCATTTAAAAAAAAAAAGATGGCCTGACCCCAAAGTAGCCACCTGAAAGAGACAACACCATAGGACGGCCATCTTAAGTTCCGGACTAGAGCTTTAGTCTTAATAAAGGCATTTAAAAAAAAGTCTACAGCACAAAACAAAAAAGCAACTAGGGTTAGCATTATGGACAGAATGGATATAGGAGATAAACTTTTGAATATTTTAATACAATATAAAGTGTGATGATTGAGTCTACTTTCAAGGCGTAAAACATTCCCTCAAGCAATGCAATCCAGGCACTCCGTTGAAGGACCAAACAACCACATGAGATGAGACAATATTCCTCTGGGGAGATGTTAAAGGCGACTCTGTATATATATATATGTTTAGCAACAAGAAGTCAATAAACAGCTGCACTGGCAAGCCTGGCGTTAAATCTCCAACATAGCAGCTTGGCACCGCCAAATGCATTAACATGGAATTCGTGCTGCTGTGAACGTTACTTCCTGTGTCCATCCTCTGATGAGCATAAGGGCCAGATGTGCCTCTGGAAAGTTGCCACCCAGCAGGAGCTCGTTAATGTTTGTTCCAAGAACCTTTTCATTAAACCAAAACAAAAGAGGGGGACTAAGAGGATTGGGCAGGGCCAGCACTTAGGGTATAAATCTGGTGGAACAGTTCAGATTTTAAGCCTCTGGAGACCGTTGAAACATTATCTCTCTGAAAAAAGGCACGTGGAATCTTCATCAAAAAAAGGTTGATGCCACAGCTATATTTTAAATTATAAGCTAGTATAGCGTATTAATCAATTTGTATAATTTCTTTTCCCTCCAAGAGATCCTTCTCTATTGATATGTCATTTTTTTTAAAACCAGAAATATCTTTTTTTTCCTTTGAACTGCGTTACTTAAAACAGTCTTTGAAAGTGACCTGGCTTATTTTAACAATTCTGCTCAATAAGGTTTTATTTTCTTTTGTTTAAGAAGAGAAATATGTTCCTCTAGGTCTCCCTCTCGCTAATTTCTGCCTGAATTTCTTCAACAAAGAGGACATCCTGAAATGAAATAAGTATCACTACTGCAAATGTGGCTAATACAGGGCCTCTTTCTTTTACAAGGGATGCCTGGAGGCTTGAGAACTAACACAATGTTGGAAAACTAGTAACAGTGTCCTATCAGAAAGCAAATACAACTGAAAAGGCAAGCAAGAGTCTTGTTTATGAATGACGTAAACATAGAAGACATAAGGTAATAATGTTCAAACTGAACTGCAAAGGCACTAGAAACAAGCATTTGCAATGCAATAGGTCTCGCCTTTGGGACCTTATACGTGTTTAGCTAGAGCTATTGGCTCTGCTAATGCAGAAGTGTGGTGAGCTGTCCTACGTAAACCACAATGTGTGATCCTAGGCAAATCATGTTCTTGTCCTGTGCTTTGTTCCTCTTTATTGTCAAACAATGGGTGTTTTTGGAGACTGTACGGATGCATTCACCTATAGACAGACATACAATGGAATAGACTCAGCACAGATAGAGGGAAGTATATTTAATTATTTATATAGGTGTTTGTAAGGCGCTGTGTGCCATGTAAATAGTGCTTCAAGGCGCCAGGAACAAATCGAATTTCGGGTAGTGGGTTTGACAGGGGTAAAGAGAGAGGAGTGGAAAAGACAGACGAAAGTTATATGAAAACATAGCATGGCCTCAGGCAAGGAGTGGTAAAGTGGCCAGTGGTAACAACATGAGGGAAGATATAGTATAAAACAATATAGGAGACAAAATGGTGGAAACAAGAGCTTGTGAAAGGAAGAGAGAAGCAATGAGAGGGAGGGAGGACTACGGCTGATAGTGAGGGAAAAATGGATAAACAAGAGGGAGCAACAAACGAGAGAGCAGAAAAAAGAGCAAATAAACCCCGAAAGAAAAAGAGTAAACAATGAGTATGCAGGATAAGACGGTGGGGGCTGGTGGGGGGCGGGACAAAAGACAAGTGGCCGGAAGGTTATGCACGCCCCCAAAAGCGAGGCTTACCCTATTAATCTGTCCAACTGGTGCCTCCCGTGCAAGCAGTGTACACAGGTGGTCTCAGGCGCGCGCAGCCCTAGCACAGTCTAGTGTGTACAGTGCCCCTGCCAAGGACAACGTGAGGAATAGAATGGAACTGAAGGTATTAAAACAACAAACCCTTTTGTGCTCCAGCGCTGTGTTTACACCGCCCTTAATCCCAGCAATATTTGAAGTCGGTCATTTCTATGCCTGACAATAAAGCGCCCGCACCCGGCCCGGCCAAGCCTCATGTAACTGCGTGAGAGCAAGTGACATATCATTTTGTTCAATGTCAAAAGGCTCTTCCCCAAGACTGAGATAGCAACATAATGTATGTGTCACAGCCTCCCATATCAGAAGCAATGACGCATCATACATTCTGCTGGGGTGCTCGTCGCTGGAAGTGTTTCTGTGGCTTTTTGACCCCTGGCTGGTCGCCTGCAGCAACAGGGAGCTGACGAGTATAATAATGTCTGCGCCTCCGTTTCCAAACAGGGGAAAGGATCTCTCGGCACTGAAGGCTGATTAATGAAGTTTTTGTCCTTGGCAGTGCTGGCGGAGTGAAAGGTATCCTTCATTCACTGGCAACGGATTATCGCGCTCCTGATGAAGACTTCACTCCTCACAGTGCGGACTGAGGCACGCGCTTGTCAGGGACGGTCCTTGCATCAGTCACTGCCATAGCAAACGGCTGTTCCCAACTGTACTAGCGCGAAGCACATATAACGCACTCAACATTAACCCCTTCGCTGCTAGGCCTTTTCCCCTCCTGTGCTAAGCCTTTTTTTGGCTATTTGGGGTAGTTCGCGCTTAGGCCCCTGTAACTTTTTGACCACATAACGTATCCACGCCAAATTTGCGTCCTTTTTTTCCAACATCATGGGGATTCTAAAAGTACCCAGGGTTTGTGGATTCCCCTGGAGGGGACCCAGAAATTAGCCAAAATACAGCTAAATTTTGTTTTTTGGGGAAAAATGCGAAAAAGGCTACAGATGAAAGCGTCTGATTTTTCCCTGCAAATGGCATCAAAAAGGGGTTGTGGTGCTGAAATCACCATCTTCCCAGCTTTCAGGGACAAGCAGACTTTTGTCAGAAAACCAAAAATTTTTACACAGTTTTGGCATTTTTCTGGGACATAGTCTATTTTTGCTATTTTTGTGCTTTCAACCTCCTTCCAGTTAATGGTAGAAATGGGTATGAAAGCAATAATGGATCCTGGAAAGCCATACATTTCTGGAAAGTAGACAACATTCTGAATTCAGCAATGGGTCATTTGTGTAGATCCTTCAAGTTTTCTTTATAGAAACAAACAGTTAAATATAGGACAAATTGAAAATTAGTTGAAAAAATCAGCCATTTGTGTCATCGTTTTCACCTGCAACTTCTTCTAATTATGACAGATATTTGAAAGCAATATACCGTTACATCCGCTGGACCTTTCTGGTTGTGGCAATATATAGGACTTGTAGGTTCACCAAGAACCCGACGAACCCAGAGCCAATAACTGAGCAGCGTCTTGCAATGGTTTTTTATTATGTACCGGGTATATAGCAATTATTCTGGGAAAATGTATACATGGAAAAATCGGTATGAAAGACACCTATGTATCTCTGAAATGGGAACAAAATATAGAGTTTAGAAATAGTAGATATTTGCACATTTCCGAAATTGGGAGTACCCATACGAGCATGAGAATTATAGGACATTTTTCAAAATGACTTCTTTTTTACACATTGTCTTTCATTTGGAAGGCAGAAATGCATCAAAAGTCAATAGATAATAACAGTTGCTCTACAATTTTGTGTTACCCTAAGTCTCCCGATAAAAATGGTACCTCACTTGTGTGGGTAGGCCTAGTGCCTGCGACAGGAAACGGCCCAAAACGCAACGTGGACACACCACATTTTCACAGTGAAAAATTACCCTTTTTTTGCAAAGTGCCTAGCTGTAGTTTTTGAACCCTAGCTCTGCCGGCACCTAGGGAAACCTAGCAAACCTATACATTTTTGAAAACTAGACACCCAGGGGAATCCAGGATGGGGTGACTTGACTGGCTCTCACCTGGTTCTGTTACCCAGAATCCCTTGCAAACCTAAAATATTGTCCAAAAAAAACAAATTTTCCTCACTTTTCTTTGGTGGAAAGTTCTGGAATCTGCATGGATCCACAAAATTCCACCCACCCCGCGTTCCCCAAAGTCTTTCGAGAAAAACGGTACCTCACTTGTGTGGGTAGGCCTAGTGACCGCGACAGGAAACGGCCCAAAACGCAACGTGGACACACCACATTTTCACAGTGAAAAATTACCCCTTTTTGGCAAAGTGCCTAGCTGTAGTTTTTGAACCCTAGCTCTGCCGGCACCTAGGGAAACCTAGCAAACCTATACATTTTTGAAATCTAGACACCCAGGGGAATCCAGGATGGGGTGACTTGACTGGCTCTCACTAGGTTCTGTTACCCAGAGTCTCTTGCAAACCTAAACAATTGTCAAAAAAAACACATTTTCCTCAAATTTCTGTGGTGGAAAGTTCTGGAATCTGCGTGGATCCACAAAATTCCACCCACTCCGCATTCCCCAAAGTCTTCCGAGAAAAATGATACCTCACTTGTGTGGGTAGGCCTAGTGCCCGCGACAGGAAACAGCGCAAAACACAACGTGGACACACCACATTTTCACAGTGAAAAATGACCCTTTTTTTGAAAAGTGCTTAGCTGTAGTTTTTGAACCCTAGCTCTGCCGGCACCTAGGGAAACCTAGCAAACCTATACATTTTTGAAATCTAGACACCCAGGGGAATCCAGGATGGGGTGACTTGACTGGCTCTCACTAGGTTCTGTTACCCAGAATCCCTTGCAAACCTAAACAATTGTAAAAAAAAACAAATTTTCCTCACTTTTCTGTGGTGGAAAGTTCTGGAATCTGCGTGGATCCACAAAATTCCACTCACCCCACAGTCCCCAAAGTCTTCCGAGAAAAATGGTACCTCACTTGTGTGGGTAGGCCTAGTGCCCGCGACAGGAAACAGCGCAAAACACAACGTGGACACACCACATTTTCACAGTGAAAAATGACCCTTTTTTTGAAAAGTGCTTAGCTGTAGTTTTTGAACCCTAGCTCTGCCGGCACCTAGGGAAACCTAGAAAACCTATACATTTTTTAAAACTAGACACCCAGGGGAATCCAGGATGGGGTGACTTGACTGGCTCTCACCAGGTTCTGTTACCCAGAATCCCTTGCAAACCTAAAAAAGTGTAAAAAAAACATTTTCCTCACTTTTCTGTGGTGGAAAGTTCTGGAATCTGCATGGATCCACAAAATTCCACCCACCCCGCGTTCCCCAAAGTCTTCTGAGAAAAATGGCACCTCACTTGTGTGGGTAGGCCTAGTGCCCGCGACAGGAAACAACACAAAACTCAACGTGGACACACCCCAATTTCACTATGAAAAATGACCCTTTTTTGGCAAAGTGCCTAGCTGTAGTTTTTGAACCCTAGCTCTGCCAGCACCTAGGGAAACCTACCAAACCCACACATTTCTGAAAAGTAGACACATGGGAGATTCCAGGGAGGTATGGCTTGCGTGGATCCCCCAATGTTTTCTTACCCAGAATCCCCCAGAAACCTGACATTTTGCTGAAAAAAATCACTTTTTTCACACATTATTGTGTGGGAAAGTTGTGGCATCACCGGGCTGACACAAATTTCCTACCACCCAGCATTGCCCCAGGTCTCCCGATAAAAATGGTGCCTCAGTCGGGTGGGAGGCCCAAGTACCCGCGACAGGCAAGGGCCCAAAACGTATTGAGGCGACATCAAAAATGCCCATCACAAAACGACCTGGTTTTGCAAGGGGGGTCCCATGACTTTTTGGCCCGGGGCTCGGCGGCCACCTAGGGAAACCTAGCAAACCCATACATTTCTGAAAAGTAGACACCCGGGGGATTTCAGGGAGGTATGGCTTGCGTGGATCCACCAACGTTTTCTTACCCAGAATCCCCTGCAAACCTGAAATTTTGCTGAAAAAAATCACCTTTTTCACACATTTTTGTGTGGGAAAGTTGTGGCATCACCGGGCTGACACAAATTTCCTACCACCCAGCGTTCCCCAGGTCTCCCGATAAAAATGGTGCCTCACTCGGGTGGGAGGCCCAAGTACGGGCGACAGGCAAGGGCCCAAAACATATTGAGGCGACATCAAAATTGCCTATCAGAAGACGACCTGGTTTTGCAAGGGGGTCCCATGACTTTTGGCCCGGGCTCGGCGGCCACCTAGGGAAACCTAGCAAACCCACACATTTCTAAAAAGTAGACACCCGGGGATTCCAGGGAGGTATGGCTTGCGTGGATCCACCAATGTTTTCTTACCCAGAATCCCTTGCAAACCTGAAATTTTGCTGAAAAAAATCACTTTTTTCACACATTTTTGTGTGGAAAAGTTGTGGCATCACCGGGCTGACACAAATTTCCTACCACCCAGCGTTCCCCCAGGTCTCCCAATAAAAATGGTGCCTCACTCGGGTGGGAGGCCCAAGTACGGGTGACAGGCAAGGGCCCAAAACATATTGAGGCAACATCAAAATTGCCTATCAGAAGACGACCTGGTTTTGCAAGGGGGGTCCCATGAATTTTGGCCCGGGGCTCGGCGGCCACCTAGGGAAACCTAGCAAACCCACACATTTCTGAAAAGTAGACACCCGGGGATTCCAGGGAGGTATGGCTTGCGTGGATCCACCAATGCTTTCTTACGCAAAATCCCCTGCAAACCTGAAATTTTGCTGAAAAAAATCACTTTTTCACACATTTTGTGTGGGAAAGTTGTGGCATCACCGGGATGACACAAATTTCCTACCACCCAGCGTTCCCCCTGGTCTCCCGATAAAAATGGTGCCTCACTCGGGTGGGAGGCCCAAGTACGCGCAACAGGCAAGGGCCCAAAACGTATTGAGCGACATCAAAATTGCCTATCAGAAAACGACCTGGTTTTGCAAGGGGGTCCCATGACTTTTGGCCCGGGGCTCGGCGGCCACCTAGGGAAACCTACCAAACCCACACATTTCTGAAAAGTAGACACCCGGGGCATTCCAGGGAGGTATGGCTTGCGTGGATCCACCAACGTTTTCTTACCCAGAATCCCCTGCAAACCTGAAATTTTGCTGAAAATATCACTTTTTTCACACATTTTTGTGTGGGAAAGTTGTGGCATCACTGGGATGACACAAATTTCCTACCACCCAGCGTTCCCCCAGGTCTCCTGATAAAAATGGTGCCTCACTCGGGTGGGAGGCCCAAGTATGCGCGACAGGCAAGGTCCCAAAACGTATTGAGTCATGGGACCCCCCTTGCAAAACCAGGTCGTTTTGTGATAGGCTATTTTGATGTCACCTCAATACATTTTGGGCCCTTGTCTGTCGCGGGTACTTGGGCCTCCCACCCGAGTGATGCACCGTTTTTATCGGGAGACCTGGGGGCGCTGGGTGGTAGAAATTTGTGTCAGCTCGGTGATGCCACAACTTTCCCACACAAAAAATGTATGAAAAAAGTGATTTTTTCTGTAAAATTTCAGGTTTCTGGGGATTCTGGGTAAGAAAACGTTGGTGGATCCACGCAAGCCATACCTCCCTGGAATCCCCGGGTGTCTAGTTTTCAGAAATGTGTGGGTTTGGTAGGTTTCCTAGGTGGCCGCCGAGCCCGGGCCAAAAGTCATGGGCGCCCCTTGCAAAACCAGGTCGTCTTCTGATAGACAATTTTGATGTCGCCTCAATACGTTTTGGGCCCTTGTCTGTCGCGAGTACTTGGGCCTCCCACCCGAGTGATGCACCGTTTTTATCGGGAGACCTGGGGGAACGCTGGGTGGTAGGAAATTTGTGTCAGCTCGGTGATGCCACAACTTTCCCACACAAAAATGTATGAAAAAAGTGATTTTTTCTGTAAAATTTCAGGTTTCTGGGGGATTCTGGGTAAGAAAACGTTGGTGGATCCACGCAAGCCATACCTCCCTGGAATCCCGGGTGTCTAGTTTTCAGAAATGTGTGGGTTTGGTAGGTTTCCTAGGTGGCCGCCGAGCCCCGGGCCAAAAAGTCATGGGCGCCCCTTGCAAAACCAGGTCGTCTTCTGATAGACAATTTTGATGTACGCCTCAATACGTTTTGGGCCCTTGTCTGTCGCGGGTACTGGGCCTCCCACCCGAGTGATGCACCATTTTTATCGGGAGACCTGGGAAACGCTGGGTGGTAGGAAATTTGTGTCAGCCCGGTGATGCCACAACTTTCCCACACAAAAATGTGTGAAAAAGTGATTTATTTCTGTAAAATTTCAGGTTTCTGGGGGATTCTGGGTAAGAAAACGTTGGTGGATCCATGCAAGCCATACCTCCCTGGAATCCCCGGGTGTCTAGTTTTCAGAAATGTGTGGGTTTGGTAGGTTTCCCTAGGTGGCCGCCGAGCCCCGGGCCAAAAAGTCATGGGCGCCCCCTTGCAAAACCAGGTCGTCTTCTGATAGGCAATTTTGATGTCGCCTCAATACGTTTTGGGCCCTTGCCTGTCGCGGGTACTTGGGCCTCCCACCCGAGTGATGCACCGTTTTTATCGGGAGACCTGGGGGAACAGAAAGGCTGTAATGGTGGCGGGGATGTGGGCATTGGCGTGCCCACTTCGGGCAGCCCCCACCCTAAAAACAAATGCGCAAAAAAAAATCCCTGGCGTCAAGTGGGCTTTCTGCTCCCCTGGGGGGCAGATTGGGGGCTACTGCCCCCATCTATCCCCCAGGGGGGGCAGAAAGACTGTTATGGTGGCAAGGGCGTGGGGGCATTGGCATGCCCATTTTGGGCAGCGCCCACCCTAAAAACATTGCACCAAAAAAAAATCCCTGGTGTTTAGTGGGCTTTCATATTGGAGGCTACTGCCCCCATCTGCCTCCCAGGGGGGGGCAGAAAGGCTGTAATGGTGGCGGCGGGGTGGGGGCATTGGCGTGCACGTTTTGGGCAGCCCCCACCCTAAAAAAAATTGCACAAAAAAAATCCCTGCGTTTAGTGGGCTTTCTGCCCCACCGGGGGGGCAGATTGGGGGCTACTGCCCCCATCTGCCTCCCAGGGGGGGCAGAAAGGCTGTATTGGTGGTAGGGGGGTGGGGGCATTGGCGTGCCCGTTTCGGGCAGCCCCCACCCAAAAAAAAAACACGCCAAAAAAAATCCCTGGTGTTTAGTGGGCTTTCTTCCCCACCGGGGGGGCAGATTGGGGGCTATAGCCCCCATATGCCCCCCAGGGGGGGCAGAAAGGCTGTAATGGTGACAGGGGGTGGGGGCATTAGCGTGCCCATTTTGGGCAGCCCCTATCCTAAAAAAAAATTACACAAAAAATAAATCCCTGGCGTTTAGTGGGCTTTCTGCCCCCCGGGGTGGCAGATTGGGGCTACTGCCCCCATCTGCCTCCCAGGGGGGCAGAAAGCTGTAATGGTGGTGGGGGGTGGGGGCATTAGCGTGCCCGTTTCGGGCAGCCCCCACGCTAAAAAAAATGCGTCCCAAAAATCCCTGGTGTTTAGTGGGCTTTCTGCCCCCCCGGGGGGGCAGATTGGGGGCTACTGCCCCCATCTGCCTCCCAGGGAAGGCAGAAAGGCTGTAATGGTGGCTGGGGGGGTGGGGGCATTGGCGTGCCCAGTTCGGGCAGCCCCCACCCTAAACAAATGCACCAAATAACAATCCATGGTGTCTAGTGGGCTTTCTACCCCCCCGGGGGGGCAGATTGGGGGCTACTGCTCCCATCTGCCCCCCAGGGGGGGCAGAAAGACAGAACATTGCCAATTTGTTTGGGGGAGCAAAAGCCCTTGCCCAAGGGGCCGCTCCCCCTCCCTGGTGCCTTAGTGGGTGGATCCTGCTTGGGATCGCCCTCCTGGGGCGATCCCCAAGCAGGGATCCACTGAGAGAGGTACCATTGGAAAGGGGAGATTCTCCCTTTCCAATGATACCTCTCCCGTCTTTCTACGTGCTCAGGGGGCTGAGATAGCCCCCTGAGCACGTAGAAAGTGAAACTGAAATGAGCTAAAGGCTCATTTTAGTTTCGTTTTCAGTGAAATGAAGTCAGCGCGACGTGCGCGCTGATCTTCATTTCACTGAAAAGGAGGGGCCTCGGGAGCTGGGGAAGCTCTTCCCCAGCTCCAGAGGCTGTGGGGAGAGAAGGAAATCCCTCTTCTGTCTGCAGCAGAGGGATTTCGTGCCCTGGCCTCATGACGGAATGGTTCCGTCATGAGCACAGGGGCACCGATGCTCATGACGGAACCATTCCGTCATGAGCATCGAAGGGGTTAAGTGGGTGATTGTTATCGAGGCGGTTTTAGTGTCTTCTGTCGCATTTGCCCCGAACGCGAGACACTAATCAGCAAACATGCTCAGAGACGGCAACGCACCTGATTTTGTGAAGGGGGGGGGGAAGCGAGTTAGATGATGAAACGGAACAAGAGGCAGAAGCACTTTTGGCGCGCATGCGCATGAAGTAAAGCATCGCAAGCATGCTTGAGTTTGGACAGGTCAGGCAAAATAGAGTGCGCATGCAGGCAGCCAATCATCGGGAAAAAACAAGCATTTACAAATGCAATAGGACTCGTATTTACGCGAGTCCTATTGCATTGTAAACAAAAATGCAGGCACCAAAGAAGGAAGGAACAGGAGTGGGTGGGGGTGGTGGTGGCCAGAGAAGTCACAGACTGTGGGAGGGAACAGGGGGAGGCAGGGGAACAAAAGAGTTGCTGAAGTAAAGGGGCTGATAGCCATGGAAGGGATAAACATGACGTCATGGCAGTAAGGAGGCGGGACTAATACGCCAGCAACCAATCAGAATGCAGCATTTCAGATTTGAGCCAATTAAAAGCATGGGCAGAAAGTGGGCGGAGCTTCCCCCACAATACTGTATACACCATCTCTCGACGAGACAGCGCATGCGCTGCCTAGGCAAAACCTAAAAAGGAGATTTAAATACTATTGCCAAAAGAGAATGGTGATTCAGCTGCCGCAATCAGGCACAACCATGCTGTACTTCCCAGGCCTGACTCACCACAGATGTCATTTTCAATCTTGAAATGGTGGAGCTCCTTTTCCCTCTGAGACATCACACGCTTTCATATTTTTTTCTGAGATACCACACAATGCCTTCAGCTGGGGAAGCCGTGCCTTCTGTTAGTAAAAATACTCTGTCACGCTTTTTCACATCTGTAGCCTGAGCGTACAATACCTCCAGGTACAAAGAAAACAATTTATGGATTGTAACTCACAGTTGGCAACCACTGACTCTTTCCTTACCTGAAAGGTTGAAGGCTAGTTTTCCTGTACATTGATTGTGTCGTTCTAACCTCACCCACTTTAGTTCCCATTTCACACTTGTAATCACTCACATTGCCACCAGGCGCCTGCTCTTCGACAAATAATATTCTGCTACTTATCCACGCCAATGTTAATAAATATAAGTCATAACATAATATTTTAAGGAAATATGAAGTTGTAAAATCGGCACATTACTTATCTCCATGGGCTCTAGATCGTCCTGGCCCAAGCCAGTGTACAATGCAATGCCAAACATCTGCCTTAGAGACTAGCTGGCATAGCCAACTACAGACCACCAGACTTAAAGCATCTATTTACCGAAACATGTCAGCTGCCCCCACACTCCGCAATATATGTATAGAGCAAAGAATGATTGAGGCAGACAATCGTTTAGTGGCAATGGTGAATCAGTTTACAGATAGAAACATTCCCCATGAGAGTTTACTAATCTTACAGCCCCAATCCCTCCATCAAAGCTGTTTATCGAGTGACCGCCACCACAGAATCAAAGCAGAAACCGGTGGGTATGCCGCTTTGGTGACACTTTGGTCCACTGATTTCAAGCAATAGCTCAGAATACAACCAGATTGTAAAGTTGTCACTTGCAACACTGCTTTGGCAGCAAAATTCAAACATCTCTCAAAGTTATTCAACAATCATAGAAGGATTTTGATCCATGTGCAGCCCTCGAGGAAGGACCCCAGAAAAAGGAACAGGATGGTGGCAAAGGAAAAGACAGATGTGCACAAAAATACCTGGTGAATGATTATTTTCGAGTTCATTTTTGATTTGTAAATGTGCCACAACTGAAGGAGAGGTTTAAGGATGACTGACTGCTTTCTGGGCAATGCAGTGGGGAAGTTAGATGGGTAAGAAACATTGTTTCCTGCTGTTCCCCACCAACTGTCTGGCTGGCTGCTCCTTCACTGGCAGTTAGTTATTCGTTAGTCTGATTGCTCAGTTCATCTTTCCACTGTGGTCCGTTGTCTGCCTGGTGGCTCTCTCTGTGCTAAAGGTCGATGCATGTGCCATCTGATCAGGCCCGGCTCCAGGAATTTTTATTTGGGTGGGCCAAGGGTGCATTTGGGTGGGCCACTGCGGGCTCGATTTGTCGCATATTTGTCTAGGCAGGCCTGCTTCAGGGCCCTCCTTTATCTCTTCTTAGTCTTACAAGGCCCAGTAAAACGCACTCTTTTCCAAATCTCTTTCTAAATATTATCACTCTCAAAAAGTGTTTTTTCCATGTAATGTTCCTTTGATGGGAAGAGGAGGTTTCTGAGGTGGGAGTATCAGGCAAGTGACACTTCTCGGGCTCCCTCTGTGCGAGCCTTCAGGGAGAATCCCTCTTCTTTACTACCTCCACCTGACCCCGGACTCTGCAACGCACTCCCTTGCAGGCTTGATTATCCACTTCTCCTCTCACAGCTGACCTTGGGCCCCAGCCCCATATCAGGCACCATCGGGCTCCACTTTCATTTTTCCCAGTAAAAACATTAGTAAAATCACCTTTAAACTTAGAACATTGACTATAGCAGTAAATATAATTAGCACGCACTTTAAAGTGTGTTCCACAGTAGCCCTTATGACCCGACTGCTAATTAAATAAACAAAAACAGAAAGGCCATGACAGGGCCAGCTTTAGCGCTGATGCGAAAGTCTTTTTTGGCGCCGCACCAATAACCTCTTTCTCCGTAAATACCTTTACTACCACCTTCCAACAGTGCCCTTCATCCCTCCATGCCCCCCCTATTGACCTCCTCCTCCTTGGATTCCCTCATTGCCACACACCACAAGTGCCCCTCATCTCCCCATAGCCCCTCCTCCTCATGACCTCCTCCTCGGATTCCCTCACTGCCACCCTCCACCAGTGCCCCTCATCTCTCTGTAGCCCCTCCCCCTCATGACCTCCTCCTCAGACTCCCTCACTACCACCCTCCAACAGTGCCCCTCATTGCTCCATAGCCCCTCTCACTACCTCCTCCTTGGATTCCCTCACTTCCACCCTCCAACAGTGCCCCTCATTGCTCCATAGCCCCTCTCACTACCTCCCCCTCGGATTCCCTCACTGCCACCCTCCAACAGTGCCCCTCATCTTTACGTAGCCCCTCTCTCATATGCATTTCATTTTTTGTATAGCGCTACTCATATCAGTGTAGTGTGTGTCAGTACTTTACACCACACACACATTATACAGAGACAATGAATCATACAAGTATGTAAATCAGTCTACAGGGAATGTCACATAAGCCAATAAGGATTACAAAGTGTATGAATCACATGTCATCCATACTGGTGGGCAGTATATTTTAAAAGGGTTTGGTCTGGGGAAACACAACCTTAGGATTTAAAGAGTATTCCATGGGGGTCAGCTTTACTGATAAAAATGTATATCTGCCCAAACATACTCATTTTAGCAACATTAGAATAATGAAAGACTGAGGAAGTTCTAACTACATCACAAAAAAAAAAAAAGCGAAGTTCTAACTATACCATTCATGTTTGTATGCAGCTCTTTGATGACAGTTCATAGGTCACTGTCCTATGTTAGGATTGTAACTTCTGAACTGCAAGTAACACAAGGATCTCTGTGACAGAGGCAGTAACCCACTGAGCTATCCACATAAAATACAGTTTATCTGCATTTAAAAACTACAAACAGACAAATGATTGCTCTCCAGCAGGATCATTAATCACCAGCCTTATCTGAGCATTTTTTATTGTCTTATTGTTGTCCTGCATCGGCCATGATAATGATAAAAACTGTTTAAATGAAGCACACACGAAGTATGTGTCCTGCTGGGCCTGTGCAGATTTTAAAAAGAAAAACAAATAGTAACACATTCTCTTACCTACTCCATTAGTCAAACTTTGTGTCACAGCCTGATGTGATAAGGAGCTGCAGGGGTCAGGAGAGGTGAATAGGAATAAACAAACTTCTTTTCTCCTGGCTGCATAGAAAAAGAAATATCCACGCAGCAGAACAGTAGGCAAAGGTTACCGTTGTCAAAGAAAGGATGTGTCGCCTTCCGCATGTGGAGATGAAGGGGTGAAAAAATAAACAAAGCCTCGTTAACATGTTAATGGTTTTTTAAAGACCTGTGAAGTACTCGGGTGCGGCTGCGATAATCTCAAAAACTGTATGTGTGTGCCCACCCGGGAAGCTGTCTCAGCCCGGGCTGACACACGACGGAGGGCTGGGGGGTTGGAGCACTTTGAGCCCGATTGCGCGCCTGCCTTTAAGCCCTCACTGCGAGGGCCAAGGCTCCTGTTTGGGTGGGCCAGGCTCATGTTTGGGTGGGCTTGGCCCACCCGGCCCACCCGCTAGAACCGGGCCTGCATCTGATCCTCGGTGCCACCCACTGACGTACGTCTATCTCCTTCAGAGACTCCTCTTGACAATTTAATGGGTCAAAGTCTATCTTGTATTTCCCTGCCGGTGTTGCCCATTAACAGAGCCCTCCACTGCGATTGTTTGTTATATTAGGAGAGAATCTGTGGCGTAACAAAAGTTGAAGGGGCCCCCCTGCAAGGTACACAGAGGGGCCCCTGCTCCCGATTTAATCCGGAGCTCTCCGGCGTGAGTACAGTGCCGAGGGGGCCCCCTGCAGCTCGCCCCCCCCGCACTGCAGGGGCCTGTGTTACGCCCCTGGATAGAATAAGTGTCATCTTTTCTTTCCTCAGTTGCCCATTAACTTCCACGTAGTTCACTGCAAGATTCACTGTTGTCACCTAGTGCTGCGGAGTTGTAGTTCAGCCTCATAAAACTCCGGTCCGCTGTTTGGTCGTAGAGCCATGATTGATGGGTGGCAGAACGTATCCCCCCCTTCCCCCTCCCCGCAGTTTCCCCCCAATAACCGGTCGAGCAACGCAGACAACAAACAGAAGTCTGGAAGCTTCTCCCCCGAGGGGCGCAGAGAAGATCAAAAACCCACAACGGCTGTAATATTCTCCTCAAAAGAGGCTGTTTTAGTCCCGCGTGCTGGTCATCCTCCGCCTTCACCCCCTGGGGAGCACCAGTGAGACAGGCGGCTGGAAGTCAGCAGGGGGCGGTGGTGGGAGGGGGTGAGTCAACAAGCGAAGTAATATCTACGGGAACGGCTTTTATGTATTATCTCCAACCCCTCCTGCTAAGTAACCTCTCCACTGGAAAGGGGTAACACAGGCAGCGGCAGAGCCGCAAGAAATGAAGTCACCATGGGAAACTGCAACAAGCACAAGTGCGCGCGCACGCCTCGCGCGGCAGCAAGTGGAGAAAGGAGGGGGCCTGCGCGATTCCCTTGCGGGAGCGAGCAGCAAGGCGCAATAATTGCTACCATATGGCGCCAGCTGCTTGCTCCCGCAAGTGAATCGCCAAACGTGCACGCGTTGCCATTGAAAGCAATGAAATGTGTGCACGTTTTTGGCTGAAAAGCCGAAGTGATTCCAAAAGGTCTTTTTGCCTATGCGGCGCATGCGCGCTGCGTAGGCGAGACCTAAAAAGAAACAGGAATTGGAGGAGGTGGTCCGGGATCTAAAAAGGTGCCTCTGTAGCCGCTGTGATACTCCAGCGCTGCTCTTCTGTGGGAGGCATGTCTTACTCGTTTGCACCCTGAGGCTCGGGACGACGCAAACCTCATGTGCATGCTTTTGATATTAAGCATGCGCACAAACACACAGGGAGCTGCAAACGACGGGGGCGTGATTAAGAGGCAGCAAAGCTCACGGCCATCTTTGAATGGAATGTGAGTCGAAACGCGGAATGCCTCAGATGCATTTACAATTTAAAAGTGAAGGCGTGCATCGCGCTTCATAATTAAAAATGAAGGCGGCTGTGACGCTTAGATATAAATGTGAATGTGGGCTAAGTGAAGGCGGGCGTCAGACTTAGTATTTTGAAGTGAAGGCTTCCCTCGCGCTGAATATTTAAAAGTGAAAGCGGGCGCCGTGAGGAGTAATTAAAAGTTACAGATCCCCAGGTGCCCAGTGCGCCCGCCTTTAAAGCATGCTGCCTGTACACAGAGCACGCTGCAGAAGCAGCAGCTTTCACAGGAAGAACAAGCCCAATCTTTCTTAAAAGAAGCCCAAAACCAACTAACAGCCTACTAAAAAAAGCCCAAATCACTATATTTAAATGTAATCAGCTACGGTGCTGAAACTATACACAGGCAAACAGAAACAGAGCAGGAAACCAAGAAAAAAAGTAGTCCCCCAGAGAACAGACAAAGGACTGTAGTGTGATGAGACAGTACTTAGTCCCTGCTGCCTGGGAGGAACGGAAGAGAGAAAGGAGGGACAAAGAGGCAGGACTGACCACTGGCAGGCAAGAATTTTTGAAGGACACTGAAACAAACAAATCAAAAGATGGGGGATGTTTTTAACCCAACATAAGAAATTACAATAGGTCTCGAATGCTCGACCTAAAAAGCATAGTGCGGCTGCGCAGGATGATGCGCATGTGCAGAAACGCGGGGGGAGCGCATGCAGATGGGGTACGGATATCGATAGAACACCGGCGCCGCAGCCACTAATTGCCGCATTGTTGCAGGCAACACAGGCCGGGCAGATTTGATACAGTGTAGCGCTCTCAGCCACTCCAGAGCTGAGAGCAGATGGATTTAACTATTTAGGAACTCAGCCCAGCAACGCAGCACGTCTCTCTGGAGCAGCAGAGCCGGTGCACGCGTGCGCCGCTGGTGGCGCGCCATAAATAGCTGCCTCCTTTGTACTTATGTTTCAGAAGTACCCGTTACCTTGACATAAGGTAAATGGGAGTAAGAGGAGGAAGGTATCTCGCCTCTTTACTGTAAACCATAATAAATCATTTTTTTATTTATAAATCTGTGCATTTTATTTGTAGTTCAGTAAAAAATTAACATGTTTTATATAGCCAACTGTAATTTTTGTGCTGGGATATTGAATATCATGCTTATAATTCTAAAATAAAAACTAAAAGTTCACATTTTTCTGTTAACACAAGTCCATAACGTAAGTGCTGTTGGTTGATGCACCATAGCCTGCTGTTGACTATCTGTGCACAAAATACCTATCCCTCTCTGTCTATTCTGTGCAGCTCTCACCCCGATCTATTCACCATGCCACATAATTCCACCACAGCATCACTCAGCACCACCACAACATCACTCAGCACCACCAAAGCATCACTCAGCGTCACCACAGCATCACTCAGCACTACCACAGCATCACTAAGCGCCACCACAGCATCACTCAGCACCAAGACAATATCACTCAGCATCACTCAGCACCACCACAGCATCACTCAGTGCCACAACAATATCACTCAGCACCACCACAGCATCACTCAGCACCACCACAGCATCATTCAGCATCACTCAGCACCACCACAGCATCACTCAGCGCCACCACAGCATCACTCAGCATCACCACAGCATCACTCAGCACCACCACAGCATCACTCAGGGCCACCACAGCATCACTCAGCACCAACACAGCATCACTCAGCACCAACACAGCATCACTCAGCACCACCACAGCATCACTCAGGGCCACCACAGCATCACTCAGTGCCACAACAATATCACTCAGCACCACCACAGCATCACTCAGCACTACCACAGCATCACTCAGCGCCACCACAGCATCACTCAGCACCACCACAGCATCACTCAGGGCCACCACAGCATCACTCAGCACCACCACAGCATCACTCAGCGCCACCACAGCATCACTCAGCACCACCACAGCATCACTCAGCACCACCACAGTATCACTCAGCGCCACCACAGCATCACTCAGCGTCACCACAGCATCACTCAGTGCCACCACAGCATCACTCAGCACCACCACAGCATCACTCAGTGCCACCACAGCATCACTCAGCACCAAGACAATATCACTCAGCATCACTCAGCACCACCACGGCATCACTCAGGGCCACCACAGCATCACTCAGCTGCACCACAGCATCACTGAGGGCCACAACAGCATCACTCAGCACCACCACAGCATCACTCAGCACCACCACAGCATCTCTCAGCACCACATCAGTATCACTCAGCATCGCCTTTGCACTAGTACACCACCACATCATCATCACTCAGCAAGACCTGAGTATCATTCAGCATCACCTCAGCATCGTCTCCGCACCAGTCACCACCACCACCACCACTACCACCTCAGCATCACTCAGCACCACCCCAGCCTGCTCTCGTAATCTGGCATCTGTTGATTCTCCCTTAGCGTCTGGCCGCTGCTAGTGTTATAATACAGGTACTAGTTCCCAACCTTAACCCTCCGATTGTTTATGCCCCCTCAAAAAAAGCTTTAACAAACAACCATTGGAATAGGCAGAAACAAGTTGCCAGCATTGCAAGAACAAAAGAAAACTGAGGACATTTTTATTGTAAATACGTTTTTTAATATGGTCGGTCAGTTGTACATAATGCCTTCTTGGTCATATATAAGGTAACAAAAATGCTTCTGACACTTTTTTATTATAACTTTTCAGCATGCTGCACAGCAGCCACACTTCTCTACAGCACAGCTTGAAGACATTGGCAAAGTCAATAGCTCTGGCTAAACACTTATAAGGCCCCAAAGGCGAGACCTATTGGCTATGCCAATGCTTGTTTATTCAGGTTCCAGTACCCCTGGATCCTCCGCTCTGCCTGTACCTTACATTTGTATTTTAGATTTACTGCCATAGTGTGAGAATGCCTTTCATCAAAATGAATATAAAGTAGGGTTGCCAGCACGACCCTCCCTGACCCCCAGTCCGGTCCCCACACTCAAACACTACCTTACCCGACCCCCCAGCACTACCCTAAACCCTAAATCACTACCCTACACTACACAAACACCACAACACTACCCTAAACTCTAAAACACTACCCCCAGCGCGACCCTCCCCCGACCCCCAGGCCGGTCCCCACACTCAAACACTACCCTGCACGACCCCCAAGCACTACCCAAAACCCTAAAACACTACCCTACACTACACAAACACCACAACACTACTCTAAACCCTAAAACACTACCCGCAGCACGACCCTCCCCCGACCCCCAGTCCGGTCCCTACACTCAAACACTACCATGCATGACCCCCCAGCACTACCTTAAACCCTAAAACACTACCCTACACTACACAAACACCACAACACTACCCCAAACCCTAAAACACTACCCCCAGCATGACCCTCCCCGACCCCCAGTCCGGTCCCCACACTCAAACACTACCCTGCCACGACCCCCAGCACTACCCTGAACCTAAAACACTACCCTACACTACACAAACACCACAACCCTACCCTAAAACACTACCCCCAGCACGACCCTACCCGACCCCCAGTCCGGTCCCCACACTCAAACACTACCCTGCATGACCCCCCCAGCACTACCCTAAACCCTAAAACACTACCCTACACTACACAAACACCACAACACTACCCTAAACCCTAAAACACTACCCCCAGCACGACCCTCCCCTGACCCCAGTCTGGTCCCCACACTCAAACACTACCCTGCACGACCCCCCAGCACTACCCTAAACCCTAAAACACTACCCTACACTACACAAACACAACACTACCCTAAACCCTAAAACACTACCCCCAGCACGACCCTCCCCGACCCCCAGTCCGGTCCCCACACTTAAACACTACCCTGTAAGACCCCCAGCACTACCCTAAACCCTAAAACACTACCCTGCATGACCCCCGAGCACTACCCTAAAACTTAAAACACTACCCTACACTACACAAACACAACACCACTACCCTAAACCCTAAAACACTACCCCCAGCCCGACCCTCCCCCAACCCCCAGTCCGGTCCCTACACTCAATCACTACCCTGCACGATCCCCCAGCACTACCCTAAACCCTAAAACACTACCCTACACTACACAAACACCACAATAGTATAATAAATAAGGCACCGATCTACCATTCAGCATGCAGCTTGAATAGAATGTTAATAGCAGTCTGGGTAAAGTCCAGTAGTATTCAAATTGTTTGTATTCACTAAATGTTCTGCATTGTAAATGAAGACTATGTGATTACAAATAAGTATGTGCTTAGTATTCTGTTAGTATTCAAGAAGTACCACTCACATATCAGTAGTCTTCATGCACTAGCCTTCCCAAAAAGAACACTATTGAATACTAAAATTGGCAGAAAATAGTCTTCGAACGCTATAAAAAGACAGGTTAACCACTAAATGTAGTATTCAACTTCGGTAAGGGTACTCTTACCAAGTCTCTCCCAGGCATTTTCAACCTACAGTGGAACAAGTTCTTTGTGCAAATTTGTAATATTCTTTATATACCTTTGTATATTTTTACTTTTATCTGGAATGTAAGTGCAACAATGTTGAACTTTCAGCATTCCACAGACTCCACCCTCTTTTGCCAAAAGAATGTCAAGGGCAAGTCGATTTTGCATTAACATAGCTCTCATGGCAACCATCTCGGTATTTACCATCAAGAACCCTCCAGCAGTATCTGTAGATAAATGATCTACTACTGTGGATAACTTCCGAATTTTAAATGCATTCAAAGATATTCCCACTGCTGGTATCAATGCTCCAAAAATATCACCCACTATTTCTGAAAAACTTTCCCTTTTCTACGTGTGAATGTCTCACCCATTTCGTGTGTTCCCTTTTCTTTTCTATCGACATGAAAAATCTTTGGAAAAACCAGGCCTAAGTAGCACGAGCCATACCAATGGTCCGGCAACCTATAATAAGCTCTGTTTCCGCAAATGTAATAGATCCCTGGAAATATTGGATCTTTTCCCCCTTTGAATCCCCAACCTCCTAAAATTTTATAGTTGTCTCGACAAATACTGGAACCCACGAAATAGTTGTCATACCTTGTTCTATTTCTACTAATGCACAACCTTCCCTGTTGGGGCCAATCCAAAGTCATAGCTGCATTTGTCTTTTTCTTGTCATTATTTTCTTCCTCAAACACCCAAAGAGGTGTTTTTGTCTCTTCTATCACTTTTCTTTAAAATTTTACTCTTCTGTTTTCAACCATTTCTAAAAACACCTTTTCTTCCTTCCTTAACTCACAGGTAAGGTTGTGTTTAACTATATCATCTGATGTTAGAATTTTATTTTCTAGGAAAAATTCTCCAAACGTTCTTGCCTCTTTCACCTTGTTTAGTTCAGGAACTATAGGAATCTTTGCAAAAATCTCATCTATGTCAGTATAATAATATTCTAATCTCCCTGTTCTATAAAATAAACTAGCTAAAACACTACATGTTATTCCATACGTCAAAGGAAGGAGATGATAGGTCACACCGTCTGCAACAGACGCAGGCAATTGCATACAAACATAACAATCTCTCACATCCATTGTTTCTACATACTCATACAATAATTTAGTGAAAACATTTTTTGAAAAATCTGTTATTGATTTGTCTTTATGTAACTCTGCACTACCTTTTAATATAGCTGTTTCCTGCATGTGAGCTCCTTTTTCCTTCTCTGTGTTATTCTTTAATATAGACGTTTCTTCTACAGCTAATCTAATTGGAATGGTGATTGCTAAAATAATCCATACGGTCATTAATAATCCTGTACAAAAGAAGCACATCTTACACCATATACGTAAGAACTCACATCTACATGTTCTATTTTTAGTATCTACCATCTTGTTCTATTACCTATATTTATAATATGTACAGAAAATGTGTCACCACACCTCAGAAATGACCTCTTAGCCACCCTACGCTCTCACTTTGTCTCGTTTGGTACTTTCTTTAGTTCTTTTCAGAACTCTTTCTTGTCAAATTCGGGGTTTTGTCCAGTCCGGTAGAAATTTCTTTCAAATTTCCTTAAACTTGTTGCACTTCAC
This sequence comes from Calotriton arnoldi, assembly GCA_963921515.1. Classification (NCBI taxonomy): domain Eukaryota; kingdom Metazoa; phylum Chordata; class Amphibia; order Caudata; family Salamandridae; genus Calotriton; species Calotriton arnoldi. The sequence goes on along the minus strand of CAWUFW010001945.1, from coordinate 1,441,788 downwards.
TTTCACCCATTTGGTTGTAGCTTGGTTCAGGGTTCTCGTGAGTGATTTCTTCTTCTTTGATATCAGTCAACGCAATGTATAGCCATTCAGGCGATTTATACTTCAGATTAGCTTTCTTTACTCTTTTTGTTTTCTGCAAGTGTTTTCCACCTTGTTTTTCTTGTTCCTTTTGACTTGTTATTTCATTTACTTGTTCTGCTTTCTTTCCATTCAAGTTTATGATCTTGTATCTCAATCTTTTAATTTAGTGGGGCCAATTATCTCCTTTTCTCTGCCTTTTTGGTTCACTTTCTTTTTCCTCTCTTTCTGCTCTCCAAGTTCTCTTCCTTGTTTCTAATTTCAGTTTTCTTTCTTCTCCACTTTCTTCTGATTCTGATTCAGATCTTTCTTTATTATCTCTTATCTTGAACTTTATGATTTCACCTCTTTCCTCTAGTTCTGATCCTCCTTGTCTCTTTCCTTGATCGCCTACTTCTGTCCCTCCTCAAGGTTCTTCCGATTCTGTGTCGATCTCTCTATCTGTTTCTATATTTCCCTGTTCCTTTATTCGCTGATCTGTCCCTATTGCTCCTCGGGAATCTTCCGATTCTTCTACCTTTCTGTTTGAAACTATCCCTTCTTCATCTATTAAAATTATTTCTGAAGGATCTTCACCATAGTTTGTACTTAGTTGCTCACTATTGCTGTCTCTTTGCTCAGTTTCCTCTTTTATGATATCAAATTTCCAATCCTGTTTCAGATTTTCATCACAATCTGAGTGATCTGTATCAGAGGCTGAACTGGTGTCTGATATTTCCAGATGTCGACTTACAAGTCCAGATCTTCAAATTCTTGAACCTTTGCTATTTTATTCTCTTCTTCTATCGTTGAACTGGTACTTGGGACTTCCAGATGTCGACTTACAGGTCGATCTTCAGGTTCTGGGGCCCTGTTTGTTTCTTCTTCTGCATCGGATGCTGAACTGGTATCGGATATTTCCAGATGTCGACTTACAGGTCGAACTTCAGGATCTGGAACTCTGATGGTGTGGCTGGCATGTACCCAGTGCTTCACTCCTTCACATTTTACTGCAGTGGTTGTCACCAGGATCACTTGTCGTGGTTGGTCCCAGCGGGGAACCAAACAGTTTCTTCTTCTGTGGACTTTTATGCGGACCCAATCTACAGGATTCAAGTCATGAGCTGGTTTTCTTTCGAGAGTGGTCGCATCCGGTCCAACCTGATGAAACACAGAACGTGCCACATCAGCCAATCCTTTGCAATAATCCAATACGAGATCATCAGTTATAGTCAGCAGTTTGTTGACAGGTACATGTGCTTGCCTCATTGCTTGTCCCATGATTATTTCGTGGGGAATCCAACCTGTCTTTCTTTCAGGTATGCTTCTGATAGTCATTAAGACCAAGGGCAAGGCATCTGGCCATTTGACTCCTGTGGTTTGACACATTTTCCCTAATCTGTTCTTTATTGTTCCTTTCACTTGCTCTACTACTCCAGAAGCCTCTTGTCTGTATGCACAATGCAGTTTCTGTTTAATACCAAGTGCTTCACATATCAATTGAATTAATTTGTTCTGGAAATGTGTTCCTCTATCTGTTTCAATCGTTACTGGGAAACCGTACCTAGGAATGAATTCTCTCAGCATGAGTTTTGCCATTGTAATCCCATCATTCCTTCTAGTCGGGTAGGCTTCCACCCAATGAGAAAACAAACAGACGACTACAAGAACATATCTTAGCCTGTTGCTTGGGGGTATTTCGATAAAATCCATCTGCATTCTGGTGAAAGGACCTCCCTCTCGTCCTATTGTTCCTAGACTAACTACTGTCTTCCTTCCTGGATTTATCTGTTGACAAATAAGGCATCCTTGACAAAGACTCTCAGCTATGGCTCTGAATTTTGGGTTATACCAGGTTTGTCTAAAAATTCTGATCATTGCATCTCTTCCAATACGAGCTTGTCCATGGTACATCCGTGCCATGTCAGCAATCATGCTATCAGGCATAACTGGTCTTTCGTCTCTATAAACCCAAACATAATTTTCCTCCCTTTTTCTGCATCCTGCTTTTATCCAGCTATCTTTTTCTTCATCATCTGCTGCTTCCTGCAATTGTCTCACCTCGTCCCATATCTCGACAGTGTTAGTAAAAAGCAAAGGACATGAAATATGCTCTCTTTCTCTGCTTCGGTTCAATGAGACTACATTTTTGGCACAGTACTGAGCTATTTCATCTGCGAATTTGTTGCCCACAGTTATGTAGTCTTCCCCATTTTTGTGTGCATTGCACTTCACTACCGCAATCTGTTTAGGCAGCTGTATCGCCTCAAGCAACTTTCTCACAAACTCACCATTTCTGATTGGAGTCCCTGCAGACGTCAAGATACCTCTCTGAGACCAGATCTGCCCGAAATCATGAACCACTCCGAAGCCATATTGGCTATCCGTGATTACTGTGATTCGAACATTCTTTCCCAATTTACATGCCTGAATTAGAGCAACTAGTTCAGCCACTTGGGCAGAACGTATTCCTCTCAAACAAGATGCTTCCATTATAGCAGCTACTGTGCATACTGCATACGCCGCACTCCAAACTCCTTCACTCGTTCTCAAACATGAGCCATCCACAAACAATACATAATCTGATTCTTTTAAAGGCTCGTCTCTGATGTCGGGATGCGGTTTTGTACAATACTCGAGTACATTTAAGCAATCGTGATCAACTTCATCCATATCTATCACACTCTCTTCATCTGGCAATGATGTTGAAGGATTTACATTAGTGCATCTGTCAATGGTTACATTGTCTGCACTCAAAATCACTTTTTCATATCTAGTCAGCCGACTATGTGTCATGTATTGAGTTTTGGTTCTTGTCAAAAGAATTTCTACAGAATGAGGAACATATACTCTCAATGGATATCCCATCACAATGCCTTCACTCTGCTCCAGACTCACACAAGTAGCAGCAACTGCTTTCAAACATCCAGGCAACGCTTTTGCTACCGGGTCTAAAACAGCTGAAAAATATGCAATAGGTCTTTTCATGTTTCCATGTCTCTGCACTAAGACTGAAAGCACACACCCATCTCTCTCACTACAATACAGCTCAAAATCTTTTTCATAATCAGGCATTCCCAGTGCCGGGGCTTCACACAATTTCGTTTTTAATTCTCTGAACGCTTTCATTTCCTCATCATTTAATTCAAAAGGATCTTTAATATCCTTTTTTGTCAAACGCTGCAATGGTTTGGCAATTAATGAGAATCCACTTATCCATTGTCGGCAATATCCAACCGTTCCCAGAAACATTCTTACCTCTCTTTGTGTCATTGGAGCTCTCATTCCTTGAATTATTTTTGTTCTCTCAGTTGTTACTTTTCGCACTCCCTTTTCAATCTTATGACCTAAATATTGGACTTCCTGTTGACAAAACTGTAATTTTGATGGTGATATTTTATGTCCTCCTTTTGCTAAATGGTTCAGCAAAGCAATTGTGTCGACAACACATGCTTCCTTGGTTTTTGATGCCACCAATAGGTCATCAATGTACTGAACCATCACAGATTTTTCAGGCATTTTTAAATCTTCCAGTGATTTCTTTAGAATCTTATTAAAGATTGAGGAGCTTTCTGGGTACCCCTGAGGAATTCGGCACCATGCCAAAATACGCTCTCCGAACCTGAATGCAAATAATGGCTGGCTATCTGAATGTAATGGGATAGAAAAATGCATGGCATAAATCAATGACGGTATACCATTCTGCTTCACTTGGAATTTGATATAGAATTACAGCAGGGTTTGGTACAATTGGACAACAAGGAACAACGATTTTATTTATCTTTCTCAAATCTTGTACTATTCTATACGTTCCGTTTGGCTTTTTCAGTCCCATTATAGGCGAATTACACGGACTGCTCATTATTTCTTTCAGAATTCCTTTTTCAATCATTTTGTTTATTACAGGTGTTATACCTTCAATTATTTCTGGCGTTAATTTATATTGTGGAGTATTTGGGTAATTTGTTCCTTCTTTAACAGAAATTTTAACAGGGTCTACTCCTTTCATTAACCCTATATCTTCACCCGTAAAATCCCACACTTCCTGTTTTACCGTTTCTTTCAGCTCAATTGGGATTTTCTCTACATCAAACACAGGAAATAAATCATTCACTTCTGACTCTAAATTCACCATTGTCATTTTATACAGTAGATCTTCATCGGGGGTCTGAAATGCAATCCCATCTGGAGTACAATAGATGGTGCAATTCATTTTGCAAAGTAGATCGCGTCCTAATAGGTTCACAGGACTGCAATCACATACCACAAATCGGTGCATTTCTCTGAATGGTCCAATCTTCACCTCTACTAATTTGGTAAGAAGCGCTTTTTTGCTGATTTGAGACACCAACAACTTGGATATGTTCACCTGAGAGAGGAAGGTTTGGAATTTCCACTGATCTAACAGTAGAACGGGTAGCTCCAGTGTCCACAAGGAATGTTACATTTGCACCATTCACTTCTCCATCCACAAATGGACCTGCTTGATCTACCTCTAGAGTTGCGCCAAGCACGCACTCTTCCTCCTCTCCTAGGCACCGTCATAAACTTTCATCCGACTCATTCCCATCCTGTCGTAACCAGTATTGAGATATTGCAGCTGCGCGCGGCAATTGTGTTACCTGCTCTCCTCCGTAGAATCCTGTTTCTGCACTGTCTCTCTGTTGATTTACACTCTTGGGAAGTGGTGGTTGAGACACCTGACTCTGCTGAGTAACTACCTGCGGTTGCTGCAGCTGTTGGTAACTCACCTCACTCTGCACCTGTGGATTTAATGATTGATTTTCCGCATTAGGTTTTGGAGGAAATTTACACTTGTTTCTCTAATGCCCTAGCTTTCCGCAGTTGTGGCATGGCCACTTTTTCTTTGCCTCTTCTATACTCATTTGGCCTTTTCCTTTACCTATATTCGGTTTGGATTTAGTGTGTCCTGCCTCAGTAATCTGATTATTCAGTTGAGCTTCTTGTTTTTCTGCAACCTTCACTTGTGCCCACATTGCTTTCTCTTTTAATTTACGCTGTCTACGCTCAATATCATCACTACAATATTTAGCATACCTCAACACTTCATCTACTGTGCTGTTTTGCCAGCAGATCATATGCTGTTTGATCATTTCATTTATATCTGGTTTTAATCCATAAACAAATCTATATACAAAATGACTCATGTCCTTCTCATTTAATGTCTCATAACCACTATACTGTTTAAAAACGAGAAGTAGCCTTTCATAATAGGCATGTACAGATTCTTTACTCTCCTGTGTAGTTCTAACGATTTTTCCCCAATCCGTTTCTTTGGGTGGAATTTTATTTTTCAAAAAGGTAATAACCTGATCGTATTTTCTCATGACTTCAAGTCCTGGCGCTCCTGTTTTGCGTCTCTCGGGTATTCTACAGTTGGCCAATCAATGGTAATCTTACATTCTGTCCATAAATCAGCTGGTACTACAATGTCAAATAATCCATCCAAATCTACCCACAACACTTTCGAAACTTTAACAAACCTTTCCACTTGTCTGTACCATTCTACTGGTTTTTCTCTTAATTTTGGGAAGTCATTTGTAAATGACAATATATCTTGTCTGGACCAGGGGACATGCACAAAACTTCCTCCTGGAGTTTCCCTCATCGTGCACTCCCTTGCAATTGGTTCTTTGTCTGTCACCGCAAAAGCCAAAGATGCTTTATCGGTCGTTTTCTCATTCCTTTTAGTCCACCTGCTTCTCCATCTGTCCACATCACACCAATTTCTCAATAAAACAATTAATTCTTTTATCTGGGTCAACCGTCCTGAAGTGTTTAGATTTTCTATATCTTTCTCACAAAAATCTACCCTATATGGCTTCTGCAAACTTCTCACCTTTACAAATTCTACTCCTAGTTCATTCGCTGTCTCTTCTAATTTGTGATGCAAATTTCTTGCTCTCCATGTAATGCTCTTACATAAGAACATTATCTCATCGTCCTGGTATGTTTTCAGTTTTTCTGTACCAATAGTCCCTAAAATTAACTCTTCCATATCTATTTTAAACCTAATTACATCTAGTGGTTTTGGTTCTGTCTCTTTCTTTTGCAGGGTTTTCATCCATTCATTCAATTCATCTGGAGTCGGACCTACAGGTGTACTATTTAATTCTACCCAATTTCTACTCCTCTCTGGTGTTTCTGACGCGGATTCAGTTCCCATAGGAATCCTCCTAAACTCATTCTCATTTACTGTCAAATTAGTAGGTGGGCTTGGTCTATATGAGCTGACCAAATTTCTTGCACCTTCTTTTTCTAGTTCCATCCCTTCTTTTCTTCTTTGCAAATTCGAATTCATTGGAATGACTAAAGAATGTTCATCTATTTTCTGATTCTCAAAAACTGGTATTACTGGACCTATTGTTACTGGTACAGTTACGCCTCCATATTCATGGTTAACTCTCTTATTTTCTCAGTCAACTCTCTCATGGTTTTTGTTAATTCGGTTGTATTGTCACTTTCAACCTTTTCGCTTTGTGGGGTTTTCAACTGTTCTTTTGCCCTATTTATTTCGTATCTTCGTTCTGGACTTTTATTCATCCCAGTTTCCATTGGCGGTGCATTAGGTGTCACCACTGCAGAATTCTGTTGGTATGGAGGTGGGTTACGGTTTAAAATATCTTCCAGCAATTCATCCTCTGTCTCGCTACCACCATACCTGTACCTTTCAGTAACTAAATGTTTCTTTTTCTCGGTACATTTTCTCCTTGCTTCCTCTTCAACCGTAAAAGCCGGAAACAAACCTCCTGTCATATTAACATATCTCCAACGCTTTATTCTGTCCTCATGATTCACTCCCACAACCTTCCAGGAACGAAATCATGATTCTTTACTCCTCTGAATCTTTCTCGTTCATACATCTCATCCTCCCATTCACTCAACGCTTCAAACTGTGTCGGTCTAGGTTTAGGTTCAAGCTTCGTCATTTTCTCTCTCAAATTCCGAAGTACAGCTACGCTGAATGAACCATTCTCCGGAAAAGCTAATACTCCATCATTTTGAGTATATTTAGTCCAATTTTCTAACCATATGCAGGTATGATATCCGTTTTTCAGCATCATATGTGAAGCTGGTGATTTCGGCGGAGGAATTACTTGTCCCTCTCTAGTCACTACCTTTTTGTCTTTCTTAAAAATGTTCTTAATTTTCGCCATCCACGACATTTTCTCTCTACCATACTCATAATAAGCCATTATTTCACGATTTCTTTCCTTTTTCAAAGTTCGTAACTCAACACTGTTCTCTATGCGTTATTCGACCTATCACAGCGCGTCTCACAGCAACGCTCCAATCCGAAGCTTCTACGTCACAGCTTATTCAACCTACCACAGCGCGTCTCACACCAACGCTCCAACCAGGGCGTTTTCAATATAACCAGTGCACTGACCAATTCCAGTGCGGCTCTTTGTCGACGTCAGTTCTGCTCCTGACCCCTCCTTTACAAATTTTATCGGCAATTGTTTTCAACTATTCTCGGTTAGTTACGACATTAAAAACACATTTCCATTGTCTGATTTCGCTAACAAAAGTGACAGCTTTACTCTATTTCACAAGAATACAGTTTCGTTCGATAAGTGTAGCACTTCCCTCTACCTTACCCTTCTTTCAAGCAAGAGGTAAACCCGTTTCTCTGGGGATAAAACACATGTGGAGACTACACTGCTCCTGAGAATTCACAAGAAAACCGGTTGCTATTTCACTCACACACCTTTTATACGGAAATTGTCCCTATCATAACACAACCTGTGTTATCACCAATATGAACTCAGACAATGCACTATTCCATGTGACTTCTCTTGCCACACGTGTCCACTTCCTACTGCCTGGAAGCTTCAAAACCTTCGACTTACATATAATGTAATACAGTTCAACATATAGGGGTCGATTCCGATCTCGGTCGGAAGGGCTCCGAATCGGATTCAGCTTTACCGGATCCGATTCGGAGCCCTGTTTCCCGACCGATTCGGACGCGCGTCCGGCCGGGCGAGTACGATGCATGCGCCCGCAAAATCGCCGACCGACTCGAACGCGGGTCCAACACGCTCCGACCGACTCGGACGGACACGGATCGCCTCGCGCAATGGAGTCGTTTTCCGGCCGGGTAAGTACGATGCGCACCGCGAGCAGTCCGACCGACTCGCGCCGTCCGACTCGAAAAAGTAGTCGGAGCCGCACTTTGGGGGTCCGTGTCGGACCCCCCTGTACGCGTACCCGTGCGAGGCGCACACAGGGGGGACCCATGGGTCCCCCCTACCTGTGCGTGTACGACGCGATGCGCTTCGCGGCGTACTCACTGTAGGGGGCGCCCTTGTTCGCCTCGCACCCATTGACTCAATGGGAGCCCGCGTACACGTTGTACGCCCGGCTCCCATTGACTTCAATGGGAGTCCGACCGAATCGAGTCTGATAGCATTCGAACGAATCGTACTCGTTCGGTCGGACTGCTAGAGTCCGATTCGGTCGGAAATCTCTCCGGGTCCGGCTCGGACGGAGATTTTTCCGGCCCGAATCGGAATCGGCCCCATAGTGTTATAAATAAAATAACCAATAATCAATAATCGATAATCACCAAACTAATCTATAGTAACCATGAGCAAGGTAAACAAAAATCTTTTTTGAACCCCCTAATATTAACATTAATAATTAATAAAATTGTTCGTTTCAGTGAATAACCAACAAAGTATGTTTTCTTCATGAATGTTTTGGTAACATGCCACTTCATGTGCAAACTAATCCACTTACAATTGTTAATGTGAATAACGCTAACATAATGATTTGCGTACTAATTAGAATAATATTGCAAGATTTGTGCTTCGTAGTAATTTGGATGGTAGCAAAATAAAGCGATTGGTAAGTAAGGAATAGCTTTATATGTTGCTTCTGCTAGGTAACACCTAATTGGGGTACGTAGAATGATGGGAGGGAAACGAAAAGGCTTATTTTCCTTATTCTTAACTATTTTCTGTTTATTTCTATGATAGTTCGCTTAGGCCTGCTAGGTCGTGCTGTAGAAATAGCTGCTGAGGCGAAAAAGCTAAAGTGCGCGTGCGCAAGATGGTTTCCAAACGAAAGAAAAAAGCTGTAAATGAAAGCGTCACGTGGTTATTTCCAAAGCCTGGGATGGAAGCGGGATCAAGGCTATGATGACCTTATCACCCGAGCGTGTGCCAAGGGGGGCTTGGCGAAAGAGCGTGAGAAGTCGCAGTGTATATGAGAATGGACAATGAACTGTTCAAAATAAAGTATCAGAAAGAAGATACAAATAGAGACGGTCGATTGGATTGGTAATGTCCTGAACGTGAGAAAGGATCAAGTTATATACATTCCAAAGAACTGGTTAGAACAAGGAGAAGAATAATGAGATGTGTGACACCCCCCAAATGGACCAATTAGAGTGAATCTCGCCCCCAAAAATTTTACTTTTCTGTTTAGTAAGCTAGTATTAGGGTATAAGAGGACCTACTCTTAAGTAGGAGGAGCGCTGTTTTTACATATTTTTATTGAGCACTGGACGCTGACGCAGGAGAAGCCGCTGCTATTTTTCTATAGGCCTTTATATTTAATACGATTAATCTTTTGCTCATAATTCTGATTGAGAAGGAACGAGGGAGATTGGCAGAAAACCTATATGGGTGGTTCGTCGAGGAGGCCGGTTTTGTAGAACAGACAGTCAGTTTTTGGGAATTCTATGCTGAGATCTGAAATTAATTGCTGTGACGGACTTTATTTTTCCATCTAAAGGGTATGCATTGCAATTTCAATTTATTCTTATAATGATAATAAATGTATTGATCCGATTAATAAAACTGAATTTATAAATGCTTATAAAATTAGAAAAACTATATTATAATTAAATTTACGAGTCTGTGGTTCTTTAGCTCAATAATAATTGTAAAATGTTTAATAAGAGTTTATAGTGATTGAGCTGGTCTTAATCACCATCAATTGATTCCTACTAGTTGGTCCATCGACCAATGAGCGGAATACCTGAGAAATTTGAGAATTATTATGTTGATTTAAAAAGGTATCCCGTCTCCTTCCAGCAAATCATTAACTTTTTTCCTAAGGTAAAGGTGGATGTGTTCCAGGGAACATATGTGAGAGTGATTGTTTATAACGGTGTTATGGGCCCCACCGTCATATTGGTATAGTTGTGAAGAGGTATGTTTTTCCAACCTGGACATCAATATCTAAAGGAGAAGAAATTTTATTGATAGCGCTGGATCAGATTTCTTGGTAGCAGAGTTATGGTTACTATAGATTAGTTTGGTGATTATCGATTATTGGTTATTTTATGTATAACACTATATGTTGAACTGTATTACGTTATATGTAAGTCGAAGGTTTTGAAGCTTCCGGGAAGTAGGAAGTGGACACGTGTGGCAAGAGAAGTCACATGGAATAGTGAATTGTTTGAGTTCATATTGGTGATAACACAGGTTGTGTTATGATAGGGACAATTTCCGTATAAAAGGTGTGTGAGTGAAATAGCAACCGGTTTTCTTGTGAAACTCTGGCCTTAATTCTCAGGAGCAGTGTAGTCTCCACATGTGTTTTATCCCCAGAGAAACGGGTTTACCTCTTGCTTGAAAGAAGGGTAAGGTAGAGGGAAGTGCTACACTTATCGAACGAAACTGTATTCTTGTGAAATAGAGTAAAGCTGTCACTTTTGTTAGCGAAATCAGACAATAGAAATGTGTTTTTAATGTCGTAACTAACCGAGAATAGTTGAAAACAATTGCCGATAAAATTTGTAAAGGAGGGGTCAGGAGCAGAACTGACATCGACAAAGAGCCGCGCTGGAATTGGTCAGTGCACTGGTTATATTGAAAACACCCTGATTGGAGCGTTGGTGTGAGACGCGCTGTGATAGGTTGAATAAGCTGTGACGTAGAAGCTTCGGATTGGAGCGTTGGTGTGAGACGCGCTGTGATAGGTCCAAATAACGCATAGAGAACAGTGTTGAGTTGCGAACTTTGAAAAAGGAAAGAAATCGTGAAATAATGGCTTATTATGAGTATGGTAGAGAGAAAACGTCGTGGATGGCGAAAATTAAGAACTTTTTTAAGAAAGACAAAAAGGTAGTGACTAGAGAGGGACAAGTAATTCTTCCGCCGAAATCACCAGCTTCGTATATGATGCTGAAATATGGATATCATACCTGCATATGGTTAGAAAATTGGACTAGATATACTCAAAATGATGGAGTATTAGCTTTTCTGGAGAATGGTTCATTCAGCGTAGCTGTACTTCGGAATTTGAGAGAGAAAATGACGAATCTTCAACCTAAACCTAGACCGACACAGTTTGAAGCGTTGAGTGAATGGGAGGATGAGATGTATGAACGAGAAAGATTCAGAGGAGTAAAGAATCATGATTTCGTTCCTGGAAGGTTGTGGGGAGTGAATCATGAGGACAGAATAAAGCGTTGGAGATATGCTAATATGACAGGAGGTTTGTTTCCGGCTTTTACGGTTGAAGAGGAAGCAAGGAGAAAATGTACAGAGAAAAAGAAACATTTAGTTACTGAAAGGTACGGGTATGGTGGTAGCGAGACAGAGGATGAATTGCTGAAAGATATTTTAAACCGAAACCCACCTCCATACCAACAGAATTCTGCGGTGGTGACACCTAATGCACCGCCAATGGAAACTGGGAGGAATAAAAGTCCAGAACGAAGATACGAAATAAATAGGTCAAAAGAACAGTTGAAAACCCCACAAAGCGAAAAGGTTGAAAGTGACAATACAACCGAATTAGCAAAAACCACGAGAGAGTTGACTGAGAAAATAAGAGAGTTAACCATGAATATGGAGGCCGTAACTGTACCAGTAACAATAGGTCCAGTAATACCAGTTTTTGAGAATCAGAAAATAGATTAACATTCTTTAGTCATTCCAATGAATTCGAATTTGCAAAGAAGAAAAGAAGGGATGGAACTAGAAAAAGAAGGTGCAAGAAATTTGGTCAGCTCATATAGACCAAGTCCACCTACTAATTTGACAGTAAATGAGAGTGAGTTTAGGAGGATTCCTATGGGAACTGAATCTGCGTCAGAAACACCAGAGAGGAGTAGAAATTGGGTAGAATTAAATAGTACACCTGTAGGTCCGACTCCAGATGAATTGAATGAATGGATGAAAACCCTGCAAAAGAAAGAGACAGAACCAAAACCACTAGATGTAATTAGGTTAAAAATAGATATGGAAGAGTTAATTTTAGGGACTATTGGTACAGAAAAACTGAAAACATACCAGGACGATGAGATAATGTTCTTATGTAAGGGCATTACATGGAGAGCAAGAAATTTGCATGACAAATTAGAAGAGACAGCGAATGAACTAGGAGTAGAATTTGTAAAGGTGAGAAGTTTGCAGAAGCCATATAGGGTAGATTTTTGTGAGAAAGATATAGAAAATCTAAACACTTCAGGACGGTTGACCCAGATAAAAGAATTAATTGTTTTATTGAGAAAATGGGGTGATGTGGACAGATTGAGAAGCAGGTGGACTAAAAGGAATGAGAAAACGACCGATAAAGCATCTTTGGCTTTTGCGGTGACAGACAAAGAACCAATCGTAAGGGAGTATCCGATGAGGGAAACTCCAGGAGGTAGTTATGTGCATGTCCCCTGGTCCAGACAAGATATATTGTCATTTACAAATGACTTCCCAAAATTAAGAGAAAAACCAGTAGAATGGTACAGACAAGTGAAAGGTTTGTTAAAGTTTCGAAAGTGTTGTGGGTAGATTTGGATGGATTATTTGACATTGTAGTACCATCTGATTTATGGACAGAATGTAAGATTACCATTGATTGGCCAACTGTAGAATACCCGAGAGACGCAAAAACAGGAGCGCCAGGACTTGAAGTCATGAGAAAATACGATCAGGTTATTACCTTTTTGAAAAATAAAATTCCACCCAAAGAGACGGATTGGGTAAAAATTGATAGAACTACACAGGAGAGTAAAGAATCTGTACATGCCTATTATGAAAGGCTACTTCTCGTTTTTAAACAGTATAGTGGTTATGAGACATTAAATGAGAAGGACATGAGTCATTTTGTATATATATTTGTTTATGGATTAAAACCAGAGATAAGTGAAATGATCAAACAGCATATGATCTGCTGGCAAAACAGCACAGTAGATGAAGTGTTGAGGTATGCTAAATATTGTAGTGATGATATTGAGTGAACACAGCGTAAATTAAAAGAGAACGCAATGTGGGCACAAGTGAAGGTTGCAGAAAAACAAGAAGCTCAACTGAATAATCAGATTACTGAGGCAGGACAAACTAAATCCAAACCGAATATAGGTAAAGGAAAAGGCCAAATGAGTATAGAAGAGGCAAAGAAAAAGTGGCCATGCCACAACTGTGGAAAGCTAGGGCATTGGAGAAACGAGTGTAAATTTCCTCCAAAAGCTAATGCGGAAAATCAATCATTAAATCCACAGGTGCAGAGTGAGGTGAGTTACCAACAGCTGCAGCAACCGCAGGTAGTTACTCAGCAGAGTCAGGTGCCTCAACCACCACTTCCCAAGAGTGTAAATCAACAGAGATACAGTGCAGAAACAGGATTCTACGGAGGAGAGCAGGTAGCACAATTGCCGCGCGCAGCTGCAATACCTCAATACTGGTTACGACAGGATGGGAATGAGTCGGATGAAAGTTTATGACGGTGCCTAGGAGAGGAGGAAGAGTACGTGCTTGGCGCAACTCTAGAGGTAGATCAAGCAGGTCCATTTGTGGATGGAGAAGGGAATGGTGCAAATGTATCATTCCTTGTGGACACTGGAGCTACCCGTTCTACTGTTAGATCAGTGGAAATTCCAAACCTTCCTCTCTCAGGTGAACATATCCAAGTTGTTGGTGTCTCAAATCAGCAAATTAAAGCGCCTCTTACCAAATTAGTAGAGGTGAAGATTGGGCCATTCAGAGAAATGCACCGATTTGTGGTATGTGATTGCAGTCCTGTGAACTTATTAGGACGCGATCTACTTTGCAAAATGAATTGCACCATCTATTGTACTCCAGATGGGATTGCATTTCAGACCCCCGATGAAGATGTACTGTATAAAATGACAATGGTGAATTTAGAGTCAGAAGTGAATGATTTATTTCCTGTGTTTGATGTAGAGAAAATCCCAATTGAGCTGAAAGAAACAGTAAAACAGGAAGTGTGGGATTTTACGGGTGAAGATATAGGGTTAATGAAAGGAGTAGACCCTGTTAAAATTTCTGTTAAAGAAGGAACAAATTACCCAAATACTCCACAGTATAAATTAACGCCAGAAATAATTGAAGGTATAACACCTGTAATAAACAAAATGATTGAACAAGGAATTCTGAAAGAAATAATGAGCAGTCCATGTAATTCGCCTATAATGGGACTGAAAAAGCCAAACGGAACGTATAGAATAGTACAAGATTTGAGAAAGATAAATAAAATCGTTGTTCCTTGTTGTCCAATTGTACCAAACCCTGCTGTAATTCTATATCAAATTCCACGTGAAGCAGAATGGTATACCGTCATTGATTTATGCCATGCATTTTTCTCTATCCCATTACATTCAGATAGCCAGCCATTATTTGCATTCAGGTTCGGAGAGCGTATTTTGGCATGGTGCCGAATTCCTCAGGGGTACACAGAAAGCCCCTCAATCTTTAATCAGATTCTAAAGAAATCACTGGAAGATTTAAAAATGCCTGAAAAATCTGTGATGGTTCAGTACATTGATGACCTATTGGTGGCATCAAAAACCAAGGAAGCATGTGTTGTCGACACAATTGCTTCGCTGAACCATTTAGCAAAAGGAGGACATAAAGTATCACCATCAAAATTACAGTTTTGTCAACAGGAAGTCCAATATTTAGGTCATAAGATTGAAAAGGGAGTGCGAAAAGTAACAACTGAGAGAATAAAAATAATTCAAGGAATGAGAGCTCCATTGACACTAAGAGAGGTAAGAATGTTTCTGGGAATGGTTGGATATTGCCGACAATGGATAAGTGGATTCTCATTAATTGCCAAACCATTGCAGCATTTGACAAAAAAGGATATTAAAGATCCTTTTGAATTAAATGATGAGGAAATGAAAGCGTTCAGGGAATTAAAAACGAAATTGTGTGAAGCCCCGGCACTGGGAATGCCTTATTATGAAAAAGATTTTGAGCTGTATTGTAGTGAGAGAGATGGGTGTGCGCTTTCAGTCTTAGTGCAGAGATATGGAAACATGAAAAGACCTATTGCATATTTTTCAGCTGTTTTAGACCCGGTAGCAAAAGCGTTGCCTGGATGTTTGAAAGCAGTTGCTGCTACTTGTGTGAGTCTGGAGCAGAGTGAAGGCATTGTGATGGGATATCCATTGAGAGTATATGTTCCTCATTCTGTAGAAATTCTTTTGACAAGAACCAAAACTCAATACATGACACATAGTCGGCTGACTAGATATGAAAAAGTGATTTTGAGTGCAGACAATGTAACCATTGACAGATGCACTAATGTAAATCCTTCAACATCATTGCCAGATGAAGAGAGTGTGATAGATATGGATGAAGTTGATCACGATTGCTTAAATGTACTCGAGTATTGTACAAAACCGTGTCCCGACATCAGAGACGAGCCTTTAAAAGAATCAGATTATGTATTGTTTGTAGATGGCTCATGTTTGAAAACGAGTGAAGGAGTTTTGAGTGCGGCGTATGCAGTATGCACAGTAGCTGATATAATGGAAGCATCTTGTTTGAGAGGAATACGTTCTGCCCAAGTGGCTGAACTAGTTGCTCTAATTCAGACATGCAAATTGGAAAAGAATGTTCGAATCACAGTAATCATGGATAGCCAATATGGCTTCGGAGTGGTTCATGATTTCGGGTAGATCTGGTCTCAGAGAGGTTTCTTGACATCTGCAGGGACTCCAATCAGAAATGGTGAGTTTGTGAGAAAGTTGCTTGAGGGGATACAGCTACCTAAACAGATTGCGGTAGTGAAGTGCAATGCACACAAAAATGGGGAAGACTACATAACTGTGGGCAACAAATTCGCAGATGAAATAGCTCAGTACTGTGCCAAAAATGTAGTCTCATTGAACCGAAGCAAAGAAAGAGAGCATATTTCATGTCCTTTGCTTTTTACTAACACTGTCGAGACATGGGACGAGGTGAGACAATTGCAGGAAGCAGCAGATGATGAAGAAAAAGATAGCTGGATAAAAGCAGGATGCAGAAAAAGGGAGGAAAATTATGTTTGGGTTTATAGAGACGAAAGACCAGTTATGCCTGATAGCATGATTGCTGACATGGCACGGATGTACCATGGACAAGCTCATATTGGAAGAGATGCAATGATCAGATTTTTTAGACAAACCTGGTATAACCCAAAATTCAGAGCCATAGCTGAGAGTCTTTGTCAAAGATCCCTTATTTGTCAACAGATAAATCCAGGAAGGAAGACAGTAGTGAGTCTAGGAACAATAGGACGAGAGGGAGGTCCTTTCACCAGAATGCAGATGGATTTTATCGAAATGCCCACAAGCAACAGGCTAAGATATGTTCTTGTAGTCGTCTGTTTGTTTTCTCGTTGGGTGGAAGCCTACCCGACTCGAAGGAATGATGGGATTACAGTGGCAAAACTCATGCTGAGAGAATTCATTCCTAGGTACGGTTTCCCAGTAACGATTGAAACAGATAGAGGAACACATTTCCAGAACAAATTAATTCAATTGATATGTGAAGCACTTGGTATTAAACAGAAACTGCATTGTGCATACAGACCAGAGGCTTCTGAAGTAGTATAGCAAGTGAATGGAACGATAAAGAACAGATTAGGGAAAATGTGTCAAGCCACAGGACTCAAATGGCCAGATGCCTTGCCCTTGGTCTTAATGACTATCAGAAGCATACCTGAAAGAAAGACAGGTTTGAGTCCCCACGAAATAATCATGGGACGAGCAATCAGGCAAGCACATGTACCTGTCAACAAACTGCTGACTATAACTGATGATCTCGTATTGGATTATTGCAAAGGATTGGCTGATGTGGTACGTTCTGTGTTTCATCAGGTTGGACCGGATGCGACCACTCTCGAAAGAAAACCAGCTCATGACTTGAATCCTGGAGATTGGGTCTGCATAAAAGTCCACAGAAGAAGAAACTGTTTGGTTCCCCGCTGGGACCAACCACGACAAGTGATCCTGATGGCAACCACTGCAGTAAAATGTGCAGGAGTGAAGCACTGGGTACATGCCAGCCACACCATGAGAGTTCCAGATCCTGAAGTTCGACCTGTAAGTCGACATCTGGAAATATTTGAAGAACCATCGCATAGCCACCGTCTTTGTTTGTTTATTGTTTTTGGTCCTTTGTCATCATTAATTATTTATTTAACTGTGATGTTTTGTGTAATTTGTCGATTGGTTATTTAGATGTTGTTTATTTTTGATATATATGTTCATTATGTTTTGTATGTATATGTCACATGCACTTCTACCAATGTTTTTTAAAAAAGATAAGAATAAAATGATGAGATTTTAACATATTCACTAGTGACACTGAGTATTTTATATCATGTCTGGTTTTGTTTGAGTCAGTGATTAGAGTTTGACCTTTTTGATTGCCTAGGGATTTAATTTAAAAAGTAACCTGATGGCAACCACTGCAGTAAAATGTGCAGGAGTGAAGCACTGGGTACATGCCAGCCACACCATGAGAGTTCCAGATCCTGAAGTTCGACCTGTAAGTCGACATCTGGAAATATCCAATACCAGTTCAGCATCCGATGCAGAAGAAGAAACAAACAGGGCCCCAGAACCTGAAGATCGACCTGTAAGTCGATATCTGGAAGTCCCAAGTACCAGTTCAACGATAGAAGAAGAGAATAAAATAGCAAAGGTTCCAGAATCTGAAGTTCGACTTGTAAGTCGACATCTGGAAATATCAGACACCAGTTCAGCCTCTGATACAGATCACTCAGATTGTGATGAAAATCTGAAACAGGATTGGAAATTTGATATCATAAAAGAGGAAACTGAGCAAAGAGACAGCAATAGTGAGCAACTAAGTACAAACTATGGTAAAGATCCTTCAGAAATAATTTTAATAGATGAAGAAGGGATAGTTTCAAACAGAAAGGTAGAAGAATCGGAAGATTCCCGAGGAGCAATAGGGACAGATTGGCAAATAAAGGAACAGGGAAATATAGAAACAGATAGAGAGATTGACACAGAATCGGAAGAACCTCGAGGAGGGACAGAAGTAGGCGATCAAGGAAAGAGACAAGGAGGATCAGAACTAGAAGAAAGAGGTGAAATCGTAAAGTTCAAGATAAGAGATAATAAAGAAAGATCTGAATCAGAATCAGAAGAAAGTGGAGAAGAAAGAAAACAGAAATTAGAAACAAGGAAGAGAACTTGGAGAGCAGAAAGAGAGGAAAAAGAAAGTGAACCAAAAAAGGCCGAGAAAAATTTCTTCTCCTTTAGATATTGATGTCCAGGTTGGTAAAACATACCTCTTCACAACTATACCAATATGACGGTGGGGCCCATAACACCGTTATAAACAATCACTCTCACATATGTTCCCTGGAACACATCCACCTTTACTTTAGGAGAAAAAGTTAATGATTTGCTGGAAGGAGACGGGATACCTTTTTAAATCAACATAATAATTCTCAAATTTCTCGGGTATTCCGCTCATTGGTCGATGGACCAACTAGTAGGAATCAGTTGATGGTGATTAACCCCTTCGCTGCGGGGGTAATTCCCCCGGGGGTGCTGGGGGTGAATGCGGCGCCGCGGTGCTCGTGACGAGACCAGCTCGTCATGAGTCACAGTGGAGCTCTGCTCATGACGAGCTGGTCTCGTCACAAACCCGTCCACGTATTAATTCTCCCGCACAGGCGGGCAATTAATCACGCGTGGGCAGTGCGCACCTGTTATGATGAGACCAGCTCGTCATGATCACAGCTCCACTGTGACTCATGACGAGCTGGTCTTGTCATAAGCACCGAAGGGGTTAAGACCAGCTCAATCACTATAAACTCTTATTAAACATTTTACATTTATCATTGAGCTAAAAAACCACAGACTCGTAGATTTAATTATAATATAGTTTATCTAAATTTTATAAGCATGAATAAAATCAGTTTTATTAATCAGATCCATACATTTATTATCATTATAAGAATAAATTGAAATTGCAATGCATACCCTTTAGATGGAAAAATAAAGTCCGTCACAGCAATTAATTTCAGATCTCAGCATAGAATTCCCAAAAACTGACTGTCTGTTCTACAAAACCGGCCTCCTCGACGAACCACCCATATAGGTTTTCCGCCAATCTCTCTCGTTCCTTCTCAATCAGAATTATGAGCAAAAGATTAATCGTATTAAATATAAAGGCCTATAGAAAAATAGCACCGGCTTCTCCTGCGTCAGCGTCCAGTGCTCAATAAAAATATGTAAAAACAGCGCTCCTCCTACTTAAGAGTAGGTCCTCTTATACACTAATACTAGCTTACTAAATAGAAAAGTTACATTTTTGGGGGCGAGATTCACTCTAATTGGTCCATTTGGGGGTGTCACACATCTCATTATTCTTCTCCTTGTTCTAACCAGTTCTTTGGAATGTATATAACTTGATCCTTTCTCCCGTTCAGGACATTACCAATCCAATCGACCGTCTCTATTTGTATCTTCTTTCTGATACTTTATTTTGAACAGTTCATTGTCCATTCTCATATACACTGCGACTTCTCACGCTCTTTCGCCAAGCCCCCCTTGGCACACACTCGGGTGATAAGGTCATCATAGCCTTGATCCCGCTTCCATCCCAGGCTTTGGAAATAACCATGTGACGCTTTCATTTACAGCTTCTTTCTTTCGTTTGGAAGCCATCTTGCGCACGCGCACTTTAGCTTTTTCGCCTCAGCAGCCATTTCTACAGCACGGCCTAGCAGGCCTAAGCGAACTATCATAGAAATAAACAGAAAATAGTTAAGAATAAGGAAAATAAGCCTTTTCGTTTCCCTCCCATCATTCTACGTACCCCAATTAGGTGTTACCTAGCAGAAGCAACATATAAAGCTATTCCTTACTTACGAATCGCTTTATTTTGCTACCATACAATTTACTACGAAGCACAAATCTTGCAATATTATTCTAATTAGTACGCAAATCATTATGTTAGCGTTATTCACATTAACAATTGTAAGTGGATTAGTTTGCACATGAAGTGGCATGTTACCAAAACATTTATGAAGAAAACATACGTTGTTGGTTATTCACTGAAACGAACAATTTTATTAATTATTAATGTTAATATTAGGGGGTTCAAATTTTTTTCGTTTACCTTGCTCCATCAACTGTCAATCTTCTAGAGTCCATTTTTTAGGGTAAATTAAAGAATAATGTTCAAGAAGATATGTTTCACCTCCTAGCTATGAACCAAGATGTTTAAATATATCTCCATTAGACTAAATGTTGGTCTGTGTGAGACGATATGTGGTGAAGGCTTCTGTTAGGACTTTTGTTAGTCTGGTCTGGTGGCTCAGTGGAATAATGCATCCCTTACAGGGGCCTGTGTTCGACCTCATGGTCGCAGGTTCAAATCCCAGCGGGTCCACTGAGCCTTTCATCCATCTGAGGTCAAATAAAATGAGTACTATTGAGTTGGTTAACAATAAACATCTGTTATTCAGTGCCAAGTGTGCACGTGTGCTTTTCAAATACACATATGTTAGTAAACTATGGGATACATAAATGTAATGAATCCATCTGCTTAGTGGAATAGTTACTAAAATCTCTGCGTGTTTTACTAAATTTATGGGCATCATTGTTAAATGTTTTGAAAAAGTTCAAACGATTTGTCCAGAAGTGTAAATTGAATGTGGATTTTGCAAACGAATGTGAAGAAATATGTTGGAAGTCAGGTGTGATTTACAAACTTTTCATTTTGGCAATGAAAGTACCATCTGGCTTTGAGTAGTGATTGTGGATTTGATTTTAAATCATTTGCATCTATTTAATGGTTTGTATTATTCATCAATAAAGTTTACTATACCAGACACATTCTTTCCTTCATGTCTAGATACATGAACATTGCACCTTTCACCCACTCTTTCCAATGAAAGCCATCGGAGTGGTTGTCCAAAAATATACGTAGTTCATGGCACTGTTACGTCGGTGCTGAGATATGTGCAGAGAGCAGGGCGAAGAGCAGTACAGAGAATTCACCATATTGCTTAACACTGGCCGTTCTTTGCTGCCTAGTATATTATGACTCACTTGCAGTCAACCAGAGGTGTGTGCTGCGAGTGGGTTGGGGCGTAGAGCATGAAGAAAATTAGTGGGCTGCTTAATTATGTGTGGGTTTCCATTTTGCTTGATTAATGAATGATATGAATCCTAGGAAAGGGGATTGTACAAACCTTATAAACAGTCAGCTCCAAGATGGTGATCGGCCCGTAAGATGTTATCTAACGTTCCTAATTCAAGACGTAGCAGAATCTTTTCCAGTGACGTCAATTCCTGCGACGTCTGAAACATATATAAAGTATGCATATATGAGAGGATGATGAATGTTGATGGATTAATTCTTTCATTTTTACCACGTTTTGCTCCTCCTTTGCTACTGTTTTCCCTGAGTTTCACTTCTGGCAGTTGGAACTTCTGCTGCATCCTACTTCTGGATATTGTGCCTGGCTCTTTTTTCCTCCCTGATGACAAGGGATGTTAGGTGTCTTGCTGATCACTTCACTTCAGTATTTAAGTCAAATCAAGAGCTACAAGATAGCCAAGGATATTCATTACCCACTGTGTTTTTTCCTTCAAACTGGAATGCTCTGGGATCTTTCACGTAAATTATTATGTGATGGGGGCACTGTAGGTATATTCTCATACAGTCAAGAAGAAGACTCAACAGACCCTTGACAGACATCATCGGTTTCTCAAAAATATAAATGTTGTATGTATTGTAGGTGTCATGTAGTTCCTAAAGATACATAGGATCTGAGCATTTGTTGGACAACATAAACTAAGGGCTTGGTGTCAAGACTCATCCCGGACACCCCCGCAGGATATGTCTCCCTATAGACCAGCTAGCTCACAGTGCCACTATAAGCCCTCAAACCTTACCAAGGAGCGAATAGTTTCTGGCAACCACTGAACATGACAACTCTGGCTCCTCAGGGATCGTGGAAACATTACAGTACTTTTCTCTTAGTCTCAGAGAGATACACAGAGTAAACGTTGGGGACGTTTTCAATAAGCATTTATTGAACCAGCGTCATTCTAGTATAAAACATATGTGCTGCAACAATCAGCAGACAGAAGCAAATGTAAGAGATTACAAGTACCAAAAGAGAAAACAGCAGATACATTTCTACCATGGTGCTAAAGCAATGAATATATGCAGGCATATATGAAAACAGTAATATTTGCATACTCCTACGATGTGGATCTACCTAAGTGTATCTAAATGTAACTAGTATGTATGTTGGTGTAAAGCCAAGAATCCCCTAGGTGAGACCAACCCCATTACCTGATGAGAGAGAATGAAGGAGCCCATCTTGGTCACAAAATGGACACCCCACAAGGGATGTCAGACCTCTGCGTGTTGAAGCTTCAGCATGCAGGGACCTCAGTGTGGAAGCGTCTCCTCTAGTTACCTACTGAAGGTGCATTTTTTTTATACCAAAAAGGTAGCCTCGGGGGTTCTATCACAATCGATATGTTGTGAGTACGATTATGTAAATGAGCCTAATCAATAATTGTAATTATGCAAAGTAGCCCTGTCGCCCGTAGATGAAAATAGCGATGACTTCTGTACAGCGTATGTTGATCTTGTTATGTACCTCATGTGCAGGGGATTAAGATATGATGCTAAGAATCCTCATGCATAATAAATGAGGCTAGTTTCAAGGAAACCAATCTACATTTATTCAATACATAACTGGGTAAAAGGTCATTGCTAGAATCGTGATGTAGGGTAAGGTAGGACGAATGTAGGTAAAAGGTCGCTTTGCTACTTTGGCCTAGCCTAGGAAACATAACACCCTCTCCTTATCTGAAGGTCGACAAGGTCAACTGATGCTAAAATAAGCCTGCTAAAAGGCAAAAAAACATTGTCATAAAACCAGTTTCTAAAAACATCTAAAAACATGTTATATGTAAAAAGCAGTAAAAAGATGCTCTTAAAATTCAAAATATGATCAGACTAATTGAGCACATCGAAAGCCATGGTGCTCAGTGAGAGCAGAAGAAAAATAAAACAAAACGATATTTCTCAATCCAATTTGTCTTGTTTTGGAAAAAAGGACGAATTCTTCCCATCAAACGGAGAGCCACATGTTTACATGTCCTGTGTGGGAGACGCAACATCACTGTTGCTCGCATTCGCAGACGACGCTCCCTGTAACAACTCATGTATCAGGTCAATGGAGCAAAGATGATCTTCTCCGGTTCCCACAGCAGCCGCTGAGGATGCACTCGACACCTGCGAGCCTGTCGTAGAGCCGTTGTCTGTTCCACCAGGAGCTGAAGCATCCAATGAAGGCTCTAAGAATGCCGTCATCACCATGTAAATACGCTGAGGACACCAACACACGTGGGCCTTTAAGGGGTCCAGTAGTACATCTATGTCCATGGCGCAACCGATGGAAGGGTCAGACACAAATCCAACATGCATTCGTATCCGCAGAATAGTCAGCGGAACACAGGCAAGATGAGGTCAAACCAGACTGGTCTGAATGATAGGAACCAATGCTCGCTTAGCTGCCGAAGCCGAGGTGTGCCCGGATGGAGCACTATGCATTCACAACAACGTCGCACCAGCAGTGTTTTCTCCATCTCTCAATGAACTGGGACGTCCATTTTGAAGCAGGAAAACTAAAACCAGAATGTCCACTACAGGTAGTAGGACCAGCGGAAGCTCTCCAAAAACGCTTCCCAATACGGAGTGTATAAATGCTGGAATTACTCCGAAGATCATCTGAAAGGTGTTAACCAGTCTAGAACCCATACCTTTAAATAGGTGCACAATCCCCCTCATATCAGACATGTTAAAGATACAATGAATCATTTCCCCGAAATGGAGCGGAAAGTTCGTACGGACTAGTGCCTGTATCTCAGATGAAGACCTTGCAACCTGGAGATCAAATGTCGCTCGGGCTGAGGTTAAGGCCACTTTCTGCAAAAGCATGGCTTTCAGTCTGCTCAGAGAATCCGACTGTATAAAGGTAACTTTCAATGAAGGCCATAGCATTGCCTCCCTAACTGTGTGAGCCGGTGGAAACTATACTTGCATACAACAAGTAACCCTGGAACTTACTGTGACAAGATATGCAATGACCTGTGCCATCCCACAACAACCTTGATCATTCAGCATCAAATAGCTCCCATTCGAGAGCAGCTCGAACACTGGATGAATCACGGCAGCTGGGGAATCCTTCAAGTAACAGGACAAGTTTACAACCAAAGCATTACAGGCCCCGTGAAGCGTAATGTTCTTGCAAACTAAGGACCCACTTAAAGCACTTTCACAGTTTGAACCGCTGAGATATCTGCCTACCTGATGGTATTTGAGACAGTATTGAAATTGGAATGTCGTGACTTACCGTGTAATACAGCCATGAATTAACCATTCTGTGGAAGGTGACTCAGCCACCATGAAAAGTAATTGGGCCAATTTTTCAATATGCAACATAGTATATTTTGCATCTCTTTGTGCTGTTGATGTAACGACAGGACACGTGGCCAGAACGTAAGGATTGTAGCGTCGAACTTAGCAATATAATGGACCGCAATTCAGATTGACCATGTTGCAATTACATCTATTGCAGAAGACACAATGTTGCCCAGTGAATACATTCTGGATGATATTGCGGTTCCCTAAACTTGCCAATCTTTGGTCCCCCAGGCATATTTTGTGTCTATAGTGTCCCTCCAAAAGTCAAAACCCTGTAAAGACAGCTGGGAAATAGAGCAAGCAGAGTTTATCAGCTTAGTGTTATTGAGCATATTTTTCTTTGCAGGTGTAGATGCAAGCATATAATAATAAGAGGCCAGGTCTGATGTGCTAAACCCAGAAAAAATAAGCAAATGTGCAAACGTTCTTGAACTACTTTTTGGTGGTGTTGGGCAATGTTCCCATTGATGGTAAGTGAAAACATTACATGAGATACTTGCTTTGTGCAAAAAATGGTGACTATAGTGTTGGTAACAAAACATGGTGTCAAAATTAGATGTACCATTATACAATTCATCATTTGATAATGCAGCAGATTGTTCTAAATCAGATAGCATAGTATGCACACTTTCAATGTCCCGATCATCAGAGAGAGTACCAGAGGTGATGATATCATTAAGAGAAATTTTGAACAATTGTGGAATTTGTAAAAGTTCAGTAGGACCATACACATCATAAGAAACTCTGTCCCAAACTATTCCTTCAGGAACTGGAGTTGCTGTAATGTTCACTAAAGACAGGTCCCTCTGTTCATGGTGTATTGATGCATGTGGTTTCAGGCCCAAGTTCACATGCTTTACTGTAGAGCATTCTGGGAGATAATGTCCATTCAGGAGCAAGAAAAAGACAGTCACTATACAAATCCAAAGGACTAGGAACAGTAGACCAATTGCAATCCAGAGCTGTAGCCAGGGAAAAACAAAGGGCCCGATTCACAAAAGTAATCTGAAATAAAATCCTAACTTTACAACTTTCGGTATTCACAAAGGGCATTTAGGAGTAGTAAAGTTAGGATTTTGTCTCAGTTAAACTTAAGTTTTGGTCTTAAGTTAAACTTAAGACCAAAACTTAAGTTTGACTGAGACAAAATCCTAACTTTAAGACTTTTGGTGTTCACAAAGAGGATTTAGGAGTAGTAAAGTTAGGATTTTGTCTCAGTTAAACTTAAGACCAAAACTTAAGTTTAACTGAGACAAAAGCCTAACTTTACTACTCCTAAATGCCCTTTGTGAATACCGAAAGTCGTAAAGTTAGGATTTTGTCTCAGATTACTTTTGTGAATTGGGCCCGCTAAGTGGAGAGGTGTGGTGCAGCGGCCAGGGCAGCTGACTTTGGAGCACAGGGTTTATGGTTCGATCCCCAGCTCCAGCGGCAGCTCAGCGCAGCACCATGTGACTCTGGGCAATAACTCACTTAATTTTCACTACGGCCCCCAGCGCCTTGAGACCCGTAAGGGTGAGTAGCTGCGCTATATAAAAACGGACTTACATTTTTTGTTTTTACATTTTAAGTCTTTTTCAGCCAAAGGTAGAAGTAACAAAGTTGTTGTTTGTGGGGAACAGGCGGTGGCAGTAACTAGCGTTCCCTTGGATCTGATGAGAAATCGTTAAAATCGATGAAGTAGCCAGACGGAGTCTGATCTATCTTTGGTAGCTCAGCAAGTTTTGTGGAACTGGCAGATGACTCAGTTTCAACTGGTACAAGTTGCATTCCATTGTTGCTAACTCCTTCACATTGAAGAGTGGAATCTTCAAAAGTTATTCATTTTTCCATCTGAACGTCCTGTATGGTAGCGAGAGGAGATCGGTCTACTGTTGAGTATCGGCCACATAGTGCGGTTTGATCAGATCAAAGGAGACAAATCTCTTGTCTTTGCAGACGGCAAGGGGCGGAAGAAGTACTGTTCTTGGTCCTTCGATAGCCAGGACAGGTACAGGTGCTCTGTAAGATTGCCCAAATTCTTTTTTGTCCACAATTTATTTTATTTAAAAAGTTTTGTATAGCACGAACAAGACCCAATCGGGTATCAGAGCGCTTTACATAGGCAGGTTGACAAACAAAACGGGGCGACAATAGGGGCAAAACAAGAATAAATTATAGTAACAGTAATGACAACAGTAATAACATGAACGTAGAGAAGGATGTCGGAGCCATGCCCTTCCAGAATATCATAGGTAGTCAGTGGTCCAAACAGGTTGGCCGGGTCTGCACTTTAGCCCAGAGAGGAAGTCATGATTAAAGTTTTCACTTCCCTTTTGAAGGACTCTGTTGATGGAATCAGTCTAATTTCCGTAGGTAGGGAGTTCCAGATTCTCGGGGGGACACCTGAGAAAGCACGATTGTAGTTTTTTTTTTTTTTTTTTTTAATTTGTTAGGTTTCAACAGCAAGGTGCTGGAGCTCCTAGAGGAGTGGGTACCTCCCGAAAGGACTAGCTTATTTGCAACGTATAGAGGAGTGTTGAAATGAAGTGCTTTGTGGGTCATGCATGTCAGTTTTAGATGTATCCTTGCCTCGTATGGTAGCCAATTTAGAGCTTTCAAAATCGGGGAAATGTGGTTGGATTTCTTGGAGCCCGTGATGATCCTTGCCGCAGCGTTCAGTGAGGCCCTGAGAGGGGCCAGCCTGTATCTAGGTAGACCACAAAGGGTTGCACTGCCATAGTCGAGTCGGGAGAGCACTAGTGCTTGCACAGCAGATTTGAAGTACTCGGGGTCAGAAAGGGTTTGAGTTTCCTAAGAATGCTCAGATGAAAGTTCGCTCCTTTGGTAGCAGCGCTGATGTGCACTTGCATGTTCAAATTTTTATCCAGCACTAATTCCAGGGATCTCGTAGAGTCTATGATGTGTTGTGTGCAGTTGAGAGTGGAGAGATTATTTATAAATTTCTTCACGATGAGGTCTTGCTTGGGCGGGGAGATAAAGAGGAATTCCATTTTGAGGGCGTTCAGTTTGAGATGGTTGAGGGTTAACCAGTTTTCAGTTTTGTGCAGGGTTCCATTGAGAGTCGTGATATCGTCCGGTGAAGAGATTTTCAGGTATAACTGCGTACCATCGGCACACATGTGGTAATGTATGTTAGATGCTTTGAGAATTTTAGTATTTCAGTAAGAGGTTCAATGAAAAGGTTGAACAGGGTGGGGGAGAGAGATGACCCTTGGGGTACCCCCAGAGTGCAAGGACTGGGATTGGAGAGGGTTTGATTGGTTTTAACTCTTTGAGATCTGTTATGGAGAAACGAGGCAAACCATTTTAGAACTGTGCCAGAGAACCCTATCCTATGTTCCAAAAGGTTTAGGAGGTTATCATGTTTGACGGTGTCAAAAGCTGATGAGAGGTCAAGTAATATTAAAGGGCAGGATTCGTTCCGGTCAAGCATAGTAAGAGCGTCGTCCACTATATGTGTGATGGCCGTTTCGGTGCTGTGACCCTGATGGAAGCCAGATTGGAATTGATCCATTAGTTGGAATTCTTCAATGTGGTTACATAGTTGTACCTGAACGCATTTCTCAAGGAGTTTTGCCAGAGTGGGGATGTTTGTGATAGGTCGGAAGTTGTTCAGATCCTCCGGGTCAGCCGATGTTTTTTTAAGAATAGGGAGCACCAGACCGGACTTTAAGCAGTCCGGGATTTCACCTTGAAGAAGGGAAGCATTAATAATCTTAGACCAGAGAGGGACTAGTGACCTTATCAGATCTTTGAAGAGAGAAGAGGGGAGGGGATCATTGAAGTGTTTAGAGGGTTTAAGGGTTGAGAGAATATTGTAAATGGATGTGTCGTTGAGGGGGGCGAATTGACTCCAACAGGCATTGTTTTTAGGGGAGTGACTTGCAGCCATCTGGGGCTGCGAGGGGAGGGGTGGTTTGGTACACGTGATAGGTCGACCAGGGTCGAGCTTAGCTCCAAATCGCTCTTGTTAGCTTTTTCGAGGAAGAAGGCAGCAAAGTCCTCGCAATTTGGTTGTGTACTGGAGCTGAGTGTTGTCTGGGTGGTAGTGTTGTTGGATTGACGTTTAATCAGATCAAACAGCATTTTGGGGCGGTGTTTGGCATTGTCCAGTTGGCATATGAAGAAGGACGCTTTTGCAGTTCTGATGTGTTTGCTGTACATACACCTTTTCAGCCTCAGGAGCTTAAGGAGTTCCAGCAATGGAGAGGATCTCCATGCGCATTCTGCAGATCTCAGGTTGCATCTGTCCGAGTTTAAACTGTCATTGTACCATGGGTTGGACTCTTTGTTGGACTTTCTTTTCAGTTTTAGGGGAGCAATTACATCAAGGACTTTCAGTATAGAGTTGTAGTGTTCAGTGAGTTCATGAACGTCTGACATAGATGTAGGAGGAGGCTGAGCCAGATTACATCGAGAGATGAGCTCATTCACTTTTGTGTTTTGAAGCGTTCTTTTCTTTGACCAGGTCCCCAGTCTTCAGGACCCAGGCAGGTCTTGCCGGAACATCTTTCACTTCTCCAGTGGTGGTACATTTTGCTTGGACGCTGCTTTTTAATTAACCCTGGGCGTAGTTCGCGTAGTAGCGCTACGCGTAGCTACGCAAAGTGCACTTCGCACTACGCAAGCTACTCGAACTGCGTAGTGCGGTAGGGAAATGCTGTTCGCACTGATTGCCCAGTGCTGGATGCTTGTCTGCACTGTGCAATCATTGCAAACGGCATCTTGCACAGTGCAAGCGGTCGTTTTCTGCCGCTCGAGTAGATTTGTACTCGAGCGGCAGCTTTCGCAACGCGGACTGGTAGTTTCTCATCGTGAGTGGACGCAAGCATACGCGACCACTCGCCATGAGAAACCTGACCTCCCCGCGTTGAGAATCTCGCCGGGAGGTTTATTTTCCATGCTCACGATCGGCAACTTGATGTTGCTGATCGCGAACGAGGAAAAAGTCTCGCCGGGATGTTGATTTTGCTCGCTCGCGGTTGCCAACTTGACATTGAGGACCGCGAGCAAGCAAAAAATGCCCGCTACGCATTTTTGCACTGTGCTACGTGCAATTCGCGTAGCGAAAACTACGCACGCTCCACGAGCGTAGCATTGTACTACGCCATGGGTTATTTTTAATGCCCAAAATTCATTGAGTTCCTGTAAAATAGCCAAACAATCATTAATGTCAAATGGTTTTTCAAATTGTTTTTCATCCACCACTGTGCTGCCACAATCGAGGTCAGGTACCCACATTCTTATCCCAAACAGGACTTCATATGGAGTACGGCCCCCCAGGGATTTTCTTGGCATGTTGTTAAGTGCCCTCTGGACCCCATATAGGTGATTGACCCAACTGATACCCAATACTAATAGGCTTGCTGTTAAGGATTGCTTTAAGTCCCGGTTCTTCCTTTCTACAATTGAATTTCCCTCAGGATTATACGGGGAGGAGTACCGCAGTGCTACACCCAAACGTCCCATGGCTTCTTTGTAAGCCCGTGAGCTAAACGCAGGGCCACGGTCAGAAAGTAATGTGCCAATTGCGTATGTCCCTATGAAGACTCACAAATCCTTGATAACAGTTCAGACGTCAGCTGAGCGCTGAGGCCAAACCCACAGGAATCTAGAGCATGAATCCACTGCCACCAAGATGTACTTGTAAGCCCCGTCAGATTGTAGGGGGCTGCAGTGGTCCAAATAGACACATGTAAGAGGTCTGTCTGATATCAGTAGTGGTGTTTGTGGTGGACTTGCTACGGTGAAACCTTTCATCTGCTGACAGATGTCACACTTGAGGACAAAGCCCTTGGTCTGTTTAGCAAGCCCTGGCCACCAATTTCGCTGCTTTAGTAGTGAAACAGTCGCAGTGATACCTGCGTGTGCTGAACCCAGACCCTCATGTGCAGCTAGGATTAATCCTAATCTGCGATCCATGTTTGGTATTACTCTATCCCCCACTCCTGGAGTTTCAGCATACAGAATATTTTGTGCATCTAACTTGTAGTTGTACTTGAGTGGAAAACATTTGGCAAGGCTGAGCTGTTGCGCATGGCGTTTACAGCTATCATTATTTTCCCGTCTACCCTCGTGCTGGAACGAGTGATTGCAGCAACGGCAGCAGTGCGCACTGTCGCTTTGGCGGCTTCATCAGCCAATGAAATCCCTTCAGCATGCATGCCAACATGCTGATGACTCAATGTGTGTATTACATGAGCCCGTGGCAAGTATTCTTTCAGCGTTCCCAAAGCAGCATGTGCTTTATTGTGCAACCTTTGGAATCTCTAAACCCATTCTGGCCCCAATAGTGAAGATATTCATTGTATAACTGGACACAATAAACTGAATCGCACACAATGAGTGTGGGAATTCCCGATCTGTGTTTTCAGTGCCAGTATCAGCACTTTTAGTTCTGCCAGCTGTGCTGTGCAATCTTCTAGAGACTGAGTCTGTGTATTGCTAGGACGGAACTTGCCGTCCTGTATACCTCCCGTCACAATTGCACATGCTGCGCTGTATTGCTGTTTACTTCCTACGGCAGGCTGGGCAGATCCATTCATACTGATCGAGAGAGAATATTCTTGTTCGGACTGCAGAAATGCTTGTGTTTTCAATGAAGGATCATATCTATAATCTACATCTGTTGCATTGAGAGCATTAGCCCATTGTATCCATAGTGGATGTAGTGCTTTTGCGTTTGGAATGCTTGCTTTGGTAACAGCCTCTAAGGTTGGTACTGGAGTCACGACAATTATGCATTTCTCCTGTTCTAGTGCTCTTTCTCTCACTACAGCAGGTTGCACTTCTATCAGTATCTTTTCTGTGGATACAAAATGCATTTCAGCGTTTGTGTACAAATGTGATTTGTATGTTATGGGTACCGCTTCACCTTCATTGAAGGTGATGTAGGTGTACCCATTTTGACCCACGACTACACAGATTACCAGATTAGTGGAATTTACACATGTGTAAGTGTCTGGAAGCTATCATATCAGCTTGTACGGAACAGATAATTTCTGTGTGTTCCTGTGTCCAATGTTGGACTGAAAAATTGGGTCTGATTAGGTCATAGAAAGATTTAACCCTTTCTGTGTAATCCAAAATGTATGTTCTGCCAAAATTTAGGAATCCTAAAATGGTTCGTACACCTTTCAGAGTCTTTGGAGGTTGGAGCATTGCACATTTTTCTAAAAAATCAGCTGCCAGGATTTTCCCTTCACTTGAAAGCTTATATCACAAAAAAAGGACATTGAGGCAGGCAATTTTTGATTGTTTTAAAGTTAAATTTGTAGCCCACATTGGCGAACCCCAGAATCATGTTGTTCACCCTATTCAAGTGTTCCAATAATTCATCATCCGTCAGATAAATGTAATCTACATAGGACAATGCCTCCTCATCCCAATTTTGAAGTAACTCTGTTACTCTTGCTGAGACCAACCCAGTGCTATTATTAAACCCTTGGGGCAGTCTACAGAATTGGCGGTGAATGCCTGGAGCAGAGAATGCTGTCAAATATATGCTTCCAGGCACTATATTTTGGCAGAAGAAACAATTGGAGATATCTAGTGTTGTTTTCTATTTTTTCTGCACAATGTTATGCATTAATGCTGCACTGTGTGCATTTTGTACTGCAAATGATCGTGTGCATGTGTTCAAATGCCTATAGTCTAAACCTAGATGGTATGAATTGTCAGGTTTTATTACGGGAAACAAAGGATTATTCATGGAAGAGGTGCAGTTTTCAATCACACATTGGTAAACAAGTTGATCTAGATCTCCCTGACTTGTTTCTTTTCGTCATGTTTTATTGGGTAGAGTAGATTATAATGGGATTTCATGGTGAGGTGACTCAGCATCCCACCCTACATGATTGCGGTAAAGTTTGAGGGATAGCGCTAACGCCCACTCCTGTGCGTATGAATGTTTAAGTGACTCTGGAATGAGGTCGGAGAAAGCTGGTAAAATTACATCTTCCTCCTTAGGGCACTCCATAATGAACTCAGGTGCCAATCTCTTTCAGCCAAAAGGATGTTGCATCCATATGTCATGTTCTCCCAAAAGAGACCTTTCACTTTCCTGGGTATGACCCCCTCCATTTGGAGCGTAATTTCGTATAAACGATGTGGACACTTACCTTTGTATCTGGTGTCTCCACTGTGACTCCATAGTTCATTCAATGCTGCTGTCACCAGAAATTCCATCAGGTGCTGGCAAGCTATTGTTACTTCTGCTGTGCAGTCTAACATTGTCAGATCCCATTCCCCATTCCGAAGCAGAGTCCTCAGTAACCTGGGCATTTCATATTTTAAGGCCATCTACCTTCTTCTTTT
The DNA here is from genome assembly GCA_963921515.1 of Calotriton arnoldi. Taxonomy (NCBI): domain Eukaryota; kingdom Metazoa; phylum Chordata; class Amphibia; order Caudata; family Salamandridae; genus Calotriton; species Calotriton arnoldi. Next base: position 1,408,702 of record CAWUFW010001945.1, on the reverse strand, counting down.
TAAATTGAGGTTTTGTTTTTGGTGTATCTTCTTGTTGTATAATGTAGTCTGATGTGCGATGTGTCTCCCTTTTCGGCTTGATTTGCTCTTCTGATCTGTGCTCTGACCATCCTTCCCTCTCTGAGTGTTTTGATGAACCCTGAAAGGAACAAGAGGAATGTGTATCAGTATCCTGATACCTGTCGGGTTTTTTAATATTATCAAGGTTTCTAATATTGTATCTCTTTTCAGAGGGCTCCTGTTGAGGAGACCCACCCCGTGATTGAGGTGCATTCTGCTTATTAGTTTTTGATTGTTTATTATCCCATTTCTTTTTAGATGAATTGGGTGCTTGCTTCGAGTTATCCTTTTCAGAAATACCCGCCACTTGTGGTTTCCCAGGTATGGCCCCCAAGTTATCTCTACCCAGCGAAGCATAGGTTTCTTCAATAATCTTAGGTAGTTCTCGCTCCTTTCACGCAGGAGTGAATTCCCTCAGGCGTTGGCGTATAGCCATCGCTACAGCCTCGCCTTTTATGTTACTTAACATAATTGCTGATACCTGGGTAAAATTGCCTATTATTTTCATCCCCAAGTCCAGGGCAGGTTCTGCCCCATACTCATTTTGTATTTGTTTCAATACATCTAGTAAAACTTTTATTGAGGGGGTACCATGAATTCTGATATAAACGGCAGCGAAGACTGTACACCAAGTGGTACAATCCTCTATTGGGGGAGCCATCCACATTGGCAAGCAAATTGTTAGTATTCTGTGTTTTTCCTGCAGGCCCGTATGGGGAAATACTGCTTTAAGCTGTGCTATTTTCTGTGCTATCCAGAACGGGACTTGCTCCTGCTTTGTGGGCATTCTTCCCATAATTGTGTTCAGCGTTTGTTGGGTGATAGTTGGTGTATTGATTTAAGGTTGTCCAGCTTGAGCAATCCTCGCAGGTTGAATTGTGAGTGTCCGTATTACTAATTGTGTAAGGTTTCTGTATAGTTTTACTATATCTGTGTGAAGTGTACGTAATTTCGCTTCTGACATTGAATCAATGTCTGGATGCGGTGAGTAAGCAGCTATGATGGTCCAGGTCCCTCCATCTCTGCTGAGCAGACCGAGTCTCACATTTGATGTGGTGTGGGGAAGAGCGCCTTTAAACCAATTAATATGTTCTTGGTATGTTAGCAGGACTTCTATGTCCACGTATGGAAAGTATTCTTTAGGTGTGTTATCTTCAATGTAAGTGTGAAACAAATTTGTTTGTGGGTCTGCAGGTAGAAATTTAACCCAAGAATAGAATAACTCTGTTCTGATAGCCTTGTGTGCCTCAATCACGAAGGTAACATTACCACCCATTGCCGGGAGGCCATAGTTTAATAATTTCATAGTAACTGCATGTCTGCAATTTTCTGCGATGTTAAGAGCACCTTCCTGCTCTTCTTCCCCTGGACCCGCAACTCCGTCTCCATGGATAGACATTGTGGGAGGAAGTAGTAAGGAAAAGAGATAAGGTTTTACACAATGTGGGAGTTTTTAATCCTTCAAGCTGGATATAACCTTTAGCCAATACATAGGACGTACCTACTCAGCTGAGGCAGATTTCCCTTCCCACTTCAGACGTCCCTGGTTAAATGTGAGTAGGGGTCTCTGAGAAAGCACAACTGAATTACTCAGATTTGACTGTTAAATAAGAACCAAACCAAAGTTGGTGGCGCCATGTTGTGCAGTTCCTAAAGATACATAGAATCTGCAAGTTTGTTGGACAACATAAACTAAGGGCTTGGAGTCAAGACTGATTCCGGACACCCCCGCAGGATATATTGGCCTATAGACCAGCTAGCATCCAGTGCCACTATAAGCCCCCAAACCTTACCAAGGCGCAAATATTTTCTGGCAACCGCTGAACATGACAACCCTAACCCCTCAGGGATCGGGGAAACAGTATAGGACGTTTCGCTCAGTCAATAGCGCTCACTTATTCTCAGAGAGATACACAGAATAAACGTTGGGGACATTTTCAATAAGCATTTATTGAACCAGTGTCATTCTAGTATAAAACATATGTGCTGTAACAATCAGTAGACAGAAGCAAATGTAAGAGATTACAAGCACTCAAAGAGTAAACAGTAGAACCATTTCTACTGTGGTGCTAAAGCAATGAATATATGCAGGCATATATAGAAAACAGTAATATTTGCATACTCCTACGATGCAGACCCTACCCAAGTGTATCTAAATGTACCTAGCATGCATGAGGGTGTAAAGCCAAAAATCCCCTCGGAAAGAGACAACACCATTACCTGATGGGAAAGAATGAAGGACCCCATCTTAGTCATGAGTTGGACACCCCGCAAGGGATGTTAGACCACTGTGTGTTGAAGCTTCAGAATGCAGGGACCTCAGTGTCAGCGTGGAAGCATCTCCTCTAGTTACCTAGTGAAGGTGCGTTTTTTTAATACCAAAAAGGTAACCTCGGGGTTGTATCGCAATTGATATGCTGTGAGTATGATTATGTAAATGAGCCTAATAAATAATTGCAATTATGCAAGGTAGCCCTGTTGCCCGAAGATAAAAATAGCGATGACTTCTGTACAAAGTATGTTAATCCTGTTATGTACGTCATGTGCAGGGGATTAAGATATGATGCTAAGAATCCCCATGCATAATAAATGAGGCTAGTTTCAAGGAAACCAATCAACATTTATTCAGCACATAACTGGGCAAAAGGTCATTGCTAGAACTGTTATGTAGGATAAGGTAGGACGGATGTAGGAAAAAGGTCACTTTGCTACCTAGGCCTAGCCTAGGAAACATAACATAGGAAACATGCAAATGGGGCAGTGCTTTTGTGGCCTGCTATTTTTCGATATACACAGGGCCCAGTCATGTGAGCAAAAGGTAGGTATAAAAAGAGGTATAGTAGTTACATTTGGATATAGTTTACTTTACTGACATCCACTGCCTAACGCAAGGGTAATTCAACACTAAAATCAGACTTACCAAGCCTGTACGGCCACCTTGCATGGCCCTGCTGTTCTTGGCAAATATGGAGTAATGCAAGGCAGCTCAGGTCACTGCCTTGCGTTACTCTGCCCGAGGAGACATTCATTGGGTGGAGAGTGGGTGTTCTCACACATTCATCCATGGATTTTGCTGCATTCCCAGATTTACGATGAGTGCTGGACCTAGGAATGTGTCAAAATGCTACGCATTCCCAGGGGAGGCGTTATGAGGAGAAATATTGTTATTTCTCCTCGTTTTTGCTCTTTCTACATGTGCTGCTTTCTGCAGCGCACATAGAAAGAGGAACAATTCCTCAGAGGATTGTTTTTGTGCAGGACGGTGTCAATTGCTACACAAAAACAACCATGCCTGCAATGCAGGCACCCTTGGACCATGACACAAGGAAGCCTATGCTGGCACTAGGCAGGCAAAAGTGCACTGGCACAAGGGGGGGACAGGAATGCACCATATAATGTTAAATATGATGCATTCCTGCCCTCTTTCTTTCATGCAGCACAGCTCAGCAAGGTGTCTTGCAGTGTTGGTTTGTGTGAAATATTGATAAATCTGCCCCTGCATTTGCAGTGCTTCAAGCTACACATCATACAAAATTGACCACAATCTGGAAATTAAATTTAATGCATAAAAACGTTGTCCTATATGTACAAAAACATAGTGCTGTGCATATCACTGTTATAAAATAAAATAGCAATATTCAATCACTATCAGTGTTAGGTGACTTAGGAGGCTCAGAGATTACTGGAGCCCAAGAAAGCAAGGAGTATGATGTAGAAGAAGGTAAGTAAGGGTGATGTCCTGCATTTAATGTTCGTGTAGAAATGGCAAAACATATTTTTAATGATGGGACTATGGTGCAATTCATGATTCCTTCAAACATTGGTTTTAGAAAAAGAGATACTGTGAGAGATTAAATAGTACAAAAAATAAGAGGAGGCGAGATTAGTACACTGAGATGTTGTGGGAGAGGTGTGGCGCAGTGGCTAGAGCTGCTGACTCTGGGGCGCGGGGCTCATGGGTCGATCTAATCAAGAGAAAATATGGCAGCACTATCCTGTATGGATTTAGCAACTCATAGCCTCCATATATGTATTAATGTAGCAAGAATTTGGGTTTGTTATGCCTGCAAGTGTGTCATTGCATAGATAAAGTTGTGCCGCTACCTGCAAGCTGAATATTGCAATTCATTCAGTCAGCCTTTCATGCACTGCTTCATTTCAGATGCATTTCAGTGATGTTAAGTGCTCTGACACCGTACAGTGGTATGAGTAGCGCTATAAAACAAATTAAATGGGTGAGAGAATGGCTTTTGAGAGATGAGGGGCACTGTTGAAGGATGGTAGTGAGGGAATCCGTAGACAAGGAAGTAATTTGGGAGGGGGCTCCAAAAAAGATTGTTGCATCGGGCGCCACCAGCGCTAAAGTCAGTCCTGCATGAACCACACCTGATGCTTAGGATTCAGTTGATAAACAAAGCAACAAATGCACAGTAATCCAGTGGAAGGAGATGCCACAGTCCTTTACCCCTCCTAATCCACTTTGGTGTCTAGTGTGTTACCAGCAGCCAAGATTAGACCCTGCAAAATAAAAGTAGCTAACCTCATTGGCCTTCCACAGAGCAACCTGTTGGAATCATGACAAAGAACCAAAAGAGAACCCCTCACTCGCCTAAGTGCTTTGTAGGGAAAGCAAGGCGGATCCAAGGTAGTGTACAGCACAGATGAGTTTCACACACACACTTCAGAGTCATGTTCTCAGGCTTGCATGGGGAAAACAGCAAAACACAATATCCATTGACCTGGATTTTCCTGCTGAACTCAGCTAAGCCCTGACTATTGATGAAAGACAGGGTGCACATCTTTTATAATCCCCAGACAATGACAAAATTCCTCAAAAACAAGAAAGGATAATGCGTAGAAGGAGGACTACCTAGCAGCAGAGATAAGTGAAAACAATTGAAACGGGTGTCCCTGCTGCCAACTTGACAATCGGCTCCTCAGACTATACACTCTGTGCCCCAATAGTTTGCGCCTTCACCAAGCCTCGCTGTCCTTTGAGAGACTGGCTGCATAATATTCTATTTGATATGTCACTGATTTAATTGACACTGGTCTGCCATAGTTGTTGGGATTCTTATGACCCTTAAACTAGATGCCATATAATTGTACTTCGAACAGAGCAAAGTTATATATACAAATTTCCATTGTACACTACTGTAGGAAACCCTCCTTTTTCTGCATGGTTTACTCAGAATCTTTTGCATTACTATACATGTCACTATAGGGCGACTCCCCTGAAACTAAAATTTAAACTATTTTTATGTTAAATATTAATGGAAATTCATTTGATATATTTGCTTTGAATGTAGAACAAAATACAGAAAAATGTTACAGCACTACTAAAATAATTTTGAATTAAAACTTTAACTAATGCAGATGCATTAAATCTAATGAAATAGATTATTATGGAGTGTAAGTTAAAAAATTGAAGACCCACCTAAAGAAAAACAGTTATACTGTGCATTAATAATGAATCAAATTCATGTATAAAATTAGATAGAAATCATGTAATTATTTTTAATAAAATGTATTGTTACAATATGTTTTAAATTCAAGAAAGTTTATTATTACATTTTATAACTAAAAAATGTATTAGGAACTATTTTAATATATTTTTTCCATTCATTTATATTTATCTATACATTTAACTATTTTAAATAATGTAATTTAATTTAAAATTATTTCATATGAGGTTTTATTTTAAGTCCCTACCTCCATTATTTTCCATGGGAGGTTGTTGCGGTACCAGTGGTTGGCCCTGTGTAGTGTCGAAATTACTATAAAAGTGTAAGCTCCTCCAAAAGTGCAGTTTGTGAATACAGAAAAGTAGTAAACTTACTCAAATGTGTGAACTTACTCAAAAGTGCAGTTTGGGAATCAGGTCCAAACTGTTATTTTTTGTGATAGCGTGTTTACCAACGGCTTTTTGATCTGGCCCAATGAGCCATGACCTTTTGGTTGGAAATGAGCAATGAATTGAATATCTGAACAGCCATATTTCACAGTGTCACAATTTGGAGGTGTATTTTTCCTTATTGATCAAGTTCACGTTTTGTACTGTAAAATGAATGTATTTTTGTATAAGAAGCTGGGTTATTGGTTGAGAGGGGTGAAAGCCTCACTCAGGTATCAAACACAATCCTTGTCAGGTTGAACCACAAAAGACACTAAATTTACCTGAGCTTAACTCTCTGGTAGCTTGGCATAAATCAGTCAGGCTTAGCTAAGAGGCAATGTGTAATGCATTTATGCAGCACTCAAACAGTAATAATTTGAAAAACACAGCACAAGGAAAATCCCAAACCAATTTACAAACATAGAGTATGTTTTATTAAATAAAATGATACCAGAAAGACAAAACCCCAGTCAGTAGAAACGGAGATATGCAATTTCAAAGTTTTAAGTAGTTACCTAAAAGCACAAAGCACCATTCGCAGTCATTTGATCGTGGTAGACCATGGAAAAGTCACATGTTCAAGCCGACCTCAATGGAGCATGGGTTGGATACAAGGATCAGATTAGTCCCCTGAAAAGTTATCTTCTAAGTCCGGCACATAGAGTTCTGTTCATGTTGGAGGAGGCCGCGAGGAGGAGGCTAAGCGTTGTGGCTGGTCATCACTGTAGTACAAACAGCAGGTTGGGTTTCACTGACAGTTTTCAGCGTAGCACAAAAGCCGATCGGGTGCTATGGAAGGTTGTTGCTGTACCTTTGTTGGGAGTCATTGCAGGCAGTTGTTGCTGTAGCATGAAGTGCAGGTCTCGCATTGTCAGTCGCAGTGAACAGTCGTTTGCATGAAGTGTAAGCATAACATAAGAAAAATTCCAATCCAATTTAGAAACATAGAGTATGTTTTGATAAATTCAATGATACCAGAACAATATAAAGGCCAACCAGTAGAACTAGAGATATTCAAATTTAAAGTTTTAGTGAAAATAGCATTCTAAAAGCACAAGCGCTATTTGCGGTCATCTGGTCGCCCTAGACTGGGGAAAGTTAAAAGTTCACGCTGACAGTGATGGAGTGAGGGTCAGATATAGGAATCAGGTTAGCCCAGCTGAAGAGTTACCTTTTGAGTCCGGCGTCAAATGTTCCATTTGCAGTGGAGGAGGCTGAGCATCAACCATGGTCGTCGCTCTAGAGCGAAGAGCAGGCAGGCCGTCATCGGTGTTCATCGCTGTAATGCAAAGAGCCGGTCAAGGGCCGCAGATGGTCGTTGCTGTAGGATTGCTTTGGTAGTTGTTGGAGGCTGTCGTTGCTCTAGCACCTTGTGATGGTCTGGCGTTGCTCGTTGCCTTGGGAAGTCGTTAGTGCAAGAATCAGGATTCACCGGAGCTTCACGTTGGCAGTTGTTGGGGGCAGCAGAGTTTCAGCAGTCACAAGGAGCCCAAACTTCAGGATTTTCACCTTTTCTTTAGGAGGAGTACACTCTGATGCCAACTATGGGTGCAGGATCTAGGGAGGCACATCTTAGGAATCAGGACTCACTCTAGCAGGGCAAAAGACACACAATTGATGGACGGAATGCAGAACAAATCAAAACATTCACCCCAGTCAAGAGATCTGGGTTAAATCCATCATTCTTTTGCTCACCATGCCACCCCAGTTTAGACCTGGCCATCTGCAAATCAGTCTTGACCCTGTGCCTCATGGGAACAGTCCAGCCCGAACTGTCAAGCCAGGTCCTCCTGGACCGGAAACAAGCATCCTAGGACCGGCTTCGGGTTTCACCCTCTTCAGCCAGGATAGCTTGATTCCAGTGGCACAGTGAGCCCAGGACCCACGTCTGGGCATACCTGGCGCGCTTAGGGTGAGAAAGCAAAAGACACACAATTGATAGACGGAATGCAGAACAAATCAAAACGTTCACCCCCAGTCAAGATATCTGGGTTAAATCCATCATTCTTTTGCTCACCATGCCACCCCAGTTTAGACCTGGCCATCTGCAAATCAGTCTTGACCCTGTGCCTCATGGGAACAGTCCAGCCCGAACTGCCAAGCCAGGTCCTCCTGGACCGGAAACAAGCATCCTAGGACCGGTTTCGGGGTTTCACCCTCTTCAGCCAGGATAGCTTGATTCCAGTGGCACAGTGAGCCCAGGACCCACGTCTGGGCATACCTGGCGCACTTAGGGCGAGAAAGCAAAGACACACAATTGATGGACGGAATGCAGAACAAATCAAAACATTCACCCCAGTCAAGAGATCTGGGTTAAATCCATCATTCTTTTGCTCACCATGCCACCCCAGTTTAGACCTGGCCATGTGCAAATCAGTCTTGACCCTGTGCCTCATGGGAACAGTCCAGCCCGAACTGCCAAGCCAGGTCCTCCCTGGACGGGAAACAAGCATCCTAGGACCGGTTTCGGGGTTTCACCCCTCTTCAGCCAGGATAGCTTGATTCCAGTGGCACAGTGAGCCCAGGCCCCACGTCTGGGCATACCTGGCGCACTTAGGGCGAGAAAGCAAAAGACACACAATTGATGGACGGAATGCAGAACAAATCAAAACATTCACCCCCAGTCAAGAGATCTGGGTTAAATCTATCATTCTTTTGCTCACCATGCCACCCCAGTTTAGACCTGGCCATATGCATCATCCCTTTTGGTATCGCTTTGTTCTCCCTAAGTTGGCAGGGTATGCCCAGACGTGGGTCCCTTGCTCACTTTGCCACTGGATTCAAGATAGCATGGCTGATGAAGGTTCTGAACCCGAAACAGGTCCCAGGATGCTTGTTTTTGATCCAGGGAAGACATGGCTTGGCAGTTCGCGCTGGACTGTTCCCATGAGGCACAGGGTCAGACTGATTTCCATATGGCCATGTCTGAACTGGGGTGGTGGAGTGAGCTAAAGAATGATGATGGATTAAACCCAGATCAGTTGACTGGTGGTGAGTGTTTGATTTGCTCTAACGCTCCGTCCATCATCCCCTTTGGTATCGCTTTGTTCGCCCTAAGTTGGCAGGGTTTGCCCAGACGTGGGTCCCTTGCTCACTTTGCCACTGGATTCAAGATAGCCTGGCTGATGAGGGTTTTGAACCCGAAACCGGTCCCAGGATGCTTGTTTCCGGTCCAGGGAAGACATGGCTTGGCAGTTCGGGCTGGACTGTTCCCATGAGGCACAGGGTCAGACTGATTTGCATATGGCCATGTCTGAAATGGGGTGGTGGAGTGAGCTAAAGAATGATGATGGATTAAACCCAGATCAGTTGACGGGGGGTGAGTGTTTGATTTGCTCTAACGCTCCGTCCATCATCCCCTTTGGTATCACTTTGTATGCCCTAAGTTGGCAGGGTATGCCCAGACGTGGGTCCCTTGCTCACTTTGCCACTGGATTCAAGATAGCCTGGCTGATGAGGGTTTTGAACCCGAAACCCGTCCCAGGATGCTTGTTTCCGGTCCAGGGAAGACATGGCTTGGCAGTTCGGGCTGGACTGTTCCCATGAGGCACAGAGTCAGACTGATTTGCATATGGCCATGTCTGAACTGGGGTGGTGGAGTGAGCTAAAGAATGATGATGGATTAAACCCAGATCAGTTGACTGGGGGTGAGTGTTTGATTTGCTCTAACGCTCCGTCCATCATCCCCTTTGGTATCGTTTGTTCGCCCTAAGTTGGCAGGGTATGCCCAGACGTGGGTCCCTTGCTCACTTTGCCACTGGATTCAAGATAGCCTGGCTGATGAGGGTTTGGAACCCGAAACCGGTCCCAGGATGCTTGTTTCCGGTCCAGGGAGGACATGGCTTGGCAGTTCGGGCTGGACTGTTCCCATGAGGCACAGGGTCAGACTGATTTGCATATGACCATGTCTGAACTGGGGTGGTGGAGTGAGCTAAAGAATGATGATGGATTAAACCCAGATCAGTTGACTGGGGGTGAGTGTTTGATTTGCTCTAACGCTCCGTCCATCATCCCCTTTGGTATCGCTTTGTTCGCCCTAAGTTGGCAGGGTATTCCCAGACGTGGGTCCCTTGCTCACTTTGCCACTGGATTCAAGATAGCCTGGCTGATGAGGGTTTTGAAACCGAAACCGGTCCCAGGATGCTTGTTTCCGGTCCAGGGAAGACATGGCTTGGCAGTTCGGGCTGCATTGTTCCCATGAGGCACAGGGTCAGACTGATTTGCATATGGCCATGTATGAACTGGGGTGGTGGAGTGAGCTAAAGAATGATGATGGATTAAACCCAGATCAGTTGACTGGGGGTGAGTGTTTGATTTGCTCTAACGCTCCGTCCATCATCCCCTTTAGTATCGCTTTGTTCGCCCTAAGTTGGCAGGGTATGCCCAGACGTGGGTACTGTGATGTTCTCGGAACACCATGGAGCTACCGGGGCAGATCCCTGGGCATGCGGTTGGGGGCTACAACCGACTTCTTGGGGTACACCAAGGAGGGGCCTAACTGTGACGGCAGAACAGGAATAAGGGGACGACTGCTCTTGGTGCTGGTTCACGCCGTCAGCCACGTGCGCTGACGTCGTCCTTTATTATATACCCCCTGGTCCGAGCCCGGCCCAGGGGGATGCAATTGCAACAATGTTGTGTCGTGGCCGGGTGGCTCACTACATCCCATCTAACCCACGGAACTTGGGCTAGTACCAAACCAGTTCAACATTAAATTAACAAACAACAAGTTTCAAATACCATGGTCCATGGAAGGCACAATATCGTCCAGACCTCTTCAACATAGGAAGTCTCGCAACCTGGAACTGGGCTCCGGATTTCTTCTCAATCGGCTAGATGGACTTCCCCTGGAAAACCCCCCTGCCCCCTCGGGCACCGTGGGGATTGTCACCTCTCCCTCGGGTGGTCGCGCCTCCCTTGCTTCCCGGCCCTCGTCTCGCCAATCTTCGGGTAAAGGCTCGTCCACGGAAGCTTCTTCATTTTCACCACCTCGGGCTGGTTCGGCCTCTGGTTCAGGACCCCGGGCCTTTTTGAACCATGACATGTTGCGGGCTATCTGCTGGTTGCCCTTCCGGGCTGTGACCATTGTCCCTTGTATCTGTACCACTGTCCACGGATCTCGTTCAAACGGGGTGCGGAACTTGGACCCCGGATGGCGGTCTTTCACCACCACGTGGTCCCCCACCTCCAACGTTGGGGGCCGTGTCCTTCTCTTCCTGCTGGCCCTGTCGTTGTTGGTCTGGCGTCGCCCCTGGGCTTGTCGGGCATCCAGTACAGCCGGCACCCACTGATCACTAGTAGGAATGCTGTCCCGCACCGCCCGCTGCATTAGCAGCTCACTGGGTGCACACCGGGTGGTGCAGTGGGGTGTATGTCGGTACGCTCGCAGGAATTGGTGTAAGCAATTCTCCAAGTTGCCACCTTGATCCACCCCAATCCTCAGAGCCTTGTTTAGGGTCCTCATAAATCTTTCGACATCCCCATTAGCCTGCGGCCACTGGGGGGTTACTCGGCGGTGACGGACTCCATTTTGATGAAGATAATCTTTAAACTCCTGGCCCTGGAATGGCGGCCCGTTGTCTGTTCTTAATTCTTCTGGCATTCCCAGGAGCGCGAATATCTTCTCCAGCACCGGCCGAATGGAGTCAAACGCTGTGGATGTCACTACCTCTACCACAGGAAACTTGGAGTGGCTGTCTATCAGGACCACCATGTGTCTCCCGTCAGGAAAGCTGCCAAAATCCAAGCTCACCTTCGCCCATGGTGTTAGGCTCGGTCCTTCCGTAATGACGGGCACCCCCGGGGGATCAGCACCTGTTATCAAGCAGGCATGGCATCCTCGCACCTTCTCTTCCACCAACCGGTCCACCCCCGGGAACCACACCTTGGACCTTAAACGTGCTTTGGTCTTCTCGACCCCTTGGTGACCCTGGTGGGCCAGGTCTACCGTTCTGCTCCGCAGGGCAGCCGGTACCACGATCCTCGTGCCTCTCAGAACAATTCCACTTCCAGCCTCGCTGAGGTCCTCGCGGCACCGCCACAGACCATCCCAATACTCCTTTTCCTCCTCCGTTCGTCGGTCCATCCCTTGCAGGAACCATTTCCACTGATGGTCAAGGAGTGTTCTCTTCACTGCCTGTAAGCACTCATCCTGTCCGGTGGCCTCTCTTATTTCTTCCACCGACAGAGCTGTGGGGCATGCATCGTCCACAATCTGCCTCAGGAACGACTCTGTCCCCTCGTCCACAGCCCCTGGCTCCCGCCGGAGCGTCCTCGGATGTCGTGACAGGTAGTCTGCCGGGTTGTTGACTCCCGGGCGGTACACCACTTCAAACCGATAATGCTGTATCTGAATCGCCCATCTTTCAATCCTGGGAGGACCATGCCGCGCCGTGCCATTGAACAGCGGCACCAAAGGCTTGTGGTCTCTGACCACCGTGAAAGTATGCCCACACAGATAAATGTCAAAGTGTTGGCACGCCCAGCGAATGGCCAACGCCTCCCGCTCGATTTGAGCATACCGGGTCTCGACAGCCGTGAGCGCCCTGCTGGCATACGCGATCGGCACCCATTCCGCTTGGCTCGCTCTCTGGAGTAGCACCGCGCCCAAACCCACGGGACTGGCATCCACGATCAGCTCCGTATCTGCTCCGGGTTTGAAATATGCCACTGTCGCTCCTTTCACCAATGCACTCTTTACATCAAGGAATGACTGGGCCTCACTGTCAGTCCATTGCCACGGCACATCTTTCCTCGTGAGTTTCCGTAGTGGTTCCGATAATGTCGCCAGATGGGGAATGAAACGGCCGCAGTAATTGGCCATGCCCAGAAAGCTCCGAACTTCAGGCTGTGTCTGAGGGATGGCTGCCGCTCTGAGCGCCTCCACCTTTGCTGGGTCCACTTGCAGACCTCTTGCCTAGAACCGATAACCGAAGAACTCCACCTCATTGGCGTAAAAGTCACACTTAGCTCGGTGTAATGTCAGCCCCTGTTCGACTAGCCTCCGGAGAGTTGCACGCAGTCTGGCATGGTGTTCCTCCAACGAGTTCGAGAATATGAGTATGTCATCGCTGACATTGAGTACACCTACGAGTCCCGATAGTGCTTCTCTCACCGCCTCCTGGAACACTTCTGCTGCGGAGGATACCCCAAAGCTCAGCCGTTTGAACCGGCGCAGCCCCACATGTGTAGAGAAAGTCGTGATGTAGCGACTTCTCTCCGCCAACACCAACTGATGGTACCCCGAGTTGAGATCCACTTTGGAGAACCACTGTGCCCCGTTGATATCTGCCACGATTTCATCGATGGTGGGGGTAATGTGCCTTTCTCTGCGTATTGCTTTGTTCGGTAATCTCATGTCGACACAGAGTCTAATAGCGCCTGGCTGTTTGGGTTTCGGCGCTATGACCAACGGTGACACCCAGGGAGTCGGCCCGGACACCTTCTCGATCACCCCTTCCTTCTCCAGTCGCTCGAGCTCAGCTTCCACCAGCGGGCGGAGATGAAACGGTATTCTCCGATGTCGGAGTGCAATGGGCTTGATGGTATCGTCAATGTGTAGTTGAACTTCCACTCCTTTTAGGCATCCCAGTCCCCTAAAAGCTCCGGAAATTCCGCCAGCACCTGGTCCGCTTGCGACTGGTGTATATGTTTGGCGAACATCACTAGTCCCAGATCCTCAGCCGTGTGGCAGCTTAACAGCGATCCTGCTCTGTCACAGGTAACGTAAAATCTGGTGGCTGCAACTCTACCCTTGTGTCCAACCTCCACATCAATCACTCCCTGCAGCGGGATCGGCGTGCGACCTCCATAGGTGAGGATCTTCGTGGCTGTAGGCATTAACTTCGGTTGCGGTCGAAGCTCACAGTATTGCCCAGCATCCAGAATATTCACTGACGCCCCTGTGTCAATAAGCGTTTGGATACAGTTGCCTCCAATCCATATCTGGCATAATGGCGGAGGCCTCCGGGTTGCGTTGACCCCTCTGATGCTGGACACAACAAAAACATCCCCGTCTTCATCCTCCTCCGCGATGTCCAATTGCTGGCACCTGCTGTCCAGATCGTCAACGTCTTGTACCACCATGGCTCTTCTTTGGAACGGGGGTCGTCGGGCCTTACTGGCACCAGACCGGGCTGTATTCTGGCACACTTTCGCGAAGTGCCCATACTTGTTGCACTTCAGGCACTGCCGTCCTTGCGCCGGGCAGCCTCTCTGGGAGTGCGTCGTCAACCCACAATTCCTGCACCCTTGCCTTGTGTGCCGTTCCTCCGCGTCTCTTTTGGCGTGGCTCCTCCTCCGTATGACTTCCGAATTACATCCACCCTCTCCTCTTTGATGGGTGCCGGATATAGAGGTCGTGCTGCCGCCGATTTCGTGGCCAACGCCACCTCCATTTCGCCAGCTCTGACATCTGCCAGCTCGTGCGAACTGCCCAGGACCAATATATCGTCCAGCGAAATGCCGGGCTGTCGTAATATCAATTTACGCAACTCCAGCGACTTGCAACCTACGATGAGCTGCGCCCGCGTCTCGAACGTCCGATCCACTCCCACACAGGTACTCGACAGCTTTCGCAAGCGTGCGAAGAACATGTCTACCGATTCGTCTTCCCTCTGCTTGGCCTGGCGGAGTTTGAAATGTTCGAAATCCGGATTGACCTGCGGGTCAAAGTGGCGGTTCAAGGCTCTGACCGCCTTTTCGTAGTCATTTCCATCCCCCACATCCGGTAAATCCTGGAATAGGTCGTACAGTTCATCGCCTCCCATCAACAGCATGGTGGACCTCTTCACCGCGTTGTCCGTCTCCCTCGTGGCTACAAAATAATTCTCGAGTTGGCCTATCCACTTTCGCCACCGCGGTGCCGCTGTCGCCGGGTCCGCCAACTGGCTGAACTCTGGCAGGGCTTTCACTGCCATACGGCCTGGTCTCACTCCTGCCGCTCCTGCCTCCACCGGTGCTGCCACCTGTGGCGTAGTCATGATTGCTCCGCCCTGCCTCCAACCCACTGGGGTGCTTGGCGCTCCTGTACTCGACGTCAGGGCCTCCTGCCCTTGTCACACGGCCACGCTCCCTGCCCCTTGATGGACGCGCTGAGTTCCCCTTCACTTCCACTCCTCAGCCTGGATCCAGTCGTGCACCGACAGGTCCCACTGCCACCACTCAACCCACGCAGGTGAGCGCTGGGCCGCACTGCTCTTCCGCCCCCACACTCCTCGTGTGGCCTCCACTGGTACCGGGGGTCAAACTCACACTCGCTGGATGCCGCGCGTGTATCGTAGGCCCCTCACTGGGCCGCGCGCACTCCTCGGGTGCCCCTCACGCTCCAGCTGCGCTCCAGTGCGCTCTTCAGCCAGCCGCTCCCGCGCGCTGACACACAGGCTGCCGCTAACTCCTCCGACCGTGCTTCAGCGCGATTGCGCGCCCGGTCTCCCAGCGCCTTCACTGCACTCACGTGTGTTCCCCTCCACGCGGCCACCTTACCGCGTTCTTCAGCCGTACTCCGGCCTCGGTGCTCCGCTTCCCCACGCTCGCAGCGGCAGACGCTCCTCGTCCCGCCTCGCTCCACCAGCGGCCGCCGGCAGAGCCGCCGCGCTCCGTCTCCGCGCCGCTTGTGAGCACGCGTTGGCTCTTTCACTCCTCGTCGCCAGTGTGATGTTCTCGGAACACCATGGAGCTACCGGGGCAGATCCCTGGGCATGCGGTTGGGGGCTACAACCGACTTCTTGGGGTACACCAAGGAGGGGCCTAACTGTGACGGCAGAACAGGAATAAGGGGACGACTGCTCTTGGTGCTGGTTCACGCCGTCAGCCACGTGCGCTGACGTCGTCCTTTATTATATACCCCCTGGTCCGAGCCCGGCCCAGGGGGATGCAATTGCAACAATGTTGTGTCGTGGCCGGGTGGCTCACTACAGGTACCTTGCTCACTTTGCCACTGGATTCAAGAGAGCCTGGCTGATGAGGGTTTTGAACCCAAAACCGTTCCCAGGATGCTTGTTTCCGGGCCAGGGAAGACATGGCTTGGCAGTTCGGGCTGGACTGTTCCCATGAGGCACAGGGTCAGACTGATTTGCATATGGCCATGTCTGAACTGGGGTGGTGGAGTGAGCTAAAGAATGATGATGGATTAAACCCAGATCAGTTGACTGGGGGTGAGTGTTTGATTTGCTCTAACGCTCCGTTCATCATCCCCTTTGGTATCGCTTTGTTCGCCCTAAGTTGGCAGGGTATGCCCAGACGTGGGTCCCTTGCTCACTTTGCCACTGGATTCAAGATATCCTGGCTGATGAGGGTTTGGAACCCGAAACCGGTCCCAGGATGCTTGTTTCCGGGCCAGGGAGGACATGGCTTGGCAGTTCGGGCTGGACTGTTCCCATGAGGCACAGGGTCAGACTGATTTGCATATGGCCATGTCTGAACTGGGGTGGTGGAGTGAGCTAAAGAATGACGATGGATTAAACCCAGATCAGTTGACTGGGGGTGAGTGTTTGATTTGCTCTAACGCTCCGTCCATCATCCCCTTTGATATTGCTTTGTTCGCCCTAAGTTGGCAGGGTATACCCAGACGTGGGTCCCTTGCTCACTTTGCCACTGGATTCAAGATAGCCTGGCTGATGAGGGTTTTGAACCCGAAACCGGTCCCAGGATGCTTGTTTCATATCCAGTGAAGACATGGCTTGGCAGTTCGGGCTGGACTGTTCCCATGAGGCACAGGGTCAGACTGATTTGCATATGGCCGTGTCTGAACTGGGGTGGTGGAGTGAGCTAAAGAATGATGATGGATTAAACCCAGATCAATTGACTGGGGGGTGAGTGTTTGATTTGCTCTAACGCTCCGTCCATCATCCCCTTTGGTATCGCTTTGTTCGCCCTAAGTTGGCAGGGTATGCCCAGACGTGGGTCCCTTGCTCACTTTGCCACTGGATTCAAGATAGCCTGGCTGATGAGGGTTTTGAACCCGAAACCGGTCCCAGGATGCTTGTTTCTGGTCCAGGGAAGACATGGCTTGGCAGTTCGGGCCGGACTGTTCCCATGAGGTACAGGGTCAGACTGATTTGCATATGGCCATGTCTGAACTGGGGTGGTGGAATGAGCTAAAGAATGATGATGGATTTAACCCAGATCAGTTGACTGGGGGTGAGTGTTTGATTTGCTCTAACGCTCCATCCATCATCCCCTTTGGTATCACTTTGTTTGCCCTAAGTTGGCAGGGTATGCCCAGACGTGGGTCCCTTGCTCACTTTGCCACTGGATTCAAGATAGCCTGGCTGATGAGGGTTTTGAACCCAAAACCAGTCCCAGGATGCTTGTTTCCGGTCCAGGGAAGACATGGCTTGGCAGTTCGGGCTGGACTGCTCCCATGAGGCACAGGGTCAGACTGATTTGCATGTCTGAACTGGGGTGGTGGAGTGAGCTAAAGAATGATGATGGATTAAACCCAGATCAGTTGACTGGGGGTGATTGTTTGATTTGCTCTAACGCTCCGTCCATCATCCCCTTTGGTATCGCTTCACTCTAGCAGAGGCCAGCAGAGCTCAGGCATGTCCATTTGAAGGTCCAAGCAGGTCCAGTTGAAGAAAGTCAGCTGGGCCATTGCTGCAATGCCTCTGAAGGTTGTTGTGTCCCTGTACCTCACACAGATGGTCGGATAGCTAACCGTCAGAGTCACTCTGCTTAGTCTGGAATGAAGGCAAACAGGTCCAAACTTCCATCCCAGTCAGCAAGCTAGTCTTTCAATCAGCAGGGCAGGCCACTGGCAGCAGGGAAGTACTTGTTCTGTAACTTTCACAGGTCCAGAAGTGTTCTTATGAGTGGCTCTGGAGATCCAATATTTATATCTGGTGCCAGACGTTTTGTGGGGGGACTCCCTGTCCTACCACCCATTCTGTAAAGTTCTTCCCCTCCCCTGTCAAGGTTCCAAACTATCTGGAGTGACAAAAGGTAGGGCAGCCTGTTGTCATTTTATTTTGTGTGTGCAAGAGGCAAAGCCCTCTTAAGTGTAAATGGGGCTGGATAGAGACCCTTCCCTGTCATTCTGTCATGATGGCCTATGCTGTCCACACCTAAGCTGCTGTGTATCATTTATACATATTGTTTAGTAAAAACATGGCTCTCTACCATGAACAGGGCCGCGAGAGGCCGAAGTGCGTAGGTCAGTTTCTGCCAATAAATTGGCAATATTGGAAGCAGCATGAAAGCAGCTACAGGAGTTACGACCTATGATTTCTAATGTCCAGAAAGGTGCAGCGGCTTATTTATTATTTATTTCAAAATATTAATGTTTGCTGCAATTGTTGTATATCACAATATTTTTTATGTTGATGTTATGTCATAAAAACACTCCTAAAACTCCATACTCGGAGAGCAGAACAGCAATGGCGATGTAGGTACACTGCTGAGCTGAAAAAACCTTAATAGTAGCTCTAGCCACGTACAAACTTCAAATTAAGACAACATATTGCACAATCAAATATACCCAACTAAGCAGCAGAATATTTCAAAGTACAAGAAATCTCTTAGGTCCTGTTTCACAGTTTACTCAAGTGGAATCATCATAAAGCATCTGCGAGAAGCTATCAAACTTTTTTATGTCTAAATTCATTCTTCAATAGATTCAGATTTGGCCATTTTCACTATTCCAAGTAAGACACATAAACCTGGGAATTCACAAATAAGCTGACTTGCTTTTCCAAGGACAGGTAAGGCACAAGAGAATAGGATTTGTTGGGCGTGTTTTCCATGATGGGCGATGAGGCTGGGGATGAGCTGGGGATGCACCCAAAACAGAGTGACACCTATGGGACCACAAGAGCCTGGGGCAGAAGGACGTTATGCACAACTGAGTGCTGCAGTTGGCTGGCAGTACAGAGTCTGTTGGGGGGGGGGGTAATAATTCCGCTACTGTGGATTGGTCTAGAGCATGAGCACGATCCAACCTTGGGTGTAGAGACCGATGAGAAAGAAGTTCCATGATCATCCTTGTCACTTCGGACAGACTGCAGGATGACTGTTTAGAAGGTGTCCCCCTAGTCACCATCCAAGTGATGCCAGTGATAGAAGTCCATCCTCTTCCACCCTTCTCTCTTTGACAGACTAACCAGCAGCCAGAAGGAGTGTTGTTGTGGTCCTTAACCCTTAGATTTCCTATGAATTGATGAGCATTTACAAACAATTCCCTAACATTTGGGAAAATCCAACCCAGTTCAGGGAAGAACTAACAAGTGTGTCAAAGGTATACAAACCCAACTGGGCAGATTAAATCAGTTATTGCAATTGTTTGTTTCAAGTGAGTTCCTGGAAAGTCTGGTGGAACGAGTGCCATGACCAAGAGTGGTCTCTGGGAATTGAATGCTGTGAAGGATGCTTTGTTGAATGCGATTGCAGAAATATGCCTTTTGAAAACTGATTGGACTAAGATCTCCTAATTTAAGCAAAACAAGGGTGAGGCACCATCTGATTATTTGTACAGACTTAAGAATGTGTTGCAAGTTGGGGGCGTGGCTTAGCCGGCTGCAAGATGGCCGCACTCTAAGTGGGCTCTGCCGGCCAAGCCAAATATCCGTCAGAATCCTCCGGGCTGGCGCGGAACTGACCCTCTGCACCTACAGATCCTGCTACCCTGCATCGTGGGGCTTCTCCTGCACTGCCTCTGGCCCGATTTTGCTGCTGCAGCTCCGAGATTTTACCGAGGGCGCCTGGCTGTCGCGCGCGGCTCCTGGGCCTTCCTCGCCGCGCGCTGCCGGCGGCGGCACCTCGCTGCAACAAATCAGCCCACTCGCAGGCCCTGATGCTGAGCGGAGGGTGACATTGCTGGAACCCGCTACGCCCATACCGGCTGTCAGTTGAGGGGAGCGGGGCCGGGGTGACACACGGCTGGGTGGGGGCGCGCGCGCTGAACTGCGGGGCCCGTTGGCATCTGCTCCGTTGGTGAGTGCTCCTTAGCGCTCCTGCTGATTTGTGGCCTCCTTTCATCGGCCGCGGGCCTCGTGACGCGGGCGGTGCGCCCCCACATCTCCCTGCTGCGGTCGCCCCCCGGCTCGCAGGACTGCTGTCGCGGCCTTTCCCCTCCGCTGTACCTTCCGGACAAGGGCTTCTGAAGCTCCGCGGCCCTTGGTGCTTGGCCTCCTCGCCTTCTGCTGCCTGCCTCCTGTGTCTAGGGGTGGCTTTGCTGTACCGGCCCCGGCGCTGCTGATGGGCATCCTCCTCTGCTCGGCAATGCCCACCTGCTCGCCCCTGCTGGGCCTCCCGCACCGGACCTGTTGGGGCTGACCTTGGACCGCTCCCGTCACACTGCCAGGCACCTTGCAGGGATTGGGGCACCATCTCTCTCTACCGGCGGCCCCTCCTGACCTGAGCTCCCTCACGGCCCCCGCTGCCCGTGTGCTGCGGCTCTCCCTTGGGGGCACTCGGGGCGGCCAGCCTATATCATTGGATTGCCGTTTGTGAGCTACATGACTGCGCCCCTGGGACATCTCCTGTTGCTGCTGGCTGTGGCCTGACTGCCACCCCCACACTCACCGGTGGTTCCTGCCCCTGCGCCCGCTGCGCCTTCCCCGCTTGGTCATTTTAGAAGCCGGCCGGGACCTGCCGGGGGCGGCACTCTGATCATGGGAAAGGCGGACCCAAAGCAGCCTAAGCTGGCGTTTGATCAGCGCAGATCGACGTGGCAGGATGGGGCCGCCCTAGAGGCTGGGGAGGCCACTGCGCTAACCGAGACCGGCGCGACACGATAACCTGAAGGCCATAATTCTGAATGTCAAGGTCACCGTCTCTGGCATTGCGACCCAGCTTGACAAGCTCTCTGCCCGGATGGATACTGTCAACGTCAGGGTGGACTCTCACGACACGTGCATTGCACACGTCGAGGCCAGGGTTTCGGACGTTGAAGATGCTGCAACTGGGGATCGCCACAAACTGCTCCAGATGGATAAGGTGTTAGAGCTCATCAAGAACAAGAATGAGGATTTCGAGGCGCGCTCCAGTCGGAGTAATCTTCGTATTACGGGCGTGCCCGAATCCTCAAACATCACCAAGATGGAGGACTTCGTCGAACAACTGCTGTGCGACCTGTTTGGTGATATCCTGTCCCCAGTTTTCATCGTTCAGAGAGATCACCGCTCACTGGGGCAGCGTCCTCCTCCGGGTGCTCCTGCCCGCCCAATAATCGCCAAACTGCTTAACTTTCGTGACCGTGACGCTGTCCTCCACGCTGCCCTCAAGAGGGGCAAGGTGCGCCACCAAGGGAACTCTCTTTCCTTCTATCCTGATTTCACCTTGGCGGTGCAGGCTGCCCGGCGAGAGTTCCTCCCAGCCAAGAGACTGCTCCAGAAGCACGAGGTCTCCTACTCTCTGGCCTACCCCGCCAACCTCCGCGTCAAAGAAGGCTCCCGCACACATCTCTTCACTGAGGCCTCTGCGGCCCTGGCATATGCGAAGAAACTGGACAAACGACAGTGTCGGCCCTCCCCTGGCTCTCAACAGGTCGATGGTGACGGAATCAGCGACAATGACTAGGCTGGGCGCTGCCAGCCTATGGGACGTTCTCCTTGTGCATGTGTCGATCCTGCTTTGTGTACTCTCTTTCATGGTCCCACACACAAATGCTTTTGACTTCATTTTCATTCAACTCTATAATCACCCAGGGCCACTGGCATTCCTTCTCTGCCGGCTGACTGGGTTCTCTGTGATCTCCCTGACCATGGTTATCATGCCCGGTAGCCCTCACGTACTGCTGGCCTGGCCTGTCTTCAGCCTGGAGGCTATGCCAACCTGTCCCTGATACACCCCGGTGCAGATTCACAAACTGTTATCACGTTGCCCGTCTCTCAGTATGGCTTGGCCACCCTGTCCTCCGGATGGAGGTGGTCGCCGAGCGAAGCCATGCCTCCACGGGATGACTCCCATGTCCTTTTCATTTAGTTCCCCTCCTGGTTTGGGTCCCCGGGGAGGGCAGGGTGGGTTGCTCAACCTAATTGGGGGTTGGAGTGGGTGGGGGGTCAGGGGGTGAGTTCCTATTGGACTTGTTGCCTCCTCTTCGAGGCTTGTTGTCTGTTTTGTTTTATGATGTTTCCTGCAACATGTTGTATGCTATCTCAGGTTCTGTACTGCACATCTCCTCACAAACGCTCACGGTTCCCATTGCACATCTGTCCCCATCCGTCACTCATCGCCTTGGTGCCGCAGTATGACGGACACCACACTTTGGACTTGGAACGTCCGGGGTCTCAATGACCATCGCAAGGCCCGCCTGGTACACGCCCACCTCATCCGCCACAAGGTAGGCATTTGTTTCCTTCAGGAGACCCACCTGCTGCCCGCCACATCTTCCAGGCTCCTCTCTAACTATTGGGGCGAAACTCACTCCTCCTTTTACTCCAGCTACTCTCACGGAGTGTCCATTCTAATGCGCAGAGGGCTTCCCTGGCGCACTTCTCAGGTCATTGTGGACCCAGAGGGGCGCTTTGTCATCCTACATGCTACTCTCCTTGCCCAACCTCTAATCCTTGCTGCGATATATGGCCCCAACTCCGACAGTCCCGAGTTTTTCACGCAGGTATGGCAACACATCTCCTCCCTGGGCCCTGCCGCCCTGCTTTGGGGAGGCGACTTTAATATTGCACCCTCTGCCTCACTCGATCGCTCCGGATCCCATGCACTGCACCCACACGCGACCTCTCTCCTACATTCCATACTGACCGACAATTCCCTGCTCGATGCGTGGCGGCATACCCGCCCAGAAGTTCGCGAGGGCACATGCGTGACGGGCTCGCGGGGTTGCTGGATCCGTTTGGACCTCTGGATCACCACCCGTGACGCCTTCGCGTGGGTCACCTCCATGGATCACATGGCCCGCACCCTCTCTGACCACGCTCCTGTGCGGCTCGTCATACAGCTCCCACACACCCCGCGACGCATGTTCGCCTGGCGGCTGCCCCCCAACGCACTCTGAGATTAGTTTTTTGCGACGAGATTCAAACAGCAATCACAAATTATTTTGAACTCAACTCTGGCTCGGTCGAATCCCCTTCCATGCTCTGGGAGGGTTTCAAGGCCGTGATCCGGGGTGAATGCATCTCCAAGCAATCGGGTGTACTGCGCTCTATTCGTGGTGTTCTTGAGCGATTGGAGGGGGAGATCAAGGCTCTGGACTCCATGCACTCTCTGGACCCTGACCCCGACACCGTGGCGCACTTCAGGGGTAAACTCACTGACTTCAATGACGAGGCCAATAGGGAGCTCTCTTTTCTTGGCAGGGAGGCGAAAGCTCGCCGCTTTGGTGAGGGGGACCGCCCTGGCAAGACTCTTGCCAATCTCCTGCGGCAACCTCATGCCACCTTCTATATTACCACGCTCGAGGATGGAGGCCCGGTCAGGGCGACCTCTCCCAAGGAGGTGGAGGTCAGATTCACCGCCTTCTACTCACAACTCTACACTGCTGGGGATGTGCCCCCATGCGACATCCTTGATCAGTACTTCGATACTATTCAGCTCCTCTGGCTGGGCGACAGCCACCGGGAATATCTCGATGAGCCCTTCTCCAAGGAGGAGATTTTGGCTGCTATCAGTGGCCTACCGGGCGACAAAGCTCCCGGCTCCGATGGCTTGCCCGCGTTCTTTTATGAAACATTTGTGCCCCTCCTGGTTCCGCACCTCGCCGCTATGTATAACAAGTCTTTTGAGTGTGGCCGTTTCCCCCCTTCGCTCCGCGAGGCCCTGCTTACACTCCTCCTGAAGCCGGACAAGTCCCTAGAACTCTGTGACTCCTATCGACCCCTGTCTCTCATTAACACCGATAACAAAATCTTTGCTAAATTGATGGCCTCTCGTCTTCTCCCCCTCATGCCTCTAATAGCTCGCCCTGATCAGTCCGGCTTCATCCCCGGCCGCGCCACCTCGCACAATCTCCGGACCATATTTGCCGTCCTCCATCAAATCAACCCTGCTCTCCCGGCCGTGGCTGCCCTCCTGGACGCCACCAAAGCTTTTGATACTCTTGAGTGGCCCTTCCTCTTCTACCCTCTCCCTCGCTTAGGCTTTAGCCCGGTTTTTCTGCGCAAAGTCCAGCTTCTCAACACTCTCCCCACCGCTTGCCTTCGGATAAACGGTCAGATCATGGAGCCCATCCCCGTCGCCAGGGGCACTAGGCAAGGGTGTTCACTCTCACCCATGTTATTTGCTATTGCTATGGAGCCCCTTGCTGCCCGGCTCAGGCAACACCACACCCAGAGGGGTCTTGGCTTCGCGGCTCGTGCCTTGGTCGTCTCCATGTATGCGGACGACGTCACGTTATACGTCCGCAATCCCCAGGAGAATCTCGGTCCCATGGTCTGTGAGGTGGTGCACTTCGGAGGTCTGTCTGGCATCCAGGTCAACTGGGGTAAGTCCGTTCTTTTTCCCCTTACAGATGCCACTGTTCCCTTCACTCCGGGCTACCCGTTTGTTTGGGCGTCGGGACCCGCCAGATATCTGGGCATTTGGCTCAGCAGGGATGTGGACGAACTTTGGAGGGCGAATTTCGGCCGGGCAGGGGACTGGTTGAAAGCCAAGATCCAGCTATGGTGAAGACTGCCCCAGTCCCTGGCGGGACGAATTGCCATCACCAAAATGGTGGTACTCCCGAAGTTTCTGTACCTCTTTCTGAACATCCCCATCCCACTCACGGCTCACTTTTTTCACAGGCTCCGTTCACTTGTAATCTCCCTTGTCTGGGCCGGGCGCCAGCCCAGAATCGCATACAACAGTCTCACACTGCCCTTATCTCGTGGGGGACTGGGAGCCCCAGATTTCAAACTATACGCCCTCAGCGCCCAAGCCAGCTTCCTTCACTTCTGGCTGCACCCAACGCCTTTTTAACCTCACGTTGCGTTGGAGGCTGATCTCGCAGCCCCTTGGCTGCTCCTGACTGCTCTCTTTGCCCCCTCAAAACCCCCATGCAGCGAAATAGGCACTGTGGAAACCCTGCGCTGGGCCTGGGATGGAATCAGGAGGTACTCTGGCTCTAGCACGCTCTCCGCCAATGCCATGCCCCTCGCCCATAACCCGGCATTCCCCCCTCTGCAAACTGCCGGAATGGTCAAGCGTGCAGCTCGTCTGTGGCTAGCCACGGTGTCGGACCTCTACCCTGATAATACCTTCTTCACCCTTGCTGCTGGGTCCGGCCCCATGGACACGCTGCTGTATTACCAAATTAGAGCGTCCTGCAGGGAGATTCACCCCACATTTACTCAGCCCCCCCCTGTGATAGCTGCCCTCGACTTTGCTTACACGTCCAGCTCCCCCGCAAGCTGGTCACCAGGATTTATGCCCTTACGCTGGCGGCGTCCCCGACCACTACTGACCGTGCCCGCGCTGCCTGGAGTGAGGACCTGGGCACTGACCTCTCTCAGGAGGTCTGGCTGTACTGTTGCAATCATACCAAACGCTTGTCCCCCAATTACCGCCTGCGCCTCATACATTTTAAATATCTACACAGATTATATCGCTCTCCTGTCACACAGCACAAGATGGGCCTCATTCCTAGCGACAGATGTCTGCGATGCTCCGCACCCGCTGACGACTTTTCCCACCTAGCCTGGTTATGCCCGAATGTCTCTGCCTACTGGCGTGATGTGTGTGCCGTCATCACCGAGATCACCTCCTTGACTGTCACGCCAGACCCACTGCTGTGCCACTTAGGCTTTGTGAAATACTGCCCAGATGCTTGCTGCAAGCTGATCGCCATGCTGCTCGTGATTGCACGGTGCAGGGTCTCCATGCACTGGGGACGGAGATCTGCGCCCAAGGTCAAGGCTTGGCTCGAAGACTCTGCACGCTGTCAGACACTTTTGTCCGAATTCTGGGACCTCATGCCGGCAACCAGCAGACCGACTGACATTTGGGGTCCTCTCATTTCTTATCTTCAGCACCAGGGCACCTCACCCTCTGCACCGGCTCCCGTGCCCTCCGCTGCAACCCCGCTGGCGGTGGATGTCGGGGCTGGCCCGTGATATACAGCACCTCCCTCAACATGCTCTAACGATGACTTGCAGTCATTCACACTAGCATTTTGACTACACCAGGCGTTCCCCAGTCCTTCCTGCTTCGTTGCACACAGCTCTTTTTTACGTAAATGTAATGGGCTGCACATGCATGATTGTCCCTACAATGTATGTAACAGATGTGGTTTCTTAACTGACTGCGGACCCTCCGCCTGAATGTATTGTAACATGTTGTTCAATTTCCTCAATAAAGGTTTTCAAAATCTAAAAAAAATGTGTTTGCAAGTTAATCACTTGTTATCGTCCAAAATAGATGTGCCCAAAAATTAATGTAATTTACTTTTGTGTAATTACACAAGACTAAGGCATATTTAAGCAAAATTATGCGTAATTTGCTTGCAAATGGTGCATAACTACACAAATTGTCATAATGGTGGAATTTCGGGAATTTCACATAACAAGAGTAATGTGAAATTCTGTGAATTAGATCAGTGTAATATACATTTCTCCCAGGCCTAGTCCATAAGGACCTGCTACCATTCTCTACGTCATCTCTGCCAGTGCTCAATGATTCACCATGGTTGCACTTTGTTCTGCTTTTGTTTCCATCCCCATACATGAGAAAAATCAGTATCTCTTCTCGTTCATATTCTGAAGGTCTAGCACTTGGAGTGTTGGTAAAGAGTTTCGGGGATTAGAAAAAGGCCAGAGCTTTTAGTCTTCAATTCTGGATGCACGAGTGACTGGGCATCCATCATGTTTATGGTCTTTTTGAAGCTTCTGAAAATATTGTGTTGAGTCCTACATTATCTGTTGCTATGTCCCACTTTGTGGTTGTGTTCTTCCTCACTACAAAATCCCAGTACCTCTCAACAGCTCGATTATCTTGATATGAAATACGTTTTGTGTCTACTTCTCGTATTACTTCGACCCACTATACTGCCTTGAACCCTGATTGCTTCATGCCTGCTAACAAGCACGACGAGCCACCTGACTGTGCTCTAATCGCTGCCCAGGTTTCCAGACCCTGTATTGATTTGACTGATATGCTCCTCATTTAAACATGTTGGGGCATATTTACGTTCCCTGGCGCATCCCTGCATATCAGCAGGGATGCGCCAGGGAAAATGCGTCACGCAAGTTTACCCTTGCGCCACGTCCGATGCGCCGCATTTACAAAGCGGCGCATCGTGGCGCAAGGATAAGCAGATGCGTGACGCATCTGCCGGCGGAAGGTTGGCACAGTGCTGAAGTCGTGTCGCAAGCGCGACGCAACTCCAGCACTGTTCCAACCTTCCCTATCCCTAACATGGTGCGTCAATCTTTACGCCTGCTTGAAGCAGGCGTAAGGATTCGACGCACCAGCTGCCGAAAAGTGACTGCGTGAAATCTTGTAGATTTCACTACGTCACTTTTCCGAGGCGTACCTGCGCCGGAAAGCCCCCTGCGCGCGTACGCCACATGAAACCTGACGCAGGTTTCATGTGGCGCAGGGGTTTACTCGTGACGCATCTCCCTAGATGCGTCACGTTGTAAATATAGCGCAACGCGGTGCATGGTTTGACGTCGCCGCTGCGTCACATGTGTGACGCAACGGCGGCGCAAAAGTGGCGCAAGGGGCTTGTAAATATGCCCCGTTTTGTGGATGGATCATGTCTCAGGAACAGTGAAGATTCTCTATTTGATGATCAGTCTGTCTGCACTGTATGCCAAGTTGTGGAAATCTGCCATCTACCCACTTTGAAATCAGATAAAATCGCTGAGCTCATCACTCTAGTTCGAGCTTGCATCCACACTATTGGAAAGACTATTACTGTACACATGGACACAAAGTACAAGTCTAGAGGGATGCACATCTTTGTGCTCCTTTGAATACAAAGATGCTCATTGACCTTGGCAGGTACTCCTTTTAAGAATGGACAATATGTTCTGAACCTTTTAAATGCTTTACATTTGCTAGAAAAGGTGGTAGTAGTGAAGTGTGCGCTCACCAGCACCCCAAGGAAACTGTTTCAAGGCAATGCCCTAGCCAATTAAACTGCCACATATGTTATAAGACCTGGGGCCATATTATCAAGAACGTCGATAACATTATCGCCGCTTTAACGGCATGAAACTGCCGCTAAAGCGGCGTTAAGGGGCTTGATAATATGCCCTATAGAATTCCAATAGAAGCCCAGGTTCTGGTGTAAAGGACATCAAACCTGGGCTTCTATTGGAATTCTATAGGGCATATTATCAAGCCCCTTATCGCCGCTTTAGCGGCAGTTTCCTGCTGCTAAAGCGGCGATAATGTTATCGCCGTTCTTGATAATATGGACCTTGAGCTATTACCTGTACCAACTTTAAATATTTGTATAAATTGCAGAAGCAAGCCTCCTGAAAAAAAACCAGTTCTGGATCAAGCAGTAATGCAAAAGAGACCCTGAAGGGGTGTGGAGAGGCAGCAATGAGCATGTGGTTACACCAAAGTTTCTACTACCCAGCATTGCCATTACAGCAGCTAAGCGGTTGCTCAGAGATTTTATTCCCCAGTTTGGAGTACCAAACTGAATCAGTTTAGACCTTGGGACACATGTTCTTTCAGCAGCAGTTGGTGTAACTTTGAAGACACTACGGTGAAACCAGCATTTTCAATGTGTGTGTCACCTAGAGTCCGCAGGCAAAGTAGAGATGAAGAATGGCACATTTATGAACAAGATTGCAAAAATATTCTTGAAGACAAAGTGTGGGAGATGGCTGGCCTCCCAATCCCCTTTGCTTCGTGCTATGCTTTGGTCATGTTGGGAGTATTGTAAATAACTTTCTTATCTTTTTATGTTTTCTAATTAGATTTTTCTTCTTTGTTTCAAGAGGAAATGAATTTCCTTTGAGATGCAGTGTCGCCCTGCTGGGCGGGAGTCCCTTACCCTTTTCTTCCTCTTTACATTGTGTCTTTAACGCTTGGAGACAGAGAGGAGTTATTTTTTTTATTTTACTTTTTCGGAGGCAGTTTTTAATTCGCCGACTTGGGCTGCATTTTCAATTCACAGATGTATTCGGTAAAAATGGAGATGATACACTTCGTCCCTAGCGAGACTATGGGGCATATTAGCAAGACCCACGTTAAAATTATCGCCGTTTTAGCGGCAGGAAACTGCCGCTAAAACGGCGATAATGGGCTTGGGTCGTATCAGCAAGGTTATCGCCGTTTTCCATGAAACATCGCTGGAAAACCAACGATGTTCCATGGAAAACATCGCTATGGCTGGAATAATTATCGCCATAGCGCTAAATGTCGCTAATACAGCGTTAGCATGGCAAATTATTCCGACGATAGCCGGTGATAAAAAAGTGCTCGCTAAACACGCTTTGCGATGTTTAGCGCACTTTTTAGATAATATGCCCCGACGTTCTTATATAGTACCTAAAGGAAAACATGGATAATGAACTGAATACATATTCAACTTCCCCAGGGGAGGTGGGAGGTGACATCTTTTTTATACTGAAGGTATACTGGCGGACTGAAGGCTGTGTATTGATTATTGCAAATTCAGCTCCATCACAATTTAAAAATTCTATTTCCTCCCTCTTGTATCTGTTTCATTGGATCAGATCAAGTCAGTCAAGAGTTCTTGAGGATCTGGACGTCACAGAGGAAGAGGTGCTGACTTGGTTGAGTCAAGATCGAGCTGATCCCCTAACAGTTGAGAATAGGGAGAGGCTGAATGAGAAAATAAGCAGTAGAGAATTAGAAAAGGCTATAGGGGGAGGTAAGAAAGGGAAGGCGCCAGGACCAGATGGTCTTCCCCATGAGGTTTATAGAGCTTTGGCCAGTGTATTAAAACCCATTCTTGGTGAACTGTTTAATGCAATACTTTTGACAGATGCTGTCATGCCGTAATCTTGGAAAGAGGCTATTATATCTTTAATCCCAAAACCAGGGAAATGCCCCAAAAGCTGTGATTCTTATAGGCCCATATCGCTTTTAAATTGCGACTATAAGCTTTTTGCAAAATGATGGCGGAAAGATTAAATGGGGTTATGCCACTGCTGATACACGAGGATCAAAAGGGGTTTATCAGAGGTAGGACACTGAAGGAATTGACGTATACGGTCATAGGGTCGATTGATTTGGCCTCTGCTTATGAGCTTCCTTTCGCGGTAATGGCGTTAGATGCAGCCAAAGCTTTCGACCGTGTGAACTGGGTTTATTTGCAGGTGGTGGCTAAATCTCTTAACCTGGGACATCATTTCTGAGAAGAATTTACTCCGCACCAGAAGCCAGAGTCCTGGTAAATGGGGTATTGACAAAAGCTGTTCAGATCACAAGGGGCACTAGGCAAGTGTGTTCCCTGTGTCCACTCCTGTTCGACTTGTACATTGAGCCGCTAGCTAGGAAAATCAGAAGTAATACAGACATTCTACCCTTTGAATTTAATGGCTGGAGCAGGAAAATAGGTTTATATGCTGATGACATCTTGATCTTTACTACCAACTTACAAAAAAACTTGAGTTGTGTTTTAATGTTAACAACAGACTTCGGAAAAATCTCAGGTTATGACATCAATAAGGAGAAAACAGAGGTTATGGCCTGGAATACAGAGACTGGGGAGATAAAGTGCAAGAAAGAAATGAGATATCTAGGGGTCAAGATCACCCAGGATATTGCAAACCTCACCAAAGAGAACTTCGAAAAGGTTAAGAAAGAAGTGGGTGGGTGGATGAAGGGTTGGTTGCATCTGCCGTTAACACTGTTCGGCTGGGTTAATCTCGTAAAAATGATAGTTCTCCCGAAGTTCACTTTTTTGTTCGACTCAGTCCCTTTACCTTTTAAAAAGGAGTGGTTTCTTAAGATGCAAAGCCAGATTAGTTCCTTTATATGGTCATCTAAAGGGCCACGAATAGCTTGGAAGAAGCTAAGAAGGAGGTTGGCGAAAGGGGGGCTAGCATTACCAGATCTGCTTTTTACTCATGGGCTTTTCTATTAAAGAATGGTAGAATGCTTTTGGACAGACCCACAAACTCTGAGATTGGCAAAAGGTTTGAGGCGATGTTGAGGAAAGAGAAGGGGGGGCTGGTTTTATGTACAAATGTGCAGATCCAAAATACTTTAAACAAGTTAGGTTGAAGACTTTAAGGGGTATAGCTGAGACTTGGTATAAAATTAGGAAGACTGTAAATTGGCTATATTTCAGTCAGCTTGCCCCCATATGGGAGGCCCCTGGTTCTCCAAAATGGACTAAGGATGCGTTGGCACTGCCACTAAGAGAGACTGGCATACTAAGGTGGAAACAACTACTTCAGGAAGGTCATCTGATTACGTGGGAATGGTGCAAACAGGCAATGGGTCAAAGGTTTTCAAAATGTAAGCTTCTCCAGATTCAGTGCTGGTATCAGGATACAGACACAAAAATAGGAGAAACTAATGAGCTTGAGGAGAAGCTGCTGTCGAGGGTCGTACCAAAAAAGGAAATCGCTCTGTGATATTGGCTGATGATAGAGATGGAAGATGGGGTTTTCACCTTGCCGGAGGATCTTTGGGGAGGATGCTTGTCGGAGACCAGTTTGGAAGATCAATGGCAAGTATCTATGTCTATGATGTACAAAATAGTTAAACCTGCATACCTGAGGAGGAATCATCTCTTTACCATTCATAAGGCTTACTGGACCCCCAAAGGTTATCCAAATTTGGGTCTGGAGGTGATGTGGCCTGTCCAAAATGTGGCAGCATGAAGGAGGATGAACTGCATATGTTTGTACACTGCCCAATGATCCAACCCTTCTGGGAGGCCGTAAGTATGGTCTTGTCCAACGCTTTGAACCTACAAATTAAGGTAAGTGTCTTTCTAGTTATCTTTGGAGGCTTGGATCCGCAAATCACAGTTAATAAGAATAGTGCAAAGTTGTTTTTTTATGCCATTCTCCTGGCACGCAGAGAGATCTGCAAACAGTGGGTGTCTCAGGCTCCCCCGAGTTGTGATGACTGGTTATACTCCGTTAAGAGCGTGGCCAAGCTGGACATTTCAGATGAAGGGAAAAAGAGGTATGAGTTTTGGATACCCTTCTTACGCTGGTGTGAGCAATAAGTAAGAACTTTAGACCTGGGGTCCAATGATAAAGCCTTTCTCCACCTCAGCTGGCACCTTTTCTACTGAGCAGGGAGGCTCAGAGAGATTGAGTGTGTACTGGAAGTAAAGAGGAGGGATGTCACAATCCGAGGGCGATAAAGGTGAATCCTCTTCTTGTTCCTTTATCTAGCGATTGAGGTTTTGATACACCAGGTTGGAAACGTTAATGGAAAGGTGTGAACGAGGCAAATGAGGACAAAAAAAAAAAAGAGTTCTTGACGTAAGGGAAACATACAAAGTTGTTTGGGATCAGAGAAGTAGATAAGGGAAATACATCATTCAGTACAAGATATTAGCACACTACAACCCTACAGTCATACCATTTAGCCTTTGCAGTGCCCAAGCAGTCTTTCTTGACTGCAGAGACCACTACTACAGCTTCTGGCATATCCTGTTTTTGACCACCACAGCTCTTTTCCCGACTGTATTCAAGGTAAATTTCCCCACTACCTAACAGACTTACTTTGCCACACGAAAACCATCCTCCCAATTACTTTCCAGCCCTTAGCAAAACAAACCTCAAGATTGCATTTAAACAACAGCAGAAGAGGCCATATTTTGGCATTTCCAACCCTGATCATGGGTACTATACACCCTGGAATTACTATGTGTGAATACAGACTTGCTAACCTTCTCTGATAACTACATCATTTGGATTTGTAGGTCACGTAGTTCACGGCTGGGGTTGCAACATGGTCTGGGGCCCCTATGGTGCTCTCTTCCTTGACACACTCTAGCAAAATGATTAATCTTGTCACAGCCTGAACTTGTTTTTCCCTGGGGGTCCATTCCCTAGAGGGTTAAATGACAATCTAGAGTAGCCATACATCTTCCTGTCAACTTTCAGGTCACTGTCAGGTCTCTCTGATCCTTGAAGTGCCTGTTGCCTCCTGACCACAGCCCCAGTTTCTGTTTTGATGGGGCGTCATTCTTCCAACTCATCTTTGACTATGATCTTGGTGAAAGCAGATTCGATTTGTTCAGCATGTGCTTTAGAATGTTTGTTGGATCTTGCCAGGGTGAGAATGTCATCTAGTGAGACATCCAACTTTCGGAGGATGAGGCGCCACAGGACAGCCATCATCAGTCCGGACTCATTTGTCCTCTCACCTCCTTGAGAAAGTTCCCTTCAGTATATGAGTTCATGAGCAATTGGAGTCATGCATAGTAAACATTAACAGACTTTCTTTCTTTCTGCTGGGCATGCCTCATCATGAAGCATGTAAAATCTGAATCGATTTGAGGGTAGAACTGCACTTTAAGGGTGGCCACTGCCTTGTCATAGTTGTGTTCACCGTTAGTGCCCAAGAGGTTCTGGAGAGGTTTGAAGATTTCTTGCATCGTTTAGTGAAGCAACAGAGACCTTTTCACTGCCCCAAACATCTCCCTCGATGCCTTGAAGGACTTATTCAACGACATGACCCACACTAGCGACCTGGGAGATGCCCTAGCTAGGTCGGTCAGTTCACTAAAAGGTGATAATGTTAGATAGGTTGAAACAGTCCACTCCCACCAGTATTCATAGACTTTTGGGGTGGTGGGGATATAGCAGGACTATGGTGTGGCTTTGGTGAGGTGCAAATTCTGCTGCACAGGGCTTTCCAGCCCCATCTTGATCATTGTCACCCGTGCTGTTGTGCATTTGCTTATGCCTCTAGGTGGCACCTTCTGGTCTGGCACTTGATGAGATGTGCATTGTTATGTACCCCAATGTACCCCAATCTGGCCTAGGTAGCTACACGCACCTTTTGCCTACATTTGTCCTACCTTGCTCTGCATAACTGTCCTAACGCTGACCTTTTATCCAGTTATGTGCTGAATAAATGTCGATCGGTTTCCTTGAAACTAGCCTCATTTATTATGCATAAGGATTCTTAGAAAAGACCCTACACATGACGTACTTAACAGCATGAACATACTCTGTTCAAAAGTCATGGTCATCTTCATCTTAGGGCGAAAGAACTACTATACATAATCGCAGGTATTGTTCTAGCCTCATTTGCATAATCATACTCGCAACATATCGATTGTGTAAGGAACCCTGAGGCTATCTTTATGGTATAAAAGAAGCATACCAACATCAGATAATCAGAGAAGAAGCTTTCACGCTGACACTAGATGCTGAGGTGCCAGTCTGCAGAAGCTACAACACGCAGCGGTCTGACATCCCTTGTGGGGTGTCCAGCTCGAGACCAAGACGGGGTCCTTTGTTCTCTCCCATCAGGTAATGGGGTTGGCTCTTTCCTAGGGCACTCTTGGCTTTACACCCACATACATGCTAGGTACACTTAGGTAGGGTTTGCATCGTAGGAGTACTCTTGATTACCATCATGTATATATATGCCTGCATATATTCACTGTTTTAGCACCATGGTAGAATTCTACCTTTTATTTACTCTGTTGGTGCTTGTAATCTCATACATTTGTTTCTGTCTAACGGTTGTCGCAGCAAACATGTTTTATACTAGAATGATGCTGGTTCAATAAATGCTTATTGAAAATGTCCCCATTGTTTATTCTGTGTATCTCTCTGAGACAAAGTGAGCACGATTGACTGAGCGAAAAGTACTGCACTGTTATACGATCCCTGAAGGATCAAGGGTTGTCATGTTCGATAGTTGCCAGACACTATTTGCTCCTTGGTAAGGGTAGGGGGCTGATGGTGGCCCTGTGAGCTAGCTGGTCTAAAGGCTAGCATATCCTTTGGGGGTGTCTGGAATCAGTCTGGACACCAACCCCTTAGTTTATGTTGTCTAAACGCGCAGACCCTACGTATTTTTAGGATCTACACGAATGGACTATGAAGTGGCTTTGGTGATATGCAAATTCTGCTGCACAGGGCTTTCTAGCCCCATCTTGATCTTTGTGACCCATGCTGTTGTGCATTTGCTTATGCCTCTAAGTGGCACCTTCTGGTCTGGCACTTGATGAGGTGTGCATCAGGGGCTTATGTCTGGTTGAGGGTTTAGGTGCCCTTTGAGTCGCAACAGTAATTCCCTTGCACATGCCTGGTGGCTGGCATGCAGTAGAACAGACGCAGCACCCTTTTTCTCGAGGTCTTGAAATGAAACTGCCTGTCACCGTGGCTGTACACTTTTCCGCATTCAAAATCTCTTCAGGCTCAGTTTAGAGCTTGCAGTGTGAGCGGGACGGTTGGGAACGGGCCTCTCTGCAGTCACCGATGTCAGCTATAGGAGGCATCAAGCCAAGTCGTGCATTCCCGTGCTGTTGAGCAGGAGGGGCTCCTGGGCCACAGGTGTGAGGGAGCAACCGATGACGGGCCTGAGCATGCTCCTGGACTCACAGCTCTAGGAGAAGAGAGAGACGGGACAGAGATTCCAGCATCAGCAAAGGAGGCACAAGCTTATTGGGGCTGCCTTGTCACCATAGTAGTCCACACTGTGCATAGAACAGACCCTCGGACCGTGTTGTGAAGGGGCTATGTTCACGAGGCTCATGTGCACCAGTGACCTCTTTTTATATCCTAATGTTGCACCTAGCTTTTGGGTGTAAGGATGTGTGTGAGTCATTCATGTTTGTGCTGAGTGGTACACTACAGTCCTGACATTGCCATCACAGACCTGTAGGGTGCTTAAAGCAAGGGAGTGATGATAACTAAGGAAAGAGGATATGTGTAGGTATGTACATATAGGATGAATATGTACCAGGATCTCTGCAACTGAAATGGTGTGTCCTGGAGTCTCTGATAACGGCAGACCAGTGGTATATCATCTGACAAATATGTGTATATGGATGATTAGCAATCCAAGATGCTATTTTGGCATGATAAGGAAGGTAGGCATTGCCAAAGTAAGAACGTAAATTTAGTAAGAATCTCTGCAAAAGGAGCAAATGGTGACTCTAGAGACCTCTACAGAGATGGCGGTAGAGGGAATTCTGCAAAAAAGACTGTTGATTGGTCACACTGCTACAAAAGACTTGACTGTTTGCTTATGGCACCACAATTGTGTTCATGACAGAACAGTGAAGTATTTGTGTGACTTGGCATAAAGACTTCTGAAGTGCTGCAGACTTTTTTTTTGTTATGTTAGTTTATGTCATGTTATGATTTGTTATGCTATGCTATGTCATGTTGGGCATATTTGTAGAGCACGCTGTCACCCTGAAGGGTATTCTGGTGCTGAGTTTGTGTGAGTCTAGCAGCACTGAGGGCATAGTGGGACTACTCCAAAAGCCAGGTATTCAGCTTCTTGCGGAATTCAAGAAGCAAGAAGGTTGCTCTGATACGTAGCGGGAGGTCATTCCATGCTTTAGGAGCGATGTAGGAAAATGCTTGACTGCATGATCTGGTTTTTCAAATCTGTGGGATTTGTGCAAGTAGGAGTGCAGACAAGTGGAGATATCTCGAAGATTTGTAAAAGCAGATTTGATTGTTGAGGCATGCTGGGCCAGTGTTGTGTAGTGTCTTGAAAGTGTAAGTGAGGAGTTTGAATTGTGCTTTTTTGTGACTGGGGAGCCAGTGGAGCTCCTTCAGGTACGGTGTGATGTGACTGCAGCATAGGAAGTTGAGAGGGATTTTGGCAGCTGCGTTCTGAATGGTTAGCAGACTTCTGGTGAGTTTTTGGTTGATCCATGCATTGAGGGTATTCCTCTGTGACCAAGGCATGCATGGAGGTTCTCCGCGTGCTGATTGGAAGCCATTTAAAAATCTTCCTCAGCATCTTCAGGGTATGACAGCATGAGGCGGTAATGGCATTGACTTGGGTGGTCATATCAATTTTGCTGGCGATTACGATCCTGAGGTTGGTGACATGGTTGGTAGGGGTGGGTGTTGGTCCTAGCTCTGTTGGCGACCACGTGAAGTCCCATGGTGATGTAGTCTTCGCGAAGATCACCATTTTGGTCTTGTCAGTGCTCTGCTTTAGAAAGTTGGTCTTCATATAGTGGACAATTTCAGTCATGCAGACATTGAACTTGATCCGGGTACTGTGCGGCTTGTCCATGTGGGAGAGGATGAGTTGTGTGTCATTGGCATAGGAGAGGACGTTGATATCATGAGAGCAAATGATTCTGGCTAGAGGGATCATGTATGCATTGAAGAGGACCGGGCCCAGGGATGATCCTTGCGGAACTCTGCAGGTCACAGTTGTCCGAGGTGTATAGTACCAGGCTGACTAGCTGGGTCTTTCCAGTCAGGAAGGAGCAGATCCATCAGAGTGCATGTCCATAGATTCCAGTGTTGTGTAGGAGTTGTATAAGGATGGGGTGGGAGACTGTCAAATACTGCGGATTGGTCCAGGAGGATAAGGGCCACTGTGCCACCTCTGTCTAGAGTCAGCGGATGTCATCCGTTGTGGTGATGAGGGCAGTTTCTATGCTGTGGTTTGGTATGAAACCAGACTGAGTGGTGTGAGGAGCTGGTGATTGTTGAGGTATTTGGTGAGGGATTTATTGATGATTTTTTTAAACACCTTGGTGGCAAGGAAATTGGGGGCATATCTACAAGGGCTGGCGATAAAATTAGCGTCCGTTTTCGGACGAAAAGCGGCGATAATTTTAACGCCCTATTAGCAAGGACACGCTAACGCGTGAATCCATGCTACATCGCCCTTTCCCTTATCGCCCAGCTCTGTATCTCTAATGAGATGCAAAGTGGGCGTTCCTCCCCAGGATAACGGGAGAAATGTTATGCTAAGCGACATTTCTCCTATTATCAAGCCTCAGGCAAAGAAGCATAGCGACAAGAAAAGTAGCGATAACCTCTGTTATCGCTACTTTCCTAATGCCTGCTTCAAGACTGACTTAGCCATGATATCCTATGTAAGGTGGATATCATGGCTAAGTATGTCTTGCCCTATCAGCAAGCTATCGCCAAACCTTGTGCGATTATCGCTGTATTTCCAGCGATAATCGCACAATTGGCAGCTTGCGCACTGAATTTTATCGCTTTGGAGATAAGCGTTGCTGATAGCACGCTATCTCCGCGATAAAATTCAGTTTCGGCCGGCAATAATTATCCTCGCGCTAAGAGCGCTGAGCGATAATTATCGCATGGCCTTGTAGATATGCCCCTTGGTCTGTAATTGACAAGCGTTGAATGGTCCACAGTGGATTTCTTCAACAATGGGAGGACAGTTGTGTGTTTCCAAGCATTTGGGAAGGTCATAGAAAAGGTGGAGGTGGAGGCAGTCTTGATGGGTGTAAGTGTAGCACTGATGGGTTACAGTCCTCTGGATTAGGCGTGGCTGGGGCAGGGGTCTGGTGGGGCAGAGTGGATGAACTTCATGGTGGCTTGGGTTTCTCCTGGGGTGATGACAGGCCATGTGAGCATTGGTTCTTTGGATAAGATCGGGAATGCATTTGGCATGGTCTTGCAGGTTGAAATTGCTGTAAATAGATGATTTTGTTGCTGAAGAATCAGGGGCGATCAGGTGAGAGGAGGTTGATGGTGAGGTGAGGTGAAATCGTTATCAATGACAAAAATATCTCTGCTTCTGTTGATGCTGCTATTGATGGAATCAGCCAGAGTGGCTTGTTTGGTAGTCTGGATTATTAGGTAGTAGATGTTAGGACGGATTTTAATGGGCTCATGTCTGTAATGTCCTGGCTCATGCTACATTTGTGCCCCAATTGGTTGCAGTGATGTTTCATTAGTCTTGCCTCTGTGCACCAACTGGCCTGCGGCCTGAATCTTGTTGTATTGCTGTGTTTGATGGGGACTAAAAAGTCAGCACTGGAGGTGAACCAATTGTTGAAATTCTTGATGGCTTTGGGGAGCCTGTTGCTGAGTTTGCGTCTGTGTGTGTTGAGAGTGATGTTCTAGTCCTTGTCACTTGTACTGTTTCAGTACGGTGGGTTGGTCTGGCGGTGGTGTCTGTGCACTGGACCGGGACAGGGATGGTGAGCTTGACAATGGCGTGGTCTGTCCAGGGGACTGGTATGGACTCACCGACTCAGATGTTGTCAAAGTTGGTGAAAATAGAGTACATGGCGTGTCTGCCAAGTTGGGTAGTACCCTTTACTCGATAGGTGAGGGCCAGGCTTCCAAGGTCGATGATGAGTTCTCTTGAGTTGGAGTCAGCGCTGTCTTCTGGTGGAATTTCAAATGTCTGAGTTGGATGCAATTGCTAGCATTGAGAGCGAATGGTGTGACGAAATTGATGATGGTGTTGTTGAAGTTGATACATGGTCCCATTGACCTGTTGATGAGAGTGCTGTTTAGTGTCAAGTTGGCTATGACATGGAGCTTGAACCACAGGTGTTCCCTGTTGGAGGATGATGTGTCCGTGGTTGTGTTGCAGCTGATGGTATTTTTGTGTATGATGGTGATTCCACCTCCAGGCTTGTGAAGTCTGTCTTGCCTGGTAATCCTGTAGCCAGGGGTTGGTTGTAGCGATGTCAGGTGCTGATGCAAGGTTCAGCCAGATTTCCGTTAGGGATGGGCGAAACTCCCTTATTTCTGAGTTAAGCACACTAAACCTGAAGGATCATACTTAGGGGAAAAGTGAAAGCGCATGTACCAGCATACTTAAAGCTGCTGGCAGAAAACCCTATAGCTCCAACCGAATGTCACTTTCATCACGTGTGGGCAGTGGACAGCCATATTTCAGGCGGATACATGTACTATATGTAAGGATTTGGAAGCCTGTTCCAGTACACTTAGGGCCTGATTACGAGTTTGGCAGTGTGGCGCTGGGTCTGCCCCGCCACCGCACCTCTAAACCCATGTGCGAACCCCCGCCATATTATGACTTTTACAGTCAGTGGCGGGTGGTTCTTTGGTGTTCCCTCGGTGGTGTCTATGAAATAGGAACCGCAAAGGGAATGTCAAAGACAGTACCTGCATGGCAAGGACTGGTGCAGTCCATTCCGTGGAGGTACTGGAGTACATGCACACAGGGGGCACATGGTGTGCCCTCCTGCATGCACCCCATGGTCCTGAGGCACAAGAGGGCCCTATAGGGCCCCTTTTGTTTCCTCTCTGTTACGGTTTTCATGATGGAGGAACTGCCATGAAAACCGTGGTGGCGAGGAAACTCGTAATATGCTTGGCGAGACTGCAGTGGCATATTGCAGCCTCAAGACCGCCATGTCACTGCCAGGGAATGGCAGTTCCCTGGCAGCTGCAGTGGGGCAATGGTGGTTCGACTGCCCTAATTATAAGAGGGCAGTCACAAGATTGCCATCACCGCCACGCGAGTCGGCGCTCGTGGACTGTCAGACTCGTAATCAAGCCCTTAACCAGTAGCCAATTAAAATATCCCCTATTAAAGCAAAGGAAACATTGCATGACTCAGCAGGAGAAACACAAAATACTGACTACAACATTCAGACATATCTAGAGTGCAGAATGTTCAAGTTTTTGCTGTTTGTCGCAGATGTTAACTGCTAAACAAGCTCAGAAAGGGCACAACAAGAGGACCGGCGTTGCACGGCAGGTGTCTAAGATGAAATACAATCATGTTCCACAAGCATGTTGATGACGGATCACTGATGATGAAGGATGCGTTATGATGAAGTCACATAAAATAATTCAATGAAAATGTGCGTATTCACGCAATTCCCATCCCGAAAACAACAAATCAAATCGGATGCGTTTTGCGCACCGTGCTTCTGGACAGGCATTCCTTGCATTTACTTGTGATATTCAGGGCCTTATTTATGAGAAGTGCTGCATCGCTGCAACAAAGCAGCAATGCAACACTTGTCACTGCGCCCTCCTTGTGACACCATAGATGCAGCGTATTTATAGTACGGCGCATTATGTTGCAAGGAGTTACAGATACGTCAGTATTACTGACGTATCTGTTGGTGCAAAAG
This sequence comes from Calotriton arnoldi, assembly GCA_963921515.1. Classification (NCBI taxonomy): domain Eukaryota; kingdom Metazoa; phylum Chordata; class Amphibia; order Caudata; family Salamandridae; genus Calotriton; species Calotriton arnoldi. Next base: position 1,367,876 of record CAWUFW010001945.1, on the reverse strand, counting down.
TGGCGCATTGCTGGTGTGTGTCTGAAAACAGATGCAACTCCAGCAATGTTTCCTTTCACATGGGGCAAGGGCCTGAGTCACCCTTATGCCTGCCAAGAGGCAGGCGTAAGGATTTGACGCATTGGCATCCTAGAAGTCGTGCAGTGAAATCTCATAGATTTCACTGAGCCACTCCTACGGCCCTTACTTGCGGGGGAACGCCCACCCTGCATACATTATACCTAACGCAGGTATAATGTAGCGTATCTGCCTAGATGCGTCACTTCGTGAATATGGCGCATTATCTACTCATTATTTACGCCGCTGCAGCGTCACTAAAAGTGACGCAACTGTGGCATAAATGAGTAGCAAGGGCTCATAAATAAGGCCCTCAATATTTAGAAAGTGCTCCCCTCTCAGTCAACTTCAGCGGCCCAATACTGCCAAAATTATTTTAAAGAATGTAGATTTGTAAAATTTCAGTGCGACCTTCACAGCTACAGGCCTTGGGTGAGAGTCGTTAATTCTACTCTTGGTGTTCAAATCCAGACCCTGAATATGTAAATATGCCAGCCTGCAACAAAGTTTGCAGTCAGAATATTGGCCATAAAGAAGCATGGAAGTCCCCAGCTGTGACCCACCTCTGAGCTCAGGAGAGACAGTCACAGCCTCACTGTAGGCTCAGGGCTGACTGCAGAAAATTATCCAGTGAGCCCCTGCCCCACTCGGGTTGTAACATCTCTCCTTGGAAACATCTCATTTGGAATCAGTCGCTTAGATGCCTGTATTGCAGGCCCTACAGGAGTGCTGTTTTGCTGTCCCACCAGTATGCCGATAGAGCACTGAGATTACAACTCCCCCGGCACCCAGGGGCTTACTCATGTTCGTACTGAGGGCTCAGGTCGTAGCAGGATTACCGATTAGAGCTGTCACTGTATTCCCTCTATGCTGTCCTGGGGGCTGCATCTTCTTTTCCAATACCAGTCATTCGTGCACCTGATCATGCAGAGGGAGGGAGCCCCACATGTGTACTACGGGAGGACTTCTCGAACCCAGCACGCTCCCCTGTACATGAGGGTGCCAGTGATGCCACGTGTTTTTATGCATCAAGCTAGGCATTTAATTGGGGCTTGGAGCATGACTGAATTGCTAGATAAGGAAGGTCTGTGAAAGGTTGCGGTGTGTGCGTGGGAGGAGTTAGGGGGAGTGATGTTTCTAGTGCGCATCCATGTTCTAGAAGTCCTGCTGTGAGCAAGACAAGAGAAAGAAGGGGAAATACTTACAAGAAACTGATGAATCTGTACAGATGCGTCAGTTTCCCTGTGCCTCCATGTGAAACCCTTGCGCCACATTGGATGCAGCATATTTACAATACGGCGCACCATGGTGCAAGGATTGACAGGAGGAGCATGCATGCAAGCGTGAGGTGCTGTAGGCACGGTGTGTATAGGGTGTGGGCAAGTGCATGAATAATTGCAGGAAGCGCTGGAGAATGCTCCCTCTGTGTTGTGAGAAGTGGTGAAGCAACAGCATATGGAATAGCAAACAGGGATGAGGACGCAAAGGGTCGCATCATGGTAGTGGCTGGAGGGGAGAAGACAAGGCCCTTGGCACTGGGCATGGTCCAGGTGAGAAGGAGCCAAATGAGTTTGCCCTTGGTATGCCTTTGGTGCACCAGCGGCATACCCTCTGTGCGTCCACGGTGTGGCACCCAAAAATTAAGGCCAGGGAGAGGATAGGATTAATATGATGTCTTGGGAAGATGAATGCTGGGAAATCCAGTGATGTCACTTCCTGTGCAGATGGATGCTGGGAAATCCAGTGTTGTGACTTCCTGTACAGATGAGTACTGGGCATGAGTCCTCTTGCTTTGCTTCTTCTTTTAAAGATGCCTCTGTATTGTATTTTGTTGCATAAAAGGGTGACGTTTTTGTAATGAATCTCATGACTGGAATACAATTGCTTTGTTCAGATCGTGTTAATTCTTCATTCAAATGGCCCTCATAAAGTGTTGAAATGTCATACAAAAGCACACTGCAGACCAAGAAATGCACAAGAAAGCTTGACAGCTATGAAACACCGACTTCTTTTGAATACTATAGAGGCTTTTTGATGACCCACAAGAGTGAGCATAAGATCCCTACAAAGCAAAAGTTGTAGGGTACGCACAACTATTACCAACCTATGTAGTTTTTCAATATTTCATCCATAAAATTGATGAAATTGGCCCTATATTCATCAGATCCCAGGCAGGCCTTCACAAATTCACCTCACAAAGGGAAGGTAAAGCAAAGCCCTTTAAACGGTGCAAAGAGAGGTGTCCAGCTCGGATTTATTACCCTCATCTGAGACTTATTGAACATTCATGTTGCGCTATTACTAAATAGGTGTAAGAGACTTTGAATATTAAAGTGAAAATTGACCATTTTGAAAGTGAGAATTACAGATTAAAATCCTGGAGGCACCGCAGATGAAGGGTGCTGTTGTGGATGAAGGATGTTTTGATAGGTGTTGTGGTATTTACTTGCCAGTTCTCAAGGTGGAGTAGTTATTAGTAGTGCTATCACCTATATGGAAAACTGCATTCCAAAGGTGCCTTTAATTGTTTAACATCTTAGGGCCTGATTTAGAACTTGGCAGACCGAGGTACTCTGTCACTCCGTCTGTATTACAAAACCATTATACCTTATAGCACTTGTAATATATTTATGACTACTACGCAAATTGCACATAGCAAAAAGAAAGACTGTGCTAATTGACATAACGTAACAGCAGTATAATAAACACCTACAAATGCTTTGATAAAGCAATTTTTTATGCTAAAAAGCATATAACCAATTCACAAAAGTGAACTTTGATAACAAAATATCAAGCAATGAGAGAGGTGATGATTTTGGGGTCCCCCCTAACCTAGGGGGAGGACCAAGCAGATGCCTTGAACACAAAAAGCATATCATGTGAACGATGCAGTGGTGGTCCCTTCCACCTAGGACCACCCCAAGCACAGTTATGGGCAAAAATACAATCCCAACCAAAGGCCCTGCAAAGCATTATGGGACGAGATTAGCAGTGGGCAGTGAATATTATAGTGTCCAATATCAAAATAATTCTACAAAGAGCTGCAGTTCAACTAGTCGTTACTAGATGTCCCTCACGAGTCAAATGCAAAAGAATTGAAATTATTAATACATCAAGCTGCAGTTCCACTAGTCGTTACTAGATGTCCCTCACGAGTCAAATGCAAAAGCATTGAAACCCTTTCATGAAGCTTTTGCATTTGAAGGGAAATCCCCTTCCTAATAGCGAGTCGCAAAACACTATTTTGCGAGTCGCAATTTTTTGCGAGTCGCAAATTAGTGTTTGTACATGGCCATGTAGGTTTTTGCGTGCGCAAACGGGTCGCAAACCCGTTTGCGCACGCAAAAACTGGTCGTACATCTGTCCCAAAGTGCGTCATCTGGTGGATCTGTGTCGGAAGCACCACCATCAATGGAAGAAGTATTTTTTTGGTCTTCTAAATAGGCCGGACTAGGGCCAACTTCAGTGACAAACTCTTCCGATAGAGAAAAAGAGAATACAAAGAAGAGTTTCCAGTTTTCTTTTGAGCAACTCTATATTTTACACTGTGCTTTAGCTATCGCATTGCAGAGCAGAGCCAGCACTAGCCCTGGTGGCCCCTAGTGCGACAATCTTTTTTGGTGCCCCCCCAATGACCTTCTTCCCACAAATTTCTTCACTACCACCCTCCAACAGTGCCCCATATCTCTTAATAGCCCCTTTCTGACATACATTTAACTTTTTTATAGTGCTAGTCATAGTTCACTCACACTCTGGGACTCATTTACGAGGCCCTAGAGGCACTTTTGCGCTGCCAGAGCGTCACTTTTTTGATGCTCTGGTGGCGCAATGTGCGGCAGCATATTTTCGAGGCCATGCAAAGCCACTGTGCGAGGCTTTTCATGGTGTTGTAAATATGTGCCCCTTTCACGCAGAATACTGCATGAAAGGGGCGTTCTATGGGTGTTGCTGTGGGTGTTCCCACGCCATACCCATGGAATCTGAAGCGTTCTGAGATTTACGAGGAATCATAACTTTCGGAATGCATCAGATTATAACGCCACCCAAGAGGCGGCGTTAGGGAGGCACAACAAAGAGAAATATCCTTATTTCTCCTAGTTTTTTCCTATGTCCATATGTGCTGCATTATGCAGCACACATAGAAGTAGAAATTGCCTCAATTGATTGATCTTGTGAGGAAAGGTATACCTTCTTGCACAAAATCAATAATCCCCACAGCGCAGGCACTCTTGCAACATGTGTGCCTGTGTTAAAGCTAGGCAGCTTTTTTAGCACCGGCACAGGGGTCAGTACAGAAATGCACCGTATTCTTGTAAATATGGCGCATTCCTGCACTTTTAGAATGACTCAGTGTAGCTCTGCAAAATTGCTTGTGGCACTGTGCAATTCTATTGAAAATGAGGCCCTCAGTTCTGTGATCTGCATGCTACATGTTCTTTGCAGCATGCACATTAACCCTCTGCACTATGTTTGATGAGTTAAAAATGCCACTAGATAAAACTCTGATCTCTCTCCAGCAGGAACATTAATCACCAAAGTTATCTTGACATTTTTATTGTTGCCTGAGAATTGCTGAACTCACCAGGAACTCTGCAGCGCATGCTTTTAAATGCACAAGTTATTTTGAACTGCAGCCGCCCCCCCCCCTTCCAGGTCAGCGCTAGGTGCGACTGCACTCGTCACACTGCCCTAGAGCCAGCCCTGATGCAGAGCTTGCTTGGCACCAGTGGTCGAAGTGGGGGATCTGAAGGGCACAATGTGCCCCTACTATTTTAAGTTATGAAAAACAGTTCCCCATCTTTTTGCGAAAACACAACCTTCCCGGGACGGTTAATTCCGAGAGGTGAAATGCTTCAGCAGAAGCATAAGACATGAAGTCTCCTGTGCTGTAAAACAGAGGTAGGGACAGACAGCTAAACAAGCCTTCCTGCCAGGGGGCCTGCTTGCCTGAAAAAAATAAAAATGTGCGTAACTTGTTAATCTGCAAAGGCTGTTTGGAAGTGTTATTGGCTTTAATTGATGGAATCCCTTGAAGCTTCCTGATGAAAAACGTTTATTTGTTTTGCGAGATATTGTAAGGGAGCTAAGCATACAGAAGTCACAATTCTCCACTGCACCAACCAGGATTCAACTTTGTGGCTGTCTGGTGCAGTGCATTAACTAATAAAGGTTTCATGTGTGCAATAGTGCATTTCCTGCTGATTAACATAACTTGTATTTTATTTTCATTTAAACTGTGCATATATGTAGCTACTTGAAGGTGAAAGACCAATAAAAGTTACTGAATATTTTGTTTTTTAGCCAATTCTTTGACCACGCCCCCATGCTTACTCACCCCACCCCCATTGCATGCAGCATCACAGTTCCCATACGTTTTTTAATGCATTTTGACAATTGCTTGGCACGAATGCTACCCCTGATATACCTGTGACGTTGCCGAGCCTCCAGAGCTGAGACTAGAATAGCAACTGCATCTATCACAACTGTAGGGGCCAGAGCAGGGACCTCGTTAGCAACAACTGTCTCTACAGTTGCAAACACAGCTGTTGCAACAGCAGAGCCTAGAGAAGGGCTGCCACAACTGCATGGATGAAAACAACACTAGCTACCAGACCAGCAAGGAAAACAACAGGGACAACAGCTGCCACCATGTCAGGGACAACAGCTGTAACAATATCTGGCAGCAAGGAGGGGAAATTAGCGGTAGCCAGAGTTGAAACTGATCCAGCGGACGCAAATACATTTTCTCTCCTAGATACCTTGGTCATCCAGGTGTCACTTATTCTTCTAAAAAAAACACATACACTACATCCACATGACGGTGGGGCCCATAACACTGCCAAAACTCACTCACCTTTTCATGTATTTTTCCCTGGATTACCTTTTTCAGTCCATACTCTAGGAGAGGACATGAAAAATATAATACAGAACGATGGTTCGCTGGAAAGAGTCGGGATACCTTTTTAAAATAACACGATAATCTTCATTTGCCTTTTAGGGTATTCCGCTTATCGGTCGATGGACCAACTAGTAGGAATTAGCTATGGGTGATTTAAGACCAGCTCAATCACTATAACTTTAACACAGTTTGCATTATTATTGAGCTAAAGAACCACAGACTCATTTGATTAAATGAAATAGTATTTATCTAATTTTTAGAAGCATGAAATAATTTCTAATTTATTCATCACATCATTACATTCATTATTATTAAAAGAAATGAATTAATTTTAAATGCATACCTATTAGTCGGAAAAATAATAGATGTTGTTGCAGCAAAGAAAATCAGATCACAGCATGAAATTCCAAAAACCTCTCTATCTGTTCTGTAAAGAAATCAGCCCTTCCCATTAAGCCACATATATGGGCTCCTGTCGCAAAAACAATCTGTCCATAGAGGTTTAGAAAAAAAGGAATAAAAGATTTGAATTAAAGTTTCATTAGTGAATAAATCTAATGCTCAATAAAAATATGAACCGCAATTCTTCCCGTAGTTAGCATCAAAAATGATAGTCTCCTCAAATCAGCAGCTTCTCCGGCAGCGTATCGTCCCAAAAATTCTCTCTCCATCTGGCAACACCTGCTCTTCCCAAACTAGGTCTTCTTATACCCTAATTCTAGCTTACTAACTAATAATGTTGCATTCTTAATAGGAAAACTCTCTCTGATTGGTTCATTCAGATCTGCATACATCTCATAATGAATATCCTGTTCTATCAGCTTTCTTTGCAAAGACACATTCCTAGATTCTTTCCCATATGTTCATGAAGTTGTTCATCCGCTTTTCAGTCCCAATTTGTATCTCTTTCGATACTTTTATTTAGTATGGTCATTGTCTATTCACAAGCTCAATTTCAACTCCTCATGCCTTTCTCGCAGTTCATGACATTATTCATCCGCTGCAGTCAGTCCAATTTGTATCTTTTTGGATACATTTTTCAACGGCTACTGTTCCATCTACTTATTAGTTTTAGACTTCTCACGCTTCTTGCTGATCATTCTTGGCACACATCTGTTCAGAGAGGTCACAACAGCCTTGACCATACTTTCGTCTTTGCCTTTCAGCATCAACACGTGATTATCCTTTCTCAGCTTCTCTCCTCTATCACATGGTTCTCCACGCATGCGTACTGTAGCAAACGGCGGCCATTTTGTATCGCTGCTCGATTAGACTTAAGCGTACTATTTCAAAGATAAATAAAATGTTATTAATACAAAGAAATATAACCTTTTCGTTTTCCCTCCCGTCTTCTATGTACCCCAATTAGGTATTACCTAGCAAAAAGCAACATATAAAGCCATCCCTTACTTACCATTTCATATTTTTGCAACCACACGTTTTATTTCAAAAGCACAGATCATGCATTTTATTATTTGATTAGAACGCAATTATTAGGTTATGTTAAACACATAGACATTTGTAAGTAAATTATGTTTGCACAGAAAATAGCGTATTACCAGTAACCCCACACATGTAACATACAGTGTTGATTATTTTACTTAAACGAACATGTTGGATTATTTTACGAAAAATATTAGGAGGTTAACAATTTTTCATTTACTCTGCTCCATCAATTCCCCCCAAGTTATACTCTTTTTTCAGACAGCATATATCTTTTGTCCTTTTACTCTGGTTAGTTTACACATCTGTATCCATTTCAACTTGTCTTTTCGTTTCTTTGTACATGTTTTCTTTTATTTCTTCCAATTCTATCTCACCCATTTCTCTCTCTCTCTCCTTGTTTATCTTTTTATTTCTTTTTGTCTTAGTCTGTCTCTTTTTTTTCTTTACACATACTATTCTAAGCTTTATCATTAACACTATTAGTACTATCATAGTTGCTATTATTATAACTTTCCCTATCATTAGTCTACTCATTCTTGTTAACCAATTTATTATTGAGGAAAATCCTTTACCAAATTTTCCAAAAGCACTTTCAACCTCCAGTGGAACTAATTCTTTGTGCAAATTTGTAATATTTGTTATATACTTCTGTATATTTTCGCTTTTATCTGGAATGTAAGTGCAACAATGTTGGACTTTCAGCATTCCACAGACTCCTCCCTCTTTTGCCAAAAGAATATCAAGGGCAAGTCAATTTTGCATCACCATAGCTCTCATGGCAACCATTTCGGTATTTACCATCAAGAACCCTCCAGCAGTATCTGTAGACAAACGATCTACCACTGTGGATAATTTTCGAATTTTAAACGCATTCAAAGATATTCCCACTGCTGGCATCAATGCTCCAAAAATGTCACCTACTATTTCTGAAAAAATTTCCCTCTTTCTACGTGTAAAGTCATTTATCATTTTGTATGTTCCTTTTTCTTGTCTATCCATATGGAAAATTTTTGGAAAGACCAGACCTACATAACATGTTCCATACCAATGGTCCGGCAACCTATAGTAAGCCCTATTCCCACAAATATAATTGATCCCTGGAAATATTGGATCTCTTCCTCCTTTGAATCCCCAACCGCCTAAAATTTGATAATTGTCATAGCAAGCACTGGAACTTACAAAATAATTGTCATAGACTGTCTTATTTCTTCTAATGCACAACCTTCCTTTTTGAGGCCAATCTAGAGTCATTGCTGCATTTGTCTTTTTCTTGTCATGATTTTCTTCCTCAAACTCCCATAAATGTGTTCTTGTCTCTTTTATGGTTTCTCTTTGAAATTTCACTCTTCTTTTCTCAACCATTTCTAAAAATACCCTTTCTTCTTTCTTCAACTCACAAGTAAGGTTGTTTGTAACTATATCTTCTAATGTCAAAATATTATTTTCTAAAAAATATTCACCAAATACTTTTCCTGGTTTTACTCTATTTAACTCAGGAACTACAGAAACTTTTGCAAAAATCCTATCTACATCAGTGTAGTAATATTCTAATCTATCTGTTATTGACTTATCCTTATGTAATTCTGCACTACTTCTTAAAATAACTGGTTCTTGAGTGTTAGCTCCTTTCTCTTTCTCAGTGTTATTTTTTATTTCTACCACAGCTAAACTAATTGGAATCGTGATTGCTAAAACTAGCCATATTGTCATTAATAATCCTGTACAAAAGCAACACATTTTACACCATCTTTTTAGAAATTCACATTTACTTTTTCTATCTCTAGTATTCTCCATTTTACTTATAATCTTATTTTATTTTCAGAAAATTGTGTCACTACACCTCAGACAATGACTTATTTGCCACTCTGCACTTCTTTGTTCTTGTCTTTGTTCAGTACTTTCTTTCAATTCTTTTCAGAATCCCTTCTTTGTCATATCCGGTAAAATTTTGTCAAATCCAGTGTTTTGTTCCTTCAGGTTTGTTGCACTTCACCTTCACCCATTCGGTTTCTTTGCTCTGTATTTTTGTGAGTATTCTTTTCTTCTTTATACTCAGTCAAAGCAATATACAACCATTCAGGTGATTTATACTTTGAATTCACTTTCCTTATTCTCTTTGTCTTCTGTAACCGTTTTCCACCTTGTTGTTCTTGTTCTTTCTGACTTGTTATCTCATTCACTTGTTCTGCACTCTTTTCACCTATTCTTATTAATTTGTATCTTAATTTTCTTACTTCGTTGGGCCAATTGTCTCCTTTTCTCGGCCTTTTTGCCTTACTTTCCTTTTCTCCTCTTTCTGATTTCCAATTTCTCTTTCTTGTTTCTGATTTTGTGTTTTCTTCTTCTCCACTTTCTTCAGACTTTGTCTCAAATTTTTCGTAATTGTCTCTTATTTTGAAACTTATGATTTCATTTTCTTCCTCTACTTGTGGTTTTGTTTTCTCCTTCTTTTGTTTACCTATTTCTGTCCCTCCTCGAGGTTCTTCCGAATTTGTATCAGTCTTTCTATCTGCTTCTAGATTTCCCTGTTCTTTTATTTGACTATTTGTCCCTATTGCTCCTCGGGGTTCTTCCGAATTTTCTATCTGTCTACTTGACACTTTCCCTTCCTTATCTAAGAATATTATCTTTGAAGGATTCTTTCCACAACTTGTACTTGGTTGTTCACTATTTTCATCTTCTGGCTCAGTTTCTTCTCTTATTGTTTCAAATTTCCAATTTCTCTTTTGAATTTCTTCACTGTCTGAAAAATCAGTATCGGATTCTGAACTTGTTTCTGATATTTCCAGATGTCGACTTACAGGTCGATCTTCAAGTTCTGGAACTTCAGCTATCTCCTCTTCTTCTTCTGTCGTTATACTCCCAGTTGAATTTTCCAGATGTCGACTTTCAAGTCGATCTTCAAGTTCTGACTCTCCGTTTATTTCCTCTTCTGCTTCTGATGCTGAACTGTTGTCCAACACTTCCAGATGTCGACTTACATGTCGATCTTCAGATTCTGGAACTCTGATTATTTCTTCTTCTGCTTCTGACACTGAACTGTTATCCAACACTTCCAGATGTCGACTTACATGTCGATCTTCAGGTTCTGGAACTCTGATGGTATGGCTGGCATGTACCCAGTGCTTCACTCCTCCACACTTGACCGCAGTTGTTGTCACCAAGATCACTTGTCGTGGCTCATCCCAACGAGGAACCAAACAGTTTCTTCTTCTGTGGACTTTTATGCGGACCCAATCTCCTGGATTCAAGTCGTGAGCTGGTTTTCTTTCAAGAGTGGTCGCATCTGGTCCAACCTGATGAAACACAGAATGTACCACATCAGCCAATCCTTTGCAATAATCCAGTATCAGATCATCAGTTATAGTCAATAGTTTGTTGACAGGTACTTGTGCTTGTCTCATTGCTCGTCCCATGATTATCTCATGTGGACTAAGTCCAGTTTTCCTTTCCGGAATACTTCTGATTGTCATTAGAACTAGTGGCAAAGCATCTGGCCATTTGAGTCCTGTAGCTTGACACATTTTTCCTAACCTGTTCTTAATTGTTCCATTTATTTGCTCTACTATTCCAGAAGCCTCTGGTCTGTATGCACAATGCAATTTTTGTTTAACCCCTTAAGTGCTGCTGTCGGCCAACGGCCGTCGCGAGCACTACCTCCGTAGTGCTGCGCACGTCCGTTGGCCGACGCAGCCCCGCCCGCTGATTAAAACCGCCGCACCGCGGTGGAATTCGAACCGCGGTTAAGGGGTTAATACTGAGTGCTTCACAAATTAATTTAATTAGTTCATTTTGAAAATGTGTTCCTCTATCTGTTTCAATCGTGACTGGAAAACCATACCTCGGAATGAATTCTCGCAGCATCAGTTTTGCTACGGTGATTCCATCATTCCTTCTGGTTGGGTATGCCTCCACCCAACGGGAAAACAAACAGACAACCACTAGGACATATCTTAATCTGTTACAAGGGGGCATTTCAATAAAATCCATTTGCATTCTAGTGAATGGACCTCCTTCTCGTCCTATTGTTCCTAGACTTACTACTGTCTTCCTTCCTGGATTTATTTGTTGACAAATAAGACATCTTTGACAAAGGCTCTCAGCTATTGCTCTGAATTTTGGGTTATACCAAGTTTGTCTAAAAAGTCTGATCATTGAATCTCTCCCAATATGGGCTTGTCCATGGTACATCCGTGCCATGTCAGAAATCATGCTATCAGGCATAACTGGTCTTTCATCTCTGTAAACCCAAACACCATTTTCCTCATGTCTTCTACATCCTGCTTTTATCCATGTGTCTTTTTCATTATCATCTGCAGCTTCCTGTAACTGTCTCACCTCATCCCATGTCTCAACAATGTTAGTAAAAAGCACAGGACAAGAAATATGCTCTCTTTCTCGATTTTTGTTTAGTGATACCATATTCTTTGCGCAGTACTGTGCAATTTCGTCGGCATAATTATTACCAACAGTTATGTAATCATCATCCTTTTTATGTGCTTTGCATTTCACTACAGCAATCTGTTTAGGCAGCTGTATCGCCTCAAGTAATTTTTTCACAAAATCTCCATTTCTAATTGGTGTTCCTGCAGACGTAAAGAAACCTCTTTGTGACCAAATCTGACCAAAATCATGTACTATTCCAAAGCTATACTGGCTATCTGTCACAATCGTAACTCGCACATTTCTTCCCAACTTGCATGCTTGAATCAGAGCTATTAGTTCTGCGACTTGGGCAGACCGTATTCCTTTCAGACAAGATGCTTCCATTACAGTTGCTACAGTGCAAACTGCATATGCTGCACTTAGAGTTCCATCACTCATTCTCAGGCACGAGCCATCCACAAACAGAACATAATCTGATTCTTTTAAAGGCTCATCTCGTATGTCAGACCTTGGTTTTGTACAGTATTCCAGCACATTCAGACAATCATGATCTACTTCATCCATTTCAATTATACTTTCTTCATCTGGTAATGATGTTGAAGGATTCACATTCATCCATCTGTCAATGGTCACATTTTCTGCACTCAAAATTACCTTTTCATACCTAGTCAGCCGACTATGTGCCATGTATTGAGTTTTTGTTCTTGTCAAGAGAATTTCCACAGAATGGGGAACATACACTCTTAGTGGATACCCCATCACTATACCTTCACTCTGTTCCAGACTCATGCAAGTAGCAGCAACTGCTTTCAAACATCCAGGCAACGCTTTTGCTATAGGATCTAAAACAGCTGAAAAATAAGCAATTGGTCTTTTCATAGTTCCATGCTTCTGTACCAGAACTGAAAATGCACATCCATCTCTTTCACTGCAATATAGCTCAAAATCTTTCTCATAATCAGGCATTCCCAATACAGGGGCTTCACACAATTTCTTTTTCAACTCCTTGAATGCTTTCATCTCTTCATCATTCAATTCAAAAGGATCTTTAACATCCTTCCTTGTTAGTTTTTGTAATGATTTAGCAATCAATGAAAAACCACTTATCCATTGTCGACAATATCCATCCATTCCCAAAAACATTCTTACCTCTCTTTGTGTCATTGGAGCTCTCATTCCTTGAATCATTTTTATTCTTTCAGTCGTTACCTTTCGCACTCCTTTTTCAATTTTGTGCCCTAAATACTGGACTTCTTTTGGCAAAACTGTAATTTTGAAGGGGATACTTTATGTCCTCTTTTTCTAAATGATTCAGCAAAGCAATTGTATCATTTATACATGCTTCTTTTGTTTTCGATGCCACCGGCAGGTCGTCAATGTACTGGACCATTACTGATTTTTCCGGCATCTTTAAATCTTCCAACGATTTCTTTAGAATCTGATTAGAGATTGAGGGACTTTCTGTATAGCCTTGAGGAATTCGGCACCATGCCAAAATACGCTCTCCAAACCTAAATGCAAATAATGGCTGGCTATCTGGATGTAATGGTATAGAGAAAAATGCATGACATAAATCTATCACTGTATACCATTCTGCTTCATGTGGAATTTTGTATAAAATTACAGCAGGATTAGGCACTACTGGACAACAAGGCACAACAATTTTGTTTACCTTCCTCAAATCCTGTACTATTCTATATGTTCCGTTTGGCTTTTTCAATCCCATTATTGGTGAATTACATGGACTACTCATTATTTCTTTTAAAATTCCTTGTTCTATCAGTTTATTTATTACTGGAGTTATTCCTTCAATTACTTCTGGTGTCAATTTATACTGGGGCGTATTTGGGTAACTTGCTCCTTCTTTTACTGTAATTTTTACGGGATCTACTTCTTTCATTAATCCTATATCTTCTCCTGTAAAGTCCCACACATTTTCTTTCACTGTGTTTTTTAATTCAATTGGAAGCTTTTCTGCATCAAATACAGGAAACAAACCATTCATTCCTGGTTCTAAATTTACCATTGTCATTTTATATAGCACATCTTCATCTGGGGTCTGAAAGGCAATTCCATCTGGGGTACAGTAGATAGTGCAATTCATTTTGCACAACAAATCTCTTCTCAAAAGGTTTACAGGACTACAGTCGCATACCACAAATTTGTGCATTTCGCTAAAAGGACCAATTTTTACTTCCACTAATTCAGTAAGAGGCGTTTTGATTTGCTGATTAGAGACTCCAACTACTTGGATATGTTCACCTGAGAGAGGAAGGTTTGGAATTTCCACTGATCTAACAGTAGAATGGGTAGCTCCAGTATTGACAAGGAATGTTACATTTGCACCATTCACTTCTCCATCCACAAATGGACCAGACTGATCTACCTCTAGAGTTGCGCCAAGCACGCACTCCTCTCCCTCTCCTAGGCACCGTCATGCGCTTTCATCCGAATGATCCTCACTCTGTCGTAACCAATACTGTGAAATAGCAGCTGCTCTCGGCAACTGTGTTACCTGTTCTCCTCCGTAGAATCCTGTTTCTGCACTGTATTTCTGTTGATTAACACTCTTGGGAAGTGGTGGTTGTGGCACCTGAACTTGCTGAACAACTACCTCATTCTGCATCTGTGGATTTAATGATTGATTTTCCGTATTAGGTTTTGGGGGAAACTTACACTCGTTTCTCCAGTGCCCTATCTTTCCACAATTATGACATGGCCACTTTTTCTTTGCCTCATCTATACTCATTTGGCCTTTTCCTTTACCTATATTGGGTCGGGATTTAACCTGTCCTGTTTCATTTCCAGTATTATTGAATTGAGCTTCCTGTTTTTCTGCAACTTTCACCTGTGCCCACATGGCTTTTTCCTTCAATTTACGCTGTCTACTCTCAATATCATCTCTACAATACTTAGCATATCTCAAAACTTCGTCCACTGTGCTATTCTGCCAACAGATCATATGCTGTTTAATCATTTCACTTATCTCTGGTTTCAACCCATACACAAATCTATATACAAAATGACTCATGTCCTTCTCACTCAGTTCCTCATATCCACTATACTGTTTGAAAACTAACAACAATCTTTCGTAATAAGCATGCACTGACTCCTTGCTTTCTTGCTTTGTTCTGTCTATTTTTACCCAATCTGTTTCTTTAGGTGGAATCTTATTTTTCAAAAAGGTAATTACTTGGTCATATTTCCTCATCACTTCTGGACCTGGCGCTCCTGTTTTAGGATCTCTTGGATATTCCACAGTTGGCCAATCAACCGTAATCTTACATTCGGTCCATAAATCAGCTGGCACTACTATATCAAACAATCCATCCAAATCTATCCACAACACTTTTGAAACTTTCACGAATCTCTCTACTTGTCAGTACCATTCAACTGGTTTTTCTCTCAATTTCGGGAAGTCATTTGTAAATGACAATATATCCTGTCTAGTCCAAGGAACATGCACATAACTACCACCTGGAGTTTCTCTCATTGGATATTCTCTCACAACTGGTTCTTTGTCTGTCATTGCAAAAGCCAAAGATGCTTTATCTGTTGTTTTCTCATTCTTTTTCGACCACCTGTTTCTCCATTTATCCACATCACCCCATTTTCTTAATAACACAATTAACTCTTTTATTTGAGTCAGTCTTCCTGCCGTATTCAAATTTTCTATATCTTTCTCACAAAAATCCACTCTGTACGGTTTCTGCAATGTTCTCAATTTTACAAAATCTACTCCAAGCTCATTTGCTGTCTCTTCCAATTTGTCATGTAAATTTCTAGCTCTCCATGTTAAACTTTTGCACAAAAACATAATCTCATCATCCTGATAATTCTTTAATTTTTCTGTACCAATTGTTCCTAAAATAAACTCTTCCATGTCTATTTTCAGCCTAACTACATCTAATGGTTTCTCTTCTGGTTCTTTTGATTTAAATGCCTTCATCCACTCATTTAATTCATCCGGAGTCGGACCTATATGTGTACTATTTAGCTCCATCCAATTGCTACTTCTTTCTGGTGTCACTGATGCAGACTCAGTTACCATAGGCATTCTCCTAACATCATTCTCATTTATCGTTAAATTAGTAGGTGGACTTGGTCTGTAGGTACTAACCAAATTTCGTATATTTTCATTACTTGGTTCCATCCCTTCTCTTTCCTTTGGCAACTGTGAACTCATGGGAATTACTAAAGAACGTTCATCAATTTTCTGATTCTCAAATACTGGTATTACTGGACCTATTGTCACTGGTAGAGTGACAGCTTCCATGTTTTTTGTTAATGCTCTTATTTTCTCAGTTAACTCTTTTGTCGTTTTTGCTAATTCACTTGCATTGTCACTCTCTATCTCTACATTCGGTGAAGTTTTCACCTGATCTTGTGACCTATTTGTTTCATACCTTTCTTCGGGCTTTTTATTCCTCCCAGTTTCCATTAGTGGTGCATTAGGTGTCACCACCGCAGTACTCTGTTGATATGGAGGTGGATTTCTGTTTAAAATATCTTCCAGCAAATCATCATCCGTTTCACTACCTCCATGCATATATCTTTCTCTCCCTACATGTTTCTTTTTCTCAGTACATTTTCTCCTTGCTTCTTCCTCAACTGTAAAAGCTGGAAACAAACCCCCTGTCATGTTAGCACATCTCCAACGCTTTATTCTGTCCTCATGATTTACTCCCCACAATCTTCCAGGCACAAACTCATGATTTCTTAGTCCTCTGAATCTCTCTCGCTCATACATCTCATCTTCCCATTCCGTTAAAGCTTCAAACTGTGTTGGTCTACGTCTAGGTTCTAACATTGTCATCTTTTCTCTCAAGTTCCGTAATACAGCTACATTAAATGAACCATTCTCAGGGAAAGCC
The DNA here is from genome assembly GCA_963921515.1 of Calotriton arnoldi. NCBI lineage: Eukaryota > Metazoa > Chordata > Amphibia > Caudata > Salamandridae > Calotriton > Calotriton arnoldi. Next base: position 1,351,214 of record CAWUFW010001945.1, on the reverse strand, counting down.
AATGCTCCATCATTCTTTGTATATTTCGTCCAATTTTCTAACCATATGCATGTATGATATCCATATTTCAGCATCATATGTGAAGCTGGCGATTTCGGCGGAGGAATTACTTGTCCCTCTCTAGTCACTACTTTTTTGTCTTTCTTAAAGAAATTCTTAATTTTCGTCATCCATGACGTTTTCTCTCTTTCATACTCATAATACGACATGATTTTTCAATCGCTTTTCTCTCAAAACAATCCGCAATTCAACACTGTCCTGTATACGGTATTTCCACCAATCCTAGCGCGACTCACACCAACACTCCAATCAGAACGATTTCTTCCTACCGTGCACTGACCAATCCTAACGCAGCTTTTGTCTACGTCAGTCTTATTCCTGTTTCCACGTGACTAGCGCACTGACCAATCCTAGCGCGGCTTTTGTCTACGTCACCTCTGCTCTTTACCCCTCCTTTACAAAATTTATCGGCAATTTCTTTTTCAATATTTCTTCGTTAGTTACAACATTTAAAACATTTCCATTGTCTGATTAGCTAAACAAAAGTGACAGCTTTGTCCATTTACACAATAATTCTGTATTTCCAGTAGGCAGCGCTTACCTCTACCCTACCACAGAATTTTTTCCGTTTCGCCGATAAAGTAGCACTTCCCTCTACCTTACCCTTCTTTCAAGTGAACAGTAAACCCGTTTCTCTGGAGATAAAACACATGTGGAGACTACTGCTCCTGAGAATTAAGGCCAGAGTTTCACAAGAAAACGTGATCGCTATTTCACTTACACACCTTTTACACAGAAAATGTCCCTATTATAACACAACTTGTGTTATTACCAAAATGAATTCAGACAATGTACCATTCCATGTGACTTCTCTTGCCACACGTGTTCCACTTCCTACATCCCAGAAGCGTGTAGACTCACATATAACATAACGCAACTCAACATAAAGTGTTAGTCATAAACTTATCAATAATCAACAATCACCAAACTAATCTATAGTAACCATAACTCTGCTACTAAGAATTCTGATCCAGCGGACACAAATAAATTTTCTCTCCTAGATACCTTGGTCATCCAGGTGTCACTTATTCTTCTAAAAAAAACACATACACTACATCCACATGACGGTGGGGCCCATAACACCGCCAAAACTCACTCACCTTTTCATGTATTTGTCCCTGGATTACCTTTTTCAGTCAATACTCTAGGAGAGGACATGAAAAATATAATACAGAATCATGGTTCACTGGAAAGAGTCGGGATACCTTTTTAAAATAACACGATAATCTTCATTTGCCTTTTAAGGTATTCCGCTCATCGGTCGATGGACCAACTAGTAGGAATTAGCTATGGGTGATTTAAGACCAGCTCAATCACTATAACTTTAACACAGTTTGCATTATTATTGAGCTAAAGAACCACAGACTCATTTGATTAAATGAAATAGTATTTATCTAATTTTAGAAGCATTAAATAATTTCTAATTTATTCATCAAATCATTACATTCATTATTATTAAAAGAAATGAATTAAATTTCAAATGCATACCTATTAGTCGGAAAAATAATAGATATTGTTGCAGCAAAGAAAATCAGATCACAGCATGAAATTCAAAAAACCTCTCTATCTGTTCTGTAAAGAAATCAGCCCTTCCCATTAAGCCACATATATGGGCTCCTGTCGCAAAAACAATCTGTCCATAGAGGTTTAGAAAAAAAGGAATAAAAGATTTGAATTAAAGTTTCATTAGTGAATAAATCTAATGCTCAATAAAAATATGAACCGCAATTCTTCCCGTAGTTAGCATAAAAATGATAGTCTCCTCAAATCAGCAGCTTCTCCGGCAGCGTATCGTCCCAAAAATTCTCTCTCCATCTGGCAACACCTGCTCTTCCCAAACTAGGTCTTCTTATACCCTAATTCTAGCTTACTAACTAATAATGTTGCATTCTTAATAGGAAAACTCTCTCTGATTGGTTCATTCAGATCTGCATACATCTCATAATGAATATCCTGTTCTATCAGCTTTCTTTGCAAAGACACATTCCTAGATTCTTTCCCATGCGTTCATGAAGTTATTCATCCGCTTTTCAGTCCCAATTTGTATCTCTTTCGATACTTTATTTAGTATGGTCATTGTCTATTCACAAGTTCAATTTCAACTCCTCATGCCTTTCTCGCAGTTTATGACATTATTCATCCGCTGCAGTCAGTCCAATTTGTATCTTTTTGGATACATTTTTCAACGGCTACTGTTCCATCTACTTATTAGTTTTAGGCTTCTCACGCTTCTTGCTGATCATTCTTGGCACACATCTGTTCAGAGAGGTCACAACAGCCTTGACCATACTTTCGTCTTTGCCTTTCAGCATCAACACGTGATTATCCTTTCTCAGCTTCTCTCCTCTATCACATGGTCCTCCACGCATGCGTACTCTAGCAAACGGTGGCCATTTTGTATCGCTGCTCGATTAGACTTAAGCGTACTATTTCAAAGATAAATAAAATGTTATTAATACAAAGAAATATAACCTTTTCGTTTTCCCTCCCGTCTTCTATGTACCCCAATTAGGTATTACCTAGCAAAAAGCAACATATAAAGCCATCCCTTACTTACCATTTCTTATTTTTGCAACCACACGTTTTATTTCAAAAGCACAGATCATGCATTTTATTATTTGATTAGAACGCAATTGTTAGGTTATGTTAAACACATAGACATTTGTAAGTAAATTATGTTTGCACAGAAAATAGCGTATTACCAGTAACCCCACACATGTAACATACAGTGTTGATTATTTTACTTAAACGAACATGTTGGATTATTTTACGAAAAATATTAGGAGGTTAATATTTTTTCATTTACTCTGCTCCATCAAAACACAACAGAGGCTACAGCTGCTGTTACAACAGCAGAAACCATAGAAGTGACAATAGCTGCCACCACACCAGCCATGAAACTTTACCGCAACAGCAGCACTTGCAAGCATAGCTTGGACCACATCAGTGACCACAACTATAATGACAGCAAGGAACACAGTAGTGACGCAAGTTGCCATCACTTCTGTGGCCAGAACAGTGACGACAACTGTAATCACACCAGACACCACAACAGCAAAAAGAGAAGACACATCAGCAGTAATCTCAGCCACTGTCTTAATAGTGGCAACAATAGTTGTAATTCAGCAGGCGAGTACAGGAGTGACAACAGGTTCGCCAGAGCTGTAACCAATGCAGGGGCCACAGTAGTAACCACAGATAACGCTATGACATGAGCAACAGCAGCAACCACAGACGTAACCGCAACAAACACAGCTGCCACCATAGCTGGAACAACAGTAGCCTGTAACAGTGGGGACTCGAGCAACAATCACATTTACCACCACAAAAAGGAATCATACGGGAACAACAGGTGCCATGTCAGATGTAACCATACCAACAGGTGCCATGTCAGCTGTAACCACAGATGCCACCATTGCTGGGACAATTGATGCTACTTTTTTGTCTTTCTACAGGAGAGGCCTTTTGTTTTTCTATGTGAGATGTATTAAGCCCAAAAGCAATAACAACTGTTCCAAGAGTAGTGACCACAGCTGCCACAACTACAACAATGACAGCAAAGACCCAACTGTGGCCATGTCTGCCACCATGTTAGGGGCAGCAACAACAGCAGCCAGCAAGGCAAGGGGCGACATAATGTACCACATTTGTAACTAGTTATCAACCTGCCATTCATAGTGTTTCTTGTTTGATACTACACCATAAAAACTCACTTTTTAATTTGATTCGTTTTGTATAACACTCTCTGGGCCCTCACCTTGGTGGCAATATATTTCACAGAGTGGCAACTTAGTACATATAAATGAGGAGAACAGATAGTACACAGACAGTGCAGCTTAAACAGATAACAGTGGGCCAGATGTACGACCAGTGTAAATTGCGACTCGCAATTTGCGCTCGATTGCAAGTTGCAAATTGCGAGTCGCAATTTACAATGTACAACAGTGTCAGAGACACTGATTGCGATTCCCAATGGGGTCGCAAAATGCGAGCCTCGTGAATATTAATGAGGCACTCAGAATTTTGTGACCCCATTGGGAATGGCTGGCCCTCCCAGGGATGGTGGCCTGCTGGGCTCAGCAGACCTTCATGTCTGGGACTGCTTTTCAATAAAGCAGTTTTTTATAAAAAAATGTAGCCCGTTTTCCTTAAAGGAAAACAGGATGCATTTATAAAGAAAAAAATGAAACATTTTCGTTTCATTTTTTAAGGGCAGGTAGTGGTCCCTGGGACCACTGTCTTCCCCTAAAAAATATTTTCCCCTGCATTTGCTAAGGGGAAGGGGTCCCCTGGGGACCTCTTCCCATGTGCGACTGCATTACCAACCTCTTGAAGAGGGCAGTAAATTGCATGTGTTCTCCGACCGCAATTGCGGTCGCAAAATATTTGTACATGGCTTGTGAGTCGCTACTAGGAAGGGAACGCCCCTTCCTAATAGCAAGTTACAAAACACTATTTTGCGAATCGCAAATTATTTGCGACTCGATATAGTGTTAGTACATGGCCCAGAGGAAAATTGCATGCGCAAACGGGTCGCAAACCCGTTTGCTCATGCAATTTTCCGTCGTACATCTGGCCCAGTATGTAATATACACTTTGAAATGGCAGGTAACATTGATTGAGATATAGAGGTTTGGTCATGCTATACGTAAGAATCAAGTGTAGAGGTTTCTCTATGCAGGTTATATAAGATTCTATAGAATAGGTTGCTCTTTGTTAGATGTTTCTGTAGGTTTGTCTTCAACGTTTTTGGAAAAACAAAAAAGTATACATAGGTTGGGTGAGAGCTTGCAAAATAGTGCCTCAGGGTAGAGATGTTCTTGAACTTAGGGTTTTCACGTTAGAGGAGAGAAATACCTCTTGCAGTTCTGTTTCGATCAGAGACAGAGGGTTTCTCTGTTGGTTATTGTGGGGTGGCAAGCGTTTGTGCAGTGGGTGCAGGACCACTGCAATTATGTAGTAATGGAGGACAGGGCTGGACTGGGAACCAAAAGCAGCCATTGCAAAGATTTTCAATCCAACCCTTCTACTTTCCATTTTTTTTCCATCCATTTAATTTCGGTCTCTCGCCTCCCTTTTTCTTTTCTCTTCCAGTCTCTTTGCTTTTTCCCTCTCTTTCAATTCTCTCTTTTTCTCGCCCTGTCTGTATGCCTCTCTCTCTCTTTCTTACCAGACCGTGCCTGTCCAATACAACCCAGGAGAGTGTGATAGAGATGCCAGCAGCTTCCGAATTACTAACGAAAACCTCCAAACGCTCCAGACCCCAGGGGAAATGCGAAACGAAATAAATAGCCTATCCAGCAGTGCTTAATTTGTGCCGGTGCTTTCCGGTGCTTAGCACCGGCACTTAATTATCAGGGCCGGGTCTACACGTAATGCTGTACGTCATTGATTATAGCGCCTCTGCACAGAGTGTTACGGTTCGGTTGCTTTTGTTTTGTCATGGAACTTGAAGTAACACTGACTACACACCAGGAAGGGTCCGACTTGGAAGGCAGCCCTATGTGTCATGACTCGGGAAAAGTCAGTGTGCTCACTGCTCCTTGAGTTGAAACTGAAACAGAATGGACACTGGATCGTCTGGCACTGCTGGGAGGTGGGGGGGGGGGGGTGTACTGTGAAGTGCCAGGAAGAGGGTACTGAATGAACAGAGTGCCTGCGTAGTGCGTATACTGCCTAGGTGCTGGTAGAGCAGTGTTCTGGTGTGCCGCCGGGCGGGCCCGGGAAATTTAAAAAACGTCCGGGAAGGTGCCAGGTGGGAAAGCATCACGCCGGTCAGTTTACTGTCTGTCTGCACATGCTGCGCTGGTACCTGGCAGTATGGAGGAGACAGAGAGAGATAAGTTAGGTGTCCGTGTCCCGCTTCTCGTCCGCAGTGTCTGCAGTGCAGTCACTGTCTGACTCTGACTGTGAGTCTGCTGAGCTGAGCTCGACTGTCCGTCTCTGGCCTGGCAGTGGTCTCACCGAGTCCTGACTCCCGACACCCGACACAACAGTTTTCCCGAGTCAGTGAATGAGTCAGTCGAGTCCACCACGCACGCACGGACGGCCACAGTCAGTAGTACTAGTACTCCGGTCTGGTCTCTCCCAGCGAACTGTGTTGCAGGCGGCCCGGCGGCAGCTGTGCCCTGGTTGAGTCAAGAAGAGAAAATGGAGATTCATGAATGAATGAATCTCAATCTTCTTCTCAACCATGAATGACTCAAATTCTGCAGCGGCAGCCAGTGTCTGTCTCATATGTTGATGGCGTGGAGGCCGCGCGCAGCCACTAACAGTGTTCCCGGCCCGGCCGGTGGGCAGAATTGGGCTGGATTTTAGTTCTGCGGGAGTTGGGGCTGTGCAGCAGGAGGGAACGTGCGCAGATTTCAGATTGCGCATCCATTTCCACGCCCCAGCATACCCGCACGGCCGCACCCCACCACCGAGTAATCGTGGTTCAATAAACGGGCGGCCAGCCACGGCCTTCAACTCGGTCACTCTGAGTGCCAGCCAGCGCGACCCACCCGACGACGACGTTGGTGTTAAAGGGACTGACTGGCAGTGGCAGTGGCAGCAGAGCAGTAGTTCGAAGCCAGGACTGCCCGGCGGCCAACAGCACCCAGGTGAGGCAGGTGGCAGGCAAGATCAGTGGCACTGTGGCACGCACCTGGCACTAGGCCCCGCCGCCCCCAATCAGTTAATAAAGCTTACAGCGCAGCAGCCTAAGGCAGTGGCAGTGCTGTGCACTGACTCTGCAGTCAGCAGTTCAGTGTGTGTCCCGGCTGGGCCGGGCCGGCTCACCACGAACGAACCGCTGCGCCGCCAAGGTTAAGCCAGTGAGTTAAGCTGAGCACAGACACAGTAGAAGTGACTTTAACAGTTAACTACTAGTAGCGTAGTAGGTAGTCGAAATGCGCCCGCCCCATAATTCCATGATCATCAATCATGATGCAAGAGGAGAATGGAGATTCCTGATGCTGAATGAATCTCTTCTCAATTTGATATGTTGATGGCGTGGCGGCCGCGGCCCTTAGTTTAGTGTTGCCGGCCCGGTGCGGGAGGGACACTGATTTGGGCTGGGTTTTGGTTCTGCGGGGGTTGGGGTTGTGCGCAGTAGGCAGCGTGGCGTGCGCAGTTTCATTTTTTCAGATTGAGCATACCCTCACGGGCCGGCCGCACCCCACCACACCGAGTCATTTTACTGGGTCCCACCCTTTCAACTACTTCAAAGCCAGCCAACCAGCGCTACCCGACGATGGCGTTGAGGAGTCCAGGACTGGCAGCAGCAGCACTAGTAGTAGTACTGTTAGTAGTACGGTACCGCCGGTAACAACAGCACCAGGTGAGGCAGGCAGGCAGTGGCAGGCAGGCGGCATGCCTAATGCTGCCCTAAGCAGCAGCCTAAGGCAGTGCTGCACTGTCTGCACTGCAGTCAGTGTGTCCCGGCCCAGCACGAACAAACCACTAAGTTTAAGTTAACAATAGACAGCTGTAGTGTTAAGCAGTACTGAAGATAAGAAGTTAACTTAGTTAAGTAACTTAACTAGTAGAGCGATAGCCACCATGCGCCCATGCCATAAATGATCATCATGATGCCAATAATGTGCCGCCCATGCCATGCCAAACCAACGCTGCTTTTTTTTGGGAGCGTGACGGTCGTCAGCAGGTCACCCCCACGCTACCGTGTGGTAGTACTGTCTCTCTGTGTAGCATGCTGCATGAATGAATGATGAGATCAGTGCACTGCACTGCCTGGCCGGCAGCCGCCTAGTACTAGGCTAGCCGCCGCCGGCCGTACACAGGCACACAGGGTTTTTAAGTGTGCTGGCCTCAGTGTGGAAGTGGAACCCCAGCTTGCAATGTGCCGAGACTGCTGATGCTTACTGATGATAGCTCGGGGTCTAAATCCAGGCTGTGAAGATTGGTACACAAGAGATCTGAGGGTCAGTGAGGGTCATAGGTTCAGCCTAGGACAGGTCCATGCTGAGAGGACTACAAGACTCCCATGTTCGTAAGGGCAGGCTCAGGCTGATATTACTGTATGCATTGGCATGCCATCAACGCGGAACTGCCATTGATGGGGCGGCAAGTGGCAACTGCAAGAGATTCTCCACTCGGTGCTGTGTGCAGCATGGTAGTGCTGATGAGAACCTGTATCACTAATATGCAACCTCATGTCTCTTGGGACTTTTTAGATGCCCTGCTAAATGTGGGTGCATCTCCCTCCACATAAGATGCAACCACATGTCTCTTTGCCAGTGGAGGAAGTGGGTGGAGCCAGAGAAAAGTAGGTGTGGCCTCCGACAAACATTTGAGCACCTGCACTTCATATTTTACAAATTAAGCACTGCTATCCAGCCTTGGTAGAGGACCAGGATATGCAGCAAGCAAAGACAAAACACCATGTAGTATATTCAATTCAGGTTTTATCTTCATATTTTGCTATTTTAATCAACGTTGGTACAAAGAAAATCCTAATCCATTCCAAAATACAAAGATTTCTTAAGAAAGAAGAGTATAATGCTTCATTAGACATTAGTGCAAACTTTAACCAACAAAATAATGATTTTTTTTTACTTGCATGAAACACAGGAGCACTGTTTTAACAACACTTTCTCTTCTTAAATTAAAATAGCTTGTGTAAAGTATACCGGGGCTTTTGACAAACTGCATTCGTAGTACTAAAATAGTACTGCTAAAGTACTACAAAATTCAATTCACAAACCTACAAGTGTAAATTACCACATATCCTTTCCTATTTTTTCTGGGGGGATATCATCAGACATGTAAGTTTCATACTTAGTAAATGTGGGAGGGACCAGTGGGTGTGGCTCGAAAAAGGGAAAACGTACTACTAACAAGAGGGGTTTAGAAAGAGTAAGAAGAGGTTTAGAGAGAGCAGGGGAGCCAGTGGTTAATGGCGCTGTCTTCAGGGTCACCCCAACTGTTTTGCTTTCCTCCTCCACTATTTAAAATCACAGCTTATGATGGTGTCGGATTTTAAATTGCAATTCTGAAAATGCCTCTTTAGAAAGTTGGAATTTTCTTACTGTAGCCATTTGGTGCCTTCTGCATGTCTCTAATCAGTCTGGGGTTTGTGGCAGCTGGGCTTTGTTTATTCCTCCAAGATAGCCACACACAATGCAAGTTTAGATGTGACTTGATGGGCCACCCTGGGAGGTTGGGAGGGAGGAGCTGGGCCGAGCCCCTTGAATAGGATGTATCCTGCCCCCACGCTAATGGCTGCATACCCCCCTGTGGTGATTCTGGAGCCAGGGCAAGAAGGCAGGACCTCTGTGCACTTCAAAGCCCTGTCTTTGAGTTCTCCTGCACTTCAAAGGCCCAACTGAGTATAAGTATTGGACCTCTGACACCATGATTTCACAATGTTTCTGGACCTGTGACCACTCTGCCAGAAAAGAAGAACTACTGTGCTGCTAAAAGCACTGCCACTCTGCTGGACTGCCGCCTTACTGTGTTGCCCTTCTGCCTGCTGCTCTCTCTCTTGCCTGGGTGAGGAGGACTGGGCCTGCATCACTTGAACCCAGAGTGACTCCAAGGATAGCTGGCTGGCCTCCTGATCTGAAGTTTCAGGGACATAAAAGACTTCAAACCATCCTGCTCCTGGACTCTGCAGTCTGTGAGTCTACCCTGCCAAGTAGTGCCATCCCAGGCCTGAATCCTTGGAAGTTGGCCTAAGGTGTTGCTCCAGCAAAACCCATGCATCCTCTGACGAACCAGTGCATCGCCTCCGTTGTGTGGATCAGAACCGGCACGTCGCCCCTGTTGAGAGGATCAGAATTGGAGCATCGCTCCTGTTGCATGGACCAGAACAGACGCATCGCCTTCAGAACTACTACTGCGCGACGCTCTTAACGGTGCAAGGTCTTTGCCTTCCTGTTGACGGCATCTTCAATGATGATGCCAAACCTCTGTATCTCAGCTCTTCCCTCATCGAAGCTGATGCATCGCCGCTGCTGCACAGATCAGGACTGGCGTATCTCTGCCACTGCTTAGATCGACACCGACACATCACTTCAGCTGCACTCCACATCTTCGACGCAACCAGGATTAAGGTACTTTTGTTTAGCGGGCCTCACTGGGTCCCTCTATCCAGACGTGGTCGTCCTGAACTTTTGACTTTGTCCCAGTCCGGCGCGACCAGATATCCCAAGTAAGAGCTTATTGCTTCTAAGATCTATTTTACAGTTTAGTGTTTAAAAAATTATATTTCATGTTCTTCCTATTGGATTTTTGTCATTTTGGTGTTACTTTATTTATAAAAGTTAGCTCTATTGTTCTACCAGTGTAAAGTCTTTTTGTGTGGTGCTTTCACTGTTATACTGTTTGAAGTGTTGCACAAATACTTTACACACTACCTCTAAGTTAAGCCTGACCAGTCAATCAACAACCCAATTTGTAACAGAGGGGTAGAAGGAGGGACATGCACTCACCCACAAAAGAGTAAGCCCAATGCTATATTATAACGCAACACATTACTACACACTGCAAATGTTTTCTACAATAGAAAAAAACTACACAGGTTTAAAAGTTCAACTTTTTCCATTTCTACATAGCCAAACACCCTGTCCCCAGCCAAGATGGTGGACAAACCCTGTGAGGAAGGTCAACAACATTTCAACAGAAAAATAATTATAGATTTAATCACGTTTTGCTTACATTTTTTAATGAAATAACATCTGTCTAGCTCCCTCCATTTCCCCTTACAATAAATGTCCTTACTAATATGCTACCAAAAGTAAATTAAATTGTTCTTACCTGACTGCAGTTCCTGCTTGCATCCAATCTTGACTAAAATAAAAAAGGTCCATTCATTCCATTGAAGCAAATGGAAAACCATAGGAGAATGTTTTAATTATGTAAATTATCCTATTTATAAATATGTTTGATATTTTTGAAAAATAATTTATATGTTGATGCATTTAATAAATATTTGTAAATATTGTTAATAATTATATTAACATATTTTTTACAAATAGTTGTCTTTTTTTAAAAACTTTATTTGAATATTTTAATTCATCTTTGTCATAATTATTTTTTCTTAAAAATAATATTATTGCTCTGCATTATATTTTTTTTTCTTAAAAATAATAATTTGCCATTGCACTATTTTTTAACATTTATAGAGGTTTATTTATCAGAGGACTGTGTCACATTTGCACCAGGTAAAGTGGTACATGTGTGATGCAGGTCTCTCATAAAGATCTATAAAGCCACGCACAGACACCCTGCGTGGCTTTGGGTTGCCTCATAAATCATGAGTAAGGTGACACAGCTCGAATCGCTGTGTCACCTTACTCTGCACCCGGAAGGCGTTCCATGGGCATTGCGGTGGGTTTTCCCACGCAACATCAATGGAATTTGACGCTGCCCCAGATTTACAAAAACATGTCAACCTGGGTAAGCACAAATCTGTACACCTCCCGAGGTGAGACGTAAAAAGGAGAAATAACTTCATTTCTCCTTGTTTGTTCCGCTTTCCATGTGTGCTGCATTCTGCAGCACACATAGTAAGCGGAAAACACCTCTTAGTATTGTTTTTCTGCAAGAAGGTTTCCCTTCCTGTATAAAAACAATCCTGCCTGCAACAGAGGCACCCTTGGAGCATGGTGCAAGGGTGCATACGTTGGCGCTAGGTTGCTGAAACAGCGCCTGCGCAGGCAGAAAGGACAGGAATTCACCGTATTGCTTAAATACGGTGCATTCCTGCGCTTTCACTTTGACGCAGCACAGCAAGCTGCCTTGCTGCTCTTTGCTATGCCAAATTGCCATAAATAAGGCCCTTAGGGGCCCATTAGGATGTCGGGCGGAAGCACTACCGCCGTGCTGGCGGATGCGAAAACCACCAGTTACCGTCCGCCCGCCGCAGCTCACACGCCCGCCAAATTAGGATGTGAAAAGTCAGCCAAACACCGCCCGCGAGCCGGATACGCCGCCCGCCATCAAAGTGCGCCCGCTCACGTAGCGGCGCAGCCCAATGGAGACACACCGCCCGACGAAATCAAGCACCGCCCGCCGTACAAATTACGATGCCGCAAACTAACAGCTCCCACGGCTAAGAGACACCGCACACGAAAGCAAGGCGGAAACACGACCGACGAGCACAGGACACCAAAGAGGCGGCTCCCCCGAGCATGAATCCAGCACTGCAGGCACTCCCCATTCTCTACCTGATGCACTACCTAGGAGCCAACGCGCCGCGGCGACGCAGGTAAGCAGACACACAACAAGGGCACGCAAACACCGCACACAGTGCAAGGGCAGAAAAAGAGGACATGGCCCCCCCCCCGACACCCCTGCGTGGACACGACACATCCACCACTGCACCCACAAATGCCACACCGGTCAAATAGTGACAACTCGCAACAACGGGGAACACAACACCCGGGACCAGGAACTAACGTCCCGGTCACGGCACCGCTGCGCAGCGGCGATGACGCAGCCACACATGCGCACAACGCAGAGCCCAACGACAGCGCCATGTATGCGCCGCACACGAACATGACAGGGACACAACTAAACACCACACACACCAGCCCCACTCTAAACGCACATGTCACGTGACAGTCCTGCCACACTCATGTCTCCAACCGGCAATTCACAGTTGCCAACCAACGTCACACAACTGACCCGAACAGGGCAGTGATGTCACGCCAAATTAGGACACACCCCTCTGTGCAAAACATGGCGAAGCACACAGTGGCGGCAACATCACCCACCACAATATAGACCCCGTCGGCAAAAGGTACGCCAGTACCACACAGAAACACCGATACCACCCTGCACCCAATACCAAGACATGCAATACGTAACAACAAAGAGGCCGGGGACCGACACCAGGTGGCTTCAATTATAACACCCTGACACACAAGGCCCAACGTATAGCGGAAACGCAGCCTGCCTCCCACACACGGGAGAGGAGATAGCACTCAATGGCCTTCCATACCCACAACGTAACCACAGCCCAACTATTCAAGCAGGACAATACAGTCATTATTCCAACAAAAAGCACAGCACAGGCATGCAGAGGGAAGCGACCACAGGGCAGATAGCGCACAAAAAGAAAGAACATTCCGAACGGGAAAAAGAAATGATAACACTCCCCCATGTGGTTCACATGCAACTTATCTGGAAGGAGTCAGACACCACTGACCTTGACCATTCATAGAAGCATGTGGGATGAGGACCCGTGTCCTCCGCACAAGCTACTAGAACACAACTCCTGCCTCCCTACGACCATCACAGAAGTCCCAGCAACGTCGGAGCTTGCACCCTGCAGACTGCACAGACAGCCGGAGCACGCCATCAAATCGCCCTGCAGCAAAATGGCACTTCCAACACACCTACCCAACTACGCCGGACAGATGAAGCTGTACAAACATAACCTGATACAGATATTGGGATGTGATGCACTGTCCTTGCTGAACGTAAGTTACCGACTAACTTACCGCATCGCATTGTTCAGCTGCGACATCCCTGTCTTCTACTGTCGGAGGTGTCCCTTCCAATATCCCGTGGATTTATGTCTCTCCAACCCGGAATGTTCAAGGGCGGACCTGCTACAACTATTCGACCCCCTGGACGTCCACGACAGGGTCTGTTCAGCCTATGGGGGCATGGCGTATGTGGCTGCAATAGGACCCACACTGCAATGGGACCACTGTGCCTCCACACGACGGATCATGGATCACAGTTACATCGAATGTCATCCAACATGTCCCATCATGCTCCTTCAAGGGACAACTTACGAACAACACCTTGACAGCCACCATCCGCTACATTGGATGGCATCCATGTTTACCACCAATGACATGGAAGCCCTGCTGGAAGGTATCGCATACCTGACAACCTGTCAATTCGTCGGCCCCCGGCGCTACATCCCCAATTGAACAATGATGTCCCACACCGTACCCATGCTTGGCTTTCGCACGGACTGGCCAGTCAGCTGTACAACAACCATACCATACAACCTGCAACTAACACCACACCATCAACTACACTGCCATGACATCGGATATTTACGGGACATGCACTCTGTGCCTCATCACATCCAGTAACTCTGCATGAACAGGGGAAGGCAGAGGCATGGGATTTGTGTATGGCAACCACATGGACATGACTGCACGTACAACTATGCCATAATATGGACCCTGCGCCCATGGACAGATGCACCGGTCACTGGACAGTAATCGTTCAGCTGCAGTATGTGAGAGCTGCCACCTCACCTCCCTCTGAACTTCCGTGCCAGGACCTTTGCATGGACAACAAGTGCATCCACCAACAACATCACCCCAGTGACTGTGACATGTCCAGTAGCCACCACATTGCAACAACAAGTGGGACGCCGTTGCATGCATGTGAGCCCATGCCCTGATGTCACCCCTCACGCACGTGTGTATGAGTAACTATAGCAGCAAACCTGGAACATGGAACTGAGATGTACTGTGCCCATGATGGCAAGCGGTCTGGTAGGCTAAATGTATACTGTCTGTGTCAAAGTCAGCAGCCCCTCAGTAATTAGCAAATGTACGTTAGCACTGCAACGGCTAAGCAATTGGAACCCTGAAGCCCACATCCCACAGGCAACAACTAACCACATGTACCCCTACATCCTATGCTATGTGTAATCATGCTGAGTATATCCTCCACATGCATTTCGCTGCCAGTAGTGTCCACTATACTGCATCGCAGAGGACATAAGTCCTAATACATGGCTTGAAGCAAATATGTGTCTCGCCTGAATCATTTCACAAGTACGAATGAGGAAGGATGAGAGTGTGTGAAGTACACGGCAGTCATGAGATGACCATGTAGTCCACCGTCATTGGATGTCAACGCAAATGAGTAGCCGCAACAGTGGCCACAGGGAAATACCACAGCTCCTGGAGCAGGACTCTTCACACTCTGAAGTCACACGAAAGATCAACACAACAACACTGACGGCCTGCTCACTACAAAGCACAGTCCTACACATGTATACAATGACCCACACAGTCTGACCACACACTCAGCAACCAAAAGTGGGAGCCACGCCAAAGCATGCCACAGCGATGCCTGACAAAACACACACACGACGTCAGTGTGGGTGGGCAGCACTGCACAGTGTGTAAGAACTGCTGAAATGCTGACATGCACCATTGGACTACACACAATCTTGACAGTCACACACCCTGCGCACACACAACGTCTGAACCATAACAAGTAGGAGTCAGCCGGAACTGCAAGGACACACCCACACACCGCATACTGTGCAACATACAACACACACATCTCACCATACTCACAGACCTCAACACGGCTACAAACATCCACCATGTCCCGGGGTGACATATGTGTAGTCGACATGGACACGACACACACATACACACCAACGCTACCACAAACACACACCACGCACAACCCCCCCCACCTCCCAAATGCACACATTGAAAGTAAGACATGTGCCCAGCCACAATGCACATCACATGACTAACATACACCTACACTGCTGGCCACACAGCACTTAAGCTCACACATGCCCGCATACTCCACGCATGCTGCCAGTCCACCTGTAGCTACACCCAAACCCTGTGCAATGCATGCACGTAAACATGACACGGATACATTGACACAGGAATAACACCAATCACAAGCAGTCAATACGTTGCACCGGAAAACAGATACATCACACTCACAAGTAGCACGCTCTGAGAGAAGGGAAGCCCCTGCCACGTGTACAACACATTAGAATGTGTGCCCGGACATTGCAAATGCTGAGGTCACATACACGGCATCTGCCCCACTTAACCAACCACACACTGCAACAACTCCAATCATCAACTACACAGACACAACCAACTATAGGAGCAACAGCATACAGTCACAGTTCACATCGACAGGCGCCATTACTCATCAACCCCAGGGACAGTGCCCAGTACCATGTGCCGAGTAGTAACACGAAGTGCTGCGGATGCAATGTGTGTGAGTGTGCCCTGCCATGGCCAGCCAACACCGCCATGGCAGTCACAATATCCATCACAGCCACCACTGTCTCAGAAGGAGATGGGTCATTGTGCCCACCAATCTAACAGGATGCCAGTACGACTCGGTGCAGTGTGTGTGTGCGCCACGGGACAGTTGCAGGTCCGCCCCTGAGAGAGTAGCACAACTGTGGAAGACACACATGTGTCCTGTGAAGTGGGAGTTACGCTTGGCTCAGGTGGGTGGGTGTGATGGGTAGATGCGCACATGCAATGTTGAAACACGCTGTGTTGGGAGGGTTCCGGAACTGTACATTACCGCTCTCCTGGGCATTTGTAAAGACCACCTGTCTGGGGATGAATGTGAACTCGTGTGTGCACAACAGGCGGGCACGCGAACAATGCTGCATCAGGCGTAAACGTCAGCCCACCCTCTGTGGACATGCTGGATACTGCAGTGCGTCCGTCAGGCCCTTGCCAAGGCACTCACATCCCCTGTCGACCAGGTGTATCCCCAACATTCCCCACCTGCACAGGCAATCCAAGGCACGGGATGGCAGTGGGGCATGGTGGGCGAGAGGTCATGGCGCACTCCTCCTGGTCACATCACGCAGGCAACACATTCTCAATTTGTAGTATGGCAGAAGTCAAATGGAATTAGTGGGGAGACACACACATCTCGAGCAGCAGTGACGTCACTGAAGGTGGCTCGCACCATCTCTCTCATTGCCTATTTCCCCACACACGTTACATGCCATTGCAACAGAGAAGCCAGCGCTTGCCAAGCAGCTCCAAGCTCGCCCCAGAGAGGCCAAAGAGTGAATGTGTGGGTCCATGAGCTCCAGTTGGACGCGGCCTGGGCCGCTAGGGCAGCTACAGCCTCTGTGTGTTGCAGGTGGTGTATCCGGACTGCAGAGCCTGGCATGCATTGTCAATGTTGCCCGGGTCTCAAGTCGTGGCACCACGCAGGTGGATGGCGTCCCGCAACTTATCATACCGCGTGACAGACCACTTGTTCAACTGGACCCACACATACACTCCTTGGCCTCTCTGGGGCGAGCTTGGAGCTGCTTGTGCATGCGCTGGCTCCCCAGGTGCAAACGCATATTTGGGTGAGCGAGGGGAGGCCATGATTAGTGTGTGGGAGCAGGTCCACAATGGACAGGGCCACAACATGCTGTGTGCATAGGCAGGGACGGCCAGTGGCCAGCCTCCACATGTCTGTTGCCATATCATCATCTACACATTGGCATGGGAGCATGGGAGATGCATATGCACACACATGCCATCTTGCACTATGTACATCTCTCACTTGGCACGTGCAACGTTACGTGCCACTTGTGTTGTGTATTTGCAATCACACAGCCGTGTTGGCATGGAGCTGTCAATGTGTACACCTGTCAATGTTTCTGGAGGTGTGATCCGTACAGTGCTGTACATAGGGTGCAGTAGGGACATCAATGACTGTCTCATATCCCCTCGTGCCACAGGTCCCACTTGTTTTGGCCGCTCAGCCTGTGCCCATAGCGTTGTTGGTGTGTGCCATACTCACCCAGCCTCGGAAGCAGTGTCATGCACAGCAGCTAGTTATGTTGCCGTGGTGTTGCCGCTTGCCAAATATGCTGTCTGATAACGTCAGCATGCCTTACAAGTTATTAAGGCCTAAATCCCCATGTGCATGCTCATAGCAATGTTGTGTGTCACTGCCCATTGCTATTGGTATGGGACCTGTGTAAGTGTATTGTGGCTGTGCTGTCCCTACTTGTCAGCTGTACTGTGATTCAATTGCTTGGTCAATCATCTATGTTTTGTGTATGTGGTAATGCCATGTGGCGTGTTGCTTTGACATGTGTCCACTTCCATCTTTCCTAGGAGGAGACCAAACATACATCGCCCCTACCAATTGCTGCCAGACATGGAGGATGTAGAGATAATACGGAAATTTCGCCTGGACCGAGCCACCCTGCATCGCCTATGTGCCTTATTGGAACCCCACCTCCGTCCTCGCAGGGTGTATCCAACTGCATTTACCCCCACGGCTAAGGTGATGGCTGCACTGCATTTCTTCGCCACTGGGTCATTCCAACACACAGTGGGCAGTGTAGGTGGGATGTCCCAGCCCATGTTCAGCATGGTGCTACGGGATGTACTGTCAGCTATGATGCTGTACAGGAACAGGTACATCTGATTCCCCAGGGCCCGTGATTTTGCGGCAGTGAAGGGTGCTTTCTATGCCCTTGGACGGATCCCCCACGTTGTTGGTGCAATTGACTGCACCCATGTTGGCCTTGTTGCACCACAGGCCACGGAACACATTTACCGCAACAGGAAGCACACCCACTCACTGAATGTGCAAGTGGTGTGCCTTGCGGACATGGTAATTTCACACGTGTGTGCGAAGTTTCCAGGATCGGCCCATGACGCGCACATCATGCTCAACAGCATCCTACCACGTTTGATGGCCAATCTGCAACCGGACCGTGCTTGGATTGTTGGTGAGTATGCGGAGTCGTGTAGCTTGCTGGGTGTGCGATGCTGTCCTGTGTCCAGTTGGAATTGCAACAATTCTCTGTGTCCCTCACACCCAGGTGACTCTGCTTACCCAAATGGGCCCTGGCTGCTCAGCCCATTACGACATCCTCGGACCCCAGCTGATGACCGCTACAATGAGGCACATGGGAGAACCAGACGTGTGGTTGAGCGGACCTTTGGCCTCCTGAAGTCCAGGTTCAGATGCCTGGACCGCACTGGGGGTGCACTGGCGTACTCCCCACAGAAGGTGTGCCAGATAGTTGTGGCTTGCTGCATGCTGCACAATCTGGCTATTCGCAAGCAGATCCCCCTAATAGTGGATGACGGTGATCAGCCAGGCCCCCAGCCTGCAGACCAGGACAGCTCCAGTGACGAGGACAGCGGGGAGGAGGAAGCTGGGAATGTGCGTCAGCAGCTCATCGCCCGCTACTTCACTTGACGGTGAGTGCCCATGTACGACGGCTGATATAGCTGTAATTATGCAGGTGTATGTGTGCTCTGTCACGGATACCTTTTGTTCACTGAGTGCTGTGTGTCAATGGTCCATGTCCAGGGTAGTATGCCACTGACAGTGGCTGTTGCATTGTGCCCTGTTGCTCTGTGAGATGTGTGTACATTGCTTATAGTTGGTGACATGTACTGTGTGATGAGAGTGTGACACACTCATTCAATGGACTCTTGTTCTGTCTTTTTCCCCTAGGTCCCTGCAGCCTCTCCTGTCCCATCGACATACCACACAGCAGATGCATTTCTGCTCATGGTGGCGGTTGCACATCGTTGAATAAACACAGGGCACAGACAGCAGATTGTGATCAAGGTGCATTTATTTTCATCGGTGACATGTGATTGTGTGCAAGGTGATGACATAAGTGGTGCGTGCAGTGACAATGAGCTGCCGGTCATGGCTGCGTGATGGTCAAGGTGTACCCACTTAGTTCTATGTCCATAGTCCAACAGACACATGCCATTAAGATGGCTGTGTGGGGTAGGATCGTAGTCAAAGTCAATGCAGTACGTGGTCAAGGTGGCTGGCTGACTCACTGGCGTTTGGAGCGTGCAAAGTCCTCTCTGGACACCTGCTTCCTCTTCGGACGGCCCCTTCCACGTTTGGGAGGGGGGGGGGTGTTGTGGTGACCTGCTGGTGGTAGAGGTGGGCTCACTGGCTGTGGACGCAGGGGAACTGGACACTGCTGCTCGACCCTGCGCCCCAGCAGGTGGTGGCGGAGGTGGTGTTGCTGGTCTTGCTTGTGACCTCACCGCCACCACCAGCTGGCCCATGAGGTCCACGAGTTGGTCCATACGGGACACGAATTGGCCCATATGGGCGTCCACGGACCTCAACACCCCTAGGACCTCCCGCGTGTCGGTAGCCGACCTGGCCCATTGTCCTTGGGCCTCTTCATATGCCCCAAGGACTCTGGCGATCTGTGGCAGGGCTTGGCTCCCAGGCACGGGTGGCGTTGGCCTGACCCTGCTCCTCCACCAGTACTGCTGCCACCGACCTACCCACTATTCACATTGCTCACCACGGTCCGCGCCCTGGCACCCAGGGTGGACCCTGACGGCCGGACCACCACTTGCGCTGGGGCTGTGACCAGTGATGCCGTGGTGGTGATGGTGGTTGCGGCGGTGGTGGTGGTTGCGGCGGTGGTGGTGGTTGCGGCAGTGGTGCTGGCCGCAACGAGCGTGGCAGCAGGGGGCTGTGACTGGTCATCAGCCCTGGATGGTGGGTTGGTGGGTAGGAGGGGCCCTGGGGAGCAGTTGTGCCCTGCCAATCCAGATGGGCCTGCTAGGTGGTCCTCGCCCGAAGAGGTGTCCAGATCCTCTACATCCGTGAGTCCACTTCTGGGGGTTGCGGACTGGCTGTGCTGGCTGCTTTCTCCCTCTGCAGCCTCCTGCTGTTCGGCACCTGTGGGGAGAATGAGATAGGTTATTGTGTTGCACCTAGCAAGGTATGTATTGGTTGTCTGACATTCACAGTTTGTGCACTGTCGTGCACGGGTTTCCCAGAGGCGTGTGTGTGGATGTACGATGTGTGTATGCGTGGGCCAGGCAATGGAACTGTGTGATGTGGACATGTGGCATGGGACGGATTGGCAATGCCGATGGGTGTGTGTTGCTATACTCCTACATTCTGTGGCTCGGGTGTATGCGGTCTCCGGACCCATCGACGATGTGGGAGTGAAATATGCTTTTGGGGTTCACATGGAACGCTTAGAAACGCAGATGGCAAAAAGGGGTACATCCCCCACAACGCTTTGGGAGTGAAATATGCTTTTGGGGTTCACATGGAATGCTTAGAAACGCAGATGGCAAAAGGGGGTACATCCCCCACAATGCTTTGGGAGTGAAATATGCTTTTGGGGTTCACATGGAACGCTTAGAAACGCAGATGGCAAAAGGGGGTACATCCCCCACAATGCTTTGGGAGTGAAATATGCTTTTGGGGTTCACATGGAACGCTTAGAAACGCAGATGGCAAAAGGGGGTACATCCCCCACAACGCTTTTGGAGTGAAATATGCTTTTGGGGTACATACTGTGGGTCATGGGTGCAGAACGTGACATGTGTTGTGGCAACATGACAGTGCATTGACAAAGGTGTGTGTCTGTCTAACATACCCGGCATATCTGCTGACTGTTATCATTTATGGTCCTTACATTGGTAGCACTGTTGTGAGTGCGTGCTTGTTGTGTGCTACACGACGTGTTGCAGATGGGCCAACTCCTAGGTGTGCGTGCTGCCCTCGGCCATGTGCATCAATGCAGTGCTCTAGGGGTGTTGACTATGTTATGTGTGTTGTTACTGACAGTGTGACGTGCGCTTCATCACTGCAGGCACATGATCTGTCATGGGCAGGTATCTTTGCATGCATACTGTTTGAGGGCCAGCTGTTCGGATGACATACCTTACATGACACTGGGGCTGACAGATGGGATGGATGATATGTTGAATATGCATTGTGTGCCTGTGTGTTTCATGGGTCCAGTGGTGTTTGTGTGCAATATTGTGGTTCCACGCTGTTACTTCTAGTACGGTTTGTCTTACATGGGCGTAGTTGTACGATGTGTGTGTGACAGGCAGTAAGGACTACATTGACGAGACTTGGATGGTGTTGCTGATGTGTGTGATGGGTGGCACAGTGCCTGCCGTGTGTGTCTGTGCTCCAGTGGGACTTGTGCATGCAGACGTGGCTCCTTAGGTGTTGCTGTATCTGTGATGGGTCATGTGGGGTATGACTGTGTAATACATGTCCGTGTGCAGATTGGTCACATGCTTGTGACATGGAGCAGTGCTGCGTGTTCCTCTGCTACGTGACATGTCCCATGTGTTAATCGTATTACAGTCCTCATGCCTACAGACACCCCGCCCTGTACAGTTTTCCACCTACAGGTTGTTTTAGAGTGCGCAATGCAATGTATGCCACATGGTGATGGGCGGGAGGGGTGCTCCACCTTGCTGCGCTGTGGGACTATGTGCCTGGGGTGTTGTACTTCAGCTGTCCCCCCTCCCACCCACTGACTTTGTGTTGCGGCTACTTACCTGTTACTTGTCGGTTGGTGCAGCTATGGCGGACACATGGGCGGGAGGGGTGCTCCACCTTGCTGCGCTGTGGGACTATGGGCCTGGTGTGTGTTGTACTTCAGCTGTCCCCCCTCCCACCCACTGACTTTGTGTTGCGGCTACTTACCTGTTACTTGTCTGTTGGTGCAGCTATGGCGGACACATGGGTGTGGGGGGTGCTCCTTCTGGCGCTTCTGGAGTAGAAGGGGACCTGGTGGTAGCTGCGGTGCTGGCTGACTATACACATGCCCCCATGGTTTTGTTAGTTGTTAGGTTTGGGCTGTGTGTGGTAGTGTCTGTTGCATGTGTGAGTGATGTGTTGTGCATTGTGTAGTGGACATGGGGGTGTTGGTCCCTCAGAGCTATGGCATAGTGGTAGTGCATGTGAGTACATAGCGGTGTGCTGGTATACGTTTGTTTGTACTTACCAGCCTCCACTCCCCCTGGTAATCCGATGAGAATCTCCGGATGTATGATGACTCGCACCTTCTCCTCCCACGCCTTGAAGGTCTTGAAAAGCACGGGATTCCCTCCGCCAGTCCTGCCAGCCAGCTCTCGATTTTTGGACTCCTTCTTCTTGACCACGCTTTTGAGGTTGTTCCACCTTTTGTTTATTTCGCCCCTGTTGCGTGGAACGTTCCCAACTGCATTGACCTGGTCTACGATCCTGCTCCACAACCGGTTTCTGGTGGCTAGTGGTGTCTGTTGGACCATGTTGCCATAGATTTGTGGGTGCACGTTGACGATCTCGTCGACCATGACCGTCAGCTCAGTGGAAGTGAACTTGGGCATTCTGTGTGGTGCCATGGTGTGTGTTTTGGTGCTTGTGGTGCTGGTGCGGTGTGTGGTGTGTGATGTGCAGGGGGTTTGTGGTGCCGGTGTTTGGTGGTGGTGCTGGTGCTGGTGGTGCTGGTGGTGCTGGTGGTGCTGGTGGTGCTGGTGGTGGGTGTGATGTGTGCGTATCTGTGGTGTGCTGCTGTCCTTGCTGTGTCTCTGTGTCCTCTCCTCTCCTCTCTCGTTTGCTTTGTGATGTTGCAAGGGGTTGTGGTCTGTGAAAGGGCTGGTTTTGTACTTACCTATGTGGGTGTGTCATGATGGTCTGTTGTTTTCAGGTGTGTTGTGGCTAGTGTTGTGGGATTTGTAGTTTATTTGTTTGTCCGAAGGGGGGGGGTGTTTTCGGGATGTGTCCTGTGTTTGTGTATTTGTGCGTGGGTTGCTGTGTGTACTTGTTGGCCATGTTGTGTGAGTTTGTTTGGGTCCGTGGATGGTTTCTGTGCAGGGACGTGGCCGACAGGGCTTCCGCCGTGTCCATTTTCATCAGTGTTATTTTCGCTGGCGGGCGGTGTATTTGTGCATTTTTCGCGGTCATGTCGGTGCGATCCTAATTTCACGGGCGGTGTCTTGATCGTCAGGGCGGGCGGTTTTGGGTTGTCGTGCGTATTTTTGTCCGTGGCGGGCGGACGGACTTCGAATCGGACATGGGCGGGCGGTATTTTTTGTGTTTTTACCGCCGACGGCGGGTTTTGGGTCGCGGCATCGTAATTGCTCTGTCGGTGTTCTGACTGGGTAGGCGGGCGGATTTTTACCGCTATGATAGATGGCGGATTTTTTACCGCCCGGTATCGTAATGGACACCTTAGTTTCTTTTTTTAAGTATTTTTAAATTATTTATTAAAACATATTCTTAAAGTTTTTGTCAATAATTATTTAAATTAATACTCAGGTATCACAGTTGATACCTGAGTATTAATACACCTTCCCACCCATTACCCCTTACATTCCTCTCCAAACACGTTATTTACTTATTTTTACATAAATTTGCATATATTATTTTAAAAATAATAAATTATTTTAAAATATATTACATATTTAATACTCAGGTATCATAGTGAAGACCTGAATATTAATTCACTTCTCCACCTGTTACCCCTGTATCCCCTACATCCCACTCCTAAAACTTTATTTACATATTTTTAAATTAATTTGCTTAAATTATTTAAAAAATACTAAATATTGTTTGACTATATTACATATTTGATACTCAGGTATCATAGTTGATACCTAAATGTTTAAACGCTTCCCCACCCATTACCCCATTAGCCCTTACATCCCGCTCCTAAAAACTTTATTTACACACACACACACACACACGCACACATACGCACACACACACACACACATACATATTAATGTATTAATATATTTAAATTAAATGCAGAAAAATACATTTAAAATAAATAGAAACTTAACAATACTTACCTATACTTACCAATATGCATGGTAATGGTATACATTGTAAATACCTGCATTGTAAAGGCATGTGTGTAGAAAAGACACGTCATTTTGTGGTAAAGACTGTGTGATAAAGGATGTTGCCTAAGAAAGCTAGCATTGGCAATGTTAACAGTTATGGGTTTTCTACAGCCAGCCAAGTGCCACGGATTTAGGGTTAAATTAACCCCTTGTGTGCCAATGATGTAATGTTTACGTCATTTGGCAGAGGTGCTGCTGTTCCGAGGATGTAACCATTATGTCCTGGCACTAGCCAGCGGGGTAAGTGCTAGCGCTCCCCCTGTGGGCTGCCCCCCTACATGCCCCCACTGGGAATGGCAGCGGAAGTGCTTCTGCTGCCACCCCCAACCCCTCCCTTGGCAATCGGATGATGTCGGCACACTCATGGTGCACCAATGTCATCATAGGCTGCCGGGGACATACAGAGAGAGGACGCATTTTTGTAAGCCCTTCTCTTGAGGGGGGGCGGGGATTTGGGGTAAACAGACACAGTGGGGGAAGAAAGAGTTTTTCCTTTCCTCCTGTGCCTGTTTTGAATAGAGTCCTGCTCCACAATCGCGGGTGTGGCCCGTGATCATGGAGCAAGGATCCATCCACTGGACCACCAGGGATTTTTTTGGGTGTATTTGGGGGAGTGACCCCTGGGGAAGGGTCCCTCTCCTGGGGGCATGTGTATCCGTGTTTTGTCCCCCCCCGGGAGATGATTTGGCCATTTTTTAGGCCAATCAGCCCCCCCCCGGGCGAGAGGAAGGGGGATGAAACCCACTAGGCACCAAGGAATTAATTTTGGCGCATTTTGGGGGCACCCTATGGGCAAGGGTCATTCCCTTGAGGGTGATTTTCTTTTCTCCGTGTTTCGACACCCCCTGGGGGCTGATTCGGCCATTTTTTAGGCCGATCAGCACCCACGGGGGGCTTAACCCACTAAGCACCAGGGAATTTATTTTTACGCATTTTGGGAGAGACTCCTTAGGCAAGGGTCGTTCCCATGGGGGTGATTTCCTTTTTTTTCCTTGTTTTGTTCCCCCGCGGCTAGACCAGTTGGTTTTCCAGCCGATCTAGCCCCCGGGTGGTTCGAAACCCACTAGAAGCCAGGGATTCATTTTTTAATAATTAACGGGAGCGATCCCTTGGGCAAGGATCGCTCCCCTTTTGCGGATGAATGTTTTGGCCATTTCTTCCCTCCCTTTAGGGCAGATTGGCCTTATCATTTTAGACCCATCTGACCCCAAGGTTAGCAATGCCACTAGACCACCAGGGATTTTTTGTATATGGTGCAAAAAGCTTTTGGGAGTGGCCCCTTGGGTAAGGGTCATTTCTCTTTTGGGGAGGGATATTGTGGCCATTTCTGCCCCCTTTGGGGCAGATCGGCCTTATATTTTTAGGCCCATCTGCCTCCAAGGGGGACGGAAGCATCTAGACCACCAGGGATTTTTTGGTATGTAGTTAAAAATGTTTTGGGGAGTGGCCCTTTGGGCAAGAGTCCCTCTCCTTTTTGGGTTGAAAATTTTGGCCATTTCTGCCACTTGGGGCAGATCGGCCTTATATTTTTAGGCCCATTTTTAAGCTGGTAGACCACCAGGGATTTTATTGTTTATGGCACAAAATATTTTAGGGAGTGGCCCCCTGTCATGGTTCAGGGTCACTTGGGGGCCCGACATGCTGAGTGAGTGCGAAGCGTGATTGATCACTCTTTCTTGCGGGTGCTACGGAGCTCGGTTGTGTTTTGCGGCTGGCGGTTAGCATTCTAGAGACCTCCAGCCGGAAACACCCTACAGAGCCTCAGCGTGGGTTGAACTTCCAGGTGAGACCACATTTAAACCGGTTGCGTTCAACCCGTTGCTGCTTTGAATTGAGGCTCGACGTGACGCACAAGTCTGGAGGAGACCAGTGCCTCTGCAGAACATTCCACTCTGAAATCTCTGGAATACAGTGGACCGCGGCAGTTCACTGCGGCTTGCCTGGACTGTCTTTGCCCCTAAACCAGTAAGTACTGACCGGTGGTACAGTGGGGGACTATAAGCGATAGCTCAGGAGCGCTTACACTTTACTATTGAATCTACACGCGCAGGAGGGCGTATTCATCCTGGGGAAACATAAGTAATAGCGCAGGAGCGCTTACACTTTACTATTGAATCTACACATGCAGGCGCGCGTATTCACTCTTTGGGGAATACAACTCGTTGGGCAGTTCCTGGACTGCCTTTCTACACACGAAGGAGCGCATATTTATTTTTTGTGGGAGCTACACTTGTGGCATTTGTCAAACTGCTGTTTTCTACATGCGCAGGAGCGCTTAACTTTTCTTTGGGAGCAATACCTGTGGCAGTTTTAGACTCTGATGGAGCAGAGTAAATGAAAAATTTTTAACCTCCTAATATTTTTCGTAAAATAATCCAACATGTTCGTTTAAGTAAAATAATCAACACTGTATGTTACATGTGTGGGGTTTCTGGTAATACGCTATTTTCTGTGCAAACATAATTTACTTACAAATGTCTATGTGTTTAACATAACCTAACAATTGCGTTCTAATCAAATAATAAAATGCATGATCTGTGCTTTTGAAATAAAACGTGTGGTTGCAAAAATAAGAAATGGTAAGTAAGGGATAGCTTTATATGTTGCTTGTTGCTAGGTAATACCTAATTGGGGTACATAGAAGACGGGAGGGAAAACGAAAAGGTTATATTTCTTTGTATTAATAACATTTTATTTATCTTTGAAATAGTACGCTTAAGTCTAATCGAGCAGCGATACAAAATGGCCACCGTTTGCTAGAGTACGCATGCGTGGAGAACCATGTGATAGAGGAGAGAAGCTAAGAAAGGATAATCACGTGTTGATGCTGAAAGACAAAGACGAAAGTATGGTCAAGGCTGTTGTGACCTCTCTGAACAGATGTGTGCCAAGAATGATCAGCAAGAAGCGTGAGAAGCCTAAAACTAATAAGTAGATGGAACAGTAGCCGTTGAAAAATGTATCCAAAAAGATACAAATTGGACTGACTGCAGCAGATGAATAATGTCATGAACTGCGAGAAAGGCATGAGGAGTTGAAATTGAATTTGTGAATAGACAATGACCATACTAAATAAAAGTATCGAAAGAGATACAAATTGGGACTGAAAAGCGGATGAATAACTTCATGAACGTATGGGAAAGAATCTAGGAATGTGTCTTTGCAAAGAAAGCTGATAGAACAGGATATTTCATTATGAGATGTATGCAGATCTGAATGAACCAATCAGAGAGAGTTTTCCTATTAAGAATGCAACATTATTAGTTAGTAAGCTAGAATTAGGGTATAAGAAGACCTAGTTTGGGAAGAGCAGGTGTTGCTCAGACTGGAGAGATAATTTTGGGACGATACGCTGCCGGAGAAGCTGCTGATTTGAGGAGACTATCATTTTTGATGCTAACTACGGAGAAGAATTGCGGTTCATATTTTTATTGAACATTAGATTTATTCACTAATGAAACTTTATTTCAAAACTTTTATTCCTTTTTTCTAAACCTCTTATGGACAGATTGTTTTGTGACAGGAGCCTCTATATGTGGCTTAATGGGAAGGGCTGAATTTCCTTTACAGAACAGATAGAGAGGTTTTTGGAATTTCATGCTGTGATCTGATTTTCTTTGCTGCAACAGCATCTATTATTTTTCCGACTAATAGGTATGCATTTGAAATTTAATTACATTTCTTCTAAAATACATTAATACTGAATGTAATGATTTGATTGAATAAATTAGAAATTATTTTCATGCTTCTAAAAATTAGATAAATACTATTTCATTTAAATCAAATGAGTCTGTGGTTCTTTAGCTCAATAATAATGCAAACTGTGTTAAAGTTATAGTGATTGAGCTGGTCTTAAATCACCCATAGCTAATTCCTACTAGTTGGTCCATCGTCCGATGAGCGGAATACCTTAAAAGAGCAAATGAAGATTATCGTGTTATTTTAAAAAGGTATCCCGACTCTTTCCAGCGAACCATCATTCTGTATTATATTTTTCATGTCCTCTCCTAGAGTATTGACTGAAAGAATGGTAAATCCAGGGAAAAATACATGAAAAGGTGAGTGAGTTTTGGCGGTGTTATGGGCCCCACCGTCATGTGGATGTAGTGTATGTGTTTTTCAGAAGAATAAGTGACACCTGGATGACCAAGGTACCTAGGAGAAGAAATGTATTTGCGTCCGCTGGATCAGAATTCTTGGTAGCAGAGTTATGGTTACTATAGATTAGTTTGGTGATTGTTGATTATTGATTATTGATAAGTTTATGACTAACACTTTATGTTGAGTTGCGTTATGTTATATGTGAGTCTACACGCTTCTGGGATGTAGGAAGTGGAACACGTGTGGCAAGAGAAGTCACATGGAATGGTACATTGTCTGAATTCATTTTGGTGATAACACAAGTTGTGTTATGATAGGGACATTTTCTGTATAAAAGGTGTATAAATGAAATAGCGATCACGATTTCTTGTGAAACTCTGGCCTTAATTCTCAGGAGCAGTAGTCTCCACATGTGTTTTATCTCCAGAGAAACGGGTTTACTGTTCGCTTGAAAGAAGGGTAAGGTAGAGGGAAGTGCTACTTTATCGGCGAAACGGAAATAATTCTGTGGTAGGGTAGAGGTAAGCGCTGCCTACTGGAAATACAGAATTCTTGTGTAAATGGACAAAGCTGTCACTTTTGTTTAGCGAATCAGACAATGGAAATGTTTTAAATGTTGTAACTAACGAAGAAATATTGAAAAAGAAATTGCCGATAAATTTTGTAAAGGAGGGGTAAAGAGCAGGAGTGACGTAGACAAAAGCCGCGCTACGATTGGTTAGATGCGCTAGTCACGTGGAAACAGGAATAAGACTGACGTAGACAAAAGCTGCGTTAGGATTGGTCAGTGCACGGTAAGAGGAAATCGTTCTGATTGGAGTGTTGGTGTGAGTCGCGCTAGGATTGGTGGAAATACCGTGTACAGGACAGTGTTGAATTGCGGGATTGTTTTGAGAAAAAGCGATTGAAAAATCATGTCGTACTAGGAGTATGAAAGGGAGAAAACGTCGTGGATGACGAAAATTAAGAATTTCTTTAAGAAAGACAAAAAAGTAGTGACTAGAGAGGGACAAATAATTCCTCCGCCGAAATCGCCAGCTTCACATATGATGCTGAAATATGGATATCATACATGCATATGGTTAGAAAATTGGACGAAATATACAAAGAATGATGGAGCATTGGCTTTCCCTGAGAATGGTTCATTTAATGTAGCTGTATTACGGAACTTGAGAGAAAAGATGACAATGTTAGAACCTAGACCTAGACCAACACAGTTTGAAGCTTTAACGGAATGGGAAGATGAGATGTATGAGCGAGAGAGATTCAGAGGACTAAGAAATCATGAGTTTGTGCCTGGAAGATTGTGGGGAGTAAATCATGAGGACAGAATAAAGCGTTGGAGATGTGCTAACATGACAGGAGGTTTGTTTCCAGCTTTTGCAGTTGAGGAAGAAGCAAGGAGGAAATGTACTGAGAAAAAGAAACATGTAGGGAGAGAAAGATATATGCATGGAGGTAGTGAAACAGATGATGATTTGCTGGAAGATATTTTAAACAGAAATCCACCTCCATATCAACAGAGTTCTGCGGTGGTGACACCTAATGCACCACTAATGGAAACTGGGAGAAATAAAAAGCCAGAAGAAAGGTATGAAACAAATAGGTCACAAGATCAAGTGAAAACTTCACCGAATGTAGAGATAGAAAGTGACAATGCAAGTGAATTAGCAAAAACGACAAAAGAGTTAACTGAGAAAATAAGAGCATTAACCAAAAACATGGAAGCTGTAACTGTACCAGTGACAATAGGTCCAGTAATACCAGTATTTGAGAATCAGAGAATTGATGAACGTTCTTTAGTAATTCCTATGAGTTCACAGTTGCCAAAGGAATGAGAAGGGATGGAACCAAGTAATGAAAGTATACAAAATTTAGTTAGTACCTACAGACCAAGTCCACCTACTAATTTAACGATAAATGAGAATGATGTTAGGAGAATGCCTATGGTAACTGAGTCTGCATCAGTGACACCAGAAAGAAGTAGCAATTGGATGGAGCTAAATAGTACACAAATAGGTCCAACTCCGGATGAATTAAATGAGTGGATGAAGGCATTTAAATCAAAAGAACCAGAAGAGAAACAATTAGATGTAATTAGGCTGAAAATAGACATGGAAGAGTTTATTTTAGGAACAATTGGTACAGAAAAATTGAAAAATTATCAGGATGATGAGATTATGTTTTTGTGCAAAAGTTTAACATGGAGAGCTAGAAATTTACATGACAAATTGGAAGAGACAGCAAATGAGCTTGGAGTAGATTTTGTAAAATTGAGAACATTGCAGAAACCGTACAGAGTGGATTTTTGTGAGAAAGATATAGAAAATTTGAATACGGCAGGAAGACTGACTCAAATAAAAGAGTTGATTGTTTTATTGAGAAAATGGGGTGATGTGGATAAATGGAGAAACAGGTGGTCGAGAAAGAATGAGAAAACAACAGATAAAGCATCTTTGGCTTTTGCAATGACAGATAAAGAACCAGTTGTGAGAGAATATCCAATGAGAGAAACTCCAGGTGGTAGTTATGTGCATGTTCCTTGGACTAGACAGGATATATTGTCATTTACAAATGACTTCCCGAAATTGAGAGAAAAACCAGTTGAATGGTACCGACAAGTAGAGAGATTCGTGAAAGTTTCAAAAGTATTATGGATAGATTTGGATGGATTGTTTGACATAGTAGTGCCAGCTGATTTATGGACCGAATGTAAGATTACGGTTGATTGGCCAACTGTGGAATACCCAAGAGATCCTAAAACAGGAGCGCCAGGTCCAGAAGTGATGAGGAAGTACGACCAAGTAATTACCTTTTTGAAAAATAAGATTCCACCTAAAGAAACAGATTGGGTAAAAATAGACAGAACAACGCAAGAAAGCAAAGAATCAGTGCATGCTTATTACGAAAGATTGTTGTTAGTTTTCAAACAGTATAGTGGTTATGAGGAACTGAGTGAAAAGGACATGAGTCATTTTGTATATAGATTTGTGTATGGGTTGAAACCAGAGATAAGTGAAATGATTAAACAGCATATGATTTGTTGGCAGAATAGTACGGTAGATGAGGTTTTGAGATATGCTAAGTATTGTAGTGATGATATTGAGAGTAGACAGCGGAAATTGAAAGAAAAAGCCATGTGGGCACAGGTGAAAGTTGCAGAAAAACAGGAAGCTCAATTTAATAATACTGGAAATGAAACAGGACAGGTTAAATCCCGACCCAATATAGGTAAAGGAAAAGGTCAAATGAGTATAGAAGAGGCAAAGAAAAAGTGGCCATGTCATAATTGCGGAAAGATAGGGCATTGGAGAAACGAGTGTAAGTTTCCCCCAAAACCTAATACAGAAAATCAATCATTAAATCCACAGATGCAGAATGAGGTAGTTGTTCAGCAAGTTCAGGTGCCACAGCCACCACTTCCCAAGAGTGGTAACCAACAGAAATACAGTGCAGAAACAGGATTCTACGGAGGAGAACAGGTAACACAGTTGCCAAGAGCAGCTGCCATCTCACAGTATTGGTTACGACAGAGTGAGGATGATTCGGATGAAAGCGCATGACGGTGCCTAGGAGAGGGAGAAGAGTGCGTGCTTGGCGCAACTCTAGAGGTAGATCAGTCTGGTCCATTTGTGGATGGAGAAGTGAATGGTGCAAATGTAACATTCCTTGTCGATAGTGGAGCTACCCGCGTTCTACTGTTAGGTCAGTGGAAATTCCAAACCTTCCTCTCTCAGGTGAACATATCCAAGTAGTTGGAGTTTCTAATCAGCAACATCAAAACGCCTCTTACTGAATTAGTGGAAGTAAAAATTGGTCCTTTTAGCGAAATGCACAAATTTGTAGTATGCGATTGTAGTCCTGTAAACCTTTTGGGGAGAGATTTGTTGTGCAAGATGAATTGCACTATCTACTGTACCCCGGATGGAATTGCATTTCAAACCCCAGATGAAGATGTGCTGTATAAAATGATAATGGTAAATTTAGAACCAGGAATGAATGGTTTGTTTCCTGTATTTGATGCAGAAAAGCTTCCACTTGAATTAAAAAACACAGTGAAAGAAAATGTGTGGGACCTTACAGGAGAAGATATAGGATTAATGAAAGAAGTAAATCCTGTAAAAATTACAGTAAAAGAAGGAGCAAGTTACCCAAATACGCCCCAGTATAAATTGACACCAGAAGTAATTGAAGGAATAACTCCAGTAATAAATAAAATGATTGAACAAGGAATTTTAAAAGAAATAATGAGCAGTCCATGTAATTCACCAATAATGGGACTGAAAAAGCCAAACGGAACATATAGACTAGTACAGGATTTGAGGAAGGTAAACAAAATTGTTGTGCCTTGTTGTCCAATAGTGCCTAATCCTGCTGTAATTCTATACCAAATTCCACATGAAGCAGAATGGTATACAGTAATTGATTTATGTCATGCATTTTTCTCTATACCATTACATCCAGATAGCCAGCCATTATTTTCATTTAGGTTTGGAGAGCGTATTTTGGCATGGTGCCGAATTCCTCAGGGCTATACAGAAAGTCCCTCAATCTTTAATCAGATTCTAAAGAAATCGTTGGAAGATTTAAAAATGCCTGAAAAATCAGTAATGGTCCAGTACATTGACGACCTGCTATTGGCATCGAAAACAAAAGAAGCATGTGTAAGTGATACAATTGCTTTGCTGAATCATTTAGAAAAAAGAGGACATAAAGTATCACCTTCAAAATTACAGTTTTGCCAAAAAGAAGTCCAGTATTTAGGGCACAAAATTGAAAAAGGAGTGCGAAAGGTAACGACTGAAAGAATAAAAATGATTCAAGGAATGAGAGCTCCAATGACACAAAGAGAGGTGAGAATGTTTTTGGGAATGGTTGGATATTGTCGACAATGGATAAGTGGTTTTTCATTGATTGCTAAACCATTACAAAAACTGACAAAGAAGGATGTTAAAGATCCTTTTGAACTGAATGATGAAGAGATGAAAGCATTCAATGAGTTGAAAAAGAAATTGTGTGAGGCCCCTGCATTGGGAATGCCTGATTATGAGAAAGATTTTGAGCTATATTGCAGTGAAAGAGATGGATGTGCATTTTCAGTTCTGGTACAGAAGCATGGAACTATGAAAAGACCAATTGCTTATTTTTCAGCTGTTTTAGATCCTATAGCGAAAGCGTTGCCTGGATGTTTGAAAGCAGTTGCTGCTACTTGTGTGAGCCTGGAACAGAGTGAAGGTATAGTGATGGGGTATCCACTGAGAGTGTATGTTCCCCATTCTGTGGAAATTCTTTTGACAAGAACAAAAACTCAATACATGACACATAGTCGGCTGACTAGGTATGAAAAGGTAATTTTGAGTGCAGAAAATGTGACTATTGACAGATGTATGAATGTGAATCCTATTAACATCATTACCAGATGAAGAAAGTATAATTGAAATGGATGAAGTAGATCATGATTGTCTGAATGTGCTGGAATATTGTACAAAACCAAGGTCTGACATACGAGATGAGCCTTTAAAAGAATCAGATTATGTTTTGTTTGTGGATGGCTCGTGCCTGAGAACGAATAATGGAACTCTAAGTGCAGCATATGCAGTTTGCACTGTAGCAACTGTAATGGAAGCATCTTGTCTGAAAGGAATACGGTCTGCCCAAGTCGCAGAACTAATAGCTCTGATTCAAGCATGCAAGTTGGGAAGAAATGTGCGAGTTACGATTGTGACAGATAGCCAGTATAGTTGGAATAGTGCATGACTTTGGTCAAATTTGGTCACAAAGAGGTTTCTTGACGTCTGCAGGAACACCAATTAGAGATTGAGATTTTGTGAAAAAATTACTTGAGGCGATACAGCTGCCTAAACAGATTGCTGTAGTAAAGTGCAAAGCACATAAAAAGAATGATGATTACATAACTGTCGGTAATAACTATGCTGACGAAATCGCACAGTACTGCGCAAAGAATATGGTTTCAATGAACAAAAATCGAGAAAGAGAGCATATTTCTTGTCATTTGCTTTTTACTAACATTGTTGAGACATGGGATGAGGTGAGACAATTACAGGAACCTGCAGATGATAATGAAAAGGACACATGGATAAAAGCAGGATGTAGGAGACATGAGGAAAATGGTGTCTGGGTTTACAGAGATGAAAGACCAGTTATGCCTGATAGCATGATTTCTGACATGGCACGGATGTACCATGGACAAGCACATATTGGGAGAGATTCAATGATCAGACTTTTTAGACAAACTTGGTATAACCCAAAATTCAGAGCAATAGCTGAGAGCCTTTGTCAAAGATGTCTTATTTGTCAACAAATAAATCCAGGAAGGAAGACAGTAGTAAGTCTAGGAACAATAGAACGAGAAGGAGGTCCGTTCACTAGAATGCAAATGGATTTTATTGAAATGCCCCCTTGTAACAGATTAAGATATGTCCTGGTGGTTGTCTGTTTGTTTTCCCGTTGGGTGGAGGCATACCCAACCAGAAGGAATGATGGAATCACAGTAGCAAAACTTATGCTGCGAGAATTCATTCCGAGGTATGGTTTTCCAGTCACAATTGAAACAGATAGAGGAACACATTTTCAAAATGAACTAATTAAATTAATTTGTGAAGCACTCAGTATTAAACAAAAATTGCATTGCGCATACAGATCAGAGGCTTCTGGAATAGTTGAGCAAATAAATGGAACAATCAAGAACAGGTTAGGAAAAATGTGTCAAGCTACAGGACTCAAATGGCCAGATGCTTTGCCACTAGTTCTAATGACAATCAGAAGTATTCCTGAAAGGAAAACTGGACTTAGTCCACATGAGATAATCATGGGACGAGCAATGAGACAAGCACAAGTACCTGTCAACAAACTACTGACTATAACTGATTATCTGATACTGGATTATTGCAAAGGATTGGCTGATGTGGTACATTCTGTGTTTCATCAGGTTGGACCAGATGCGACCACTCTTGAAAGAAAACCAGCTCACGACTTGAATCCAGGAGATTGGGTCCGCATAAAAGTCCACAGAAGAAGAAACTGTTTGGTTCCTCGTTGGGATGATCCACGACAAGTGATCTTGGTGACAACAACTGCGGTCAAGTGTGCAGGAGTGAAGCACTGGGTACATGCCAGCCATACCATCAGAGTTCCAGAACCTGAAGATCGACATGTAAGTCGACATCTGGAAGTGTTGGATAACAGTTCAGTATCAGAAGCAGAAGAAGAAATAATCAGAGTTCCAGAATCTGAAGATCGACATGTAAGTCGACATCTGGAAGCATTAGACAACAGTTCAGCATCAGAAGCAGAGGAAGGAATAAACGAAGAATCAGAACTTGAAGATCGACCTGAGAGTCGACATCTGGAAAACTCAACTGGGAGTATCAACGACAGAAGAAGAAGAGGAGATAGCTGAAGTTCCAGAACTTGAAGATCGACCTGTAAGTCGACATCTGGAAATATCAGAAACAAGTTCAGAATCTGACAGATCTTTCAGACAGTGAAGAAATTCAAAAGAGAAATTGGAAATTTGAAACAATAAGAGAAGAAACTGAGCCAGAAGATGAAAATAGTGAACAACCAAGTACAAGTTGTGGTAAGAATCCTTCAAAGAGAATGTTAATAGATAAGGAAGGGAAAGTGTCAAGTAGAAAGATAGAAAATTCGGAAGAACCCCGAGGAGCAATAGGGACATATAGTCAAATAACAGAGAACAGGGAAATCTAGAAGCAGATAGAAAGACTGATACGAATTCGGAAGAACCTCGAGGAGGGACAGAAACAGGTAAACAAAAGAAGGAGAAAGCAAAACCACAAGTAGAGGAAGAAAATGAAATCATAAGTTTCAAAATAAGAGACAATTACGAAAAATTTGAGACAAAATCTGGAGAAAGTGAAGAAGAAGAAAACATAAAATCAGAAACAAGAAAGAGAAATTGGAAATCAGAAAGAGGAGAAAAGGAGAGTAAGGCAAAAAGGCCAAGAAAAGGAGACAATTGGCCCAGCGAAGTAAGAAAATTAAGATACAAATTAATTAGAATTGGTGAAAAGAGTGCAGAACAAGTGAATGAGATAACAAGTCAGAAAGAACAAGAAAAACAAGGTGGAAAACCGTTACAGAAGACGAAAAGAATAAAGAAAGTGAATTTAAAGTATAAATCACCTGAATGGTTGTATATTGCTTTGACTGAGTACAAAGAAGGAAAGAATACTCACAAGACTACAGAGCAAAGAAACCGAATGGGTGAAGGTGAAGTACAACAAACCTGAAGGAACAAAACACTGGATTTGACAAAATTTTACCGGATATGACAAAGAAGGGATTCTGAAAAGAATTGAAAGAAAGTACTGAGTAAAGACAAGAACAAAGAAGTACAGAGTGGCAAATAAGTCATTGTCTGAGGTGTAGTGACACAATTTTCTGAAAAATAGAATAAGATTATAAATAAAATGGAGAATACTAGAGATAGAAAAAGTAAATGTGAATTTCTAAAAAGATGGTGCAAAATGTGTTGTTTTTGTACAGGATTATTAATGACAATATGGTTAGTTTTAGCAATCACGATTCCAATTAGTTTAGCTGTGGTAGAGATAAAAAATAACACTGAGAAAGAGAAAGAAGCTAACACTCAAGAACCAGTTATTTTAAGAAGTAGTGCAGAATTACATAAGGATAAGTCAATAACAGATTTTTCTAAAAATGTTTTTATAAAATTGTTATATGAGTACGTAGAAACAACGGATGTAAGAGTTTGTTATGTTTGTATGCAGTTACCTGCATCTGTAACAGAAGGTGTGACTTATCATCACTTACCTTTGACTTATGGAATAACATGTAGTGTCCTAGCACGTTTATTTATAAAACAGGTAGATTAGAATATTACTACACTGACGTAGATAGGATTTTTACAAAAGTTTCTGTAGTTCCTGAGTTAAATAGAGTAAAACCAGGCAAAAGTATTTGGTGAATATTTTTTAGAAAATAATATTTTGACATTAGAAGATATAGTTACAAACAACCTTACTTGTGAGTTAAAGAAAGAAGAAAGGGTATTTTTAGAAATGGTTGAAGAAAGAAGAGAAGTTTCAGAGAGAATCGATAAAAGAGACAAGAACACCTTTATGGGAGTTTGAGGAAGAAAATCATGACAAGAAAAAGATAAATGCAGCAATGACACTAGATTGGCCTCAAAAAGGAAGGTTGTGCATTAGAAGAAATAAGACAGTCTATGACAATTATTTTGTAGGTTCCAGTGCTTGCTATGACAATTATCAAATTTTAGGCGGTTGGGGATTCAAAGGAGGAAAAGATCCAATATTTCCAGGGATCTATTATATTTGTGGGAATAGGGCTTACTATAGGTTGCCGGACCATTGGTATGGAACATGTTATGTAGGTCTGGTCTTTCCAAAACTTTTCCATATGGATAGACAAGAAGAAGGAACATACAAAATGATAAATGACTTTACACGTAGAAAGAGGGAAAGTTTTTCAGAAATAGTAGGTGACATTTTTGGAGCATTGATACCAGCAGTGGGAATATCTTTGAATGCGTTTAAAATTCGAAAATTATCCACAGTGGTAGATCGTTTGTCTACAGATACTGCTGGAGGGTTCTTGATGGTAAATACCGAAATGGTTGCCATGAGAGCTATGGTGATGCAAAATCGACTTGCCCTTGATATTCTTTTGGCAAAAGAGGGAGGAGTCTGTGGAATGCTGAAAGTCCAACATTGTTGCACTTACATTCCAGATAAAAGCGAAAATATACAGACGTATATAACAAATATTACAAATTTGCACAAAGAATTAGTTCCACTGGAGGTTGAAAGTGCTTTTGGAAAATTTGGTAAAGGATTTTCCTCAATAATAAAATGGTTAACAAGAATGAGTAGACTAATGATAGGGAAAGTTATAATAATAGCAACTAGGATAGTACTAATAGTGTTAATGATAAAGCTTAGAATAGCATGTGTAAAGAGAAAAAGGAGACAGACTAAGACAAAAAGAAATAAAAAGATAAACAAAGAGAGAGAGAGAGAGAAATGGGTGAGATAGAATTGGAAGAAATAAAAGAAAACATGTACAAAGAAACGAAAAGACAAGTTGAAATGGATACAGATGTGTAAACTAACCAGAGCAAAAGGACAAAAGATACATGCTGTCTGAAAAAAGAGGATAACTTGGGTTTTTGTGGTGATATTAAAAATCACCAAAGGGGGAATTGATGGAGCAGAGTAAATGAAAAATGTTATTAACCTCCTAATATTTTTCGTAAAATAATCCAACATGTTCGTTTAAGTAAAATAATCAACACTGTATGTTACATGTGTGGGGTTACTGGTAATACGCTATTTTCTGTGCAAACATAATTTACTTACAAATGTCTGTGTGTTTTAACATAACCTAATAATTGCGTTCTAATCAAATAATAAAATGCATGATCTGTGCTTTTGAAATAAAACGTGTGGTTGCAGAAAATAAGAAATGGTAAGTAAGGGATGGCTTTATATGTTGCTTTTTGCTAGGTAATACCTAATTGGGGTACATAGAAGACGGGAGGGAAAACGAAAAGGTTATATTTCTTTGTAATAATAACATTTTATTTATCTTTGAAATAGTACGCTTAAGTCTAATCGAGCAGCGATACAAAATGGCCGCCGTTTGCTAGAGTACGCATGCGTGGAGAAACCATGTGATAGAGGAGAGAAGCTGAGAAAGGATAATCACGTGTTGATGCTGAAAGGCAAAGGCGAAAAGTATGGTCAAGGCTTTTGTGACCTCTCTGAACAGATGTGTGCCAAGAATGATCAGCAAGAAGCGTGAGAAGCCTAAAACTAATAAGTAGATGGAACAGTAGCCATTGAAAAATGTATCCAAAAAGATACAAATTGGACTGACTGCAGCGGATGAATAATGTCATGAACTGCGAGAAAGGCATGAGGAGTTGAAATTGAAACTTGTGAATAGACAATGACCATACTAAATAAGAGTATCGAAAGAGATACAAATTGGGACTGAAAAGTGGATGAATAACTTCATGAAAGTATGGGAAAGAATCTAGGAATGTGTCTTTGCAAAGAAAGCTGATAGAACAGGATATTTCATTATGAGATGTATGCAGACTCTGAATGAACCAATCAGAGATAGTTTTCCTATTAAGAATGCAACATTATTAGTTAGTAAGCTAGAATTAGGGTATAAGAAGACCTAGTTTTGAGAAGAGCAGGTGTTGCCAGTACTGGAGAGAGAATTTTGGGACGATACGCTGCCAGAGAAGCTGCTGATTTGAGGAGACTATCATTTTGTATGCTAACTACGGGAAGAATTGCGGTTCATATTTTTATTGAGCATTAGATTTATTCACTAATGAAACTTTAATTCATATCTTTTATTCCTTTTTCTAAACCTCTTATGGACAGATTGTTTTGTGATAGGAGCCTCATATATGTGGCTTAATGAGAAGGGCTGAATTTCTTTACAGAACAGATAGAGAGGGTTTTGGAATTTCATGCTGTGATCTGATTTTCTTTGCTGCAACAACATCTATTATTTTTCCGACTAATAGGTATGCATTTGAAATTTAATTTCATTTCTTTTAATAATAATACGAATGTAATGATTTGATTGAATAAATTAGAAATTATTTTCATGCTTCTAAAAATTAGATAAATACTATTTCATTTTAATCAAATGAGTCTGTGGTTCTTTAGCTCAATAATAATGCAAACTGTGTTAAAGTTATAGTGATTGAGCTGGTCTTAAATCACCCATAGCTAATTCCTACTAGTTGGTCCATCGACCGATGAGCGGAATACCTTAAAAGGCAAATGAAGATTATCGTGTTATTTTAAAAAGGTATCCAGCGAACCATCATTCTAGTATTATATTTTTCATGTCCTCTCCTAGAGTATTGACTGAAAGAATGGTAAATCCAGGGAAAAATACATGAAAAGGTGAGTGAGTTTTGGCGGTGTTATGGGCCCCACCGTCATGTGGATGTAGTGTATGTGTTGTTTAGAAGAATAAGTGACACCTGGATGACCAAGGTATCTAGGAGAGAAAATGTATTTGCGTCCGCTGGATCAGAATTCTTGGTAGCAGAGTTATGGTTACTATAGATTAGTTTGGTGATTGTTGATTATTGATTATTGATAAGTTTATGACTAACACTATGGGGCCGATTCCGATCTCGGCCGGTAGTGCTCCGAATCGGATTCGGTTTAACCGGACCCGATTCGGAGCCCTGTTTCCCGACCGATTCGGATGCGCGTCCGGCCGAGCGAGTACGATGCAAGCGCTCGCAAAAACACCGACCGACTCGAACGCGGGTTCAACACGCTCCGACCGACTCGCACGGACAGGGATCACCTCGCGCAATGGAGTCGTTCTCCGGCCGGGTAAGTACGATGCGCGCCGCAAGCAGTCCGACCGACTCGCGCCGTCCGGCTCAAAAGAACTGTCAGAGCCGGACTTTGGGGGTCCGCGTCGGACCCCCCTGTACGCGTACCCGCGCGACGCGCACACAGGGTGGACCCATGGGTCCCCCCTACCATGCATGTACGGCGCGAACCGCATTGAGGCGTACCCGCTGTAGGGGGCGCCCTTGTCTGCCTCGCACCCATTGTGTCAATGGGAGCCCGCGTACGCGTTGTACGCCCGGCTCCCATTGACTTCAATGGGAGTCCGACCGAATCGAGTCCGATAGCATACGGACGCATCGTACTCGTTCGGTCGGACTGCGGGAGTCCGATTCGGTCGGACATCTCTCCGGGTCCGGCTCGGACGGAGATTTTTCCGGCCCAAATCGGAATCGACCCCTTTATGTTGAGTTGCGTTATGTTATATGTGAGTCTACACGCTTCTGGGATGTAGGAAGTGGAACACGTGTGGCAAGAGAAGTCACATGGAATGGTACATTGTCTGAATTCCTTTTGGTAATAACACAAGTTGTGTTATAATAGGGACATTTTCTGTGTAAAAGGTGTGTAAGTGAAATAGCGATCACAATTTCTTGTGAAACTCTGGCCTTAATTCTCAGGAGCAGTAGTCTCCACATGTGTTTTATCTCCAGAGAAACGGGTTTACTGTTCGCTTGAAAGAAGGGTAAGGTAGAGGGAAGTGCTACTTTATCGGCGAAACGGAAATAATTCTGTGGTAGGGTAGAGGTAAGCGCTGCCTACTGGAAATACAGAATTCTTGTGTAAATGGACAAAGCTGTCACTTTTGTTTAGCGAATCAGACAATGGAAATGTTTTAAATGTTGTAACTAACGAAGAAATATTGAAAAAGAAATTGCCGATAAATTTTGTAAAGGAGGGGTAAAGAGCAGAGGTGACGTAGACAAAAGCCGCGCTAGGATTGGTCAGTGCGCTAGTCACGTGGAAACAGGAATAAGACTGACGTAGACAAAAGCTGCGTTAGGATTGGTCAGTGCACGGTAGGAAGACATCGTTCTGATTGGAGTGTTGGTGTGAGTCGCGCTAGGATTGGAGGAAATAAAGTGTACAGGACAGTATTGAATTGAGGATTGTTTTGAGAGAAAAGCGATTGAAAAATTATGTCGTATTATGAGTATGAAAGAGAGAAAACGTCATGGATGATGAAAATTAAGAATTTCTTTAAGAAAGACAAAAAAGTAGTGACTAGAGAGGGACAAGTAATTCCTCCGCCGAAATCGCCAGCTTCACATATGATGCTGAAATATGGATATCATACATGCATATGGTTAGAAAATTGGACGAAATATACAAAGAATGATGGAGCATTGGCTTTCCCTGAGAATGGTTCATTTAATGTAGCTGTATTACGGAACTTGAGAGAAAAGATGACAATGTTAGAACCTAGACCTAGACCAACACAGTTTGAAGCTTTAACGGAATGGGAAGATGAGATGTATGAGCGAGAGAGATTCAGAGGACTAAGAAATCATGAGTTTGTGCCTGGAAGATT
This sequence comes from Calotriton arnoldi, assembly GCA_963921515.1. Classification (NCBI taxonomy): domain Eukaryota; kingdom Metazoa; phylum Chordata; class Amphibia; order Caudata; family Salamandridae; genus Calotriton; species Calotriton arnoldi. Next base: position 1,308,729 of record CAWUFW010001945.1, on the reverse strand, counting down.
GTGGGGAGTAAATCATGAGGACAGAATAAAGCGTTGCTAACATTACAGGGGGTTTGTTTCCAGCTTTTACAGTTGAGGAAGAAGCAAGGAGAAAATGTACTGAGAAAAAGAAACATGTAGGGAGAGAAAGATATATTCATGGAGGTAGTGAAACGAATGATGATTTGCTGGAAGATATTTTAAACAGAAATCCACCTCCATATCAACAGAGTTCTGCGGTGGTGACACCTAATGCACCACTAATGGAAACTGGGAGGAATAAAAAGCCCGAAGAAAGGTATGAAACAAATAGGTCACAAGATCAGGTGAAAACTTTACCGAATACAGAGATAGAGAGTGACAATGCAAGTGAATTAGCAAAAACGACAAAAGAGTTAACTGAGAAAATAAGAGCATTAACAAAAAACATGGAAGCTGTAACTGTACCAGTGACAATAGGTCCAGTAATACCAGTATTTGAGAATCAGAAAATTGATGAACGTTCATTAGTAATTCCCATGAGTTCACAGTTGCCAAAGGAAAGAGAAGGGATGGAACCAAGTAATGAAAATATACGAAATTTGGTTAGTACCTACAGACCAAGTCCACCTACTAATTTAACAATAAATGAGAATGATGTTAGGAGAATGCCTATGGTAACTGAGTCTGCATCAGTGACACCAGAAAGAAGTAGCAATTGGATGGAGCTAAATAGTACACATATAGGTCCGACTCCGGATGAATTAAATGAGTGGATGAAGGCATTTAAATCAAAAGAACCAGAAGAGAAACCATTAGATGTAATTAGGCTGAAAATAGACATGGGAGAGTTTATTTTAGGAACAATTGGTACAGAAAAATTAAAGAATTATCAGGATGATGAGATTATGTTTTTGTGCAAAAGTTTAACGTGGAGAGCTAGAAATTTACATGACAAATTGGAAGAGACAGCAAATGAGCTTGGAGTAGATTTTGTAAAATTGAGAACATTGCAGAAACCGTACAGAGTGGATTTTTGTGAGAAAGATATAGAAAATTTGAATACGGCAGGAAGACTGACTCAAATAAAAGAGTTAATTGTGTTATTGAGAAAATGGGGTGATGTGGATAAATGGAGAAACAGGTGGTCGAAAAAGAATGAGAAAACAACAGATAAAGCATCTTTGGCTTTTGCAATGACAGACAAAGAACCAGTTGTGAGAGAATATCCAATGAGAGAAACTCCAGGTGGTAGTTATGTGCATGTTCCTTGGACTAGACAGGATATATTGTCATTTACAAATGACTTCCCGAAATTGAGAGAAAAACCAGTTGAATGGTACCGACAAGTAGAGAGATTCGTGAAAGTTTCAAAAGTGTTGTGGATAGATTTGGATGGATTGTTTGATATAGTTGTGCCAGCTGATTTATGGACCGAATGTAAGATTACGGTTGATTGGCCAACTGTGGAATATCCAAGAGATCCTAAAACAGGAGCGCCAGGTCCAGAAGTGATGAGGAAGTACGACCAAGTAATTACCTTTTTGAAAAATAAGATTCCACCTAAAGAAACAGATTGGGTAAAAATAGACAGAACAACGCAAAAAAGCAAGGAGTCAGTGCATGCTTATTACGAAAGATTGTTGTTAGTTTTCAAACAGTATAGTGGATATGAGGAACTGAGTGAGAAGGACATGAGTCATTTTGTATATAGATTTGTGTATGGGTTGAAACCAGAGATAAGTGAAATGATTAAACAGCATATGATCTGTTGGCAGAATAGCACAGTGGACGAAGTTTTGAGATATGCTAAGTATTGTAGTGATGATATTGAGAGTAGACAGCGTAAATTGAAGGAAAAAGCCATGTGGGCACAGGTGAAAGTTGCAGAAAAACAGGAAGCTCAATTCAATAATACTGGAAATGAAACAGGACAGGTTAAATCCCGACCCAATATAAGTAAATGAAAAGGCCAAATGAGTATAGATGAGGCAAAGAAAAAGTGGCCATGTCATAATTGCGGAAAGATAGGGCATTGGAGAAACGAGTGTAAGTTTCCCCCAAAACCTAATACAGAAAATCAATCATTAAATCCACAGATGCAGAATGAGGTAGTTGTTCAGCAAGTTCAGGTGCCACAACCACCACTTCCCAAGAGTGTTAATCAACAGAAATACAGTGCAGAAACAGGATTCTACGGAGGAGAACAGGTAACACAGTTGCCGAGAGCAGCTGCTATTTCACAGTATTGGTTACGACAGAGTGAGGATGATTCGGATGAAAGCGCATGACGGTGCCTAGGAGAGGGAGAGGAGTGCGTGCTTGGCGCAACTCTAGAGGTAGATCAGTCTGGTCCATTTGTGGATGGAGAAGTGAATGGTGCAAATGTAACATTCCTTGTCGATACTGGAACTACCCGTTCTACTGTTAGATCAGTGGAAATTCAAACCTTCCTCTCTGAGGTGAACATATCCAAGTAGTTGGAGTCTCTAATCAGCAAACCAAAACGCCTCTTACTGAATTAGTGGAAGTAAAAATTGGTCCTTTTAGCGAAATGCACAAATTTGTGGTATGCGACTGTAGTCCTGTAAACCTTTTGGGGAGAGATTTGCTGTGCAAGATGAATTGCACTATCTGCTGTACCCCAGATGGAATTGCCTTTCAGATCCCAGATGAAGATGTGCTATATAAAATGACAATGGTAAATTTAGAACCAGGAATGAATAGTTTGTTTCCCGTATTTGATGCAGAAAAGCTTCCACTTGAATTAAAAAACACAGTGAAAGAAAATGTGTGGGACTTTACAGGAGAAGATATAGGATTAATGAAAGAAGTAGATCCCGTAAAAATTACAGTAAAAGAAGGAGCAATTTACCCAAATACGCCCCAGTATAAATTGACACCAGAAGTAATTGAAGGAATAACTCCGGTAATAAATAAAATGATAGAACAAGGAATTTTAAAAGAAATAATGAGTAGTCCATGTAATTCACCGATAATGGGATTGAAAAAGCCAAATGGAACATATAGAATAGTACAGGATTTGAGGAAGGTAAACAAAATTGTTGTGCCTTGTTGTCCAATAGTGCCTAATCCTGCTGTAATTTTATACCAAATTCCACATGAAGCAGAATGGTATACAGTGATAGATTTATGTCATGCATTTTTCTCTATACCATTACATCCAGATAGCCAGCCGTTATTTGCATTTAGGTTTGGAGAGCGTATTTTGGCATGGTGCCGAATTCCTCAAGGCTATACAGAAAGTCCCTCAATCTTTAATCAGATTCTAAAGAAATAGTTGGAAGATTTAAAGATGCCGGAAAAATCAGTAATGGTCCAGTACATTGACGACCTGCTGGTGGCATCGAAAACAAAAGAAGCATGTATAAATGATACAATTGCTTTGCTGAATCATTTAGAAAAAAGAGGACATAAAGTATCCCCTTCAAAATTACAGTTTTGCCAAAAAGAAGTCCAGTATTTAGGGCACAAAATTGAAAAAGGAGTGCGAAAGGTAACGACTGAAAGAATAAAAATGATTCAAGGAATGAGAGCTCCAATGACACAAAGAGAGGTAAGAATGTTTTTGGGAATGGTTGGATATTGTCGACAATGGATAAGTGGTTTTTCATTGATTGCTAAACCATTACAAAAACTAACAAAGAAGGATGTTAAAGATCCTTTTGAATTGAATGATGAAGAGATGAAAGCATTCAAGGAGTTGAAAAAGAAATTGTGTGAAGCCCCTGCATTGGGAATGCCTGATTATGAGAAAGATTTTGAGCTATATTGCAGTGAAAGAGATGGATGTGCATTTTCAGTTCTGGTACAGAAGCATGGAACTATGAAAAGACCAATTGCTTATTTTTCAGCTGTTTTAGATCCTATAGCGAAAGCGTTGCCTGGATGTTTGAAAGCAGTTGCTGCTACTTGCGTGAGTCTGGAACAGAGTGAAGGTATAGTGATGGGGTATCCACTAAGAGTATATGTTCCCCATTCTGTGGAAATTCTCTTGACAAGAACAAAAACTCAATACTTGACACATATTCGGCTGACTAGGTATGAAAAGGTAATTTTGAGTGCAGAAAATGTGACCATTGACAGATGTATGAATGTGAATCCTTCAACATCATTACCAGATGAAGAAAGCATAATTGAAATGGATGAAGTAGATCATGATTGTCTGAATGTGCTGGAATACTGTACAAAACCAAGGTCTGACATACGAGATGAGCCTTTAAAAGAATCAGATTATGTTCTGTTTGTGGATGGCTTGTGCCTGAGAACGAGTGATGGAACTCTAAGTGCAGCATATGCAGTTTGCACTGTAGCAACTGTAATGGAAGCATCTTGTCTGAAAGGAATACGGTCTGCCCAAGTCGCAGAACTAATAGCTCTGATTCAAGCATGCAAGTTGGGAAGAAATGTGCGAGTTACGATTGTGACAGATAGCCAGTATAGCTTTGGAATAGTACATGATTTTGGTCAGATTTGGTCACAAAGAGGTTTCTTGACGTCTGCAGGAACACCAATTAGAAATGGAGATTTTGTGAAAAAATTACTTGAGGCGATACAGCTGCCTAAACAGATTGCTGTAGTGAAATGCAAAGCACATAAAAAGGATGATGATTACATAACTGTTGGTAATAATTATGCCGACGAAATTGAACAGTACTGCGCAAAGAATATGATATCACTAAACAAAAATCGAGAAAGAGAGCATATTTCTTGTCCTTTGCTTTTTACTAACATTGTTGAGACATGGGATGAGGTGAGACAGTTACAGGAAGCTGCAGATGACAATGAAAAAGACACATGGATAAAAGCAGGATGTAGAAGACATGAGGAAAATGGTGTTTGGGTTTACAGAGATGAAAGACCAGTTATGCCTGATAGCATGATTTCTGACATGACACGGATGTACCATGGACAAGCCCATATTGGGAGAGATTCAATGATCAGACTTTTTAGACAAACTTGGTATAACCCAAAATTCAGAGCAATAGCTGAGAGCCTTTGTCAAAGATGTCTTATTTGTCAACAAATAAATCCAGGAAGGAAGACAGTAGTAAGTCTAGGAACAATAGGACGAGAAGGAGGTCCGTTCACTAGAATGCAAATGGATTTTATTGAAATGCCCCCTTGTAACAGATTAAGATATGTCCTGGTGGTTGTCTGTTTGTTTTCCCGTTGGGTGGAGGCATACCCAACCAGGAGGAATGATGGAATCACCGTAGCAAAACTGATGCTGCGAGAATTCATTCCGAGGTATGGTTTTCCAGTCACGATTGAAACAGATAGAGGAACACATTTTCAAAATGAACTAATTAAATTAATTTGTGAAGCACTCAGTATTAAACAAAAATTGCATTGTGCATACAGACCAGAGGCTTCTGGAATAGTAGAGCAAATAAATGGAACAATTAAGAACAGGTTAGGAAAAATGTGTCAAGCTACAGGACTCAAATGGCCAGATGCTTTGCCACTAGTTCTAATGACAATCAGAAGTATTCCGGAAAGGAAGACTGGACTTAGTCCACATGAGATAATCATGGGACGAGCAATGAGACAAGCACAAGTACCTGTCAACAAACTACTGACTATAACTGATGATCTGATACTGGATTATTGCAAAGGATTGGCTGATGTGGTACATTCTGTGTTTCATCAGGTTGGACCAGATGCGACCACTCTTGAAAGAAAACCAGCTCAAGACTTGAATCCAGGAGATTGGGTCCGCATAAAAGTCCACAGAAGAAGAAACTGTTTGGTTCCTCGTTGGGATGAGCCACGACAAGTGATCTTGGTGACAACAACTGCGGTCAAGTGTGCAGGAGTGAAGCACTGGGTACATGCCAGCCATACCATCAGAGTTCCAGAACCTGAAGATCGACATGTAAGTCGACATCTGGAAGTGTTGGATAACAGTTCAGTGTCAGAAGCGGAAGAAGAAATAATCAGAGTTCCAGAATCTGAAGATCGACATGTAAGTCGACATCTGGAAGTGTTGGACAACAGTTCAGCATCAGAAGCAGAAGAGGAAATAAACGGAGAGTCAGAACTTGAAGATCGACTTGAAAGTCGACATCTGGAAAACTCAACTGGGAGTATAACGACAGAAGAAGAAGAGGAGATAGCTGAAGTTCCAGAACTTGAAGATCGACCTGTAAGTCGACATCTGGAAATATCAGAAACAAGTTCAGAATCCGATACTGATTTTTCAGACAGTGAAGAAATTCAAAAGAGAAATTGGAAATTTGAAACAATAAGAGAAGAAACTGAGCCAGAAGATGAAAATAGTGAACAACCAAGTACAAGTTGTGGAAAGAATCCTTCAAAGATAATATTAATAGATAAGGAAGGGAAAGTGTCAAGTAGAAAGATAGAAAATTCGGAAGAACCCCGAGGAGCAATAGGGACAAATAGTCAAATAAAAGAACAGGGAAATCTAGAAGCAGATAGAAAGACTGATACAAATTCAGAAGAACCTCGAGGAGGGACAGAAATAGGTAAACAAAAGAAGGAGAAAACAAAACCACAAGTAGAGGAAGAAAATGAAATCATAAGTTTCAAAATAAGGGACAATTACGAAAAATTTGAGACAAAGTCTGAAGAAAGTGGAGAAGACGAAAACATAAAATCAGAAACAAGAAAGAGAAATTGGAAATCAGAAAGAGGAGAAAAGGAAAGTAAGGCAAAAAGGCTGAGAAAAGGAGACAATTGGCCCAACGAAGTAAGAAAATTAAGATACAAATTAATAAGAATAGGTGAAAAGAGTGCAGAACAAGTGAATGAGATAACAAGTCAGAAAGAACAAGAAAAACAAGGTGGAAAATGGTTACAGAAGACAAAGAGAATAAGGAAAGTGAATTCAAAGTATAAATCACCTGAATGGTTGTATATTGCTTTGACTGAGTATAAAGAAGAAAAGAATACTCACAAAAATACAGAGCAAAGAAACCGAATGGGTGAAGGTGAAGTGCAACAAACCTGAAGGAACAAAACACTGGATTTGACAAAATTTTACCGGATATGACAAAGAAGGGATTCTGAAAAGAATTGAAAGAAAGTACTGAATATAGACAAGAACAAAGAAGTGCAGAGTGGCAAATAAGTAATTGTCTGAGGTGTAGTGACACAATTTTCTGAAAATAAAATAAGATTATAAGTAAAATGGAGAATACTAGAGATAGTAAAAGTAAATGTGAATTTCTAAAAAGATAGTGTAAAATGTGTTGCTTTTGTACAGGATTATTAATGACAATATGGCTAGTTTTAGCAATCACGATTCCAATTAGTTTAGCTGTGGTAGAAATAAAAAATAACACTGAGAAAGAGAAAAGAGCTAACACTCAAGAACCAGTTATTTTAAGAAGTAGTGCAGAATTACATAAGGATAAGTCAATAACAGATTTTTCTAAAAATGTTTTTACAAAATTATTATATGAGTACGTAGAAATAATGGATGTAAGAGATTGTTATGTTTGTATGCAGTTACCTGCATCTGTAACAGAAGGTGTGACTTATCATCACTTACCTTTGACTTATGGAATAACATGTAGTTTCTGTAGTTCCTGAGTTAAATAGAGTAAAACCAGGAAAAGTATTTGGTGAATATTTTTTAGAAAATAATATTTTGACATTAGAAGATATAGTTACAAACAACCTTACTTGTGAGTTGAAGAAAGAAGAAAGGGTATTTTTAGAAATGGTTGAGTGAAATTTCAAAGAGAAACGATAAAAGAGACAAGAACACCTTTATGGGATTTTGAGGAAGAAAATCATGACAAGAAAAAGACAAATGCAGCAATGACACTAGATTGGCCTCAAAAAGGAAGGTTGTGCATTAGAAGAAATAAGACAGTCTATGACAATTATTTTGTAGGTTCCAGTGCTTGCTATGACAATTATCAAATTTTAGGCGGTTGGCGATTCAAAGAAGGAAAAGATCCAATATTTCCAGGGATCTATTATATTTGTGGGAATAGGGCTTACTATAGGTTGCCGGACCATTGGTATGGAACATGTTATGAGGGTCTGGTCTTTCCAAAAAATTTCCATATGGATAGACAAGAAAAAGGAACATACAAAATGATAAATGACTTTACACGTAGAAAGAGGGTTAGTTTTTCAGAAATAGTAGGTGACATTTTTGGAGCATTGATACCAGCAGTGGGAATATCTTTGAATGCGTTTAAAATTCGAAAATTATCCACAGTGGTAGATCGTTTGTCTACAGATACTGCTGGAGGGTTCTTGATGGTAAATACCGAAATGGTTGCCATGAGACCTATGGTGATGCAAAATCGACTTTCCCTTGATATTCTTTTGGCAAAAGAGGGAGGAGTCTGTGGAATGCTGAAAGTCCAACATTGTTGCACTTACATTCCAGATAAAAGCGAAAATATACAGAAGTATATAACAAATATTACAAATTTGCACAAAGAATTGGTTCCACTGGAGGTTGAAAGTGCTTTTGGAAAATTTGGTAAAGGATTTTCCTCAATAATAAATTGGTTAACAAGAATGAGTAGACTAATGATAGGGAAAGTTATAATAATAGCAACTATGATAGTACTAATAGTGTTAATGATAAAGCTTATAATAGTATGTGTAAAGAGAAAAAGGAGACAGACTAAGACAAAAAGAAATAAAAAGATAAACAAAGAGAGAGAGAGAGAGAAATGGGTGAGATAGAATTGGAAGAAAGAAAAGAAAACATGTACAAAGAAACGAAAAGACAAGTTGAAATGGATACAGATGTGTAAACTAACCAGAGTAAAAGGACAAAAGATATATGCTGTCTGAAAAAGAGACGGTAACTTGGGTTTTTGTGGTGATATTAAAAATCACCAAAGGGGGAATTGATGGAGCAGAGTAAATGAAAAATTTTTAACCTCCTAATATTTTTCGTAAAATAATCCAACATGTTCGTTTAAGTAAAATAATCAACACTGTATGTTACATGTGGTAATACGCTATTTTCTGTGCAAACATAATTTACTTACAAATGTCTATGTGTTTAACATAACCTAATAATTGCGTTCTAATCAAATAATAAAATGCATGATCTGTGCTTTTGAAATAAAACGTGTGGTTGCAAAAATAAGAAATGGTAAGTAAGGGATGGCTTTATATGTTGCTTTTTGCTAGGTAATACCTAATTGGGGTACATAGAAGACGGGAGGGAAAACGAAAAGGTTATATTTCTTTGTATTAATAACATTTTATTTATCTTTGAAATAGTACGCTTAAAGTCTAATCGAGCAGCGATACAAAATGGCCGCCGTTTGCTAGAGTACGCATGCGTGGAGAACCATGTGATAGAGGAGAGAAGCTAAGAAAGGATAATCACGTGTTGATGCTGAAAGGCAAAGATGAAAGTATGGTCAAGGCTGTTGTGACCTCTCTGAACAGATTTGTGCCAAGAATGATCAGCAAGAAGCGTGAGAAGCCTAAAACTAATAAGTAGATGGAACAGTAGCCGTTGAAAAATGTATCCAAAAAGATACAAATTGGACTGACTGCAGCGGATGAATAATGTCATGAACTGCGAGAAAGGCATGAGGAGTTGAAATTGAACTTGTGAATAGACAATGACCATACTAAATAAAAGTATCGAAAGAGATACAAATTGGGACTGAAAAGTGGATGAATAACTTCATGAACGTATGGGAAAGAATCTAGGAATGTGTCTTTGCAAAGAAAGCTGATAGAACAGGATATTCATTATGAGATGTATGCAGATCTGAATGAACCAATCAGAGATAGTTTTCCTATTAAGAATGCAACATTATTAGTTAGTAAGCTAGAATTAGGGTATAAGAAGACCTAGTTTGGGAAGAGCAGGTGTTGCCAGATGGAGAGAGAATTTTTGGGACGATACGCTGCCGGAGAAGCTGCTGATTTGAGGAGACTATCATTTTTGATGCTAACTACGGGAAGAATTGCGGTTCATATTTTTATTGAGCATTAGATTTATTCACTAATGAAACTTTAATTCAAATCTTTTATTCCTTTTTTCTAAACCTCTATGGACAGATTGTTTTTGCGACAGGAGCCCATATATGTGGCTTAATGGGAAGGGCTGATTTCTTTACAGAACAGATAGAGAGGTTTTTGGAATTTCATGCTGTGATCTGATTTTCTTTGCTGCAACAACATCTATTATTTTTCCGACTAATAGGTATGCATTTGAAATTAATTCATTTCTTTTAATAATAATGAATGTAATGATTTGATGAATAAATTAGAAATTATCTCATGCTTCTAAAAATTAGATAAATACTTTTCATTTAATCAAATGAGTCTGTGGTTCTTTAGCTCAATAATAATGCAAACTGTGTTAAAGTTATAGTGATTGAGCTGGTCTTAAATCACCCATAGCTAATTCCTACTAGTTGGTCCATCGACCGATGAGCGGAATACCTTAAAAGGCAAATGAAGATTATCGTGTTATTTTAAAAAGGTATCCCGACTCTTTCCAGCGAACCATCATTCTGTATTATATTTTTCATGTCCTCTCCTAGAGTATTGACTGAAAAAGGTAATCCAGGGAAAAATACATGAAAAGGTGAGTGAGTTTTGGCGGTGTTATGGGCCCCACCGTCATGTGGATGTAGTGTATGTGTTTTTTTTAGAAGAATAAGTGACACCTGGATGACCAAGGTATCTAGGAGAGAAAATGTATTTGCGTCCGCTGGATCAACTGCTAACCTCCATACGCGCAGGAGCACTTACAGCTTTGTTTCTTGTTCCTTGTTCCATGAACGCATACCCTGACGTCTTCATTTCAGTGGAGTGTTAACTGAGATACCTGAGGATACCCTGAGTATTGGCATGAATTATTTCCTAGGTGATTACACATGTTCAAATTGTGTTTCTTAATTTCCTGTGTGGAAGGGTGAATGTATGTGACCTAGGGGGATGGATAATCTGATGCTGTCATTTATCCCCAATAGGTTGCTGTTCCTAGATGGGTCCCTAGTTTTTCCTATACAAACCATTCTTTTGGGTTCCAGTCCCTACATAATGACAGATCGTTCATAGCAGGTATATATCCATTACCCGGGGCAGGGAAGGTGTACGTTCTCTTGTCACCAGGCAGGGTTGATTCTGACTTCTGTCTTTCTTGTTTTAAGGTCTACATACAGAAGAACACGCACTATACCATCTAGGATTCCCTCTCCCGGCCCCAACCTTCACCCTGGTCAGTGTAGTTGTTATCACTAGAGGGAGATAAGGGACGGTGGAGGTTGTTCATATCGTCTCTGAGGGACCGCTCCGCCAGCATAAGGTAAGGCTCGTTGAGCTCTGACACCCCCTGGGCAAAGGTCTCTCCACTTTTGGGGGGTGAATATTCTAGCTGTTTCTGCCCCCATCGGGGCAGATAGGCCTTGTATTTGTAAGCCCATCTGCCCCCAAAGTTTGTGTGTTAAATGTAGTCCGGCTGATGGTCTGCGTGTTTTGCCAATATTTGTGATCGTAATGTTTTTTTTCTCATTTTCAATTTGGTGTAACTTATGGTTGCGATTTTGGAACTGGTAGAGCTGCAGTTTGTGTAGTTGCAAGTGTTTGGTAAGGAAACTTTTTTATATTGTTTACTTCAAATGAGTATCAATGACCTACTGGAATGTGTTTTTTGGAAATGTTGTAATAATAGCAGCCAATTTAGCTTAAGTTTGAATGTGTGTGTCATTTTCCTTGTATTTGTGCACAATGTGTATTGTGTTGCCTTGTGTGTAATTTTCTTTTGTTTTCTTTTTTAGTGGGATATCTGTGTTTTCTGTGTCAGTGCAGAGTCGGTGCTGGTGAGTCTAGCTGCCTCTGGCAAATAAGTGGTATTGTTTTACAGTATATAGGTCTTTGTGTGCTTTGTATTCCTTGCCTTTACCTTACAACTGCTATATGCCTGTAGTTTTTCTTTTTGTTTTATAAATCCACACTTAGTTTATTACTTTTTTACACAGTGTTGGGAACTGTTGACTTATTTGTCAAGTTACTTGTATAACTAAGGATTATGGCTAGCCGCAAGATGGCCGCTCAGCAGGTTGTTGGAATGCTATTCAGTCTTCTTCTGACCATGATTATGAGACTGACTCTGCATCTAAGGCAGAGGAGGAAGGGCAGGTTTCTGGCAGTGAATTTTCTGTCTGAGAGAAATCATCTGATGATGAAGCTACTCTCAATGTGGATGAAGCTACTCTCAGTGCTGATGAAGTGCCTGGTTTAGAGGAGGACACTGATACACTGAGTGCAGCAAGAGCATCTAGATTGCAGCCCCAGGCTGCAAGGCTTCCCATTGGAAGTGCTGGACTCTGGGTTGACCCAAACATCGTGCAGGCGGTGTTGCCTCCTTTTAGTGGTGTTGCAGGGTGTAAAGTGAATTGTGAACATTGTTTGCCTATAAATTTCTTTCAGTTGTTTATGGACTATGCATTTTTGGCTGAGATTGTTGAGCAGACTAATTTGTATGCTGAACAGTATTTGAGGGACAACAGTGTCAGACTTAAGACCCATTCTAGAGCTACCCGGTGGACTCTCACAAATCTGGATGAGCTGAAGAAGTTCTTGGGTTTAACTTTTTGATGGGCCTGATAAGGAAGCCATCACTGTCTTCATATTGGTCTACTGATCCCTTGATGGCAATGGCTATATTTCCTGCAACCATGAGTCGTAATTCGTATTTGCTTCTTCTTCTGATGTTGCATTTTGTTGATACTAGTTTAGCGTTGCCACAAGCTCACCCTTATTGTGACCGTATTTGTAAGGTTCGGCCTGTCCTTGAACACTTTGTAGATCGATTATCAGAGATCCATGTGCCAGGGAAAGAAATAGTTGTGGATGAGTCTTTGGTCCTGCTCAAGGGGCGATTGGTTGTTAGGCCGTACATTCCTAGCAAGAGGGCACGCTATGGAATTAAGATGTGTATGCTGTCTAATTTGTACTGGTTTTGTCTATAATTTCAGTGCCTACACTGGTAGGGATTCCAGTACTAACCCCCCTGCTTGTCCGTCTACTTTCAGAGTTACAGAGAAAATTGTGTGTGAACTTGGTGGAGGACTTTTTAACAAAGGTTACCATTTATATGTAGATAACCCTTACACTGGTGTGCCATTGTTCAGAGAATTGTTCAAAGTAGACACTGTTGCTTGTGGCACAATCCGCTCTAACCGTAAAGGTTACCCAAAAGAGCTGGTTTGTAAAAAACTTGTGAAGGGACAGTGCAGTGCCTTGCGTAGTGATGAACTTCTAGCTCTGAAATGTTCTTACAGGAAAGATGTCTATATGCTGACTACCATCCATAATGAAAGTGCTTCACCTGTGATTGTTTGGGCATAAGCTGCTGAAGTGCGCAAACCTGTGTGCATTTTAGACTACAATAAGCACATGGGTGGTGTAGATTGAGTGGCTCAGAGGTTGGAACCTTACACTATTGATAGTAAGGCGTACGTTTGGTATAAGAAGTTGGCTGTCCATTTATTCCACTTTGCAAGCTGCAATGCCTTTGTTGTATTTACGGATTGCTCTCCAGAGTCAAAGATGACATTTGTTCAGTTTTAGCAGTCTCAGATAGGCAGCCTTGTTTTAGTGTCACAGGCAGGAGTTCCTAGAGTAGCAGTGGGGGAGGATGTGGCTATATTGAAAGATCTCCACTTTCCTGATCACCTTCCTCCCACGGCCAAAAAAGACTTTCCCGCTAAGAAATGTAGAGTCTGTGCTTGAAGAGGTGTGCGGAAGGAGAGTCTTATGTATTGCGCCTATTGTCCTTCTAATCCTGGGCTGTGTGTGCCCACATGTTTTAAAGTGTACCACACACAATGGAGTTTTTGGTTGCAACCGTGAGCGTAAAAGTAAACTGACTGGTCTGTATCGTTTCCTATTTTTTGTTCAGATTTCATGGTTGGCATTAGTGTGATTTCTTTAGTTAGAGCTGTTGTGTTTGTAGTTATACTTTTGTATCTATTGCCAAGTGGTTGGTGTTTTCTTTTTTCCATAAAACATTTGATGGCGGTATGCATGGACTGGTGCTTGGCTGGTGGTGTGCATGGACTGATGCTTGGCTGATGGTGTGTGTGGACTAGCGCTTGGCTGGAGGTGTGTGTGGACTAGCTCTTGGCTCTGTGGTGTGTGTGGACTGGCACTTGGCTGGCAGTATGCGTGGACTGGCACTTGATTGGTGGTGTGCGTGTACTGTCGAAAAATACACCATGTGTATTAAAACTAACCCAACATGCCACGTGAAAAACCACATACCAGAAAGAACACCAAACTCTTACACCAATGTCATTTCGTACTTACTGCATAGACACGAATGTCTACCTGTTAGACACAAAGATACATCTATGTATTAGCAGATAAAACAGAACGTCTTGGGTTAATTGCTACCATGTAGGATTATTCTACACAGTTAAAAGAAATTCGGAGATTCTCATACCTGTCAACCACTCGATCCCGGAACGAGTAACCAATCCTTAACAGCCCGCTACTTTCACTGTAAACAGATAACGTTCTGTGAGTGTTATGAACCAATGTACCGTACACGGATATATGCATCTGCCTAGTAATTGCTTACGTAATCTGTTTCGGTATGTCCAAAACTCTCTGACGAAGTTAGAGTCAACGAAGGAATACTAACTACAAAATAATCGTGCATTTATGGAGAAATGGTACGCAATACTTCATAAATGTTCATTAGACCTAATACTTCTTCTCATTGAGGAACATTCAAGGACCATTCATGAACTAGAAGAAGAAATAGACAGTGTCAAAAGTGAATTATCCCATGGAATGGAAGAAGGGAACTGGAAACAGTTCCTGGAAGATCGGAATGGAAAACTAGACACCTATGGAAAAGAGTTTCAAGAGACAAAGTTGAGAAAATGCAAACATGACATCATTGACTTTAAGCTAAATGAAGCATACGCGTGGGCAGACGTATACGCCCAAAGACGATTCACCAAAAGGGGTAATACGTCTTCAGAAGAGAGCGTAGCATCAGACAAGGATTTAGATACATCAAGAGCTCCTGTGAGAATGTTTCCTCCTAGATCTGATACTGCACCAGGTTCATCAACTGACAAAGACAGCATAGACCATACATCTACGGTTTCTTTTTTATCCCAATCTCCAGGATCAGGGCCAACCACCGGATCAAATTCAGGACAAACACGTCGTAACTGCAAAAATATCCGGAGAGGAAAAAGAAAAAGGAAAAACAAAGAAAGGCCTCAGGAGTCAGAACAAGGTTTAGTAATTATCATCTCATTGGTTCTACTAACAGCAACTCAAATGGCCGTACTTAACAAAGCCACATCTTTGTACCAACTCACAACAGCTCAGCACTGGATAATGAAGTAGCCTTTTTCAAATTAATGAGAATGCTCAGGTTATAATGTACAGGAGAAAAAAGACGACTCCCAAATACCTGAGTTCAAACCCAAAGGTACTTTTATGGCTCCGGTCTCTCACAAAACGTTGGATACGTTTGAAACCCTAGTCAAAAAGGATCTCAGCAAATTGAACTACAAAAAGGAAAATAAACAAAAAAAGAATCTCAGCAGAGCAGAAAATAGCACACTGCGAACTCTAGCGAAGAATCCTGACATTTTTCAGAAAGCTATTAAGGGTGGAGGATTAGTAATGATGGACTAAACGTTTTATCAAGCAAAGGTCAATGAACACGTGAAGGATACATCCATATATTTGTTGGTGGATTCAGATCCCACATTGGAAATCTCCAACTTTTTACAAAAAATACAGACCAAAGCATTGGACATGGATTGGATAGATGAAAACACAAAGATGTATCTGACGACAATTTCTGAGAAGACCAAAACTATAAATGCTTCCAAAAATACACAAGAGCAAAATGAATCCGCCATTCTGACTCATTGTGTCTGGGTGTGGCTCTGTGTTTGAACCCCTCGGTAACTACATTGACATACACTTACAACCCTTCCTGCAATGATGGCAAACATACATACAAGATACAACGGATTATCTAAGATGATTGGAATCATTTCGCTCAAGGCAAAATATAGAATGGCACCTATGCACTATAGATGTGGGTTCTTTATACACATTCATCCCGCACTCAGAGGGTCTAGAAGCCATTGAATGGGCATTATTACAACAACCCACAACCTTTCACATACATTTTTTTTGCGTGAATTACTTCATTTTAATTTGCACTACAACTATTTTGAATGAAACAAACAATTTTTTCTGCAACTGAGCGGAACTCCTATGGGTTTTGCAGGGGCACCAGCATATGCCACTATATACATGGCAAAATTTGAACAGGAGCACATTTTATCACATTCATCTTGGACAGACAATCTACATTTTTTTGTTGTTATATTGATGACATTTTCATTACACAGTGAAACACTGAGGTTATGCTTCTCAAAAATATCAAAATGCTGAACTCTAAGAACCCTGGAATACAATTCACTCATACCATTAGCAAGACAGGTCTGGTGTTTTTAGATGTGTGGATCGAACTAACAAAAGACAGCATCATAACAAAGATGTATAAGAAGCAAACAGACAGGAATAACTCCTTGCTATTTCAAAATTTCCACCTGCCTGGTTTGAATAGAAATTTGCCATTCTCACAATTCCTGAGAACAAGGAGAATATCCTCTGTTTTCACTGCATGTAAATCCACATTGGCAGACCAAAAGAAGGATTCATTGACAGAAGATACCCCAGACGGTTATTGGAAAATCATGAACGGCAAGTGTTATCTATGGAACATAATAAATTGTTGCAAAGGAAACCCAAAGAAACAACAAATAGGATGGTGTTTGCGTCTAGATTTTAGACCAAATCCAAGAATATAGAAAACATAGGGGCATATTAGCAAGACCCATGTTAAAATTATCGCCGTTTTAGCGGCAGGAAAGTGCCACGAAAACGGCGATAATGGGCTTGCTAATATGCGTTATGGAATTCCAATAGAAGCCCATGTTAGATGTCCTGCACATCTAACCTGGGCTTCTATTGGAATTCTATAACGCATATTAGCAAGCCCATTATCGCCGTTTTAGCGGCACTTTCCTGCCGCTAAAACGGCGATAATTTATCGCTGGTCTTGCTAATATGCTCCCAATTCTTAATCATTGGTAACTTTTTTTTCCCCAGAAACCAATGTTTGCCTACACTAAATCACGTAACTTAAAGGAAATCCTATCTATGAAGGTATCACCGATCATCCAAAAAGAAGCAGGGCCAACAAAGTGCCTAAATTGCATTCATTGTAATAACGTCACCACCGGGAATATTCTAGTGCACCCGAGGAGAGGAGAAAAATCAAATTGAACCATTCAGCTGATTGTATCTCCAGTAATGTAGTGTACGCCATCAAAAGTCCTTGTGGCCTGCTATATGTAGGAAAAACTGAAAGAAAAAGAAAAATCCAACTAACAGAACATAAAAGCAAGATCAGGAATAATAACGTCAACTTGAATCTGGCAGCTCTTTGAATCAAGCACAAACACTCCATTGCACAAATAAAGTTCCAAATCATCGAGACATTGCAAAATTAACGGAGAGAGATAATTACAAAAGATTATTACAGCGGGTAACATTTTGGATTAAGAAACTGGATACAATGAATCCGATTGGACTAAATGACAAATCAGAAATGGGATGCTTCTAATAAGGGCCCTAGATGTTATAAACAACATGGGTTTCACCAATACTTAATCTGCACATAGATCACACATTATGCACTATTTCTTTGTTTTGTATTTCTCAATAAGTGTAAAAGCTAACCATCCTCCTTTTTAAAGTGAGGATTTCAAACCCCTTGAAGTTCCAATAGTCTCTAATAACACCTTACAAGCAGTGGTTACACCTGTGTTTATCTCAAACTTTAAGACAATAGGTAGCCTTTCAGTGCTTCTTAGTAGTTTAGTTTTTGCTGTAGTTGGATTTTTGGTAGAGATTGAAGATTGTCACGGAAAAGGATTATTCTGAATCATTTGCAATGCACAGATTTTACGTGGTGCGTATGATTTGCAATAGTCCTTAGTTGACTAAACTGCACCTAATTGTGGTTCGGTGGATATTATTGTTGGATAGTGGATATTCATGATTTAGTCATCATTCGTTCTGTACTACTGGTCCTAGATGACACCTCTCAACGGAGATGCCCCACACAATACTAACCTCACTAAATCGGGTAACAGCTGGCACAACACACTCCAATATGGCACTCACGGTCACTGGATCGGTATACCAGACATCGCGAGAAGTGTTCCGAAAAACTGATTTTAACCGTTATTCCTTGCTTACCATGCCGTTGACTTCATCGGAGAGTTTTGGACACGCCAAAACGGATTAGGTAAGGAATTACTCGGCAGAGGCATATATCCATGTTTGGTATATTGGGAAATAACACTCACAGAACGCTATCTGTTTACAGTGAAAGTAGCGGGCGGGTGGTTGACAGGTATGAAAATCTCCAAACTTCTTTTAACTGTGTAGAATAATCCTACTTGGTAGCGATTAACCCAAGACTTTCTGTTTTATCTGCCAATAGATAAACTTATCGTTGTGTCTAACAGGTAGACATTCGTGTCTACGCAGTAAGTACGAATTGACATTGGTGTAAGAGTTTGGCGTCCTTTCTGGTATGTGGTTTTTCATGTGGCATTTTGGGTTAGTTTTAATACACATGGTGTATTTTTCATACATGATTGCATGGAACGCTGGCATGCAGGATAAGCAGTTCTTTTTTCACTGCACTGTTGGTCATTTCGTAGCGGAATAACACAACTCATATAGTTGGTGTATCATAAAATATTGGTAACACACATCTTTCCTAAACACGGTTCATACACCTTAGAATTACAGGAATATACCAATTAAGAAGCATAACAGTTTACAGCTTATATGCCTTACAGAACCACAAATGTACATTAGGTGTCTTTCTTTATCTTATTGCCTATTGGCCACAGACGAAGGGACTTCTGTCCCGAGATGCATTGGGCACAGATATTAATTGTTATTTGAAAAACGTATGTCACTCTTGGAAAATGTATGGCATTTTTGTGTTAATTTGATGTATGATAAATGTTTGCTCATTGGAAATTGAATAGAATGGAATGAAAAAAGAAACAAAAAATATTCATCATAGGCTAAAATAAATGTGATATACTGTGAAAAATGATTTTGTATAATATTGTTTAATTGTTGACATATTGTCTAAATAGTTGTGCACGTATGGTCCAAGTTGCCTGTTGGAACTTGGCCCCAACTTATATAGATTTCATGCTAGGCAGCATTTTGAAAATGTAGCACGCTGATCTCTACACTCAATGCTAGAATAAAATAGTAGTCAGAAAAATTGGTGTGCACATCTACATATCTTCTCATGTTGCGTTTTGGACCATTTCCTGTCACTGGCACTAGGCCTATCCACACAAGTGAGGTACCATTTTTATCGGGAGACTCAAAGGAATGATGGTGGGTGGAAGTTTGTGGCTAGTCACAGATTCCAGAACTTTCCATCCCGAAAAATGTGAGGTAAATGTGTTTATTGTGACAACGTTTGAGGTTTGCAAGGGATTCTGGTGAGAGTCACACAAGCCACCCATCCTGGATTCCCTTGGGTGTACAGCTTTAAAAAATGTATAGGTTTACCTGGTTTCACTATGTGCCGACTGAGCTAGGGACCAAAATCCATAGCTTTGCACATTGCAAAAAAAAATAGGGTCAGTTTTCTGTGAAAAATCTGATGTGTCCACATTGCGTTTATTGTTTCCTGATTTGGGCACTAGGCCTACCCACACAAGTGAGGTACCATTTTTATTAGGAGACTCAAAGGAATGCTGGTGGGTGGAAGTTTGTGGCTACCCACAGATTCCAGAACTTTCTGTCACGGAAATGTGAGGAAAATGTGGTTTTTACAACAAAGTTTGCGGTTTGCAAGGGATTCTGGGTAACAGAACCTGGTGAGAGCAACACAAGTCACCCCATCCTTGATTTCCCTTGGTATCTAGTTTAAAAAAATGTACAGCTTTGCTAGGTGTCCCGAGGTGCCGGCTGAGCTAGGTCCCAAATTCCAAAGCTAGGCACATTGGAATAAAAGGGTCAGTTTTCTGTGGAAACATGTATTGTGTCCACGTTGCTTTTTGGGCCGTTTCCTGCCGCGGGAACGATGCCTACACAAACGAGTGAGGCACATTTTTTATTGGAAGACTTGGGGGAATGCTAGGTGGGTGGAAGTTTGTGGCTCGCCATAGATTCCAGAACTTTCCATCACGGAAATGTGAGGAAAATGTTTTTTTTTACAAAGTTTGAGGTTTGCAAGGGATTCTGGGTACCAGAACCTGGTGAGAGTCACACAAGTCACCCCATCCTGGATTCCTCTGGGTGTGTAGTTTTAAAAAATGTACAGGCTTGCTAAGTTTCCTTAGGTGCCAGTTGAGCTAAGGCCCAAAATCCACAGCTCAGCACTTTACAAAAAAAAATGGGTCCATTTTCTGTGGAAAAATCTAATGTGTCCACATTGCATTTTGGGCCGTTTCCTGTCATGGGCAATAGTCCTACCCACACAAGTGAGGTCCCATTTCTATTGGGAGACTTAGAGGAATGCTGGGTGGGTGGAAGTTTGTGACTCCCCTCAGAATCCAGAACTTTCCATCACGGAAATATGAGTAAAATGTGTTTTTTGTGACAAAGTTTGAGGTTTGCAAGGAATTCTGCATACCAGAACCTGGTGAGAGCCACACAAGTCATCACATCCTGGTTTCCCCTAGGTGTTTACTTTTCAAAAAGGTACAGGTTTGCTAGGTTTACCTTGGTGCCTACTGACCTAGAGCCCAAAATCCACAGATATGCACATTGCAAAAAACAGGGTCAGTGGAGTACCATTTTTATTGGGAGACTTAGAAGAATGCTGGGTGTGTGGAAGTTTGTGACTCCCCACAGATTCGGGAACTTTCCATCACAGAAATGTGAGGAAACCTTTTTTTTGACAACGTTTTAGGTCTGCAAGGGATTCTGGGTAACAGAACCTTGTGAAAGCCACACAAGTCACCCCATCCTGGATTCCCCTCAGTGTCTAGTTTTCACAAATGTGCAGGTTTGCTAGAGGTGCCTGCTGAGCTAAGGCCCAAAATCCACAGCTAGGCACATTGCAAAAAAGGGTCAGTTTTCTGTGAAAAAATATCTTGTGCCCACTCTGCTTTTTGGGCCGTTTCCTGTCACAGGAACTAGACCTACCCACACAAGTGAGGTGCATTTTTATTGGAAGAATTGGGGGAATGCTGGATGTGTGGAGGTTTGTGGCTCCCCACAGATTCCAAGACTTTCCAGCACGGAAATGTGAGGTAAATGTGCTTTTTTTTTTACAAAGTTTGAGGTTTGCAATGGATTCTGGGTAACAGAACCTGGTGAAAGCCATACAAGTCACCACCTTTCTGGATCACCCTGTGTGTGTGTACTTTTAAAAAATGTACAGGATTGCTAGGTTTCCCTAGGCGCTGGCTGAGCTAGGGTCCAAAATCCACAGCTATGCTAATTGCAATACAAGAGTCAGTTTTCTTTGAAGAATCTGATGTGTCCACGTTGGGTTTTAGGCCATTTTCTGTCACGGGCACTAGGCCTACCCACACAAGTGAGGTACCATTTTTAGTGGGAGACTTGGCGTAACGCTGAGTGGGTGGAAGTTTGTGGCACTCCACAGATTCCAGAACTTTCCATCACGGAAATATGAGGAAAAAGTGTTATTAAGGACAAAGTTTGAGGTTTGCAAGGGATTCGGGGTAGCACAACCTGGTGAGAGACACACTTCACCCCATCCTGGATTGCCCTGTGTGTGTTGTGTTCAAATATGTACAGGTTTGCTAGGTCTCCTAAGGTGCCTGCTGAGCTATGGCCCAAACTACGCTTCACTACACATTGCAAAAAAACGGTCCTTTTTCAGTGGAAAAATCTGATGTGTCCACATTGCGTTTTGGGCCCTTTCCTGTTGCGGGCACTAGGCTTACACATACAGTTGAGGTACCATTTTTATCAAGATAATTGAGGGAATGATGGGTGGGTGGAAATTTGTGGCTCCCCACAGATTCCAGAACTTTCCATCACAGAAATGTGAGGAACATTATTTATTTTTTTGACAAAGTTTGTGGTTTGCAAGAGATTCTGGTTAACAGAACCTGGTGAGAACCACACAAGTCACCCCATTACGGATTCTCATTGGTGTCTAGTTTTTAAAAATGTATACATTTGCTCAGTTTCCCTCAGTGCTGGCTAAGCTAGGGCCCAGAATCCACAGCTAGGCAGATTACAAAAAAGATCTGATGCGTCCACGTTGCATTTTGGGACGTTTCCTGTGGCTGGCACTAAGCCTACCCACACAAGTGAGGCACCATTTTTATTGGGAGACTTGGGGAAATGCTGGCTGGGTGGAAATTTGTGGCTCCCCTCCGATTCCAGAACTTTCCATCACGGAAATGTGAGGAACATAATTTTGTTTTGGACAAAGTTTGAGGTTTGCAAGGAATTCTGGGTAACAGAACCTGGTGAAAGCCACACAAATCATCCCATCCTGGATTCCCCTGGGTGTGCATTTAAATTTTTTTTTTACAGGATTGCTAGGTTTCCCTAGGTGCCAGCTGAGCTAGGGACCAAAATCCACAGCTCTGCACATTCTGTGAAAAATCTGATGTGTCCTCGGTGCGTTTTGGGCCATTTCCTGTCACGGGCACTAATCCTACCCACACAAGTGAGGTACCATTTTTAATGTGAGACTTGGGGAAATGCTGGGTGGGTGATAGTTTGTGGCTCCCCACAGATTCCAGAACTTTCCAGCATGGAAATGTGAGGAAAATGTTTTTTTGACAAAGTTTGAGGTTTGCAAGGAATTCTGGGTGACAGACCTGGTGAAAGCCACACAAGTCACCCCATCCTGGATTCCCCTGGGTATGCATTTTTTTTAAATGTACAGGATGGATAGGTTTCCCTAGGTGCCAGCTGAGCTAGGGCCCAAATTCCACAGCTATGCACATTGCAAAAAAGGGTCGGTTTTCTGTGAAAAATCTGATGTGTCCTCGATGCTTTTTGGGCCATTTGCTGTCACAGGCACTAGGCCTACCCACACAAGTGAGATACCATTTTTATAGGGAGACTTAGAGGAATGCTGGGTGTGTGCAAGTTTGTGGCTTCCAGCAGATTCCAGAACTTTCCATCACAGAAATGTGAGGAAAATGTTTCTTTTTGGACAAAGTTTGAGGTTTGTAAGGGATTCTGGGTAACAGAACCTGGTGAGAGCCACACAAGTCACCCCATCCTGGATTCTCCTTGGTGTCTAGTTTTCAAAAATGTGCAGGTTTGCTAGGTGTCCCTGGGTGCCGGATGAGATAGGGCCCAAAATCCACACCTAGGAACATTGCAAAATAAGGGTCAGTTTTCTGTGGAAAAATCTCTTGTGTCCACGTTGCGGTTTGGGCTGTTTCCTGTCCTGGGCACTAGGCCTACCCACACAAAAGAGGTACCATTTTTATCGGGAGACTTGGGGGAATGCTAGGTGCATGGAAGTTTCTGGCTCCCCACAGATTCCAGAACTTTCCATCATGGAAATTTGAGGAAAATGTGTTATTTTGGACACAGTTTGAAGTTTGCAAGTGATTCGGGGTAACGCAACCTGGTGAGAGACACACAAGTCACCCCATCCTGGATTCTCCTCATTGTACAGGTTTGCTCGTTTTCCCTTGGTGCCAGCTGAGCTAGTGCCCAAAATCCACAGCTTTGCACATTGCAAAAAAAAAAAGTTTGGACAGTTCTCCTGAGGCACAGTGTCAAGACCGATTTGCATATGGCTGTGTCCAAACTGGGGAGGCTTAGTGAGCAGAACGATGATGGATTAAACCCAGATCTGTGACTGGGGGTGAGTGTCTGAAAAGTTTCAGAACTCTGTCCATCATCTCATTGTGTTTGCTATGTTTGCCCTAAGTGGCCAGGGTATGCCCAGGCGTGGATCCCTTGCTCACGTTGCCACTGGATTCAAGCTAGCCTGGCTGATGAGGAAAACTCCGAAACCGGTCCCACGATGCTTGTTTCTGGTCAAGGGAGGACCAGGCCTGGCAGTTCGGGCTGGACTGTTCCCATGAGGCACAGTGTCAAGACTGATTTGCATATGGATGGGTCCAAACTGGGGTGACTTAGTTAGCAGAAGTATGATGTTGGATTAAACCCAGATCTGTGACTGGGGGTGAGTGTCTGAAAAGTTTCAGCACTCCGTCCATCATCTTATTGTGTTTGCAAAATCCACAGCTAGGCACATTACAGAAAAAGGCTTTGTTTTCTGTGGAAAAATCTGATGCTTCCACATTGAGTTTTAGGTTGTTTCCTGTCGGGGGTACTAGGCTTACTCATACAAGTGAGCTACCATTTTTATCGGGAGACTTGAGGAAATGATAAGTGCATGGAAGTTTGCATCGCACTACAAATTCCAGAGCTTTCCCTCACGGAAATGTTGAAAATGTGGTTTTTGTGGACAAAGTTTGAGGTTTGCAAGGGATTCTAGGTACCAGGACCTCCTGGGGAAAGCCACACAAGTCACCCCATCCTGGTTGTGTACTTTTTTAACATGGAGTGGATTGCTAGGTTTTCCTAGGTGCCGGCTGAGCTAGGGCCCAAAATCCACAGCTATGCACATTGCAAAAAAAGGGTCAGTTTTCTGATGAAAAATCTGATGTGTCCACATTGTCTAATTTTAAAAAATGTACAGGTTTGCTAGGTTTCCTTAGATGCCGGTGAGCTAGGGGCCAAAATCCACAACTTTGCACATTGCAACAAAGGCTTTGTTTTCTGTGAAAAATCTGATGTGTCCATGTTGCGTTTTGGGCCATTTCCTACAACGGGCACTAGGCCTACCCACACAAGTGAGGTACTATTTTTATTGGGAGACTTAGAGGAATGCTGGGTGGGTGGAAGTTTGTGGCTTCCAGCAGATTCCAGAACTTTCCATCACGGAAATGTGAGGAAAAGATTTCATTTTGGGCAAAGTTTGAGATTTGCAAGGGATTCTGGGTAACACAACCTGGTGGAGACTCACAAGTCACCCCATCCCGGATTCTCCTCGTTGTACAGGTTTGCTCGGTTTCCCTTGGTGCCAGCTGAGCTAGGGCCCAAAATCCACAGCTTTGCACATTGCAAAAAAAAGGTTTGGACAGTTCTCCTGAGGCACAGCGTCAAGACCGATTTGCATATGGCTGGGTCCAAACTAGGGTGGCTTAGTGAGCAGAAGAACGATGATGGATTAAACCCAGATCTGTGACTGTGGGTGAGTGTCTGAAAAGTTTCAGAACTCCGCCCATCATCTTATTGTGTTTGCTATGTTCGCCCTAAGTGGCCAGGGTATGCCCAGACGTGGGTCCCTTGCTCACTTTGCCACTGGATTCAAGCTAGCCTGGCTGATGAGGAAAACTCCGAAACCCATCCCACCATGCTTGTTTCTGGTCCAGGGAGGACTAGGCCTGGCAGTTTGGGCTGGACTGTTCCCATGAGGCACAGTGTCAAGACTGATTTGCATATGGCTGGGCCTAAACTGGGGTGGCTTAGTGAGCAGAAGTATGATGATGGATTAAACCCAGATCTCTGACTGGGGGTGAGTGTCTGAAAAGTTTCAGCACTCCGTCCATCATCTTATTGTGTTTGCTATGTTCACCCTAAGAGGCCAGGGTATGCCCAGGTGTGGGTCCCTTGCTCACTTTGCCACTGGATTCAAGCTAGCTTGGCTGATGAGCAGTCAAACTCCGAAACTGGAACCAGGATGCTTGTTTCCGGTCCAGGGAGGACCTGGCCTGGCAGTTCGGGCTGGACTGTTCCCATGAGGCACAGTGTCAAGACTGATTTGCATATGGCTGGGTCCAAACTGGGGTGGCTTAGTGAGCAGAAGAATAATTATGGACTAAACCCAGATCTGTGACTGGGGGTGAGTGTCTGAAAAGTTTCAGCACTCCGTCCATCATCTTATTATGTTTGCAAAATCAACAGCTAGGCACATTACAGAAAAAGGCTTTGTTTTATGTGGAAAAATCTGATGCGTCCACATTGAGTTTTAGGTTGTTTCCTGTCGGGGGCACTAGGGTTACTCATACAAGTGAGGTACCATTTTTATCGGGAGACTTGAGGAAATGATGGGTGCATGGAAGTTTGTGTTGCGCTACAAATTCCAGAACTTTCCATCATGGAAATGTTGAAAACTTTTTTTTTTGGACAAAGTTTGAGGTTTGCACGGGATTCTAGGTACCAGGACCTCCTGGGGAAAGCCACACAAGTCACCCCGTCCTGGATTCCCCTGGTTGTGTACTTTTCAAACATGGAGTGGATTGCTAGGTTTCCCTAGTTGCCAGCTGAGCTAGGGCCCAAAATCCACAGCTATGCACATTGCAAAAAAAGGGTGAGTTTTCTGATGAAAAATCTGATGTGTCCACATTGTCTATTTTTAAAAAATGTACAGGTTTGCTAGGTTTTCTTGGATGCCGGTGAGCTAGTGCCCAAAATCCACAGCTTTGCACATTGCAAAAAAAGGCTTTGTTTTCTGTGAAATATCTGATGTGTCCATGTTGAATTTTGGGCCATTTCCTACAACTAGCACTAGGCCTACCCACACAAGTAAGGTACCATTTTTATTGGGAGACTTAGAGGAGTGCTGGGTGGGTGGATGTTTGTGGCTTCCAGCAGATTCCAGAACTTTCCATTACGGAAATGTGAGGAAAATGTTTCTTTTTGGACAAAGTTTAAGATTTGCAAGGGATTCTGGGTAACACAACCTGGTGAGAGACACACAAGTCACCCCATCCCGGATTCTCCTCATTGTACAGGTTTGCTTGGTTTCCCTTGGTGCCAGCTGAGCTAAGGCCCAAAATCCACAGCTTTGCACATTGCAAAAAAAAGGTTTGGACAGTTCTCCTGAGGCACAGTGTCAAGACCGATTTTCATATGGCTGGGTCCAAACTGGGGTGGCTTAGTGAGCAGAAGAACGATGATGGATTAAACCCAGATCTGTGACTGGGGGTGAGTGTCTGAAAAGTTTCAGAACTCCGTCCATCATCTTATTGTGTTTACTATGTTTGCCCTAAGTGGCCAGGGTATGCCCAGACATGGGTCCCTTGCTCACTTTGCCACTGGATTCAAGCTAGCCAGGCTGATGAGGAAAACTCCGAAACCGGTCCCACGATGCTGGTTTCTGGTCCAGGAAGGACCAGGCCTGGCAGTTCGGGCTGGACAGTGCCCATGAGGCACAGTGTCAATACTGATTTGCATATGGCTGGGCCCAAACTGGGATGGCTTGGGGGCATATTATCAAGAACGGCGTTAAAATTATCTCCGGTTTAGCGGCAGAAAACTGCAGCTAAAGCGGCGATAATGGGCTTGATAATATGCCCTGGAGAATTCCAATAAAAGCCCATGTTCACACAAGAACATGGACTTCTATTGAGATTCTCAAGGGCATATTATCAAGCCCATTATCGCCGCTTTAGTGGCAGTTTTCTGCCGCTAAACCGGTGATAATTTTAACGCCGTTCTTGATAATATGCCCCTTAGTGAGTAGAAGAATGATGATGGATTAAATCCAGATCTGTGACTGGGGGTGAGTGTCTGAAAAGTTTCAGCGCTCCGTCCATGTTGGACTTGGCCCTTTTGGCTAAAGTTCCCTAAACTTTTTGCTTTTCCTCTAGACCCCTTTTCTGACATAGTGTTGCCAACTTAGATGCTTTGGGCCTTTGCCACTGCTGATCAGTGTCAAAGTGCAAGTGCTCCCTGTGTAAAGTGTAATGGTCATTGGTTGTCCATGAGTGGTATGTTTGCCTTACTAGTAAAGTCCCTAGTAAAGTGCACTATGTGAACCAGGGCTGGTAATGCAAATGCTACTAGTGGGCCTGCAGCACGAATTGTGCCACCCACACAAGTAGCCTTAAAAAGGGAACTCAGGCCTGCCACTGCAGTGCCTGCACACAGTTTGTTAAACTGCCATGTTGTTCTGACAAGTGCACCCACTTGCCAGACCTTACCCTTCCCTTTCTATGCACATCAGACACCCCTATGGTAGGTCCAAGGTACCCCCTGGGCAGGGTGCAGTGCATGTGAAAGGTAGGACATGTACTAAGGTGTGTGCCATGTCCTGACAGTGAAATAATCTCCATTTAGTTTTTCACTGTTGAAAGGCCATCTTGCCCATAGGACAGAATGGGGAGGCTGTGTAATATGTTTTCCAGCCTATCTTCCCAAAGGCTTAAGATGGAGAGGTGAAGTTGAGTATGCCTGAACTCACAATGTAATAACACATCTTTTTATGAAGGTGGTTTTTGCATTGTGTGTTTAGAAGCCACTCTTTTAGAAGTGGCTGGGTTTTTGTGCTCTAACATTTGTGTGTGTCTCTGCCTGGTTGTGGATTGACTGTCTGGATTTGAAAGTGATAGGATCTGGGGAATGTCTTGACCCAGGGGAGGAGGTGAGACAGCAACAGGCTGTCCTGCATCTGGAGTGTAGGGGGAGGAGTAGCCCTTACAGGTGAAGAGGCCTGGGTTGAAGCCATAAAGCAATTGTCCCATCTCCTGCTGAGTGATTGAGAATCCAGACCTACACTATCAAAGGAATAAGGTGTCACTGGCAGGGAGGCACCCAGAACTGGTTTGAACAGGGGTTCGTACCCCCTGAACCCAAAGACTTCAAAGCCATTGAGGGGTGTAACTATGAGAGCTAAAGCCCCTGAACTTGGGAGACTGGCTTGATCAAGATTGAACAAGACTGGAGCTACTTCGTGGTCAAGAGGAACCTTTGCCAAGGAAGAAACAACTGATGAGACTAAAGGAAAGGACTGACCCTTGCTGTGTGTTCTGGGGTTGGCCTGCAGTTTGCTGTTTTAACCAAGGAAAGGCTAAAGGGACTTTGCTGTGTGCTGTGTCCCCCTGCTTGAAAGGACTTTGCTGTGCTGTGTCCTGAAGTAACTTATCCCCAAGGGCCCAAGGTGAGCTGGCTCCCTGTTGCGGAAACTCAGGAACACAAAAGTTTCCAGGAGAGTCTTAGCGACGCTGTGTGCATGTGCTTGTTGCAGCCTGAGACCCTCGTAAGAAGTGCCGTGTGATCGTGGGCACCTGGAGTCCAAGCAAAGATCAGCGATGCTGTGTGCGTCTGCTTTTTGCAGCCTGAGCCCTTCGTGAGGATCGTCCTGTTATTGTGTGCACCGGAATCCAAGTGAGTCTCAACGACGCTGTGTGTGCGTGCTTTGTGCAGTGTGAGACCTTCATCAGGATTCCCTTGTTATCGTGCACCGAAATCCAAGTGAGTCTCAGCGATGGTGTGTGCGTGTGCTTTGTGCAGCCTGAGACTGTGGAGGATTGCCTTGTTATCGTGCACCGGAGTCCAAGTGAGTCTCAGCGACGCTGTGTGCGTGTTCTTCATGCAGCCTGAGACCTTCGTGAGGAGTGCCCGGTGATCGTGCACCCGAAGCTCCAGCGAGTCTCAGCGACGCTGTGTGCATGTGCCCTGTGGCAGCCTGAGACCTTCGTAGCAGTAGCGGCCTGAACCGGCAGCCCCGGAAGAGCTGAGCCGCCGGCCCGAGCCCGCCGTTTCATCTGAGGCCCAAGTCGCTGGAAGAAGAGAGGAGAGTGGGTTCGCGCCCCCCAGGTAACCTGTGTCGATGCCTGGGGCGGGGTGCGGGCTCGGAGGGAGATGCTCTCGGCCTCTCTCTCATTTCGGCAGCGCGAGCCTCTGCTTCAGCTCGTATTGTGGCCCGAACTGGCCAAGGGAGTGGCAGTACCGGGGCCGGAGAGCGTAGCTGCACTTTTTGTTATTCCATACCCGTGTTGGGGTAACTGTTGACGGAGTACCTGATTGTCGTATTACACATTGCATCATTTCTGCATAACGAACTACCTGACTAGTGTATTACACATTGCATTACTCCTGCATAACGAACTACCTGATTAGTGTATTACGCATTGCATTATTCCTGCATAACAAACTACGGAGCATGCAAAGTTTATGCTACTACGCACTACGCAAATTAGACGTAGCAGAGTGAAAAACTGTGCTAACTGACATAGCATAGCACCAGTATAATAAATACCTACAAATGCTTTGATAAAACAATTTTCTATGCTAAACAGCATATAACCAATTCACAAAAGTGAACTTTGACAAGGAAAATATCAAGCAATGACTAGAGGTGATGATTTTGGGGTCCCCCCTAACCTAGGGGGAGGACCAAGCAGATGCCTTGAACACAAAAAGCATATCATGTGAACGATTCAGTGGTGGTCCCTTCCTCCTAGGACCACCCCAAGCACAGTTATGGGCAAAAATACAATCCCAACCAAAGGCCCTGCAAAGCATTATGGGACAAGATTAGCAGTGAATATTATAGTGTCCAATATCAAAATAATTATGCAGTTCAACTAGTCGTTACTAGATGTCCCTCACGAGTCAAACGCAAAAGCATTGAAATTATTAATACATCAAGCTGCAGTTCCAGTAGTCGTTACTAGATGTCCCTCACGAGTCAAATGCAAAAGCATTGAAACCCTTTCATGAAGCTTTTGCATTTGACTCGTGAGGGACATCTAGTAACGACTAGTGGAACTGCAGCTCTTTGTAGAATTATTTTGGTATTGGATACTATAATATTCACTGCCCACTGCCAATCTCGTCCCATAATGCTTTGCAGGGCCTCTGGTTGGGATTGTATTTTTGCCAATAACTGTGCTTGGGGTGGTCCTAAGAGGATGGGACCACCACCGAATCGTTCAAAAGATGTGCATTTTGTTTTCAAGGCATCTGCTTGGTTCTCCCCCTAGGTTAGGGAGGATCCCAAAATCATCACCTCTCTCACTGCTTGTTAATTTATCGTATTCAATTCTGTGAAATGACTATATGCATTTTTAGCATATATGAAGACACAGTTACTTATTTTATCTTAACTAGCACTGAGCAAGATACTTTTAGCAATTATTGTACAGTGTAGTCAAGCACACAAAATATGCTTCGTGAAGCTACGTGAAGTGCTACTATGCAAACTACACCATATATTGCATTGTTTCTGCATACCAAATTACCTGATTGTTGCGTTACGCATTGCATTCTTTTTCCATTGCAGGGTGCTTGATTGTTGCGTTACGCAGCGCATTGTTTTTCCATTGTAAAGTGCCTGATTCTAGCATTACGAATTGCATAATATTGTATTAGGACTACAGTGGACTGTTTGGAAGTGCTCATTAATATCGTCAGAACTTACAAGGGCTGGCTGACCTAACAACCAGCCAGGAGGAATATTACACATACTCATATGTTGGATTTATATTGTGTGGTCTTATCGTATATCTTTCTATATAAACTTTATACTCGTTTTTATAAAACTCGTGTGGAGTCCATTTATGATGTCATCATTGGGTTGCTGTGAGCGTGGTTGCAAATACTTTACACATTTGCCTTGAACATAAGCCTGGCTGCTCGTGCCAAGCTACCAAGGGGGTGAGCGGGGGTTATCTCAGATGGTGTCCTTCCTTTCCCTGATGTGGAAACGCGGGTCCCTATTTGGCCTAAGGTACCTACCTCAGCCAACCAGGGATCCCGGGTCTAAAAGTCCATCATCTTATTGTGTTTGCAAAATCCACAACTAGGCACATTATAGAAAAAGGCTTTGTTTTCTGTGGAAAAATCTGATGCGTCCACATTGAATTTTAGGTTGTTTCCTGTCGGGGGAACTATGCTTACTCATACAAATGAGGTACCATTTTTATCGGGAGACTTGAGGCAATGATGGGTGCATGGAAGTTTGCGTCGCGCTACAAATTCCAGAACTTTCCATCAAGGAAATGTGAGGAAAATGTGTTTGAGGTTTGCAAGGGATTCTAGGTACCAGGACCTCCTGGGGAACGCCACACAAGTCACCCCATCCTGGATTCCCCTGGTTGTGTACTTTTCAAACATGGAGTGGATTGCTATGTATCCCTAGGTGCCGGCTGAGCTAGGGCCCAAAATCCACAGCTATGCAGATTGCAAAAAAAGGGTCGGTTTTCTGATGAAAAATCTGATGTGTCCACATTGTCTAGTTTTAAAAAATGTACAGGTTTGCTGGGTTTCCTTAGATGCCGGTGAGCTAGGGCCCAAAATCCACAGCTTTGCACATTGCAAAAAAAGGCTTTGTTTTCTGTGAACAATCTGATGTGTCCATGTTGCATTTTGGGCCATTTCCTACAAAGGGCACTAGGCCTACCCACACAAGTGAGGTACCATTTTTATTGGGAGACTTAGAGGAATGCTGGGTGGGTGAATGTTTGTGGATTCCGGTAGATCCCAGAACTTTCCATCACAGAAATGTGAGGAAAATGTTTCTTTTTGGGCAACGTTTGAGATTTGCAAGGGATTCTGGGTAACAGAACCTGGTGAAAGCCACAGAAGTCACCCCATCCTGGATCCTCCTGGGTGTCTAGTTTTCAAAAATGTGTAGGTTTGCTAGGTGCCTCTAGTTGCCGGCTGAGTTAGGGCCCAAAATCCACAGCTAGGCACATTGCAAAAAATGGGTCAGTTTTCTGTGGAAAAATCTATTGTGTCCATGTTGTGTTTTGGGCCGTTTCCTGTCACAGGAACTAGGCCTACCCACACAAGTGAGATCTATTTTTATTGGAAGACTTGGGGGAGTGCTGGGTGTGTGGAGTTTGTGTCTCCCCACAGATTCCAGAACTTTCCATCACAGAAATGTGAGGTAAATGTGTTTTTTTTTTACAAAAGTTGAGGTTTGCAAGGGATTCTGGGTACCATAACCTAGTGAGAGCCACACAAGTTACCCCATCCTGGATTGCTGTGGGTGTGTATTTGTAAAAAATGTACAGGTTTGCTAGGTTTCCTTAGTTGCCGGCTGAGCTAGGGCCCAAAATCTACGGCTCTGCACATTGCAAAAAAAGGCTTTGTTTTCTGTGGGAAAATCTGATGTGTCCACATTAAGGGGCCAATTAGGATGGCGGTCGGAAAACACGCCGACCGCCATGGAAGCGGGAAATCACCGCCCGCATCAGCCGCGGAAAAACCGACGGAAGCATTAGGATCCACGTCGGTAGAATACGTACCGCGGCGGTAAAAATCCCAGAGAAACCGCCGTTCGCCTGCGGAGAAGAGCAAAACCCGTCCGCGGCGGGCGTTACAGCGCCGGTAAGAGCCCAAACGACCGCAACCGCAGCGGAGGCACCGCCAGCAACATTACGATAATACCGACACCGTCGCGGTGCGGTACACAGTTTCCGACCGCCACGGTCGACAATAGAGATGAATGAGAGAGCCGCCGGAAGCACCGTATCCAAAACACCGCCCCGTACGCTCCGTGAATAAAATGGCGGTCGCGAGAAAAACACACAACATGGCCACAAAGTGAAAAAACAAATAATGCATGCACCCAAAGAAAGCTAACACAGCCCAAAGACACACCCCTATGGCAAGCCAAAAAACTACAAATCCCAGAGCCACAAACACAACACACCTGTAACCAATACCCCATCCTGACACAACCACAGAGCCCAGTATAAATCCAGCCCCCAACAATACCACAATCCTTTGCAAAACTCCACAACTGAAGGCACATCCACCACAGCTGAAAGGAGAGGCAAACTGCACAACACACACACATCACCAATCACACCACAACCACTACCACAACTACCACACCTGCACCTCCAACCCTTTTTGCACAGCACACACCATACACATCACCACCACCACCACCGTTACAACTGCACCTCAAACACCCTTGCACATCACACACCATGGCATCCCAGAGAATGCCTAAATTCACAGAAAGTGAGCTGAGGGTCATGGTGGATGAGATCATTAGGGTAGAACCCCAACTGTTTGGGAACCTGGTCCAACAGACACCACTGGCAACAAGAACCACAATGTGGCGAAGAATCGTGGAGAAAGTCAATGCAGTAGGGTCCGTGCCACGCAACAGAGACAAAATAGTGAAGCGCTGGCACGACCTGAAGGCAGTGGTCAGGAAGAAGAGAACCAAGAACCATGAGCTGGCTCAGAGGACTGGCGGTGGCCCTCCCATTCCACCAAAAACTTTCACCGAATGGGAGGAGAAGGTGCTTGGCATACTGCATCCAGAGAGTCTCATAGGAATACCCGGGGGAGTGCAGGCTGGTAAGTACAAACAAATGCCTAACATCACACTGATATGTAATGTCTTGCTCCATTAAAAATATCATACCTCCTAGCTTCTAATGTAATGATGCGCACAACATGCTCCCCAAAACATCCCTCACACAAACAACAGTAACCACACCTCAACCTCCCCAAATGTAGCAAGCAACATCACCATGGGCACATGACTACACGCTGCCAGCGATACAACTCCCAGCAGGCCCCATACTCCCACAGCTGCGCAAGATGGAGCACTCCCCCCATGTGTCAGCCCTTGCAGTGCTCACCTCAACCTAACAGGTAGGTAGCCATTCCAACAGGGAGGTGTGGGTGGGTGGGTGGGAAGACTGCACAACAAGTCCCATCAGGCCTTGTACTCCCACAGCCCAGTAAGATGGAGCACTCCCCCCATGTGTCAGCCCTTGCAGTGCTCACCTCAACCTAACAGGTAGGTAGCCATTCCAACAGGGAGGTGTGGGTGGGTGGGTGGGTGGGAAGACTGCACAACAAGTCCCATCAGGCCTTGTACTCCCTCAGCCCAGTAAGATGGAGCACTCCCCCCATGTGTCAGCCCTTGCAGTGCTCACCTCAACCTAACAGGTAGGTAGCCATTCCAACAGGGAGGTGTGGGTGGGTGGGTGGGAAGACTACACTACAACTCCCAGCAGGCCTTGTACTCCCACAGCTGTGCAACATGGAGCACTACCCCCATGTGTCAGCCCTTGCAGTGCTCACCTCAACCTAACAGGTAGGTAGCCATTCCAACAGGGAGGTGTGGGTGGGTGGGTGGGAAGACTGCACAACAAGTCCCATCAGGCCTTGTACTCCCACAGCCCAGTAAGATGGAGCACTCCCCCATGTGTCAGCCCTTGCAGTGCTCACCTCAACCTAACAGGTAGGTAGCCATTCCAACAGGGAGGTGTGGGTGGGTGGGTGGGTGGGAATACTGCACAACAAGTCCCATCAGGCCTTGTACTCCCACAGCCCAGTAAGATGGAGCACTTCCCCCATGTGTCAGCCCTTGCAGTGCTCACCTCAACCTAACAGGTAGGTAGCCATTCCAACAGGGAGGTGTGGGTGGGTGGGTGGGAAGACTACACTACAACTCCCAGCAGGCCTTGTACTCCCACAGCTGCGCAAGATGGAGCACTCCCCCCATGTGTCAGCCCTTGCAGTGCTCTCTTCAACCTAACAGGTAGGTAGCCATTCCAACAGGGAGGTGTGGGTGGGTGGGTGTGAAGACTGCACTACAACTCCCACCAGTCCTGTTGTCACACACCACAGCAGCATTTACCACCCCACACACAACAATGTTGCAGATATGGATTCTCACTCATACAACCCATGGGTAGGTAACCATTCCAAAGGGGAGTGATGTTTGCAAGTGGTGACACAGCTGCACAACTCACAACAGGCCTACAACTCACACAGCTCACAATCATGGAGCACTTGTTCCACTCATAGGCATGTGAAGTGTGTGCACCTGCACATGACACCATGCCACCTACACCACAGCCCCCAAAAACACAATAATGCCAGAGTATGCCATAGTCAGTATGCACAAGGCACCGTACAATAATGACACACATTGTCTCAACCGTGCCAGGCATCACATACTTGAACACTGACAACCATCATGCAGGCCTGTAGCAGTGTCTGCCATGCAGGTGGGCAATGTGCAAATCAAACATGTCATACCACAGCTTTGCAATCTAAACAGTGGAGGTGGTGTCTACCCCACAACTACACTTCAGCTGGGACTCACAATGCCAAACTATGCACATCCAAAAGGTCCGGCAACACACACAGCCAACACAGTGCTACACTCCATTGCACAGCAGCACTTTGTCTGACTAAAATGTTCAAACGTCTCTGCTTGGTACCACCAATGTGTGTATGCAACCACAATGTTCACATCTCACACTGTCTATCTGGACAGTGTTGGTATAGTCTAGCACCAAAAGCACACATTGTCTGCACATGGCTGAGTACATCTCACACATACACCATGTTTGTACACAACATGTAAGTGTATGGATGCCCTGGGACAACTGCACCACCAGTACTGTGCTCATGGTTTCTGCTCCACGAATACAAGGAAACCATGATAGTGTGGAAGTGTTTTCTGGATGAGATGTTAGACCTGATGTATGTCACCATAGTGACAGTAAGCCATACCTCATGCCCTCTTCTGCCTACTAATGTTGGGGGGGTGAACCCCACAACCACATAGGTGGGGCAACAATGATGGGGGATATACAGCATGTCAAAATGTTACCTGACATGTATGGGCACTGAGCAACACACACACACATACTGCTCACCACACGCACATCACGTCATAAAATTGACCTTAAGGCACAGACCAATGTCATTGCTCACCTGCACCCCAAACGGTAGGTAGCCTTCTTCACAATTTGGATGGTGTCTTGTGATTTGCAAGTGGACCAAACAAACACACCTTGCATGCTGTTCCACCCCAATGTAGTATGTGAAATTACACACACAAACACAATCTCCAGCCATCCATTGTATGCTAACCACTCAACTCACAGGTAGGGACCTGCAACTCACAGGTCAGGGTGTGTGGGGGTGGGAAGCTCGCACAACCACTCACACAGCCCCTACTGACCTCCAGCACCCAAAACACATTACTCACTCACAATAAGATGCATGTGTCAGTCATTGCAATGTCCACTTCTGAAAACTGGAAGCTAGAATTATCATTCTGACTGCTCACACACTGGACCAAGATGGAAACCATCATCACACACACACAGAGATCACACAAATACAAGCAAAAAACAACAAACACAACGTATCACCAACCAACACAGGCAGCCAGATATGCATTAAAACAAACATGGGGGTAGAGGACACCTGGCCACTCATTGCACAACTGCACACCCAGGTAGCATTGGCAACCACAGTGTGCACACATCTGAGAAAATGGAACTGTGACAACAACCGAAGTGTGAAACTCTGTGACACATGTAGATGGAACTTTGTGAAAAAACATGCACAACACCACATGCCAACTGTCATTAGCAGTGGTCCAGGACACATAGGGCCAAATGAGGGCAACTGGAGCATGGTTGGAAGTGTGAATTGTGATATGTACACACACATTGTGAAGGTATGCATCTAAATACAATGTTGTGTCAATGTGCAGAGTGAACCGTTGCAAGTGCTCAACTGTTGACATATACGTTAACCTGGATAACATCTCAGTTACAAATTACTGGGTGCCAAGATAAACCTGTCGATGGAACCAATTTAAAATCCACAGGTTATGTCGTGCCAACTCCCAGAAAGGTAAAGTAATGCATGTACTGCAAAGGATGTTGATGTGCAAATGGATGTTAATCAATGTAAATTAGTATTGTGTACAACTGCTAGATGTAGTCACTGTTCATGCAACACTGCCAACACAAAATTTGATGTGTGCAACACATTCACCATTTCCCATCTGACCCACAGGTGACCAAGAACTAACTGCAGAGGATGACAACACCAACCTGCAGAGCCAGCCCACCCCCCAGGAACAGACACAACACGCGGAAGACTCCCTGGATTCCTTGGACGAGGAGCTCCCAGCCGCCCATTCTGGTGTGTCAGTCAGCGACCAGTCCCAGGCACCCATTGTCCCCACTACCACCACCACTGCAACCCCTGGCCCTCCTCACACAGCCACTGTCACGGCCTGTGTTTCCACCACCACCACAACCACAGCAGCCCGCAACACCCTCCCTGACCCGTGGGATGAGCACCCAACAACATCAACTGGTCAGGCCAGGGAGAGGATGCACCGGCACAATGTGACCAGCAGACAGGACCGTGGCAGCAGTGCAGGTGCGAGGGATAGGGACCAGATCCTGGGACCGATGCACTGGCACACATCGGGAGAGTCCTTGGGGCCTACGAACACGCCCAGGGACGAATAGGCCGGCAAGAGGAAGATTCACGGGAGCAACTCCTGCTGTTGAGGTCCATCAACACCAGCATGGGACAGATTGTAGGCCTCATGGGGCAGCTAGTGGCAGTTCTGAGGGAGAGGCTACCACAACATCCTACACCTCCGCCTCCCCCTGATGTGCAGCAGGGTGACACAGAATCATCCTCACCTGCGTCCACAGAGAGGGTTGATTCCTCAGACACCACTACCCCTGCAGCAGTGGCCCTCCCAGAAAAGCGCAAGAGGGGCCGTCCAAGGAAAGGCCAGAAGGCCACGTGTGCCAAAGCACCCGCCAAACGCAAGTCCCGGAGCCAGCCATGATGCCTGACCACTGCTCCACTGCATTGGCTTTCTTGAACGTTTCTACGTCACACTGCCATGTGACTGACATCTATCTGTTGGACTGGGTTACCTCAGCAATGTGGGCAGTACTCTGAGATCTCATCTACCATGACCGTCAACTCACTTCTCCAATGCCCTGCACTGTAAATTTTATCACCATCACATGTCACTATTGTAAATAAATACACCTTACACACATGTCCTTGGCTCTGCTTGGTGTTTACTACAGGATGTTGAACCGTCACCGTGTTGGACATGGTCCAGGGGGATGGAATGGAGGTAGACAAGGAGATGTCACAGGGACCTAGGGAACACAGCAGAATAAGAGTCACATTCATGGGTGTAGCATTGCACACATCACAAAACACTTCTCAACAAGTTACTCAAAAACACTATATCAACATGCAGCGACAGTCAGCATCATGACATACTGTATCACTATACCTCATCACACATACATTTGCAGGCAACAATGATTCAAAGAAAGGCTGCAGTCACCAATCTCACACACACACACACACACACAGCAAGAGCAACACCAGCAGACAATCTCGTCCCTTTCCACTGCGACACTCACCTTCAAGTGAAGTAGCGGGTGATGAGCTGTTGCCGCATATCCACACCTTCCTCCTCTCCACTGCCCTCGTCACTGGATCCAGGCTGATTTTCAGCACGGGGCCCGGGCCGATCATCTTCATCGTCCAGGATGAGGGGTATCGCCTTGCGAATGGCCAGGTTGTGGAGCATGCAGCAAGCCACCACAATCTGGCACACTTTACCAGGTGAGTACATGAGTGCACCTCCAGTACGGTCCAGGCACCGAAATCTTGACTTGAGTAGTCCAAATGTCCTCTCGATGACACGTCGTGTCCTCCCATGGGCATCATTGTACCGCACGTCAGCTGGTGTTACTGGATTCCGCAATGGACTCAGCAACCACGGGCGGTTAGGATATGCAGAATCACCTGGGTGTGAGAAACACAGATCAACCTTACTGTCCCACAATGCCATATAACAGCATGTCACACACACACACCACTCTCATCCACTATGCATACTCACCCACAAGCCATGCACGCTCTGGAAGTAGATTGGCCATCAGCTGGGGAACAATGCTGCTGCGCAGGATGTGGGCATCATGGGAAGATCCTGGAAACTTCGCACACACACGTGAAATGATCATGTTGGCAAAGCACACCACTTGAACATTCACTGAGTGTGAATGTTTACAATTCCTGTAAACATGTTCACGTGCCTGTGGTGGCACGAGTCCAACATGTGTGCAATCAATGGCACCAATGACATGGGGGATATGTCCAAGGACATAAAAGTCGCCTTTCACTGGCACCAACTCATGTCCCCTGGGGAAATGGATGTACCGATCTTTGTACAGCATCATAGCTGCCAGTACATCCCTCAACACCATGCTGAACATTGGCTGTGACATCCCGGCTCCACTAGCAACAGTGTTTTGGAAGGAGCCTGTTGCAAAGAAGTGCAGGCATGCCATCACCTTCGATGTTGGGGTGAAAGCCGTCGGATATGTGCGACGTGGCTGCAGGTGGGGCTCCAACATGGCACAGAGGTTCTGAATGGTTTGTCGGTCCAGCCTGAACTTACGGATTATCTCCTGATTCTCCATGTCCGCAAGCACGGTGAACGGACGATGGATATTTGGCCTCCTCCTCCTAGGACCAAGCAAAGTGCACATATGTCAGTGACACACACCATGAAATGTGCTTGAGAAATCATTTTGCAACATACATATCTCACATATGTAGACTTTTCACCATTTGGAAACATACTACATCACAAGTTCAAATGCATTGAGCACACCACCCATACACTGGCCACATTATCTACAGAACTCACCTGTGCACCACTCCAAGCACATTGGCATGCACAGTGTGACGTCCCAACAGCTGTGTGCACACACCTGTGACTATGACCCCCAGCCCATGAGAATATTCGTAATATATCCCTGACACACCATGTGGCGGGCCCTCATACAATTCACAATGGATGTCTGACACTGTAATGCATGCTTTCCCATCACATGCCATTACACTGCAGGTGTCACAACCAAAGTCAGTACCGACTCTGGGGTTGGTGTGCTGTGGACTTGGTATCAGTTTAATTCTCCATGATACGTCCAGGCAACGTACATTAGGGAAGATGTCGTATTACACATTTGAATGACCTGTGCCCTGTCTCGTCCCTCGTGACATGTCATTTCAATGCCTTGTGTTGCAATACCTGCATCGCAATGGCATGCCATGGACTACCTGCTATCGATTGGCTGTTTCCCCCTAAAAAGAAATAGGTTGCACATGTCACACGTCAACTACACACAAGCCACCGGCTGTACATGGTGGATACGTATCTGCATCTGTCAGACCCATTGTGAAATTTGCTGATGCACATTGTCCTGTCAGACCACATTGCTCTTGAGATTGTACCTACAGACATTGACCATTGGGTACTGTGGTGTTTCAGGAAAACAAACTTGACATTCGACATTTGGTTGTACAACACTTTTGACATGTGCCACTGTCAGTACCCATGCAATATATGTGCAACACATGTATGGTTTTTGTTGGTGACATGGAGTGCCTGGTCCCAGTGCTGCATGTTCCCTCATGAGGTTCCCTCAATCCATCAAACACTGGGCACTGTACATGTAGGTCTCCGCCAGGGGCGGTGCCTACCGCCTGCACCATGCGGACAGGCACCGCCAACCCCCCAGACACGATCGCGGTGTGCACAGCCAGTTATGTCCATGACGATGTCGGACTGAACGCACCGCCAGACACCTCACGGTCACTCCAGGCACTGTATGGCACCCATATGGTGGTACCTACCGCCTGCACCATGCGGACAGGCACCGCCAACCCCCCAGACACGATCGTGGTGTGCACAGCCAGTTATGTCCATGACGATGGCGGACTGAACGCACCGCCAGACACCTCACGGTCACTCCAGGCACTGTATGGCACCCATATGGCGGTGCCTACCGCCTGCACCATGCGGACAGGCACCGCCATGGACCATGCCCTTGCAGCCAATGGGAAGCACCCTCGTGGTAGCCATAAGCGATTCTGAACATCGCGGTAGGCGTGCACCGCCGGCGCGGAGCCGGTCACTGGAGGCATTTGAATGATGCACCGCCGCGGTAGCGCGCGGCTGACCCCTGCGGTGTGTCACCGCCATGGACCATGCCCTTGCAGCCAATGGGAAGCACCCTCGCGGTAGCCATAAGTGATTTTGAACATCGCGGTAGGCGTGCACCGCCGGCGCGGAGGTGGACATTGGATGATTTTGAATGAGGCAGACCTGGTACACCAATTGCAGCACCCTGGGACCACTAACACAGCCCCAGAGGGCTATATATGTGTGGGAGGGTGTCCCACATTTCCACAGCTACCTGTGCCTGCTGAGTGCCACCCTCCACCTGCTGATGCCTCCAGGGACTGCTGAGTGCCACCCTCCACCTGCTGCTGCCTCCAGGGACTGCTGAGTGCCACCCTCCACCTGCTGCTGCCTCCAGGGACTGCTGAGTGCCACCCTTCTCCTGCTGCTGCCTCCAGGGACTGCTGAGTGCCACCCTCCACCTGCTGCTGCCTCCAGGGACTGCTGAGTGCCACCCTCCACCTGCTGCTGCCTCCAGGGACTGCTGAGTGCCACCCTCCACCTGCTGCTGCTGCCACCTGTCCATAGTGATGTCGAGGACTCAGAAGATCCGTGCCAGTCCCTTCACCAGCGAGGAGCTTGAGGTCCTGGTCGACGGAGTACTTGCACAGTACTCACGGCTTTATGGTGCCCCTAATGTTGTGGTAAGTCTCCAGGCCTGTGAGTGAGAGGGCAGACTGGGCACACGTGGGG
Organism: Calotriton arnoldi; assembly: GCA_963921515.1. Lineage (NCBI taxonomy): Eukaryota > Metazoa > Chordata > Amphibia > Caudata > Salamandridae > Calotriton > Calotriton arnoldi. Next base: position 1,266,434 of record CAWUFW010001945.1, on the reverse strand, counting down.
AGGAGGTGATACCGTATGTGTCAGTGGGTGTTGGGCTCTGACATGCACTGCCTTGCATGCTGTCTCCGGCAGGAAGGGCTTTGTGGGCTCATTCACACGTTTCCCTGCATGCCCATCCAGATTAGTGGGACATATTTTGTGTGGTTTGCCATACATTGCAGCAGCATTCAGGTGATGCAGGAGTCAGGACAGTGATTGCTTGTGTGTATGTCCGGTTGCTCAGGAATGTCCCTCTCTGTGTCAGTCCACCTGACCTGCGCAGTCACAGCAAAATTCAACATGTACTCATCACTGCAGGTACAGTGTGTTCCATGTGACTTTTGTTCCCATCTCCTCATCTGAGTCCCATCTCTGCCAGTAGATTGCAGAGGAGCAGCTGTCTGAGGAGGGTGTGTGTCTGACAGTTGTTGTCACTCTATGTGAGTTCCAAGACACAGTTTGTGTTTCACAGGGCTGGGACACTTGGGTCTGCACAGTGTTGGACACAGTGACTTTATCAGCACTACCCATGTCTTGCTAAATTATCAATGTGTTGTTGTATGTCACTACAGACAGTAGATGTGAGCATACTACACATTGCTTGCTGTGTTGGTATCCTGCATGTGAATGAGATGTGGAGGTACTCTGTCCACTGTCCCACATGCATGCATGTACGGCTGGGTGTCCAATTACATTGTACCATGTTCTAAGCAGTTTAGCCTCTGTTACAGTAGTTGCAGGAGTTAGGAATGAGTCACGGTTGTTCTACTGCACTGCTTTTGTGTTGCATTGTACACTGTGTCACTGATGTCTCACCCCTCTTGTCTCCCATGCTTGCAGCTGAAGGTCCACCAGCGTAAAGCCGTTTGGAGGGCCATTGCCTCCAAGGTGCGGGATCTGGGGGTGTCGAACTGAAGGCGGACCCACTGTCATAAAAGGTGGGACGACATCTGCCGGCTGAGCAAGAACGTGGCCGAGATGACGCTGGGGCAGCTCCCTCGAACTGGCAGGTTGGCTAGGCGCCACATGACTGCACTAATGGCCCGTATCCTGGCTGTAACACAACCTGAGCTGGGCAGACAATTGAAGGAGCATCAGCAGCAAGCTAGGGGTGAGTATGTGTTGCAGGCTGACTTTGGATGGGAGTGGGTGCATTTTTACAGTGACTGTGCAAATTGACAACTATGTGACGTTGGTAGTGAGTTGCATGTGATTTTTGCCTTTGCGCTCTGTGCTGTGTGTATCTGCCATGCATTTGCCCAACCTGCGCTTTGTTACATCACTTTAGGCACTGTGGATTTCTGTTGCATTTGGACATGTTGCCTTCATGTACCTTAAGCGGTGTGGTGTTTGTCTCTCAACTGGACATACATGCTAGTGTGCCAACTGTGAGTGCTTGTCATTGGATGCGTGCAATGCCAGACCTCAGATGTCTGGCAGTAAGTGTTAGTTCTGTTGATGCCACTTCACTCACAGTGCTTCTCTCTCCCATGCAGCATCTCCTGTATGTGCAGAACAACAGGGTGGGGACACCAGTGGTGAGGCGTCAAGTGCAACAGCCGCACCGGAGCATACGGACACAGATGGAAGCAGCACAGAGGAGGGGGACAGGAGTATGCTGGAAGAGTCACAACTGGAGACCCAAAGCTCCACGTCATCTGAGGACAGCGGTGATACATCCATGTTGGGGGGTACAGGGAACGGGGAATCTGCCTCCTCTTCTGCAACACAACATCCAGTGCCCAGCCTCCCTTCAGCCTCCACAGGTGCTGCCCATGTCCGTAGTGGTAGGAAGCCCAGAGTCACCTTCACCCCAGGCACTGCTGCCCCAGCCCATGTCAGCCCTGCTGCCCTCAGTGCTGAGGCAGTCGAACTATTGCGGCAGCTGTGTGTTGGGCAGACAGCACTTCTCAATGCCTTCCAAGACCATGATAAGAAGTTGGGGCAGGTCATAGCATTCATGGAGGGCATACATTCGGATGTGGGTGGGCTACACCGCACTGTGCAGTCCCTATCATCTAACGTGACATCAGCCCTGCAACAGGCACATGGTCAGGGAGCAGCTCCCATCACTGTGTCCGTCCCCGTGTCACTGTGCACCTCTGACGACAGTGACACTGCCCAGCAGCGCAAAAAGCACCAATACTCCACCCGCAGCACACAGGAGCAGCAGCAGCCCAAGCGGACTAGGGCGCAGACACCATCACCACATAGACGTAAGGCCAGCCCAGAGCACAGGGAGAAAAGCCCATCAGGCGTCAAGCAGGCCCACAGAGCTAGGAAACAGGCATCAGAGTCACAGGCCTCACCTTCCTCCTCCACCAAAGACTCCCCTGTCCCACAGACGTCTCGCAGAGGCAAAATGCCTGTTTCCACACCCAGTGAGAAGGTGTTGCCTGTTGACGTCACACAGGATGAGGGCCACATGGATGATCCACCCTTGACCTCCACTCCCATCACAAGCCCTGTGAAGCCAGCACGTGAGGACACTGTAGGGGCCAAACATGGTAGACGGGTGAAGGCAGTGCCTACAAAATCCCCCGGCAAGCGCACAGCAGGATCCAGCATGTCCCCAGAGGGAGGGTCACCATCTGCAACTGAATCAGCTTTGGTGGTAGTGTCACCTGTGGTGTCCGCCCCAGTTCCCATTGATCCAAAGACAGGGAAGCCTTTCAGGATCCCCAAAAAGTGGAAAGGCACCCCTCCACAGTCTCCTGCCCAGACTGTATCTCAGCAGAGCTTGAGTCCACCTCCCCGTGCCACCACCCCACCTGGTCCAAGCAGCCCCCCAGCTTCCCAGAGCGGAGATGGCTCTACCACAGTTGTTCCTCCCACTGCCCAGGGCAGCCCTCCAACTGACACGGACACACAGTCAGCTCCAACACATACAGACAGCCCCATCTGAGTGTCTGTCACCCTCACACACACCTGTCTGTCCACAGCGGTGCCTGTGATGCAGATTGTCAGCCCCATGACTCTGGTGCTGGGCATGCCATGGTACAGTCGCACACATTCCCTGTGCAGCTCCAGATGTCCCTCCTCTGCACATTGTCCTGGCTACTGGCCTTGCTGTCCACTGCTGTCTGCTCCCTGCCTGTACAGCACCTGATGTCCCTAGTCTGCACATTGTACTGGCCTTGCTGTCCACTGCTGTCTGCTCCCTGCCTGTACAGCACCTGATGTCCCTAGTCTGCACATTGTCCTGGATACTGGCCTTGTGATTCACTGCTGTCTGCTCCCTGCTTGTACAGCTCCAGATGTCCCTACTCTGCATATTGTCCTGGCTACTGGCCTTGCTGTCCACTGCTGTCTGCTCCCTGCCTGTACAGCACCTGATGTCCCTAGTCTGCACATTGTACTGGATACTGGCCTTGTGATTCACTGTTGTCTGCTCCCTGCCTGTGCAGCTTCTTATGGACTTCATCTGCACATTGTACTGGCCACTTGCCTTGTTTACTGCTGTATGTTTACTCCTCAACACCCGCTCCGCCCGCAAACACGCCATCGAACTCTGGGACCTTCTCGACTCAACCTCCCCAGACGTCGCATTCCTGACGGAGACCTGGCTGAATCCCGCTTCAGCCCCCGACATCGCCATTGCCATCCCGGACGGATACAAGATCACCCGCAGGGACCGCACCAACAGAGTCGGAGGAGGCATCGCCATCGTCCACAGGGACACCCTCAGAGTCTCAACCAACACCGACGACACCCTCAGCACCGCCGAACACATGCACTTCCAGATCCACACCGATCCCAACACCACCCTCAGAGGAACCCTCATCTACAGACCCCCCGGACCCCGACCACAGTTCAGCGATTCCATCGCTGACTTCGTCAGCACACACGCCATCGCCTCCACGGACTACATCCTCCTCGGGGACCTGAACTTCCACCTCGAGAACAACAAGGACACCAACTCCACCACCCTGATCGACAACCTCACCACCCTCGGACTCAGACAGCTCGTGACTACACCCACCCACGCCACCGGCCACACGCTAGACTCCATCTTTTCCGCAAGCCCACACGTCTCCTTCAACCACACCTCCGAACCCCACTGGACTGACCACCACTGCATCCACTTCACCTACAGGAAGCCCACCATGCACCTCCGCACCGAACAAATGCCTCGCCGCTGCTGGAGCAGAGTCACGGAAGACCAGCTAACCACAACCCTCGCCCCTGAGCCCACCCGCCCGAACCCTCCGACCCCGACACCGCCGCCCGCAACCTCAGACAGTGGATCGACGACTGCGCCAACACCCTCGCCCCGCTCAAGAATCCGCCCAACAGCCACACCAGCAAGAAAGCCACCTGGTTCACCGAAGACCTCCAGGCCTCCAAACGAACATGCCGAAAACTGGAGAAGATCTGGCTCCACGAACGGACAGCGGACAGCTACGCCGCCCACAAGAGCGCCACCCGCAATCACCATCACCTCATCAGATCCGCCAAAAGGGCCTCACTCAAAGACCGCCTAGACAACAACGCACACAACAGCAAAGAGCTCTTCAACATCGTGAAGAACTCTCCAACCCCAGCTCCAACACCAACGACATCCAGCCGTCGCAAGACCTCTGCGACTCACTGGCCACCTCCTTCCACTGCAAAATCGCCGACATCCACGACAGCTTCAACACCACGACCGCCCCGGCAACCACCGAGACCACTGCCCCCACAACCACCAACCGCCTGCTCTCCTGGACCAACATCAACGACGAGGACACCAGCGAGATCATGAACACCATCCACTCCGGTTCAACGCTAGACCCGTGCCCTCACCACATCTTCAACAAAGCCAGTACAGCCATCGCGCCCCATCTCCGGAAAATAATCAACATCTCCTTCGAGACAGCAACCTTCCCGGAAAGCTGGAAGCACGCCGAGATCACCGCCTTACTCAAGAAACCCAAGGCAGACCCCAAGGACCTCAAGAACTTCCGACCCATCTCTCTGCTCCCGTTCCCCGCGAAGGTCACCGAGAAAATCGTCAACAAACAACTGACCCGCTACCTCGAGGAGAACAACATCCTGGACCCTTCCCAGTCCGGCTTCCGCAGCAACCACAGCACCGAAACCGCCCTCATCGCCGCCACCGATGACATCAGGACCCTGCTAGACAGCGGAGAAACAGCAGCCCTCATCCTCCTGGACCTATCAGCCGCCTTCGACACGGTCTGCCACCACACACTACGAACACGCCTTCACGACGCCGGGATCCAAGAGAAGGCCCTGGACTGGACCACATCCTTCCTTTCCGGCAGAACACAAAGCGTCCGCCTCGCCCCTTCCGATCCAAGGCCACCAAGATCATCTGCGGCGTACCCCAAGGCTCCTCCCTCAGCCCAACGCTGTTCAACATCTACATGGCACCCCTCGCCCACGTCGCCCGACAGCACAACCTCAACATCATCTCCTACGCCGACGACACCCAGCTGATCCTCTCCCTCACCAAAGACCCTCACACTGCCAAAGCCCACCTCCACGAAGGAATGAAGGCCGTCGCCGAATGGATGAGGACCAGCCGCCTGAAGCTGAACTCGGACAAGACGGAGGTCCTCATCCTTGGTTCCAACCCTTCAGCCTGGGACGACTCCTGGTGGCCAACATCACTGGGAACAGCCCCGCCACCCACCGACCACGTATGCAACCTAGGGGTCATCCTCGACCCCACCCTCTCCATGACTAAGCAGGTCAACGCCGTTTCCTCATCCTGCTTCAACATCCTCCGAATGCTCCGCAGGATCTTCAAGTGGATCCCCACCGAAACAAGAAAACAGTCACCCAGGCCCTCGTCACCAGCAGGCTGGACTACGGAAACGCCCTCTACGCAGGAACGACGGCTAAGCTCCTGAGACGGCTGCAACGCATCCAGAACGCCTCTGCACGTCTTATCCTCGACATCCCCCGACACAGCCACATCACACCCCACCTGAGAGACCTGCACTGGCTCCCTGTCAACAAGAGGATAACCTTCAAGCTCCTCACCCACGCACACAAAGCACTCCACAACTCCGGACCAGCCTACCTCAACAGACGACTCAGCTTCTACACCCCCACCCGCCAGCTCCGCTCGACCAGCCTCGCCCTCGCCACAGTCCCCCGCATCCGGAAAACGACCGCCGGCGGCAGATCCTTCTCCCACCTCGCCGCCAAGACCTGGAACACCCTCCCCACCAACCTCCGACAGACCCAAGACCTACTGGCCTTCAGAAGACTCCTCAAGACCTGGCTCTTCGATCAGTAGCAGCACCACCCCCCTCTTCCCCCAGCGCCTTGAGACCCTCGCGGGTATGTAGTGCGCTTTATAAGTGACATGATTGATTGATTGATTGATATGCCCCCTGCCTGTGCAGCTACTGATGTCACTACTTTGCAGAATGGACTGGCCTTGTTTACTGCTGTATGCCCCCTGCCTGTGCAGCTTCTCATGGACTTCATCTGCACATTGTACTGGCCACTTGCCTTGTTTACTGCCGTATGCCCCCTGCCTGTGCAGCTACTGATGTCACTACTTTGCAGAATGGACTGGCCTTGTTTACTGCTGTATGCCCCCTGCCTGTGCAGCTTCTCATGGACTTCATCTGCACATTGTACTGGCCACTTGCCTTGTTTACTGCTGTATGCGCCCTGCCTGTGCAGCTTCTTATGGACTTCATCTGCACATTGTACTGGCCACTTGCCTTGTTTACTGCTGTATACGCCCTGCCTGTGCAGCGTCTCATGTGAATACTGTTCAGATTGCATGCCCACTGGGCTTGCTGTTGGCAACATTTGATGTCTCACAGTGCAAAATGATAATAAACACAGTTGGTCCTGTTGTGAATTGTGTCAGTGTCCTTCCTGAATAAAGATGTTTCTGTTTGCCCATGGTTTCCTGTGTCACATGCTCAGTATGCCACAGCAACATTGCCAATGGGTTGTATATCATTTCAATGTTGTTGCAGGGGTGAGAGGGACTTCATTTCTACCTGACTGTGATACTTATGGGTGCAGTGCAGGTGTTTGGCAAGGTCATCTTGTTGTCATCATCCTTCTTTGCTCATGTTATCTATGGTGGACACATGTAATATTTGTGGGTAATGGCAGCACAGGGTGGGAGTTTAGGCACAGGCTTACATGCAGGCAGTCCAGGGGCCTCTGGTCTGTGTGAGCTTCATTTCTGTGTGCAAAGCAGTGTAGTTGTATGCACATCTTTTGGTTATGAGTCATCCAGGTACCATGGCTTCCAATGTGTGCACTTGGGTGTTGGATAAGTGTGTGGTGTGAAAGGGGTGGCTGTGGTGACTGTGGATGTGTGTGCACCTGCATTGTCAACTACTCCCATGTGTCACCCTGGAGTGGTGTGCTTGTGTGTGTACTTGATGTGCCCTGTGGTTGTGTTTTGAGCACATGATAGTGTTGTGTGGTGCTGCTGTGGAGGTGGTATGTGTGAGATATCCTACTTGTGCATGGCAGTCATGTAGTGTGTCACTGAGCCCTGTGTGTTGTGCTGCAGATATTCTCCTGTACAATGTTTGTATTCTTATGTGTGGCTGGTCAGTGATTGAATTGAGGGCCTTCCTTTCCTCCCTGTGCCTATACATTGGTGGACATGCAGTGTCCATGAGTTGTTGCATTGTGGTGACTGTGAGTGTGTTGAGTGGCTGTGTCAGCCATGTGTGCTGTGATGGGTTGTGTGTGCTCTCAGATGTCTCTTGTCTTGCATTTTCATCACACATGCTGGTTGGTTGTGTCCCTGCCCTTCCATTTGTGGGCACCTGACTTTGGTTTCCTATGTGTTGTCCTCCATTGTTGCTGTCATGTGGTGTGTGTATGTGTCTGTGAGTCAGGGTGGTGTGGTGTGTGTGACTTGTCAGGTGGTGTGTGCAGTGTGATGTTTGGTCCTCATCTATGTGTGTGTGTACATGTTGTGCCTGTCCTCTGTGTCCTTGCCTTGTGTGTGATGTTGTGGTGTGTGTGTGTTGGCTGGGTAATGGGGAACTGTGCTATGTGTTGTTGTGCAAAGAGTCCTGCTGTGGCTGTGTCTGCAGTTGTGGTGATGTGGGTCATGGTGGTGATTCAGTTGTGTGGTTGTTGTGCAGCAGTGGTACTTGGGTGGCACATGTTGTGTCTCTTCAGGGAGGTGTCTGGGGTGTTGTTGGTGTAGTTGTGTGTCTGTGCTATTTGCCCAGTGCCCTTGGTTGGCGAGTACCCTGGGCTCTGCATTGTGTACAAGGTTTACTGTACAGTGACCACGGCGGTGACATGACCGGGACATTTGTTCATGATTGCGGAGCATGTGTGGCAGTATGTGGCGAGGTGTGTTTGTGACAGGGGGGACATATGTGTGTTCAGTGGTTGCTGTGTGCCTGTGCCCACAGGGGTGTGTGGTGTTCCCATGTGACGTTTGCCATCCTGGGGCTGTGTGTTGTGTTGCCTGCACTGTTGTGTGTGTACGTACCTGCGGATGCGTCCGCGGCGGTGGATGGCTTGCAGGTGGTGATTCATATATAGCACCGGGATGGCGTGTAGGGCTGGATCCATCGCGGTGTGTTCCGGGTGTCTCTTCTGTGACTCCGCTGTGGTGTCTCCGCTGTCTCTAGCTATGCAGTATCTCCATCACGGTACGCTGTCCTGTTTCCGGCATCGTGATATCCTCGGCGGACGGGACGTCATTCCGCACGGCGGTGTGTGGTGATTGGCTTACTCCGCCGCGGTGCCGGGCGCTGTTCGATGGCGGTCGGCGTTACACCGCGGCGGACGGGAAATGCCTATGTTTTCCCATCCTAATATGGCGGACGTGAAGACCGCTGCTGGCGTGCGGAAAAAGGCATTTTTCCGCACCGCCGCCACCGTGGTCGTGCCTCCGCCAGACATCCTAATAGACCCCTAAGTTTTGAGCCGTTTCCTGTTGCGGGTACTAGGCGTACTCATACAAGTGAGGTACTATTTTTATCGGGAGACTTGAGTAAATGATGGGTGCGTGGCTCCCCACTGATTCCAGAACTTTCCATCACGGAAATGTGGGGTAAATGTCGTTTTTGGACAAAGTTTGAGGTTTGCAAGGAATTCTGGGTACCAGAGCCTGGTGAAAGCCACACAAGTCACCCCATCCTGCGTGTGTACTTTTAAAATATTTACAGGTTTTCTATGTTCCCCTAGGTGCTGGCTGAGCTAGGGCCAAAAATCCACAGCTATGCACATAACAAAAAATGTGTGTCCACATGGCGTTTTGGGCCGTTTCCTGTTGCGGGCACTAGGCCTACCCTCACAAGTGAGGTACCATTTTGATCAGGAGACTTGGGGGAATGCTGGGAGGGTGGTTGTGTGTGGCTCCCCACAGATTCCAGAACTCTCAATCACGGAATGTGAGTAAATGTATTTTTTTGACAATGTTTGAGGTTTGCACGGGATTCGGGGTACCAAAACCTGGTGAGAGCCACACAAGTCATCCCATCCTGGATTGCCCTGGGTGTGTAGTTTTAAAAAATGTACAGGTTTGCTAGGTTTTCTTAGGTGCTGTCTGAGCTAGGGCCCAAAATCCACAGCTTTGCACATGGCAAAAAAAAGGCTTTGTTTTCTGTGGGAAAATCTGATGTGTCCACATTGAGTTTTGGGCCGTTTCCTGTCACGGGCACTAGGCTTACTCATACAAGTGAGATACCATTTTTATCAGGAGACTTGAGGAAATGATGGGTGTGTGGACGTTTGTGGCTCCCCACAGATTCCAAAACTTTCCTTCACGGAAATGTGGGGTAAATCTGTTTTTTGGGACAAACTTTGAGGTTTGCATGAGATTTTGGGTACCCAAACCTGGTGAAAGCCACACAAGTAACCCATCCTGGATTCCCCTGCATGTGTACTTTTAAAAAATGTATGGGTTTGCTAGGTTTCCCTAGGTGTCGGCTGAGCTAGGGCCCAAAATCCACAGCTAAGCACATTGCAAAAAAAGGTCCGTTTTCCGTGGAAATATCTGATGTGTCCACATTGTATCACGAAAATATGAGGTAAATGTGTTTTTTCTGACAACGTTTGAGATTTGCAAGGGATTCTGGTTACCAGAACCTGGTGAGAGCCACACAAGTCACCCCATCCTGGATATCCCTGTGTGTGTAGTGTTAAAAAATGTACAGGTTTCCTTAGGTGCCAGCTGAGCTAGGGCCCAAAATCTACAGTTATGCACATTGCAAAAAAAGGCTTTGTTTTCTGTGGAAAAATCCGATGTGGCCACATTGCATTTTGTGCTGTTTCCTTTCGTGGGCACTAGGCTTACTCATACAAGTGAGGTACCATTTTTATTGGGAGACTTGGGAGAATGCTGTGTGTGTGGAATTTGGTGGCTCCCTACAGATTCCAGAACTTTCCAACTCAGAAATGTGAGGAAAATGTTTTTTTGGTGCCGGCCGAGCTCGGGCCCAAATACACAGCTAAGCACATTTGGCTTTTTGGGATCTGTAGGCAAGTGCCCCTTTTTGCATGGTTGCCTCCCACTTTTTGCCTGATGTTGATGTTCTTTGTCTAAGTGTGACCTGGGTTCCTGACAATCAGGTACCAAGGGCCTATGTTCTTTCCCTAAACGTTTACTGTTGCAAACCTAAATTGGCAACTCCCTAGCCACATGTAAGTCCCTTGAAACAGGTACCCTAGGTACCAAGGGCCCTGTGACCAGGGAAGGCCTCTAAGGGCAGCAGCACATATTGTGCCACCCTTAGCGGTCCTGTACCTTAACACACACACACTGCCATTGCAGGCTGCGTGTTTTGGTGCAGTGAAAAGTAAAGAGTCAAAATAGCACACATCCATGTGTGCCATGTCTACAGCCACTGCCTCTGGTATAGGTAAGCCACCCCTCTAGCAGGGTGCACTATACCACTGCTGAGGGTACAGGTGCATGAGCCCTGTACCCCCACAGTGTCTAAGTCTATTCTTAGACATTGTAAGTGCAGTTAAGCCATAAAGAGTAAATGGTCTGGGAGTTTGTCATTATCAATTCCACAGCACCATAATGGCTTTACTGAAACCTGGGAAGTTTGGTACCAAACTTCTCAGCACATTAAACCCACACTGTGCCAGTGTGGGATTTAATGCAAAATGCACTCAGAGGGCATCTTAGAGATACCACTTGAAAAACGACCTAACTCTAGTGTCCTGCTGGACTGGCTGCTTGCCAGCTACCACCCCCAGATATGTTTCTGGACCCCTGGGTTGAGAGCCTCCCACTCGTGGGGTCCTGAAACTAAGCACATCCTGTGCAGAGGTGCTAAGCCTCCTCCCTCAGGATGGGCAGGGCCCACGAAGGGGAAGCTTCAAAGGCTTGCCGCCTTTGTGAGCTGACCCAGCCATTTGCTGCTCCCAGGAACTAGCCACCACCAGTTCTGACCCCCACTTTGGGCTTGAGAATTGGTGGGAAAACCAAGATAGGAGGAGAGGTGTGCCCACCTTTGCCAACCCCACCCCTCAGGTGGGGGAGGCGAGGTGAAGCACAACTCTCAGTCCCCGCCATTTTGAAGATGGGGGACCCAGATGACCTGAGTGAGGCTTAGGCCCCCCGTGGAGGGTGGTATTATAGGGGGAAGAGACCCATTGGTCCCAACCTGTACCTACCTAAGTTTAGTATTTAGGGGCAACCCTGAACCTTGCCTCCTCAGACAAGAAGAAAGAAGAAGGACCGAAAAGCTGTGCTGAAGGAAGAAGAGGAGGACACCAACTGACTTGGCCCCAGCCCTACCGGCCTGTCCCGACCTCCACCTGCTCCAGCGGAATCCCGTTGTGTCTTGCAGCCAGCAGCACCCCAGAACCCGGAGGACCTTCCCTGCCTTCCCTAAGAAAACTTTGTCTCCCGTGAGCACCAGATTTGCTAACTGACACACTCTGGCTCAGGCCAAATCTGTGAGTCTGCACCACTCTGCACCCGATGCCCACAGCCCGAGTTCAAGTGGCCCAACATCATGAGGAGGTTTCCTCAGCGATCCTGACCTGGTATCTGGTGATCCCTGACCTACCTCAAGTCTCCCGACGATGCCTGCAGCCCTAAACTGGAATATTCCCCCAACCGCGACCGGAACCGGTAAGGAAAACCCGACGCCAAAAGACACCCTTGCACCCGATTCCCCACGGCCTTGGGTGGCCCAACCGACGTTGTCCCAGCATCTCACAACATCCCAACTTACCTCTCCAACTGGTGGTCGCCTCCAGAAAATCTTCGTGCCCGAGCCTGCAGTATTTGTTCTGTCCGGAGCTTCCCCATTGAAACCAACAGGGCTTACGACGGCGATCCAGCACCCTGCACGCGGCCGCCCCTGCGCCGCTGTGGGTGCACCTTGTGTTCTAACTTGGATCCCCCCCTTGCCCTGAGCTAATCCCTAGGAGCTTTGCTCCCACATCCAAGTGGCATGCCCGTGAGCAGCCACCAACCGTTGCCCTCCACCTCCCATTGGATAACATCGGGCCTCAGCACTCTGCACCCGGCCACCCTATTGCTGCTGAGGGTGCTCTTTGAGTGCATCCTTGAGCCTGGGGGAACCCTTGTTCTAACCCAAGAAACCCAACTCCCACAACCAAGAAATTACCTTGAAATCGATAACTTCATTTCCTCCCATAGGATTGCATTGACTGCTTTTCTGTGAAAAACGTTCTAAGTGTAGAGTTGGAAATTGTATGAAAACCTAAGAAACTGTGTTGTGACAAAAACTAACTTAGTTACCTTTTATCCAGGAAATGTCCCAGTGTGATATCTAGGCATATCACACTGAGTAAAAAAAGTAATCTAAAAAGTAATCAATTTAAACTGTTTTCTGAATATTTGACTTACCTGTAACACAGCCAACTGCATCCCACTGCATTCAACTGTATTACACCTGAAAAGTACTATTTTATTTACCTGCACCAGGTGTTGCTTGGTTCTAAAAATAAAATACAACAAAAAAATATTTTTGATACAAACAATTGGTCTGAGTTCAGTCTTTGAGTGTGTGACATCATTTCTCGCCTGAATGTGCACAATCAATTCTTAACACTACCCTCTGATAAAGCCTTACTGCTTGCCCGTACTAACACAAATAGAGAGTAAGGTATTATCTACTTTAACCTCTGTAAACCTTTGGGAATCCACAGGACTCTGTGCACATTATACCTTACTTTGGAATAGTATATACAGAGCCAGCTTCCTACAGGATCCATTATTGGTTTTTGCACCCATTTGTACCACTAACTAGAAGGAGGTTGAAAGCACAAAAAATACGAAAAATAAGCAATGTCCCAGTAAAATCCCAAAACTGGATGGAAAATTTTGGTTTTCTGACAAAAGGCTGCCTGTTCCTGAATGGTGGGAAGATGGGTGATTTTAGCACCTCAAACCCTTTTTTGATACCATTTGCAAGGAAAAAAACAGACGCTGTCTTCTGCAGAACTTTTCTCCAATTTATCTGAAAAAAAAACCAATTGTTGTATTTTGCCTTATTTCTCGGTCCCCTCCACGGGTATCGAAAAGCCCTGGGTACCTTTACAATCCTGAGGATGTTGGAAGAAAAGGACACAAATTTGGCATTAATACCTTATGTGGACAAAAAGTTATGTGTGCCTAAGCCGATGTCACCAGCATTTAGGATAGGTCACGAGATGGGAGGCTGTCACAGACGGACATATGGGATGGACATTTCCTTTTGGCAAGTAAAGCAGTCCTGTTTACTGTGGAGTAGAGTAAATAGCAAGAGAACGGCAAATCTTGCCAATATATATGCAGTCCCATACGATATTGTCAGTTTCATATGATATTGTCCTTCTGCCTATGTTTTCACATATATGTATTCTTACGTGATATGAAGTGTGATATGAAGTGATGCTTAACAGATGTTGATGAAATGCCAGCAGTGATATGAATAAAGGATTACACCATGGCTGAACCAAAAACGTGGCCAACTCTCGTTTTGTTATAATTGTGGGGAGGAAGTGATTTGAGGAGGGGGGGAGAATCACACGTGTATGCATGCTAAGGAAAATACATTGATGCTGTTTCCTTCACCGTCAGCAAAGTATGTTGAAGGAAAGATCTCCTCCGGTTTTAGCACTTCCTCAAGAAATTGGGGGGCATATCAGCAAGGCGATTATCGCCACTTTAGCGGGACTTTTTCCCGCTAAAGCGGCGATAATTTTATCGCCTTATCAACAAGCTGTCGCTAACTGCTGTTAGCGACAGCTTGTAGGCGATAGCGACCGGGTTGGGTGCCGCTTTGCATGCCAGCGATATTTATCGCTAATGGCATGCAAAGTAGGGGTTCCCCACCTAACAGCGACTGGAAACAGTCGCTGAGGTCGCTAACGCCTATCAGCGTGGCTGGGGCGGTGATTAGCGAACATGCGCTAAACACGTTTAGCGCTGGTTTGCTAACACCTGGTCCCACCCTGACTTAGCCATGTAATCCAATGAGAGGTGGATTACATTGCTAAGTCCCCCTCGCACTATCAGCAAGCTGAAACTGGGGAATAGTGTGAATATCGCCTGTTTACAGGCGATATTCACACTGTTCTCCAAGGTTTCTATCGCTTTGGAGATTAGCATTGCTGATTGCACGCTAACTCCGCGATAGAAACCGGTGATGCCTGGCGATAATTATCCAAGCGCTAATTGCGCTTTGCGATAATTATCGCCAGGCATTGCTGATAGGCCCCTGGATTTTATGTTATCACCAAACTCTAAACTAGACCATAGGCCTGTCCACCGCCACAGACAAAGCAAGGCCCTTTCACTTCTCTAGCTCACCTTTGAAAACATGTGGCGTTCAAGGCGTGTACGACAACAGTTCTACACACCGTTGAAAGCCTATGGGAATGGTCCAAATCTGCAACGTCTCGCTCTGCTGGAAAACCAGCTAGAAACTGTAATACTAGGTTTTAACGCAATCTTACTAAGCCTCTCCACACTCAGAGAACCTAGCCAACTCCCTCTTTCGACTCCCACTTTTCCCATCACCAGACAGCAACAGCCCCCCAAGGTTTTATACCCTAGTTGGATCTCAACCCCCCTCTCAAACAAATCACAGAGACCCAAAAGAACAACTGCGGATATGTCCCCTAGTGAAGTGACGGAGCTCGCTGCCTCCTATGACACCCCTACCTCTGCCACCCCAAAATCCAAGATTGAGGTTATCACGGGATTCAGAAGAAACCGCTCCCCTCTGAGACACTTAAGACCCCCTGCCTTCCTCACCAATATTCCCAGGGCTCCCCTAATCAAGAAACACAAAAACGAGGCGACCCCCGCCAAATGCATGCTCGTTAACTGCAGATCAGCCACCAAACATTCAACTGAGCTGGCGGAAACCATCCTCACCCATGACATAGACATTACCTTCATCACGGAAACCTGGTTAAACTAATTCTCTTCCCCAAGCCTGGACATGCTTGTGCCCCCGGGCTATGCACTCATCAACAAAGACAGAAAGGATCAACGAGGAGGGGGCATAGCAATCATACACAAGGTCAACATCTCTGTGGCGGAAACAGACACCTTCAAATACAACACGTTTGAATGCCTAACCGCCAACATTAAGACAAACGACAACAAATTTCTACTCTGCCACCTCCTCTATCATCCGCCAGGCAACACCACAGTATTCGGGGAACACCTTTCCAATCTGATTACCTACTGCTCACTCCGAGACTCAAACTATTTAATTCTAGGCAACGTCAACCTACACTGGAATGAGGAAAACAACCCGCTAATCCAATCCCTGAATGATCTCCTAAATAACAACAACCTTATCCAACACTGCTCTGAAGAAACACACGACAAAGGATCTACCCTGGATGCCATTATTGCCCAATGCGACACAATCCTTATTGATAACATCCTGCCCGTTGACTGGTCTGATCACCACCTCATCTTATTCCGCATCAGCCAACTGATCCTATGCAAATCCCCCATGCTGGACCCCCCAAAATGGACGAGAAACCTAACTCAGATCCCCCTGGCTAACCTGGAAGAAAAGATGAGATCTCTCCTTCCCATCTCCACGGATGATCTCTCCACAACAGAACTCACCTCTCACTATAACGCAACCATGACTTCCTTTCTGGACTAACTAGCCCCCCTGAAACTAAAAAAAGCCAGAAACATACAATCCAGATCCAGTTTCAATACGGACATAAACTCTGAAAGGAGACACCTCAGGGCCACAGAAAGACTCTGGCGGAACAACCCAACCTCAATCCTTCGCGAGCAACTCAAATCAACTCGCAGGAAGTACAAAAAACACATCATTAACGAAAAAACTTCCTTCTTCTGCACTGCCCTCGACAACGCAAAAAACAGGCCCAAGGAACTCTTCAACCTCATCAAGCAACAGACTTCCAAGCCCCCCCCTTCCTCGATTGTGGCCTCCAAAGACCTGTGCGATAACTTCGCCAATTTCTTCAACGACAGAATCACCAAGATTGAGCTCTCCTTGGATCTCAACCGCAGCCCCCCACACAGGAGCCTGTCCCCAAGAACAGATGATATCGTACCAAATCACCCACCAAAACTTTGGAAATCCTTCAACCCCATCTCTGAATCGATGATAATTAAACTAATCTCCACCTCCAAACCCTCTTCCTCGATCCTATACCCACCCAACTGGCTAAGAAACTTAAACTCTCCCTCGCCCCGCTCTGGAGCAAAATCATAAACAGCTCCCTGAGAACCGGATCCATTCCAGACTGCCTCAAAGTCGGCCAAGTCACACCACTTCTAAAACAAACAGGCTTGGACACTAATGATTTGAACAACTTCAGACCCGTTTACAACCTTCCTCTCCTATCCAAAATCCTGGAAAGCTGTGTTCTCCTACAACTGACCCAACACATGGACAACATCAAC
Organism: Calotriton arnoldi; assembly: GCA_963921515.1. Taxonomy (NCBI): domain Eukaryota; kingdom Metazoa; phylum Chordata; class Amphibia; order Caudata; family Salamandridae; genus Calotriton; species Calotriton arnoldi. The sequence continues at coordinate 1,249,615 of CAWUFW010001945.1, read as the reverse complement.
CTCCTGGACCCCCACCAATCGGGCTTCCATCAAGGCTGCAGTACAGAGACAGCAATCATTAACATCATAGACGACATCCACAAGTCACTAGACACGGACCAATGCTGCCTACTCATACTTCTAGACCTATCGGCAGCCTTCGATATGGTTGACCACAAGCTACTCATCAAAGTAATAAAAAAACGGGCTAGGTGCGGAAGAGGTGGCCCTACAGTGGTTCTCCTCATTTCTACAGAACCGCACACATAGAATAAAAATCAAAAACTTCTCGTCAGACCTACACCCCGTCAGCAGAGGTGTCCCCCAAGGGTCAGTTCTTTCCCCTCAACTCTTTAACATCTACATGGAACCCCTCACCACCATACTAAAAAAAAACAACATCCCCTTCCACCTATATGCAGACGACACCCAGATCTATCTCGAAAACTCCTCCGTCGATGGCATTCAAAGACTCAACAACACCCTTAGTGAAGTCCAAAGCTGGCTATCTCCTAATCACCTGAAACTCAACCAAGACAAAACGGAATTCCTCCTCATCTCTAACAAAAAAGAGAACCCCCAAATCATAGAATGGCTTAAAGCTATTGACGCCCTCAACGGCAATATCACCCTAGCTGACTCCGTAAAATCGCTGGGAATCACTCTCGATCCAAAACTAGACATGGTCAAGCACATCAAGAACTCCACAAAGAGCGCCTTCCTCAACCTGAAATTGCTCAACAAAATAAAACCCTTCATCCCGCCCAAGGACCTCAAACAGGCCACTCAATCACTGGTGCTGTCCAGACTAGACTACGGGAATGCAGCCCTCACAGGCACAGCTAAATGCCACTTAGCTCCCCTCAGAACAACGCTCAACGCAGCAGCCAGAATGATCACAGGAGCAAAGAAATACGACCACATATCACCCGCACTCAAAGAGCTAAAATGGCTCCCAGTCGAAATGCGTGCCAACTTCAGAACTGCTTGCCTCACGCACAAAGCCCTACACACAGGGAAACCCGCCTACCTGGCCTCCAAACTTAAGAAGGCCGGTCAGACAAGGACCCTCAGAAGCTCCAATACGCTTCTCCTCATCCCACCGAAAACCCGTAAACAAAAAACCACAGCCCGCTCCTTTTCTGGAAATGCGCCCAAAATCTGGAATTCCATCCCAGTCCACATCCGAACTACCTCATCCTTCCCAAAATTTAAAATACAGCTCAAAGACCTCTTTCTCAATCGTTCACTCCCATATCGCTAGCTGCCGCCGGAGCTCACTAACTGGAACCTGGCAGCAGCCCGATTCGCTGCCAGCAAGACATCTACCTCCACCAAGCCACCGGACACCTCCCTCGCCCCCCCCATCCCTAAAGGAGGTTGGCTTGAGCCAACGTGCACACTGCTAATACTCCATCAGACTTCCTTGACTTAATGCGGCACAGCGTGCCCAGACCTCCGAAGCGCCATGAACCACTATGTATACTACCCCGTTACTGTGTGTTTTCCTTGATACTACTGCGTCACTGTGTAATTTCCTTGACACTTATGTTGTAAAGCGCTCCGATACCCTCGGGTCTGGCCAGCGCTATATAACACTCTTAAATAATAATAATAATATTAGTGTGTGCTACAGTAGGAAGTCACTAATTTCTATTACGCTTGTTCTTTTAGGACAGGTCATCATGACTGTCGCTCACCCTCCATCCTGCTCTAAAATCTTTACCCAACATAGGGGCTAATGGTACTCAGTAGGAAAGACAAATAGGTGCTGTGAGAAATTGGGTTGTTAGTTGAGTGGGGTGCTGACCCTGGTCAAGCAACAGCCACATTCTGTGTCAGGTTGAACCACAAAAGTTACTAAATTAACCTTTGCTTAACCCTGTGGTAGCTTGGCACAAAAGCAGTCAGGCTTAACTTAGAGGCAATGTGTAAAGAGGCAATGTGTAACGTATTTATGCGGTACACTAACAGTATTAAAGTAAAAACAGAACACAAGAAAAATCCCACACAAATTTCAAAGAATGGAGTATATTTGAATAAATTATTTGACACCAAAATGACAAAAATCCAATGAGTAGAACCAGAGTTATACATTTTTAAAAGCTTAAGGAAAAACAAGGATCTAAAAGATCAAAGTGCCAAGAGCGGATATCTGGTCAAGCGAGACTGAGTAAAAAAAATGGCCGTCCACGATGGAGCGTGATTTGGATACAAAAAGTGTATTGGGTCTGATCGGAGTTTACCTTCAGACTTAGAAAGAATTTCAACAAAGCTTTTTTGAGAAGGTAGAAGTTCTGCAGGGCAAGGCTACAGGCGGAGAGTGACGAGAGGAGGTATTGTCGTTAAGGAGCCGCTGGAGGAAGTCACAGTGAAGATTTCCACGCTAGGATTTAGGGCATGATTAGGAGGCTGTTAATGCATGGACCGCCAGACTCGTGGGGGCGAGGCGGTGGCCATCTTCCAACCGCCCTATTATGATTAGGGTGATCGGACCATTTCCCAACTGCAGCCACCAGGGTACCTCTGTTCCCTGGTAGTGTTGCACAGGTCAGGAGGCCATAATATGCATGGCAGGACCACCGTGGTCCTGCCAAGCATATTACGAGTTTTCTCTCCTCCATGGTTTTCATGGCGACCCCTCCTCCACGAAAACCATGGCGGAGAGGAGACAAAGCCCCCTTGTGATCCAGCGCCATCGGGTGCATGCAGGGGGGCACAACATGTGGCCCCCTGTGTGAATGCACCCTAGTTCATGCATGGCATGGACTTTACAGTCCATGCGCTGCGGAAGCTGTTTTTGACATTCCTATTACGGTGCCTATTTTCAGGGCAGCAGCGTGTGAACATCCAACAAAAACCCGCCAGTCACGGGAAACACTCATAATCTGCTGAGCGGCCCGACCATGGGTTTGACAGTGCAGCAGTGGGACGGACCTAGCGCCGCACAGCCGAACTCGTAATCAGGCCCTTAGTCTCTTTTTTGAAGTCTAAAATCTCCAGTGGGATTAGGCAGGGGGCTGTAGCCGACGAGGCTCTATGAGACTGTATCCTCGTCTACGAAGCACCTGCTGCGGAGAAGAATATAGAGGGAGCTGCTTCGAAGTCAGGCAGACCAGCATTGCACCTTGGGTGGATACTTAGATGAGCAGGTTGGTCCTGGTCTTCCCTCGGTTCTCAGAGTATTTTTAGCCAAAAATGTTCCAAGTCCAAGTTTTGGATTTTGGCTGTCTGGGCACCTTTGGCATCACTTCCAAGGTTCCAGGACTGGAGGGGCACCACTTGGAGGGTCAGGACTCACTCAGTCAGAGGCTAGGTGTAGGTTCAAGATGGTTATAGCCTATTCTATCCCTGAGGTTCTGATTAGGAGGCCAGCCAACTAGCCCTTGAGTCACTCTGGTAGTCCTGGGTATAAGAGGTGGAACAGCACTCAAGGAGCAGGGTAGGCCTCCGAGGGTTCAAGGTAGGCTTCAGGCAGCAGATCAGTTCTTCCAAGGGCAGCAAAGCAGTGTTCTGAGGTACACAGCAGTCCACAGCAGCAGGCAGTCCACTGGGAGTCTTTTTGCAGGTCCAGAAAGTGAACTGAAGAGTGGGTCTGAGGGTCCTATTTTTATACATTGCTCAGTGTGTGTACCTGTATGCCTCCAAATGTATTGATAAGAAAGTTGACTTAAAACACATCAAATACATATGCAACATGCATCTCATAGAGTGTTGTTCTTTGACACACTTGCACAATGGACTTCTAAATATGCATACACCATGAATGCATGCAATATCCAATGCAAGGTTTGGCCCTTTTGCTCACACTCTTACACAAACCTCATGTGGACATTGACACTCAGCCAATGTAGGTAGACATTTCTACACAACATCCCAATAGACTGATCCTACTCCATGAATCATATGCTATCCTTGACAGATGACATCACTATACACACAGTGGCAGCTCCTCCGCTAAGGCAGAGGAGAGGCGCCCCACTGCTTTTTTGCAGTGAAACAAAGGGAAAATAAAATGATAATAACTTGTGTTATTATCATTTTATTTTCTCCTTCTTCTGCAACTTTGCGTGAGGGGGCGGGGCAGGGGAGGAGTGGTGGCACCCTCCTAAGTGCGCAATGACTGCTTGGCCGGCCCTCTTGGGCCGCCCAAAACAGTCTTGCGCACTTTGCATGTTCTCCATGCAGGCTGCATTATAGCCGGCGTGGAGAACATACCCAGGCTCCCAGCCAGCGTCTGAGTGCCAAAACACGGCACTCAGACCAATCCCAACGCTACTAAGTTAGCTTTTTGATTGGCTGACTGGGAGCCTGGGTGTGCTTACTGTTGAGGCCAGGTGAGGGAGGAAAAATGCGGCGAGGAAGCGTTGAAAAGGTACGTTTTTATTTAATTTTTTTATACCCGATTCCCCCGCGTCCTCTCCCTTCCCACCCCCACCACCCCACCTCCGATCTGTGCGGACCGCTGCTGTGTATACACACATCACAAATGATATGTGGATGGGGAAGAGGCAGGAGGTGGTGGGAATGCTGGATTTGGGATAAGGCTGCAGTTAGTGTGGAGGCTAGAGCTTGATTAGATGTAGGGAAGACATGTCCGAGTGAATGCCCTCCAGGAAGATGCTATCTGGTAAGTTCATTGGTATGCACCTAGAGGACATTCAGCACTGCTGTCTGACCCACAGAGATCTGCCTCAGGAGTTCAATGGCCTCCACACTCAGGGCAGCAGGGGAGACAGAGGCAGGGGGTGAGGTGCCTTGTGCAAAGGAGATGCCTCCACTTTTAGGGGAGCGGCCACGGACACGTGGCTAGGTAGCAGCTGGGAGGGTGGAGCTGGTAGGGGGGTGGGGGACTCAGATGTCATGGACGCAGGCCCAGGGGGACCCACACCACCTGGGAGTCCTCACTGGAACTGGACCCTGACATTGATGTAACAGATGTCACATCGGTCAGCACCTCAGTGGCGATCCCATCACCCTCTGTGCCACTTGTTCCCTGTTGCTCACCGGCAGCACGAGAACCACTATGGCCAGCTGCTTCCCCAAGATTCGTGGCACTGTCTCCTTTGTTACCCTGGTCTGATGCTGGAAAAAAGAGGTAAAAAAAATAATAATTGAGGTGTTGATATGTACTTGCTACACAGGTCTCATTACAACTCTTCCAAGATTAAGCAACATCATCATTTGAACTTGTTTGTCAAAAATTAAGAATGTATAGTCAATAGCACATGTTTGAAAGTAACAAGACCTGTGCACACTCTCATATAATAGTGTCTGGAACATTGTCTGACGCGATGTCACCTTCCTCATTCACACTATCTTCACCATATCTATGTACCAGCTGATGTTTAGTCTCTCACTCCTGATGCCCTTGTCTCATACTATACTCAACTCATGGGATTCAAGGAAGATTAGACCTCATAATGAGAAATGGACTGACACTGCAGACTTTAGACATAGCATATAGTGTGCTATCCCAAATCCAAAGAGTGTGGAACAGTAGGTCCAGTACTACAGTTAACATATCTTGATAAGTCAACATCAAGATGTAGGAGTCATGGAATGGGCCATATCACACAAATCATATTACAGTTGCTCATCTGTCCAGTAGCTAATGTAGTTGTTTGGTGTCACATGTGTATCTCATATAGTGAGCCTCCCCGGGCCAGATGGACCACCGTCCCAAGCCCTTGCCCATGCGGCAGGCCAGAGGACGGAGCCCAGAGCGGGAGTGCCCTCCCAGGGGCCTGGTAGTGCCCCAGGGTCCGGTTGGAACTCTTTGACCCGGCTCGCAGTGGAGGCCTCCCCAGGCCTGCAGAACCCCATCCCGGGTGCTCTGGCAGGTAGGGGGCCCAAGGACAGAGCAAAGGACGGAGGTTGGCCGGTCCTGGGCGATCTAGTCACTGGCTGAGAACTGCCAGACCCCAAGGGGGTCCGGAGTACCCTGACCCTAGTAATCCGGAGAAAGGCTGCCCCGCTTTCTTGTAATCTGTGCACACCGAGTGAGAGAGGGGACTGAAGGCGTGACAGCACCCAGCCTCCTGGAGCTCTGGCTGGGATCGGGGAAGCAAATGAGCCCCCATTGGGACTTCCAGGGCACCCAGCTATCTGGTAGCGCCATTGGAAAGCATTGCACGCGACCAGGTGGCCGGGCTCGAAGAACGGCCATCTGGTCATGCTGTGCCTTCATGAACAGGGCTCCCGCTTGTCCTTGGAGGGGATGAGGGTTCGGGAGCCCGGGGGCTCAGAGCCTCACCTGGGCCTTAGGCACAGGGCTACGAGGGGGCCCCAACGGGCCTTTGACCCGGGGCCCGATGACACCTTAACACGTAGATGGGGCCTGATTCACAGAACTAACTTACGTCAAAAACGTAAAGTTAGTACTTTTGGTATTCACAGAATACACTTACTCATTTTGGTATTCACAGAAGGCACCTACTCATTTCGGTATTCACAGAAGTTAGTAGTCCTAACTTTAGGACTCCTAAATGCCTTCTGTGAATACCGAAAGTCTTAAAGTTAGGATTTTTCTCAGTTTAGGAGTAGTAAAGTTAGTAGTCCTAACTTTAGGACTCCTAAATGCCTTCTGTGAATACCGAAAGTCTTAAAGTTAGGATTTTTCTCAGTTTAGGAGTAGTAAAGTAACGACTTTACTACTCCTAAACTGAGAAAATCCTAACTTAAGACTTTCGGTATTCACAGAAGGCATTTAGGAGTCCTAAAGTTAGGACTACTAACTTTACTACTCCTAAACTGAGAAAAATCTAACTTTAAGACTTTCGGTATTCACAGAAGGCGTTTAGGAGTCCTAAAGTTAGGGCTACTAACTTCTGTGAATACCGAAATGAGTAGGTGCCTTCTGTGAATACCAAAATGAGTAAGTGTATTCTGTGAATACCAAAAAGTACTAACTTTACGTTTTTGACGTAAGTTAGTTCTGTGAATCAGGCTCACCAACCGTGGGGGCAGGCCTCCCCAGGCCCAATGGACCCTCGTCCTTGGCCTTGGGGCAGGCCAGAGGATGGAGCCCAGGGTCTGAGCGCCGGCCCCGGGGCCCAGTCGGAGCTCCTCAGCCCGGATGCGAGAGGAAGGCCTCCTGGGGCCTGCAGGACCCCATCCCAGGCACTTTGCCATGCAGCAGGCTGGAGGATGGAGCCCAGGATGAGGAAGCACTCACCCCAAGGCCCGTCGAGGCCCGAGCAGGGCTCCTGAACCTGGCCAAGCAGGGAAAGCCTTTCCGAGCCTGAAAGAACCCCATCCCGGGCCCTTGTCCATGCAGCAGGGAGTAAGATGGAGGCCAGGGCGGGAGCACTCACCCCGGGGCCCAGGAGGCACCCAGGGCCCGGTTGGAACTCCTGGACCCAGATGCACAGGGGAGGCCTTTCCCGGCCCGCGGGACTCCGTCCCAGGCTCTTTGCCACGCAGTGGGCCGGAAGACAGAGCCAGGATGCGGGGGTCAACCCGGGGCCTGCCCGGGCCCCAGTCAGAGCTGCTGAACCCAACAAAGCAGGGGAAGCCTACCTGGGCTCGATGGGCCTACGTCCTGGGCCCTTGACAGGGCGGCAGGTCATAGGATGGAGCTCAGGGTGGGATGGCCTGCCTCAGGGCCGGGCAGGGACCCTGGTTCCAGGTCAGAGCTCCTGAGCCCGGCCATGCTGGGTAGGCCTACCAGGGCCCACGGGAGTCCGTCCCTGGTGCTTGGCCATGGGGTGGGCCGCAAGACGGAGACGAGGATGAGGGGCCTCACCAGGAGCCCCTGTCAGAGCTTCTGAACCCAGCCAAGCAGGGGAAGCCATCTGGGCCTGATCGAACCCCATCCCGGGCCCTTGCCAGTGCGGCAGGCAGGAGGTTGAAGCCCCAGGAGGGAGGGCCCTTGGGCCTGGTCGTAGCTCCTGGACCCTCCCACACAAGTGAAGGGTCCCTGGGCCCGGAAAAAATGGTAAGAATACTTGTTCTACCATTTTTGTTCCCTTAAATTTTGGACACTAGCTCAGCCAGCACCCAGAGAAACCTAGCCAACCTAGGGCTATCCAGGGTGGGCTGACTTGCGTGGCTCTCACCACGCTTTATTACCCAGAATCCCTTGCAAGCCTCGAACTTTGACTATAAAATACACATTTTCCTCACATTTCTGTGATGGAACGTTCTGGAATCTGCAGGGAGCCACAAACTTACTTTGACCCGGCATTCCTCCAGGTCTCCCAATATAAATGGCAGGGGAAGCTGTTCCCTTGCTCCCAAGGCTGGAAAAAAATTGAAAACACACTGCAGTAAACAGAGTCTGCAGAGGACGTAACGGTTACATCCTCAGCACACGGCCACCGTGGTGGAGGACGTGACCCTTACATCCTTGGCACAGAAAGGCTTAACATTACGCTGTTGTTGAGCCAATACAGAGAACAGGCCAAACATTGGTATTTGGCCTGACCTATGTTGAGCACTACCAAAAGACATGAAGGGTATCTCCTTGCACAGTGTGTTGTCATGTGTCCTTTTTACAATAGAATGGCACTACTGGCAAAACCCAGACTATTTTAGCAGCACATGTCCCAGATGAAAGGACGTAACCATGCATCTACTACTATTGTTGCATATGGAACTTTTCACCCAATTTATGGGTTTTGTGTGTCTCCAAACCTAAAAAGTAAAACACTGTCTGCAATAAATACACATGCATGGTGTTGTATGATTTGCAACAAGGCACTTACTCACCCCCTCCTTGCTGCTGTCTGGCTCTCAACTGCCCATCTAGGTCAGGATAGGCCGCCGTCAGGATGCGTAGCATTAAGGGGGTCAGGATGCGGTGTGCGCCCCTCCTGCCTGGAGATGACAGACCCAGTAAGGTGGGCATCTGTAGCACCAGCTGATTGCCGACGTGGATCCACGCATCTCCTCCCTCCATCATTGACCCCACAGGCAGCCATGCTTTCTGCCGGCACTGTCAGACATGAACCTCCTTCCTCATTGAATGGGTTGGTGTCTGTTAACTCCAGAGTGTTCAGTGATGGTGGATGCTGTTGTTGCCCTTGGTTAATGGTGTGTCTGTCAGGGTAGGGGTCAGCTCTGTGTTGTTAGCTAAGGTGGGAGTTGTCACTGTGGACCCTGCTGGACATGCTGATGCTGTCTGCCGTCCCAAATCTGATAGGCCCAGTACCTCCTCCTCGTCCAAGGGTACAGGAGAGTCTTTAGCGCCGGTGAGCTCATTCAGGGTTGGAGTTTGAGCTTAGCTGTTTTCTTCATTTGCCATGGAGGTATTCCCAGATCGCCTTGTTGGTACAGAAATGACTCACTAAATTTTGTGATTGTACATTGCACCTCAAATGCTACACATAAGGTAAATGCCTGGATCACCAAACAGTTTTTGATACATGAATTAGCACCTATCCCCAAAAAGTTAGCCGTTTTTTGGCATGAACAATGCTACTTTTGCAAGCTGTGTATTTTAGTCCATCTCCACCAATGTGCATAAATGTTCATGTTCTCTGATTTACTTGCTACATGACCGCTTACATTGAATTGTACCTGACACTCTGTAGATGACACGGGCAGATTAGTGCACTCCACATATGAAGAATGGGCATTGTTGGACTTGGCCCTTTTTGCAGAGTCATCCCAGAACGTTTTGCCTTCCTCCTGTATTTTTTCTGGCCTGTTTTTGGTGGTTTTAGGACTCTGGGCACTTTATCACTGCTGACCAATGCTAAAGTGCATGTGCTCTCTAGGGTAAACTTGGTAAGATGCATCTATACCTATTTGGCATATTTCATTTACTTATCAGTCCGTTGTACAGTGGTGTCTCATGTAGCCTGGGCCAGTAAATTAAATGCTACTGGTGGGCTTGTAGCGCTGCTTGCGCCACCCACCAAAGTCGCCTTTCAAACCTGTCTCAGGCCTCTACAGGGCCTGCGTGCACAGTTACTGCAGCTGTGACGTGGCAAATAAAGTGGTTGTCATGTCTGTGACTCCCCTTTTACTACATTTCAGTCACCCCTAAGGTAGGCCCTAGCTAGCCCAATGTGCAGGGTCTGGTGTAGGTAAAAGGTAGGACATGTGCCTTAACTGTGTGGCACGTCCTGGTAGTGACAAACAGCCTATTTGGTTTCTCACTGCTGTGAGGCTGTCCTCTCATAGGAATGCATTGGGGATTCCCTGATATGTGCTTCAGTGGTAATTCCTGACATGAGAGGGATAGAGAGATCAAGTTTGATATGTTTGGAATAGTGGTGATAAATGCTGCGTATTGGTGTTCGCAGATTTATTATCACTATTATAGAAATGCCAATTTTAGAAGTAGGCATTTCTGTGTGCTATGTTTCTTTGTGCCTGCCTGTTGTGGATTGACTGTATGGCATTGGAGTGACAGGGGCTGGGGATGTGCAATGGTCCAGAGAGTCTGGATGAGTCAGCGCTAGGCTGAATAGGCTAGGGATGCATTTAGACTGGTGGGAGGAGTAGCACCTGCACCTGAATAGGGCTGTGCCTGCCTTCCACAATGATGGCTCCGCCCCCTGTGGTGTGTCTGGGGCCAGGGCCTACACTTACAATGGGGAGTGTTGTGCACTTGCCAAGTGCCCCCAGAACTGGTTTGGACTGGGCTCAGAGTCCTAGGCCAGGGAAGAACAAAGACATATGCTCTATAAGCACTGTGGTTGTGACCCCATGTTTGTTGAACTGAACTAACTTGGATTTGAAGAGCACTCTGCCAGGAGGAACCGCCTGGAACCCAGCTGCTGCCTGAGGGGGTTGGAGGGGCTGCCCTCTGCTGGGATACCCTGCGTGCTGGCCTGCCTGTGCCCAGCTCTGCCCTTGTAGATTTCTGGCAAAGAGTGCTGCCTGCTCCCTGTTGGTGTCTTCAGGTGGGAGACAGGCTGAGCGCTTTATTGAAGGTGCCTTCTGAATTCAGCGCATGGTGAGCGCTTTACTTTTCGACCCAAATTCACGTTAACTTGCTTCGCCACAAAAACGCATGCTGAGCGCTTCAATTTTCATTTTAAATTTGTGCCACAGTAGAAGCACGTGGTGAGTGCCATTGCCACAATTCTCCTCAGAGCCAGAGTAGTGGCTCAACCCTCAAACCTGCGGCGGGAGCTGAGTGTGTGTCTGCATTGGGAGGAAGACAGAAGCCCCGATGGAGACTTTGCTCCGTGAAGTGAAGCTGCCGGAAGTCAGGCAGAGGACGCCTGATCCTGGACGGGACTCCCGTAAGGAAGTGGAGAGCCCAGCGGGATTTCCCTTAGCCTGGTCGTGGGTGGGGCCGGCAGAAACGACCGAGCTGGAGCCTCGTGGCCTCCATTCTGCAGCTTCCCGCCTCCCCCTGCCTGTTAGAGGGAGAGGCAGGCCACCAGTGGCAGACAGTCTCATGGAAGAGACCGAGGAGACTGGAGAGGCCCCGGTGAGTAGGGCCTGTGAGGAGCCCTGTTTACACTCTTGGCATTATCGCAGCTGCGCCGCATGGTCGCGGGCAGCTGAATTCTCATCTCCAGCACCGGGGGCATTCTCCATTAAAGGAGACAGGGTGAGTTTCACCCCCTCCCCCTCGCTTGCAGTGTCGAGCACAAGAGAAAGGTGAGACCGCGACAGAGGCCCCTAATTACAAGTACTGCAGGCCCTAATAGAGACACCGGAGTGAAGGGCCCTATTGCCTGAGGAAGTGGAGGCAATATGCTTATGGTACTGTGTATTGGTGATCTGCACATGCCTAAGGTGGGCATGATGGGTGTATGATATGTGCACTACTGCATCGTTTTTGACTATTGCGAATCAGGGTCAGTTATGATGGTTATGCCTAATGCCTGATGCTCACATGTATGTTGGGTTACATTGCCAAGGTTGGCACCCCATGTACCGTAATGGTGATATTCTAAAGTGTGCATGCTGTGTTTACTGAGGTGCACTGATGATTATGATATTTGCATAATGCAATGCTTATGCCTAAATGCTTTGTGCTAAGTGCACTCTTACCAGCAGTTACTGGTTGTCCTCACTTACTGTAATGTGTTTTTACAGTGGCCCGATCGGCCAAGTGATTTGTGTAATCTGTAAAGTCATGACAAGTGCCTGGTGGCACAGTTTATTTATGTGATTATGTTCTAATGTGTTTTTATGGATAATACAAAGGCTATTTTTATATAACCTTGTGTGGAGTTTCTTTTGTAGTGTGTCGCTGCTGTGTGAGTGTGTTGCGTAAACGCTTTACACATTGCCTCTGGGATAAGCCTGACTGCTCTGCCAAGCTACCAAGGGGGTGAGCAGGGGTTATCTTCAGTGTGTAACTCCCTTGCCCTGACTAGAGTGATGGTTTCTTCCTGGCATAGGCGCATGCCATAGCCAACCAGAAATCCCATTTCTAACATTGGTTGTCAGCGGGCAGGATAGGACTTGCGTTTGCGCAGTACCACAGTGACGCATGGTTGCACTTCAAACTCTACATTTAGACAAACCACATGTTTTGGGATTTCTCCTGAATTTTTGGGGGTTTCTCCTCAAATTGTCATTTTTTATTGTGTACTCCTGCTTCAGCTCTGGCGCCTAGGTCTCTTGTGTTAGTACCTTGCCAAAATGGAATCTGTCTTTAACATACATGATCTGTTAGAATACAGTATGGAGGAGTTAAAGGGGTTCTGCGGGGAGAGGAACATAGCAGTGAGTTGGACAGACACTCAGCTATGCCTTCAAAAAATCCTGCTCATGTGGCAAAAGGACAGATGGGAAAAAGACTATCATAAGGCCCTGTACTATGCTCAACAGTTCCCAGAATAGGCATCAACAGAGATCCAGGAGGGTGGTGGTGCTGAGGGAGACCCTGAGGAGAAACCCGAGATTAGGGAGGACTCTGAGAGTGAGGGTTTCAAGCCCATATCCCTGGAGGGCGGTGACCCTGAAGAGTCTGAAGAGGAGGAAGGAAATGACAAGGCAGGGATGCCAGTAGGTAGTGAGGACCCCGTAGAGAGGGAGTCCCTTGCTGGGTCTAGTGCCAGGGGTAGTGCCCCATCCCTTTCATGGGCCCCAGAGGAGTTGGTGGACAGGCAGAAGGACAAAGAGCACCAGCTGGAGTTAGAGAAGCTCAAAGTGGAGCTAGCGTAGCTGGGTGTGGAGGAGAAAAAGGCTGAGGTTGAGAAGGCCTTAGTGCAGGAGAGGATGGCGGAGGCAGAGAGGGCCTTCGCCAAAGAGAAGCTAGCTCTGGAGAATAGGTTGTCCCCTGAGTGTGGTTTCAGTGTTCTGGATTCACCAGTGTGGGTGCAGTCCAGTGGTGGCAGCAATATAGAGTCCAGTGTATGAAGTTCCACTCCCAGATCCCAGAGCAGGGTACCTAGTTCCCAGGAAGAGGGTGTCAAACCTAAAGGGTATAGGTTGAGGTTCAGGGGCAGTAGGAAACTGCCTCACCTGTCTTGGGGGGAGTTGGTGGATGAAAGTTGTGATGCACTGGAAGGTTGGGTGATGGGTGGCACAGCAAACAATTTTGAAGGGCTGTTCAATCTGATTGTCAGAGAGCACATGTTCTGTTGTTTTCCAGGGCTATGCCAACACCTGTTGGAGTGTGTTATCTGATCCCAGGGAGCTTGCACGTGTGGTAGAAGTCTGGGTAAGTGCCAGAGGGTCTGAAAAGGCATTTTGGAGTGACCCTAAAGGGAGTGGCTCAGGTATTTCCCAACCGAGGGTGGTGAGAAAGGTTCTTAGTAGCCCAGATAGGTCCCGGTATAGTGGGAGGGGTGTAGGGACTCACGTCCTGTCTCTGCGGAGAAGGAGTGAGAATGGGATGCGTCCCAAGGTAACCAAAACCCAGTCCCATGGCCTGGAGGGTTCCCTAAGGTAACACCAGGTGGGGAGCCTAGGCTGTACTGGAAGGCCATCCATTGAGGGGGATCTTCTAGTGTCAGGAGAACTTGGAGCGTCTGTAAGCAGCGTTCCACCAGTTCTGGTGTCTGACTCCAGACGGAGGGGTGAGAGGGGATGCTGTTCCCAGTGGGAGAACCAGTGGGTCAGGGTCAGCCCTAAGGGGTGAGCCTTCTAGGAGTGACCATGGTGACACCGCTTCTGTTTTGGGGGGTCTTCACGCACTGCCAGATGGGCAGGGGTCAGGAGATCAGCGCCAGGCAGACTGTCAAGCAACACATGAGATATGTGTTACCCTTGGAGGGGCATGCGTGCTCCCCAGGAATTCCTGGCTTGCCGGGCAAATGCTCAGCCGCAGGGTGTAGTCCCTGGGTTGGGAGACCAGGTTCAGGAGGTAATGTCTGACCTGGAGGGAAGGACATCTGTAAGCAGTGTCCCTACCATTTTGTCTTCTCGGGGTACCACTCCAGGTGGGAGGGTGCAGAACTCTGGAAGGAGGTGCAGGGGGAGGGAGTCTTCGCCTCTGGCCCCGGTTCAACCTGAGGGTTTGGTCCCTGGGTTGGGAGACCAGTTGCAGGGTTAACGTTCTGAACTGGTGGACCCCTGGTCAGCTTGAGGGTACAGACCCTGGGTTGAGGGATCAATGTCAGTATAGGACTGCACTGATGAGAGGTAGAGTGGAGAATGGATACTATGTACCTGGGGCTACCCCCCCCCCACTCTGTGAGATGGCAAGGATCAGAGACATCTGGATAGCCTAGGGCCTGGGCCTGGCAGCAGACAGCTAAGGAGTCCCAGCCTGCCCACCTGGGCCTATGGCTTCCTGCCAGTGAGTAGGATTGAAGTAGCAAGATGGCTGAGACAGGTGGGTATAGTTTGGAGTACAGGGCCTTATGGGAGTTATGGTCATTTCAAACAGTCCTTCCATCCACTTGCCCGATGTGTTCCTACCAGTGAAGGGGAGTGTAGTAGCAAGATGGCTGAGACAGATGGGTGTAGTTTGGAGTACAGGGCCTAATGGGAGAAGTGGCCACTTCAAAAGGACCTCCCACCCACTTGCCCAATGGGTTCCTACCAGTGAGTGGGAGTGTAGTAGCAAGATGGCTGAGACAGATGAGTGTAGTTTGGAAAGCAGGGGGGCTGATGGGATTTGTGGTCAGTGCAGTGAGTCCTCCTCCTACCCAGCCCAACCTGCCCACCTGGGCGTATGTCTTCCTGCCAGTGAGTGGGAATGAAGTAGTAACATGGCTGAGACAGGTGGGTGTAGTTTGGAGTACAGGGCCTAATGGGAGATGTGGCCATTTCAAACTGTCCTCCTACCCACATGCCCAATGGGTTCCTACCAGTGAGGGGGAATGTAGTAGCAAGATGGCTGAGACAAGGTGGGTATAGTTTGAAGTACAGGGCCTAATGGGAGATGTGGCTATTTCAACAGTCCTCCCACCCACTTGCCCTACGGGTTCCTACCAGTGAGTGGCAGTATAGCAGCAAGATGGCTAAGACAGGTGGGAGTAGTTTGGAGTACAGGGCCTAATGGGAGATGAGCCCATTTCAGCAGCCCTCCCACCCACTTTCCCAAAGGGTTCCTACCAGGGAGTGTAGTCGCAAGATGGCTGAGACAGGTGGGTGTAGTTTGGAATACAGGGCCTGTTTGAATTTGTGGTCAGTGCAGTGAGTCCTCTTCCCACCCAGCACAACCTGCCCACCTGGGCCTATGGCTTCCTGCCAGTGAGTGGGAGTGAAGCAGCAAGATTGCTGAAACAGGTGGGTATAGTATGGAGTACAGGGCCTAATGGGAGTTGTGGCTATTTCAAATAGTCCTCCCACCCATTTGCCCAATGGGTTACTATCAGTGAGGGGGAGAGTAGTAGCAAGATGGCTGAGGCAGGTGGGTGTAGTTTGGAGCGCAGGGCCTAATGGGAGAAGTGGTCATTTCAACAGTCCTCCCACCCACTTGCCCAATGGGTTCCTACCAGTGAGTGGGAGTGTAGGAGCAAGATGGCTGAGACAGGTGCCTGTTGTTTTTAGGTAGATTGTGACGGGCTGATGGTAGGTGTAGTCCTTTTCTTTTGTGAGATCTGACTACTTGATGGAGTGGTTGGCATTACATACCTGTTAAGTACTTGCTGTTGTTATGGGCTATTTTTTGGGATGTGGATAGATGTTGTTGAAGCCATGCTGACTTAATGGGTATGCACTTCCAGAATACAGGTAGACATTTGTAAATTTCATTGTTATAGTAATTTTAAAACTTCAATTCAGGAATACAGGTTGTCAGCATTTGTTACACATCTCCAATCCTTTGTCGTTTACTTTATTTCAGAAATAAAATATGTATATTTAGGTAAATTGGACATTTACAGTGATGTGTGCTAAGGTGCCCTTGATGAATTGTACCAACTCTTGGGTTGTTACTTACCAGAATCCAATCCATCAGGGATTCCAAACATGCCTTCCAGAGGAGTGATGACATGCACCTTCTCCTCCCAGGCAGTAAAGTGCACAGGTGGCAAGGGAGGGCCACCATCAGTCTGTTGTGCAGCCAGGTGGTTCCTGTTGGCCAAGGACTTGACCCTCCTCTTGACATCGTACCACCTCTTTCTGATATTGTCCATTGTGGGCATTCACCTTACTGACAATCCTGTCCCACATCTGGGTTTTCTGGCTGATAGAAGTCTGTTGAACTTGGCTCCTAAATAACTGTGGATGTCACCCACAAGCACTGTCCGCTCCTCATCCGAAAAACGTGGCTGCTTCTTCTTGGACATAGTGAATGTGTGAGTGTGAGTTGGATGTGAGTGTGAATTAAAAGGGATGTCTCAGAAAGGAATACAAACACGTGATATGTGCAATGAGTGATGCTAGTGCAGTGCGTAGGGGTGTGAAGGGCAGGCTGCAGTGTAACACGAAACGGCTCCATCCAAATCTGCAAGATTGGGACAGCAAAGGATTATGGTCTGGTAAGGGTTTCTTTTATAGGTGGATTGGTAGGTGTGTCTAGTCTTTGAATTGACATCAGCTGTGTAGTTTTCTGAATGCTTCCTATGGTTGGTTTTTGTTTGTTAGCGTGAGTTTCTCAGCTTTACACTTGCCATGTGGCACACAAACTGCCACAGAATCGCAACTGCTTCGGATGCATCACAATCGCCTCGGCAGGACAACTAATGCATTTGCGGTACCAGAATCCCTGCTGTACAGCCTTTCTGACTGATGCGGTTGGGTCAGAGTCATCTCTGACCGATGCAGTCGGAGATTTGCCTGGTATACATCATAATGCGGCAGTCGGAGACATCGCAGATTCTTCGGCTGAAATGTCACCGCGGCCAAGTCGGTAGGACGGTCATTCCGACCGACATCATAATCAGGCCCTAAGTGATTTTCCCAGAATCATAGGATGTTGAATGTCCCTGCCGAGGCTCAAATGCGGTTCCCCAGCTTCGAGGTTGACCACTCCAGCCATTAGGCCACATTGTGTGAGCCTATATGTTAAGGTATCATGATATCAATAAATTGGAAACAACTCTTACAATATTTTAATTGCAGAGGAAACAACCGGTCTATCCTCAGTAAACAAAACAAGGTTCAACCAATCTCTTAAAGAAAGAGTAGTTCATATGTGTAAGATAGTAGTTACTTAGGGCCAGATGTATGAAGTCTTTTTGAGGTTGCAAAGAAGTGGTCCCTTTCAACTTAAAGTAAGCAAAAAAAAAATCATAAAATATTACATCAACATGATATGTTCAGAGGACGAGAGCGAGCTACAAACATTTAACATTTTCTTGTCATCATCCGATTTACAATATAATTAAGAGCTTTGATTCTGCATTTCCAGGTTTTATGGTCCAGGACTTCAAGATCATCATTTCATTTCAATTGCATTGTTGATATCTACACCCATAAAACCTCCTGACTTTATGCAAGGCACTTGCTAGGCTATTGGCTTGAGCTGTCCATTGTACAACATAGTCCCACAAATCACATACTTAAGTGTGAAATTTACCTTGATAACAGTGGAAAAATAACTAGTAATGGAGATATACAATTGTAATTGATTAATAACTACCAGGTATTCAAACATTCAAAAGACATAGGACCTAATTTAGATCTTGGCGGACAGGTTACTCCGTCACAATGGTGATGGATATCCCGTCTACTGAAATATAAACCCCATTACATGCTATGGAATTTATATTTATGTACCACAAATGCATTGGTTGTCCTTCCTCCGCTTGGTCCCTGCACCTTGTGGCAGGCACCTTGGGGTGCCTGCCACGGTGTGCAGGGATGAACTGCACCTCCCTTTCCTCACTGGGAGCTTGTGTTACAGGCGGTTAATGGCCATAACATGAGCTCCCATTGAGGAAAGGGACCATGCGACCGAACTGAGGGGTCGATTAGGATGGAGGTGTTTGGCACATCCGCGGTGCTGGCGGTGGCTGAAAACATCTATTTCCTCACTCCTGCGGCGGTCCTCACGTCCGCCATATTACAATGGGCAAAGATAGCGCATTTCCAGTCCGTCGCGGTGTTTCCGGATCCGCCAGAATTTTCGTTCCGCAGCGGTGGCGGAGGGAGCCAATAGAGAAAGACCGCTGTGCGGAATGACGTGACGACCGCCGGACAAATCACAATGCCTCAAATAGCCCATCCGAACGTAGGGGAGAAACCTGCCACCTGGAGACGGCGAAAGCACAACTGCAGAGATACAAACTCGAATCCGAGGCACCTCCACACGTTCCTGTCCGCCATGGATCCAGCTCTACAAGCCCTTACGCTGCTGTACCTCATCCATTACCAGCAGGTAAGATGCTGTCGCGGTCAACACCGCAGGTAAGTCAACAACGCATCCCCGCATACAAACACAACTGTTGTGCTGAAATACGTGTCCTGTTTACATCAGACACCCTGGTGGAGACAGGAACATACCCCCCAGTGTAAGTATACATGTCCTGCACATCACAATTGGACACCTCTGTATCAGGGTCACCCATCACCATAGAAATCACTGCAACTAGCCCAGCCATGCCGGTCATGTCACCGCAGCGGTGAATCCGCGGGAAAACATGCCCACAATGTAGTAGGAGCCCAGGACATTGTCCCAGACAAGCAACACCGGGCCTGATTCACAGAACTAACTTACGTCAAAAACGTAAAGTTAGTACTTTTTGGTATTCACAGAATACACTTACTCATTTTGGTATTCACAGAAGGCACTTACTCATTTCGGTATTCACAGAAGTTAGTAGTCCTAACTTTAGGACTCTAAATGCCTTCTGTGAATACCGAAAGTCTTAAAGTTAGGATTTTTCTCAGTTTAGGAGTAGTAAAGTTAGTAGTCCTAACTTTAGGACTCCTAAATGCCTACTCCTAAACTGAGAAAAATCCTAACTTTAAGACTTTCGGTATTCACAGAAGGCATTTAGGAGTCCTAAAGTTAGGACTACTAACTTTACTACTCCTAAACTGAGAAAAATCCTAACTTTAAGACTTTCGGTATTCACAGAAGGCATTTAGGAGTCCTAAAGTTAGGACTACTAACTTCTGTGAATACCGAAATGAGTAAGTGCCTTCTGTGAATACCAAAATGAGTAAGTGTATTCTGTGAATACCAAAAAGTACTAACTTTACGTTTTTGACGTAAGTTAGTTCTGTGAATCCGGCTCACCAACATCACAACATCCACACCACATGTAACATAAAAGAAGCACCACTCAGCACAACACATCTGCAGCAAGAAGTCATGTGCAGGGACCCTTTCGTCAGTTACATCTCATTAACATCACCAGCAACTGAATAGGAACTGAGTGTGGGGTGAGGCAAGAGTCCCTCAAAAATGATTATAGTCATCATTGCACACAAATAAGGGTCAGTCCACATACAATGTGGAACAGAGGAGGGTAAACCAAGAAGGGGGTGTATCTGTACTTCACAGTAGGGCAACAAGGTTTTGGAATGAGTTAGTGAGCCCAGGTAGATGACACAGCACATCACACACCACTGCCACACAATCACACATTAGCACAGCCCCCAAGCAGACATTGATAGGCCCATCACATACAATGGCAGACCATATCACACAATGACAGCCCATACCATGCAACACAGAACAACATTTCTGACTCAAACAGAAAAATCAAAGTAAGCACCACTGTGCATTTCACTCACAAGTGCACTGCTGAAATTAATGATACCATGTGAGCATGTCCAGTACATCAACAACACTGACTACACTCCCAACTCACAGAACACCCACACACCATCACTCCACCTCAACAAAGGGAGCACCAACTACTAAGTAGTAAATGAATGCCAGAGTGTCAGGAAGAGTCCATCTTTACAGCAGGAAACTCTGACCTGACACTCAGGACAACCCTCATGCTCACACTTGCCTTCCACACAAGTCAATCAAAGTGAGTAATTGAAGAAATGAAGAGTCACTGTGCAGATTAACAGTCATGGAACTGTGCACACTGCATGTCAAGGCCCTCGGACAGCTCACACACTGACATTTAGCCTCATAGACATATCATAAGTCAGCAGCAATGTATGACAATAAATACACTAGCCTAAAGTGGAGTGCCCAGTGCAGGAAACATGGAGAAACCCACATAGTATTTGTACATGACATGCAACAGGAGCAACATATCACACTACACCTACACCTAGGCCCAAAAATCTGACATGGGTGGCACAGTGTTTGAAATTGAACTAAAGTAACATCTGTGCAATATCCCTGTCATACAGCAATGCAAGCTATGCATTGGCCCTGGAATTATAGGAACTGTCATAAGCCACACATCTGTGTCAGGTCCCTTGACATGTGCATGCCACCAGCACAACACTCATGGCTCATTGTCACACTCCCTGACTGTCAAACCCAAGTATGACCTTCACACATACCCCTCATCTATCCATCTCACACCTTCACTACTCAACACCTGTAGGAAACACAGATAAAGGTGCAAATAAGGTCCTATGAGTTTCCTGATAACCAATCCCACACCCTGGTGTGTATCTACAAATGTCAGAATCCCACTCAGGGATGTCTGAACCAATGGTAATCCAAACCCAATTGCCAAACACATGTCTCACAAACAACATCCAAAGAAGTCCAACAAGCTCAGCCATGTGCAGACAAACAGTGGCTAGGCAATGTGACCCTAGAAAGCACAGGAATACACAACATTTACACTCTGGTCAACTGCACAGACACCCTCCCCCAACCCAATCTGAAAATGCATCATCAAATGCCAAACATGAATAGTAACTGTTATTAATACAACAAATTTGCTAACACAGACATACACACTAACCAGTTACCAAGTGAGCATGCTGTTCATGTGTAGCACAAGCATGCAAATGCACACTCCTGACAAATGACAGGTCAAAATAGGAGGACGTAGCACTATTGTGCACTCAAAACAAGCTCATTAACAAGACGCCACATTGCTGCATGTGATATTCACACAAGAAAAGCACACTACACATCCAACACACATCAGAATGTATTACAATGCACAAACTCCTCACAAACAATGTCATGCAAATATAACATTACACACATTTGGACCTGTCAGTAGAAAGAGCCAACACAGGCCAAAGACTGCATCCATCCACAACAAAAACACAACATATGCACATACAAAATCATCACATAGCAAACTCAGCTGGACATCAGGGGGACTCACACCTGGAAAGGACAAGGCAACATACACGGACAGCAGTGTGTGAACTCCAACGAAACCAGTATCACACATGTCTGAGTGCTCCACCATGAACTTCTACACCACAAATCATCACAGTGCACAGATCACATCACACTCAGGAAGTGTAGCAGTACCTCAGCAAAAAGACATACACTTTAGCTATCACCTACTGCTGCACAACTCAGGAAAACACAGATGCATCCAACATGACTAGAGGACTGTGCTGGTAAAACATATGCACTGTACATGAGCAACCATGACTGCAATCAAGTAGAAGAAAACACCACATAACAAATGGTGAAACAGTCCTGAGTGGCACATTGGTCCTGGACACAGATCATCCTCCCACAGTACAGTGTCACACTATGAAGTGGTGGGGAGAGTCGCACACTGGCAAGGCATGGGGTGGGAGACATTAGACTGAAGTGGTGTGTACATCACTATTGGACAGGAGTGTACAGTGCAAAAACACATAGAGGAGTAACTCACAATGTGTAGGCATCAAATGACCCTATAGGGGATGGTATGACTCTTCATACCACATACTTGTGCCTAAAATGTGTCAAGTGACAGCAATGTATGAGAAAATTCACATATAATGTCAGTTTGCATGAGCAGGTCAGCACAGTGAGCACAAACGTAAACAAGAGCCATGGCAGATCAACCAAACACAACACAGACATTGCAGTGACACACTCTGCATACTCAAAACTGACACCGACAACAAGTAGGTGTACCCCATGATTGCAAGGTCACACTGACACACTGCACAGTGCCCAACAAGCAACTCCTACATGTGCCCACAATCTAAAGCACATGGCTGAGAATGTAAACAAACAGGCACTCATTACCTGGATCATACATGTGTGTAGGTGTCATGTTCAGGGGCATATACACATCAACACTTCTGACAAAGACAGGCCAATCACACTGTATGACTACTCAAGTGCACACATTCTAATGTACCCATGTGACTATGAAGCCAGGCCTACACAAGATGACTACACATCTACACTGCTGTTCACACATCAAGAGAGATCCCACAGATATGACGGACCCTGGCCACCACAAAAGTTATCCTGTGGCTAGAATTCACTTCTGTTGTGGTACAGCATCCGAATATGACATGTGTACAAAATTGGAGACCTGACAATAGAATGATTAGGCTAAGAGGACATCATCACAGACAACCATCATTGCACCCTCAAGCCTCTGAGTCAACAAGCACAAAAGTGCTTGTAACCTCTGACAACCTCTGAAAAAGAAAATCAAATAATTTCCAATGTGAATGTGGCATACAGAGCATGTGTCACATGAACATATACACATACATTGCACTTTTTCATTAGCAAGGGCAGCGACAAAGCACACAACATGAGTAACAGTCTTTATTACATTATCTCTTGATAGGCATCAAAAGTGCTAAACATCAAGGCCTTTGGGCAATCCAAATTTCTAGTCCGCACATGTGTGCATGAGAACTTGCACATGAAATAGGCATCAAAAGTGCTAAACATCAAGGCCATTGGCCAGTCCAAATTTCTAGTCCGCACATGTGTGCATGAGAACCCACAACTGAAATGGGTAACAAAGTCCACTGCCATGGGAATCACCACAGGTCAGGGGCTTTGAATGGGCAGTCCAGGCACCGCTGTGGGAGAAATGGTGTGGGGAGGGGGACTTGGCTTCAACTTTGGATTGAAGTTGAACTGGGAGGGGGCTGATTGTCAGGGCCAGTTGGAGGACTGGACCTGGGAGGGAGAGAACTGGCTGAGGTAGAGGGATCCGTGGATGTGGAAGCCTGAGGGCTGCTTGGACCGAGTAGACTGGTGGCACGTGGAGGTGGTGACATGCTGTGTGGAGGCTCAGTGGCTGAGGGGGAATGTTGAGGGCTGGGTCTCAACTGTTTGGGGATCCGAAATCCCACAAGTGTCTTGGCCAGAGTGGGAAGTGAGGTGGGCACAACAGCCTCACTCTTCCCCAAAGGTGTAGCAGGTGCAGGTGCCTCTCCACATGGGGATTTGCTGGACCTGGTGGTAAGCTGGGTGTGGCCTCGCTTTTTCCCCTGCATCCCCTGTTTCTGAGCTAAAGCCCCCACTTTGCTCTCTTGTCCCTGCTTCACAGGGGTGTGGGTGGGAGTTGAAGTCTTGGGTGAATCTGCCTTCTGAATGTCTTTCGACTTAGTTGTTGCAGGCACCAGGTTCACAGCAGATAGGGCAAGTGTTTGTGTGTCTTTGGGATCAGGTGTGGGGATGCTAGTGCCCTTGGATGGTGATGATTTTGACACAGGAAATGTAGATGCATGCTTCTTTGCCCTATGTCCCTGAATGTCCTGTGATGGGCTTTTTGTTTTGCGGTCATGTGTGCTTGTTTTGTCTTGTGGTGATGGTGTATGGTGTCTGGTACGCTTAGACTGCTGCTGCTGTGTGCTGCCTGTGGATGACTGTGTGCCTGAGGGCTCAGGCGTGTGTGTACTCTCGTCAGGTTGGGCCACTGGCAGGATGGTCGCTGAAGGGACAGGATCTGGACTGGGAGCTTGGGACTGCCATCACTGTGGAGGACAAAGACTGGACAGTTCTGTGTAGGCCACCCACGTCCGAATGAATGCCCTCCATGAACGCAACAACCTGGAACAACTTGTTGCCATGATCCTGGAGGGCATTCAGGAGAGCAGTCTGACCCACATACAGCTGGTGCAAAATTTCTACGGCCTCCACACTGAGGGCAGCAGGGGAGACAGGGGCTGGGGCAGCGGTGCCTGGGGGAAAGGAGACTCTACCCTTCTTAGGGCTGCGGGCACTGACAGCACTTGGGGGAGCATCTGGGAGGGTGGGCACTGGATGAGGTGTGGCGGAAGAAGAGGCCGATCTGGAACTTCCAGTGCCCCCCAACATCGAGGAGTCACCACTGGACTGGGAGGATGTGGAGGTTGGTGTTTCCGGATGTGAATCCTCCAGGGCACTCCTGTCCCCCTCTGAGGCGCTGGTCCCCTCAGTGTCACTGAACTCCTGTGTCCCGGTCATGCCAGTAGCTTCCCTAACGCTGTTGGGCCCCCGTCCTTCCGTGCCCTCGGTAGATGCTGCAAGAGACAGAGACATAGGTTTATTATAGTGCCATACTCACAAACATCATATGCAATGAAAACTGCAAACAGGAAAATTAATCTAGCATGTTTAACTAGTCCATGTAATTTCTGCATATGCCACATTTATGCAATTAGCAGATGATGCATGAAAACATCCATAGTTGTTAGTTGTGCTCCATGTTGCGTTGACACAGCCAAATACCTGGGCCTGTGCCTCCCTGCAAACACACATTAAACCTTCTGTATGCACACCTACGTGCCTGTAGGTAAGATAGCTATTCATCAAAACATGTCTGCTCAGTCACATATGTAGTTTTTTCATGGAACACCACAGATACAAAGTACAATATGTCCTTTTGCAAGGGCAACCAGCTCCTGACATCCCCCATGTAGGGCCTTCAAGTACAACTACAGTTGTACATTGGTGGCAGCTGTGTAGATGTTACAAGTTATTTGTTGTGCACAGCACACATCTAGGAATGCACACTAACATGATGCTCACTGCTGTCCACTGCCAGTTGATGTCTCTGACACTCACACTGCAGCATATGTCACAAGGCCACATCTTATTTGTTAACGAAGTGACAATACGCACCATTTAACAATGCAGTCACAAACACAATGCACAATAGCATGAGAAGGGGAAATTAATGCAAGGCCTCCATAGGTTGTGACATGTCACATACCAGCATGTCCACAAGTCCCTGACAGGCCCTCATTGATCCAAGGCAGGATTGTGTCTTCTGTTGATGAAGAAGTAAGTTGTCCCCATTAGGACAGCTAATGTGTGAGAATACCTAGGGTCTGGCATATGACATCCCTACGTTGTGCTGACTGATGACATTGAGGACACACCAATGTGGCAAAAATTCACACACTGATTACAAGCTTTAGCCACAACTTCACCATGCACTGATGCACAAGGACACCCCTCCACAATGCACACATACTGAGGACTGACAATATGAGTAACCTTTGCTCATTATCATCCTTCAAATTACTGTACAACACCTCAGTCACATCAGAATTTGACATACCCACTGATCACATCCAACCATGTTAAGCCATTGTGCCAAAACAATCTCGCAATAGCCAGCTTCAGCTACATTGCAGTTAAGTCACAGAGTCTAACCGTAACTGTCATGTTGCCATGTGCACAATTGGAAAGGGTAATTTAGCCAATGCATCACTGCAATCATCACCATCTACCCCATCAGCACCTGTGTACACTTGCTGTCACTATGGCAGGTAAGTACACCATGTTATGCCATGCTGCTGATATTAGGCTAGTATACTTCACAATGGTGCTGTCCTCTGTATGATTGTGAAAAAAGGGACCCATGGGACAGGTGTGACCCCTACCAACTCACTGCTCCCTGAGTCCACATCTGTGCATGCCTGTAGCCACTGACACATCATCACATGAGCACACTATTGAGCTAGCCACACAGCGCACACAAGTCTAACAAGTGTACTGGGCTACCCACTTTACGCAATGGATTATCCTGTGTAGGAAGGTCTCAGTTCAGACAACATTTATACAATGAGAGATGAATAAATGCCAAGCTGATGTTATGTGACAAGGGTCATGGGTTTAAGCACATGAGAAACAAAATGTCGTACAAATGCAGAACAGCTGCACTCAACACTGAGTCCACTTAGAAGCCATTGCATCACACTTTAGACATCACAGAGGTCCGCACAGGCTCAGGGCTGGGATTCATGCAGTCACTCATACACAAAGTCACACTTTGCACAATTCACACCCCCAACTTGCTGCTGATGGGCCCTCAAACGTCCATTTTTATTTATTTATTTATGATTTTTGTATAGCGCCTGAATCACCCCCGAAGGGGTATCTCTGCGCTGCGGACATACGGAGGAAGCTGACACAATGCGAGTCTAAAAGAGAACAGTTTTAAGAAGCCTTCTAAATTAAAGATGGTCCGGACATCGCCTCAGCGGGATAGGGAGCTGATTCCAATACAGGGGGGCAAGGTACGAAAAAGCTTTCCCACCCATCCTTGCCTTCTTCATCTGAGGAACTACAAGAAGTGATTTGGTTCTAGAGCGGAGATCCCTAGTAGGGGTATAGCGCTTAAATTTTGCGGCGAGTTAGGCTGGGCCTCTCCCATACACAGCTTTATGGACGGTGCAACAGATTTTGAACTTAATGTGTTTGTGCACCGGAAGTCCATCCAGCTCTGGCTGTGTCACTGACATGATGCGGGCCATTAGTGGTGTCATGCTCCGGCGTGCCAACCTGCCACTTCGAGGGATCACCCACAGCGTCATCTCAGCGACGTTTTTGCTCAGCCGGCAGATGTCATGCCACCTCTTGTGGCAGTGCGTATGACGTCGGTTGGAGACACCCAGAGACCGCACCTTGCGCGCAATGGCCCTCCATATGGCCTTAAACTGATAGACCTTAAGCTGCAGGCATGGGAGACAAGAAGAGGAGGTTTCTGTGAAACTGTGTTGTGTACCACTGTGTGACAGTACAGGAGCATGAAAATACATAGCACACTAACACATCAATGGAGAGCAGAGCCCATACAGCATGTCACATAGTACACTTGGAGAAAACCATATCATTGCAATGGTTACCTATATGATGATGGACACACTACATGCCCATCTCATACACATGCAGAATGCCAGCACAGAAACCAATGTAAAAATTGCCCTCAGCTGTGATGTTCTATGTGAGTGAGCGTGACATACAATACACTGGAAATAATGTGTAGAGGTCAGACTCACTGTGTCCTACACTACACTCCCCATAATGTCCCTGACCATTGCCTAGCTACATGTGTCATGGTACTCACATTTAGGGCCCTGATCTTACAATCTCACACTCTTCTCACAAGGTGCAGTCCTGTCTTATGCAATCCTCAGGCCTATGATGACTCATTGAGAAATAGGGTTGTGGACAACACATATGTTTCACTCAGTCCTTTTGGTGATGTGCCCTTGTAACATTGGGCAGTTTCCGTGCAGGCCAGAGGGCCTCACACTGAGGATAAACGTGGCCCATCACAGAAATCACATGCATGTACAATATGAATGGAGATACAGTGCATAAACATGCGAGACTCTACACATCATGGAATCAACAGTAGGATGACATTTCCAAATCACATTTAGCTGATGTGTCATACGTGAATTAACCCCAAGAGTGATAGACTCAGGCATTGTACTCCTGTGCATAATGGACACATCTCCATAGGGTCATTTTTAAAAAGGTAAAAACATTATTCAGTACCCTCTGGCCAAGCTACATTTGTAATGTCTCAAAGGAGCATATGAACACTTAACGGACTAGGACATCACATCGCACAGGGAATGTGTGTTCAGACTTCGAGTCTCTCAAACCAGCAGGGTAACTGGATAACTGCCAGACCACAGTATGTCATTCACATCCTTAAATGCAGTCAGGGATCTGTGGAAATAAGGCTACACACCCCATTGACGTGAAGTCAGCATGCTAGGCAGTGTCTCACATATTTACATTACAGAGTCTCATAACACCATATGTTCATTTTGGCTTAAGAAGAACTGGACAAGTGTCCATGTTGCCATCCTCCCCACATACTCAAGTGCAATTAGTACTAGGTCATGTATGGAGAATGCTGTTAGCAAAATATTGATGCATGCACATTGGCTTGCACTCACAGGCACATTCTACTGTACAGTAACATCATGTGAGCATTCTGAGTACTCTCACACTTTTACTCAGACACTTACCAGTACATCTGGAGCACCATATAGCCTCCCATACTCTGCAAGGACCTCTTCCCCCAGGACCTCCAGCTCCTCTGTGGTGAAGGGATGGGCCCTGATGTTCTCTGTTCGCGCCATCACTGGGTCCAGAGTACAGGTACAGCAGCAGTTGGTGGTGATGACTAGCAGGCAGCAGTGTCTGAATGCAAGGGACATGTGTGGCTCTCTCACAGACATTTATAGGCCCCTAGGGTTGTTTCAGTGGTACTCTGCTGTTGCAATTGGTCTGCCTGGTTTGCATCTTTCAATTGTATCCAGTGACGGGGCCCGCGGTGGCTGTGCACGCCTACGGCGAGTTTCAAAAATGCATTGCACTACCGTGATGGCGGTTCCCATTGGCTGCAATGGCATTGGCATATGCGGTGTCCCACCGTGGGGGCCAGGCGGTGTGTTCCGCAATTTGGCATCTTTCAATTGTATTCAATGACCGGGCCCGCGGTGGCGGTGCATGCCTACCGCGAGTTTCAAAAATGCATTGCACTACCGTGATGGCGGTTCCCATTGGCTGCAATGGCATTGGCATATGCGGTGTGCCACCATGGGGTCCAGGTGGTCTCTACAGCAATTTGGCATCTTTCAGTTGTGCCCAATGACTGGGACTGAGGTGGTGGTGCACGACTGAGGTGGCGGTGCACGCCTACCGCGAGTTTCAAAAGTGCATTGCACTACCGCAATGGCGGTTCACATTGGCTGCAATGGCATTGGCATATGCGGTGTCCCACCTTGAGGGCCAGGCAGTGTGTTCCGCAATTTGGCATCTTTCAATTTTATCCAATGACCGGGCCCGCGATGGCGGTGCACACCTACCGCGAGTTTCAAAAATGCATTGCACTACCGCGATGGTGGTTCCCATTGGCTGCAATGGCATTGGCATATGCGGTGTCCCACCGCGGGGGCCAGGTGGTGTGTTCCGCAATTTGGCATCTTTCAATTGTATCCAATGACCGAGCCCGCGGTGGCGGTGTACACCTACCGCAAGTTTAAAAAATGCATTGCACTACTGCAATGGCGGTTCCCATTGGCTGCAGTGGCATTGTCATATGCGGTGTCCCACCACGGGGGCCAGGTGGTCTCTACCGCAATTTGGCATCTTTCAGTTGTGGCCAATGACCAGGACCGCGGTGGCGGTGCACACCTACCGCACCTATGGACACATTGTGCTATTGCATTAGCACTAGCCAATTTTCATCATTGAACACTATACCTTTACAATGTATACTAGCACCTGGTTGTAAAGTTAAATGCAGCTGTGACAATTAACTCACTGATGCCCACAAATGCCATGTCAGTGCACATGATTACATGCATTGGCATGTACTTCCTCACATGTCACATATGATATTTGTGTGCCTGCACACAGATTTGGTGTGTAACGGAGTCTCATATTTGTGAACATGTCAATGTGTAAGATGGCTAATCAACCCACAGTAATGATGGACTGACCACATGAGGTGCCTATTTCACTGTGTACATTGCTGTATTCATTTTGATAGTTGATCAGCTTACACACACTGTGCTCATTGTGTAAAAAAGATGTGCTCGGTGCGACTTAAGCAAGAAGGTGTGTTAGGGACAGCAGCTACGTAGCATTCAGCAGTGTTGCTGTTTGCCACATGTGCTGTGTCAGCTACACCCAGAGCTGGTGACACAATATGTAGGAGTGTATACCATTTACCATTCACATAGTCTGAATCTGATTGAGAAGTAGTCAGTATGTACATACTTACCACATGTACAACTACATGAGATCAAGGTGTCTCTGCATGTGACTTGTGCATTAAGCTGTTGTTACAGTCCTGTCAAAGTTGGCGCTGTGTTAGTCAATATGTAAGATGTTTGACACATCTCATTGGTGAATTTAATTTACATGTGTCCGCTTTCATGTTATGTAGGAGACGATCAAATGTGCATCGGCCTTTCCCAGTGTTGGCGAACATGGAGGATGAGGACATCATAAGGAATTTCTGGCTGAATCGCCCTACCCTTCTTGAGCTATGTGCTCAGTTGGAGCCCCATCTGAGGCCTCACAGAACCTATCCGACTGCTTTGACACCAACAGTTAAGGTGATGGCGGCCCTGAATTTCTTTGCCACTGGTTCGTTTCAGTACACGGTGGCCATCGCCGGTGGGATAGCTCAAGCTATGTTCAGCATGGTGCTACGTGATGTCCTGTCTGCAATGTTGACCTACAAGGGCCGCTACATCCAGTTCCTAAGGAGACATGAATTGGCTGATGTGAAGGCTGATTTTTATGATCTTGGACACATACCTAATGTGGTTGGAGCCATTGACTGCACATACGTTGGCCTAGTACCACCACAGGCACGTGAGCACATCTACCGGAACAGGAAGCCTTTCCATTCCATTAATGTGCAAGTGGTATGCCAAGCGGGTATGATTATCTCACATGTCTGTGTCAGATTTCCCAGTTCAGCTCATGACTCATACATACTGCATAACAGCATCATCCCAAAATTGATGGCAAATCTGCATCCGGAGCATGCATGGCTTGTTGGTGAGTATGCAGAGTCAAGTAGTGTGCTGTATGTGTGGCATGCTGTTCTCGGCTACTGTTTATATTACAATATTGGTCTGTGTATCTCACACCTAGGTGACTCTGCGTATCCCAACCGGCCTTGGTTGCTAAGCCCACTGAGGAATCCCAGGACCCCGGGGGAAGGCCGCTACAATGATGCACAAGTGAGGACACGTCATGTAGTGGAGCGTGCTTTTGGGCTTCTGAAGTCTAGATTTCGGTGTCTGGACAAGAGCGGTGGTGTACTACTCTACTCTCCCCAAAAGGTGTGTCAGATCATAGTTGCATGCTGCATGCTCCACAACCTGGCCTTGCGCAAAGAGATCCCCCTGCTCCTGGACGATGATGAGCAGCAGATGCCCCCCTCTGCAAATCCACACATGCCCAGTGACGATGATAGTGGAGAAGAGGAAGGTGTTTACCTGCGTCAACAGCTCATCGACAACTACTTCCCTTGAGTGTAAGTGACATTGTACAACAGTGACATTGTCTGTTGGCTTTGATGGTAGTGGCAAGGCATAGCTGAGCTTTCTGACTGCTGGCTGTTGTTGGCTCACTGCTAATGGCTGATGTGTGTGGCACAGTGTACTGTTTTCCACGTACCTCATGTCTATGTTGATGGTGTTGGTCATTGTTATGTGTGATGGGCTTTGTACGTTGATGACTACTGGTGTGTTTTAGCTGTAATGGCATCACCTGACATGTAAATGTCATTCTCCTGTGTCTTTCTAGGTTCCATCACCCTATCAATGCCTCGTCACAATCAGAGCTTGTGGTACATTGGAATCTGAGTTGACATTGTACATACTGTGATAAACAAGGAACTGACACAAAGGCATAGGTGTGTAAAGAGTGTTTATTTTCCACATTTTTTTTGTGAAAGAGAAGTGATTGTTTTCAAAATTGTTCAAAGTGAGTTTATGAGTTGTCAGTGATGGTAAATGAGACAAATAGAGTAGTCACCACATTGATGTTGTCACACAGTCCAACAAACTCTTGCCATCAACATGGCAATGTGGGTTAGGATAATGAACAAAGTCAATGTCAAGGGCAACACAAGTGCCATCATGGCTGGCTCAGCGACTTGCCTTAAGTTGGTGCTTTGCCACGTGATCCTCCCGTGGTGTTTCCCGGATGTCCCCTCCTGCGTTTGGCAGGGGGGCCTCTGCTGCAGGCTCAGCGGTGTCTGAGGAGTCATTGTCTTGCTGCTCACCCCTCTCTGTGGCCGAAGCTGAGGTGGTGGGAGTATCAGCAGGCTGGCCACTGGAGGGGGGTTGAGCCGTCATTTGAGCCGCATGTCTGTCCCTCAGAACACCCACAAGCTGGCCCATGAGATCCACAAGTTGGCCCATACATGTGTCCATGGACCTCAGCAGCAGGAGGAGCTCACGCACTTCTTCAACAACCTGGCCCATCTGTCCCTGGTTCTGTTCATACGCACCAAGGACTCTTGCAATGGTGACCAGGGCTTCTGCCTCAGTTTCCTCCTGTGATGGTCCACCACTTGCCCTCCCACCTGCCCTGCAGACACGGACCTGTGGCGTTGGGACTCGACGCACCCGCACACTCTCTCTGGCATCCTTGGATTGTGTGGTGGTGTTGGTAACCACTGAGGCAGGGAGAGTGTTGCAGGCAGCAGTGGTGATGGTGGAGGTGGCTGCCGCACAGGTCATTGTAGCAGGGGTCAGCGCTGTTGTTGTTGCTGTGGTGGTGGTGGTGGTGGGGATAGTGAGGCCCTGAGACGTAGTGTGCCCTGGCAGTCCAGAGGGGCCAGGTTGTTGCTCCTTGTTAGAACTGGGGGTTTCTAGTTGGCAGAGGTAGGCACCTTTGCCCAAATAGGGACCCTTGCTTCTAGTCAGGGTAAGGGGGATACACTACTAAAATAATCCCTGCTCACCCCATTGGTAGCTTGGCACGAGCAGGCCGGCTTATCTCAGAGGCAGTGTGTAAAGCATTTGTGAACACATACAGTAACCCACTGACAACACTACAGATGGACACCACACAGGTTGTATTATAAAAAGAAGTATTTTTATATAGACTTAACACAAGACCCAAAACGACAAAAATCCACAATACACTATGAAAAATATGCGTGTCAATGGTAGAAAATAGTTCAGTTCAAATGCAGGTGATAAATGCGACACTCCACGTTCAATGTACCTTTGGGTGCGTAACGCGATACAAACAAAAGAGTTGCAGGGAAGTTGATGCGTCGGTTTCTTACATGCAAGAATGGTGATTCGTCGGTTCCTTGCTCCGGGGGAGGTGATGCGTTGGTTCCCTACTGCTGCGTAGGGGACGGTGATGCCTCAGTTACTTACCGGAGAGGAGGTGATGCGTCGGTTCTTCACTGCATGGGGAGATGATGCGTCGGTTTCTTACTGCGCTTCTGTGGCGATGCGACCAGCAGTGCCTCGATGCGATGACGACCCAATGCAATGAAACAAAATGGCGTCTTCCTCTTGATGCGACAACGAAGAGGGCGATGCGTGAACGCCGCACGGCCGTACGGCGACTCGGTGAATCTTCTGACCCACGACAGGCAATGCAACACGCTTCTCCGATGATGCGACGGCGTCTGCTGCGAAGGCGGCACTCTTTGCGCTCCGGTGATGCGATGGCGACAGAGGCAACGGTGGCATGCTTTCTCGGCGATGCGACAACAACTGCTGCGGCGGCGACACGCTTGTTCTTCGTTAGTCGCGCTTCCAGCTCCCAGCGACACGCAGTCTCTCAGAAGGCCCAACACAACAGTAGGCAATTCAAATTCCCAGCAAGGGAATTCAGGGGAGCTGGTTGGTGAAGTCTTGTATCCCTGAGACTTCAGCAGGAGGCAAGCTCAATCTTCAAGCCCTTGGAGATTTTCTGCAAGATGATGAAAGAAAGCACAACGTTCCTTTCTCCTTTCTTTGGCAATCAGGCAACCACTGCAGGCCAATCCCTCAAACAGCACCCAGCATAGGGATAGTCTCCTCCTTCAGTTTCTATGGTTCCTCTCCTCAGCAAAGGTTCTTCTTGTTTCCCAGAAGTAATCTAAAGTCTTGGGGTCTGGGCCACAGTATTTATACCCATAAATCCTTTGTCCTCTGAAGGCAGAGGGTCCTGTACCTAGTCCAAACCAGTTCTGGGTGCATTCTGCCAGTGCACACCCTCTTCCTTTGTCAGTGTGGGCCAGGGACATCAGACGCACCACAGGAGGTAGAGCCAGCATTGTGGAAGGCAGGCACAGTCCTATTCAGGCCCAGGTGCTACTCCTCCCACCACTCTTCATGCAGATAGGTCTATTCAGCCCTGTGCTGACTCTCCCTGTCTCCTGGAGCCCCCCAGCCCCTGTCACTCACAAAACCAGACATACAATACAGAAGCTAGCAGAGGCA
This sequence comes from Calotriton arnoldi, assembly GCA_963921515.1. Taxonomy (NCBI): domain Eukaryota; kingdom Metazoa; phylum Chordata; class Amphibia; order Caudata; family Salamandridae; genus Calotriton; species Calotriton arnoldi. The sequence goes on along the minus strand of CAWUFW010001945.1, from coordinate 1,215,313 downwards.
GGCTGGATGGTTAGGCAAGAAAATACCTACTTTCTAAAAGTGGTATTTTCAAACACAGAATGTTAAAACCAACTTCACTAAAAGATGTATTTTATCATTCTGAGTTCAGGCATACTAAATTCATTTTTCTACCATGTTCCCTGGGTCAGTTAGGATTATAAGATGTTATAATAATCAAACTGCCCATTCTGGCCTATGGGGACAGGTAGCCTTGCAATAGTGAAAAACAAAATTGGCTGTAATTCACTATCAAGACATGCCACACACACCAGGGCATGTCCTACTTTACACATGCAATGCACCCTGCCCTGGGGCCTACCTTAGGGGTGACTAATATGCAGGAAAAGAAAGGTTTGGGGACTGGTAAGTGGGTGCACTTACCAAGTCGACATAGCAGTACCAGACTGCACACAGGCTCTGCAATGGCAGGCCTGAGACACACTTTATAAGCTGCTCCTGCGGGTGGCACAACCAGGGCTGCAAGCCCACCAGCAGCATTTGTTTCACAGGCCCTGGGCACACCCAGTACACTGTACTAGGGTCTGACAGTGAATCAAATAGGCCAAACATGGAGTCACTAATCCATACATTAATTTATCATAGGGAGCACTTGCACTTTGGCACTGATTAGCAGTGGCAAAGTGCCCAAAGCATCTAACCAGCAAAAACATGTCAACAACAGTGGAGGCATAGTGAAAAAATGGAAGGGAGACCCACGCCAAGGATGCCAGGTCTACCATGTGTCCCCTCCAGCTGAAATGTGGGGAGAACTATCCTACCTCTAGGGAGTTCTCATCACTAAGGTGGAAGAATCTAGACAGACCATCAGCATTGGCGTGTTCTGTACCAGGGCGGTGTTCCACCGTAAAGTCCATCCCCTGTAGGGAAATGGACCACCTCAACAGCTTTCATCTGCACCAACCATCTGAGGGGCCTGTGGTCTGTCTGAACCCGGAAGTGAGTCCCAAACAGGTATGGTCTTAACTTCTTCAGCACCCAGACCACAGCAAATGCCTCACGCTCAATAGCACTCCACCTCTGTTCCCGTGGAAGTAACCTCCTACTGATGAAGGCTACAGGTTGGTCTAGGCCCTCCTCATTTAACTGTGCCAGAACAGACCCTACACCATGCTCTGAAGCATCTGTTTGGACCACAAAATATTTTGAGAAGTTGGGCGCCTGAAGCACGGGGGCCGTGCACATGGCAGTCTTCAAGGCATCAAAAGCTCTCTGACAGGTGTCAGTCCAAGTCACTCTCTTGGGCTGCTTCCTGGAAGTCAGCTCTGTCAAGGGTGCAACGATGCTGCCATACCCCTTGACAAATCTCCTGTAATACCCGGTGAGTCCTAAAAAGGCTCTCAACTCTGTCTGGGTCTTGGGGGGTTCCCAAGCCAGAATGGTATCAATCTTGGGCTGTAGGTGCACCACCTGGCTGCTCTCAACCTGGTGTCCCAAGTACACCACGGAACCCTGCCCGATCTGGCACTTACTCGCCTTGATCGGGAGGCCTGCCCTCCGCAGCGCCATCAACACTTCCCAGAGGTGGCGCAGATGTTCTTCCCAACTGGCACTGAACACTGCAATGTCATCCAGGTAGGTGGCACTAAAATCTTCCAGTCCAACCAACACCTGGTTGATCAGCCTCTGAAAGGTGGCAGGGGCATTCTTCATCCCAATGGGCATAACCCGGAATTGGTAGTGCCCATCTGGTGTGGAGAATGCTGACCTCTCTTTGGCCCCATCAGTCAAGGCGATCTGCCAGTACCCAGGCATTAAGTCAAACGTGCTTAGGTACCGGGCAGCCCCTAACCGATCAATGAGCTCATCAGCTCTGGGGATGGGGTACGCGTCAGTCCTGGTGACTGAATTGAGTCCTCAGTAGTCCACACAGAACCGGAGTTCGGGCATGGCACTAGGCGCAGCAGCCTTTGGGACCAAGACCACTGAGCTGGCCCAAGGGCTGTGAGAGGACTCAATCACCCCCAATGCAAACCTCTTGGAGACCTCCTCCTTGATGCAAGCTCTCACCCTGTCAGTCACTCTGTAAGCCTTGTGCTTGACAGGAGGACTGTCCCCAGTGTCCACATCATGGACGCACCAATCAGTGACACTAGGAACCAGGGAAAACAGGTCAGAAAACTGCCCCAACAGTTGGCAACAGTCTTCCTGCTGCTCAGGTGTCAGGGAGTTAGAGAGGTTCACACCCTCCACTGACCCATCTTGCTCTGTTGCAGACAGGAGGTCAGGAAGAGGTTCTGTCTCCTCTTCCATTCCACCATCTGTTGCTAGGAGCATGTCCACTTCGGACCTCTCAAAATGGGGCTTTAGGCGGTTGACATGTAGGTTCCTGGGAGATCGCAAGTCCACCAGGTAGGTGACGTTACTCTTGCACTCCAGCACCTCAAATGGTACGGTCCACTTATCCTGGAGCCCGCAAGGCTCCACGGGGGCCATGACCCACACTTTCTGTCCAGGCTGAAACTCGATCAGAGTGGCATTCTGATCATACCATTGTTTCCTCTCCTCCTGGCTGGCTTCCAGATTCGCCTCAGCGAGTTGTCTGAATCGCCTAGTTTGGTTTCTAAAGGCCAGCATGTAGCTAAATACATCCTGGGGAGGTTTACTGGGAGCTTTCTCCCAGCCTTCTTTCCCCAAACTCAGAGGTCCTCTTACCGGGTGACCATAGAGCAGTTCAAAGGGACTGAACCCTAAGGACTTCTGTGGTACCTCACGGTAAGCAAAGAGAAGGCATGGCAAGAGGACGTCCCACTTACGCCTCATGGGTTCTTCCAGACCCATAATCATGCCCTTCAGGGTCTGGTTGAATCTCTCAAGCAGCACATTTCCTTGGGGGTGGTAAGGAGTGGTGAACTTATAGGTAACACCGCACTCCTGCCACAGGGACTTCATATAGTTGGATATGAAGTTTGTACCACGGTCACTCACCACTTCCTTTGGGAACCCCACATGGGAGAAAATCCCCATCAGTGCACGTCCCACCACGGGGGCCGTCACTGTCCGAAAAGGGATGGTTTCCGGGTACCGGGTGGCATGGTCCACCAAGACCAGGATACACCTATTGCCCATGGCTGTCTTGGGGTCCAGTGGCCCCACAATGTCAATACCCACCCGTTCAAAGGGGGTGCTTGTGAGAAGTTGGCCTGGCATATGCTGTCCACTAATTATACCAGTCCAAACAACCCTTATTGGAGTTAGGTTTAAAGACAACCTTTATGAAAGCTATCCTAGTGGTAGCTGTGGAGAGCAGCCTTCAGGCTAAGTCTTGAAGGAATGTAAAGCAGCTTGTTTTACCAGTCTATAATCTCTTGAGTGACCAAATGAAAGAGCACCACACCAGGTATATATTCAAAATATATGTATTTATTGCTAAACACACCCCTCTAGTCTCTTTATGAGGCTAGAGTTCGAAGTACATAAGTTATAAGTTAAATAATCACAGTAATAGCACAAATACACATTTGGGCTCTAGGGGCGTACCAAACCATATACCAATAAAGTGGTATAAGAACCAAGACTGAACTAGACACAAGGCCTAGAGCCTCTAGAAGTGCTTGGACCACAAGGAACCACCCAAGGTAGTGACACAGGGGACCCACGGGGGACGCGTGCAGTGTAAACACACAGCCGCGATACGCCGTTTACTTCTATGGAGAAAGTCGCGGTCAGGAAATTAGAGAAAAGGGACACTTAAAGGAGGACTTGGACCAAACCCTTTGAGATCTAGGACTTTGAAGAGTCTCTACCCACGGGAGCACCGGAGTACTCGTGTTACCTCACCCAGGGAAGCCGGGTGCATAGGTGCCTTTCGGGGTCGGGTTTCGTCGTAGTTTTGAATGGCGATCTGCTGCAAAGTGCTGCTGGCGACCAAGTGGAAAGTGTCCGGGTGGATCCAAGAGTGGATCGGAGATCTGAAGAACCTGAAAGCAGAGGGGACAGAGTCCGGGTCACTAGCCAGTGACCAGAAAGGCGATGAGCAGATGCCCACCGATGTTGGGTGCTTCAGGTGCGTTGACAGTCGTCTTGACTCCGCAGTCACGATGTCCAGGAGGCGTTGTCGGCAACCAGGAGCAGGATTCGGACTGTCCCACGACGTCTGCTGCTTGCTGAGGTGTCGGCGACCGGATTGGACCCAACAGGCCTTGGCAACAGCAAGTCTCGTGGAAAAGGAAGAAGGACGATGGTGCAGACCAGCAAGGTCTGGGGAACTCACCCAGCGAGGGTAAGTAAGGGCGAGCCTGGAGCAACTAGGGAGCCCAAGCAGAAAAGTGTTGGCCTTCGTGGAGGGCTACTAGCCAACGGACTAGCAACCGCAAAGGAGCCTCGGGACGTCACACGTGGAGCTGGCTCACAGGACACTCGTGGAGTGGGGGCCAGTGATCTTCGGTGCAGTTGGTGCAGGAGGCTGGGGCTACTCGAAGCCCAAAGCACGACTTCGTGGAAGACCCAGAAGATGGTGCACTTACAAATGTGCTCGGTGTCCAGGGGTCACGGTTCCTCGTTACCCACGACAGCTATGGGCCTCAGCTTCACTGGGGACTCAGGGCAGCTTCGGGGAGGTCAGAAAATCTACCTCTGGGGATGCAGGGACTTCGGCATCCGGCGGGAGCTTCGTCGATGCAGACCAGACAATTGCTTCTTTGGTGCCTGCCAAGCAGGGGAGTCACTCCTTGACTCCAAGGGAGATTCTTCAGTCCTCTAATCGTAGTGTAGAGCGTCGAAGGTCCAGGATTCAGTTTCAGAGTTTAGTCCAGGAATATCTAATTTGCTATGGCAAGGGTTCCCCATTTTATCCAGTAAAAGAGGGAGGGACTAACTCTATGACCCCACCTATGGGAGGGTCAAGGGAGGGGGTGGCTGCACCCACTTCCCTTTGTCCAGTTTCGCGCCAGAGCAGGGGCAGGTAGCCCCTGAGCCGGTTTGAACTGGCATATGCACAGAGGAGCCTTTTGCTCCCCCAGTGCAGGACTTCAAAGCACTCCAAGAGTGCATCCACCCAGCCCCACTACACATTATCCTGTCTGGGGAGGTGGTCATACCTCCCTGTGACAGGAAACCTATTGTCCAGGCCTCCCCTGCCGGAGTTTCTGTCAGCAGCAGGAGGCCAGACTTGTGTCTGTGGCAGAGGCATCCATTTTGTGATGCCAGGGCTTTAGGAAGAAGTTACCGGGTAGACCAGTGTTAACATGTCTCTTCCTCTAGAAGGGTGGAATGCTACCCCCGCTGCCAGGATTGGCGGGGGGGTAGTATTCCAAGATGTTTGACACCAAACACGACATGTTTTGATGCAGTCATTCCAAAGTTAGCATTCTACCGCGAGGATATAATGCACTTAAGAGTATATGGTTTAACCGCATTTACAAACAGTACCAGAGAATGGACTCTGAGTACTGCAGAGGGGCCCTGCTCATGCAGTGGCACCTTCTCACATAGGAACCAAGCACTCTGCCTTTAGGATTGACAAGGCCTACCATAGGAGTGACTTATAGGTTTATATGTGTGTAGTTTTGCAGTGATATAGGTAACCTATATCACAGTAAGGGGTGCATGCACCACCTTACTCAGGCTGCAGTAGCAGACCTGTGGTGTCATTTTGGATGGCCTTCCAGGGGTGGCACAATACATGCTACAGCCCCTGGCAGGCCTCTGAGGTACCTATGCCCTTGGTACATAGTATACCATATACTAGGGACTTATAAGGGCACTCCAGATTCCAATTAGAGATGTGCCTAAGGCACATGGAAACCATTTTAAAGAGGAAACAGCTAGGCTGGGGTTCTGAATAGCAGGGCCCCAGCCAGACTAATGTCAAAAAACAGTGAAGCATCAGCAAAAAGTGGGGGTACTCATGTGAAGCAGATCCTACTCTCCTACACAACCCCCCCCCCCCAAATGCAGGGACATTAAACTAACCTTGACCAGTTAAGTCTTCATGTTCTAAGTGGAAATACCTAGAGAGTCCATCTGCATTGGCATGGTTACTCCCAGGTCTATGTTCCACTGTAAAGTCCATCCCCTGTAGGGAAATGGACCACCTAAGCAGTTTGGGATTTTCACCCTTCATTTGTTTTAGCCATAAGAGGGGCTTATGGTCGGTTTGAACAAGGAAGTGAGTACCAAACAAGTATGGCCTCAACTTCTTCAGAGCCCAGACCACAGCAAAGGCCTCCCTCTCAATGGCTGACCAACGTTTCTCTCTAGGGGTCAGCCTTCTGCTTATGAAAGCTACTGGCTGATCCTGACCTTCTGCATTCAATTGTGACAGTACAGCCCCTACCCCCAATTCAGATGCATCAGTTTGAACAATGAACTTCTTGGAGTAATCGGACTCTGTAGAATGGGAGCAGTGCACATGGCCTGCTTCAGGTCATCAAATGCCTTTTGACAGTTAGCTGTCCACTGAACTTTCTTGGGCATTTTCTTAGAAGTTAAGTCATTCAAAGGTGTCACTATTGATCCATACCCTTTGACAAATCTCCTATAGTACCCAGTCAGGCCTAAGTCTGGGTAGTTGGAGCAGTCCATTCCATTATGGTCTGGATCTTGCTCTGCAGTGGTTGAACCTGACCTCCACCCACAAGGTGGCCCAGGTACCTGGTGGCATGATCCACTACCACCAGGATAAACCTGTGCCCAGATGCAGTTTGGGGATCCATGAGACCAACTATATCAATCCCCACTCTTTCAAAGGGAACCCCCACCACAGGTAGTGGTATCAGGGGGGCCTTTGTAGTGCCACCTGCCTTGCCACTGGCCTGGCAGGTTACACAGGAGCGACAAAACTCCTTTGTGTCTTCAGACATGTGGGGCCAGTGAAAGTGAGGGACAATTCTGTCCCAAGTCTTGTTCTGGCCCAGGTGTCCTGCTAAGGGAATATCATGGGCTAGGGTCAATAGGAAGCCCCTGAACTTCAAAGGTATTACCAACCTCCTGGTGGCACCAGGCTTGGGGTCTCTACTCTCTGAGTACAGGAGTCCATCATCCCAATACACTGTATGGGGACCACTAGCTTTCCCAGCAGCCTCAGCAGCAGCTTGCTGTCTGAGGGGTTCAAGAGAGGGGCAGCTCTGCTGCTCCTGGCTCAGATCTGCCCTGGAAGGTCCCCCTGTCCCCAAGAACTCAACCTGGTCAGGTTCCAGTTCCTCTGGGACAGTTCCTTCCTCAGGCCTGAGATCATCTCCCTCAAGAGACTGATCTTCCTTCTGAGCCAAGGGGGAAGGCACTGCCTTTACCCTACTACTCCTCCTCTTGGAAGGCACTTGGTCCATTCTTCCAGGATCCAAGGCCTGTTCAGTTTTAGACATTTTGGCCTGTGACCTGGTCACAGCAAACACATCTGCAGGGATGCCCAGCATTTCTGCATGAGTCCTGAGCTCCACTTCTGCCCAAGCTGAAGTTTCTAAGTCATTGCCAAGCAAGCATTCGACTGGTAGGTTTGCACTCACCACAACCTTCTTAAGGCCAGTTACCCCTCCCCAGGAGAAGTTAACAACTGCCAGAGGATGGTCTGTTCTGACATTGCTAGCATTGGTCACTTGGTACATTTCACCAAGCATAACTTGCCCAGGTTCCACAAGGTCTTGTGTCACCATTGTGACACTTGCCCCTGTGTCCCTAAATGCCAAAGCCTCTCGTCCATTGATTAAAGGCTGTTGTCTGTACTTGCCCAGATTACTGGGACTCACAGAGGAGGTCACATCCATGCCTCCATCACAGACTAACACAGCCTGAGTGAGTTCTCTGACTAGGTCAGAGCCCACTTCAGTACCCAGGGTGAACCCTACTAAACCCTTGGCTGGAGCACTCCCACCAACTGTAACTGCACTAGGGGGAACAAGTGCCTTAGGGGCATTGGTGGGTGCTGGACTTGAGTCTTTGGACTTGGTGCAATCACTTGTCCAGTGGGTCTTTTGCTTACAGACCTTGCACCATGGTTTTCTTTGGCCTTTACCTTTGGTAGTTTGTGAATCCCCCTGAAGAAGATTTTTGGGGCCCTTGTGAAGACTTCTGGTCTTTACCCTTCTCCCCACCCTTATCAGAGTTTTTAGAATCTTGCTTCTTAGGGTCACCACCTTGGTTCTGTACCTTCTGCCTCACCCTGGTTCTGACCCATTTGTCTGCCTTCTTTCCCAATTCTTGGGGAGAGGTCAGATCAGAGTCCACCAGGTACTGATGCAACAGCTGATTTTGACAGTTATTAAGAATCTGCTCCCTCATTATCAGATTGTACAATCCTATGAAGTCACACACCTTACTGCCCATCAACCAGCCTTCCAGAGCCTTAGCAGAACAATCCACATAGTCTACCCAGTCTTGAGTCTGTGCTTTTTGGGTGTCTCTGAACTTTAACCTGTATTGTTCAGTGGTTAGGCCAAACCCATCAATAAGAGCACTCTTCAAGACCTTGTAATTATCAGCATCCTCTTCTCTTACAGTGAGGAGCTTATCTCTACCTTTGTCTGCAAAAGAGAGCCACAAGATTGCTGCCCACTGCTCCTGAGGGACCCTCTGTACTTTACAGGCCCTCTCCAGTGCAGTTATCCATTTGTGGATGTCATCCCCACTCTGGTAGGGAGGGACAATCTTGCTCAGGTTCCTATGGTCATAGGACCTTTCCCTGTCTCTAGGGACATGGCTGCCACCATGGGACTCTAGTCCCAACTTTCTTCTCTCTCTAAGGAGATCTAGGGACTCCCTATCTAAAGCCAATTGCTTCTTTCTGATCTCTAGTTGAGTTTCCTCATACTGGACCAGTCTCTTTCTCCTCTCATGAGAGGATTCCCTCCCCTGAGAAGAGATAGAGGTCCCTATTGAGGTGCCAGAGTGGTTAGACTCCTGAGAAGGAGATCTAGACTTTCTAGGCACACTCACAATCCTTCCTGGGGGGATAAAGGTGTGGTCTTCCAGATCCTCACCCTCATCTTCCACAGGAGGGATGGGGTTATCCAGGTCAGGGTCATTGTCACCCTCCTGGCCAGTTTCAGAGGGGGGGCTGGGGGTATTGGTACCCCTGGCCCCTTCCTCATCTTCTGCCCCACCCTCTGCTCCTACCCCTTCAGTCTCTAAAGACTTACTAAGATCAAAAGCCACCAACAACTCTCTAAGGTGTTGGGTGGTGGGACTTTGGCCTGTCCTTAATTTCCTCAAGTTACATAATGCTCTCAATTCCAAGAATGGGAGTGTATCATACTTGGAGGGTGGAAGCTCAATGGCTTCCTGCAAGGATTCCTTGGATCCTACCCTTAAAGACATTACTAGTGTGGTGTGGTGTATGCACTACCTACTCTAGTGTGGCCTACTAAACTCTCTTGAGTTGTAGAAAGGGTTGTGCTATCCCTTAACACACAACTCTAAGTTCAGTAGAACTTACTGTATTCTAAGCTTAAATTATATGTACCTTAGGTACCTTTAGTGGTTTTCAGTTGATCAATTCAATTGAGATTATCTGGTAAAACAATAGCAAGCTGGAATCCCACACGCTGCACACCAATGTGAGAAGTTGGCCTGGCATATGCTGTCCACTAATTATAGTGGGCACCGTGTACCAGTCCAAACAACCCTTATTGGAGTTAGGTTTAAAGACAACCTTTAAAGAAAGCTATCCTAGTGGTAGCTGTGGAGAGCAGCCTTCAGGCTAAGTCTTGAAGGAATGTAAAGCAGCTTGTTTTACCAGTCTATAATCTCTTGAGTGACCAAATGAAAGAGCACCACACCAGGTATATATTCAAAATATATGTATTTATTGCTAAACACACCCCTCTAGTCTCTTTATGAGGCTAGAGTTCGAAGTACATAAGTTATAAGTTAAATAATCACAGTAATAGCACAAATACACGTTTGGGCCCTAGGGGCGTACCAAACCATATACCAATAAAGTGGTATAAGAACCACGACTGAACTAGACACAAGGCCTAGAGCCTCTAGAAGTGCTTGGACCACAAGGAACCACCCAAGGTAGTGACACAGGGGACCCACGGGGGACGCGTGCAGTGTAAACACACAGCCGCGATACGCCGTTTACTTCTATGGAGAAAGTCGCGGTCAGGAAATTAGAGAAAAGGGACACTTAAAGGAGGACTTGGACCAAACCCTTTGAGATCTAGGACTTTGAAGAGTCTCTACCCACGGGAGCACCGGAGTACTCGTGTTACCTCACCCAGGGAAGCCGGGTGCATAGGTGCCTTTCGGGGTCGGGTTTCGTCGTCGTTTTGAATGGCGATCTGCTGCAAAGTGCTGCTGGCGACCAAGTGGAAAGTGTCCGGGTGGATCCAAGAGTGGATCGGAGATCTGAAGAACCTGAAAGCAGAGGGGACAGAGTCTGGGTCACTAGCCAGTGACCAGGAAGGCGATGAGCAGATGCCCACCGATGTCGGGTGCTTCAGGTGCGTTGACGGTCGTCTTGACTCCGCAGTCACGATGTCCAGGAGGCGTTGTCGGCGACCAGGAGCAGGATTCGGACTGTCCCACAACGTCTGCTGCTTGCTGAGGTGTCGGCGACCGGATTGGACCCAACAGGCCTTGGCAACAGCAAGTCTCGTGGAAAAGGAAGAAGGACGATGGTGCAGACCAGCAAGGTCTGGGGAACTCACCCAGCAAGGATAAGTAAGGGCAAGCCTGGAGCAACCAGGGAGCCCAAGCAGAAAAGTGTTGGCCTTCGTGGAGGGCTACTAGCCAACGGACTAGCAACCGCGAAGGAGCCTCGGGACGTCGCACGTGGAGCTGGCTCACAGGACACTCGTGGAGTGGGGGCCAGTGATCTTCAGTGCAGTTGGTGCAGGAGGCTGGGGCTACTCGGAGCCCAAAGCACGACTTTGTGGGAGACCCAGAAGATGGTGCACTTACAAATGTGCTCGGTGTCCAGGGGTCACGGTTCTTCGTTACCCACGACAGCTACGGGCCTCAGCTTCGCTGGGGACTCAGGGCAGCTTCGGGGAGGTCAGAAAATCCACCTCTGGGGATGCAGGGACTTCGGCGTCCGGCGGGAGCTTCGTCGATGCAGACCGGACAATTGCTTCTTTGGTGCCTGCCAAGCAGGGGAGTCACTCCTTGACTCCAAGGGAGATTCTTCAGTCCTCTAATCGTAGTGTAGAGCGTCGAAGGTCCAGGATTCAGTTTCAGAGTTTAGTCCAGGAATATCTAATTTGCTATGGCAAGGGTTCCCCATTTTATCCAGTAAAAGAGGGAGGGACTAACTCTATGACCCCACCTATGGGAGGGTCAAGGGAGGGGTGGCTACACCCACTTCCCTTTGTCCAGTTTCGCGCCAGAGCAGGGGCAGGTAGCCCCTGAGCCGGTTTGAACTGGCATATGCACAGAGGAGCCTTTTGCTCCCCCAGTGCAGGACTTCAAAGCACTCCAAGAGTGCATCCACCCAGCCCCACTACACATTATCCTGTCTGGGGAGGTGGTCACACCTCCCTGTGACAGGAAACCTATTGTCCAGGCCTCCCCTGCCGGAGTTTCTGTCAGCAGCAGGAGGCCAGACTTGTGTCTGTGGCAGAGGCATCCATTTTGTGATGCCAGGGCTTTAGGAAGAAGTTACCGGGTAGACCAGTGTTAACATGTCTCTCCCTCTAGAAGGGTGGAATGCTACCCCCGCCACCAGGATTGGCGGGGGGGGTAGTATTCCAAGATGTTTGACACCAAACACGACATGTTTTGATGCAGTCATTCCAAAGTTAGCATTCTACCGCGAGGATATAATGCACTTAAGAGTATATGGTTTAACCGCATTTACAAACAGTACCAGAGAATGGACTCTGAGTACTGCAGAGGGGCCCTGCTCATGCAGTGGCACCTTCTCACATAAGAACCAAGCACTCTGCCTTTAGGATAGACAAGGCCTACCATAGGAGTGACTTATAGGTTTATATGTGTGTAGTTTTGTAGTGATATAGGTAGCCTATATCACAGTAAGGGGTGCATGCACCACCTTACCCAGGCTGCAGTAGCAGACCTGTGGTGTCATTTTGGATGGCCTTCCAGGGGTGGCACAATACATGCTACAGCCCCTGGCAGGCCTCTGAGGTACCTATGCCCTTGGTACATAGTATACCATATACTAGGGACTTATAAGGGCACTCCAGATTCCAATTAGAGATGTGCCTAAGGCACATGGAAACCATTTTAAAGAGGAAACAGCTAGGCTGGGGTTCTGAATAGCAGGGCCCCAGCCAGACTAATGTCGAAAAACAGTGAAGCATCAGCAAAAAGTGGGGGTACCCATGTGAAGCAGATCCTACTCTCCTACAGTGCTGACCACAGGGAATGGCTGGAGGGGAGCCTTGTGCTTCCTCCCACTTTTTCCACTTGCCTGGCAATTCTGACATGTCCTGCAATGAGTGTCTGAACTCTTGCGCATCTGGGTCCAATAAAAGTGGGTGACAAGCCTTTCAAATGTCTTGCCCTGCCCCAGATCTCCTTCTAAAGGCACATCATGAGCCAAACCCAGTAGGAAGGCTCTGAAGCGCTGGGGTACCACCAGCACACGGGCTGACCCAGGCTCAGCAACCTTAGGCTCGCTATACAGGAGACCATTCTCCCAGTAGATCCAATGTGATCCAGACTGATCACCTGCTGCCTGGTTTGTGGCCTGTTGCTGCAAACCCACAAGAGAAGGGCACTTGTTCTGCTCCTGACAGATCGCCTCCCTGGAGGGGCCTCCCTCCTGCTGCCAATGGGTCAGCTCAGGTAGGTCCCCCAGTTCGGCCACTTGCTCCCTGTAGGTTCCAGAGCATCCCCCTCAGGTTCTGCTTCCTCCTGGACCGTGGGAACTCACGGGGGCCGGTTTCCCGCACCCCCTGCCTCTTCTCTTCAAGGCAGGCACCTGGGCCACCCTCTCAGGCTCCAGGTCCTCTTGAACACCTCTACTGGCTGCCATAGACCGAGTGGTCACGGACGCCCACACAGGCAGACCCAACATCTCTAAATGAGACCTTCTCTCCACCTCTGCCCAAGGTGAACTTTCCAAATCATTGCCCAACAGACAGTTTACAGGCATAGCTGGCCTCACAGCTACTTGAAAGGTACCTGAGACCCCCCCCCCCACTCAAAGGGAACCTGAGCCACTCTGCAGTGGCTCTCTGAGTTGTCCGCGGCAACTACTGGGCAGAATGCATTGGGGATCACCTGCTCTTCAGACACCAGCCGACATCTGACAGCTATCACACTGGCTCCGGTGTCCCTCAGAGCCTCCACCCTTTGGCCATTGATGGTCACCCACTGCCTGTATTTCTTAGTGTTATCAGTCAGTTGGGCCCTGGGGACCATCTCACTGTCTCCTAAAGAGACCAAGGACATTGCTACGGGACCCCATCCACCTTGGGCACCCATCTCCTCCCCCAGAGCTACACTAGCTACCTGCTGGGGTGGTGCACCAGTGGGTGCTGATTTCCCATACAAGGGACATCTAGTTTCCCAGGAGCAGTGGCCCACTTGACCACACTTAAAGCAAGTCTTGGGCCCCCTGTGAACAGGCTTATCTGTCGGGGCCCATGGCTTCTTTTCAGGGGGAGGCTGGGAACCCTTCCCTTGGTTCCCTTGGGGATTACTTTTGGGCCCTTTCTGTAACTCCCTCTGTTTACCCTTGTCCCCCCACTCCTCTGCTGGGGACCCTGCCCACCCTTGGCGGAGTCTCCCACGTGACCCTTGTGGACCCGGGTGCTCACCCAGTGGTCCGCCTCCTCAGCAAGCTTCCTAGGGTTAGTCAGCCTACTATCAATAAGGTGCTGGCGTAGCTCTGGAAAACAATTTCCTGACAAGTGTCCCATGCAATCAAATCAAAGTGCGTTTCAAAATCATTCACTTTGCTACCCTTCACATCCAATGCGCTGCAAAAAAAAAGTCACATATTCTACCCAGGTACTGCCCTCCAACTTTTTGCAATTCCTGAACTTCTGCCTATATAGTTCAGGAGTCAACCCATACCTGGTTATCAATGCTTCTTTCATATGACCATAAGAATTGTGGACTTCAGAGGGCAAGTCCAATAAGGTATCCAGCCCCTCACTAAGGAACCACCCCCACAACCCAGCTCCCCAATACTTCTCAGGGACCCGGTGGGAGGACATAGCTAGCTCATAGGCCTTGAACCACTGACCAATATCATCATTCTTATAAAACTCTTTCACCACATCTTTAGGTATATACACTCTTGCTTCAAAAGGCATGGATGGTGTGCTGCCACCAGAGGGGGTAATCTCTAAGCTCCTAGCTTTCAACTCCAACTCCCTCAAACTTCTCTCATGCTCCATTTGCGTCCTCTTATCCTCTAGGGCCAATTCTTAATTTTCAATTCTAACTGCCCACCCATCCTAAGCTTGGTCAGCTCCATTTTATGCACCCTACTTCTCTCCCTGTCCTCCAGCTCTCCTGGGGCCAGGCCCTTGGAAGAAACACTGCTACCTGCTGGGGAAGGGGCTTTCCTCCCCCCTGGACCCAATGGTCCATCTAGCTGCCCTTCTCAATTCTCAGCTACCTCCTCATGCTCAGGGGTACTTATTGCTTCCGCCCAGGCCCTCAGCGCCTTTTGGAACTCATCCTTCTTGGAGAGACCGGTTATAGCAACTTTTAATTTCCTGCAGAAGTGTTTCAGCTGTTTTACAGCTTAACTTTCCAGCCTCTCTTCTACAAAATCTAAATCCACAGATGCGATGGATGCTGTTTTGCTCATGGTGACTAAACTTGGCAGTTCTTGGCAAAAAATAGAAATCCCAGGAAAAATAATCTACCAGAAATGTATGTGGTTGCGTTTGGTCTGCACTCACTAGTAATGTACACCAATTACTGTATATGAGTCACAAATGCGAGTCCAGGATCCTCACCGCGGACCACCAATGTTAGAACTGGGGGTCTCTAGTTAGCAGAGGTAGGTGCCTTTGTCCAAATAGGGACCCTTGCTTCTAGTCAGGGTAAGGGGGATACACTACTAAAATAACCCCTGCTCACCCCCTTGGTAGCTTGGCACGAGCAGGCAGGCTTATCTTAGAGGCAGTGTGTAAAGCATTTGTGAACACATACAGTAACCCAGTGACAACACTACAGATGGACACCACACAGGTTGTATTATAAAAATAAGTATTTTTATATAGACTTAACACAAGACCCAAAATGACAAAAATCCACAATACACTATGAAAAATATGACTGTCAATGGTAGAATATAGTTCATTTCAAATGCAGGTGATAAATGCAACACTCTACATTCAATGTACCTTTGGGTGCGTAACGAGATACAAACGAAAGAGTTGCAGGGAAGGTGATGCGTCGGTTCCTTACACGCAAGAACGGTGATGTGTCGGTTCCTTGCTCCGGGGGAGGTGACGCGTCGCTTTCCTACTGCTGTGTAGGGGACGGTGATGCGTCGGTTCCTTACCGGAGAGGAGGTGATGCGTCGGTTCTTCACTGCGTGGGGAGGTGATGCGTCGGTTTCCTACTGCGCTTCTGTGGTGATGCGACCAGCAGTGCCTCGATGCGATGACGACCCGGTGCAATGAAACAAAATGGCGTCTTCCTCTTGATGCGACAACGAAGAGGGCGATGCATGCACACCCGACGCCCGTACGGCGACTCGGTGAATCTTCTGAGCCGTGACAGGCCCTGCGACCCGCTTCTCCAATGATGAGATGGCGTCTGCTGCGACGGCGACACTCTTCTCCGGTGATGCGAGGCACTTCGGTGATGCGATGGCGGCAGCGGTGGCACGCTTTCTCGGCGATGCGATGACAACTGCTGCGGCGGCGACACACTTCTTCGTGAGTCGCGCTTCCAGCTCCCAGCAACACGCAGTCTCTCAGAAGGCCCAACACAACAGTAGGCACTTCAAATTCCCAGCAAGGGAATTCAGGGGAGCTGGTTGGCGAAGTCTTGTATTCCTGAGACTTCAGCAGGAGGCAAGCTCAATCTTCAAGCCCTTGGAGATTTTCTGCAAGATGATGAAAGTAAGCACAAAGTTCCTTTCTCCTTTCTTTGGCAATCAGGCAACCACTGCAGGTCAATCCCTCAAACAGCACACAGCATAGGGATAGTCTCCTCCTTCAGTTTCTCTGGTTCCTCTCCTCAGCAAAGGTTCTTCTTGTTTCCCAGAAGTGATCTAAAGTCTTGGGGTCTGGGCCCCTGTATTTATACCCATAAATCCTTTGTCCTCTGAAGGCAGAGGGTCCTGTACCTAGTCCAAACCAGTTCTGGGTGCATTCTGCCAGTGCACACCCTCTTCCTTTGTCAGTGTGGGCCAGGGACATCAGACGCACCACAGGAGGTAGAGCTAGCATTGTGGAAGGCAGGCACAGCCCTATTCAGGCCCAAGTGCTACTCCTCTCACCACTCCTCATGCAGATAGGTCTATTCAGCCTGGTGCTGACTCACCCTGTCTCCTGGAGCCCCCCAGCCCCTGTCACTCACAAAACCAGAGATGCAATACACAAGCTAGCAGAGGCAGGCTGGATGGTTAGGCAAGAAAATACCTACTTTCTAAAAGTGGTATTTTCAAACACAGAGGGGCCGATTCCGATCTCGCTGGGAAAGCCCTACGGCCGACTGGCGCCCGTAGAGCTTCCCGACCGACTCGTGCTCCGGGGCTCTGACCGCCCGAGTACGATGCGAACAAGCGCTGATGGACACGGGTCGGTCGGAAAACACGCGTACGGCTCGTACTTTTTCCGCCCGGATCGCGTTCGGATCCCTTCCGAGCGAGATCGGAATCGGCCCCTTAATGTTAAAACCAACTTCACTAAAAGATGTATTTTATCATTCTGAGTTCAGGCATACTAAATTCGTTTTTCTACCATGTTCCCTGGGACAGTTAGGGTTATAAGATGTT
Organism: Calotriton arnoldi; assembly: GCA_963921515.1. NCBI lineage: Eukaryota > Metazoa > Chordata > Amphibia > Caudata > Salamandridae > Calotriton > Calotriton arnoldi. The sequence goes on along the minus strand of CAWUFW010001945.1, from coordinate 1,198,479 downwards.
ATAATCAAACATCAAGTTGCCGATCGCGAGCGTGGAAAATAAACCTCCCGGCGAGATTCTCAACGCAGGGAGGTCAGGTTTCTCATTGCGAGCGGTCGCGTATGCTTGCGACCGCTCGCGATGAGAAACTACCAGTCCGCGTTGAGAAAGCTGCCGCTCGAGTAAAAATCTACTCGAGCGGCAGTAAAAGACAGCTCGCACTGTGCAAGATGTCGTTTTCAATGATTGCACAGTGCGGACAAGCATCCGGCACGGTGCAATCATTGCGAACACCGCACTACGCAGTTCGCGTAGTGCTACGCGTAGCTCGCGTAGTGCGAACTGCACTTTGCGTAGCTTCGCGTAGCGCTACTTCGTGAACTACGCCCAGGCTTACCTGAGATACACTTTACAAGCTGCTCCTGTGGGTGGCACAAACAGGGCTGCAAGCCCACCAGCAGCATTTGATTCACAGGCCCTGGGCACACCAAGTGCACTGTACTAGGGTCTGACAGTGAATCAAATAGGCCAAACATGGAGTCACTAATCCATACATTAATTTATCATAGGGAGCACTTGCACTTTGGCACTGATTAGCAGGGGCAAAGTGACCAAAGCATCTAAACCAGCAAAAACATGTCAACAACAGTGGAGGCATAGTGAAAAAATGGAAGGGAGACCCATGCCAAGGATGCCAGGTCTAACACTCCTCATCTGAGAAACTTAGGGAATTTGCATCAGAGAGTTCACGTTCCGGGGGGGGGGGGGGAAGACAGGCTCTGCTGGCTGGTGGTGTTTTCAGCTGCAGTTGCTTGTGGATCTCCTGTTGAACAGAGGTTAAGTTGTCAGTTAAGTGCACTCCACAAGATTGGTGTTAGACTTTTGGATGTTACAGTTGATACACCAATCATTTTACATTGCAATCACTTGGTATGGCTGAAAGATAATGAGCATCATGACATGATGTTGAGGTACGTACATTACTTGTCGATAGTGTGACATGTAAATTGAAACCATGTGCCACGTACAGATTGTGTGATTACAAGGACATGTCATCATCTACCAACTTGTGGCACATCAACTTTTGATAATGCGTCATTTTTGTTTACTCTTCATATAGGGGCACATGCATCAAAATTCGGTAAAGCGAATCCTTAATAGCGAAAATTAAGGAATCGCTAATAAGGACTCGAATATCGGGATGCATGTACAGATTCGGTATTCATTAGCGTATCGCAAAAAATCGTTAAAATATACCGAATACACGATTGCGAGTCGCAAACAGACAAACTAGCTAATACCGATCCCGGAAATAGCAAAACCGTCATTAGCGAAATCGGTATTAGCGAAATCGGTATTAGCGAAATTGGTATTAGCGATTTTGCAAAAAACGGGCGGCGCAAGAAGCAGGCTGATGACATCACAACCAGGAAGTCATCCAGCCCATGCTAGATTCAGTGCCCTGAGGAGCTCAGAGGAGGAGGCAGAGGACTGAAGACAAGCTGAGAGACTACACCCTCACAATCCAGCTACACCACACCTAGCCAGGATGGAGAAAAATGCTGCGAAGACAACTGCCACACCCAGGAAGAGGAAGAGAAAGTTCTCAGAGAGAGAACTGGAACACCTAATAGAGGGGGTGAGCAGCAGCCATGACAAACTGTTTGGCAAGTTGTCACTGAAGGTGCCAGAGGCTGAGAAGCGCAAGATATGGCTGCGCATCAAGGAGAAGGTAAATGCTGTGGGGGTGACACACCGCAGCATTGACGAGCTCAAGAAAAGGTGGTACGACCTCAGGAAACGTGCCAAGGAGCGCATTGCAGAAAGGGTCAAGGAAGCAGCCGGCACAGGAGGGGGAGCATCCACAGTACCTGCCAACACAGCCCTGGAGGATCTCGTTGAGGGGATGATTGAGCCTGAGGCAGTTGTGGGAGTCACCCAAATGGACACCTCCGGCACAGCAACAACACTACAAGGTAAGAAGCATGCCTGTGCTAATACGCTGCGTATTGTATACCCATGCACATCCCCCCCTGGCAAATCACAGTGTGCATTTAGAAGTCCATTACACATATACACTCACAGATGAATAGCATCATGGGAGTTGTAGTCATGTTAGCCAAGTGTGCATGGATAATTGCCAATGCGCAAGAAAAGACACCAGCAGTACATGTCCGACAGTGCATTTAAATCTGTAATATATAATATGTAAAATAGGGTAAATGATAAACAGATAGAGGTACAAACTAAAATAACAATGCACTGTTCCACACACAGATGCATCACCGGAGGACTCAGATGACAGTGAGCGCCTCATCATTTCGGAGACCCCGGCAGAGACGGATGGAGAGACTTCACTGGACCCTCAATCCACACCACCACCACCACCACCACCACTACCAAAACGCAGGGCACCTGTACCTGCACTGCAGGTAATGGAAACTGAGCCAACCCCAGCACCCACAACAGTCCCCAGCCAGACATGTCACCCTTCAGCAGCCCCAACACCAGCACGTGGCCGAGTCAGACAACGGCGCAGGTCCAGGAGCAGTATTGCGTCAGATCCAGGACAGGCTCCGAATGTCCATGCTGGGGTTGAGTCGCAGATGCTACGTGTTCAGCGCCTGCAGGGGAGACATATAGGCACAATAAACCTGCAGATCTCCAAGCTGGCCAAACACATGAGCACCATGTCAGACAGTATGCGTCACCTAACCACAGTTGTTGCGGAGGGGAACCAGGAAATGAACAAGAGCCTACAGGAGCTCACCCGTGCCGTGATAGCAGGACAACGCAGTAAACGCAGGAGGCATCGGCAGGGCTTGCTTCGTCTGTCTGCTAATACTAGGGCCATCACCAAGCTCTGCAACAGCACTGCTGTCTTGTCCCGCCGCTCGGTGTCACTGCAGATTGACCTAGGTCATTTCTGTGGGGATGTAGCTAAGGCCTTAGGCCAAGTGACCACTGCTGTGGAACATCTGCAGTCCGGGACAGTGAGTGCCAGCACCTTGGAAGGGGAGGAGGGTAGTGAGGAGGCATCGAGCATGAGTAGCGTGTCCGTGCCGGAGACCACTAGCAGGAGGCGCAGTTCGCGCAGCTCAACAGCCACAGGCACATATCATGGTGATGTCGAGGAGCCATGCGACAGGAGGCTGGGGGTACGTGGCAAGAGGCGCTAGACATGCATTTCTGCCTGCCATTTAATTTTCTGATTGCACTCCCGTGCTGTTAACGTTTATATTTAATTTCATCAACAAATGCAATCACTGTCTTGTTTCCTAAGCATGGAAATTACCTTGACATGTGCTTATGTGAATAAAACATTAGCATGCAAATGTATTGTGTGATGGCTCATTCTTACCATGCTCAGAAGTGATTTTGTGTGATGTATGTCCGCCTCCTCTGACCTTCAGCTGTGTTAGGCACGTGTGCCTGTCGGTGTTGTGCGGGTGGTTGGTCATCCCGGTTGTTGTCATTTCCATCCGCATCGATGGGAATCCCCCTTCTGGTTGCAATGTTGTGCAGCATGGTACATACTGCTACAATCCTGCAGCAGGTCACGGGGTCGTATTGCAATGCACCACCAGTCTTATGTAGGATCCGGAAGCGACTTTTCAGGATCCCGAATGTTCTCTCTACCACATTTCTTGTGCTGATATGTGCCGCATTGTAGCGCTGTTCCTGTGGTGTTGCTGGGTTGAGGTAGGGGGTCAGGATATATTCCCGTAGGGCATATGCGCTGTCACCTACAGGGTGGGAAGCAAAGGGTTAGCCGCAGTGATGCAAATACATATGGGATAATGATGTAACAGATAGGTATATATAGGTACCAAGTAGGTGTCCCTCTCCAAATTCACCGTTGAGCAGACGCCTGTGAATGCCACTGTGGCGGAATATATATGAGTCGTGTGTGCTCCCAGGGAATTGTGCCACTATGTCCGTGATTATGTGCTTGGCATTGCACACGATCTGGACGTTGATCGAGTGATAGGACTTCCTGTTACGGAATATGTACTCGTTGGCTGAGGGGGGACAGATGGGGACATGCGTGCAGTCAATGCATCCTATGACATGGGGGAATTGTGCCACCTGGTAGAACTCCAGTTTGGTCTGGTGCAACTGCTGTGGGGTTGTGGGGAAGGTGATGTGGGTATGTATCATTGTCAGCATGGCATCAATGAATTTACGGAAGAAGCGTGAGAGTGCGCGTTTCTTGAGACGCCTCCGGCTACCGCTACGACACCCTGGAAACTCCCGGACGCCAGTAGGTGGAGGCTGCATAGGACCTGGACGTGCGCAGGAATGGCATTTGTCCTACGGGTCTGGTGCTGCAGTAGTGGTTCCAGGTCAGCAATTAGGCGCATTATCATGGCACGATTCAGACGGTACTTGTCATATACTTCCTCTTCATTTTGGCCCAGCAATGTAATGCGCACTCTGAATACCCTCTCCTGGATCCTCCTCCTGCGCTGTGCTGCTGCATTTATTCTCATCCTCCTTGCAAGCACATATAGGGCTGCCATTTTGAATAGACAAATGGGGTCTCCAGTGGCAATTTTGAAGGGTTTCAGATGATTTACACCTGTGGATTTTTTTTTTTTTTTTTATTTGTGTTTCCTCAACTTTACCTCCTGGTTGAGATTCCCCTTATTTTGCTCATGCTAATTTGCGAATTTTTGGAGATTCGTTATTTTTAGCTTTTGATGCATTCCTTTGCGATTCTTTATTTGCTAATCGCTATTTCCATGCGCAATTGATGATATCGCTATTTCCGGATCGCTAATTTGCGATTCGGTATTTTAGCGGGAGCTTTTTTTGCGAATATTAAATTTTTTCGCTATTGGGCTTGATGCATTGGATTCTGTGGTTTTGCGCTCAGTAACAGCCTATTTTAACGATTAGCTAATTTAGCGAGGGGTATTTTGCTTGATGCATGGGCCAGATAATCTGTTTCCGCTAAGCAAGAACTAGCCATTGGAATGATACAAATGTTCTTTCATATCATGTACTTTTGTTTGTTTGTGAGATTGACTGTGCATGTTTTGTGTTCATGGGGGCCTTCTTGCTCTGACATCATGGCACTTACACATTGCTGTGCATGATTGGGCCCTGAATTTATTTCACATGTGACTTGGTGAGTCAAAGTGTAATTTCTGTGACAGATATATGCGCTTAGCTGTCTGCACACTGGATGTGACTTTTGGATCTATGCCAAGTTTGCTGACATGTGAGGACTGGTGTGGTCATATGGCTCCATGCATTTTAAGAAGGATGGCAGGGTGCATGCACTGACTACCTACCTGTTAGGTGACACAGTGGAGGGAAATGGCTGCCACATGGTTCTGGGTATGGGGGGGTGCTCCATCTTGCTCAGCTATGGGACAAGGGGACCTGGTGGAAGTTGTAGTGCTGGCTTCCTACCCACAGACCCCCCTCCCTGTTAAGATGGCTACCTACCTGTTAGTTTGAGTAGAGCAATGAAATGGCTGCCACATGGTCCTGGGTGTGGGGGGTGCTCCATCTTGCTCAGCTGTGGGACAAGGGAGCCTGGTGGGAGTTGTAGTGCTGCCTGCCTGTCCACAAACACCCCTCCCTGTTAAGATGGCTACCTCCCTGTGAAAGTGGAGCAGAGGAAGAGAATAGTTTACACATGGCTCTTGGGTGGGGTGAGTGTTCCATCCTGCTCAGGGGTGAGACAAGAGAGCATGAGAAGGCTACCTCCCTGTGAGTTTGAGCAGAGCAATGAAATGGCTACCACATGGTTCTGGGTGTGGGGGTTGCTCCATCTTGCTCAGATGTTAGACAAGGGGGCCTGGTGGGAGTTGTAGTGCTGGCTGCCTGTCCACAAACACCCCTCCCTGGCAATATGGCTACCTCCCTGTGAAAGTGGAACAGAGGAAGAGAATAGGTTACACAAGGCTCTTGGGTGGGGTGAGTGTGCTATCCTGCTCAGGGGTGAGACAAGAGAGCATGAGAAGGCTACCTACCTGTGAGTTTGAGTAGAGCAATGAAATGGCTGCCACATGGTTCTGGGTGTGGGGGTGCTCCATCTTGCTTAGCTGTGGGACAAGGATGCCTGGTGGGAGTTGTAGTGCTGCCTGCCTGTACACATGCCCCCATGGAAATATTTCTAGCTACCTTTGAGGTGATGGAAATGTTAGATATGTGAGACATGTGTTGGGAAGGGTGTGTTGTACGTAAGTGCATTTAGGTCTAGGAAGTGTAGCTTTCTAGTTGTGCAAGACAGTACATAGCAATGTAATGGGAGACATTTGTTGGTACTTACCAGCCTCCACTCCCCCGGGTATTCCTGTGAGACTCTCTGGATGCAGTATGGTAAGCACCTTCTCCTCCCATTCGTTGAATGTTAGTGGTGGAATGGGAGGGCCACCGCCAGTTCTCTGAGCCAACTCATGGTTCTTGTTGGCACGCTCTTTCACCCTGCTCTTGAGGTCATGCCACCTCCTCTTGATATCATGCAGGCTGCGCAGGGTGGTCCCTACTGCATTGACTTTGTTGACTATCCTTTCCCACATTTGATTTTTTCTGGCTACTGGTGTCTGTTGCACCATGCTTCCAAACAAATGTGGTTCTACTCTGATTATCTCATCTACCATGACTGACAACTCATTGTCAGTGAAATTTGGCATTTTTTTCTGTGCCATGGTGTGTGATGTGCAAATGGAGTATTCATGTCAGGTGTGTTATCTGGGTTGACCTAGGATTTGTATTTTTTCTTGCCATGGGGGTGTGTCATTGGGGTGTGTCAGATGTTTTGGTGGCTGCGCCAGAAAAACAGCCACACTTGGTAGCCTTGTTGTGTGGTTGCTTTCGACCGCCATTCCTCTTTCCACGCGACCGCAGCGGTCTGAATGCAATGGTCCTTCTGCCGGCTCCACCATTCATCATTTTGCGCAACCGCGGTGGTCGGAAACAACTGAGCGTTCTGCTGGCTCCGCTGTCGTATCATAATTTCAATTGTGGTCTTTCCGCTGGATGATTGGCGTTTTTGGGTCTTTCTGCGGCATTTCCGTCCACTGCGGACAGATTTTCTGCTTTTCCGGACGTTCCCGGCAGAGTTTTGTGGAATCCATTTCCCTGCCGTTGGAATTTTCAAGCAGTGCATCCTAATCTGACCGCCGGTTTTGCCGTGGTACATGCGGACGTTTTTGTTCCGCAACCGCAGTGGACGGAGTGCTTTTCCACCCGCCATCGTAATCAGCCCCTAAGTTAGAAAAGGTGCTGGACACTAAACATATATAATTTACTATTTCCACTCCAAATAATAATAATTCAGGGAAGGTGCTGGACACTAAACATATATAATTTACTATTCCCACTCCACTTAATAATAAGTCAGGGAAGGTGCTGGACACTAAACATATATAATTTACTATTCCCACTCCACTTAATAATAAGTCAGGGAAGGTGCTGGACACTAAACATATATAATTTAATATTCCCACTCCAATTAACAGTAAGTCAGGGAAGGTGCTTGACACTAAACATATATAATTTACTATTCCCACTCCACTTAATAATAAGTCAGGGAAGGTGCTGGACACAAAACATATATAATTTACTATTCCCACTCCAAACTACATTAAATCATGGAAGGTGCTGGACACTAAACATATATAATTTTATATTCCCACTCCAATTAACAATAAGTCAGGGAAGGTGCTGGACAATAAAAATATATTTATTTTACTATTCCCACTTCAAGCTACATTAAATCAGGGGAGGTGCTGGACTTACAACATATATAATGTACTATTCCCACTGCAAACTACATAAAATAAGTGAAGGTGCTGGACACAAAACATATATAATTTACTATTCCCACTCCAAAATATATAAAGTCATGGTAGGTACTGCACACTAAACATATATAATATACTATTCCTAATATCAACATATATAATTCACTATAAATAAATATAAATTGCATTTAAAAATTAATAATTATTTTTAACATATATGTAAACATCTATGAAACATACAAATGTTTACAAAAATTTCAAATAAATGTTAATTGTTACCAAATACAGAATTATGCTGTGTTTGATAAATATAAAATAATTACTGTCATTAATAAATTTTAAAAAATTAAAATGAATTATCACAATTAATTTGTTTAATAAACTTAAAACATACTCCATTGTACTAAACTACAAAAACTACATCCCAGTACTCCAATAATTACATTTTAAATTTAATTTTTTTTTTTTTTTTAATTATTAGCACCAAATTTTTAAAACACTAAACACTAACCCTGGGCGTAGTTTGCGTAGTAGCACTACACGTAGCTACGCGAAGTACATTTTGAACTACACGTAGCTATGCAAATTGCGTAGTGTGTAGCTGTGGGCTTGACTGCACTGTACAATAATTGTCAAAGGCATCTTGCATAGTGCAAGTTAGGATAAAATAAATATCTGTCTTTATATTTTTTTGTTTTGAAAACCTTTATTTACGTTATATAAAGGCACACATACAGGAAAAAGACAATCTACAATATGCTCATAATATGTGAGAGTCCCGTTACAAAATTACATTTCTCGCAGGTGTCAGAAAAACCTATATAAGTGCCAATCCTTATAACCCAGTGGCAGGGTATTATGCATCAGAAAGGAGCAAACATGAAGCCTGTTTTAAGTGATCCACCCCTTCCATTTGTCTGTATGCCAGAGTGCACCAGCTTCTGCCTCCCCAAAAGTGCTCGGTCAACATAAACATAAGTCATTAGTTTGTTAAGGAAGAGGTTCCTGCAATCAGTGGCGGAGATTTCTTTATGCAAAAAAGGAACAAGTTCCGTGAGTCCCACAGGGATTCTTTACCACAGTTCAAAAGTCTCCAAGCCGTGGGAGGACGTTTCTCAGAGATAGAATGTTCATACAGCACAGTGTCCCAATTCAGCACAGCAATGTCCGCAACATGGAGAAGGAAAGGCTTTACCAAAGTCCAAAAGGCTTGCGCCTGCCTGCAGCCCCAGAACAGGTGAAAGACAGTTTCTTCTTGGCCGCAGCAGGAACGTGGGCATTGTGCTGATGGTGCCAATCCTCTGTGATGCTGGAACACCTTCACTGGTAGGCAGCTGTGTATGCTCATCCATGCCAAGTCCCTCTGGCTGTGTGTGAGATCTCGTTGACCCACCATTCTCCTGACACGCAAGGACTGGGATTCTGACAGCAGACCCACTTGTTGGGGTTTTTCACGGGCGACCAAAGCCTGTTTCAGTTTTTTCGCATGGGAACATATCGCTCTAGAGAGTATGCTGGAGTCCAGAGTCTTTAGAAAGTTGCAAAGTCCATTATAATATGGGGGTACATTCAGTGCAAATGGCATTAAATTTGAGTGGGTTAACAAGCCATATCCCGCAGCATAGTTCCCAAGAAATACTTGGTGAAAAAACTTGGTACAGACATGGAATTCACATTAGTCCGTGATACAGCATAGCATAATACTTTAGAAAAGAGAAACACTTCGATATTAGGCATACTCTTCCCCCATTTTTCCAAAGTGTGCACATCTTTTCCCTGCTCAACTTTTCCATTTTCGAACCCCAAATAAAAGAGAAAATCAATTTGGAGCATTTCTGGTACGTGCGAGCCTGTGGAGGGAAAACCATAGACAGGTATAGCAGGATAGGAAAAAGGACAGCTTTTGTTACCATGATCTTACCCTCGATGGTGAGTTTACGCAATTTCCAGAAGGTGATCTTTTTGTTAATTTTTTCCTGCACTTCTTTCCAGTTTTTCTCTATATGAGTATCAGCAGCGAAGTGCACCCCTGGTATTTTTGTGGCTTCTTTGGTACCTGCAACTGGGAGATTAGTTAGCCGGTCCCAGGGACCCATAGTGAGACACACACATTTGTCCACATTTAAGCGGAGCCCTGATGCTTCTTGGAAGAGTGAAGCCTGCAGTAGAGCTCTGCGCACAGATTGTGCATCGGTGCATAAGATTGTGACATCGTCCATGTATGCAACTGTTTTGGCAGGAGTACCACCCCCCCCCGGTACAAACACACCTTTGATGATTTTGTCACTTCGTAGCTTGCACAGGAAAGGCTCTAAAGCACAGACAAAGAGCGCTGGAGACAAGGGACATCCTTGTCGCACCCCAGCACGGATGGGAAACTCTTGTGTGTGGAAACCATTGATGCTCACTCTGCTGTGTGCTGTGTTATACAGAGTATGTAGGATGCTTAGGATATTTTGCGGTACATTCAAGCGTTGAAGTGCAGAAAAAGGTATGGGTGAGCCACCCGGTCGAAGTCCTTCTGGAAATCCAGACTTAAAACCCCAAGTGATAGAGATCTTTCTTGAGCATACCACAGAACATCCCTAATGGTAACCAAACTGTCAACGATGGTACGCCCTTGAACTGCACATGTCTGGTCAGGGTGGATACATGAATGAAGAACTTTCCTGAACCTACGCGCCAGGACTTTAGATACCAATTTGTAATCCACATTTAGTAGTGAAATTGGTCTCCAGTTTTGGAGTGATGTTTCATCTCCTTTTTTATAAAGGAGGGTGATAACCCCTGCGGAAAAATCATGTGTAAAACAATTATTTTGAAAACCCTCTTCCAGGACCTGCAAGTATCCAGAGCATAACAGTCCCCAGAACTTCTTGTAAAACTCCCAAGTTAGACCGTCCAAACCTGGGCTCGAGCCTTTGGGGGAGGATCTCAGTGCATCCAGAAATTCCTCACCGCCGAAAGGTTGCCCAAGGAAGTTACTTTGATCTAATGTTAACCCTCCTGTGAGTAGAGAACAGTACTCTTCTAAATCTGAAGCTGAATGTGTTTTGACAGGAGCATCATACAAGGATTGATAAAAGTCAAAAGCGATGGTTTGGCACGCATCTACCCCCTGTAATATGTCCCCTTTCACATTTTGTAATTTAGTTAGCAGCTTGTGTGATGCGTGAGCTTTTTTAAAGAAAAAAGAAGTACACTTTTCATCCTCTTGGAAATGATTGACCTTTGAGTGGAAGATACCATTTTTGTTCCGTCTGTTTAACCACTTCTGCATGTCTAGTTTCGTAGAGCGTACCTTGTCTTTCACATCACCCCCAGTTTCTCCCATTTGGTGGAGGAGTATAAGTCTCCTGTGTAAATGCTGGAAGTCCTGCCATTCCCTTTTGCGTCGGAGCTTCCCGTGCTCTTGGAAGAACAGCAGTGTTTTAGATTTAACCCATTTCCACCATTGGGGAAGTGAGCCTTCCTTTGGGCCCATTTCTGGTAGCTCATCACATATTTGTCACAAAGCTGCTGGTCTGTAAGAAGGTCATTATTAATTTTCCATGATCCAGGACCCCTTTGAGGTCGATCAGGAACTGACAAAGAGACTGTGATTATAAGGTGATCTGAAAAGGGTACTGGTTTAACAGAGCTGTTATCGGCGCAGAGAGTTTTAGAAGCAAACACATAATCGATGCGTGATCGTGTGAGGCCGTTATCTGCCTCCCAAGTGTAGCCCTCACCTGGTGGATGATGCTTCCGGAAAGTATCATATAGGTGTAAATCCTGTATGAGTGTTAATAACAGTTTTGACGTAACATCCAGTACATCATTTTGTTGGGACCCTTGCCTGTCCCTGCTGTGTGTGATGCAATTGAAATCCCCGGCTAGTAAGAGAGGTATAGCACCTGTTAATAAAGGTTTGATTAAATTCAACAAGCCCTCTCTTTCTGTTTTGGAGGCTGGTGCATAAACAACACAAATACGTAATGGTATACCATCCATAAGTACTGAAATCAAAAGAGCCCTTCCTGGGTATAAAACTTTTTCCTCCATGATCTACCAATGTTTGTTTTTAAGGAGGATGACCACCCCATCGTTCCTATTAGCTCCTCCTGACCAAGCTGATGGCCCATATGCCCATTGTTGTTGAAATGAGGTGTATCGCATCTGATGGGGGAGAAAACACTCCTGAAGACATATAACATCAGCTTGTGTGTTTGCAAAATAATCTAATACAATTGCTCTGCTGACAGCAGCACCTATGCCCCTCACGTTGCAAGAGGCTACTGTTACTGCCATAATGAAAACCATAAGAGAACCAGCCATATTTACACCTTGGAAGAGGTAGTTGCCCTCACTGACTCACTATCTTCAGTGATGCCCATCCGCTCGCAACTGGTGATTATGGAGGTTGAGAACAGGGCCTCCAAATCTGGTGTGCTTTCTATATCTATTATAGGGCTATCACTGACTTCCAAGACCTGTGCAACATCTGATAAACCCTCCTCGGTATCCGAGAGGGAAAGTAGAGGGCCGTACCTGCCCCCTCGGGGAAAGCGGTCCAAGGAAGAAGGACGTCGCTTGGAGCGGGTGACAGCAGGGGAGTCCATTGGGCTTTTAGTACATCTCGCTTTGCGCTTGTTGGAAATGTACGTAGTCCACCCGCTGTGCTCCATATCCTTCCCCCTCTCTGTGGCCACAGTTGAGGAATGCAAAGAAAGAGCAGTGTCCTGTGCAGCCTGCCTCAGACCCTTTACTGCCTGCTCTATGGTCACGTTTTTAACAAGTACTTGCGCTGTGGGGTGGGGGGATCCCTGAGACACCAGAAACAGGGACCTCAGTGATGGGACTCTCGCCCTCTGCGAGGGTAGGTGCAGCGCCAGGCACGGCGGAGGAAGTAGCGCCCTGTGATTTAAGATGCTTGCGCCGCGCTCTTCTTTCTAAAGCTGCAGTTTTAATCCTCTTTGTTTCTATGCGCTCCACCTCATCCCCTGCCAGCTGGGACAGCAAAGGAACGGGACTAGGAGGATCTTCAATGTCTAGGGGAGGCACTGCCTCTGGCTCCCCTTCCTGCTCTGCTTGTGCGCTACACCTTCTAATCTCTATACCATCAAAGCAACCCAGTATGTCAGAGTCAGTAATGTCTGGTTGTTCCTTCCGGGTCTGTAGCTCTGGTGAAGCTACTGGCTGGGTGGTATGAGCGGCTGGAGCATTTTGCGTGGAATGGGTGCTAGCTGCTGAGGCATACGAGAATTTACCCCTGGGGCACATTTTAAAGAGGTGCTCCTCACTACCACAGAGATTGCATTTCTTTGGAGCAACACAGTCTTGGGCCTTATGATCTGCCCCCGCAGTTCCTGCAAATGAGCCCTGAGCATTGTTCCTTGGAGTGGCCAAATTGCAGGCAGAGTCTGCAAAAAGGGGTTGCCCTGAGTAAACCAAAACCCCTTATTGGCTCCCAGGGTGAATGTGTGTGGTGGATGTGCCAACCTACGCACTCCTTCAGGGTCCTCCTTGAATGTTACCACATATTTCCTCTTCCCATTCCAAATCCCACACAGGTTTGTCATCTTTTGCCCCCTCTGACGGTGGCACAATACCGACTCAAAAACACCTCAATTAGCCTGGGATCCGTGTACGGGTTGTACATATGTACCACTAGCACAGTCTCCTTAGGCGCAAAACATAGGGGTTACAGAGAGCCCATAGAAAGCATTACTGTGTTGTTTCCCTGTTGCATTGTGGAGAAACCCTTGAGAGATAGACTCACTAGAAAAGGTAACATCAAATACACCCCTGTTGGAGAAGTCCTGCACACATTCAATTGCTCTCTCAGATATATTACACTCCTTCTTTAACACTTCTTCAATGAGAAACAATACATTCTTCTCCTTCCTTTGAGCTTCATCAATTTCCACACGTACTGTATTTGGCACGTAATCTGATGCACGTATATTGCCAGCCATGCGTGCATATGAGGCCATGCCAATCGCCTCGGTTGGGGCGGGGGAGTAAGCCCCCTGCAGGTATCTCAACTTAATGTCTATCGGCACCCGCCGAGCTCCTGTGCGATTGAGGGAGCAGGCGTGCTGGCTTTTACACGCTATGTATTAGCAGAAACAGAAATGTTCAGGGGAGTTTAGAAAATCGAAATAAACTATGGGAGCGGGCGGCCGCCACTACTCCGGTATAACAGGCAGTTCCCCCTGTATGCAAAACGGGGATCCGAGGCCAAGGGGCGTGATGGGGATCAGAAATAAAATCCACCCGTTGCCTCTGTAGAAATGTCACAAGTGTGCTCCTCCAAGAAAAGCAGAGGTTTTAAAGTTTTTATTTCTGTTCAATCTTACCTCCGAATGGAGACACTCATGGCAACAGTAGCAGGTGTCAGGCAAGACCGCTTCTGTATCACTCTGGAATTTCTTTGACGATGAGATGAGGCTTCCCCCGTTCACCTCCCTTCCCTCTGTCATGAGGGGGCCAGCGCGATATGCACGGCCAGGGGAGGGCTGGGGGTGTGGGCAGCTTCCCTAGGACACCACAGACAAAAGTCGTCCGGTCCGCTGGCAGGTGGAGAGTGTAGGTGACCAGTCACAGACTGGGATCTGCCGTCATCGTCACCTCCGGTATGCGAAATGCTGCAGACTGCTCCTCTGCATTAGGACTTGCCATGGGGGGTGTCAGCTAGATGCCCTGACAACTTTGGGGTGTGCAGTCTGGTCCTGGTCAAGCCAGATGCCACAGGCCCGGTCCCGCAGACTCAGGGAAAGCTAGTGACTCCTCCTGCAACATTGGTCTCCAAGGAATCTTTTTCCTGTCCAACCTACCCAGAGACATCAGCCTTGCCCCGGTTAAACCAGGGAGCAAAGGTCCAGTCCCTCAAGGCAGGCAGAACAAGCATTATCCGGCCCTCCATAAAACCCTTTACCCCTAGTGACGCAGGCCCAGCCCTTCAAGGATCAGATCTTTATATGCTAAAGATGCATATAGTCATTTCACAAAAGTGAAAATGATAAATTAACAAGCAGTGAGAGAGGTGATGATTTTGGGATCCTCCCTAACCTAGGGAGAGAACCAAGCAGATGCCTTGAAAACAAAAAAGCACATCTTTTGAACGATTCGGTGGTGGTCCCATCCTCTTAGGACCACCCCAAGCACAGTTATTGGCAAAAATACAATCCCAACCAAAGGCCCTGCAAAGCATTATGGGACGAGATTAGCAGTGGGCAGTGAATAATATAGTATCCAATATCAAAATAATTCTACAAAGAGCTGCAGTTCCACTAGTCGATACTAGATGTCCCTCACGAGTCAAATGCAAAAGCTTCATGAAAGGGTTTCAATGCTTTTGCATTTGACTCGTGAGGGACATCTAGTAACGACTAGTGGAACTGCAGCTTGATGTATTAATAATTTCAATGCTTTTGCATTTGACTCGTGAGGGACATCTAGTAACGACTAGTTGAACTGCAGCTCTTTGTAGAATTATTTTGATATTGGACACTATAATATTCACTGCCCACTGCTAATCTCGATCCCATAAAGTTCACTTTTGTGAATTGGTTATATGGTTTTTTAGCATAGAAAATTGCTTTATCAAAGTATTTGTAGGTGTTTATTGTACTACTGCTACGCTACGTCAATTAGCACAGTTTTTCACTCTTTGCATGCTCTGTAAGCGTAGCGAAGTATTATGCCCAGGGTTACTAAACACCCTTATACACAATAAATACCATATTACACTCATACATTTTTTTAAATACATTTTAATTTGAAATTTCACATTTTTTTAATTTTGAGAACTTTGTTAAAAAAAAACATTATTCCCTATTAACACAAAATTGTAAAATTAAAATAAATGTTAACAAAAAATTTGAATCTTCCAAAAATGTTTTAAAAACACTCCCCACCCTTATCCCCTATAAACCCAACATCCCGAACCTAAAGATTATTTACAATTTCATTTATAAATATTTAATTTTTTAAATAATTAAAATTTCAATTGGATGCATGCTCTCATTGCAAAGAGCATAGGTGCAGTTTAGTCTTTCTTGATGTTATAATTATTAATAACATGTTTCTGTTATGGCTTTGCTCTGCCATTGAGGTTGCAAAGCAATTTGCTTCACAACTTCAGACTTTTTATCAGATTGTCACAGGAGATCTATACAGTTTCTGTGCTGAGGTGATAACGAAAACATGAATTACTGTACTGTAAAAGGAATACCGTAAAGGTGGAATCATTTGTAGAACAAGATTGGGGGGGGGTGGGATGGCTGTGGCTGACTGAAACAGTAGATTTGGTGAACTGTGAATGTTTTTCTTGATAGTACCTGAGATATTCAATAGAAGATGATATCCTGGTGCCCAGCCTTTCTTTTCACAGACACCACAATCTTAAGAAATTAATCAATAAAAAGCTGATGCCTTTCATCCTACCTTGAGGTGCCTGCCACCGGGTGCAAGGATCAACAGAGGCACACCATAGGTGCCCCCTAGACCTCCATTTGGCGGCCTTTCACCCATGGGGGCCCTGCTGGGGGCCACCAAAGACAGATTCCCAATGCCTTTCTGTGTCGGAAAGGCCGGCACAGAAAGGCAGTGGGAAGCTGCCATAGTAATTCCTTGGCCAGAAAGAGCCAGCCGAGGGATTACTGAGGGCTTTCCGAATGGCGGATGGACTCTCCGAGCCCGTCGGAGGCCATTTGGAAAACCGATTTGGATTCCCTTCCGACTGAACCCATCGAAATGGCTCGGTCGGAAAGGAATCCGAACGGGCAATTCTGATGTGGCCATACCTAACTGCATCGGAATCGGGCCCTAAGTGCGCATGATGGTTTGGCCGGTCGTCTTAAGCCAGCCAAACCGTCATGCGCACTCCACCCAGCTGTGTTGTACAGTCGGGTGGAGAAAAGCCCACAGGCTCCCAGTCCCTGTCTGAGTGACAAGCCAAGGCGCTCAGACCAATCGCATTCTTTCATGCTGGGAATAGTATTGGGGGGTAGGATGGCTGTGACTGACTGAAACAGTAGATTTGGTGAACTGTGAATGTTTTTCTTGATAGTACCTGAGATAGTCGATAGAAGATGATATCCTAGTGCCCAGCCTTTCTTTTGATGGTAACGGTTCACAGACACCACAATCTTAACAAATTAATATATTTTAGAGTCAATAAGAAGCTGATGCCTTTCATCCTACAACAGGACTCAGTCTTAGATCATTCGTCCATCAACTCTTTTCTCTTTTAACTATTATTCTGACAACACATGATCCAGTATCCTCTTTTGGACTGTAGAATATGCAGTCTCCTACCAATATCACTCATGAGACAATGCTCACTTTGGAATCTAAAGTATACAAGAAAGGGATAGTTTGAATGCTTGAATTAATCTCAGTCACTGATGACTACCTGTTAGAAACTGGGCTTCTTTGCAGGCACCGCCCCAATTTTTGCCCCATTTTAGACCGCTAGAAGCTGGTGTTTGACTCTGATAGTGCACTGAGACCTGCTAACCAGGACCCAGTGCTCGTGCTCTTTCCCCTAAAAGTGATACGAAATCCTCAATTAACTTTAGCATCAGAAGTGTTTTGTAAGATTATTTTTTCTAACAATAAGACTTAATTGTAGTTGTTAGGTCTCTATGCTACATCCCCTTTCCAATTGCAGTTAATAGGTAAGAGATGTTTAGTAAGTTAGGATAAAGGTTTAAAAAGCTGTTTAGGTTTTGAATAAGCTTCCATAACTTATAAACAAGTAGTGCATAATGGAGCATGTCCTGAGACTCGATTAGTCAATTCGCTCTAGCCTGAAGATCAATGATCTGAGGGCATTGTGCAAACTTAGAGGGATTAGCTTTAGAGCAACCTCTAAGAGAGAGGACCTGGGACAGGTCCTCAAACATTATGAGGCATTGGACCTAGATAGGGATGACAACTCATCTGTGGGTACCCTAGTAGAGGATGAGCAGTTGGTCACAGCCAAGTTGATGAAGGAGAAGTCTCTGATTATCCTAAATCACAGAACTTCCCCAGAGCCCCATGACCAGTGGAAAGTGACCGAGGTCCCTCTAGAATCTCCTCCACTGGTATGGTGGGAAGAAACTTCCATGTCCAGCTTGATAAACTCTCCCTGGGGGAGAAAAGATTGGAATTGGAAGAAAGGAGACTAGCCATTGATATCAAGAGAGCTAAGATGGGGCATGCTCCAAAGGATGGTGGCAGCACCACAGTTAAAGATGAATCTTTTGACTACAAAGTCCCTCAAAGGATTGTCCCCAAGTTTAGTGACAGAGATGACATAACCAAGTGGTTTGCACCTTTGAGAGAGTTTGCAGAATGAGGAGGTTAGGTCGCCAACTCTGGGGCTCTCTACTTTGGGAGATATTCTCAGTGATGGGCAGAGATAGACTTCTGACCCTTGATGAGAGTGTGGCTGAATCCTATTCACACATGGATACACTGATTTAGAGGTTTGGATTCACCACAGAGGAGTACAGAGTAAAGTTCAGAGATACCCAAAAGAGGCAGGACCAAACTTGGGTGGACATTGTTTACTTCTTAGTCAAAGTACTGGAGAGCTGGATAGTAGGTAACAAAGTGGACACTTATGATATGCTATATCGTGTGGATTATAAAGGAGCACATTTTGAGTAACTGTACCACAGAGTTATTGAAACAGCATCTATAGATTCTGACTTGACTTCCCTATCGAGTTCGGGAAGAAAGCAGATAAGTGGGTAAGATCTCAAGGACCCAAGAAGTTCCAGGGGGTTACTCCAAACAGGGGAGGGGGGTAGGCCCACAAAGGTCTAAGAAGGCGGTGGTAAGACCACCAAAGAAATTCCCTCAGGACTTCAGAACCCTAAAAAGGAGGCAAGTAAATCCCAACCCAATTCTGACAGGCAGAGGCAGGGAGACCCAGGGCTTAAAATGTTTCTGGGTAACAGGCTGTGTTTTGACTTCCAGCAGTCAGGTCTCTACAGAGGTGAACCAGCCTAACAAGAAGGTGGCTAGCACTGGACTATGTAGCCATAGGTGAGGGCTCATCAGATGATGAGGGTCTCTTAGCATTGAGCTGGGAAACAGGACCAGATGGTAAGCTGGTTATCCCTGAGAGTAGGATTAAGCACTTCCACTCCATTCAGGTGAATGGGATTGTGAATGGGATCCCTTCCATCGGCCTGACAGGCACCTGTGCCAGACACACCACAGTGGTAGACCAGTTGATGGCCCCAGATCAGTATGTAGAAGGAGCAACCAAGAAGATAAGGGTAGCCTCTGGGAAGGTGTCAGTTAGGTGCACAATTTCCCTGGAGAGGAAATGTACCGTTAGTTGGCACAAGGTGGTGGTCAGTTCCGACCTCCCCTTGGATGGCCTCCTGGGCAATGGCCTACCAGAGGTTGGTCAGAACCCAAGTGGGGTGGTTGCCTAGAGCCACCCCCTCTCACCCCCCAAACTAGGTTCCTGGAGAGCCAGTCCCTGTAGTGGACAGACAAGTATCCCCAAAGAAAGACTAGAAGAGAAGGAAAAGGAAGCTGCTTATAATGAAGGAACCAGTGATCCAAGGCCTTCTGACCCAGTGGGAGTAGAGCTCAAAGTTGGCACTGGTGAGGCTTTGACTGTTCCTGGAGAAGTCCAGAACAGTCAGGCAGCTTTACAGAAAAGGGGTGTTGTCCCTGCTCTGACAGAAGGGAAAGTGGAAGAAGTGTGACTGTCACAATATGTGATAGCCATCCACTGAGAATAGCGAGAGGTTCCACATGCAGGTGGGTAATGGGCCAGTGTGGCCTATTGCTTAAAAGATACTGCAGTAAGCTGGTGTTGCTTCCACCACATCCGCTCCATCAAGTGTGTGTTACATTGATGGTGTAAATTAAGCAACACCTCAATAAATCACACAGACCGGGGGAAGAGGTTTAGATGTCTGATGAATGGATGGGAAAGGGGATTTGGTAAAAGGTTTGACAAAGACAAACACTACAACACAAGGACAACATTCATCTGGGCAGTGAGCAGCAGCACATCATTCTTCATCTATCTGTTGTTAGAAGGAAACAAAGGAATGAGTATGACAGAGTACAGATAAATGCATTGCAAACAGTCCTTCTACCCCAGAGACCCAAGTTATCACATATTGTCGTGTAGTTCCTACGAATCCATAGGACCTGCACATTGACTGGACAACATAAACTAGGGGCTTGGTGTCAAGACTGATTCCGGACACCCCGCAGGATATGTTGGCCTATAGACCAGCTAGCTCACAGTGCCACATTAAGCCCCCCTAACTGATCAGGGAATGAGCGTGGTGATTTCTCAGTATGCAAGAACCTTCAGTGTCAGCAGAAGTGCCTCCACTGCTAATCTATTGGGATGCTCATTTTTTATAATAGAAAGTGTGCGCATAGATTAGTGATGTTATGGAAATATAGATAGCCTTGTCACCCCGTGGATGAATATAGTGATGACATTTGTACATAGTGCGAACGAGACCTTCACATGATGTTCAGGGCGTTGTGATAATGTTGTGCAAAACTAGATGTAAAAACAAGTTTAGTTTCAGAGAAACGAATCCAATATTGTCATGCGTGCAAATGTGTGTAATAGGTCACAGCTGGAAATGTAATTTGTGAGGACAATGTAAGAAATAAGCTGCTTCGCTACATTGGCCTAACTTGGGAATATAACACTCACTCCTCATATTAAGGGTTGATATCTAAAAAGCTATCTAAAAAGCCAGCAGACAATTTTTAAAATGTTAAAAACTACTCTTAAAAGTATCTAAAAGCGCGCTTCCCAATAAAATATGTAGTAAAAGTACTTAAAGTCATTATATTATTTGTGATCCCAAGCACTCAGAATGCCATGATGCCTAGAAAAAAAAAAGCTTTTTGGTACATTTTGTTTTAAAAAGAGGACAAATTGTTCCCACACGGAAAAGGCCAATTGTTTCTGTGTTCCGAGTGGTAGACGCAACATTGTTGTTGGCCACATTTGCAGACGTTCCCAGTGGCGCACCTCGTAGCATGTTTATGGAGCAAAGGTTATTCCATCCAATTGCCACAACAGTCGCTGAGGGAGGCGTCATATGCCACAAGTTTCCTGCAGAGCCGTTATTCACATCATCAATGGAATACAATGGGGACAGCAATACACATGGGCCTTTACAGGGTCCAATAGTACTTCGTTGTCCAGTGGTGCAACCAATTCTGATCCAAGACATATATCCAAGACGCATTTGTGGTTACAGAGCTGACAGCGGAATAGAGGTTGTATGCAGTCAAGCCAGACAGGCCTGAAGGATAAGAACTAATGCTTGTTCAGTTCTTGAAGCAGAGGTGTGCCGAAGCAGCGTACCATGCACTCACGGCAATGCAGCACCAGCAGTGCTGTCTCCATTCCAATTTGAACAGGGACATCCATTGCAGAGCAGAAAAAATAAAATCAGGATCTCCTCCACAAGTAGCAGGACAAGGGGGAGCCCTCCAAAAACGCTTCCTAGCACAGAGTGTATGAAAGATGGTATAACTCCGAAAATCGTCTGAAAGGTGCTACCCAAACTGAAGCGAATACATTTTTAAAAGTGCACTATTCCTTTTGTATCAGACATGTTAAAGATACGATGGACCATCTCCCCAAAATGTAGTGGGAAGTTAGTGTGGAGTAGTGTCTGTATCTCAGACGAGGACCTTGCAACCTGGAGATCAAACGTCTCCTTAGCTGAAGTTAAGGCCACATCTTTCTGCAAAAGCTTATCTTCCAGTTTGCTTAGGCAATCAAATTTTATGTTGGAAACATCAATCGAAGGCTATAGCGCTGCCTCCCTAACTGTGCGGGCGGTGGAAACAGTACTTGTGTACAATAAGTGACTATGGAATTAACTGTTACCAGATAAGCAATCCCCGGTTCCATTCCGCAACAACCTTGATCATTCAGCATCATAGAGCTCCCATTCAAGTGCAGCCTGAATACAGGATGAATCATGGCAGCTGGGTAACGCTTCAGATAACAAGACAAGTTCACCATTGAAGCATTGCATGCCCCGTGGAGAGAAATGTCCTTGCAAACTAAGGAGCCGCGTAAGACATCTTCACGGTCGGAGCCACTTAGAAAAACGTCTGTGTCCCCAATCCTGCATCTAAACCTGAACGGTAATTCCCAATACTTGTGCACATATCCTTCCCCTAGCGATTCATATCTGCCTACCTGTTGGTATTGGAGACACTATTGGAATTGAAAGGTCGTGACCAGTAGGGTGATGTAACCATGGATTATCCAATCAGTGGATGGTGTCCCAGCCACGGTGACAGGTAATTGGTCTAATTTTTCAATATGCAACATGGTATATTTTGCATCTCTACATGCCATTGTTATCTGTCTTTCTGTTGTTCATATGCTGAAAACAGATTTGTACCATTGATGTAATGCCAAGGCACATGGCCATAGCATAATGTCTGTAACATCCAGTTTAGTATTACCATTGACCGTAATTGTGACTGTCCATGTTGTAATATAGACAAGTCTTGCTGCATTATGCCAATTGGAGAAGACACTATATTGCCCAGTGAATACATTCTGGATGATAAAGTGGTCATACCATTGTCAACCACAGCCAAAGCCTTTTCTAGATTAACCCTATCAATGTTGCCCAATCTCTCAGCAGCTTCCTGTTGAGAAATCTTCCACAGCTTGTTGTATATTCCGTACAAACAGCACTTTTGACATGGGTTCCAAGAACCTAGTAAAAAATCCCTGAGATCCATGTCATCAGAAAGAAGGGGCAAGTGTTGTTTCTCCTGGGAGAGTGTTGAGATCTTTAGCTAATCTAGGCATAACTTCCTAACACTATATGAGGTCACCACCCCCAAGTGTTCTGTTTGTACATATCGCTGATCAGGCCTATTGATCCTAAACCCTTCGGTGTTACCCAGGAATCTAGATTGCCAACGGTTTGTGTCCACAGGCCAGACCAACCAACCCTTCCAATTGAGGTCAGATGAATTGTAAGAACCATTAAGTATCATGGTATCTAGCGTGTCATCGCTAAAGTGTGTAAAGTGCTGCCAATTCTCAACATGTGAGAATGCGGGAATACGTGGTATGTTCAAATCTTTTGTTTTGCTACACCCAGACATAAAGTCTTTTGTACTGTTTTGTTCAGGAAAATCATTTGATGTGGTATGAGGCATGCTCTAAATAAGTCCTCATCCCCTAAACTTGCCAATCTTTTGTCCCCCAGATAGACTTTGTGTCTATTGTGTCTTTCCCAAAATCAAAACCTTGTATCTACAGTTGGCAAATAAAAGAAGCAGAGTATATCAGCATATTTTTCTTTGCAGGTGCAGGTGCAAGCCCATAGTAATATGAGGCTGGGTTTGATGTTTCAAAACCTGAAAAATAAGCACATTTCTGTGTAAAAGTCTTTGAACTACCTTTTGGCAGTGTTGGGCAGTGTTTCCATTGTGTATTTATAAACAGCTCGTGAGATACTAGCTTTATGTAAGAAATGGTGACCATAATGCTGGTAACAGAACAAGTCTCCAAAATTAATTGTACCATCATACAATTCATCATTAGAAAATGCAGCTGATTGCTCTAAATCTGAAAGCAAATTATGCAGTTTCAGTGTCCCAATCATCAGAGAAAGTACTAAAGGTGATGATATCATTTAAAGAAATTTTAAACAAATATGGAACTTTCAAAAGTTTAGTTGGACCACTTTCATCATAGAATACCCTGTCCCATACAATTCCTTCAGGAACTGGAACTGCAATAATGTTCACCAGGGACAAGTCTCTTAGTTCACAGTGATGATGCATGTGGTTTAAGAACCAAGTTCACAAGTTGTACTGTGGAGCGTTCTGGGAGAAAGTGTCCATTCAGAAGTAGGAAAAAGATGGTTACTATACCAATCCAAAGTACCAGGAAAAGTAATCCAATTGTAATCCAGAGATAAATCCAGGGAACAATGAAGTAAGTCTTTTGCAGTCAAAAATAGAAAGCATAAATACGTAGCTTGAAAGGGGGATGCGGTGTTGGCAGTTCAGGTTCACTTGGATCTGATGAGAAATCGTCATAATGCACTAAGGGGCATATTCACAAGGAGCTATCGCCGAATTAACTGCACTTTATCGCAGCCAAAGTCGTGATAAATTTACCCCCCCATTCACAAGCCGGTGTAAACAGCCCACAGCACCAGTTTCCCGCGATAGCAGCCGCAAAAAACATTGCCACAGAGGACCCCAGCAAAAACCGCTAATGAGATGCAGAGTAGTCATTCCCGTGACAAAAGCCGAGACAACAGCACACCTCAACATTCACAGCGACCAGCCACATCTGCGATAAAAACACAAAACAGGTGATAAGGCGCGTTAGCACCAGGAAATCTACACCTGCTCTGACCTGGTGTAAAGTCGGACGGCAGCCAGCACCACAAAAGGGAGCACAGCCCAGGGCCACATCCGAAGGGCAACAGATGCCATGGAGCCACTCATCATGCGGCCCGGACACCCAAGAGGGCCAGAACACCCACCGCCACCACCCCCAGGACCACCCCTCCCTGGCACCCCCCGACCAAAGACATGCCACATCAGCCACACCGAAACATGTACAAAATATTCCGCTTGATGCCGCACAATCACAACTGGTGACATGGATGGGTCGTCACAGAAATGACCAGGACACATTCACTTTCGAAGCAACAAATGAAACTTTATTAAAATGAACAACAAAATGAAATGAAGACACATGGCTGCTCCCCTCCGGACAATACGTAGGTCACAGCCTGTAAGACAAAAAACATGATGAGAAGGTGTGTCCTAGGCACATCAGAGGACAGAGAGAGAGCGAAGGAGAGAGAGAGGAAGAGTGGGAGACAGAGAGAGAGAAGAGGAGAGAGAGAGGGAGGGAGAGAGAGGAAGAGTGGGAGGGAGAGAGAGAGGAAGAGGGAGAGAGAGAGAGAGAGAGAGAGAGAGAAGAGGAGAGAGAGAGGAAGAGAGGGAGGGAGAAAGAGAGGAAGAGTGGGAGGGAGAGAGAGAGGAAGAGAGGGAGAGAGAGAGAGAGTGCCGCCCCTGCGCACCCAGGCCAAACTGCTCACCTGCTGCCACCGGTGTGTCTCCAACCACGTGCCGGTATGTAGGGCAGTTCACCAGGTCACACACCTGATTCAGAGCCATCAGCTGAAACAGAGCCCAGATACATGACTGGCACAGTACACACACTTGCACAAGGCAACATCGCCTTCCCGCCCATGCACACCCAGGCAGAGGCACCCCAACCTCTCCTGCCGCCTATCGGAGCATGCCCGCCCATGCACACCCAGGCCTCAATGCTCACTTTCCGCCACCGGCGCATAGACAGGAGGTCCCACCACATCCCGCTGCAAGCCACAAGCCCGGGGCCCGTGGACATGGCACCCTCCACATCATGCAGCCCCGCTCCGCAGGCCACCAGGTCTCATGTTTGGTGCTGGGTCTTGATTACTCCATGGCAGAGGACATACCAGTGCACCCGGCACCATCGCAGGCTGCACACCCGCTCAGCCCAATGGGTGCCACCAACTCTGGGATCCCAGAAGCGACGCCATGTGGCGGTAGGCCCGTGCTGCCCGCTGGCTCTGGCCTAGACTGCGGTCCAGCAGGGCACACAAAACCTGAGCTGTCTGGACCGCCGGGACAGGGCATCATCGCAGGCTGCACACCCGCTCAGCAGCTCAAGGTGCCACTGACACAGTGCACCCCAAGTCACTGTCCCGTGGCGGGGTGCCTGTGCCGTCCGCAAGGCCCCGGGTGCCACTAACCCTGTGCAACCCCACTCTGTGCCACGTGGTGGTAGGCCCGTGCCTTACTCAAGGCCTTGTGTGCCACTAACCCTGTGCAACCCCAGTCTGCGCCACGTGGTGGTAGGCCCGTGCCGTCCGTAAGGCCTCGGATGCCACCAACCCTGTGCGCAACAACTCATGGGCCCTACATGAGTGAGAACTGTGGAGCGGCCGTCATCCAGTCACCACCGGAAGAGGGGAATGTGAGGTCGTCGGACCCTTATGTTGGCGGAGTCACATGGCCTGTGACGTCTGTGCCGGATGGGTGTGGTGTGTGTGAAAACCTGCCCTCAGGGAGTGGCTGTGACATGCTGACAACTAGACCAGTGACCTGCACACCACCAGCGAGTACGCCCGCAACGGGTAGCAATGAGGGCCCCCCTCGCGGCGTTAGCGGAGTGGTCTGGCCTGCCGTATGCCTGACCAGTGCAGGGCTTGCAACAATGACTCGTGGGCTCTGGGCGTGGTCCAGTCCATGTCCAGACAAGGAAGTGACTGATGCGTGTGTCCCTGTTGTAGTGTTCATGGAACCCGGTACACAAAATGCAATGTTGCACCCATTGACTGGCATCCTACAGGATGAACATCATTGACGCAAGGGAAGGCACTGTCCCCACATTCATCCACACTTCCATACATGAATGACGTAAGACATTACACAGCAGTGCATCACTGGTTGTTTATTTGCACATCCAGTGCATTCATGCAGCTGGAGCGGTACAGGGCAATGCTGAGCACACTACACAATATGGGCCCGTGGAGGGCCAGCCAGTGTCCATCCGGGGATGACCTGTACTGCGGAAGAGGAAGGGTACAGTCCGCAGTCTGTCTGCCGTGTCATTGGTCATCAAACAGGATGTGGCAGTCCATGTCGCTGTCCGAGGTGAGTGCATCGGAGTGTATCGGGGGTCAGTGGTAGGTCTTGAGGCCATATGCGGCACCAAGCAGTAACAGGCAAGGTGGTGGAAATGGATGCTAGTGCCTGGCCCTCCTGACCACAGTCCCATCCACTTCCTCGTCCCCCTGTGTGTGCCCTGCCCCACCTGTGGGTGTTGCAGTACCGGCTGCAGCACTGTGTGCCACTGTCACATCAGGGGCCGGAGGAGGATTGTCGGCCGCACTGTGTGGCAGTGACACATCAGGTCTCGGATGGATACGCCTGCTGCACTGGGAGGAACTGACACACCAGAGGGCGGAGATGTGGATGGTGTGGGGCAGCAGCATTCATCATCGCCACGCCTTGTGGCAGCAATGCCATGATGAGGACATGCAGGGCACGGTAGATACCAGCTACATTTCGCTGATGTGCAGCGGTGGCTGCCATCCTTTCCGCCTCCATCCGCACCATGTCCTCCATGAGCCTCCGCATGTGTGCCAGCTCACGGCTGGCATCGCTGGGGCCACTCTGAGCGGACAGGTATTCTTCCCTCCACGTCATGACTCCAGAGATGTCAGTCAGGGCTCGCTGGAGCCCATGGGGCGGACATAGACACCCAAGGATGGCGTCCAGTTTGGTAGCCATGAGCTCGAACCCCACCCGCACCTGCTCGGCCGTCTCCCTCTGGCCTTCCAGCACACGGCATTGGAAGGCCATTTGTTGTTCCTGGGGGACTTGGGAGGGTGCCGGGGCTGTGGATGCCTCCTGCTGGGTGGTTTGGGTGGTGGGTGGGATCTCATGGATGTAGCTGGGCTGCCCTGATCCTGGAGGTGAGTTGCGGATGAGGTCAATGAGGTCTTGGATGGTTTGGGTGTCGATGCTGGTGTTGTCCTCCTCCTCGTCATCAGTGAAGAGTGGCTGTGACTGCTCTGCAGGAGGTGTTGACGATGCCCCTGCGATGTGAAGGGGAGATGGTGTATTACAATGTGTCCACATGTATGTAGCCGCATGGTATAGGTTGACATTCAGACAGCATGGCATTGTACATTGTGACAGTCTGTGGGTCTGGGCGAGGACCCAGAGTGATTGTGGGTGTGCACTGTGCCCTGCTTGCTTGTGCATGTGTGCCATTGTGGCCATCTCTCCCCGTCCCCCCAGTACCTGGTGGTCACTCACCCTATTGCGGTTGTGTTGTGTCCTGTCGAGCAGTGTCCGGTCCCCCGACTCCAGCCACAGTATCCATACTGATGACTGTAGACACCAGCTCCTCCATGTCATCCAGCTCCAGCTGTGGCGCTGGGCCCCCACCTCTGGTCTGCGTTGATGCCTTCAGGTTGGAGGATAGTTTCTCCTTGGTCTTCCGCTTGATGTCATTCCATCGCCTCTTGACCTCTTCCATTGTCCGCTTGTGCTCTCCGACGGCATTCACCTTGTCGACGATGTTCTGCCATATTCCAGTTTTGGTGCCCGATGACACGTTGGAGGTGACAAAGAGTTGTTGATGGTGTTCCATCACCTCCGTGACAATGGTCCTGTTCACCTGCGGACTGAACTTGGTCTTCCTCGTCTTCTTGTCCTTGCCCCTCCCTGTCCCCGGGGTCCCAGGCTGGTCGTTCGAGGTGCTTGTGGGGTTGCGCTCGTCCTCTGCGCCTCCTCCGGCTGCCTCCATGGTGCTTGTGTGTTGGTCAGTTTGTGTGTGGGTGATTTTTCTACTTATATGGAGATTTTTGACGCCTGCCAGGTGTGTGTTGCAGGCCTGGCGCTGCTTGTTGCTGTTTCCTCATCGCGCTTTGGCCCGTCGCGTGTTTTTTGGTGTTGTGGTTTGTGTTTTTATCTCCATCGTGGTGGTTGTATCGCGGACATTGTCCGCGGTTTTGGCAGACTATCGCATGGTACCGCCTTGTTGTGAATTCCACGTTGACACGGGGTTATTTTCCCGCGATAGGCTGCGATATTGAAAGTTGCGTTACGCTACTCTTGCGGTAGTTATCACGCGTTCTTGTGAACATACCCCTAATTAGCCAGATACCGTCCGGTCTATTCTTGGCAGCTCAGCAGGTATTGTAGAACTGGTAGATGACTCGATCTGTGGCATGTTGACATAGACGACGTCAATTTTTGGAATTGAAATTTCTGTTGATTGTACAGTTGTAATTGTTTCAACAGGGAGCAGTATCATTTCATTGTCGTTCACAGCTTCTCTTTGGAAAGTGGAGTCTTCAGTCATCATCAAAGCCTCCATCTGAACTTCCTGTACAATAGCGAGAGGGGTGTGGCGGCTACCCAGGGGCCCACATGGCCTACTGTTGAGATTCGCCACATAGTGTGGTTTGATCAGATCAATGGAGACAAACCTTTTGTCTCGGTGGCCGGCGAGGGGCAGAAGAAAGACAATTTAGTATCTTTCTTGTCCACAATTTTCTCTCTGACCAGGTCCCAAATCTCCAGGACCCAAGTACGTCTTGAGGATGCCTTTTTCACTTCCCCAGTGGGGGTGCGTTTTACTTGGATGTTGCTTTATAAAGGTCGGTATTCTTTAAGGTCCTGTAAAACATCCAAACGATCATTGAGGTCAAATGGGGAATATTGTGTTTTCTTGATCTGTAAATAGTTGTGTCTGATTATATTTACTTTGAAGTTTTTAGTGTTAACAGGTTACATTAATAATATTTACTGTACAAAAAGTATGTTTGATTTTTGTATCTCTAAATTAAATGAATCTTTGTACCTGTACTGATACACACAGTGAGGGGGCTTGGTGCACATTAAGCTTTTGTAGTATAAATGCGATGTATGTATTGGTGTTTTGCGTGAGGATGCATGAGTTTGAATTTGTTTGACTGTTGTGAGTGGAAGGTTGTAATGGGATCTGATGTTCTTATTGTTTATTTGTCATGAGAATTTTTATAAATATATCAATATATTTGTATTGAATCGAAATTAAAAACAAAAAAATAATAAATATAGTAGTGTTTCAAAATATCTGGATTGATGTGAATATTTGAATGGGTGGTCTAGCTAGACAGATCCATGATACATTCATATCGATCCAGAGGCATTATTTAATTGAGCAGAGGGTATTCTTGTTTGTACTGCTGGAATGCTTGTGTTTGTAATGTAGAATCAAATCTGTAATCTACATCTTTTGCAGTGAGGGAGTTAGCCCATTGAATCCATCGTGGATGTAATGCTTTAGCATTTAGAATGCTTGCCTTTGTAACGGCTTCTAGGATCAGTACCGAGGTCACGACAATTATGCATTTCCCCTGAACTAGTGCTCTCTCTCTCACGCTGGCAGTCTTTACCGCTGTGAGTGTTTTTTGTCGGTGCAAAATGCATTTTAGTGTTTGTGTACAAATAGGATTTGTATGCTATAAGGACCGTATCACCTTCATTGAATGTGATCTATGTGTACCTAGTTGGACCAGATACGTGGATCACCAGGTTAGTTGTGTTGACGCGTGTGTAAATGTTTGGAAGCTATCATGTCAGCTTGTACGGAACTTAGGATATTAGCA
Organism: Calotriton arnoldi; assembly: GCA_963921515.1. Lineage (NCBI taxonomy): Eukaryota > Metazoa > Chordata > Amphibia > Caudata > Salamandridae > Calotriton > Calotriton arnoldi. The sequence goes on along the minus strand of CAWUFW010001945.1, from coordinate 1,168,535 downwards.
TGTTCCTGTGTCCAATGATGCACTGAAAAATCAGGTCTAATTAAGTCGTTGTAAGGTTTTACCCTTTCTGCGTAATCCAAAATGTATGTCCTGTTAAAATAAAAAAATCCCAAAATGGATTGTAGTAGTTTCAGGGTCGTTGGTGGTTGGAGCATTGCACATTTGTCTAAAAATTGTGCCACCAGGCTTTTGCCTTCACTTGACAATTCATACCCTAAACATAGGACGCTGAGGTGGGCAATTTTTGATTTTTTGAAATTACATTTGTATCCCAAGTGAGTTTACCCAAATATGATGTGGTTCACCCTAGACAAAGTTCCATTAATACATCGTCCATCAGACGTCATCTACATAGGACAATGCCTCCTCATCAAAATTTTGAAGTAACTCTGTTAATCTGGCTGAAAACAACCTGGGCTATTCTAATAGCCCTGGGGTAATCAACAAAATTGGCATTGAGAGCCTAGCGCCGAGAATGCTTACAAGTATCTGCTTCCAAGCACTATATTTTGGCAAAAAAATCCATTTGAGATGCTTAGTGCTGTTTTGTATTTTTTCCGCATAATGTTATTCATTAGTGCGGCACTGTGTGCATTCTGTACTGTAGATGTGGGTGTGGATTCATTTAAATATCTATAATCTAAGACTAGACAATATGAATTATCAGGGTTTATTACGGGAAACAAGGAATTATTCATAGGTGAGGTGCAATTCCCTATCACCCCCTGGTATTCAAGTTGGTCTAGGATCTCCCTGACTTGTTTCTTTGCCTCATGTTTAATCGGGTATTGTCCCTGTGGTTTAGGAATTGATTTTAATGGGATTTGGTGATGAGGTTACTCATCATCCCACCCAACATGATTGCAGTAAAGTGTAGGAGCTAACGCTAACAGCCACTCCTGCGTGTATGAATTTTTAACTGATTCTGGTAAGAGTTCGGAAAAAGCAGGTAAAATAGGTTCTTCTCCCATTGGGCAATCCATTATAAACTCAGGTGGCCAGACCCTTTCAGTTTGGCCGTCTGTCTGTAGGTAATGAGCAAAAGAGAGCCTTGCATCTGTTTGTAACAAGGTATTTAACCCTTTCCAGAATTTAGACACGAATTGGGGGCCTCGATCTGACACTATAACAGAAGATAGACTGTGAAGATGCACCACGTGTTGGAGAAAAACAAAAGAAAGGTCCTTAGAGTCAGGTAGGTCTTTCAAGGGTATGAAGTGAGACATTTTAACAGCATATCAACAACCACAAATATGACAGTATGCCCTTGCTTACTGGTTGGAAGTTCTACAATAAAATCCATAGAGGTGGAATGCCATGGTGTAGGCTGTGTGGGCAAAATAGTTAAAATCCCTGCTGGGACCTGGTGTGAACTTTTGCTCTGAGCACAGACATAGCATTGTTGAACATACAGGTGAGTATCTTGACTCATGGATGGCCACCAAAATTATCGTTTGAGTAAAGCAAGGGTTTTTTATGACCTGGGTGTCCTGCTAACACATGTAAATGACACCATTCAAGTGCTTGTAGTTGTAAGACTTTAGTAGAGAGGACTAAGTCTCCTTGAATGTACAAAAGTTTGTGAATTTTGACTCCTTTGTGTTTGGTTTCATATTCTTTAATTTCCTCAGTTTCTTGTGCCTTAAGCACTTCCTTCAAAAATGATTCCTCCGAACAGGTACCTCCCAAGATACGTTCATGGCTTAAAATGCCAAGAGGCCCATAGGAATGAATGGGAATTGAGTGCGCAATTTGCGAGTACCCAGTAGGTACTCGCAAATTGCGCAAGCAATTTCAAGGGTGCAAGGGTTCCAGAAGGACACCCTGTTGCACCCCTGAATTGTGCATGTGTGCACATGTGGGGCACATACATGCCCCACATGGCACTTTAAAAAAAGCAAAAAAGTGCTTTTTTAAAGGAAATCGCAAATTGCCACCAACTTGAAGTTGGTGGTAATTTGCGATTCCTTAAGGCAATATCGCAATTTGTGATGCCTTCTTGCATAGCATTTAGAGAATTCCTTATTTTGCGAGTAGGTTTAAACTTACCTACATTGCTCACAGCCAAATTGCGATCGCAAACGCTGAAATTCTGCGAATTTCAGCATTTGCGCTCGCAATTTAGCTTCCTACATCTGGCCCTTAATCTCCCCGTGCCTAACAAAAATGAATGTGTCCATCTGTAATGAAACTGGCGCTCATGTAAGGCGCTCTGATACCCCATGTCTCAGGTCTAGTTCGCGCTATATAAAACTCTACAAAAAAAAAATAATAGGTTCAGGTTCATCAACAGGTTTGTCAGAATCCGACTTCTTTTCTCTAAAGGTAAGGAACTTAGGGCCAGATGTACGACCATTTGCCTTTGCGACTCGCAAATTGCAAAAAAATTGCGAGTCGCAAAAGCAAATGTACAACAGTGTCAGAGACATTGTTAGCGATTCCCAATGGGGTTTCAAAATGCGAGGTTCATGAATATTAATGAGCCACTCGCTATTTGCAACCCCATTGGGAATGGCTGGCCCTCCCAGGGATGGTGGCCTTGCTGGGCTCAGCAGACCTCCATGTCTGCGACTGCTTTTCAATAAAGCAAGTTTTTTTAAAAATGCAGCCCGTTTTCCTTAAAGGAAAATGGGATGTATTTACAAAAAAAAAATGAAACATTTTCGTTTAAGTTTTTAAGGGCATGTAGTGGTCCCTGGGACCACTGCCTGCCCTTAAAAAATATTTTTGGAGCCAGTCACAAAGGGGAAGGGGTCACCTCGGGACCCCTTCCCATTTGCGACTCCATTACCACCCTCTTGAAGAGGGCGGTAATATGCGAGTGCTTTGCGACCGCAATTGCGTTTGCAAAACATTCTTACATAGGGTAGGAGACTCGCTATTAGGAAGGGACGCCTTGGCACGCCCCTTCCTAATAGCAACTCGCAATTCCTAATTAGCGAGTCGCAAATAAATTGCGACTCGCTATTTAGGAATTGTACATGGCCCTGTAACATTTTGCATGAGCAAACGGGATGCAAACCCTTTTGCGCATGCAATTTAGGGTCGTACATCTGGCCCTTAGTCTCTGAACGTCCTTTTTCGCGTTTCCGCTCATGTAGTCTGTGGTCCAACTTAACCACTAGATTTATTAAAGCCTCACAAGATTCAGGCGGGTCTTCAACTTGGGCTAACATGTCTTTTAAGTAATCCCTTAACCCTTTGTAGAATAGCGCACTAAGCTTGGCTTCAGGCCATCCGGACTCAGCAATCAACCTGTTAAAACAGGATATATAGGTCATAAGATCCTTTGATCCTTGCTTAAGATTCAATAATTCAGTGTCAACAGACTGCATGAATGAATGTCTGTCGAACAAGCGTCTTAACTCCTCCTTGAAAGCCCTGTAATCATACAACAAGGGATCATTACGATCCACTACAGGGATAGACCATGTAGCCGCTGTTCCTCCCAAATAAGACAAAACAAAAGCAACTTTTAATTGCTCAGTAGGAAAACAAGAAGCTTTACACATGAAGTGCAACTGACATTGGTTGATGAAAGTGGCAAATTTAGCAGAATCGCCTAGGAACCTTTCTGGTGGTGTTAATTGTATGGTAGAAGGGGTGGTAATATGATATATCCGTGAAGTACTTCCGAAGGAAGAAGATTGTGAAGTAAAGAAACTACCATGGGCTCCAGACACAGGATCTGGTGAGGGAGATGTTTGAGAGGCGTGTTGTAAGGCATCGACTCTAAGAGTTAAGGCTTTTGTCTCTTTTTGCAAATTCCCTATCATATGCGCCACATCGGCCAAGGTAACCTGTCGTTCCTCCATTACGCCCAGGCAGAAATATAAAACGTAGGCTTCGCGTTCTGTGAGGCTCACCAGGGTTTTCCGCAGGGACAAAATGGAAGGAACAGATGCTAGATCCCAACTTCCCTCACCCACCTCCTTCGCCCAACAAAGTCAAAGCAAAAGAGGAAAAGGTGGGGAAGAGGGGAAAACAAAACAAGGAAAGGGAGAAGGAGTAGAATCCAATGGTTCGTCCGGTGTGAAGCCACATGTGTTCCTAATGGGTAAAAATACGAAAGGTAAGTATGACCCTAGAACTACAAGAGTGCTTATATTGAAAATGTGACCAATGTATGAGTAATACCTGTTGAATGTTCTGCTGATAGTACAGGGAAGATATGAAGAACTAGAACATGAAACTGACACAGTGGTATCTAAAAGGTAGAAGTATGTAATTTAGACATTAGAACTGCAGATTTTAAGCATTAAACAATGATAAGTGTGAAACATACCAACCTTAACGGAGACCACCATGTGGATTCAATTGACCCAAAATAAAACGTAAACTATCCTGAGAAACTAGGGGAAAAAAAACGTGTTATGCTAGACAGGACAAATAAGAGAAAAATTGTTCCACAAAAAGGTGCTGGGTCAGGGTAACTTATATCATTCTCTTATTTTTTGGCAGCATAAGAGAAGAAGCAGAAAATAAGTGAAGGTATAGAACTAACTCGACACAGCTGGAGAAGTAAAGAATCAGATAAGTATATATGTTTCAAACTTAGGTTTAGATATATATTTCATCCTACCGTACACTGAGAATTATGATTCTTTAAATACTACTCTTTGTATTTGTTTTTCTAGTGTAGGAGCAGAAAATACAGTGTAAGGGAAACGCTGCCCGTGAGGAAAGGAACAAGGCTGGTCAGTGAGGGAATGCCGACACTGCAACATGCCCTGGAAGAGCAGCTGTGACCCAGAAGACAAGAAAGCTGACGATGTTGGAAGAAGAACGGCAATAGCGTTCCAGCTCACCAACGCGATCTCAAGGATGCAGGTAAGTGCTGGGAGAATCAGGGAACATCGAGGGAGGCCAGGCGGGGGTCCGTGATGAAACGTGAAGCGCGTTCCAGTGCGTTTTTAAAGATTCAAGCACCGCCTTTGCCAGCTGACACGTGTCGGCAAGCGGGGTGTGCGCAGGAGTCTGCGGGCGGGATGGCAAGCAAGTCTGAGGGCAGGGCGGTGAGCGAGGCAGCGACATGACAGGTGTATAGCAACTGCTGCTGCCTCCCCTTTTATGTTACTTAATATAATGGCTGATACCTGGGCAAAATTGTCCATCAGTTTCATCCCCAGATCTAAGGCAGGCTCTGCCCTGTACTCATTCTGTATTTGCTTCAGTACATCTGGTATGACTGGTATTGAAGGGGTACCATGTGTTCTGGTATATACTGTTATATCCCAGACTTAGGCCTGTGTAGCATAGCAGCATATTTCTTACATTGTCCTCACGAATATACATTTTCCAAGCTGCAGCAGATTCGCATACATTTGCATGCATGAAAATGTTGGATTTGTTTCTCTGAAACTAAACCTGTTTTACAATTTGCTTTGTGCAACATTATCACAATGCCCTGAACATGATGTACAAGGTCTCATTTCTTACTGCGTACAAATGTCAGCACTATCATCATCCACGAGGCGACAACACTATCTAGATATCCATAACATTGCTAAAATATGCGTACATCGCAAGGCAGATTTCTATTATAAAAGATGAGCATCCTGATAGATTGTTTTAGGAGGCACTTCCACTGACACTGAGGCTCCGTGCATGGTGGGAGATCACCACAAGGGGTGACCAGTTTGTGACCACAACTCTATCCCATCTGGTAATGTGGTTGGATCGTCCCTTGGGGGGATTCTCGGCTCTACACCTACACACACTCTAGGTACACTTAGAGTAGGTTCCGCATAGTAGGAGTACACTAGATTACTGTCTTGTTGTATTTGCCTGCATATATACATTGTTTAGTAGCCTGGTAGAACTATATCTACTATTTACACTTTTGGTGCTGGAAATCACATTTATCTGCTTCGGTCTCCTAATCATTGCAGCCCGCATATGTTATGCAAGAGTAATGCTGGTTCAATAAATCTTGTTGAAAACGTCCAACTGTGTATTCTCTGTATATTTCTCTGAGATTAAGTGAGCACAAGTGAGTGAGCGAAAGGTCCTGTACTGTTTCCACAATCCCTGAGGGGACAGGGTTATTATGTTCAGTGGTTGCCAGAAAACATTTGCTCCCTGATCGTTTAGGGGGGCTTACGGTGGCACTGTGAGCTAGCTGGTCTATACACCAACATCCTGCAGGGGTGTCTGGAATCAGTCTTGACACCAAGCCCCTAGTTTATGTTGTCCAAACAATTTGCAGGTCCTATGGATTGGTAGGAACTACACGCCAATGTTGGTTAGGCTCTTATTTAATAGTCAAATCTGAGTAGTTCACTCGTGCTTTCTCAAGGACCCCTACCCACATTTTAACCGAAGACATCCGTAGTGGGAACTGAAACAAATACACCTCAGCTGACTAGGTATACCCTTTGTATTGGCTGCAGTTTAAATCTAGCTTGGAGGATTAGAAGTTCCCACATTGGACTAACCATCTCTCCATAAAAGTTGGCTAAATATCACTGTTCTAACAATGACCGAACAACCAGGTGAGGACATTGAAGAACAGCTAGTTGGACTAAATATTTCAGAAAATTGCAGACAGGCAGTTACCATGAAATTATTACAACATGGCCTCCTGGCAACTGGTGGAGATGTTACCTTAGTGTTTGAGGCACACAAAGCATTCAGAACAGAGGTAATATATTCTTGGGTTAAATTCTCGCCTGCAGATGCACACACACGGTTGTTTCATGAATACATTGAAGATGAACCACCTGATGAGTATTTACATACGTGGACTTAGAAGTCCTGTTAACTTACCAAGAGCACATTAATTGGTTTAAAGGTGCCCTACCCCATACCACAAAACATGTGAGACTCGGTCCGTTCAGCAGAGAAGGAGCAACTTGGCCGCATCCAGGAATTGTTACTTTATCAACAGCAGAGATGCATATACTCTACAGAGATTTAGTAAAATTTACTGAATTCATACACAATATTTAATTAAAACATCAACAATCCAACCTGCAGGGGCTGCTAAGGCTAAACAACCACACATGGCTACTACAGGTATTAGCCCACAAACACTAAATGCGGTTATGGGAAAGGTTCCCACCAGCCGGGAGCAAATCCTGTTCTGGATAGCACAAAAAGCAGCACAGCTTGAAGCATTTATTCCCCATACAGGCCCACAGAAGAAACACAGAATACTGACAATTTGCTTGCCGATGGGGATGGCTCCCCTGTTAGAAGATTGTGCTACTTGGGGTACACAATCAGACAGCTGCATGGTGATTTTTCAGTATGCAAGGTTCTTTGGTTTCAGCAGAAGTGCCTCCTCTGCTAATCTATCAGGATGCTCATCTTTTATAACAGAAAGCAGCTGTGTGATGTGTGCATAGATTAGTGATATTATGGTTATATAGATAGCACTGTCGCCCCATGGATGAAGATAGTGATGACATTTGTACATAGTGCAAAACAAGACCTTGTACATGAAGTTAAATACATTGTGATAATGTTGTGCGAAGCTAGATGTAAAAACAAGTTTAGTTTCAGAGAAACTAATCCAACATTGTTGTGCTTGCAAATGTGTGCAAAAGGTCACAGCTGGAAATGTTATTTGTGAGGACAATGTAAGAAATAAGCTGCTTCGCTACATGGCCTAACACGGGAATATAACAATATCTAAATATTCTGTCTTCTAGGTTGTGGAGTGAACCCACCCACCTAGTTCTCTTAACCCCTTCAATGCTCATGATGGAATGACCTGGTTTGGCAACCTACCAAATCCAGACATTTCTGAAAACTAGACACCTGGGGGAGTCCAGAGAGGTGTGACTTGCATGAAACCCCCAAAGTTTTCTTACACAGTATCCCCTGCAAACCACAAGTTTAGCTTAAAAAAATCAAATTTTCCTACCACACAAGTGAGGTAGCATTTTTATCCGGAGACTTGGGCAAATGCTGGGTTGGTAGAATTTTGTGGCTTTCATTAGATTCCAAAACTTTCCATCACAGAAATGTGAGGAGTAATGTGTTTATTTTTATAAAGTTTGAGGTTTACAGGGAATTCTGGGTAACAGAACCTGGGGAGAGGCACACAGTCACCCCATCCTGGATTCTCCTGTGTGTCTAGTTTAAAAAAATGTGCAGGTTTGATAGCTTTTTCAAGGTGACAGCTGAGTTAGGGTCCCAAATCCATGGCTAGGCACATTGCAAAAAAATGGTCAGTTTTCTGTGGAAAAATCTGATGTGTCCACGTTGCTTATGGGCCCTTTTTCTGTCACAAGCACTAGGCCTACCCACATAAGTGACGTTCCAATTTTTATCGGGAGACTTGGGGGAATGTTGGATGGGTGGAAGTTTGTGGCTCTCTGCAGATTCCAAAACTTTCCATCACAGAAATGTGAGGAAAATGTGTTTTTCTTTTTTTACAAAGTTTGAGGTTTGCAAGGGATTCTGGGTAACAGAATCTAGCGCGATCCCCACAAGTCACCCCATCCTCGATTCCCCTGGGTGTCTAGAAAATGTATAGGTTTGCTAGGTTCCCAAGGTGCTGGCTGAGCTAGGTTCCAAATTCTACAGCTAGTCACATTGCAAAAAAAGATTCAGTTTTCACTGGAAGAATGTGATGTGTTCATGATGCGTTTTGAGCCATTTCCTGTCGCAGGTACTAGTCCTACCCACACAAGTGAGGTACCATTTTTAGTAGGAGACTTTTTTGTTATTTTTTTGTTTATTGGTTTTTTACATTTGTTAACAAACCACAACAACAGTTGCAGTACTTATCATTACCATAATAATTTCAACCTTCTATGATATACACTGTGCACATTTTACTACTACCAGACACTTGACAGCTTCTTGATTTCTGGCTAGGTTACAATTACATTTTATGCATTGAAGCAACACACAGCTCCCAGACGTTCTGCAACCACTAAACAGTAGTAGCAATAAACAGGCTACATGCATGGTGGTGTTTTATTATGAACATTATTACTGTAATGAAATTAACACCTGCTAGAGGGCGACGCCATCTACGGACTTAGCCATTGCGTTAACGGGGACCATATATCTTTTGGACGGGAGTGGGCCGGTATAAGTTCTCAATAACATGCCAGTCGGTCTCTACGGATCACTGACAAAATATCGAAGGTCAAAAAATCGACCTACAAAAATATCGGAGCAAGAATATCGATGTCAACAATATCGATAGCCTATCTACAACATGGTAAGTACAAAAATATCGAGAAAAAAAATATCGATGTCAAAAATATCGTTATCAAAAATATCGGGTTTTTTCTGTTAAAAAAATATGTAAAATAAACTAAATAATACTTATAAATAAAATAAACATAGTTAAAAATATTTTACAATGTTTAAAATTAATAAGTAATATATATAATTTAATAAAACATTAATTAAATATATACATATAATATATAATATATGCCAAAGAAACGCTCCTTCCGACTGCTGGAGGACCCTTGAGAGGTGGCGAGCGTAACGGCGGAGCAAGCCGGTAAATTCAATCATGTACAACCCACTTTTTTCCATAGCCAGTTTTTGAATTTTCTTGACATCGTGTCATATGTGGGCACTGGACTTCCGTGCCATACCTTTTGATGCACTGTTTCTTCAGGGTTTGGGATGAGGGGTTGCCATTTGTTCTTCTCCGATAAAACCCCCCCCCCCCCCGTTTTTTATGTCCTGCGAGTAGACAGTATGTTAGGTGAGGTTGGATGCCATTATACATTGTACACAGGCTGTCTTCCATCACGCATGGATTATGTGTGGGTATTCATATCACCCTCTACCCCCACCACATCCCTTCGGGGCACTCGCCCTATACGTGAACTTTTTCTGGATCCATTTTGTTGATGTGGTATCATTGTTGGGTAGACTGTTATTTTGCTGTGCACTTCACTGGCATTTATTGATCTCATGGTTGCAGAATAACAATGAATATTTGCCATTTGTGGTAGAACTTGCTATTTACCACATGCTGTTGGGATATTACGTCCAGCAAGCTGCAACTTTACATGCTTTGTATATGCATATATACATTTGTTTATTATTATTTTTTATGTGACGCATGTAGTGTGTGGAGATACAGGGCACATTTATAACTGGCGGCAGTATTTGTAGCATAATGATGTCAACAATGTATTTTAAGCATTCATGTTTTCTATACATTTTGTTTTATGTATTTGTCATTTGTGGACACTTCTCATAATCAGTATGCATTGTTTACACCTTTCCAATATGTCTGCCACCGATTTTATACAACTCACCAACATGGTAGTCCATCTTTTATGTCTATGGCCCTTTTGAACACTTTATTATTCACTCGGTGTTTGTGCATCTTTTCACGTGAGCAAGGGGTTCTGCCCTGAAACGCGTTGTGAAATAAACAACTTGTTGGAAATTAAGACGGAGTTCTGATTACTGAGAGCGCGCACAAGCTGGGTTGTACATGATAATATATAATATATATACTTACTTAATAATGAGTTTTAATAATTATTTTAATACATTATAAATTATTAAAAAATATTATAAATTACAAATACATCTATACACATAAAACAATAACAAATTAAAAAAATTACATTTACTTTCAATATTTTTAAAATTAATTATATACTACATTAACTAAAATAATAAAAAAAATATTAAATAGCGGAGGGAATAAAACTACTATTTCAACTCCCAAAAAAAAACAGTAAAAAAAATGTTGGATAGCGTAGAGGTTAAAATTACTATTCCCACTCGTGCAACAGTAGAGAAAGTATTGGATAGCTTAGGGGTAAAAATTACTATTCCCACTGCAGGGAGTGCAACAGTAGGGAAAGCGTTGGATAGCGGGAGGGTAAAAATAAATATTCCCACTCCAGTGAGTGCAACAGTAGGGAAAGTGTTGGATAGTGTAGGGGTAAAAATTACTATTCCAACTCCAGAGAGTGCAACAGTAGGGAAAGTGTTGGATAGCGTAGGGGTAGAAATTACTATTCCCACTCCAGGGAGTGCAACAGTAGGGAGAGCGTTGGATAGCGTGAGGGTAAAAATTACTATTCCCACTCTAGAGAGTGCAACAGTAGAGAAAGTATTGGATAGCATAGGGGTAAAAATTACTATTCCCACTCCAGGTAGCACAACAGTAGGGAAAACGTTGGATAGCGAGAGGGTAAAAATTACTATTCCCACTCAAGTGAGTGCAACAGTAGGGAAAGTGTTGGATAGCATAGGGGTAAAAATTACTATTCCAACTCCAGAGAGTGCAACAGTAGGGAAAGTGTTGGATAGCGTAGGGGTAAAAATTACTAGTCCAACTCCAGAGAGTGCAACAGTAGGGTAAGTGTTGGATAGCGTAGAAGTTACAAATAACATACTTATAAATAAAATAATTTTTAAAAATAATTAATAAATTATTAAATAACTGTAAACTATTTACCAATACCAATAAATAATTATTAAAAAGATAATTACCAATAGAAAATGTATTAACAATAAATTAATAATAAATACCAATAAATAATAATTAATAAATATTAATTACTAAATAATAAATATTGAACAATAAAATATTTTCAGTAACAAAAACATATAAATTATTAAAACTTAATTACCAATTAACTAATATTGAACAATTAAATACTTTTTTATACCAAAAATAATAATAAACTTTAATTATCAATTAATAATTACTTCTTAATATATTAATTAAATTTATCAATAAATAATATTTAATAATATTTAATTACCAATGAATGATAAAACAACAATAAATTAATTTTTAGAACAAAAAATGCTAATTAAAAAAAATTACCAATTAATAATTAATGTCCAATAAAATAATTATCAATACCCAAAAATAAATGTAATAATTACTTAATTAGATTTCAATTACTTCCAAAAGTATTCCCCTATAAACACACAACACACTCCAATGATAAAATAATACACTTAACATAATGATCAATTCATCAATTAATACAAATTAATAACCAATTAATAAAAAGTAATTACCAATTAATAAAAATGCATTACCAATTATTAATTAATTAACAATAATTTAATTATCAAATTAATTAAAATAAATTATAACTTAATTACAATTAAATTACTTCCCACCCTATAAACCCACAACCCGCTACAGAACTTAAACGCAAAAAATTATTAAAATTAATTTATAATTCCTAAAAATTATTAATTAATTTAGTATAATTAAATTACTTCCACCCTATTCCCCTATAAACCCACAACCCGCTACGGTACAAAAAAAAACAATAACTTAAAAAAAACATTATTAACATATAAAAATTGTATACATATATTTTTAGACAAGTAGAACACTTAACAAAAACACATATAACACATATAACACATACATATTAAAAACATAACAAAATACATAACAATAATACAAATATCGATATTAGTAACATCGATATTAGTAACATCGATATATTTGATTTCGATATTACTAACTTCGATATTACTTACATCGATATTAAAAAATTCGATATTACTTACCTTAGGGTCGATATTCTGTCCATCGATATTCTTAACATCGATATTCTGTCCCTTCGATATTGTAACTTCGATATTAATGTATGTCGATATTTTATTTTCGATATTTTGACTGCTCACCGGTCTCTACAGTATGTGACATCCTCTACCCAGGATTTTATGGCTGGTGGTGTTAATTTTCCCCAGTATATTGCCACACGTCGCTTTGCCAGAAGGAGCAAAAGCGCTATTTCGGTGTGTTTCGTACATATCCCAGCAACGCCACCAGAGGAGTGCGCGGTAGACTATTCCCTATCATGTCCTCTATGTGCCGGAAGACCCCTATCCAGAAGTTAGCAATATAACTGCACTCCCAGTTCAGATGAAGGAAATTTGCGTGTGTTGCACCACAACGCCAGCACTGTGTGTCAGGTCGCAGTCCCATACGGTGTAATTGTGTCGGGGTGCGATATAGGCGATGTAAGTATTTAAAGTGTATGAGTCGAGTCTAAGGCGGTAATTTGGTGAAAGGGTTTCTAGTTGCCCACAGCAGAATCCCCATTGTTCATCAGAAACAGTATCCCCTATGTCCCAAGCGGCTCGCGTGCTAGGTGTAGTGATCCGTGATTCGCGCTAGGTAATAGTGTAAATACGGGTGACCAGCTTGCGCGCCGAGTGTTCTTTCTGAACATGTTCCAATGCCTCCAGTGATGGTGGGGTAATTGGGAGACTTTGGGGAATACAGAATAGTAGACAAGTGTTATTGCCAATTGCCTTTGTTTGCATTTCTGCCTTCCAAATGCAAGACAATGTGTAAAAAAAGAAGTCATTTTGAACAATATTATCTCATTCACATGCTTGTATGGGTACCCACAATTTTGGAGTTGTACGAATAACCACTGCTTCTAAACTCTATATTTTGCTCCCATTTCAGAAATATATAGGTTTCCTTGATACCTATTTTTCACTCTTTATATTTTACCAAATGTATACCCGGTACACAAGGAAAAACCATTGCAAAATGCAGCTCAATTACTGGCTCTGGGTTCTTCGGGTTCTTGGTGAACCTACAAGTCCTTTATATCACCGCAACCAGAAGGGTCCAGTGGACATAACGGTATATTGCTTTAAAAAATCTGTTATACTTAGAAGAATTTATAGGTGAAAATGTTGGCACAAATGGCTGTTTTTTCAACTCAATTTCAATAGCTGCAGCTGCACCTTGAAGGATCTACACAAATGACCCCTTGATGAATTCATAATTTTTTCTACTTTTCATAAATGTATAGTTTTCCGGGATCCATTATTGCTTTCATACCCATTTCTACCACTAACTAGAAGCAGGTTGAAAGCACATAAAATAGGCTATGTCCCAGTAAAATGCCAAAACTGTGTAGAAAACTTTGGTTTTCTGACAAAAGTCTGCCTGTTCCTGAAGATGGTGATTTTAGCACCACAAATCCTTTGTTGATACCTTTTGTAGAGAAAAAAACTGAAGCTTTCTTCTGCAGCACTTTTTCCCTATTTTTCTAAAAAACAAACACATTTTTGCTGTATTTTGGTAAATTTCTCAGTCTCCTCCTGGGAAATCTACAAACCCTGGGTACCTTTAGAATCCTCAAGGTGTTGGATAAAAAGGACACAAATTTTGCATAGATACCTTATGTGGACAAAAGATTACAGCGGCCTAAGCGCGAATGACCTCAAATCGCTAAAAAAAAGGCTTCACACGGGGGGATGGGAAGGCAGCTACGAAGGGGTTATTATGATTGTTAAAAGAAAAATAATACTGTATTGCAAAATTAAGTGGTGCATCTGCATTCTCCTTGGGAATATCCACTCTTTGGTGCCTGTCTGGACTGGTCCCGTATGTAAGCAGGAGTGTTGTTGAGCTCAGCTAGCTTTTGCCTTTCGTTTGTGCAGGAGACTAGAATAAGGCCTGCGGATTGTAAAAGAGAGACTGTATTTTAGAGTCAAGGAGAAGGACAGAAGGAAGGTAGGCTTCTTGAGGAGGGTATCAAGAATACTCAGAGACAGACAAAAAATACAAGAGGGGGACTCACAGTTTCACTGTTGCCACAATTCCAACACACACACAGAGCAGCATTTCACAAATGCACCTCTCTCTATTACACATAGCTGAGTACTAGGCCTCAGACTCTTGGTTTACATTTGAACTGAAGTCGACACTTGATAACTTCTTGTTTCTAGCTGTTGATGAGGTAGTCCTGCAGCTTCCGCCCTGAGTTCCATGATCCTCCTCCTCACTCCGAGTAAGTCCATCCCAGGCCAATCATCATCATGATCCGAACAAGATAGACGTGTAGTGCACTGCTGTTAAAGAACAAGTAGAGAAACAGAATTGCAGTATTTTGCATAGGTTCTTGTTTGTTAGCTAAAGTGACTGTTCTGGTCTCTGAAGAAACAGAAAAAAGGAGAGCACCCTACAATTGAATTGTGGAAGGGCCAATCACCTCCAGGGAGACAAATGATTGCCCATCACTCAGGCCCCATACATTGCAATTCAATAATCATCGCAAGTAATTTCCCATATTACAGCTCAACACACCCTGCCCCACTGTCAGCCTCCACATTAATCATCACTTAGAGTCACTCGATAATCTGATCACTTATTGGTACAATGGTTACCTGTTCCAATCTAAGCACGGTGGTAAGTACACTATCCCCCCTTTAATGCAAGCAGCAGATTGGAATTCAGCATTCTTGACAATCAAACGATTGTCTGGGGCAGCCATCCTAGATGATGAAAGAAACAGAAGGATCATAGGAGTGGACCATACAGGTTAATTCATTTTCACTAAGTATGTTTTTGAAGGCCAATCAACTCTAGGGAAATAATTATCACCCATCGACCAGGCCCCAGACATTGAAAATAAATCATCTCAGGCAAGTTCCCACATTACAGTTCAACACCCTCCCTCACTGGCTGCCACCAAGTGATTCATAAATCATCATCATCACTCACACAGTCTCTTAGCATTGTAATAGTTGAAGTTACCTCTTCCAATCCAAGCATGGGTGGTTTAAGTATTAGGTATTCAATCATCTTTGAAGCAGGCAACATATTGGAATTTGGTATTGGCAGGCAGTCTTGTAGATAATGAATGATCTTCTGAGGCAGACCTTCTAGTGCAGTGGTCTTTAAACTTTTTAAGTCCGCGCTCCAGTGAAGAAAAAGGAATCTATGGGCCCCCCTCAAAATATTTCACACTTATTCTATAAAAGTGGCAATGTTTATATATGTCTAGACTTATTTAAACATTGCAGTTAAGTTCTGTCATCGTTTTAAATAATGCAAACAAATACATGATTTCCAAACTTACTATTCTGGTTAGGCAGGCCTTACTAACATGTAAAGTATCCACAGTGTGATTATTAGAAATAGTAGTGGGGGTTTTGGATAATATCTGGAGTAAGCCTGGGCGGTGAACTTCGCTACGCTCGCGAAGCTTGCAAATTTACAGTAACTTCGCGATTCGCGTAGAACGCGAAGTTACCGTGCACTACGCAATTTGCGGCGTAGCGTAGCTGTTTTTCTTCATCGCGCGCTCAATATACGTTCTCGCGCGCGCGGTAACGACCTACCGTGATTCTGCATTTGCCGACGCGACTTCCTATCCGTTCGCGGGCGCCACGAGATTTGGAATCCGGCCGCAAGATCCCGCGAGAGTGTGCGACCGCGAACACGTCATTCGGACGCGCGATCTGACTTCCGGCGGCAGTGTTGGTAAGATCGCGATCCCGAACACGAAGAAACTACAATCTGGCGAAGAATATATCTCGAGCATCATAAAACCTTCTCGAAAATGATGAATTAGTTCATTTTGCACAAAAAACTCCTCAGGTTGTCATTTAGAGATGTAGTTTGGTGAGCAAGGAGTCCTTTTTCTTTTTTTCCAAGAGGAAGGAAGTGCCCCTGATTCTCAAACTTCCTGTTCCTGTCCAGCAGGCTCCTCCCAGTGTTTTGTCCATGTGCTGTTCACTTTCATTTGGATTTGGAGCTGGAAGGATCACTTTTTGTGTCTGTCTGCTGCATCATATCATTGGATTGGATTTGAGGACTCTTGGATTTGAGATTTTACAAGTAAGTTGGAGAATTGGTGTACTTGTTTGTTTGATTGGGGCTTGTTTGTACCTACATTTTTTGGGGGATTTCCATATTTTTTAAAATGTATTGTTGTGGCCTGTAGTTTCGGCAGGGGCCTAGTTGTTTTTCTTTGATTGGAATTTCAGCCAGTAGGCCCAGACTAGAGCCAGAGGTACCCATGGGTGCATGTTTCTGTGATGTCTGTTGAATTTAAAGTTTAAACATCATGTAGGCCGGGCATCCATGGATGGCCTTGTTTACTTTTGAATTGGTAAAAGTGGTTTTTGGGGCGTATTTTATTTTTTGTGGTGTTTGTTAAATAAATAGGCCTTTTCAGCCAGTAGGTAACCCTGGGCGTTCAGCTCGCGGACTTTGGGCAAGTCCGCACTGCGCGACAACGCGGACTTACACTTTTTATCTTCTTCACGCGCTCAATGTATGTTTTCGCGCGCGCGATAACGACAATTTGTGACGATCGCGATTCCGAACACGCAGAATTTACAATCTGGCGAACAATATCTCTCGAGCATCATTAAACCTTCTCGAAAATGTTGATTTAGTTCATTTTGCACAAAAAACTCCTCAGGTTGTCATTTAGATTAAGCCTGGGCGTAGTTCGCGAAGTAGCGCCACGCGAAGTTACGCAAAGTGCAGTTCGCACTACGCGAGCTACGCGTAGCACTACGCGAACTGCGTAGTACACTGTTCGCAATGATTGCACAGTGCTGGATGCTTGTCCGCACTGTGCAATCATTGAAAACGGCATCTTGCACAGTGCGAGCTGTCTTTTACTGCCGCTCGATTAGATTTTTACTCGAGCGGCAGCTTTCTCAACGCGGACTGGTAGTTTCTCATCGCGAGCGGTCGCGAGCATACACGACCACTCGCAATGAGAAACCTGACCTCCCCGCGTTGAGAATCTCGCCGGGAGGTTTATTTTCCACGCTCGCGATCGGCAACTTGATGTTGCTGATCGCGAACGAGGAAAAAGTCTCGCCGGGGTGTCATTTTGCTTGCTCGCGGTCGCCAACTTGACGTTGAGGACCGCGAGCAAGCAAAAGATGACCGCTGCACTACGCTACGCGTGTTTGCACTGTGCTACGTGCAATTCGCGTTCTGCGAAGTAGCGCAAACTTCGCAAACTACGCGAGCGTAGCGTAGTGCTTTGCCCAGGGTTACATACAATAACAAATCGAAAGATATTTCCAAAATTCCTAACCAGAATTGGAACATCTTAGCAACAGATCCAACCATTGGGGACAAACTGCCCAGTCGACCGCCTATCACATACAGAAAGGGCAGAAACTTTAGGGACATGTTAGTAAGAGGAGATATCACCAACACACACCTCAATACCCACATTGGCTTACAGGGATTCTTCCCATGTGGGCATTCCAAAGCATGCCGTAATAGCACCATGAGGAAGACCTACCAGACACACACAGGTGAAAAAACCATTACCCAATTTCTCACATGTGGTTCGACCTTTGTAATTTATATACTAGAATGTCTGTGCAAACTACGTTATGTAGGAAGCACAGCCCTAGCAGCAAATAAACGAGTTCTTGAACACATGAGAACAATCAGCAATAAAGACCCACATTATCCTATTGCAAGGCATTTTGCAGATTACCATCTCGCAAACAATTCACTTCTCACATACTTTGCCATTGAACAAATTCAACCCCACAACAGGGGAGGCAATAGGATACTTCATCTACGCAAAAGAGAATCCTGGCATATTATAAACCTCCAAACAAAGACCCCTGGGGGACAGAACCAAGATGAGGAACTAGGTATCCACCTCTATGAAAGCTAGACATAGTACATAGCGGGAGACCTATACGCTTGTCTTTTATTTGTTGGACCCTTTTGTATATATAACATTTTTGTATATATAACTTTCAACAAAATCTTGGCACAACTTAGAAAGGAAAATGTTGGTAACACACATGATCTTACTTAGTCTGTTATAACTGCTTTGAAACTGTAATTTGTTCTACATGTATATATTGCAACGAAATTTGCATTTCATGTTTTTAACTCTACCGTAACATTTATGGTTCTTCTTTTCTCTCTCTCCTTTTTAACCGCAGGAGAAAAGGAAGGGGCCGACTCCAGGATTGGACACATCGACTCACCCCCCTACCCTTTTCTTCCGTTACTTCACATCTGCACATGGGTGAAGGGCAGCACTTAACAGAGAAGAAACACCTCTTTGTTCTATTGCACATTTGTTCTTCACGACATTTTGTTATTCTGAGAGGCAAGAGGTAGGACAACATTGCCTTAATTGTTTGTTTTTCAATTTCTTGTACTCCACTTAATTGTGGAATCCATTTCTGATGGTCCAAGGTATTGCTTGCATCTGGGGGAGATTTGTAGAAGGAATGACAACAATCCAGTAATCCAACATCAGAGACTATGTGTGTTTGTACTAATATAGCACTTGCCGAAAATATCAGTTCATGCGCCCTAGGCCCATCATAATACCATTATGATAATTTTGAGCACGTGCAGAGTAGAAAACTATACTATCACCCGTCAGCGCATACGTGAATAGTGAACATATAATAATCTTCATACTGATTTTTTAGGCCGTAAGGATGCGCACATGTATTTTATTTTATTTTGTATAGCACAGGCAGCATGAATGCACACACATAACAAAGTTTCTGTAGGTCACATGTCCATTTCGTCCTTCTCTCGACACTTTGTCATACAAAGGACATTTGAAGTAATTTTCCATCCAATGTCCAAAATAGCGACTGACGTTCAACGGCGACACACCAGCATATTATATGCTGATGCATATACAGCAATATGTGGTTTCTACACAAAACTTTATTAACAAACCAGGTGCAGTTACATTTTTACCAATGCACACATATGTTTCACATTTTTGCCCTAATAGAACCAGTTGAGATTAGTCATACTAGAGGGACCTCTAACAATAGACTTGGCAACTGCAGCTACATGTCAGCACTTGCGATATATGGTATTTAACACAGTACATATGGTTAGCAATGTGATTTAGCTGTTACAATATGGATGCCATTCTGCCGGATTCTTTCGCCAGTCCCTTTTTCCTTTCCATGTATCCCTATGTATGCAGCAATTTCCTGTCATTCAGTGTGTGAGCAAGCTCGCTGTGCGAGCGAAACGCGTACCTGTAAAATTAAACAACTGCTGTTGTCTACAAACTTCGAGTGATCGTATCATTTGGGACTGCATCTGACATTTAACCGGCACTCTCCGCCGGCGTGTACGATCCTCTGCACAGGCGAGGAGAAATGGAAGGAGTAAACTATGGAAGGATATATATATATATATATATATATATATATATATATATATATATTTCTCGTATAGGCGGAACCGAAACGCGTCGGCCTGGGAGAAGAATCTTATTTGTGTATTCTTGCATGGAAAAAGGTTACATTTACTAAAATATGAAAAATAAAAGGGTGAAAAAACTCACGGTGTCTCAGGAGTTTGTGTGCCACCGTATCACAAGTCACAGAAGCCGACAATATTGAATGTGAATATATATATATATATATATATATATATCACCAAATCCACAACCCTCGTTATGGCCAGGACTCATCCGCCATGGTGCACGCTAAGGTGCGAGGTTACCTTCATTCCATCACGACTCACTATGCAATAACAGCTGCAAGTTGCGCACACTCCTTCCCAAATAAGCGGCCAATTCAGAAAGTGCCAGGGGTGATTTATTCCATTTACCAATTCACAGCCGACAACAAGCCCTGCGCGTTTCTGCGTCTGCACGCCTTGATCACGGTTGACTTTCTGAATTGCCCGCTTTTTTGGGAAGTAGTTTTTGCATAGTTGCATTGCATTGTTGTTGCATAGTGAGTCGTGATATATATATACATATATATATATATATATATATATATATATATATATATATATATATATATATATATATATATAGATAGATATAGATATAGATATATATATATTTTTTCACTGGAAAAACAAAGGGTAGAGGAACATTATAGTTAACAAATAACATTAAACAAAGTGGAAATTAATTGAAAATAAAAAGGTTACAGGGATGTTATGGTTAGGGAATAGAATTTTAAAAAAAATTAGAAAGTCACTGAAAGAAAAACCAAAGGTTACAGGGATGTTACAGTTAGGCTCAGATTTCGCTCGTACAAAACTCGTGACATTTTGCAGTTACAGTTACCTTAGCTAACTAGAACAGACCCCCCACAATTTATTTATTTATTTTGAAGGTTTTATATAGTGCGAACAAGACCCTTGCGGGTACCAGAGCGCTTTACAAGGCCGGAAATTTGAAACAGAAAAAGCATTAAGAGATATAAATATGCACAATACAAAACAACCGTCGTATTACGAGTTATATACATAGTTCATGTGAATTTAGACATGAGAAGAGATTTCACTTCTTTCTGAAAGATGCATTAGAGAGATTCAGTCTGGTTTCTGGGGGCAGTGCATTCCAAATCCTGGGAGCAATACCCGAGAAGGCACGTTGTGTGGTTTCTTCTTGGCAAATCGTTGTGGTTTCAGTAGAAGGTTACTGGAGCTCCTGGAGGATCTGTTGCCACAGGAAAGCACCAATTTCTGGGCCAGATAACTCAGAGTGTTGTGATGTATGGCCTTGTGCATCATACATGCGATTTTTTGTTGAATTCTGGCTTCGAAAGGTAGCCAGTTAAGAGCTCTAAGGTCAGGGGAGTCGTGACAGTTTCTTTTGGAGCCTGTGATGAGTCTGGCTGCTGCGTTGATTGATGCTCTTAGAGGGGCCGTCGTCGATCTGGGAAGACCGCAGAGAGAGACACTCCCATATTCCACTCTTGGGATTATTAGTGCTTGAACTGCCAGTTTGAAGTCATTTGCGGGAAGGAAGGGTTTTAATTTTCTCAAGGTGTTCATCTGAAAATGTGCTCCTTTTGTTGCGGCGCTAATGTGTTTCTGCATGTTTAGATTTCTGTCAAGAGTTACTCTCAGTGATTTCTGAGTTGATAATAAGAGGTTGGTAATTGAGTGCTGTTAGATGTTTCAGCCATTCTTGAATGATAGTAGTCTGGTTGGGAGGCGCGATTAGGAGGAATTCAGTTTTGAGGGTGTTTAGTTTCAGATGGTTTTCGGCCAGCCAGGTCTGAGTTTTTTGTAGTGTTAAGTTGAGAGATTTGATGTCCTCTAGAGAGTGGATCTTTAAATATAGTTGTGCATCATCTGCGTACATGTGATAATGGACGTTTGAGGAGCTGAGAATTTCGGTGAGCGGTTCAATGAACCGGTTGAAAAGTGTAGGAGAGAGGGATGATCCCTGCGGGACTCCTAAAGTGACTGGGACGGACTTGGACAAGGATTGATTAACCTTGAATCTTTGTGATCTGTTTTGAAGGTAAGAGGTGAACCAATTTAGAACTGATCCAGATAATCTCATTCTGTTTCAGGAGTTATAACTTTAAGTTGTATTTTGCACCTCACCCACAATTTTAAATGACTATTTTACTTCTGGCTCCTGTTGAGATTATTGTTGTGTTTTGCCATGTTGACCTTGTGAAAAAAATAGAATTTCAGAACCGACGATAAAAAGAGAAGAAAAAAAGTTCTAACCAAATGTCTCAAAAGAGAAGGAGCTTATAGCAATATTAACCACAATTTTTCAGGTATCAGAAATACATTGTAATTAATATAGAGATAAACGATAATTGTAAGGTACGTTTTACATGTGCCTTATGCCTTTTGATGGCTTCATGGTAAATGAAAATCTAATAATAGACTACTACAGTGATAACTGATTATATTTATAGTGGAGTACAGTGTCGTAGAGTAAAGTGACATAGAATAGAGTGGAGTGTCGTAGAGTTGAGTGTCGTAGAGTTGAGTGTAATCTCGCCGAGTAGAATGTAATACAGTGGAGAAGAGTGTTGTGGAGTGTAGTGGCATAGAGTGGTGTAGAATGGAGTAGAGATGGGCAAAGTGTTGTGGCGTGAGTGGAGTAGTGTAGTGTGGAGTGGCGTAGAGTGGAATGGCATATAGTGAAGTAGGGTAGAGTGGAGTGGCATACAGCGGGGTGGCGTACAGTCGAGTGCCGTTGTAGTGGTGTGAGGTGCCATAGATTACAGTGGAGTGGTGTCATAGAATACAGGGGAGTGGCGCCTCACAGAGTTATGTGTCATACAATGTCTTAAAGTTGAGGGGCGTAGAGTGGATTAGCATGTCATAGAGTGGAGTGGCATGTTGCAGAGTGGAGTGTCGATGACTGTAGTATCATAGAGTAGAGCAGAGGGGAGTGTCACAGTGGGGTGTCATTGACTGGAGTGTAAAACAGTGGAGTGTTGCAGAGTGGAGTGTTGTAAAGTGTGGTAGAGTCGAGTAGAGTGGAGTGTCATAGTCTGGAGTAGGGCGTTGTGGAGTGGCGTAAAGTGGAGTAGAGTGTCGTAGAGTGTGGTACAGTGGAGTTGCATGGAGTGTCATAGAGTGAAGTGGCTTAGAGTGCAGTGGTGTAGAGTGGACTGGTGGAGTAAAGTGGAGTAGATTGGAATAGATAGTATGTCATAGAGTAAAGTGGAGGAAAGTGCCATGGAGTGGCATAGAGGGAGTTGCATCTAGTGTTGCACAGTTCAGAGTGTTGTAGAGTGAAATAGAGTGGAGTGGAGTAGAGTTGTAGAGTGGCATTGTGTAGAGTAGAGTGGAATGTTGCAGAATAGAGTCATGTGTCTTACAGTGTATTAGTGTCATAGAGTGGTGTATCATAGAGTGCCTTAGAGTGCAGGGGCATAGAGTGAGGTGGTATGTCCTACAGTGAAGTGGTGTGTCATAAAGTGGAGTGGCATACAGTAGAGTGTCTTAGAGTGGAGGTGCATAGAGTGGAGTGGCATAGACTTGAGTGGCATGTCATAGAGTAGAGTGGTATCTGGTACAGAGGAGTGGTGTAATGTAGAGTGGAGTGCCGTGCAATGTAGTAGACTGAAGTGGAGTGTTATAGAGTGGAGTGGCATATCATACAGTAGAGTGGCATGTCGTACAGTGGAATGCAGTGGCATGTCATAGAGTATTGTAGTGTGGTGTAGAGTGGCATAGGTTGGATGGGCAAAGAATGGAGTGGCGTATATTGGGGTGGCACTTCATACAGTAGAGTGGCGAGGCGTGTCATACAGTGGTGTGTCATACAGTGTGTTAGAGTAGAGAGGAGTAGAGTGGCATGGCATAGACTGGAATGGCATGCCGTAGAGTGGAGTGGTGTCTGCTAGAGTGGAATGGTGTGTCATAGAATGAAGTGTCATACAATGTGTTAGAGTGGAGAGGTGTAGAGAGAGTTGAGTGGCATGTCATAGAGTGGAGTGGCATCTGTTAGAGTGGAGTGGAGTGTCGTAGAGTAGAGTGGTGTGGTGCAGATTGGAGTGGAGTAGAGTGGGATGGCGTAGAATGGAGTGGCATAGAGTAGAGTGGCATTTCATAGAATGGAGTGGTGTGTAGGGGTGGGTGGAACTCATAGAGTTTCACTCCACGGAATTTTGTGGAGTTACAAGATTCTGTGGATTTCTGCCAAAGTTCATTATCCAGTTTGTGCTGCTCGTGCTGCAAGATCCGTCCATCATCTGTGTGTCTTTTGTTTTCTCGCCCTAAGTGCACCGGGTATGCCTAGACGTGAGCCCCGGGCTCACTGTGCCACTGGATTCAAGCTAGCCTGGCTGTTGAGGGGTGATGCCCCGAAACCGGTCCCAGGATGCTTGTTTCCATTCCAGGGAGGACCTGGCTTGGCAGTTCAGGCAGGACTGTTCCATTGAGGCACAGGGTCAAGACTGATTTGCATATGGCTGGGTCTAAACTGGGGTGGCATGGTGAGCAAAAGAACAATGGATTTAGCCCAGATCTCTTGACTGGGGGTGAATGTTTGATTTGCTCTGCATTCCGGCCATCATCTGTGTGTCTTTTGCTTTCTTGCCCTAAGTGCACCGGGTATGCCAAGACATGGGTCCTGGGCTCACTGTGCCACTGGATTCAAGCTTGCCTGACTGATGAGGGGTGATGCCCCAAAACCGGTCCAAGGATACTTGTTTTGGGTCCAGGGAGGACCTGGCTTGGCAGTTCGGGGTGGACTGTTCCCATGAGGTACAGGGTACAGACTGATTTGCATATGGCTGGGTCTAAATTGGTGTGGCATGGTGAGCAAAAGTACGATGGATTTAACCCAGATCTCTTGACTGGGGTTGAATGTTTGATTTGCTCTGCATTCCGTCCATCATCTGTGTGTCTTTTGTAGTTAGCACTGGTAGCACGAATAGCACTGAAAATCAGAGTGATCTGCATCATGCGCTGCGCAAGAGAGTGCGGCCATTCAAGTTGATTTTACTGCCGCTTGAGTAGAAAATCTCCTTCAGCAGCAGCAAATCTACTCGACCGGCAGCCCTCTGACCATCACCGGTTGCGTCCACCCACAATAGAAAATCATGCTAGGGGATGCCAAATCGTGCTCTGGGGCTCGCATTTTCTGGAGCCTTGTGGGAGAAAAATTCCAACACACAGCGATTGGCCGAATTTGGCCAGAACTTCATGTTACTCTTTAATCAAAATTCTGCCAATTTTGCGGGTGTAACGAAAAATTCCCCCCACCCCGAGTGGCATGTCATAGAGTAGAATGGAGTGGTGTGTCTTTGAGTGCCATGTTGCACAGTGTCTTAGAGTGGAGGAGAATTAGAGTGTGTTAGAGTGGAATGGCATGTAGTAGAGTGGAGTGGCCTCTGGCAGAGTGCAGTGGTGTGTCGTAGAGTGGAGTAGAGTGGAGTGGAGTGGCATAGAGTTCAGTGGAGTAGAGTGGAGTGTCATAGTGTGTCGTGTCATAGAATGCAGTGGCATGTCATATAGTAGAGTGGAGAGGAGTAGAGTGCAGTGGTGTATTGTGGAGTACGGTGGAGTGGCTGGTCATAGATTGGCGTGTCGCAGAGTGTCTTACAGCGGAGAGGCGTAGAGTGGAGTGACCTGTCATAGGATAGAGAAGTGTGTTGTAGAGTACCGTTGTCCTTTCTAGATACTTTCAGTTTTGTAAACTAATGTTAAAAATATGTGTAAGACCCTTTTGGGATGGGCATGTCCCCTCCCTGTTTTTTGTGAGTCTACACACTTGCCCTATGTTATGCAACTGCACGTTTTTGCAGTAATACTGAAATTTACTGCGCAGACTGCATGCCAATCCTTTTAGCAGGCTCAGGCTTACTGTGAAAGTGTAAGTTAATGCTGTGTCTATGACCCGTAAGTCAGTCTCAAAGAGAACTAAATCTCAGTTCCAGGCCTGTACACCCAAATGAGTCAAAGTTTCTGGTAGTGGTGAAAAAACACTTTCACAGTAAGCCAGAATATGGGACTTTACCTTGCTCATTATGATGAAAACTTTTACCTGTTTACCTCACAAGAACTCTGTGCAAAACCTGCTGTGCTTCTGCCCTGCCAATCTCTTGGTTCAACCACTCTATTTAGAATCAGGGAAGTGCTGGGTTTACACAGGCAATGTCTCAGTTGTCTCCACAGCTAAAACCTTCGACCAGATGGCCCATCAGCTACAGAGTTGTCACGCCAAAGGGAAAGTAATTCTGTCCTGTTAAGGTCAGGATGATGGTCACGCATTTTCCCTACCTGGGACCGTCATGTAAGGCATAGTGGTCCTGGGTATGGCCTCAACACACCAGGTAAAAGCTGCCTGCGCATCAGGGTTATGGTGTTATTTTGTTTGGTTTTAGGAAACAAACTCAAAGTTTGAGACTTTTTATCTTGAAAACAAAAAACACCTTTGGCAAATAGTCACATAAAACCTTCAGACTCAATTGGAAAATCCAGTACCTTCAGTGAGACCCCGCTGTGGTGCTCTGCACAGTGATCTCTACTTGCCTAACTTCAGCAGGCAGTCCTCTGCCAGGGAAACAGCCAAGCTGATCTGCTGTCTGGTGGACTGCTCACCAGGGTCTAAATTATCCTGTGAGTCGTAGAACCCACATTACTCCAGGGATGTGAAGAACAATGCAAGGTACATGGGAGTAACAATATTATTGTTGGAGGATGGCTGATGGATTAAATGGGGAGAAAGTGTAGGTGCTGATTTTATAGGGGATTCCAATACTTCTCTCTCCCCGAGGTTATTTGTATGACTCAGTAGCATTACTGTCACAGTTACAATGGTGATGTGTGGTGGTAGGTCACAAGAAATGTTGCAACATTAGAGCATATGGGTAATAAGGCAATTGACATTGTATGCAGTTAAGAAGGAATTTGCAGATTACAGATCACACAGGGTTCAACATCACCTATTGAGGCAAGTAATCCACTATGCAGATAATATGTGACTATAATGATTATAAATGTAATTTTCAAGGAAGATAGTTTACGTTATACCACGAAACCAACATACCTGGCTGTGACACCGAGATGGGTCCTATGGGCAGTCTACTTGGAACACTGTGACACCCCAAATGCTTATTATGGCAGTAGTGAATTGCTGTAATACCGAGGGGCCTTCAAAGTTAATACATACAGCAAAAGAGTTTTTCACGGTACGCAGGTAAATCAATGCAAGGCTTTGCGACTCGCAAGCACACATGCAAAGCCTCAGTTGTTTGATTCCAAGGTTTGGTGGAGTAACATTGTTTGGAAGTGAGAGACTTGACCATGTCAGAGTGATACTTTAAAATGTTTAATGAATATAACAGACTCTGAAAATGCATTTGGGGGTCATATTATCTGACCGTATGATCATGGACCATGTAACTAACATATGAAGATGCATGTTTTTGACCACATGATGATCCTAGGGGTGAACCAGAGAGGAATGTCAAGCAGGGTCAGGCTGACATTTTGAGAAGGGAGAGTAAGAACCACAGTGTGAATACACAGCCAATGCAGGAGAAGAGACAGTGCGCATGGTTGATCCCAGATACATCTACAAGGAGGGGACATAAGGTTGGCTGGAACCATTGAAACAGGGAAATTGGGAGTAAGAATAGACAGTGAGCCCACTTGTTTCCTCATTTCTAGGTCAATCTAAGCAGTGAGTATATTTAAGGTGAGAATTAGAGCGTGTAAGAATGTGGGTTATTAGTTGGCAATGATGTGAGTCCTTCACAAGTAATATGTACACAACCTTCTGTCTGCTGTGAACCAAGTACCTCATTACAGCACCTGACTCTCTCAGGGTAGCGAGGCACAGCATTCCAAGGTCTACTCCATAGAGGTGGTGTGGGTTTGTACAACAGACTTTGTCAAGCAACAAACGCTGCTTAATAAATCATTGTCCTGTCAGTGCATTTTCTTATATAAAGGAAAATTACTTTATTATACATGCACTACTTAATACTACACTTTAAGTGAGAAATATATACAAGTTGGCAGGTTGAAAGAACTAGGATTAAACCGTCTAACAATTCACACCTCTATCAAAGCCTAACCACAATCCCCTACTAGATGCAATATAATGGGGTGTAGATGACAGACATCAGGCCTATTTCCTTTGTTAGATTGTTTCTGTAATAAAAAAACAGACATTTCTCATGTTAAATCAATAAAACACCATTAAGATCATACAGTCTTACAATGACATTCATTATTACATGCAATGATTCACTGTAAACTTTGACATTGTCAATAAAGTATTTCAGTACTTAATATACAGTCATCATGAGTCTGTTTTCTACTTTTACACATGCTGCAAAGCAGCCTTTGGAATTTGTATTTGGTTTAGATACGGTAAATTGTTACTTCTCCCTAAAAAGCCACTTACTAGTAATGGGTAACAAGCATGGCAACATGTGTATAGGCTAAAATTTGAATAGGACTTGTAATGAGAGTTGCCAGCCACATGGAAACCATGGCGCTGGAATACTTTTTAGGGTCGAGGTGATGGCCATAATCATTACCTGACCTAAATGCCTTTATTGTACCTTCCATTTTGCTGATGTATATTTTGAGATAATTGTACTTTAATTTTTAAAGTAAGCAAATTTCTTTATATGTGTATGTGTTAGAAAATCCCTGGAATAATGTGGCATTTTCATTTCATCTGTACCCGTGCAATAGTACAACTATAGTTAAAACATTCCATAAATATGCAAACAGAGACAGCAGCAGTATATGTAGCTGTCCATGTAAAAAGAATTAGCAGCACTTTCTCAGACTAAGTTGCTTATCAGGAGACAGTTTATGCTTCAACGCACAGTAAATACTTGAGGCCTAACAAATATAAGGCCTCTTCAATGGAAATTCTCCATCTGAACTCCATCAAGGATACATGGATGTGCTGCAGCATTCCCTGCACCCTTACTTCCAGTGCCACTTCATGGAAAGATTTGAGGGTTTTCCACAGATCCTGTGTCTTGCACCCATGGTCTTCATTGTCTCCTAGCAACTCCATGGGATAAAGAGTAATTACAGGAAAACTGGATATTTCTTTAGGAGAAACTCTGGGTCCTCCTCATAATGCCCTGGATTTCTCACCAAACCCCTCCCTGAAGTTCCTGATGCTTCTGTAGTTGGTAAACCCAGTGGGGGATGGCGAAGATAAAAAGCAGACTCTTAATCAAAACTCTCAGGGGCAGATTTATAAGAAACTGACGCATCTGTATAGATGCATCAGTTTCCCTCCGCCAGCCTGCGATACTCTTGCGCCACCATGCATGCGCCGTATTTACAATATGGCACACCATGGCGCAAGTATTGACAGATGCATTAGAAATTCTGACGCATTTGTTGGCCTAAAAATCACTCAATGCTGGAGTCGTGTCGCAAGCGCGACAACTCCAGCAATGCATTTTGAGGCCTATACTTATTGTACTGTGTCACTCCTCATGCCTGCTTCAAGCAGGCGTAAGGTTTTGACGCAATGGTGTCCTAGAAGTGACGCAGTGAAATCTTGTAGATTTCCCTGCGTCACTTTTACGAGGCCTTCCTGCGTAGGAACGCCCACCCTGCATACATTATACCTGACGCAGGTATAATGTGACGCAGGGCTTTACAGCGTGACGCACCTCCCTAGATGCGTCACATTGTAAATTGGCTGCATTGTTTAGTTGCCGTTGCGTCACTAACGGTGGTGCAAAAGTGTCGAAAGTGGCTTGTAAATCTGCCCCTCAGTGTTTCAGATGTGGTTACTCTGGACAGCCTTTATAGCAGCTTTGTGATTTTTAGGTCGAGCCTAGCGCAGCGCGCATGCGCTGCTCTATGAGATGACCTTTTGGAATCGGTCTGCACTTTTCAAGCACTCGTGCTGGTGGCGGCATCCACCTTGCGGGAGCGACCAGCAGCGCGCAGGGGCCATCTGTTTCCAATTAGCGTGGCCGCGCGTTCGCTTTCACTTTCCCTGGTTCTCGTGACTCGGCCGCGCGGTCGCTTTCACTTTCCCTGGTTTACTTTGAACGTGGACGAGGACGTGCATGAAGGAGATAGGAACCTGAATTTTGAAACTGCAGTGAACGAGAGATGTGCACAAGTGGGACAGTGACTCTTCATATGAGCTTACTTTTTAAGCATTGACGATGCTGAAAATGACGTGTAGTTTGGTGTAATTTTCGCATTATTTTCTGCCTCAGTCTAATAAACATTAGCACTATTTGTCACCATTGAATCTGCACATTTTAACTGCTTTTCTCGCAGATGTGTGAAAATATTTCTGCAGATTGACATAGAGGACCATTATCCAGACTTGCCCTGGGAGCACAAAATAACGCTCGATTTGCTGAGTGGCTCTCATGTCAAGATACAGCAAGTATCTTTAGTCGCCATTTCATTAGATTAGACAAATAGAAGAACATGCGTTTTGCTGGATGTCTGACTGGCAACTGGATGTTCTTAGCTCAGTCTGCAGGCCTGCACTGAGCTTGGGTTGACAACGTTATTTGAACAGTAATATTGAATAATCGAAAGCTTGACATTATTTAGTCCAGGCGCCATGATTCTCTCTTGTGCACATGCACGCATGCACACACAGATAATCGTGTCACCCAGGTTACCATACACATAGCACATATGCAACAGACCCACAAGCATCCTTCCTGGCACACCACTTACCGCACTCAAGAGAAATTATTAATATGATGCCAAACGCATCCCCGTTTCACACAGCAGGCACCAAATTAAAAGAAAAAGAATGAAATATGCACTATACGTAACCTTTCAAGAGAACTTCATTCATTGACAGGTTGACATCATTCAGTCTCTTCTCAGCATCACCTGGTGCAGACCACACCACAATCATTTCCATGACTGCTGAAAAATACATTAACTTTGACCCTGGACTCCAGGATATGTCCGTCCCTGATATCACTCTTTAAGTTTAATGCATGGTGATTGCAATCCCACTTCAGATGTATGCCTGCTTCATGACACAGAATGGCCACACAAACCCCTGCACCCACAAAACATTGTGGATGGCAACGTATAATTATTATAGTTCATCCTTTGTTTTCACATGAATGAAGGGATTGAGGAAGAAAGGCGTTGACTGCTAAAGATACTTGGGCTTGACAGAATACTACTGACATTCAGGTCCTGAACTACAGCAGAAAGCGATCTGAATACATGGACACTAAAGCGGTTCCGCCCACAGCATTTCAGGGAGCATGCAAGGTGCTACCTTTCACTGGAGAAAACAACTACTTTTCAAGAATGTGCAGTACCAATATATTACCTCTTCAACCCTTTCTCGTCCCAGTCCTTACGATATGACGTTTTCAGTCTGTTGCAGCCACAACGTGAACTGGCTAAAATAAAATAAATTCCTCCCTTCTACTCTTCCTCTCTGTCCTTCCTGTTAGACCTCTTCCAATACAGGGGGCCATAAATTGGATCGACATCCACAGCACTTCGTGATTTTTTAGTCTACTTCCTCAGATTGTACAATGCTGCCCTGATTGGGCCAGAGCTGGCAAACTAGCCTTTTTTTGTTTTTCTGCCAGCCCTGGGTATAGGATTGGGAGTTTGGCTCTCGTTTTCATCTGCATACATATATAATATATTTTTCCCTACCTATTTAGCAAGGGTGGTTTTGGTCCTTGCCCATGATATGTGTATAGGGTAGGGCACAGCTTCGAACTTGCTGTTGTGGTCTGCCCTGGCCTGCTTGATGTCTTCATGTGGGTGGCTGATGTTTTCTGAGACTGCTATGTGATCATCACAACTCCTTGGCCATACTGTAGGCAACTGTTGCATGGCTAAACACTTATAAGGTCCCAAAGGCGAGACCTATTGGCTATGCCAATGCTTGTTTCTTATTGGGAGCTACATGTCTCAGGATATTATTGTTTTTTTCTGTTTGGTCTGTATTATAGATATCTTGTGAGCGCTGTTGTGCAAAACGTTCGAGTGCCATTCAAAGTTCAATGAATGTGCTGTCATCAACAGGTTGTTGTTGGTGCGCATGAGAAGAGAATGTGGGGCAGCTGGGGGCAGGAGGCTGAAGAGACTGGAGTTGCAGAGGCCGCCCCCGAAGGGGGCCTCGAGGGCCGGCGCCATAACGGATGCCAGAGCCCTGGAAGGATCCGGTTCTAGCTGCCGGTATGTGCCCCGAAGTAGAAGGGGCGCTTCCTTCACAGCAAAACTCGCGCCAGAAAGGTGCCAAGTAACCTGGCCAATGGGGGGGCCAGGTGATGTTCGACCCTCCCCCAATAGCAGCAACCGCCCGTTCGTGGCGGGAAAATTGTGGGGAGATTATAAGGCGCCACTCCCCATACTGCAGCTCATCCTCCACTGGAGCCAAGGGAGGAGGAACAGCGGTGATCGTCAGCACAAAAGTGAAACACCACGAGATTGAACTACCACCAGTGGGGAGTATTGAAGCAACTGGTATACAGATCCAGACATCAGCAGGCCCGCTACGGTTGATTGCCGCCTACTCACCCCCAGACCAGCTACATCCAAAGGACCTGGACGCCTTACTGGACCCCAACATCCCAACATTAATTGGAGGCAACCTTAATGCCAAGCACCAGTGCTGGAACTCTGGCACTGCAAACAGGAAAGGACACGCTCTACTTGCCCACTCAAGGAAGAACGACTTTGTTGTGGCTGGACCAACTCACCCAACACACTAACCAGGTGCTGCACAGCACAATCCTGATGTTCTGTACATAGTCGTTATGAAGAATCTATCCCAATCTATGGAGCTGGAGACTTTGACAGCACTAACGTCCAATCACAACCCAGTATTGATCACAGTTGGAGACGTGATTGAAAACCAACAACAGGGCACCAGGCACAACTACAAGAAGGCAGACTGGAGCCTATACAAGAGAAGCCTGGAGGAGACACTGGTCCCTGGCCCCTTACGCTGCATTGAAGACATTGACCAGGCGGTTCACCAATTCACTGCTGCAGTCCACACTGCTATCGAATGCAGCGTCCCTCAGCAGAAACTCCAACGCTGCTCCATCTACGACCTTCCAAATGGCACCAAGAAGTCGATAGCTGACAAGAACAGAGCCTGGAGAGAGTGGCAAAGGAATCGTACCCCTGATCTGCTGAAGAAGTACAACGAGCTGACAAGACAGCTGAAGATGCAAATAAGCCAGCACAGAGGTGAAAAATGGGAAGCAGCCACAGCTAACTTGAAGGACTCTGACAGCTCTCTCTGGAGAATGACCCGACGCTTGACTGGAAAGAAGGAACCAAATCCACCAATACAAGGAAAGACACACCTGGCATGCAGCAACAGGGACAAGGCTGAGGTCTTCGCTGACACACTTGAGGCATACTTCAGGCCTAACCAGGCAAGCAAACTGGCAGCAGAAGTCGAGCAAGAGGTCGCTAAGCACCACCTGGAGCACCCGCCTGAAGCAGAAGCTGCAACCTTTGAAGAATGTTCAACAGATGAAGTACTGGCCCTGGTAAAGAAACTGAAAAATGGCAAGGCTCCTGGAAAGGACGGAATAACCAACCAAGCCATCAAGATGCTCCCAGATGCCGCAGTGGATCGACTTGCAGAGATATTCAACGCATGTATGCACCACCAGTACTTCCCCATTGCTTGGAAAGAAGCAAGAGTCATTGTTTTCCCCAAGGCTGGAAAACCACTACGAGACCCTGCAAACTACCGCCCCATAAGTCTGCTATCGGGCCTACCAAAGCTCTTTGAAAAAGTTATTCTCGCTCGCCTCATCGACTTTGCATCAAGTAAAAACCTCCTCTCCAAAGAACAGTTTGGGTTCCGGAAGGACCACTCAACAAATCACCAACTTCTCAGAGTTGTGGACATTATTAGCCATGGATTCAACATCCACAAGTCTACTGGAGTAGTCTTTCTGGATGTAGCCAAAGCATTCGACCGAGTATGGCACAAGGGACTGCTTTACAAGCTCATCAAGCTCAGGTTTCCAGGTTACCTGGCTAAGCTGCTGTCTAGCTACTTGTTAGAACGGACCTTCCACGTGGCGGTACGAGAAGAATGCTCAACATCACGCCCTATTCTTGCTGGAGTGCCTCAGGGATCAATTCTTGGACCTTTCCTCTTTAATATATTTACGAACGATATCCCCACGGACTTAAAGAAGACTGATCTTGCTCTTTACGCCGACGATGTTGCAGTCATCTCCCAATCCTTCAGCGAAAAAGAAGTGGCTAAGAACCTTGAGGCATCGCTCAGCAGACTCTCCGAATGGTACAGCGACTGGCAAATAACCCTGAACACAAGCAAAACCACAGCAACATTATTCACCAGAAAGCTGAACAGGAAGCATCCACAGATCCTCCTCAATAGAGAGGAGATCAAATAGGAAAGCTCTGGACTCTAAACTCAGCTGGAGAAACCACATCGAGAAGACCTACCAGAAAGCAACAACCAAACTGGCTGCATTGTACCCACTCCTGAGGACCAAGTCTATGCCCATGCAGAGCAAGGTGTGAACAATCAACGCAATAATTCGACCAACAATGACGTACGCTTCACCGGTTTGGAGTGGCTGCCATCCAAAGTATCAGCAAGACTTACAGAAAGTACAGAGCAAGGCCTTACATATTGCAGTAGGGGCTCCTAGCTTCACAAGAACAGCAGACCTCCACAGAGACCTAGGCGTTGAGATGTTGGACGACCATCTCCGCAAACTCAACAAGAATTTCTACAAAGGATTAGATCAAAAAGAAAACCCACTGATCAGGAAACTTGCCAACATCTCCGCAAACCCATTTGACTGCTACCCGCGTCCCATTACAGCGATGACCTGGTAAACCCGAAACAGCGACTAAAAACAAAACTCAAAATAAATGTGAAGCAATGAGGCTACCGCCTCGGGATCCAAAACTCATCACTGTCAGAAGGCTACCGCCTCGGCAGGCATCCAAAACTCATCACTGTCAGAAGGCTACAGCTTCGGCAGGCATCCAAAACTCATCACTATCAGAAGGCATTTGACAGACAAAGACAAGACTCTTTGAAGAAACTTGCTGACATTTCTGCAAACTCAATTGACCGCTACCCACGGCCCATCACAGCGCTGATCATGTGAACCAACTTTAACTGTGACAAAGTGTCACAGATCAATAAGAAAACCGAAACAGGGACTAACAAACTCAAAATGAATGTGGAGTAATGAGGCTACCGCCTCGGTATCCAAAACACACCTGTCAGAAGGCATCTGACAGCCAAAGAGAAGACCAAGACTACAGCTCATCACTACATCGTGGAGCTGGGGAGCGGCGCAGAAGGATTTTCGAGGCAGTGATCGTTGGACTGGCGCTTGCCGTTTTATTTCGGCGGCGTAGCTCTCCCCAGGCTCCACGTGGATCGATTTTTCCCCACTTGTGCCTGCCGCCTGGTGTTCTTGCCCCTGTGCCCCGGTAGCGCCTCTAATGCTCGATGGCGGCAAGATGCACTCCTCCAGGCCGGCGGAACGGCTGGGGCAGCTGAGTGCCGAAGTCGGCAGAGCGGCCGGGATCTCGACTAGTGTGCGGCCGGCATCGAGGGAAAGGCCCGGGCAGTTGTTCCCGAAGAGGAGACGGACGAGGCAGCTTGGGACCGGAAGCAGCAGAGCACAGCCGCGGTGAAGCAACTCGGCATTGCTGGCCACGGAGAACCGCGAATTTGGTGTCGCCGAGCTCCCGCGACCAGGAGGGGTTGCGGTGTCCAGCGGAGGGTGTCGGGTTGGCCTTGGAAAACAACACACAGCAACGGCTTCGGGCAGCCACGTCGGCAGGGTTGAAGTGAGCACGGGCCGGAGCCATGTGCAGAGGGTGGGGGGAGCAGTATATGCTACCTTTGATTTTGTGCTGATTGGAACAAGCGAGGGCGTACAGGTGAAGGCGCTGTCTTGTTTCCAGCTAGAAGCGGCCGTGAGGTCGATGCAGTGGACGCTTAATGGCAAATACCTCCATGCTAAAGTTCAGTTCGGCTTAGCACATTATAATTTAATTGTTTGGTTCCCGTCAAAACGCTGGCCGAAATAATAACAGTAGCCTGGCTACATCAGCCCCCACTTTCAGCGGGTAAACAAATCCAGGGTGTAGCAACAGAGGAGGGACTAGGAACAGTGGCTACTGATAATGTTCCTATTATATTTCATCATTTAGAATCACTTACACTCTAGAAATGTAGTAGCTGGTTCCCATCTGTATCAGAGCCCTTGGTTTTAGCGTGTGACAACCCCTTTAAGTTGAAGGTGAGCTGTAGCCCATGCAGCAGCCGGAGCCCCAAAAGAAGCCGGTCGTACTCTCATTTTTTCCAAATCTTTGAAAACCATTATAAGGATATTTTGGTGCATTTAGCTTCTGAAAGTCACTTGGATGGCCCAAGGCAGGTTGAGCCCCACGCGATTCTGGCTAGGTAAGGGCTCAAACAAGGAGGAGCGCGCGCGATGTGAGCATAAATGTAAAGATAACTTCTTGCAATTGGTAAAGGGTGCTTGCTGCGGTAGGAGCACTGATGTGGTGATGAGGAGTCACCACGGCCTAGTGGTGATATGTGCAAAGCCTGGTTTTCAATGGTTGGTCAAAAGTTGCTGTTTTTCTAGACTATCCTAAGAGTGAGTCTCCGTTTAAAAGAAACATGGATTTAAACATAGAAACGATGGCGGCCCTGCGTGTAAAATACATATCACCGGTATAACATAACACTAGTAAGTACCAGATGCGGAACATTGTGCTCTTTACATTGTCAATAATTTTCCCAAATTACCCGATTGGTGATAGCAAACGCCAAGTATTTATTTAATCTTCGTAAATTGTTCTATGATCGCCTACTAAGACAAAATGATATACTATGTGGCTTAACGAGCTTGCGCTAAATAAAACTGCAACAAAAAGAAAATAATTTAGATTCGGAAAACACCCTGCAGCTCTGCATAGTGCCATTATTGGCAACACACCCCACCCACACAACAACAGAGCATGCATGCTGAATAAATAAAAACACAAGACAACTTTTGTTTGGGAAAATATTGCTGCATGTTTATTCCATACAAAAGTATGCAATATGGTGGGTTATCTTACGGGTAATCCAAGGGCAGGCAGCTATAACCAACCTATGCTGCCATGCCCGCCTGATGAGCCAAGCACTGTGGAGAACCCAATCAGTGCTACACCTTATGGGGTAATCCTCTTTCCGGATCACGTGACACATTGGTCCCTTTTTTCCTCACGCCCCTTTCAGGGCAGAGCGTAGCAAGGCAAGCCCCCGGAGGACTAACAGGGCGCTGACGCGGTTTTCCAGGAACCTGCCATGAGGCTCCTGGTATTTGGCTCTGGCACCCCTATTATGCCGCGCAGAGGAACCCTTCTGTACCCATCTGCTTCCAGATCACCCTGTAACTCCGCCTGCAACACAAAAGAAAACATTACAACATTCCATGAAACTTCCTTGCCACCCCACGCCGGGTAAGCGGTAGGGTGGGAGACAGCATGCCAGGCGCAACAAAGGACGCCAGGATGGCCGGGGGAGGCCTAATACCCTCCCCAGTTCCTCGTCGCACAGGAAGTGACACGCCTAGCGCGCCACAGGCAAAGGGGGACTCCTCCCTGAGTCCCGTCATCAGAGGGGGTGGGTTGGTGCCCCAATGGCACTAAAGGGCCGCCCTTTTAGGGTGGTCCCCTGCGTGGGCCGTGGGCAGCCGCAGTCCTGGAAAAGCGATACAAAAGGGGATGATGGACGGAACGTTTGAGCCAATCAAACACTCACCCCCAGTCAACTGATCTGGGTTTAATCCATCATCATTCTTTAGCTCACTCCACCACCCCAGTTCAGACCTGGCCATATGCAAATCAGTCTGACCCTGTGCCTCATGGGAACAGTCCAGCCCGAACTGCCAAGCCATGTCTTCCCTGGACCGGAAACAAGCATCCTAGGACCGGTTTCTGGCATTCCAGCCGTCATCAGCCAGGCTTGCTTGAATCCAGTGGCAAAGTGAGAAAGGGACCCACGTCTGGGCATACCCCCGCCAACTTAGGGCGAACAAAGCGATACAAAAGGGGATGATGGACGGAACGTTTGAGCCAATCAAACACTCACCCCCAGTCAACTGATCTGGGTTTAATCCATCATCATTCTTTAGCTCACTCCACCACCCCAGTTCAGACCTGGCCATATGCAAATCAGTCTGACCCTGTGCCTCATGGGAACAGTCCAGCCCGAACTGCCAAGCCATGTCTTCCCTGGACCGGAAACAAGCATCCTAGGACCGGTTTCTGGCATTCCAGCCGTCATCAGCCAGGCTTGCTTGAATCCAGTGGCAAAGT
This sequence comes from Calotriton arnoldi, assembly GCA_963921515.1. Classification (NCBI taxonomy): domain Eukaryota; kingdom Metazoa; phylum Chordata; class Amphibia; order Caudata; family Salamandridae; genus Calotriton; species Calotriton arnoldi. The sequence goes on along the minus strand of CAWUFW010001945.1, from coordinate 1,130,257 downwards.
GAGCAAGGGACCCACGTCTGGGCATACCCCCGCCAACTTAGGGCGAACAAAGCGATACAAAAGGGGATGATGGACGGAACGCTTGAGCCAATCAAACACTCACCCCCAGTCAACTGATCTGGGTTTAATCCATCATCATTCTTTAGCTCACTCCACCACTCCCAGTTCAGACCTGGCCATATGCAAATCAGTCTGACCCTGTGCCTCATGGGAACAGTCCAGCCCGAACTGCCAAGCCATGTCTTCCCTGGACCGGAAACAAGCATCCTAGGACCGGTTTCTGGCATTCCAGCCGTCATCAGCCAGGCTTGCTTGAATCCAGTGGCAAAGTGAGCAAGGGACCCACGTCTGGGCATACCCCGCCAACTTAGGGCGAACAAAGCGATACAAAAGGGGATGATGGACGGAACGCTTGAGCCAATCAAACACTCACCCCCAGTCAACTGATCTGGGTTTAATCCATCATCATTCTTTAGCTCACTCCACCACCCCAGTTCAGACCTGGCCATATGCAAATCAGTCTGACCCTGTGCCTCATGGGAACAGTCCAGCCCGAACTGCCAAGCCATGTCTTCCTGGACCGGAAACAAGCATCCTAGGACCGGTTTCTGGCATTCCAGCCGTCATCAGCCAGGCTTGCTTGAATCCAGTGGCAAAGTGAGCAAGGGACCCACGTCTGGGCATACCCCGCCAACTTAGGGCGAACAAAGCGATACAAAAGGGGATGATGGACGGAACGCTTGAGCCAATCAAACACTCACCCCCAGTCAACTGATCTGGGTTTAATCCATCATCATTCTTTAGCTCACTCCACCACCCCAGTTCAGACCTGGCCATATGCAAATCAGTCTGACCCTGTGCCTCATGGGAACAGTCCAGCCCGAACTGCCAAGCCATGTCTTCCTGGACCGGAAACAAGCATCCTAGGACCGGTTTCTGGCATTCCAGCCGTCATCAGCCAGGCTTGCTTGAATCCAGTGGCAAAGTGAGCAAGGGACCCACGTCTGGGCATACCCCCGCCAACTTAGGGCGAACAAAGCGATACAAAAGGGGATGATGGACGGAACGCTTGAGCCAATCAAACACTCACCCCCAGTCAACTGATCTGGGTTTAATCCATCATCATTCTTTAGCTCACTCCACCACCCCAGTTCAGACCTGGCCATATGCAAATCAGTCTGACCCTGTGCCTCATGGGAACAGTCCAGCCCGAACTGCCAAGCCATGTCTTCCCTGGACCGGAAACAAGCATCCTAGGACCGGTTTCTGGCATTCCAGCCGTCATCAGCCAGGCTTGCTTGAATCCAGTGGCAAAGTGAGAAAGGGACCCACGTCTGGGCATACCCCGCCAACTTAGGGCGAACAAAGCGATACAAAAGGGGATGATGGACGGAACGCTTGAGCCAATCAAACACTCACCCCCAGTCAACTGATCTGGGTTTAATCCATCATCATTCTTTAGCTCACTCCACCACCCCAGTTCAGACCTGGCCATATGCAAATCAGTCTGACCCTGTGCCTCATGGGAACAGTCCAGCCCGAACTGCCAAGCCATGTCTTCCCTGGACCGGAAACAAGCATCCTAGGACCGGTTTCTGGCATTCCAGCCGTCATCAGCCAGGCTTGCTTGAATCCAGTGGCAAAGTGAGCAAGGGACCCACGTCTGGGCATACCCCCGCCAACTTAGGGCGAACAAAGCGATACAAAAGGGATGATGGATGGAACGCTTGAGCCAATCAAACACTCACCCCCAGTCAACTGATCTGGGTTTAATCCATCATCATTCTTTAGCTCACTCCACCACCCCAGTTCAGACCTGGCCATATGCAAATCAGTCTGACCCTGTGCCTCATGGGAACAGTCCAGCCCGAACTGCCAAGCCATGTCTTCCCTGGACCGGAAACAAGCATCCTAGGACCGGTTTCTGGCATTCCAGCCGTCATCAGCCAGGCTTGCTTGAATCCAGTGGCAAAATGAGCAAGGGACCCACGTCTGGGCATACCCCCGCCAACTTAGGGCGAACAAAGCGATACAAAAGGGGATGATGGACGGAACGTTTGAGCCAATCAAACACTCACCCCCAGCCAACTGATCTGGGTTTAATCCATCATCATCCTTTAGCTCACTCCACCACCCCAGTTCAGACCTGGCCATATGCAAATCAGTCTGACCCTGTGCCTCATGGGAACAGTCCAGCCCGAACTGCCAAGCCATGTCTTCCCTGGACCGGAAACAAGCATCCTAGGACCGGTTTCTGGCATTCCAGCCGTCATCAGCCAGGCTTGCTTGAATCCAGTGGCAAAGTGAGCAAGGGACCCACGTCTGGGCATACCCCCGCCAACTTAGGGCGAACAAAGCGATACAAAAGGGGATGATGGACGGAACGTTTGAGCCAATCAAACACTCACCCCCAGTCAACTGATCTGGGTTTAATCCATCATCATTCTTTAGCTCACTCCACCACTCCCAGTTCAGACCTGGCCATATGCAAATCAGTCTGACCCTGTGCCTCATGGGAACAGTCCAGCCCGAACTTCCAAGCCATGTCTTCCCTGGACCGGAAACAAGCATCCTAGGACCGGTTTCTGGCATTCCAGCCGTCATCAGCCAGGCTTGCTTGAATCCAGTGGCAAAGTGAGCAAGGGACCCACGTCTGGGCATACCCCCGCCAACTTAGGGCGAACAAAGCGATACAAAAGGGGATGATGGACGGAACGTTTGAGCCAATCAAACACTCACCCCCAGTCAACTGATCTGGGTTTAATCCATCATCATTCTTTAGCTCACTCCACCACCCCAGTTCAGACCTGGCCATATGCAAATCAGTCTGACCCTGTGCCTCATGGGAACAGTCCAGCCCGAACTGCCAAGCCATGTCTTCCCTGGACCGGAAACAAGCATCCTAGGACCGGTTTCTGGCATTCCAGCCGTCATCAGCCAGGCTTGCTTGAATCCAGTGGCAAAGTGAGCAAGGGACCCACGTCTGGGCATACCCCCGCCAACTTAGGGCGAACAAAGCGATACAAAAGGGGATGATGGACGGAACGTTTGAGCCAATCAAACACTCACCCCCAGTCAACTGATCTGGGTTTAATCCATCATCATTCTTTAGCTCACTCCACCACCCCAGTTCAGACCTGGCCATATGCAAATCAGTCTGACCCTGTGCCTCATGGGAACAGTCCAGCCCGAACTGCCAAGCCATGTCTTCCCTGGACCGGAAACAAGCATCCTAGGACCGGTTTCTGGCATTCCAGCCGTCATCAGCCAGGCTTGCTTGAATCCAGTGGCAAAGTGAGCAAGGGACCCACGTCTGGGCATACCCCCGCCAACTTAGGGCGAACAAAGCGATACAAAAGGGGATGATGGACGGAACGCTTGAGCCAATAAAACACTCACCCCCAGTCAACTGATCTGGGTTTAATCCATCATCATTCTTTAGCTCACTCCACCACCCCAGTTCAGACCTGGCCATATGCAAATCAGTCTGACCCTGTGCCTCATGGGAACAGTCCAGCCCGAACTGCCAAGCCATGTCTTCCTGGACCGGAAACAAGCATCCTAGGACCGGTTTCTGGCATTCCAGCCGTCATCAGCCAGGCTTGCTTGAATCCAGTGGCAAAGTGAGCAAGGGACCCACGTCTGGGCATACCCCCGCCAACTTAGGGCGAACAAAGCGATACAAAAGGGGATGATGGACGGAACGCTTGAGCCAATCAAACACTCACCCCCAGTCAACTGATCTGGGTTTAATCCATCATCATTCTTTAGCTCACTCCACCACCCCAGTTCAGACCTGGCCATATGCAAATCAGTCTGACCCTGTGCCTCATGGGAACAGTCCAGCCCGAACTGCCAAGCCATGTCTTCCCTGGACCGGAAACAAGCATCCTAGGACCGGTTTCTGGCATTCCAGCTGTCATCAGCCAGGCTTGCTTGAATCCAGTGGCAAAGTGAGCAAGGGACCCACGTCTGGGCATACCCCGCCAACTTAGGGCGAACAAAGCGATACAAAAGGGGATGATGGACGGAACGCTTGAGCCAATCAAACACTCACCCCCAGTCAACTGATCTGGGTTTAATCCATCATCATTCTTTAGCTCACTCCACCACCCCAGTTCAGACCTGGCCATATGCAAATCAGTCTGACCCTGTGCCTCATGGGAACAGTCCAGCCCGAACTGCCAAGCCATGTCTTCCTGGACCGGAAACAAGCATCCTAGGACCGGTTTCTGGCATTCCAGCCCTCATCAGCCAGGCTTGCTTGAATCCAGTGGCAAAGTGAGCAAGGGACCCACGTCTGGGCATACCCCCGCCAACTTAGGGCGAACAAAGCGATACAAAAGGGGATGATGGACGGAACGTTTGAGCCAATCAAACACTCACCCCCAGTCAACTGATCTGGGTTTAATCCATCATCATTCTTTAGCTCACTCCACCACCCCAGTTCAGACCTGGCCATATGCAAATCAGTCTGACCCTGTGCCTCATGGGAACAGTCCAGCCCGAACTGCCAAGCCATGTCTTCCCTGGACCGGAAACAAGCATCCTAGGACCGGTTTCTGGCATTCCAGCCGTCATCAGCCAGGCTTGCTTGAATCCAGTGGCAAAGTGAGCAAGGGACCCACGTCTGGGCATACCCCCGCCAACTTAGGGCGAACAAAGCGATACAAAAGGGGATGATGGACGGAACGTTTGAGCCAATCAAACACTCACCCCCAGTCAACTGATCTGGGTTTAATCCATCATCATTCTTTAGCTCACTCCACCACCCCAGTTCAGACCTGGCCATATGCAAATCAGTCTGACCCTGTGCCTCATGGGAACAGTCCAGCCCGAACTGCCAAGCCATGTCTTCCCTGGACCGGAAACAAGCATCCTAGGACCGGTTTCTGGCATTCCAGCCATCATCAGCCAGGCTTGCTTGAATCCAGTGGCAAAGTGAGCAAGGGACCCACGTCTGGGCAAACCCCCGCCAACTTAGGGCGAACAAAGCGATACAAAAGGGGATGATGGACGGAACGTTTGAGCCAATCAAACACTCACCCCCAGTCAACTGATCTGGGTTTAATCCATCATCATTCTTTAGCTCACTCCACCACCCCAGTTCAGACCTGGCCATATGCAAATCAGTCTGACCCTGTGCCTCATGGGAACAGTCCAGCCCGAACTGCCAAGCCATGTCTTCCCTGGACCGGAAACAAGCATCCTAGGACCGGTTTCTGGCATTCCAGCCGTCATCAGCCAGGCTTGCTTGAATCCAGTGGCAAAGTGAGCAAGGGACCCACGTCTGGGCATACCCCCGCCAACTTAGGGCGAACAAAGCGATACAAAAGGGGATGATGGACGGAACTTTGAGCCAATCAAACACTCACCCCCAGTCAACTGATCTGGGTTTAATCCATCATCATTCTTTAGCTCACTCCACCACCCCAGTTCAGACCTGGCCATATGCAAATCAGTCTGACCCTGTGCCTCATGGGAACAGTCCAGCCCGAACTGCCAAGCCATGTCTTCCCTGGACCGGAAACAAGCATCCTAGGACCGGTTTCTGGCATTCCAGCCGTCATCAGCCAGGCTTGCTTGAATCCAGTGGCAAAGTGAGCAAGGGACCCACGTCTGGCCATACCCCCGCCAACTTAGGGCGAACAAAGCGATACAAAAGGGGATGATGGACGGAACGTTTGAGCCAATCAAACACTCACCCCCAGTCAACTGATCTGGGTTTAATCCATCATCATTCTTTAGCTCACTCCACCACCCCAGTTCAGACCTGGCCATATGCAAATCAGTCTGACCCTGTGCCTCATGGGAACAGTCCAGCCCGAACTGCCAAGCCATGTCTTCCCTGGACCGGAAACAAGCATCCTAGGACCGGTTTCTGGCATTCCAGCCGTCATCAGCCAGGCTTGCTTGAATCCAGTGGCAAAGTGAGCAAGGGACCCACGTCTGGGCATACCCCCGCCAACTTAGGGCGAACAAAGCGATACAGTCCTGGAAAAAGCTGCCGGGTTATCAGCAGGAATGGGAAGAAAGAAAATGTATTATAGACAACAGTGCCCTCTAGCGTTTACTGCCTATCATCAAACCTAATTTTGTAGCTAATCACATATGAAGCAGTTTGCAATATTATATTTAATGTCGAGAAAAAAGTTGCTACGGTATAATGCAAAGTAACTATCTTTTCTAAAGCTGGTCACAACTGCGTTAAAGAACATTATTTAACATCACTCATTGTGACAGCACAGCTTTTTCAGCATAATAGGAACTTGCGGCGGAATAATCCGAACCAGTATTCTGTTTATGCAGAGCGCCACCCAACAAGTCATTAAGTTCAGATGGCGAATTGCGGGGAAATTGTGAGATTGGGGAACCGGGCTCTCGGCAGGAACGCTCAAGCAGCCTGTGATTCTGGCAGATCAGTCAATCTCCCCATGCCCAGAAATGAATGTGTTTGTCTGTAACGCAACTGGTGCTCGTGTACATAATGCCAATATCGGCAACACTCCCCATCCCCCATACAGCAATCTCCTGGAGAAATAAACAGACAAGACACCTTCTTTGTGGAGAAAATTGCTGCAGGTTTATTTGCATAAAAAATATGCCAACATGGTGAGTTATCTTACTGTCGATCCCAGGGCAGGCAGCCCCTCGCCGCCTGCTCACCTGATGAGCCAAATTACACCGTGGCCATAGCCAATCGGTGTTTGTCAGGATTTGGGGAGGGGATAACCCCTCCCACCGGTGGACCGCCAGTCCACCCCATTACTCACGCCCCAGAAGGGGACGGAGTGTTCCAGGCAACCCCCGGTTGCTCAGGTCCACAACCGCCCGTAGGACTAACAGGGCGCCGTCGCTCCTCCAGGGTCCAACGCGAGGACCTCCCTGGGGATATTTGGCCTTTGCACTCTTGTTGTGCTCCTGCAGAGGGTACCCCTCTGTACCTTACAGCCTCTGGATTTCCCTGTAACTCCCCCTGCAACACAAAATAATAAGTTAGAATAAACCCTCCCCCCTACACCCTGCATGTACACCGGGTAAATGGTAGGGAGGGAAACGGCGTCAGGGTAGTGGGCAAAAGAGGACGCCTAAGTGGGCGGGAGATGTATTTGTACCTCGCCCCCCACCCACTCCTGCCCAGATGTGACGCGGGCGTGCGGACCCCTAGGGGGTCCCCAACACTGGGCGGCTGCCTCGTGTGCCCTCATGTGGCACTAAGGCGGTCGCCCTCTTAGGAGGGTCCCCTTCGTGGACCCCGGGCAGCCTGCAGTGCCCAGAATCCTAAAGATCGAGCTAGCATTAGCATAATGTGGAGAAGGTTTCCAGAACCGGATTTCTAAGGGAGGTGGGATCACGGCCCGGGTGTTATGTCGTTGGGCTTTCTAGGATGTGTGTTCTACCTCTGAAAATGTTGTTGCGGGTACAAATGTGTCTCAACAGAGCAGTTCCACTTACGTCTGTGAAGGCTGGTTCCACTCCAGCAATACCATGATGTGTGCACTTATATTGACCGCACATGAGCTGTGGCTCACTGAGCCATAGACCCACACCAGGCTGGTATCTCGCACAGAGTAGCAAGTGGACTCTTCGTGGGGAGGGGGCAGTGGCGCATAAACTCTTCAAGTGATGTCCGCACTCATACATGTCAGGACAACTCCCGTTTAGAGATGGCACTGGTGCACACACAGAGAACTCTCAAAATGAAACAGCCGTGATGCAGGGCGAAGAACCCACACAAAAAAAAGAAAGCACAGATGAGCAGTTAGCCGTCTTCTAAGCACTCAGCTTCTTGCCTCGTGTCCATTTAACCAAGTGGCCATACAAAGGTTGTTCATTGCATCATCACATTTACAGTTCTTAGTGACTATGAAAACTATAAACATGGCCTGAGTGTAAACTTAATTCACGCTTGAATTTGTAGTATACAAGGCTTTCATCCGAGTATAATGAAGGGAGATTTTATTCAAAATGGCACCCACTAATCTTGGAACATAAGTAAATCCAACTCATCAGGGAAGTGGGATTAATGGCAATGTGTGAGTATCAGCATTCTGCTGCCAGTCAGACAGGGTGTCTTTTGTCTCAGCCAGTACATGTGCCTGGATTGCAGTAGTTGTGAGTGGATTAAACAATTAGATAAAACCGACATGGCTGCCTAAATATATTCTAATGATATAAAGAGTTACTAAATTGGCACATATCAACAGAAAGCTGTACGCCTCTACACTAAGGGGCATATTCACAAGAACGTGTGATAACCACCGCAAGTTTAGCTTAACGCAACTTTGCACATCGCAGTCCATTGCGGGAAAACAACGCCGTGTTAACATAGCATTCTCAACCTGGCGTCACTATGCGATAGTCCCACGATAACGCGTCAAATGACCGCGTTAAAAATAACGCGACGCCGAAAAAATGCGAAACACTAACGCGAATAAAGTTGCGATGAGGCCAACCTCGTAAAAAAAACAGCGACAACCAGCGATAGTCCTGCAATTCCCACGCATCTGGCGGGAAAATGCACCATAAAAGCTGAACATGAAAAACACACCATAAACAAATCAAACTGTGCAGCACCATGGATGCACCCGGAACCAGTGCCCAGGTCATCGCGAACCCCACAAGCCCCACAGACCACCAGCAAGGAACCTCGGGGTCGGGGAAGGCCAAGGAGAAGAGGAAGACGGGGTATAGTCCGCAGGAAAACCCGATCGTCGTCACGGAGGTGACAGAGCACCATCAACAACTGTCTGTCACCACCACCGTGTCATTGGCAATACAAACGGAAAAATGCCATCCCATCGTGAATGCAGTCGGAGTGCCGAGGAGGCCAAGATGCGCTGGCACGATGTCAAAAGCCAAACCAAGCAGAAACCCGCTGACAACAGGAAGGCGGCAACGACGAATGGAGGTGGGAGTGCTGCGCCACAGGAGGAGCTGGAGCAAATGGTGGCCACAGTCATTACTGTGGAGACAGTGCAAGAAGTCTGGAGTCCGGACCCTGCTCGCCATGACCTGACACAACATCAACAGGGTGAGTAACCAACAGGGACTGGGGGAATGGGCACAATGGCACACATGCACAACCACGTGTAGCACATCGCACACCCACAACGACCCAGGGTCATGTCCCTGATCCCCGTGGCACACTGCAGCACACATACAAACATCAAGTAGGCCCCCATACACCATGTGCCCGAAGGGGTCCCACTACACACAACACCAATTCCACAACACACACATGCACCAGTGCAAAACACAGCAAAGATGCGTATGCGAGAGCCACACTGACAACGCAAGTGACACCACATGACGAGCAGCATGGCCAGAGTACAATCACCATGACACTGTGCATGCCACGAGATTGAGGTGGCAGATTGTGGACCACATCCGGAAGGAGCAGGTCACACTCTGACACATCCACGTGCACAAACAACCACTGACTTCAACAATACATCTGCAGACAAACAATGCACAAGAGTACAAAAACCTTCAAAGAGCACAAATGACCCAAGTCGCCAACATCACAGCACCTCAAAAGCACGAAAGCCAAAAGCACACTGCCTCCAAGGGATAAGGGGCAGCAAAACACAGCTGCAGGTGCGACTCTCACACAATGCAGCACACACACATAGCAGTCACAGCACATCCATATGTACTACAATGTGGGACACAGTGCAACACTCACACTGCAGAACAGAGGACACAACTGGGTCCGCCTGTGCGTAGAAAATGGCCAAACACATCTGACATAGCAGGAAACTGTGAGATGAAAATGTACATTTACAACATCACCCACCTCATGCAGTCCAAATGTCCACTATCACGCATCAAATAGTCCACCCCTCCCAAACAGTCACAATGTACATTGTCATGCAGTCTGTATGTAAACTCGAACAATGTGTCAACATACATGCCAACACAATGTCAACAAGCATCTCCCCTTCACATTGCAGAGGGACAAACAACACCTCCAGCAGAGCAGACCTGACAACCCATCAGTGATGCTGAAGAGGGCCTCCACACTTCCGACACCGACGCCCCACAACAGTCCATGGACATCCCAGGCAATAGACCTCCAGGAGCTGGGCAGCACCGCTGCATCGAGGATACACCACCCCCTGCACGGACAACACAGCTGGACGCACCCACCACCCCGGCTGGCTCCCAGCAGCCCACCTAAGCACACATCCCATTCCAAGGCCAGCTGTCAGACTGCCAGAAGGGGATGGCTGAACAGGTGCGGGTTGGGTACTACCTCATGGAAGATGAACTAGATCACATACGTGGGAGTCCAAGTCCCATCAGGGACCACCTACACTCCCCAACTGAGACCCACACTGCGACAGAGACACATGCCCTTGCACATTTCCAGTACTGAACCACACCCAGAGCCACGGGATAATCATCCACACCCCCACGCTGGACTGGCGTACGCCGGCCCAGGTCACTCCTCTTACGTATTGAGTGGGGGACGACAAAGCTACATGTGCAATGTCTCACCCGCTGCCTGCGGTGACAGGGCTGCGTCCTCTGTACACGGCACAATGTAATATTGTAGGGCCCGGGGCCCTAACGCATACATCATGAGCACACGGACACACTCAGATAGTTCGTTGAAATGGCTACGGGCACGTGCGCTCGACACCTTTATTGGCATGGTCACATGTACAGTTACGCATGTGCTGGATGTGTGTGGGGTGAGTGTAAGCCAGCCCTCATGGAGTCGTTGATGCTGGCGACAACTTGAACAGTGATCACAATAAAAGCGGAAACAGAAAACACCAGCATAACAGAAACAACTGTGAAGCATCATGGTGGTAGCCGGAGAAAGTACAGTGTGCACCCAACATGCAAGCAGAATGGTCCATGATTTGTGGTGCATTGAGTCAGTGGCACCTGAAGAGCTGAGCAGGGTATCATCCACGACAGGTGTGAGCAACTCTGATAGTCCGGCAGTAAGACACTTACGACTCTGGCACCTGTTGTTTGGAGTTGGTCCTTGCGGTGGTGTTGTGTGCATCCTGCGGTGATGTGACGTCCGGGCAGGTCAGGATTCGATTTGATGTGTGAGCCCAGGTGGACCGCAGTTGAGGCCGGAGGCAGTGGACAGCGCAGGGCCACAGACACATGGCCTTGATGACCCCCAGTCCATCGACCCAGAGGCCATCCAATATGCTATCAGACAGGGGCCATGACTTGAGCTGCACAGAGTTAGTGGCCCCGGATGCACTGCGGCCGGCACAGGCACACCGCCACGGGACAGTGACTTGCGGTGCAGTGAGATAGGGCCACGCGAGGTGAGCGGGTCCTCGTCGATGTCAAAGGTGAATGTAGCGGAGGTTTGCGGGGGACAGTGGAAGGTTTCCTCCAGGGCATGATGCAGAGGGCAGAAGCCAGCTGGAAGCGGCAAATGGATGAGTGGAATGCTACAGCCTCGTTTTTGCCACAAAGTCAGTATCACTGACATGATGATGAAGACAACCCCCAGTCCATAGACTCAGTCGCCACCAAAGTTCAACCAGAAAGTGTCCATGGATGTCGGGGAACAGACTTAGTGGCACCGAAGCTGAAAGGGGATGCAGTCTGCGATGAGGCCAGTACAATGATATCAAGTCTGCCATAAATGAATCATGACTGAATTCCCAATGTGTGACCTACTCGACCGCAGTGTAGGCTGAAGGCATAGTCATCAAGGCCCCACAGACATGTGTGGTTGGGATGCCATGCACATACTTTGTGTCACCACATCGAAGGGAGTATAGTGATTTAAACTCAGCATTGATATGTGTACTCGGCCATTGTGTAATCAAGACTCAGTTCCAGATGTGTGACCTACTTGACCGCACTGTAGGCCCGAGGCAGCAGTCAGCAGGGGCCCACAGCCATGTGTCGTTGGCCCGCGATGCACAGAGTTAGTGACACCAGAGCAGTTGTCGGCAGTGTTCGATCACCTCCGTAACGATGATCCTTTTCTCCTCCGGACTGAACCGTGTCTTCCTCTTACTCGTCTCCTTGCGTACATTGATATAAACTCTGCCATGCAGAAATCAAGACTCAGTTCCAGATGTGTGACCTACTTGACCGTAGTGTAGGCCGGAGGCAGCGGTGGAGTACGTCAACGAGAAAGGAGTAAAGCGGGCCTGTGTCGCAGAGGCCGTGATGGTCTGAGGAGGCTGCCAAGGTCGCGGGCTTCGGACTTGGAGCTTGTTCCCGCACGTGGTGGGCCCTCTTCGACACACGCCGGTGTCGGCAGGTGAGCAATGAGGCCTGGCTGCGCAGGGGCGGGCATGACGGGTTCGGGGTCCAGCGGCCTGGGGTGCAGCAGGCGCACAGGATCGCAGTCCACACCACTCACGGCGACAGCATCGGCCTCGTGGAGGGGTGGGAGGCGCTGCCCTGGCAGACACGTTGGGCATTCCGGAAGAGAACCACGCCCAGAGCTACATGCTTTTTATTCACACCCCTACGCTGGCCTGGCGTCCTCCGGGCCAGCCCACTCCCCACACGCCTACAGGGGAAATGTGCAGTTGATTGCCCCCGACACGTGTGGGGATCCAGCTATGGCGTATAGTCCTTGCTTGGTCTCCAGCTGTTCCTGCGCATTGTGGGGGACGTATGGGTGCTGGGGTCCCTAGCTGGTGAGGGCATCCAGGACAGGTTTGAGGAACTTGGATGGGGCTGGCTGTGAGACTCCTCCGACTTGGGCGGTTGTTGTTTGGGAGGATACCAGAGGCCAACAGGTGCAGCACAGCCAGCAGCTTTGTCTGCGGAGGGATGTTGGTTGTCCGCTGTGTTGGTACCGTCAGACTGTGGGCAATGATGTTCAGGATGCGGGGGATGGTTGCCCTTTTGGGCCTGTAGTGGGCATTGGCATTGTCTGGTGTTAGGTCTGTGGGGCTGGTGCATTTCCTGAGGGTCCGCTGTCTTTGTCTGCGCTGCCTCTGTGGTGGTCCGGGTGGGGCAGGGGGGGTCTGTTGGGGGGGTGGCGGTCCTGGGGGTGGTGGCGGTGGGTGTTGTTGCCCTCTCGTGGCTCCGGGGTGCATGGTGAGTGGCTCCATGGCATCTGTTGTACTTCAGGTGTGGCTGTGGGCTGGGCTCCCTTTTCTTGTGCAGGTTGACGTCCGACTTTGCACCAGGTCAGAGCAGGTGTTAATTTCCTGCTGGTAACGCGCCGTATCGCCTGTTTTGTGTTCCTATCGCCGATGTGGCTGGTCGTTGAGAATGTTGCGTTGTGGTGTTGTCGCGGCTTTTTGCTCGGGAACGCCTAGTCTGCATCTCATTAGCGTTAGTTGCCGGGGTCATCAGTGGCGATGTTTTTTGCGACTGCTTTTGCAGGAAAACTGGTGTTATGGCCTGTTAGCACCAGCTTGTGAATGGGGCAATAAATTTAGCTCAACTTTGGATGAGTTAAAGTGCCGATAACTCGCCGATAGCTCCTTGAGAATATGCCCCTAAGTGTAGTAGGAGCAGTGGTATCTTTGTTTTCTTGAAAACTTATTATGAAAGTGTTAATACTAACTACCAGGATACAACCTAAAAACACAGAACAACTGTTTGAACCGGTACTAATTATAGCTCAGGATCACGAGCAAGCTACTTTATTTTCTTAATATATGACAGCGAGTTAATCACTCCAGGGATCTCCAGGGATGTGCGCATGTTTTCGCAGCTATGAGGCCCTAGGCCTTTAAAAAAAAAAAAAATATGCAGGTGCACGAAATAATCGTTCCTTGCCAGGGCTCTGCTTTGTCAGAATGTGTATGTGTTTTTATGTAAATTTTTACACGTGGTAAGTGAACATAGACACAGAAGCTGGCTAAAGCCCGTAATGTATTTTCACTAAGGGGCGTGGCGCACGGTGCTCCTGGAATAACTTAAATTTTTTTTTTAAAAGGAATAATAAATAAATAAATAATATTGGGATGGAACACGGTGCTAGAGCATCACAGCCTGGTGATAATTAAGTACTGCAGAAGGGACGTTATGCTTTCAGTTCGTGGTGGGGGTTTCTGTAGAGAGGAGATGGGCTGCATGTGCACAGCGCTATCATATATTCAGGCACTGTCTCCAGTTATTGCAATAAATTTACCTCCTCAAAGCTGTCCATGCCGTTCTATCCAAATGTCAGGAGATGGTATATGATTACTCAAATGAAGAAAGCCGGTGCATAATTTTGAGTAAGGTGTTGAAGCGGTGCCCTGCGCGACTACATAAAGAAGCGGTGTTGAAGGGGGTGCCCTGTTCAGCTCAGGTCAGGCACATGCCGCGGGCGCGCGGACAGGCTCCAAAACTAAAAAAAAAAAAAAACGGTTACGGTTAGAAGACAGTTTTACTTACCTGGGGGAGCCAGTAAGGGGCAATGGTGAAGTAGATGATGTTATTTGTCGCTGGGCACTGTATCAGGCCTCCATAATCAGTATCTGACTGTCCCAATTTTAATTTCATGTATGCCCCATGGTGAGCGGAGACGGTGCTGGAAGGAGCTGAATGTGAAACAAGCGTACCACTATATAACGGCAACGATGGAACAGAGCACGCCATTAAGTTTGGGGGAAGTTTGCCTCTGGAGCATACCAGAAGTCGGCCTCCCGGAGCCACAGCTAAGATTGGTAATCTAGCACTCGAGTGGGGCAAGGGCTGCATATAAAGTGCAGCGGGAGTTAAATTACGGACGACACAGGGAGGGGGAGCGGCAGGAAGACGGAAGCCTCCCTGGTGGCGTGGCGGATAAGAGAGGTACAACGGATGGTTATGGGGGCACACCAACAGGGCGGTGTGTAGAAGGAGGGCCACTCATTCTGGGATGCCTTACAGCAGGGTGAGTAGGCCTGACAAAAGGGGGTAGCAAACGGAGACGGCACTCGCAGCCCAGACCCAGCCAGACGGCAGGGCACAAAAAGAGACTAGCAAGGTAGCGAGTTGGGGCCTAACTCTGGGGAGAGGCTACCCCCCACACGCAAAGGGGCGTGGAAACCAACAGAACAAGTTGGACCCCAAAAGTGGCAGGAAAGGAGATACGCCTATAAGAGAGCGGAATAACGAACTGTCATGGTGATTTACGATTCTATGATATGCAAAGGAGGTATGACAAGCAAATGATTTATGACCAACGAATGATGGATGACAAATGATTTACGACAAAGTAGCGCAAATGATTTATGACGCCCAAGTTATGGCTGTTCATGACAGAAATGATTTATGGTACACGAATGATTTATGACACATGATGTACGATCCTATGATATGCAAATGAGTTATGACAAGCAAATGATTTATGACCAACGAATGATTTAGGACAAATGATTTATGACAAGTGACGGTAATGATTTATGACGCCCAATTTAGGGCTGTCATGACACAAATGATTTATGATACACGAATGATGTATGACACATGATTTATGATAAGCCATGATAATGATTTATGACCCTGGCCACAAAAAGTATGCCCAGGGGATGGAAAAATGAGTATGCATATAATGATAATGGTAATAAAACTGCGGCCAACAACGACCACAACAAACTACAACTCGTGTTGGCTGTGTTTTGGTAATACGTCTGTAGGGAAGTTGGCAGGCCATCCTGGAGTGGGCCCTGTGCGGGTGTTATGCGAGTTGAGGCAAAGCTCTGGAGCCCCAGATTTTACAGGCAACCTCGAGAGACTCCTTCATACAGATTGCCCCTTAGGCAACTTACAGTTCAAGAATTCAACTTCCCTACTTCAGTGGGATCGCTGCGGATGAGATGTGGACCTTGAGATAAATAGCACTTAAGGTGATATGTCAGGATTCCTTTCGAAGCAGCATTGAGGTAACATAGTCATTCCTGCGGTTGACTGGAGTAGAATAAATATCTACTTGGGTGTAAATGAAGATATGATCTTAGATGAGTGTAAAAGATGAGTGCAGGGGACCTAGACACCACATTAGCATGTGCACGCATAAATTCCCCAGACACGTGGATGAAGGGTGCATCAAAATTGATACAAGGAAAAACCCCAAAATCTTGAAGTGAAATTTTTAATGAAGTCACTCTGTTGTAGCTCCTTACTCAAAACAAGTTCGTAGTCAGGCCCCCATTAAAGTAAAATGGCATGTTCTACCTTTCTAGAAGTAGCATTCAGGAATAGAAGATCAGTTAGGTAAATATAGTTTGGGTCTTAATAAATTTAAATATAATGTTCAATTCAATTTAAAAGTTTTAGACTCAAATAAATTGGTATGAACAATTGTTTGATGCCACCTATGTTTCCAAATGATGTATTTGCCCGTGTTGCATAGTATTCACATATTGGTCTAACAGCACTACTTAGACAGAGACAAAGTTGATTCAAATCAATTCACACCTATGTGAAGAGGGGGGGTAGAGGAGTGGGAGAGAGAGTGTTAAATCTGCTGTTTAAAGAACCACAAATGAAATGTTGTTTTGCTTTCTTCCGCTCTGTTTCTCTAGCTGTACACTAACAAGTAGAAAGGAGCTACTTATGGCAACTTGTTTCCTTTTGAACTCTATAGAAATGTTAGAATCTTTCTGCATCTTTCTACACATTTCAAGCTACTGTGTCATTTTATTTAAACAGACTTGTGTTTAACTGTTTCTAATATATTTTTGCAACAAATATTGAAAGGTTTTTTTGTAATGTTTAATTTTGAAATAAGATTACATTTTTTGTTCTTTGTGTTTTTGCTAACATGCTCTCTCTTTCATATGAAGGAGATATGCACCAAGGATTTAAGTGGTTTGTTGGAAAGGTGATGGCTTGACCATTTATTATAAGGAATGACGTTCCCCAGCTGTACATGATAAGGATATTGCAAGTCACCACAGAGTTCCATAACCTTATAAATGAACTCAGCCTTCGGCCTAGTTCCCCTATATGTTCATGTAACTCCTTGGTTGCTTGCAAAAATCCTCATAATGCACAACATCGAACACTTTATCGCCTATATAAATAGATAAGTGTAGAGGAATGTCATGAAAAACAGAATCCATGTTACAAATGAGGCGAAACACGCGAGCAATGAGAAAACTGTGGAAAGTTTTCAGGCACAGGGAAAAAATAAAAATGATGCAAGCAGAGAACGATAAAGCAATGATAGATAAATAATGGGAGACTGAAAGCACATGACTTGAAGTCCTGGAAGTACCAGTAACTGGTATCCTAGAGACACTATTAACTGGAGCATTAAAGTTGTTACAAACTATAGTTCTAAATAAACAATGAAATGGATTGCTAACAACACTAGGCACCCGTAAATCCAAGTGAACTGAAGATTAGGCACTGCAATAGGAAAATTTGTGTTATGCTCTTGCTTGAGGTTTCTGGAAGGGTAGGAAAGAGGGGAAAGGACAGGAGCACTAGAAACTGCAAGCTGGAGTACCGAATTCAAAGACCAAAGGTACTGGCCAACAGTAGCAACAACAAGAGTACTGAGGCCATCCACAGCAGGAACAAATACCAGAGAGACAAACAGGAGATAGCCTTAGAAAGTGATCCAGCGCGGCTAATATAAATTCCTCTCCTTTGGACATAACATCCAGGTAAAGATCATTCACAACAATTATACCATATGACGTTGGGGCTGATAACACCGCATAATCATACACTCTCTCAATTTTTCCCTGGATCACATCCACTTTCACCAAGGAGAAGAACGAAATTGCTGGAGGAACAGAATACCTTATTAAAATTAACAGGATATTACCTTAAACATCATACATAATCAGTTTAATCCTGTCGGTTCTAAAACATCAAGGTATTCCGCTCTTTGGTCGATGGACCAACTAGTAGAATAAGTTGATGGCGATTAAGACCAGATCCATCTTTTAAAAACCTAATACATGTTAAATTCTTTAAATAAACCAAAGAACCACAGACTCGGAATTAATTAGAAATAGATTTTATCTAAATTTAGTTTGCATGAGTGAGATTGTTAGTTTATTAATCACTTAATACACTTCAATAGCATATAAGAAATACATTTTATAAAAGATTAAATGCATACCCATTTGTTGCGGCTTGGAAAAATTCACCAAAAGCAGATCATAGCATTGAACTCCCAAAACTGACTGACTGTCCCGCTAGAGACCTCCTCGACGGACCTCCCTTACAGATTTTCCCGCATTGGTCTCGTTCCTTTCCCAATCAAGTTTAAAGTTCAAAAGGAAAATTCTCCAAAGAAAAACGGCCTGTAGAAAATGGCAGCAGCTTTATCAGTATCACGCTCAGTGTCCAAAGATTATGCAGGAATAGCGCTCCTCCTACTTAAGAGTAGGTCCTCTTATACCCTACTACTAGCTTACTAAACAAAAAGTTCGCAATCTTTGGGGGCGAGAATCACGCTAATTGGTCCATTGGAGGGGTGGCAAGAATCACATCATTGCCCTCCTTGTTCAAACCGGTTCTAAAATTGTTTAAGGATCATACTTTCACACGACCTTTGGATAATAGCAGTCCGATTGACAGTTCACTAAATGTTTCACTTTTGTTGGTCACATCTTTAAGCAGTCCATTGTTAATTCATTTGGATTTAGCTTCCATTCTCACGGATGCATGCTGAGTCTTTCTTGGCATTCTCCTTGTGTCAGGTCAGCCTGACCTTGACTCTTCTCACTCTGAGCTCGAACTGTAACCACGTGGTTTAGTTCTGCGGCTTTCTTCCGCTTAGAGGCCATCTTTGCGTCTGCGCATTGACCTCATCTGCCTCGGCAGCCATTTTCACAGCACGGCCTAGCAGGCCCGAATGAACTATCATGAAAACAAACACAATCATAATTAAAAATAAAGAAAATAAGCCTTTCTGTTTCCCACCCGTCATTCTAAGTACCCAAGTTAGGTGTTACCTAGCAGAAGCGACATTTAAAGCCATGTTTACTTACCATCCGCATTCTTTTGCCACAATACAATTTTACTACATAGCACAAATCATGCGATTTTGCTCTAATTAGTACGCAAATTACTATATTAATTATTAATTTACTTTACAATTGTAAATAAGTTAGTTTTGCACATAAATAGCGATTACCACTTATGTAAATGTTTATAAAAATGCAGATTGTTGGTTAATTTTGCAAACGATTAATATCATTAAATTATTATCCCTTTTATGGGGTGTTACAAATTTATTTCATTTACCTTGCTCCATCAATCCCCCTTTTGGTGATTTTTAATATCACCACAAAAACCCATGTTACACAATTTTCAAATAGAATGTTTCTTGTCCACTTGCTTTTGTTAGTTCACACATCAGTGTCCCTTTCATCTTGACCTTTTGTTCTCTTATATATGTTTTCTTTTAATTCTTCTAGTTCTATTTCTCCCATTTCTCGTTCTCTTTCTTTATTTATCTTATTTTCTCTTTTTATCTTATTTTGTCTTTTCCTCCTTTTAATACATACATAAACTAATTTCACAAATAATCCTACTAATATTACTACTGTTGCTGATATAAGAACTTTCCCTATAATAGAACCACCTATTTCAGTGAACCATTTTTGTATTGAGGAAAAACTCTTACCAAGTCTCTCCCAGGCACCTTCATCCTCCAGTGGAGCAAGCTCTTTGTGCAAATCAGTAATATTCTTTATATACTTCTGTATATTTTCACTTTTATCTGGAATGTAAGTGCAACAATGTTGGACTTTCAGCATTCCACAGACTCCACCCTCTTTTGCCAAAAGAATGTCAAGGGCAAGTCGATTTTGCATCACCATAGCTCTCATAGCAACCATCTCGGTATTTACCATCAAGAACCCTCCAGCAGTATTCGTTGATAAACGATCTACTACTGTGGACAGTTTCCGAATTTTAAATGCATTCAAAGTTATACCCACTGCTGGTATCAATGCTCCAAAAATGTCACCAACTATTTCTGAAATACTTTCCCTTTTCCTACGTGTTAATGTTTCACCCATTTCGTGTGTTCCTTTCTCTCCTCTCTCCACATGAAAAATCTTTGGAAAGACCAGGCCTAAATAACACGACCCATACCACTGATCCGGTAACCTGTAATAAGCTCTATTTCCGCAAATATAATAGATCCCTGGAAATATTGGATCTTTTCCTCCTTTTAATCCCCATCCTCCTAAAATTTTGTAAGTGTCTCAGCATTCACTGGGAACCCACGAAATAGTTATCATACCTAGTCCTGTTTCTACTAATGCACAACTTTCCCTGTTGGGGCCAATCTAAAGTCATAGCTGCATTTGTCTCTCTCTTATCATGATTTTCTTCTTCAAATGCCCAAAGGGGTGTTTTTGTCTCTTCTTCTATTAAATTCTTTGAAACTTAACTCTTCTATTTTCTACCATCTCTAAAAATACCTTTTCGTCTATCTTTAATTCACAGGTAAGATTGTGCCTAACTACATATTCTGATGTTAAATCTTTATTTTCTAAGAAAAATTCACCAAACATTCTTGCTTCTTTCACCTTATTCAATTCAGGAATTATAGGAACTTCCGCAAAAACCTTATTTATGTCAGTATAATAATATTCTAATCTACCTGTTTTATAAAATAAACTGGCTAAAACACTACATGTTATCCCATACGTCAAAGGAAGGTGATGATAGGTCACACCTTCTGTGACAGACGCAGGTAATTGCATACAAACATAACAATCCCTTACATCCATTGTCTCCACATACTCATACAATAGTTTCGTGAAGACATTCTTAGAGAAATCAGTTATAGACTTATCCTTATGTAAGTCAGTACTATCCATCAATGCTGCAGTGTTTTGTATTTTATCTTCTTTATCCTTTTTCGTGTTATTTTCCTTTACGGCTGTTTCTTCTACAGCTAACCTCAATGGAATTGTTATTGCTAAAATAAACCAAACAAACATTATTAATCCGGTACAATAAAAACACATCCTACACCATCTATGTAAGAAATCACATCTAGATTTTCTATTCTCAGTATCTGCCATTTTATACTATTACTTAACTATTTATATATTGTACAGAAAATGTGTCACCACACCTCAGAATGACAGCCACTCTGCCCTCTCACTTTGTCTTGTTTGGTACTTTCTTCAGTTCTTTTCAGAACTCTTCCTTGTCTCGATCAGGTTTTGATGTCCAGTTTGAGTTTTCTCTACTTTTTCAGACTTGTTGCACTTCACTCACCCATTGGTTTGCAGCCTTCTTCTGGGCTTTCGTGAGTGTTATCTTCTTCTTTGATGTCAGTCAATGCGATGTATAGCCATTCAGGTGACTTATATTTCAGATTAGGTTTCTTCACTCTCTTTGTTTTCTGCAATTGTTTTCCACCTTGTTTTCCTTGTTCCTTTTGACTTGTTATCTCATTTACCTGTTCTGCATTATTTCTATTTAAATTTATTATCTTGTATCTCAGTCTTTTGACTTTGTGGGGCCAATTGTCTACTTTTCTTGGCCTTTTTGGTTCACTTTCTTTTTCCTCTCGTTCAGTTCTCCAAGTCCTCTTTCTTGGGCCTAGTCTCTGTTTTCTCTCTTCTTCACTTTCTTCTGATTCTGTTTCAGACCTTATTTCACTTCCTCTTATTTTGAACTTTATGATTTCACCTTCATTCTCTAAATCTGAACTTTCCTGTGTCTTTTCTGTTGGGACACTTGTTTCTATCCCTCCTCGAGTTTCTTCCGGATTCTCGTTGGTCTCTCTGTCTGTTTCTAAATTTCCCTGTTGTTCTTCTATTTGATGGTCTGTCCCTATTGCTCCTCGGGGTTCTTCCGATTCTTCTTCTATCTCTCTATCTGAATCTAACCCTCCCTCAACTAATTCGACAATCTTTGAAGGAAATCTACCATAACCTTTGCTTGGCTGATCATTGTCACTGTCTCTTGGTTCAGTTTCTTCGTTTATAATGTCACTTTTCCATTTATCCTTTGCTTTTCATCACAATCTGACTGATCTGTTTCAGATGCTGAACTAGTATCTGATATTTCCAGATGTCGACTTACAGGTCGATCTTCAAGTTCTGGAACTTTTGTTATTTCAAATTCTTCTTCTGTTGTCAAACTTGTACCTGGGTCTTCCAGATGTCAACTTACAGATCGAGCTTCAGGATCTGGATCCCTGCTTGTTTTGACTTCTGCATCGGATGCTGAACTGGTATCAGATATCTCCAGATGTCGACTTACAGGTCGATCTTCAGGATCTGGAACTCTGATAGTGTGGCTGGCATGCACCCAGTTTTTCACTCCAGCACATTTGACAGCAGTTGTTGTCACCAGGATCACTTGACGTGGCTTATCCCAGCGAGGAACCAAACAGTTTCTTCTTCTGTGGACTTTTATGCGGACGCAGTCTCCTGGACTCAAATCATGAGCTGGTTTTCTTTCAAGAGTGGTCGCATCCGGTCCAACCTGATGAAACACAGAATGTACCACATCAGCCAATCCTTTGCAATAATCCAATACGAGATCATCAGTTATAGTCAGCAGTTTGTTGACAGGTACTTGTGCTTGTCTCATTGCTCGCCCCATGATTATTTCGTGGGGACTTAGACCTGTTTTTCTGTCAGGTATGCTTCTGCATCAGCACTAATGGTAGGGCAGCAGGCCCTTTGAGTCCTGTGGCTTGACACATTTTCCCTAACCTATTCTTTATTGTTCCATTCACTTGTTCTACTACTCCAGAAGCCTCTGGTCTGTAAGAACAGTGTAATTTCTGTTGAATGTCAAGAGCTTCACATATCAGTTGAATTAGTTCATTTTGAAAATGTGTTCCTCTATCTGTTTCAATCGTTACTGGAAAACCATATCTTGGAATGAATTCTCTCAGCAGGAGTTTAGCTACAGTAACTCCATCATTCCTTCTTGTCGGATAGGCTTCCACCCAACGAGAAAACAAACAAACGACCACAAGAACATACTTCAGTCTATTGCTTGGGGGCATTTCAATAAAGTCTAGTTGCATTCTAGTGAAAGGACCTCCTTCCCGCCCTATTGTTCCTAGACTCACTACTGTCTTTCTTCCTGGATTTATCTGTTGGCAGATAAGACATCTTTGACAAAGACTCTCAGCTATAGCTCTGAATTTTGGATTATACCAGGTTTGTCTGAAAAGTCGGATCATGGCGTCCCTTCCAATATGAGCTTTTCCATGGTACATCGTGCCATGTTAGAAATCATGCTATCAGGCATAACTGGTCTTTCATCTCTATAAACCCAAATGTCATCTTCCTCCCTCTTTCTGCATCCTGCTTTTATCCAACCATCTTTTTCCTCATCGTTTGCTTCTTCCTGTAATTGTCTTACCTCATCCCATGTTTCAACAATGTTAGTAAACAGCAAGGGACATGAAACATGCTCTCTTTCTCTTCTTATGTTTAACGACACCATATTTCTAGCACAATATTGAGCTATTTCGTCGGCATACCTGTTACCCACGGTAATGTAATCCGCTTCATTTTTGTGTGCAGCACACTTCACCACTGCAATCTGTTTAGGCAGCTGTATCGCCTCAAGCAATTTCTTCACAAACTCTCCATTTCTAATTGGAGTTCCTGCAGACGTCAAGAAACCTCTCTGAGACCAGATCTGTCCGAAGTCATGGACCACTCCGAAGCCATACTGGCTATCTGTGATCACCGTAATTCGAACATTCTTTCCCAGTTTGCATGCCTGAATCAGAGCAATCAGCTCAGCCACTTGGGCTGAACGTATCCCTCTCAAACAAGATGCTTCCATTATTGCAGCTACTGTACACACAGCATACGCCGCACTCAAAACTCCTTCACTCGTCCTCAGACATGAACCGTCCACAAACATCACATAATCTGATTCTTTTAAGGGCTCATCTTTTATATCCGTCCTAGGTTTCGGACAGAATTCAAGCACGTCCAGGCATTTGTGATCGACTTCATCTTTGTCTCCTACACTCCCTTCATCTGGTAATGATGTTGAAGGATTCACACTTGTGCATCTGTCAATTGTTACATTGTCTGCACTCAAAATCACCTTTTCATACCTAGTCAGCCGACTATGTGTCATGAATTGAGTTTTGGTTCTTGTCAAAAGAATTTCAACAGAATGTGGAACATATACTCTCAATGAATATCCCATCACTATGCCTTCACTCTGTTCCAGACTTACACAAGTAGCAGCTACTGCTTTCAGACAGCCAGGCAACGCTTTTGCCACTGGGCCTAAAACAGCTGAAAAATATGCAATAGGTCTTCTCATTTTTCCATGTCTTTGCACTAAAACTGAAAGTGCACATCCATCTCTCTCACTACAATACAGTTCAAATTCTTTTTCATAATCAGGCATTCCCAGTGCCGGTGCTTCACACAACCTTGTTTTTAGTTCTTTGAAGGCTTTCATTTCTTCATCATTCAGTTCAAACGGATCTTTAACATCCTTTTTTGTCAATCGCTGTAAAGGTTTTGCAATCAATGAAAATCCACTTATCCACTGTCGACAATACCCAACCATTCCAAGGAACATTCTCACCTCTCTCTGTGTCATTGGAGCTCTCATTCCTCGGATAATCTTTATTCTCTCTGTCGTTACCTTCTGCATCCCCTTCTCAATCTTGTGACCTAGGTATTGAACTTCCTGTTGACAAAATTGTAATTTAGACGGAGACACTTTGTGTCCTCCTTCGGCTAAGTGGTTCAGTAAAGCAATTGTGTCGGTAACACATGCTTCTTTGGTTTTTGATGCCACTAACAGGTCATCAATGTACTGAACCATCACAGATTTTTCTGGCATTTTTAAATCTTCCAAGGATTTCTTTAGGATCTGATTAAAGATTGAGGGGCTTTCTGTATACCCTTGAGGAATTCGGCACCAGGCCAAAATACGCTCTCCGAACCGGTACGCAAATAATGGCTGGCTATCTGGATGTAATGGAATAGAGAAAAATGCATGGCACAAATCAATGACTGTGTACCATTCTGCATCATGTGGGATCTGATACAGTATTACAGCGGGGTTTGGCACAATTGGACAACAAGAAATAACAATTTTATTGATTTTTCGTAAATCTTGCACTATCCTATATGTCCCATTTGGCTTTTTCAGTCCCATTATAGGTGAATTACAGGGACTGCTCATTATTTCTTTCAAAATTCCCTGTTCAATCATTTTATTAACTACGGGTGTTATTCCTTCAATAATTTCTGGTGTTAATTTGTATTGTGGAGTGTTTGGG
Organism: Calotriton arnoldi; assembly: GCA_963921515.1. Lineage (NCBI taxonomy): Eukaryota > Metazoa > Chordata > Amphibia > Caudata > Salamandridae > Calotriton > Calotriton arnoldi. The sequence goes on along the minus strand of CAWUFW010001945.1, from coordinate 1,105,113 downwards.
AAATTTGTTCCTTCTCTTACAGTAATTTTTACAGGGTCTACTCCTCTCATTAACCCAATGTCTTCGCTTGTGAAATCCCATACATCAGATCTGACTGTTTCTTTTAACTCAATTGGGATTTTCTCTATGTCAAACACAGGAAACATGTCATTTACTCCTGGTTCTAGTTCTGTCATTGTCATTTTATACAGTACATCTTCATCTGCTGTCTGAAATGCAATACCATCCGGGGTACAATAAATGGTGCAATTCATTTTACAAAGCAGAGTGCATCCTAGTAAGTTTACATGACTGCAATCACACACCACAAATCGATGCATTTCTCTGAATGGTCCAACTTTCACCTCTACTGGTTTGGTAAGAGGCGCCTTAATCTGCTGGTTTGAAACACCTACGACTTGGATATATTCACCTGAGAGAGGAAGGTTTGAAATTTCCACTGATCTAACAGTAGAACGGGTAGCTCCAGTGTCCACAAGGAATGTAACATTTGCACCATTCACTTTTCCATCCACAAATGGACCTGACTGATCTACCTCTAGAGTTGCGCCAAGTACGCACTCTTCCTCCTCTCCTAGGCACCGTCATAAACTTTCATCCGATTCATTCCCATCTTGTCGTAACCAATACTGCGATATTGCAGCTGCGCGCGGCAATTTTGTTACCTGCTCTCTTCCGTAGAATCCTGTCTCTGCACTGTATCTCTGGGGGTTTACACTCTTGGGAAGAGGTGGTTGTGGCACCTGACTCTATTGAGTAACTACCTGCGGTTGCTGCAGCTGTTGGTAACCCACCTCACTCTGCACCTGTGGATTTAATGATTGATTTTCCGTATTAGCTTTTGGAGGAAATTTACACTTGTTTCTCCAATGCCCTAATTTTCCGCAGTTGTGACAGGGCCATTTCTTTTTGGCCTCTTCTATACTCATTTGACCTTTACCTTTACCTATATTCGGTTTGGATTTAGTCTGTCCTGTCTCACCAGTCTGATTATTCATTTGAGCTTCTTGTTTTTCTGCAACCTTTACTTGTGCCCACATCGCCTTTTCCTTTAATTTATGCTGTCTACACTCAATGTCATCACTACAATATTTAGCATATCTCAACACTTCGTCCACAGTGCTGTTTTGCCAACACAACATATGCTGTTTAATCATTTCACTTATCTCTGGTTTCAATCCATAAACAAATCTATATACAAAGTGACTCATGTCCTTTTCACTCAAAGTCTCATAACCGCTATACTGTTTGAAAACCAAAAGTAGCCTTTCATAATAGGCGTGTACAGATTCCTTACTCTCTTGTGTAGTTCTGTCAATCTTTACCCAATCAGTTTCTTTGGGTGGACTTTTGTTTTTCAAAAATGTAATAACCTACTCATATTTTCTCATTACTTCTGGACCTGGCGCTCCAGTTTTTGCATCTCTAGGATATTCTACTGTTGGCCAATCAATGGTAATCTTACATTCTGTCCATAAATCTGCTGGTACTACAATGTCAAATAATCCATCCAGGTCTACCCACAACACTTTTGAAACTTTGACAAAACTTTCCACTTGTCTGTACCATTCTACAGGCTTTTCTCTTAATTTCGGAAAGTCATTTGTAAATGACAGTATATCTTGTCTGGACTATGGAACATGTACATAACTACCTCCTGGAGTTTCTCTCATTGGATACTCCCGTACAATTGAGTCCCTGTCTTTCACCGCAAAAGCCAAAGACGCTTTGTCGGTTGTTCCCTCTTTTCTTTTGGTCCACCTGCTCCTCCATCTGTCCACATCTCCCCATTTTCTCAACAAAACGATCAGTTCTTTTATCTGAGTTAATCATCCTGATGTGTTCAGATTTTCTATATCTTTTTCACAAAAATCTACCCTATATGGTTTCTGCAAACTCCTGACTTTTACAAATTCTACTCCTATTTAATTCGTTGTCTCTTCCAATTTTTCATGTAAATTTCTAGCTCTCCAAGTAATACTCTTGCATAAGAACATGATCTCTTCGTCCTGATATGTTTTCAATTTCTCTGTACCAATAGTCCCAAAAATCAACTCTTCATGTCTATCTTTAGTCTGATTACATCCAATGGCTGCGGTTCTGTATCTTTCTTTTGCAAATTTCTCATCCATTCATTTAATTCTTCTGGAGTAGGACCTACAGGTGTACTATTTATTTCTATCCAATTTTTATTTCTCTCTGGCGTTTCAGATGCTGACTTGGTTCCCATAGGAATCCTTTTTATCTCACTTTCATTTACTGTCAGATTAGTAGGCGGACTCGGTCTATATGAGCTGACCAAATCTCTTGTCTCTTTAGTTTCTGTAATTATCCCTTCTCTCATTCTTTGCATATTCGAGTTCATTGGGATGGTTAAGGAATGCTCATCTATTCTTTGGTTTTCAAAAACTGGTATTACAGGTCCTATTGTCACTGGCACAGTCACAGCTTCCATGTTCATTGTTAACTCTCTTATTTTCTCAGTCAATTCTCTTGTGGTTTTTGCTAACTCAGCTGCATTAGCATTGTCGGACTTCTCACTTTGTGGAGTTTCTAACTGTTCATTTGACCTATTTATATTGTATCTTCGTTCTGGACTTTTATTCCTCCCAGTTTCCATTGGCGGTGCATTGGGTGTCACCACCGCAGAATTCTGTTGATATGGAGGTGGTTTTCTGTTTAAAATATCTTCCAGCAATTCATCCTCCGTTTCGCTACCTCCATACCCGTACCTCTTTGTAGCTGTATGTTTCTTTTTCTCTGTACACTTCCTTCCTGCAACCTCTTCAACTGTTATGGCTGGAAACAAACCATCTGTCATATTAGCATACCTCCAACATTTCATCCTGTCGTCATGATTCACTCCCCATACTCTTCCATGAACTAAACTATAATTCTTTGCGCCTCTGTGTCTTTCTCTTTCATACATCTCGTCTTCCCATTCACCTAACGCTTCAAACTGTGTTGGTCTAGGTCTTGGCTCAAGTTTCATCATTTTCTCTCTCAAATTCGAAGTACAGCTGTGCTAAATGAACCATTTTCTGGAAAAGCCAATACTCCATCATTCTGAGTATATTTTGTCCAATTCTCTAACCAAATGCAAGTATGATAACCATATTTCAGCATCATATGAGAAGCTGGCGTTTTCGGCGGAGGAATTACTTGTCCTTCTCTAGTCACTACCTTCTTGTCCTTCTTGAAAAAGTTCTTAATTTTCGCCATCCATGACGGTTTCTCTCTACAATACTCATAATAAGCCATATTTCACGATTCTTTCTCTTCGGCAAAACTCACAACTCTGCTCTGTTCACTATGTGCTATTCGGACCTATCCCAGCGCGTCTCACACCAACGCACCAATCCGGGAGCTTCTACGTCACTCTCTACTGGCCAATACCAGCACGTCTTCACACCAACATACCAATCAGAAAGCTCTTCGTTTTCCTCTTACTGGCCAATACCAGCGCTGTTTTGGTAAACGTCAGTTCTACTCCTGACCCCTCCTTTACAAAAATTACCGGCAACTTTTTCTCGACTGTATTTTATTAGTTACGACATAAAACACATTTCCATTGCCTGTTTTCGCTAAACAAAAGAGATAGCTTACTCTATCTTGCAAGAATACTGTTTCGTTCGATAAGTGTAGCACTTCCCTCTACCTTACCCTTCTTTCAAGCAAGGGGTAAACCCGTTTCTCTGGGGATAAAACACATGTGGAGACTACACTGCTCCTGAGAATTAAGGCCAGAGTTTCACAAGAAAACCAGTTGCTATTTCACTCATACACGTTTTATATAAGAAATATCCCTATCATAACACAACCTGTGTTATCACCAATTTGAAAATCAGACAATGCACTATTCCATGTGACTTCTCTTGCCACACGTGTCCACTTCCTACTTCCCGGAAGCTTCAAAATTTCCGACTTACATATAACATAATACAATTCGACATGAAGTGTTAGACATGAAATAATCAATAATCAATAACCAATACAATAATCACCAAACTAATCTATAGTAACCATAACTCTGCTACCAAGAAATCTGATCCAACGCGGCTAATATAAATTCCTCTCCTTTGGACATAACATCCAGGTAAAGATCATTCACAACAATTATACCATATGACGGTGGGGACCATAACACCGCATAATCATACACTCTATCAATTTTTCCCTGGATCACATCCACTTTCACCAAGGAGAAGAACGAAATTGCTGGAGGAACAGAATACCTTATTAAAATTAACAGGATATTACCTTAAACATCATACATAATCAGTTTAATCCTGTCGGTTCTAAAACATCAAGGTATTCCGCTCTTTGGTCGATGGACCAACTAGTAGAATAAGTTGGTGGCGATTAAGACCAGATCCATCTTTTAAAAACCTAATACATGTTAAATTCTTTAAATAAACCAAAGAACCACAGACTCGGAATTAATTAGAAATAGATTTTATCTAAATTTAGTTTGCATGAGTGAGATTGTTAGTTTATTAATCACTTAATACACTTCAATAGCATATAAGAAATACATTTTATAAAAGATTAAATGCATACCCATTTGTTGCGGCTTGGAAAAATTCACCAAAAGCAGATCATAGCATTGAACTCCCAAAACTGACTGACTGTCCCGCTAGAGACCTCCTCGTCGGACCTCCCTTACAGATTTTCCCGCATCGGTCTCGTTCCTTTCCCAATCAAGTTTAAAGTTCAAAAGGAAAATTCTCCAAAGAAAAACGGCCTATAGAAAATGGCAGCAGCTTTATCAGTATCACGCTCAGTGTCCAAAAATTATGCAGGAATAGCGCTCCTCCTACTTAAGAGTAGGTCCTCTTATACCCTACTACTAGCTTACTAAACAAAAAGTTGCAATCTTTGGGGGCGAGAATCACGCTAATTGGTCCATTGGAGGGGTGGCAAGAATCACATCATTGCCCTCCTTGTTCAAACCGGTTCTAAAATTGTTTAAGGATCATACTTTCACACGACCTTTGGATAATAGCAGTCCGATTGACAGTTCACTAAATGTTTCACTTTTGTTGGTCACATCTTTAAGCAGTCCATTGTTAATTCATTTGGATTTAGCTTCCATTCTCACGGATGCATGCTTAGTCTTTCTTGGCATTCTCCTCGTGTCAGGTCAGCCTGACCTTGACTCTTCTCACTCTGGGCTCGAACTGTAACCACGTGGTTTAGTTCTGCGGCTTTCTTCCGCTTAGAGGCCATCTTTGCGTCTGCGCATTGACCTCATCTGCCTCAGCAGCCATTTTCACAGCACGGCCTAGCAGGCCCGAATGAACTATCATGAAAACAAACACAATCATAATTAAAAATAAAGAAAATAAGCCTTTCTGTTTCCCACCCGTCATTCTAAGTACCCAAGTTAGGTGTTACCTAGCAGAAGCGACATTTAAAGCCATGTTTACTTACCATCCGCATTCTTTTGCCACAATACAATTTTACTACATAGCACAAATCATGCGATTTTGCTCTAATTAGTACGCAAATTACTATATTAATTATTAATTTACTTTACAATTGTAAATAAGTTAGTTTTGCACATAAATAGTGATTACCACTTATGTAAATGTTTATAAAAATGCAGATTGTTGGTTAATTTTGCAAACAATTAATATCGTTAAATTATTATCCCTTTTATGGGGTGTTACAAATTTATTTCATTTACCTTGCTCCATCAAAAGCAAAAAGTGTTTCAAATGCATGATGGTCAGAAACATGCACAATAGAGGAATAAGGGGTCTTGAACTCTGCTATCTAAATAACTTTCTGGAATTTTGCACCTGTAGTGTGATATTTGATACTGATCTTTGTTAGACCTGGCATTCTTGAACTGGTTTCCCCTTAACTTTTTGCCTTCAGACCTCCTGTTTTTGCTGGCTTAGTTTTTGCTGGCCTTATGAATCTGTGCACTTTACCACTGCTAACCAGTGCTAATGTGCTTGTGCTCTTTGCCTAAAACATGGTAACATTGCCATATTTAATTTACTTATAAGTCCTTAGTAATGTGTATTACATATGCCAGGGTGCTGTTAATTAAATGCTACTAGTGGGCCAACAGCACTGATTGTGCGATCCATTTAAGTAGCCCTTTCACCATGTGTATGCAATTTTACCCTGCCATGCCAGACTCAAAACTTCCTTTCAAATACATATAAGTCACCCTTAAGGTAGGCTCTGGACTAGGGGTGGGCAGAGATCGCGGAATTCCGTGGAGTTCTATAAAAACTCTGTGGAATTCCATGGAGTTCCATTCTGCCCTAGCTAATGTATATGGGGCGGGTTGAAGGCATGTTTACATACTTCTTGTTTATAAAAGGGCAGAACAAGATCACACGTCTCAGCAGCAGATGATGAGAAAGAGCCTCCTCGTCAGAGACACTACATGAGGTATTGAGCATGGGAAAAGCAAGGATGCAAACGCCTCAGTCAAGGATTACAGCTAGCGTTTCACGATGTGAATGCAGAGAAAAAACACTTGTTTGGCCTTGACCATGCACACAAAGTTAGGCTGCTTAATACAGTTACAGAAGTGGAGCTTCAACTGGGGCACCTGCTGTCTTGCTATAAGTGCTTCCTGTTGAGGTTTAATTTTTGTGACATGAGCATCGTGCCAGAATGAATCCTGTCCTGCATATTTATCCGAGAAGTGACCACGGTTTTTTTGTGCAACACCTCTACTCAACTAAAGTACTTTCTACTGGCTAATTAGTAAGTGCCCTCGTTGTTTTAATGTATAGTGCATCTTCTACACTACAGCTGCGTAACGGACGCCTAAGATATGTCTCCAGTAGCCTTGTGTGCCTGTAACTTTGCCAACACGAGGGAAACATGCTGGGGTCCTGTTAGTAAGCTGTCCATCATCCTGGGTAAAGGGCTGGAAGAAGTTGTATGCTGCTAACGTATAATGGACGGGGTCAAACAGGTGGGGCTTGTAGGCACGTTTACATACTTCTTGTTTTAAAAGGGCAGAACACAATCAGTCGTCTCAGAAGCAGATGACGAGAAAGTAGGCAGTGCTTCCTCTCTGGACTAGGGCGTGGTTGCGCTGTGGCGCTGGCAAACTCCACTATGCTACGCGGGAGGCAGAGTTTTTTGCCAAACGTCACGCTACAAGTGGAGTACGAAGTGGAGAAAACTTCAAAAGCTCTGCCAGCATAGCGGAGTTCACCGCCCACCCTTACTTGGACAGCCCAGAGGGCAGGATGCAATATTTTTTAAAAGTTGGACTTGTACTTTTCATTTTTATATGTCCTGGTAGTGAAAAACTCTTAAATTAGTTTTTCAATACTACAAGGCCTATCTCATCCCTAGGATAACATTGGAGTTGCCTTTTGCATTTTATAAGTGTCATTTCCAAATGGAGAGAGATGACCCGTTCAAGTTTGGTGTCTCTTGAATCACAATTTAAAATCCTAACTTATGGTGAAGTCAGATTTGCAGATTGCAATTCTGAAAATGCCACTTTTAGAAAGTTTGGCAATTTCTGGCCTTAGCAATTTGTGTTTGCAGCCTGTCTCTGGTTACATGACTGGGTGTAGTTGGCAGTTGGGGGGCTTTGTGTTTTCCTACTAGGTAGCCACAGACAATGGGAGTATAGATGTGACTGAGTGGGCCCTCCCTGGCAGGATGGGAGGGAGGAGCTAGGCCCAGCTTTTATGAGCCCCAATGTACCCCAATATAGGCCAAGGTAGCTGCATGACCTTTTACCTACATTTGTCCTACCTTGCTCTACATAACGGCTCTGGCGCTGACCTTTTAACTAGTGAGGTGCTGAATAAATGTTGTGTGGTTTTCTTCAAAATCTAGCCTCTTTTATTATGCATGAGGATTCTTAGTATTACAGCAGGATTGCCATCTTCTGCATAATAACTCTGTCCAAAAGTCACCGCTATCGTCATCCTTGGACGACAGGCCCACAGTACCATGATAACATCTAGGTAGAACTCCTGAGGGTACCTTTCGGGTATATAAGTACCACATCTTCGCTGGGCAAACCAGAGGAGAAGCTTCCATGCTGACACGAGACACTGAAGTCCCTGCATGCAGAAACTCCAGTGGTCTGACATCCCTCGCGGGGTGTCCAACTCGAGACCAAGAAGGGGTCCTTCGTTCTTTCCCATCAGGAAATGGGGTTGGCGCTTTCCTAAGGGGATTCTTGGCTATACACCTAGATACATGCTAGGTACACTTAAGTACATTTGCACTGTTTTAGCACCATGGTAGAATTCTACCATTTATTCACTCTGTTGGTGCATGTAATTGTATATATCTGCTTCTGTCTAATTGTGGTTGCAGCACATGTATTTTATACTAGAATGACACAGGTTCAAAAAATGCTTATTGAAAACGCCCCCACCGTTTATTCTGTGTATCTCTCTGAGACCAAGTGAGCACGAGTGACTGAGCGAAAAGTACTGTATTGTTTCCACGATCGCTGAGTGGTCAGGGTTGTCATGTTTGATAGTTGCCAGAAACTATTTGCTCCTTGGTAAGGTTGTGGGGCTTATAGTTGCACTGTGAGCTAGCTGGTTTACAGACTAACGTATCATTTGGGGGTGTCTGGAATCAGTCTGGACACCAACCCCTTAGTTTATGTTGTCTAAACGGGCAGATCCTGTAGAGATTTTTAGGAACTACACAACACAGCCTCACTTACAACTGCATAGGTTGTCTCCTGTCTCCAGACAAAGGTCTGCATACCCCCTGTAGTTGGTCTGAAGCTAGGGCAGCGAAGACAGGACTTCTGTGCACTTCAAACGCATGCCACTAGAAGCTTCTCGCCACAACACAGGCACAACTGTGTATAAAAGGAGGACAACAGACACCACTACTTCAGTACCCTTCTGTTCCTGTGAATACTCTGCCAGGAAGAAGGACTGCTGTGCTGCTGTAGGACTGCTACTCTGCTAGACTGCACTCTGCAGGACTCCTGCTTTGCTGACTTACTGCTTGCTGCTCTCTTGCCTGGGTGAGAAAGATTGGACCTGCATCTCTTGAACCCAGAACCCAGAGTGACTTCAATGGCTAGTTGTCTGGCCATTGTCTGGCTAGTTGTCTGGCTAGTTGTCTGGCTAGTTGTTTGTCCACCTGAACTGAAGCCTCAGGGATATAACAGTCTTCAAACTACCTTGCACCTGGACTCTGTCATCTGTGAGTCTGCCCTGCCAAGTGTGCCACTGTAATCCTGGGCCCTTAAAAGTGGGACAAAGGTGCTTGCCAGCATAGCCAAAGCATCTCCTCAGCTGAACGGAGCATCCACTAGCAAATCTGATGCATCGCAGCTGCTGCGTGGATTGGATCAGTCGAAAAGACCACCCTTGATCACGCAGTCTTTGGAACCCACACATCGCCCTGATGGTGTGGCACATACACAGCCCAGGTCCTCACATCTCTTGTCAAGGCACCCTCAACAACACCACACTCTGCATCGCAGCCTCACAGCTCCTCAGAACCGACTTATTACCAGCTACAAGCACCTCATTCTGACACTGGACTTCGCATCTCAAGCCCCGGCTATGTGATCCTTGACAACGATGACTGTTAGATCAGACAGCCTTAGGGTGGTCTTCTCCCAACTTTTTGCCTACCCCCTCCATTTTCCTGATCTTGCTTTTTCTGGCTTTAGGACATTGAGCACGTTACCACTGCTAACCAGTGCTAAGGTGCATGTGCTCTGTCCCTAAAACATGGCAACTTTGGCTCATACTAAATTGGCATATTTAATTTACTTATAAGTCCCTAGTAAAGTGCACTACATATGCCCAGGACCTGTAAATTAAATGCTACTAGTGGGTCTGCAGCACTGATTGGGCCACCCACATGAGTAGCCCTTAGCCATGTCTGAGTCCTGCCAATGCAGACCCTATGTGTGCAGTTTCACACTGCCATGTCAGCCTGGGAAGTAAACCCTCTTGACAGGCCTAAACCTTCCCTATTTATCGATATAAGTCACCCTTAAGGTAGGCCCTGTTTAACCCATAGGGCAGGGTGCAGTGTATTTAAAATACCGGGCACGTACTTTTAAACTTTACACGTCTTGGTAGTAAAAAACAATTTCGTTTTTCACTATTGCAGCGCCTATCTCTCCTATAGGCTAACAATGGGATTACCTTATTACATTTTATAAGTGTAATTTCCAAGTTGGATTTTAAGTTGCAAGTCTAAAACTGCCACTTTTAGAAAGTGAGTATTTTCCTTACTTAAACCATTCTGTGCCTTCTGCCTGTCTCCAATACATATCTAGGGTGGGTGACAGGTAGGCTTTGTGCATTCTCTCTCAAAAGCCATGCATAAAGGGAGCTTAGGTGTGCCTGATTGGCCATTCACTTCCTGATGGCTCATCACCTGGCTGATGGGTCTTCCTGGGCTGGATGGGAGGGAGGAGCTGACACTTGCACCTAAAAGGGCTGTGCTTGTCCCCAAACAAAGAGCTGCATACCCCCCCTGTAATGAGTCTAGAGCCAGGACAGGAAGGTCAGGACCTTGTGCACTTCAAAGCTGTTCTTCGATGTCTCCCCCACTTCAAAGGCACAACTGGTTATAAAGACTGCACCTCAGACCGCACCACTTCAGTGTACTTCTGGACCTGTGAATGCTCTCCCAGGAAAAAGGACTGCTGTGCTGCTGAAAAAACTGCCACTCTGTTGGACTGCTGCTTTGCTGAACTCTGCCTTGCTGTGCTCTTGCCTGGCTGAGCTGCCCTTCTGCCAGCTGTTCCCCTGCCAGGGTGAGATGGACTGGACCTGCATCACTTGACCCGTGAGTGATGGTAAGGGCTTGCTAGCTTACCTTCTGTTGCCTCAGTCTCAGGAACACAAACAACTTGGACCGTTCCTGTTCCAACCCTTAGGCTCATCTACTTGTGAGTCTGTCCTGTCAAGTGGTGCCACTCCAGTCCTGGATCCTTGGAAGCGAGAGCAGAATCAACGCATTGCAGCTGTTGTGAGCCCAGATCAGTTCATTGCACTTGGATCCACTGCATCACACTCGGATCTATTGCTTTGGAACTGACACATCGCTGCCACTGCGTGGAGAAGATTGATGCATCGCCTCTACAGCGTGGAGAAACCCGGCGCTTCACATTCAAAACTGCTGAACTTCAGAATCAACGCTTCTCTCACGGACCTGATGCAACACCGCAGCTGCGTAGAGAAATTAGGTACAGCACCTCAACTGCATAGAGATCATTGATGCATCTTGTGCTGCGACAAGTATTAAGAAACCTTTGCTCAGCGGGCCCTGCGTGGGTCCTGAATCTGGCCTGCACTTCATCGCAGGCGGCCTGAACTCTTGACTTAGTCCCGGTCCAGCATGACCAATTAACTCTAAAATTTCATCTCGACTTCTACTGGGTGGATGTTTTTTTTTTTTTGGTCTTGTTTTATTCATAACATTATAATCAAGTTTTCTAACCTGGTGTGGAGTCTTTTGTGGTGTTTTCACTGTGTTATTTGTTTGTGTTGCACAAATACTTTACACATAGCCTCTTAAGTTAAGCCCGCCTGCTCTGCGCCAAGCTACCAGAGGGTGAGCACAGGATAATTTAGGGTGTGCTGTGACTTACCTACCTTGACTAGGAGAGTGGTCCTTACTTGGACTGGGTGCATACTTCTGCCAAATTAGAGATTACATTTCTAACAATGATGCAACAGTACCTCGCACCGCAGCCTTGCCGCATCTCTGAACCAATGCATCGCTTCGGCTGCGTGACGCATCTTTGACATGGATCCTTGCAACTCTCCACACCCAGGATTTAAGGTAGTTTGTTCAGCGGACCTAACTAGGGCCCTGTAGCTGGCCCACTCTCCATTGCAGTCGGCCTGAACTTGTGACTTTGTCCCGGTCCGGCACAAACAGATATCTCCAGTTGGCGCTTTGTGCTTTTTGGCACTATTTTCACTAAAAACTCTACAATTCAATATCTCAGGTTATACCAATAGGATTTTTGTAGTTTTGGTCTTCTTTAAATATTTAAGAGAAAGCTCTATTTTTATAACCTGGTGTGGGATCTTTTTTGTGTGTTGTGTTCACTGTTTTACTGTTTGAAGTGTTGCACAAATACATTGCACATTCCGTCTAAGTTAAACCTGAATGCTCTGTGCCAAGCTACCAGGGAGTTTAGCACAGGTAATCTGGTAAAATAATTATGAAATATTTTAAAGATTTTGTGAGACCATAATAAACAGAGATGTATGCTGCTGGTCCAGGGCTGCATGCTTGCCAGATTTCAAAACTATCATTATATATAAATCTAATTCACTGTCAGCAGTTATCCTGAAAATCCGCCACAGATCTGGCCATCCTTTTCCTAATCTAGTTTTGAGAAAGTAGGGTATAGAGTAGTGGATGAGCTCCCATAAATATAACAGTCTAGTACCTAGAAATAAAAGCAGGGAGTTATAGCCTTACACCTGGCAGTTGCGGCTCAAATTGACAGAACCAAAAAATGTTGGTCAAATGGGAACGGATGATTGTATAATATTAGGTGCCTTTTTAAGCTGATCACAATGAAGTACTGGTTGGGTCAAGCTTAGCATTTCCTCCTAGTGGAGAGAAAGCGGCACCATAAATTGATGCAAGACCTTCTACTCCACCAATTTAATGGATTTACCCTCTTCATTTATAGTTGAGTAACTACTAGGTTTCCAACGCAGAGCCTCAGGTCTGCCTATGGAAATCCTTAATCTGGCAACCCGTTTGTCACAGAGCTGCCATGGGAGTATAGCTAGATGCTGAAACTGACCATGGCTCCAGGAAATTGGATACCTTCTTACCAAAGTTCTGTAGGAGTCTTGGGAATTTTGCTGTAAAGCATCAAGGAAGGTAAACCTGGAATTACTGTCCTCTTGTAGTGTGCCTTCTCCAGATAGTCTCAACACCTCTGCTCAATTTTTCAAAAGTTGAACATTTTCCAAGTCCCAAATTTACAGGATGCTTCAGCCTCATTCTTCTTGTCTTCGCCAAGTTCAGCAGTTTTCTGACTTCCAGAAGATGGCTGCCCCAGGTTCTCAGGGTAACCCCTCTGTGGGCATCCCCAACTTTTCAGCACTGTCTTTGACTTCTGGTCAAATTTATTAGTATTGTATGGGTGTCTCAAAATGATGGAAGACCGATGTTATGTGGCTTTGTATTTTTTTTCCTCTTATTAGTCAAAATGTATCTGAGGTAGAACCGTGCTTGCTAACACTAGGCTTTCATTAATTCTGACTGCAATAGCAAAATGCTCCTGTTTCCCTATGATATTCCTCTCCTTAGCTGCTGAAAAAAGCATTTGAGTGGAATAGAGCTATAAATTTAAGGTACCGGATAAATCAATCACAGACTCAAACTTGAAAATGTGGTAACATATTTATGAGTGGGGTTGTTTCGTGCTCGTACCACTCAATGTGCTGCATGCACCACGCAAGCCCAAAATGTGATTAATGAAGCAACGCAAGGCCACCTTGCATGGCCTTTAATGAGTTTATAAATCCAGAGTAAAGCAACGCAGCACAAATCACTGCATTGCATTACTCTGCGTCCGGGGTTGCTTGGGTTTTCCCATGCAACATCCATGGATTCTGACGCATTCCCAGGTTTACCAAATGTGGTAGACCAGGGAATGTGCCAAAAATGCTACGCCTTCCAAGGTGAGGTGCAATGAGGAGAAATAATTTTACTTCTCCTCGTTTTTTCCTCTATCTATATGTCCAGCATTCTGTTAAACACTTAGAACGAGGAAAATGCCTCAGTGGATTGTTTTTGTGCACCTTCCTGCACAAAAACAGTTCTCCTTGTAACGCAGGCACACTAGAACCCTGGTTCAAGGGTGCATGCATTGGCACTAGTCAGCCAATACGGCACAAGGAAAGTGGCAGCAATGGGCTGTATTCTTTTAAATACGGCACATTCCTACCCTTCTCTGTCATGCAGCGCATCAGGGTGACTTGCTGCGCTGCATCACTTTGCCAATAAAATGGCCTCCACTACATTAAAGTAAACTTTGTATGCCCATAGACTAGAATCAAAATAAATGGATTCCTGTCACCTGCAACAGATCTATCCCACAGTACAAGTTTGGGCAGTCTAACCTCTCCCTTGCATTTGCCTTGTTTTGGAGCCTCTGTGGGATTTATCTGGCCGGCTGCGGTACTGACGCGTAGAACAGAAAAACGCTATTAAAGAGAAATAATCCCCCAGGAATGGGAAGAGAAGAAGAACTGAGGAATACCTATGTGGAAAGAATTGACAATACACAAATATTGAGCCCTGATGACGTCCAAGTGCGGACGAAAAGCGTAGGCTGATGTAATTTATGTTATACAAGTTCTTGGATCAAGTTTAAAAAAAATATATGTCTACAAATAAACTACAGAGCTTTTTTACAAAATAAGCTTGCCTACAGACTTGATTCTTATTGGATGCAATAATTGATTTATCACACTAGAGAACGACAAACGCTCCTTTCCAAGCTGATGATTATATGAGGTCTGTGGCCTAGTAGCAGTGGACCACGGGGAGTTGAGCGTTGAACAAACATGGTACTTCTGATTAATAACCTGGAATATTCACCAGTGCGCACACGTTTGAGGCCCTCACTGCCTTCTACATTGGATATATTGTTTCAGAAAGCATTTCACATAATTCACAGAACATTTATCTACTGTCCAACATCCACCAATAATCCCCATGTATCATGAGAACACTAATATTGTAAAGTTAGAATTGTTCTCACAAAACACCATCACTGGCGGTGTACCATGCACAGTGGTGATATAGCATTTATGCACAGTGATGCACTACACTGATGTTTGTGTGAATGAAAGTACAGAGCAATGGAGTAATACGTATTTAAACATGTTATAACACATTTGTAGTGGGTGTGACACACCTAACAGTCACCAATATTGTAGTTCCAACCGCTAAAATGGTGGATGCCTGACCTCACATATAGGACATTTGGAACCTACTGCTGCCGATGGAAGGCGACCGCAGTGGGCGCAGCCATACGCTAACAATGGTGATTGCGACGGTCACGGCCCAATGGCTATGTCCGTCTCCTCAATTTCAGCTGCTGTTTGCCACTTCTGGGAGCAATCATGCCAGTCCAAGCAGGTGTGAAGACCCCTGCCTTCTCCCCAGAGGAGCTGGAGAAACTTGTTGAAGAGGTCCTTCCCATGTATGGTCAGCTCTATGGCTCACCAGAGGAACAGGTAACTATCTCATGTACATATTTTACTCTGCTCAACACCATCCTTTCCATTTCTGCAGGCTACAATGTGCCTCTGAGTCCCGTAGTGAATTCAAATTACTGTTGCTGCACCCATTGCTGCCTTGCGTGCTATGCTGGTGGGGCTGCTCCACTTGCAAGTCTGAGAGTGGTGGATATGGATAGCGACTTCTACCTGCGATATTACATGAGCCATAAGGGAAGTTTGGTCACGAGTTCCTTGAGTTTGAGTTTTGTCCAGATGTGAAAGTAAGATATGCCAACAGCAGCAATTACAAAAATGATGTCATTATCAGAAAAGAGGCCTATGTACACAAAAGTGTTATGGGAAAACTAAAGCAAATTATTGATGACAGTGAAATTACAAAGGAAGATGATGCTCTCTAGCCACCACCTGACAGAGTAGGACGTCAGGAACTTGACTTTGTGATTGGAGATGAACACGTTTCTTTCACCAACTCAAATATTGGCTCCCTTATTGATGTAAACCAATCAAAGGACCCAGAAGGCTTTTGAGTATTTTACTACATGGTGCAGGACCTCAAATGTATCGTCTTCAGTTTAATTGGCTTACACTTCAAGATCAAACCAATCTAAATATTCTGTAAATGTTATCATTTTATGTTGTTGTGGGGTGGGCTGGGATTTCCTTCTATTTTTTGTTTGCCAGTCTAAAGCCTTTTATAAATGTTTTTGTATTTTTTTTTACAAACCCCAAATTAATCCTTTAATAAAAATGCTGTTGCAACATTTTGTGGTCCCTACATAGGACAATCATAATGAATTGTGGTGCACTGTGCTTTTTGTACTTAACATCATCATTGTGATGTGTGATAAGCCCTAGTTTCTACTTGTGTTGCATGCACCTATCTATGCATGTATACATTTCATGGTACCTATGATATATTTGCTAGTCAGATTATGGTAAATTTGCAAATACATTTATAGGCTTTACAGCATGAGCTGTGTATATATGCTGTAAAAAGCATTTGAGGATGATGTTAGCTATGTCTACAGCCCAACATATAAATCATCCCACATCAGGCCTTGCCTTACTGTTGTCTGGGAGCTCGCTATACCTCAGAGACCCCTTCAGAGTGCCACACAACCTTAAGGTCACTTATTGGATGGCCACAAGATGTGCTTTTATGTCTTCAATTGGTGGAAATGTGATGTTCATGTGGGATCAGTATACTCAGCCTGCAGAGAGAAAGGCCTGACAATGGGTTGTGCCCAGTCTGTGTCATGGTCCAGGTTGGGTCAGAGTTAGTCTTAGGCTAGAGTTAAGTTGGACTTAGTCTCCCTATAGACGTGCTGATCCTTGGATGCTCGCAAAAGGAGTTTATTTTAACCAATATTAGCCCGGATTGCTTTAGTTTGGACTGTATCTGGAATCGTGACTGAGGTAACCCCCGGACCTGACACTTCTTTCCATTGATCCACATTGTCAATGTGTGACATTTCCTAATGACAGGCCCCTTACTCCCACAGGTCTGTTGCCACTTTCCATAAGTCATGCTTGCATTGTTCAGGTCTATTGCACAAGTGACACACATTAACAGTGCAGATAGTTGGTTACTTCTCAAGTGATTTTGATATGTGAATCACCTACCTTGTTACATTCAACCAAACAAACAACAAATACAATGATATGTTGAATGTCATCCATGTAACAGTGCCACATATGGCAATAGGTGTGTCCAGTGATGGCAGTACATACCACACAAACTCAATCAGACGTAGTATGATATCTCATTAAGTAGTCCATATGTCCACACATCCCCAGAGAGGAAGCTCTCAGTGACAGACATGCTGTAAAGGTGTCTATGCAAGTAATGCACAAGTAGTTTACCCTTCAAAAGGTCACAATGGTGTGTTGTGTTTAATAGTAGCTCACATCACAATACCTGTAGGATGGCCCTGGACTACATGATGTTAGTGGCCTGACTTAGTCTGTGTAGATCATGACTAGGGTTGGGGATAGTGAGCAGATGACAACAAAAGTGTGTATTTATGTTTTTGTAGTGCTTAGCATGTGCGTATTGCACATGTAATGTGTTTACTATTGATTAAGACTTGTGTATACAAAATGTGTGTCAACCAAACAGATATCCTAAAACTTGCAGTTATAACCTTTTTCTTCATCTATTGCAACTATACAGGTCAATGCCTATCAGAGGCAATCCATTTGGAAAGCCATCACCTGGAAGGTGCAGACCCTGGTGGTCTATCGCCAGTGCAGCATCAATTGCAGGAAAAGGTGTGAGCAACTGAGGCTATGTTGATGTGGATAGGCCTAGTGGATTTATTAAGGTTCATTCACTGACTGATGACATGCATCAGCGAATAACATGCAGAAATGTAGGGATCATATGTGAGTGTTTACACTCAGTAATACAATGGAATTTGTGTTTTTGAGACAAAAAGGTACTGTGATGTGCCTTCCCATTAGGACACAGGTTAAATCACCACTTCATGTAATGGAGATTCCCTGAGCCTCAACAACATTCAATGGTCTATTGGCTTTTAGGTATACAATGTAAGAATGGTGTTCTAACCAGTACCAATCTAGAATGGGGATGTTCCTAGGCCTAGCTGATTGATTATGCTGTGAATATGTGTAGACAAATCTCCAAGATATTTGGACCAGATTGTCTTCAAGCTGCTTTTCTCAACTACATGTGATACATAGTGAAGCTACTTAAGTTCAGCTTTCCTGAGACTATTCTGACAGTGGACATATGAGGAAATTTCCATTAAGAAGTGTCAACAGTGTGAAATGAGCATTTCCATGTCACCTTCTTACTGCTACTGTACATATTAGTGCAACAGAGCTGTATTAGTAGACCATCATTTCATCATGATGTGGCATTAGGTATATGCCCATTTGCTGATTGCAGAGTCTTGAGTAAAATCTGTAGGAATTAATTTGTCATTGCCAACAAATTTGATGACATCAGGTTACTAAGGTACACTACGAGAACAAACCTATATAGGGTGATGATGTATCCTATTAGATACATGTGGATGGAGATCTGATAACTTCACTCATGCAATTGGAGCTGTCTGTGGCTATGCCCTTGCTCTGAGCAACTGTTTACAGGTTATGTAGCATGCATGAATGTGCTCATGCCAATGTTAAAGCCTATGTAGTGAACCATGCAGCTGGTAAGATCTGTGCACTTTAGAAATCTTTTGTGCTGATATCTGATGGTCAGGTGTGGTAAAGCAGTTGCAATAAACCAATTTTATATGTCATTTCAGATTCATCTAGGGAAAGCGAAAGAGAAGGGGCCAACATTGTTGGGGACACAGCTGGTCATAGTGGTTCCAGTCGTGAGAGTACAAACATGGAGAGGCCCAGTGACCCTAGAGTGTGAGGGACTGCCATGGAGGACGAAAGTTTGACTTTTCATCATCAGAGTCAACCTCCAGTAGACACTCTTGAGTGAGGCGTACCCCACAGGATTTGTTCCTTGTCATCCATCCCCAGTTCCATCTCCACCCTCCATGTTGCCCACCACCCAGTTGGCCGGGCCCGCTCCCATAAGAAGGGAGCTGTCTCCTTCGCTCCAGGCACCTCAGCGCCCACCCCTGTTATCCCCGCTGCCCTGAGTGAGGAGGCTATTGACCTCCTAGGAACAATTTCTGTGGGTCAGACAGCACTATTGCTTGCCATCCAGGGGCAAGGCACCCATCTGCAACAGTTGGTGGCCTAACTGGAAGACATCCACAAATCTATGTCTGTCCTATAGAGATCTTGGGACCAGTTTTGGGGTAACACCCCATATCATCCAAGCAAGCTTGAATCGAGTTGCAAAGTGAGCAAGGGACTCACATATGGGCACACCCTGCCAACTTAGGGCAAACAAAGGAAACACAAGGAGATGATGGACGGAGCCCTGACGCTTATCAGACACTTACCCCCAGTCACAGATCTGGGTTGAATCCATCATCATTCTTGAGCTCACTTTGCCACCCCATTTCAGACCCAGCCATATGCAAATCAGTCTTGACCCTGTCCCTCATGGGAATAGTCCAGCCCGAACTGCTAAGCCAGGACTTCCCTGGACTGGAAGCAAGCATCCTGGGACCGGTTTTGGGGTAACACCCCTCATCAGCCAGGCTAGCTTGAATCCAGTGGCAAAGTGAGCAAGGGATCCACGTCTGGGCATACTCTGCCAACTTAGGGTGAAGAAAGCAAACACAAAGAGATGATGGATGGAGCACTGAAACATTTCAGACACTCACACCCAGCCACAGACCTGGGTTGAATCCATCATCGTTCTTTAGCTCACTTTGCCATTCCAGTTCAGACCCAGCCATATGCAAATCAGTCTTGACCCTGTTCCTCATGGGAGCAGTCCAGTCCGAACTGCCAAGCCATGTCTTTCCTGGACAAGCATCCTGGGACCGGTTTAGGGGTAACACCCCTCATTAGCCTGGCTAGCTTGAATCCAGTGGCAAAGTGAGCAAGGGACCCACGTCTGTGCATACTCTGCCAACTTAGGGTGAACAAAGCAAACACAAAGAGATGATGGACGGAGCACTGAAACATTTCAGACACTCACACCCAGCCACAGACCTGGGTTGAATCCATCATCGTTCTTTAGCTCACTTTGCCACCCCAGTTCAGACCCAGCCATATGCAAATATGGCTTGATCCTGTTCCTCATGGAAACAGTCTAGCCCAAACTGCCAAGCAGGGTCTTTCCTGGACCGGAAACAAGCATCCTGGGACCATTTTTGGGGTCACACCCCTCATCAGCCAAACTAGCTTGAATCGAGTGACAAAGTGAGCAAGAGACCCACATATGGGCATACCCTGACAACTTAGGGCGAACAAAGCAAACACAAGGAGATGATGGACGAAGCGCTGAAACTTTTCAGACACTCACCACCAGTCATAGATCTGGGTTGAATCCATCATCGTTCTTTAGCTCACTTCCCCACCTCAGTTCAGAACCAGCCATATGCAAATAAGTCTTGACCCGGTTCCTCATTGGAACAGTCCAGCCTGAACTGACAAGTCAGGTCTTCATTGGACCGGACACCAGCGTCCTGGGACCGGTTTCGGGGTAACACCCCTCATCAGCCTGGCTAGCTTGAATCCAGTGGCAAAGTGAGCAAGGGACCCACGTCTGTGCATACTCTGCCAACTTAGGGTGAACAAAGCAAACGCAAGTAGATGATGGACGGAGCCCTGATTCTTTTCAGACACTCACCCCCAGTCATTGATCTGGGTTGAATCCATCATCGTTCTTTAGCTCACTTCCCCACCTCAGTTCAGAACCAGCCATATGCAAATAAGTCTTGACCCGGTTCCTCATTGGAACAGTCCAGCCTGAACTGACAAGTCAGATCTTCATTGGACCGGACACCAGCGTCCTGGGACCGGTTTCGGGGTAATAACCCTCATCAGCGAGGCTAACTGGAATCCATTGCCAAAGTGAGCAAGTGACCCACGTCTGGGCATAACCTGCCAACCTAGGGCAAACAAAGGAAACACAAGGAGATGATGGACGGAGCGCTGAAACTTTTCAGACACTCACCCCGAGTCACAGATCTGGGTTGAATCCATTATCATTCTTTAGCTCACTTTGCCACCCCAGTTCAGACCCAGCCATATGCAAATCAGTCTTGACCCTGTCCCTCATGGGAACAGTCCAGCCCGAACTGCTAAGCCAGGACTTCCCTGGACTGGAAGCAAGCATCCTGGGACCGGTTTCGGGGTAACACCCCTCATCAGCCAGGCTAGCTTGAACCCAGTGGCAAAGTGAGCAAGGGACCCACGTCTGGGCATACTCTGCCAACTTAGGGTGAAGAAAGCAAACACAAAGAGATGATGGACGGAGCATTGAAACATTTCAGACACTCACACCCAGCCACAGACCTGGGTTGAATCCATCATCGTTCTTTAGCTCACTTAGCCATTCCAGTTCAGACCCAGCCTTATGCAAATCAGTCTTGACCCTGTTCCTCATGGGAGCAGTCCACCCCGAACTGCCAAGCCTGGTCTTCCCTGGACCGGAAACAAGCATCCTGGGACCAGTTTAGGGGTAACACCCCTCATCAGCCTGGCTAGCTTGAATCCAATGGCAAAGTGAGCAAGGGACCCACGTCTGTGCATACTCTGCCAACTGAGGGTGAACAAAGCAAACGCAAGTAGATGATGGACGGAGCCCTGATTCTTTTCAGACACTCACCCCCAGTCATAGGTCTGAGTTGAATCCATCCTCGTTCTTTAGCTAACTTCGCCACCCCAGTTCAGACCCAGCCATATGCAAATATGTCTTGATCCTGTTCCTCATGGAAACAGTCTAGCCCAAACTGCCAAGCAGGGTCTTTCCTGGACCGGAAACAAGCATCCTGGGACCATTTTTGGGGTAACACCCCTCATCAGCCAAACTAGCTTGAATCGAGTGACAAAGTGAGCAAGAGACCCACATATGGGCATACCCTGCCAACTTAGGGCGAACAAAGCAAACACAAGGAGATGATGGACGAAGCGCTGAAACTTTTCAGACACTCACCCCCAGTCATAGATCTGGGTTGAATCCATCATCGCTCTTTAGCTCACTTCCACACCTCAGTTCAGAACCAGCCATATGCAAATAAGTCTTGACCCGGTTCCTCATTGGAACAGTCCAGCCTGAACTGACAAGTCAGGTCTTCATTGGACCGGACACCAGCGTCCTGGGACCGGTTTCGGGGTAACAGCCCTCATCAGCCAGGCTAACTGGAATCCATTGCCAAAGTGAGCAAGGGACCCACGTCTGGGCATAACCTGCCAACTGAGGGCAAACAAAGGAAACACAAGGAGATGATGGATGGAGCGCTGAAACTTTTCAGACACTCACCCCCAGTCACAGATCTGGGTTGAATCCATTATCATTCTTTAGCTCACTTCGCCACCCCAGTTCAGACCCAGCCATATGCAAATACGTCTTGACCATGTTCCTCATGGGAACAGTCTAGTGTGAACTGACAAGTCAGGACTTCGTTGGACCGGACACAAGCGTCCTGCGACCGGTTTCGGGGTAACACCCCTCATCGGCCAAGCAAGCTTGAATCGAGTTGCAAAGTGAGCAAGGGACCCATATATGGGCACACCCTACCAACTTAGGGCGAACAAAGCAAACACAAAGAGATGATGGATGGAGCCCTGAAGCTTATCTGACACTCACCCCCAGTCACAGATCTGGGTTAAATCCATCACATTCTTTAGCTCACTTCGCCACCCCATTTCAGACCCAGCCATTTGCAAATCAGTATTGACCCTGTTCCTCATGGGAACAGTCCAGCCTGAACTGCTAAGTCAGGTCTTCCTTGTACTGGAAGCAAGCATCCTGGGACCGGTTTCGGGGTAACACCCTTCATCAGCCAGGCTAGCTTGAATCCAGTGGCAAAGTGAGAAAGGGACCCACGTCTGGGCATACCCTGCCAACTTAGGGCAAACAAAGCAAACAGAAGGAGATGATGGATGGAGCACTGAAACTTTTCAGACACTCACACCCAGTCACAGACCTGGGTTGAAGCCATCATCGTTATTTAGCTCACTTTGCCACCCCAGTTCAGACCCACCATATGCAAATCAGTCATGACCCTGCTCCTCATTGGAACAGTCCAGCCCGAACTGCCAAGCCAGGTCTTCTCTGGACCGGAAACAATCATCCTGGGACCGGTTTCAGGGTAACACCCCTCATCAGCCAGGCTAGCTTGAATCCAGTGGCAAAGTGAGAAAGGGACCCACGTCTGGGCATACCCTGCCAACTTAGGGCAAACAAAGCAAACAGAAGGAGATGATGGATGGAGCACTGAAACTTTTCAAACACTCACCCACAGTCACAGATCTGGGTTGAATCTATCATCGTTCTTTAGCTCACTTCGCCACCCCAGTTCAGACCCAGCCATATGCAAATAAGTCTTGACTTTGTTCCTCATGGGAACAATCTAGCCAGAACTGCCATGCCAGGTCTTTCCTGTACCGGAAACAAGCCATATTACAAGTACATTATATCCTAAGGCACTTGTAATACCGCAGATGGGATATCTGCCACATTTGTGACAGAGTATCCCATCCACCAAACTCTAAATCAGGCCCTTAGTCTCAGAAGTCTTGCCTTCCATTCGGACAAAGGCGAATTCACTAACCTAAATTCTCCAACCTAGGTCCACTTTATCCAAATCAGTCTTGCCATTCAATCGAGCCCTTATTGATATTTTGATAATGCTAGGCAGAATACACCAGATCTGCATATTTTATCTAGACAATTAACACCTTAAAGCCTGGTAGTTCAGGCTTGAACTTGCAAGGTCAATCCAAATTCTTTTCAGAGCAACCCTCCGGATGGGGAGTCAAAAAGCTTGGCCCTCAGATTTCTCAATGCAATATGCCTTTTGGGTAGGTACACCCATGCTTCATGGAGCATGGCTAGAATGGACATCCTGGGTGACCTCAGGACCTCGTTGGAACAAACAATACAATAAGACCAGGACACAGTCTAATATGTTCTGTGTGCCAGCAAGGACACCACAGACTGTATAGGAAGAACTATCGGCACCAGTGTAGTGCTTAGAAGGCATGCCTGAAAGCCATCAACCAAATTTTCAGGGGCCTTGCAAGTGTCGTTGCTAGATTTGTCTTTTGATGGATCAAGGTTGTTTGGTTCAAAGCCGGTTGAGTACTAGACCAATTTAAGCCTAGTTAAATCACAGAACAATATTGAGATTATTGTCTCCTGCCAAGCAGTTTCAACAACAATACTAAAAATTCAGAGGCCATTCTAGAGGGCTGGCTTACAGATATCACCAGCCCTTCGATCCTGTAGTACAGCAGGCTCCATCCTTTTGAGGCAGGATGTGGCAGCAGCTGAGGAAACTCGCACCAGCAGGGATAGTAACACTCCAATTCCTCTTCCCCTCCTGCATTGCCCTCCAAGTCATTTTAGTTTGCACTCACAGGCACAAGACCAGCCAGTGGAAGGCAGGATACTTTATTTTTCCATAGAGATCCATCACATCAGACAGGTGGGTCTTGCAACTTATTCAATGCGGCCACACCCTACCTTTCATCTCCTCCCTACCCCATATTTCTGTCACACCAGGGTGACTTTTAGAGGATCACTCCGCAATCTTGATGCAAGAAGCAATGCTTTCGCTGTCCAAGGGTGCCAGTGAGCTGGTACTGGACTCGGACAGAGGAGAAGGGTGCAACTAGCACTACTTACTTGGGTCAAAGAAAGAAGGAGGCCTTAGGAAAAGACTGTTTCGCCAGCCACTGAATACCTTTTGAAGGAAATAGAGATTCAAATTACTCACTCTGTCTTATCTTCTAGCCACTCTGGATCAAGGAGACAGAATGGTGTCTGTGGACCTGCAGAATGCATACTTTCATGTACCCATCCTGTAGTCCCGCAGGTTTTATTTGCAGTTCCTGGAGGAGTCAGACCACTTTCAACCTGCAGTTCTCCCCTTCAGCCTTACCTTGGTCCCTGGGGTGTTCAGAAAAATGATGGCAGTGATCGCTGCCCACCTTTGGAGGTCAGGGATAAATGTGTTCCTCTAGCTCGATGACTGGCTGCTCAAGGCGGGCTTGCCACAGTCCGTTGTATGCTGGCTGATCTCTAGACATCTTTGGGGTTCTCATTTAATGAGTCAAGGTCCCACCGATGCCCCACGCAGAGGACACCCTTCACTGGGGCTTCCCTGAAACAATGTTGTTCAAGGCTTTCCCACCACTACAGTGAGTCCAGGACATATAGGTTATGATCCCAATATTTCCAGCTCAATCCTGGGTCTTGGTAGGATTTATATGAGGCTTCATGGGCTAATAACCTTTTGCATTCTACTCATCCAAAAACCAGAAGGCATAAGCAGGCCATGTAGTGGTACCTCAGATTTCAGTGAACCCAGCATCAGGCTGCCTCTCCAACTCCATCCAGATCTCTGAGAGGACAGCCCAGGAACTCAGTTTATTCTGTGGTGGCAGAAAAATGCCAAACTGACCTGCAACTCTTCCTTCTCCAACTAGACTTCATGGTTGTTACAGAAGCATTGCTGCTGGATTTGGGGTCACCTGGGAGAGGTGACGATCAGAGGCCTCTGGTCTCAGACAGACAGCCAGCCCCACAGCAACCTTTGGGAGCTTCAGGAACTCCACTGGCCATGAAAGCCTTTCTGTCATCCATCAAGGGGAGGCTGGTGCAGATCCGAATGGACAGCACGTCTGCGATGTGACACAAACAAATCGGGTAGAGTGGGGAAATGGGTCTTCTACCAGAAGATCTTATGTCTATGTAAGTGGATGATTCAGCTGAACATCTTTCTGGTAGTCAACCATCTGGCTTGATCTCTGAATGCCAGAGCAGATGAGCTGAACAGAGTTCAGCTGGTGGATCACAAGTGACATCTACACCCCAAAGTAGCAAGGGGCATCTTAGACTATAAGGTGCTTCCTAGGTTAGATCTATTCCCCATTGGTCAAGAATGTGCAGTGTCTGAGGAAATACAGGACAGTGTCAGCCCAGGTCATCTTAATGGCCCCAAACTGGGCCAGAAGAGTGTGGTACCAAGAGTTTAAACATCTGCCCTCTGATTGGCTACCACTTTAAGAGGATCACCTGTCTCTGCAACACATAGGATACCATACACCTACATCCATGCCAATTGATCAGTGGCACATTAATTCTTTTAATATGCTGACTAATGTGATTGATGTCTTTCTTGTTACCAGACACCCTTCCATGAAGTCCACCTAAGCTGGGAGGAACTTGTTGCCTGTTGTGCTGCCTGACACACAGTTTTTCAGCATGCCAAGCTATTAAAGGTTTTGTTATTTGTTCATTTATCGGCATAGCATGGCCTTGTGGTGGGCCTTATGAAAGATTATTTATCAGCCCTTTTGACCTTTTTGTGTGTACCTTATCAACCTTCAAATTACAGATTGTGATGTGTCTGATGAAAGGTTTGACTCACATGTTTCTCCCAAAGGCATTTGCTATGCTGCAATGGGACTTGAATTTAGCGCCAACATTTCTCATGTGCACAACCTTTGAGCAATTGCAACGTCACTTGATGCAACTTCTGATGATTGAGACTGTTTTCCTCATTGCTGTCACATCAGTCTGCCGCATGAGTGA
Organism: Calotriton arnoldi; assembly: GCA_963921515.1. NCBI lineage: Eukaryota > Metazoa > Chordata > Amphibia > Caudata > Salamandridae > Calotriton > Calotriton arnoldi. Next base: position 1,078,740 of record CAWUFW010001945.1, on the reverse strand, counting down.
ACTGCTGGTACTTTTGTTACAACTGCCACACACCACCTTTTTAGATCCGGCGTTAGCCAAGACCTTTTGGTTTTACTAAAATAATATGCATGATATACTTAAATGGACTTTCAGCCACCTCTCATCACTCATTGGTTGGTAGTGGTGTCATTCCCTTTTTGCTTCTGCCTACTACAGCACACAGCAGGGGGCAATGAGGGTGCCTACTTCAGCCTCTGGCTAACATCACTTTGAGGGATTGCATTTTGCTCTTTCACAAGGTGCACATCCATGTACAAGGAGTTCCCTTCACTCCCAGGGTTGCCTAATGTGATAGTAGGACACATTTAAGGTGAGCACATGGCACATTCTAACTTTATCAGATCCTGTCTCCTTCAAATGCTGTGTAAATTCCTTTTGAAGTGGACTGCTGCTATTTCACAGCATACCATATTGTGTTCCAGGACTCGGGTTCACCAAGGTTCTTTGATGAACTTTGTCCAAAAAGAAAACCAAACTTTATGGTGCTTAATTTGCAGCACACATCATTTCATTTAAACATAGGTGGGGTGTAATTTGGGTTTTAGTATCCAGGTGCATTATTTATTCGAAAGCCACGCAGCACAGAAAGTCACCTTGCTGCGCTGTGCTTCGTGACAGGGAATGGGCAGGAATTTGCCATATTTTAAAGAATACTGCACATTCCTGCCTTTGTCCCTGCGCTGGGGCCATTTTGGCTGCCTAGCGCAAATGCAGGCACCCTTGCACCGTGGTGCAAGGGTGCCTGCCTTGTAAGGAGGATTGTTTTTGTGCAGGAAGGGGCACATTCCTGCACAAAAACATTCACCTGAGGCATTTTCCTCTTCTGCAGCACACATAGAAAGAGGAAGTAATGAGGAGAAATTAAGATATTTCTCCTTGTTACGCCTCACCTGGGTAGATGTATCTTTTGGCGCATTCCCAGGTCTACCAGCAATGGTAAGTCTGGGAATGCGTCAAAACCCATGGTAGTTGCTTGGGAACACCCACGCAAAGCCCATGGAACGCCTTCCCAGGGCAGAGTAACATAACACAGTGCCTTGTGCTGTGTTCCGTTACCCTGGATTTATGAAGCTACTCAGGGCAAGGCAAGGTGGCTTTGCCTGGCTTCATAAATTGCATTTTGGGCTTGGTTGTGCATGCACCACATTGTGTGGTGCAAGACTGACGCAACCCCAGTCATAAATGTGCCCCCCAATATTTTATGCTGTGAACCGTCTTTCCTTCCTTCTTTCCATCTTCTTTCTTACTTTCCATCTTTCTTTCTTTCCTTCTTACTTTCTTTACTTTTTGCTTTCATTTTTTTCCATTTAACTTTCCCTCTTTATTTCCTTCTTTCTGTATTTTTTGCCTTCTTTTTTACTTCTTTATTTATTTTTTGCCTTCTCTCCTTTCTTTTTTGCCTTTCATTTTTCTTTCCTTTTTTTTGCCTGCTTTCCGGTTTTCTTTACTTTACTCCTTTTCTTCTTTCCTTTGTTCTTTCCTCTTTACCTTTTTATTCATTTTTCTCTTTTTCCTTCTTTCTTTCACTCTTGCCTTCCTTCTTTCCTTCTTTCTTTTTTGCCTACTTCCTTTTGTTCTTTCTTTCCTTTGTTCTTTTTATTTTTGCATTATTTACTTATTTCTTTCTTTCCTTCCTTTCTTTTTGGCATTCAATCCGTTTGCTTTCCCTTTTTACACCTTTACTTCTTGCAATGTTTACTTTTTTCTTTTTCTTTTTTTTTGCCCTTTTCCTTTTTACTTGCCTCCTTTCTTTTCTTCTTTCTTTTTAAATTCCAACCTTCTTCCTTTCCTTCTTTTTTCCTTTCTTTCCTTTCTTTTTTGCCTTCTTTCCTTTTTCTTTCTTTTTCTATTTGCCTTCTTCCCTTTGTTCTTTCCTTTTGCCTTCTTTCTTTCTTTGTTTATTTCTTTCTTTTCATCTTTCTTGGTTGACTTATTTTCTTTTTTCTTTCCTTCTTCCTTCTTTTTTGCCTTTTTCCCAATTTCCTTCTTTCTGTCTTGCTTTCTTCAATATTTGTTTCCCTCACTATCTTCCTTCCTTTTTTCCTTTCTTTTTTTGCACTTCTTCCTTCCTTTTTGTCTGCCTTTCTTCCTTTTTGTTTGTCTTCTTTCCTTTTTCCATCCTTCCTTCCTTACTTTCTTCCCTTCCTCATTGCCTTCTTTCTCAAAGGAAAGGCTAGCAGCCAATGCTGATGGCTTTTTTAGATGTGTGTTAGCCAAGACCTTTTGATTTTACTAAAAGTATGTTTAACACAGTTATTTATAGGGTTTTCAGCCAGACTTCATGAATTAGTCTGTGATTGTGTCATTCACATTTTTCTTTCACCCACACGAGCATACATCAAGGGACATTATTAGCCCACTTCAGCCATAGATTTACTTCATTATGAGTTACAGCATGACGCCCTTTCACAAGGAGCACATCCACACACAAGGTAGTACCGTTCAGTGCCGGGTGTACCATGATAGTGTTTACTTTTTTGAGACCTGAAAAACCCTTTTGCCTTTAGCCATTGTTTTCTTTGAGAGTTAATGAGAGCCCACCAGCTTCCCAAACAGTAAAGTTTTGCAAAAACCAACAAAACAAAACAAGAATTGCTAAAAGGCTGGTGGCCAAAGCCTGACAGCAGACCTATTAGCTTTGCCAATGCTTGTTCCCATGAGTGCCAAGGACTTGGAGGGGCCTTCCTATCAAAATGTGTGATTTCTCATTGGTTAATCGGTTACTCTGACAACGTTTTTATCTGTAACTCACAGCTCTCATAAGAGGACTAAAGATTCCATTGTCTCAAATATTAAAGGGCACTGAGGTTCCACATTGCCCAAACAAAGGATCATCATGTAGAAATTAGCTCTTTGTAGGGTTTTCTAGCACAAAGAAAGGGAAGGCAGGGAAGAAGCTAGTCAAGCTGGATAGTCCTCTACATCAAAATCTGTTGCGCGTTGGCCAAGAAACAGCCTCTTGAAGGTCTGCAGGCTCATTCCATTTGAGCCAAGGCATATGGTGGCACTGGTTGAAGCAGTATTGGTATAGGACATCTGTAAGGCTGCAATATGGGCATTGGTGCATACTTTCATGACTGCCTGATGGTCAGGTCTGGCTGAAAGGTCCCTTGCTCCGGTCCAGCAAGACTTTATGGTCCACTCCCAAGACCCCTGTCATTTTGAAATTTACAGCTTTAGTATTTATTACTCTAAAAATATGTCCCTGGCTGCCCTTCCATTCTGACAAGTGTACTCCTGAACATCATAATAAGGTCCCAATTTTGTTCTTTCATCAACATTTCATAAGACGCTCCCCGTCTGAGTGTAGAAGGAGAAAGATTGAAGTGACTAATGTCAGCGTGAAGGGGGGGCACTGTCACTGCTAGAGCAGGATAGAGTCACTGCAAAGCCACATACTGCCACCTTCCAGTGCGCTGGAACTTTGCTGGAAATTGTTTCTGGTTTAGGTCTGGCACTTGAGAATGTTCTAAAGGTGAGGAATCTGCAGTTAGATATCTACCAGAAAAAATGTTACAGATGGTAAGTAACTTTTTCTTCGTTCAGGAGTTTTCTGTACTCTGCATCGTAGTGAGCAGTTTGTGTTTTTCTTTTCAGATGATGACGATGAGTTTAAAGTGTGCGTGGGGGGGGTTAAAATATCAAACTGGTTATGGAATACGGCATTAACTTGATTTTGCTCAGCCAATTTCTCATGAAATGATTTATTTTCCGTTGTAATATGATGTTATGTTCTGGTGAGTTGGGTATTACTGTAGAACGTAATATTGTATGATAAGATAATGACCTAGTGATATAAAATCTAGAGTCAAAGCTTAAAAAAAAATATTGGAAGCATTATTTGTTGGACGTCATAAAAATGTCCCTAGGCACCCTATTTACATGTGCCCATATAAAAGTGGCTTATCTGGTAACCAAATATTTTTATTTCCAAAAATCAAGATGAATTGATGGTTCTGAACGCATGGGGGTCTTTTGATTTTGCATTTGTCTGATTTTGTCAGTTCTTTGGCTGTTACACACAAGCTAATGTGAAAACGTGCCATACAAATGTACACTATCTGTAGGAAAAAGTGATCCTCAAGAAATAGAAACGCACAGAAGCGGTCAGCTTGGAGACAGGTTTATTTTCATGTTGCAGGTTCCGGGGTCAGTGCGAGAATGCCGCTGGCCCAACAATATATACCCGCCAAAGCTTACACACATTCAAAAGATGCCACAGGACAAGGACCGAGATGCTACTCGGAACAGAGCGTGACAGTCACGAGCTGCGATGGGAGATCGCGCCCGTGACAGTCACGCTCCATGCACACGACACACCTCCCCCTTAACGAAAAAAAAATATACAATAAATAAACCAAAACAATGGAAATGGAAATTTCAAGAGAAGAAAAACACACACTACTTCATGATAAAATCCTTGAATCTGGCAGGAAGACGATGGTCACGCGTAACCCTGGTGGAAGTACTTTCGTGGTCAGTGAGGGGAGACTTATGGTTTCTCAGATCATCACTGGACGTGACATCAAGAAACACATTGCTTCTGGAATCTTCATGAGTAATTGTTGCACCCTTGAACAAAGATATTCTGTTGAGATTCCAAACACTCCCACCCTCAACCCTTAGAGCATTTCTAAAAATTTCAATAACTCTTTTAGTAGCCGACCAAATGGAAAGACCCTTACAGACTCCCTCTTTTTTGTTATACGTATTAAATCACCAATTGCTACTCTTTGCTTACTCACGCTGCCTAATTTTCTCTCCATGAGTTCTTTCATTCTCTTTTTGTAAACATCAACTCTGTTCCGAACTAATTCATAATCTACACAGGAAAGATTTTGGACCCCCATGTTTTTTTTTAACCACCAAGGAACTAATTTGGTGCTTGGTCTACGTCCTCTTAAAAGTTCAAAAGGACTAACTAAAGTGACAGAATTAGGAGAAGTCCTGTAGGCTACTAATATGGATTGTAGAGCGTTGTGCCAATTTAAACCACCCTTAACTGATAACTGAATAGCCTCCTTAACAAAACGGTTAAAGCGCTCCACTTGGCCATTGGCCTCAGGATGGAAAACAGCTATCTTCCTATGGGTAATACCACACTTCTCAAAAAACAAACCCATTTCCTTGCTAACAAACTGAGGTCCATTGTCTGAGACAATTTCCTGGGGAATGCCTTCTCTACAAAAAACATCATCAAGAAATTCTATAACACTTTGTGAAGTAACTTCCTTGACCATCTTGACCTCTGGCCATTTCGAGTAGTAGTCTATCAAAACAATGCCGAAACACTCATGTTTGGGTAGAACATGAAATGGGCCAATGATGTCCAACCCTAATTTTAACCATGGACCGGTAGGAAAATCCACAGGGTGGGGTTCAGGTCGCATCACAACAGCTGATTTGTCACTGTTTGAACATTTGTCACATGTGCGCACGAAATGCTCAACAGACAAATCGATGCCAGGCCACCAAAAACTTTCTCTGATACGTCTCCTGGTGAAGGATATACCTAAATGCCCTTCGTGTGCAATTCCCACAATCTTATTTCTTAAAACAAAAGGGGGTATGACTTTGTCACCTCTCATAACAAAACCATTCTCAATAGCTAATTCATCCTGAATCTTAAAATAACTCATAACATCTCCTAATACTTTTCTTTGGTCTGGCCATCCTTGGATAATGTAACTCTTGATCTTTTTTAATTCTTCATCCTTTTCCATTTCTAAAACCCAAACATCTTCACTCAAAATTGTTTGTTCACCATACAGTAAATTCACATCATATGTGGTGAAAGCGACTTCACACTCTTCCTCATCAGTATTTGTTTCACTTGTGATGGATAATCTGGACATGCAATCGGCATGCATGTTTGCTTTCCCCTGCACGTACTCTATCTTGTACTGGAATGATTGCAACCTTGAAGCTAACCTAGCCAGACGTGCTGACATAGAGCGTCCTCCTCCTGGAGCCAAAAGGAAAACAAGAGGTTTGTGATCGGTCTTGATAATAAATTTTGTCCCCCATAAAAAGGTTCTAAAGTGTTCAGCCCCCCATACACACGCTAGTAGCTCTCTTTCTATAACCGAGTAGTGCTTTTCCGAGTCTTTTAACACTCTGGACGCATATGCAACAATCCATTCCTTACCATTATCTCTCTGTAATAAAACACCCCCAGTCCTGTGTTGCTGGCATCAACCATAACAATACAACTTTTTCCGGATACAAAAGGTTTAAGACATGGAGCATTAACAATGAAATTCTTCAAATTTTCAAAAGCATGGGACATATCATTAGACCAACAAAACTTAGCATTCTTTTTAAGAAGACACCTAAAAGGGTCAATTTTTGAAGAATAGTTAGGTATGAATTTTGCATAAAATTCAGTTAAGCCGAGAAATGCTACTAGTCGTTCTTTAGAGTCTGGCACAGGAGCATTGATGATGCTTTCAACATGTTTACGTTTGGGTTTGATTCCCATTCCACTGATGGTATGTCCAAGATATTCCACCTCCGTTGCTTTAATTTTGCATTTATCCAGGCGGAGGGTGAGGCCCTTCTTGAACAAAGCGGCTAAGACTTTTTTTAAGTTATGATCATGTTCCTCATTGTCTTTGCCGTATATTAAAATGTCGTCTTGGAAAGCGATGGCGCCTGTCAAACCTTCCAAAGTGTCTTTCATTAATCTTTGGAAAACAGAAGCTGCACTGGCAAGGCCAAAAGGCATACGGCAATATCTAAAAAGACCTTCTGGAGTGATAAAAGCTGTTACATTTTTTGATTCTTCAGACAATGCAACCTAGTGGTATGCGCTGGCTAGATCAATGCACGAAAATACTTGAGCACCAGCCAAAGTTGATACCAGTTCGTGTAAATTGGGCAGAGGGTGGGCATCCACCCAAATAACATTGTTTAAACTGCGCAAGTCCACACACAGTCTCAATTCGCCAGAAGATTTAATTGAAATAACAATGGGAGAAACCCATGGAGATGATTCGATAGGTTCGATGATGCTTTTTTCACATAGATCCTTAAGCAAATCTTTTAACTTATTTCTGTATGAGATAGGTACGTTTCTTACCTTATGACGAACTGGTATTGCGTTCTCATTTAGCTTTATGACATGCTCGAACCCCTGATATTTCCCAAGTTTCTCACTAAATACATTGGGAAATTGTTCAATCAATTCTTTAATATAGCTCGAATTTAATTGATGGGATGCTTTTTTGGAAAAAATGGAGTAAACAGGAGGATCAGCGTTAGGATCAAGTCTAATTCCTAATTTCTCTTGATGGGGCCATCCTAATAAGCATTGTCCTGATTTGGCAACATACATTTTACAGAATGCATGACGTCCCTCGAAAACTAAATGAGCCCAAAAAAACCCCATTGAATCAATTTTGTGTCCTGTGTAGCCACTAGGTGACACATCAGGTAAAAGAAGAATTCTGTTTGGCCAATTGTTCTGAAAAACGTCAGAAGATATAATAGTGTAACATGCACACGAATCTACTAAGAATTTTAATTTTACATCATCTACAGAAATGGAACAGGAGGGAAATTTTGTGAAACCAGCCTCTCCACAAACATTGATGACAGTGTTAATTTCATTTCCTAAAGAATCATAAGAATCATCATAATCTTCTGAGCTTTGTATGTAGTTGACTCTCTTAGGCAGAGACTTACAAAACTTCGCAAAATGCCCTCTCCTATTACATTTAGTACAAATTTTCTCGATGGCGGGACACATTTTGAAATTAGCTAGGTGTCTATTACTCCCGCATCTGTAGCACAGCAATTGTGAATTATTTCTATCGCAATTTGGGTTCCTAGATCTATTGTCAAATCTTGCCACATAGTCATTTCTGCGAGGAAAAGGTTTTCTTTGTTTGTCATATTCCTTATTATCCTTACTAACGTTGGATTCCTTATTATCCTTACTGACATTAAATACATCTCCTTTGTCATGCCCCCTTATTTCTTTAACAAATTTTTCGGAATGTTCAATGGATTTAGCAATATCAATTGCTGCGTTAAGGGATAAATCAGAGGTGGTCCATAACCTTTCTTGGATTTTTTTGTTATTAGTTCGCATTAGGATCTGGTCTCTAAGAACTTGCCCATAGGATATATGCTCGAAATCACAAGTAACCGCTAGGGACCTGAGTGCAGAAACGAAATCTTCGATTGACTCATCTGCATGTTGTTTGCGTGAATAAAATATAAATCTTTCCATAACTATATTTTTCTTTTTCCCAAAACGTATATTAAGTTGTAAAGAGGCATACTGATAAACATTAATGTTGCCAGGATTGGTTAAGACAGGTAAAGTTGTAAACTCTTTTAATCCAATGCCCCCTAAACAATGTTTCAAAAGAGAAAGTTTCCTCTCTGGTTCACAATCTACTCCCTCTAACACTTCCACATATGCTAAAAAAACTGGTTCCCAGACTTCCCATGTCATAGGAGGTTCACCTGGAGAAGTGAGAAAGGGAGGAGGGGGTAAAATGCCTGACATGACTTATATGAAATGACAGTAACTTGTATAAATACACAGTGTGTGTATCACTGAGGATGCACACGTCAGAATAAATATGTGGGAGTCCTTCGATACAACCATACATAAAGAATACTTTAGGTTCAGAGGTGTGCTTGTCACCGATGTGCAAGCGCCGATGTAGGAATAATTATTCCAATCATAAATGGAAAGTACCTTATGTTCACTGGTGTGCTTGTCACCGATGTGCAAGCGCCGATGTAGAAATAAGTATTTCCCGTTGTTGGGTAGTGTAACAAAAATAAAGATGGCTGCTTGTACGTTGCACGCAAAGGCGTGTATGAGCGTGATGACGTTGCACGCGAAAGCGTGTTGAAAAAGAGTGACTTTGCGCACAGACACAGTGAGAAGAAACGTGATGGCTGTGAGAAGAATCGGGTTCCAGAATCTCCAGGTATGTGTATTCAAATTTACACACGGTACTCCTTGGTGCCAATGGGTCCAACAATTCCCAATGGGTAAACAGCAACTGACAATTGGTCACGGCCAAAATAAATTCTCTTCGTGAGTGAGAATTGTCCAAACCTCTTGGAAACGAAAGAAAAAATTTTGCTTGCAGGAAACAAAACAAAAAAAATATGGCTTAGCTTAAGGGCAATGGATCCGTGCCCGCTCGTCACCAGTGTAGGGAAAAGTGATCCTCAAGAAATAGAAACGCACAGAAGCGGTCAGCTTGGAGACAGGTTTATTTTCATGTTGCAGGTTCCGGGGTCAGTGCGAGAATGCCGCTGGCCCAACAATATATAACCGCCAAAGCTTACACACATTCAAAAGATGCCACAGGACAAGGACCGAGATGCTACTCGGAACAGAGCGCGACAGTCACGAGCTGCGATGGGAGATCGCGCCCGTGACAGTCGCGCTCCATGCACACGACACAATCAGTTACTAGGCATTGACATTTGTTGCTCACTAGATGCCTCATTGTGAACAGTTTTACAATTCATTCTGAACCATATCCTTGGATATTTGATGTTGGATCTGTGTGGTGCTGTGCATAGTGTGCACAACACACTGCATATTGATCTCAATTAGAAGCATGCATGATGGCACCAACCTTAAGCAAAGAAAAGACATGATTGACACACAAAATCATCAAACTTGAAGAAATATTCGGATACAAGGTGTTTTTTTTTTTTTCGTTTTCTGAATCTCTGAGGTGACGGCATGGATTAATCTTGAGATTCCAACTATTTGACCCAAAAGAAAACAGCTAAAACACTTTCAGAATAGAGCTCAGTTTGATTTTTTATTTAATTCTCCAGCCAATGAAATCAGTAAAAGCTGGTAGAGAGTAACAGCCTCAATCAGTTTCAATTGCACGTCATCGAAATCTGCAGATTGAAAACAAAAATTAGCTGGTAATTACAGACCATCATATTCTTGACAACAAAACATATTCGGTGTAACAAGGTAAGGTGTTTTGGTCTGTGCCAATCTTGTGTTGAGTACCAAGGGGCATATTAACAATAGACAGTGATAAAATATCGCAAAGCGCGCTTAGCGCTTTTTTATTTATCGCCGTCTATCACTGGAATTTATCGCCCGCTTAGCGCGTTATCAACAACGCGTATCACCGAGGCGATAAAAATTCCAGCGATAGCGGGGATATTGCCGTTTCCCATGGAACAACGCTGGTTTTCCAGCGATGTTCCATGGAAAATGGCGATAACCTTGCTGATACGACCCTGTGGTCGTATCAGCATAATCCACCCCCAATGACAGGTATAGGTAAGTCAGCATTTTAGCAGACGTTAGGTTTCGGCGAAAACCGCGGTTTTCGCCAAAAACTAACGTCTGCTAAAATCCTGGGGCCACCTTGTAAATATCGCGATGTGCATTTAGTGATATTTAACAAGGTAGTCCGTCAGGGGTACGCCCAGTGACGCCCACTTTGCATCTCATTAGAGATATAAAGCGAGGCGTCGGCAAAACGGCTGCTAACATGCGCTAATGGATGTTAGCACCGGCTTGCAAATAGGGCGAAAACATTATCTCCGCTTTTTTGGCTTTTAAAGATAAGGCCCTTGATAATATGCCCCCAATTGCGGTGAGGGTGCAGTTCAGCTGCTGTATTATGTATTTTGTGGGTTAAATATTTTTATTATCATTTTCAGAAAATGCAAACAGCCTGTGCCGACCATCACAAGCCTAAAAATATCCAATGTAGTGCATCTGTATGTATTCAGTTAACATCTATAAATTCCAAATAACAGTATTAGCCTCCCTTAAATCCTCCCCAAACGTGCCCCCATTCCGTCGCCATTCCTTTAGATGTCCACGACAACACTCATCTGATCTGGAGCATAATTTGTCCTCCTACCGGTCTTTTATGCGTTCCTAATAACTACCCAAATTTGGGCTTGATCCATCAATTCTACTGATCTGATCAAGTCATTTAAAACACTCTCATGAACCTTGGACAAGTGATCCCCTACAGTGTAGTTGCCAAAATATTCACATATGGTTTCCAAGTTTTTGCAAATTGTTCTCCCTTCCCTTCCACTTACATAGACATTTTCTCCATTCCAATGAGCCCCCAATTCTTGCTCAAGCATGTCCTATAATTGGGTACCTCAGCTCTACCCCACATACCCAGCAACGCCTGCATACCTTCACAGAGGGGCAGAGTAATCAGACACCACCTCAGGCAATGTGCAGTGTATGATAAATTGTCTGACACCCCCAAAATTATGTAATACGGCAATCCAATCAATGTAGTGTTAAGCATTAAGGTCCCCATTTACGGGATTTTGGCGTAAGGCAGCGCAGCAAGGCACGTTGCTGTGCTGCCCTACGCGAAAGTGAAAGGGACGAAATGCACTCTATTTAAGCAATACAGTGCATTCCTGCCCTTTCTCCCTGTGCTATTGCTCCTTCCTGCACAAAAACAGATTGCAGCACACATGACAAAGAGGAAAAAATGAACATATTTCTCCTCATTACACCTCATCAAGGGAGGCGCATAGATTTGGTGCTTCCCCAGGTTTACATCACTTTGTAAATGTGGGCAGCATCAAATTCCATGGGTGTTTTGTGGGAAACCCCACCGCAATGCCCCTGGAACGCCTCCCGGGCACAGAGTAAGGCGACGCAGCAGTTTGCACTGCATCACCATACTCATGATTCAGGGTGGCTTTGGGTGGCTTCATAAATCGAAATGAGAGCCCTGCACCACGTATGTACCACTTTACCAGTGTAAAAGGGGCGCAGGGATCTCCTAAATAAGCCGCAAGTCTATTTCTTCATGTAGTTCTGCCCATTATGTTATAAGCTTTGGGTATTTCGAGAACAAATTTAATATAGCAAAGGCCCCGTATTTCCACACCCCCTCCAACAGACAGCGCTTCTACCCCTATTCCACCGATGGATCAGTGCGGAGTGTAGTACCAATGTACTGCTATGTTTATGAGGGTTTCTATCATTGCTTCTCTGATTGCACTAGTTGCAGACCTGATGAAAATGTCCTTCCATTTTTTGCCAGTCAGTTATCGCCCCATTTCTTGTTCCCAGTATTTCTGTCCTGTGGTTTCATGGGTTGACGGCATCATATTTATAAATCTAGGACAAAACTCATTTCTCATCGCTAGTATCCATCTCTCAAATGGAGTCGACCATTTATTATATATTTAGTTGTAACTGATGTCTGTATTAATTTATGCAAATGTATACTACAGTGAATTGCAGCGCTGATGGTCTGTTGGGTGTCTGGACCATGTGTAATACCAGGTAAAGTTAAGGGCAGTTTCGAGGCAAAGTTCGGCAACTTTTGGATGCTATTAATGAACAGTGTTGGTGGAGAATTTGTGGAATTAGTAGGGCTCCATCTCTCTTGTGAGTCTGGTGATATCTGTAAGAGTGTCAAAGGCTTCCATGAGAAGGGCAGTTTTTGGGGGATTCTTGTATGTATGTGGGTATGTATGTGGATTTACATAACACAAAACTAGCACCAAACCAATAGGGAGAATTTGAACTAACGGGGACCAGTAGATCAAGGAGAGGGGTGGGTTGATTGGATAGAGGCAGGGAAACAGGTAAACTCAGCGGGTAGGCGTCTAAGTGTTGATGACAGGAGGGATAGAGAGCTTGGCAGGGGGAGCTACTTCAGGCAGGGTTGAAAGAAACAGGTGTAATTAGCTGTGTAGTAGATTCAACTGGTGCACAGTGTGCTTGAGAATCGTAGGCCACTTACATTAGAGTTGTTATACCAGATTTCTTGTACTTGAATCTGAAATAAATGATTAGTTTAGAATTCCCAGACCAAGGTTGTGGCTGCAAATCTAATGGGAAACAGGTTTCCCTTGCTGAGAACACTAAACAGCCTAGCATCCTTTAAGAGATGCATGACATTTAATAAGGCTCTGCTATTTCCCAGACTAGAATGTTGTGGCATGGGGATTATTCACAGATTGGTGGATAGGGTACACTGCCACAAACGTGGTGGAGTACCCTGTCCACCAAACTGATGGTCCATCCTCTCTATTTAGAGTTGAATGATCTGTCATAATTAGGGCAGTGAAGGCCCCCCGCGAAAAACATTTGACTAATGATCCGATGGACATCCAGCCATCATTCTAAATATCTCAGACAATTCGCACCATTCAGGGCAAACCATTTGATGTATTAATTTCCCTGTTTGAGCCCACCAGGAAAACCCTGGTGGCCCCCAACAGATTTTTTCTTTTTTAAATGATCACACATAACCTGGAGGAATTTCCCGGAGAGTATGGCTCATTAGTTTTTGTTTCTCAAATACAAACTCCTGCTTTGAAAGTTAGTTTTGAAAACAAAAAAATTAGCTGAGTGGCCGGATGAAACATGGCGGCTGCTCAGCAAACTTACAATGTCTTCAGAGTAGCCCTCATGGTGGTGGTGGCACCTCTGAATGCACTGAGGTCTGCAGCAGGCAAGCAGAGATCTATAAATATGGCAGGCGGTATTCTGCCAGGTTGCCTCAAGGTATGACTTCCACCCTGCTGATGGATGGCAGGCCACCCACCATAACCCTTAATAACACCCACCGAATGGGCGAATTAAAAAGTAATACTAACCTCTAGAGGTTTCCGAACCAAATGGCCAGACTCTGCTTGAACTAGAAGAAGTCAGATAATAACACGCTGCTTTAAACGCTTCCCAATTTTGCCGTTGTGTATTACACTTTTTCATTGCCCCCTCGTACACAATGTTTTATCTTTTATCCATCAAGGCCATACCATAGACCTATTAAGTTCAATGTTGTTGTTCATTTGCATGCTAAGGAGCACCATTCTTGGCAAAACGATTTGACTAATCAAGGCAGCTTCCATTTGTTTTGAAAAGCAAAGGTGCAGGCCACGCCAGACTCCTATATTTTTCACTGTATTTTGGGTGGCGGTGTATCTTCCAGCTCTGGTGATCCTGGGAAACAGCACATGTTGCCAATGCAACAACTAGAACCGCAGAGATCGTATTGGATCAGTGAGGTGGCCATAGTAACGGTGATTTGTTAACATGCTTCTGATGGGAAGAATTAAATCCATTTCAGGGGAATGTCTGGCATATACAATATGATTACTTAAACCTACTTCAGGCTCTATTGCGTTACCCCATTCTTACCATGCTGGAATGAGTCATCCAAGATGTGTCCCATTTAGTTGCTGCCCTTGATTGTGTCTGTCGCTGTACACAGAAATAAGAGATTTGAATATGTTAGCCCATGTTTTGTCGCCGTTGTACAAAGCTTATAAAGTCCAACTAAGTCATACAAATATCATGTAGAGCTACCAAGAAAGGCTAACTGTAAAAAAACTGCACCTGAAAATGTAATGTTATCAGAAAAGAAACAAACATACAGTAATAGAAATGTATTTACATTTTCCCTAAAATGGCAAAATTAAGATTCAACAATCTAAAATAATTGTAAATCATATTGAATATATTCCCAGAGTGTTCCTTATGCAAAAGCAAACAACTCACCATAAGCATCTAAACAAGCAAAATTATTTGTGTTGAAGAGAGCTGTTAGAGCCAGACACACACTAGTAAATAAGTAAAAAAACAGGTGCAAATAATTTTTGTCTGAGGTCATAATAGCACCTTTGAGATGAGTCCAAATTTCACTCACTCCTGTGTTTGAGCACCCTTTTATCATCAGTTGTAACCTAGGCCCTTATTATGAGTGGTCCATTAATGCTTCAGTCAGGATTTGGATGAGTGTGTGCGCCATCAGGGATGGAGGCCCCATGAGACCAAGACCATGTTATGCCAATAATGAAGATGAATTGTAAAGGTCAGTTTAAGATACGTAGTCAGTCATTTAGAGTATGGCAGAGTGTGTGAACACTATATTCGTTTTATTCTCATTTCCACGCATCCAAACTCACAGTTAAACAACCTTATTTAGAGGTGGAGGAATAGGATGGTTTCCACCAGCAGAGCCTTAGTTTATTTAACAGGTGAAAACTCTGTGGCTGATGGCCTATCTGCACAGCTACATGGTCATATTTTGGTGAGCACTGTGACAGTTCCTATTTAAGCCTCTTCTATTTTCATTCCGTGCTTGCTTTAAGAGTCTGTTATCTCTTTTTAGGAAGTGTGAAGGTTTTAAACACATGCAGAAATGTTGACATCATGCCTGCATGTTATGTATGCTAACATTTTTCATTGTTTTTAGGTTGAGCCTAGCGTTGCAGCGCATGCGCTGCTCGCTCTGCGAGGCATGCAGTAGTCCATTATGGGGAGACAAGCTTCCCTCACTCTCCACCCATATTTTTCATTGGCTTCTGTGTTTGTCCATCCTAAATTCTGTCTTCTGATTGATAATGAGGCTTGTTAGTCCCGCCTTATTTTGCCAAGATGTCATTTGTATCCTTCCGAGGCTACTGGCCCCTTTACTTCGAGGGTTACACTGTACCTTATGAAGCACTATTTTTTCTCGCTCCCCCGCCCGCACTCCTTTGTCCTTGCCTTCTCGCACCCCCGTCTCCCAGCCGCAGAAGCAGAAATCAAAAGTGTAGCGGACGGAAGGCCCGTGACTGGAAGGTAGGGGCCTGGCTGCACAGGGGCCGCCGTCACTGCTACTGCGCAGGAGGAAGTGATGGGAGCCCGGGCCTGCTGCACACAACACCAGCGCCGCTGTTCAGCTGCTAGTAGGTCACTTGTTCCTGCGGGTGCGGCACGGCGCCTCTGTAACGGCGCTTTATCTCTCTTGTTTTGTTGGTAGTTTGTTTTGGCGGAGCCCGGGATTTACCTGGAGAAGGGGTCAGCCTTCGGTTTCGGCTTACAAGACCGATGTTTTGTATAAACTATCTAGGCATCATTTTATAAGTTTATTTTCTCTCAGTCCGATTAGTGGGATTATAATAATAAATAATGAGAAGTAAAGGATTGAGGCGATTTGTGCTGCATAGCTAAATACATATAAGGTCCCAAAGGCGAGACCGAATGCTTGTTAGTTATATATGCTGCCATAGCATCTTGGATGCTCACTGTATTAGCTAACATTTTAATTGTTTTTAGTTATATGATCATATTATCAATATGTGAATTAAGATGACACTTTAATCACCATGTCTGTTTATTCTTGTTGATACTTCAGTGTCTGCAAGTGCTGTTTTGTTTGATAAATATAAGATAGAATTGGCGATCAAATAATATAAAAACTCCGGTATCTGACTATAGGGTAGAGGGATTTTGTGCTAGGACTATCATCCAGAAATCATGCGCGTTTGCAAAGCCAACCAGCCTCAGTCAGAGGTGTAGCCAGCAGCAGTGCAGAGATGTGGTCCGCAGCTTTGCACTGTTTTTCATTCCAGGGCAAAGCTGTGATAGAAAATAGCTGAGTTGTTATTTTCTGAACGAAAACAGGTATGCTGTGTGATCCATCTCAAGAAACTTGAACAACATGCTTGCTATTAACTGCTTCAGCTCAAAATTAGCATAGAACCTATAAATAGATTTAGGATTTTGGGATGTTACGAATTTACTAACCATGTTAGAAATGTTTTGCTGTATTCGCTGACCATAACATACATTGCTTCATTCTTTTTGCCGGCTGTGTGTTACCGTTCATGTTTTATTCACTATCCTAGGGCTTTAAAATAAACATTTCAATGTATACATCCTGTTTCTTAGTGCTATTTTGAGTGTGTTATTCATTGATGAAAGAGGATTTGCTTTACTACTGTGTCCCTGAACGAATCTTGTGGGCTTGTTGATGCCAGAAAACACTTTCTGTGCAGAGTTGGACTGGGACAGAAAAGCTGCCCGGGCACCAAAATAAAAGTGGCCCAAATAAGTGAATTAGTTGGTTAAAAAAGTGGCACATGTTTGCAAATTGGTGCAGTTTTGAACTTGTAAGGCATGCTATATGAGTGTTTTGCAAGGTATGGAGGACTGCATGGATTTGAGCTTGTCGCAGGTAATATTTCCTTTGAAATCAGGGAAATCAACAGTATAAACAGTCTCAGCAGACCCAGCAGCACTATTGCTCAGTGGGTTGTGTATGAGTTGCATTCCAATTGGATTAACTCTGTCCTTGCACCTGGGGGTTAGAAATCCTACTACTGGATGGCAGGCAAAAAATGTGTCAATAGTGATGGTCAGTAATTGCTCTTTCCTTTTCAAAAGCAAACAAAAGTAAAGTTTGCGGAGTGAGCCAAACCAATGTGGTTCTTCTGCAGAAAACTCTTCTGCTTCATAGCAACCACCCAATTAGTATTGACTATGATGCTAGCGAGAGCCCTCCTTGCTTAGAGGGGATTTCACAATAGAGTTTGAGTGGGTCATTTAGAGTTTGGCAGAGTGGAAGCAACACCATAAATTGCCTGCACTCCCACAAAGCTTCTATGTCACTGGGAGGGCTGGTGATGTCCGAGGTACATAAGGTCATGTAGTATGTTCTAAAGATCTCCAGAATATCCAGTGGCTATGTGTGGGGTGTGACGTCAGCATGGAGGATGGCAGATATAGTGTGGGATGCTTCTTGTTGGCAGGAGTATAGGCTAGGATAAAAGGTTAAGAAACACTGCTCAAGAGCTTTACAACTGTGGTCTTAATTAACTAATCAATGTGATTTGGTACAAAGACAGGGACAACTCTTTCAGGTCCTCTCTTCCTACTGAATCTCAATCAGCCGCTGATGAAATTGTGAGAGGTAGAACGTATTTTCTGACTCGCAGTGTGTTATTTGTGTATTGTGACTTGCAATTTTGCTGTTGCAATGATTGTAAAAGGAAGGCTTTCTGACAACAAAAATGCAGAGAACATTGGGCCCAAGGTCTTACTTTATTCCTTTAGATTGCATTTTTGCAACCTAATTTGGATTTAAGTGTGCAAACAGGATTATGAATTGTCTCCAGAATTATTACGCCTTACTTCGTTTGAGGCGTACATTTATGAAGGGAACACATGTAGAAGAAGACCAGTGCAGGGACTTTAAAGTAAGTGGTTGAGAACATTCCTCAAGAAACTGCAATCAATGATGATTATAAAGACATGGGTAGGGTGAATAATTACTAGTTTTCTTATAGCATGAGACTGCATCAGGAATGCTTGCATCATAGCAACATCTTTCACTCAAGCAGTCCTCTTTTCTAAGATCTTGACATAAAGCCCTTAAGGACTGACTCAATTTTGAGTAGGCCCTTACACCATCGTAGATAATGGGAGTTGCCATATTCTCACTTTTATGCAGAACGATTGTCATGTCTGTGACTGTTGCAAATGGTGTCTGAGCTTATCTTTCTAAGAATCATGAAACTGTCAAGTCATTCAGCTGATGACATAGGTATAACATCTGATTTAACATCAGGCTCAGACAAGTGTCTACTCATCACCATGGCAAGTTCAAATAAGGACAAATACAGACATATAGCCAAAATAGCATAGTTGGAATAGAAGTCTGTTCACCTTATATGTTTATAAGGAAATGTCCGGGGCGTACACCTTGATGCACATAATCTATGTCAGATATTCCTAAACTTATGTCAGAAATTCCAATCTCTGATGGGATTTACTATATAAAGACTGGCACTCGACCACTTGGGGGAAGAGGTCCTTTACCCAGATTCTCGCACAAGATGCAGTCTCACCTACTGGCAATGCATTTCAAAGATGCTGCATCTCGCCTGATGCTGATAAGGCTGAGTCCCAGAAGAAGGTAGCTACCATAGCACATGTTTGTCTTTCACAGGGAACACTGCCTTCATGCATCCAATGATAAAGACAACTCTTGCTGTCAGCAGGGTATGCAGTGCGTTGCTTCTCCCTAAAAAACTCTAAATTGCGAGTTGTTCTACTCTCCATGCTCTCCTAGTGTAGCGCATCGAAGTAGGTTTTGAGGTGTTAGGTTTTTTAACCATGTTTGAAATGTTCATTTTGTTCTCGATGTTTACAAAGTGCCTTTTTGCTGGTTTTGTGATATATTGTGTAGTTATTTTAGATGTGCTTAGAGACAGGTTCGTTATGTTATAATAAATGCTTTTAGTTAAATCTGTCTATTCTTCTTAGTCCAATGTGTGTGTGTGTGTGTGTGATATTGTGAATAATGAAATAGGCTTGTTTTTCTTACCACAGTGCCTCTGATTCTGTTGCAAAGATTGTTAATAACTCAAAACAAATAACTCTACTTCAACTATGTTTTGGGTGGGGACTGTGGGGCTACGATAACCTGTCTTTCACATTTAGCGCTGGTGCATTGAACCGAGTTCAACTGTGTTACCTGTGGGTGGGAAAGTAAACCTTGCAGAACTACGTCAAAGTTGTACTTTACACAACAATCTGGACTGCTCTTTTGCTCACCTAAACATGGTATTCTGGGAGATAGCAAATGGCAAGTAAGGGGAAGTTCCTCATTTCCGGTTCTTAACCCGTTTGGTGCTTGCGTCGGCCAATGGCCGTTGCAAGCACTACCTCCCTGCTGCGGCGCACGTCCATTGGCCGTCACCAGGGAGGTCCCCCTTTGAACCTCCGGTGCAAAGCACCGGAGATTGTTTTAAAAAATTTCCCCTGGGAGAGACACAGAAGGCTTTCCGCGTCTCCCCTGCCCCCCTCCCGCCCATTTGTGACGTCAGTGCGCCGCGAGGCGCTCTGACGTCACTGATTTCCCCACCGGAGCCAAGGACAGCCGCTGGTAAGGCCGCGCTCGACTCCGATGGGGAAATGAGGCCAGACGGCCTCCCCAGCTTCAGGGAGGCCTCGTTTGAAAGGGGAGAGTCTCCCTTTCAAACGAGGCCTTCCTGAAAGGGTTTCCTGGCAGCGGATCGCAGCAGCGCAGCGATCCACGGCCAGGAAACCCCCACTAGACACCAGGGATGTCTTTAGGGGGGGTCGGCCCTCGTGGTAATGGGCCCCCCCACCCGGGGGCATATTTTTTTATAACATAACGTTGGCTTTCCTCGGGGGGGGGGGCGCGATCGCCCCCCCCCCAAAATGTAAAAAAAATGGTGGCTAAAATGGCAGGGGGGGTCGGTCCTCCTGCTCAGTGGCCGACCCCCTGTGGGGGCAATTTTTTTTTTAAAGCCATGTGCTTTCCGTGGGGGCCACAATCGGCCCCCAGGGAAGCCATAGCTATAAAAAAAAATAGAGAAAGATATTTTTCTTTAGATATATATATATAGAGAGAGAGAGAGTCTCTTTCTCTCTGTAGATGATATATGTATATATATGTATCTATATACATATATATATGTATACATATATATAAATATATGTAGAGATAACATCTTATATATATGTATGTATATATATATATATATATTCACTGTAAAAACCATAGGTTTCAGGCACGTTATAGTTAGAAATTAGCATTTAAAAACCTTACAAATTCACTGAAAAAACCATAGGTTTTAGGGACAGTTATAGTTAGTTGGACATTGCACTCGTACAAAACCCGTGAAATTCCCCGTTATAGTTAGTTCAGCTAACTATAACTCGCACCCCGCAATGCACTGCTGATGACGTCACATATTACATCACTCATGACATGGTCAGTGACATCACTGATGACATCACTGATGACATCATCTAGTGACTGTGTGTTTCTGTAAAGTTTAAATATTTTTTTATATATATAGGGAAAGGCGTATTGAAGAATGAGTGGGTGTAAAAGTGTCTGTATGGATGATTTAGTAGGTGCGTGACTAACTCTATAAGTGAGTGATTAAAGGTATCTTACTGAATGCATGGGTTAGTGAATAAACTGGGTGAATGTCTGTATCCGTCTGTCTGTTGCTGTGTAAGTGGCTGCATGGGTTTGTGAATAGCTACATGAGTGTCTATATGAGTTATTGATTGGTTGTCTGAGTATCTGTATGGGTGCCTGGGTGTTTGTGTGGGTGGGGTGTGTGCGACTCTGTGCATAGATGTGTGAGTGGGTGATTCACTGGGTGGATGGTTTCAAGAGTGCATCTGTGATAGACTGTATGGGTGGGTAAGTGTGTGTAAGAGTGTGTTAGTGAGTGAATGTATGTCCCAGTGGTACATGTGTGAGTAACTACATATGTGAAAGGCAGTATATATGTGTCTTGGAGTATATAAATAACTATAAGCGAGAGTGTGTGATTGTGAGATTGACTGTATGGATGAGTGTGTGCTTGTATCAGTGATTGTATAAGAGCGTAAGAATGTGCTAGTATTTGTATGAGTAAGTGAGCTGGTGTGTATAACTGTATAGGTGAGTAAATGGCAGTGTGTTTAATTATTTGCATGACTGACTAGGTGTGTGAGTACCTCTATGGAAGAGTGGCGGTGTTTGTGTCTCTATATAGGAGTAGGAGTGCATATGATAGTCCTGTACTGAGTGACCGTAAGTATGAGTGACTGTACGGGTGAGTGAGTGGATGTGTGTGTAGACCTAAGAATCAGTGAGCGGGTATGTAGTTATTGGTGTTGGAGTGTCTATGGTTTTGCGAATGGCAGTCTGTAATTTAGAGTGGGTGTATCAAAGGTTATATTAGGGTGTGAGGAGGTGCATCAGATTATCACGTGGATGATGTCATCAGTGATGTCATCAGTGATGTCATTTGAGATGTCATCAGTGATGTCACTGACCATGTCATGAGTGATGTAATATGTGACGTCATCAGCAGTGCATTGCGAGGCGCGAGTTATAGTTAGCTGAACTAACTATAACGGGGAATTTCACGGGTTTTGTACGAGTGCAATGTCCAACTAACTATAACTGTCCCTAAAACCTATGGTTTTTTCAGTGAATTTGTAAGGTTTTTTAAATGCTAATTTCTAACTATAACGTGCCTGAAACCTATGGTTTTTTTCAGTGAATTTCAAAGGTTTTTTAAATGCTAATTCCTAACTATAACATGTCTGAAACCTATGGTTTTTTTCAGTGAATTTCAAAGGTTTTGTAAATGACAATTTTTAAATGTATTAATTGTTATATTTATTTTTTTGATACTGATTTACTACATTTTTTTAAACTATTTATTTTGAGATATTTTATTTTTTAAATTACATTATACATTACAAAATATACTTTCTCAGAATGAATTACTTTAGTTTAAATTCTTTGCAAATAGGCAATAGACTTTTAAGTACAGTAGTTACAGTTGTTGCAATGGGCAACACAATTTCAAACACAATGCAACATTGAGCTCAATGTGAATTTCTAGTTAAATGCAATTAGTTACTTTATGGATTACTTTTCTAACCACAGGACTGGATCCTAGATTCAGTCCTGGGACATCTCCTGTAAACAGTTGAGTAAAAGCGTTTTGGTTACAGTAGTGATTTTTAAGGAATATTATTGTATTTTAAAAGTTGACACAAACTTTTTCACATAGAATCTATCACCAATGTTATCCTATGGGAGGAAATTCACTTAGCAGGTAAGTAGTGTTATCGTTACTTTTTCTTACTCAGTGGTGGATCCTGGATCCAGCACTGGTGCATCTCCTGTAAACAGTTGAAAGAATGCGTTTAAGTCATACAGGCGATTTTTAAGGAATATTTGTAATTTGTGAAAATCGACACTTTGAAAGTTTTCTGCTGAAAACCAGACAATGGATTCCTATGGAAGGAAATATAAGTTACTGGTAAGTACGGTTAGAATTACTTTTCAGGGTCAGTGCTGGGCTAAAAGATGCAGCACTGGGTTCTCTCCTGATAACAGGTGAGTAAATCGGAATTCGTAGTTCGGCTGATTTTAGAGGAATATTATAAAGTTCCAAAACTCCACACTTGGAAGAATTTCCAAGTGAAACCAGTCAATGTTAGCCTATGGAAGGAAATTCAAGTTACTGGTAAGTACGGTTGAAATTACTTTTCAGGATCAGTAATGGGCTCAAAGATGCAGCACTGAGGTCTCTCCTGATAACAGGTGAGTAAATTGGAATTCGTAGTTCGGCTGATTTTAGAGGAATATTATAAAGTTCCAAAACTCCACACTTGGAAGAATTTCCAAGTGAAACCAGTCAATGTTAGCCTATGGAAGGAAATTCAAGTTACTGGTAAGTACGGTTAAAATTACTTTTCAGGATCAGTACTGGGCTCAAAGATGCAGCACTGAGGTCTCTCCCGATAACAGGTGAGTAAATCGGAATTCGTAGTTCGGCTGATTTTAGAGGAATATTTGCACAATGGTGAAGGAAGGGCGTGGGGCCTGAGGTGACATGTCTGCAAACACGCCCTGTGGCGCGTTTTAAGTTGGAGAATTAATTCCTCCTCAATCCCGAGGGTCCCTAGGGGCCAACTAGCCCACCAGATACCTCTAGTATGCGCCAGAGAGCTGCGTTGCAGAGAGGTGTTCAGAGGCCACTCCCCTTTTTGCACCTCTCTGCAACGCAGCTCTGTGGCGCTTTCTGGACGTACCTGGTGGGCTAGTTGGCCCCAGGGACCCTCAGGATTGAAGGGATTTAATTCCCATCTTAAAACGCGCCACGGGGCCTGTTTGCACACATGTCACCTGAAGCCCCGCCCCCTCCGTTCACCACTGTGCAAACGCGCCCGTGGCGCGTTTTAAGTTGGGGTATTAAGTCCCCTTGAATCATGAGGGTCCCTGGGGTCCAACTAGCCCACCCTGTACCTCCAGTATGCGCCAGGGAGCTGCGTTGCAGAGAGGTGTTCAGAGGCCACGCCCCTTTTACACCTCTCTGCAACGCAGCTCTGTGGCGCTTTCTGGACTTACCTGGTGGGCTAGTTGGCCCCAGGGACCCTCAGGATTGAAGGGATTTAATTCTCCATCTTAAAACGCACCACGGGGCCTGTTTGCACACATGTCACCTGAAGCCCCGCCCGCTCCGTTTACCACTGTGCAAACGCGCCCCGTGGCGCGTTTTAAGTTGGGGGATTAAGTCCCCTTGAATCATGAGGGTTCCTGGGGACCAACTAGCCCACCCTGTACCTCCAGTATGCGCCACAGAGCTGCGTTGCAGAGAGGTGTAAAAAGGGGCGTGGCCTGGACCACCTCTCTGCAACCCAGCCCTGTGGCGCTTACTGGAGGTACCTGGTGGCTAGTTGGCCCCAGGGACCCCCAGTATTGAATGGGAATTATTTCCCCAATTTAAAACGCGCCACAGGGCGCGTTTGCAGAAGTGGTTAAGGGAGGGACGGGGCCTGATGCTCGATCGCGTCATTTTCTTTCTTATTTGTTTTTTACTTTTTGGGGCCCTGGGGACCCCATCCCACAGGACCTGATGCCTTTTTTCTTTTAAAAAAATACTGTAGGGGAAGGGGGCCACGTGGCCCCCCCGTGGCCGATTCCGGCCCCGGGGACCCCATCCCCCGGGGCATGGCCACTTTTTAAAAAATAATTTTGGAGGAGGGGGGGCTGCGTGGCCCCCCTAATAAGGCCTCTATTGGCCCCGGGGACCCCATCCCCCGGGGCCGGCCTTCATTTTTTTTTTTTTTTTTTTTTTTTGGCGAGGGGGGCCACGTGGCCCCCCTCCCGGGCCACTACTTGCCCCGGGGACCCCATCCCCAGGTGCTGCCCCTATCCTTTAGGGTCCGTGGGGGGACCCCAACTCCCCCACGGACCCTGCCGGCTCCCCGCCTCCTGCGGGAGCCGGCATTGCTTTTCCACATGGGGAGCTGCTAAGATGCAGCTCCCCGTGTGGAAAGCAATCTGCTTTGGTTTTTGGAAGAGAGAGCAGGTTTCCTGCTCTCTGTTCCAAAACCAAAGCAGTTTGCTATGACAGGACGGGAGCCGCGAGGCTCCCGTCCTGTCATAGCAAACTTCAGTGTCCCGGGGTAGGCACCCGGGACACTGCAGGAGCCGGCCCTGGGGGTGGCGGTCCCCAGGGCCATCAAGGGCTCCAGGAGGGGCCGCGCGGCCCCCTCCCTCCATTGGCAAAGCCCCGGGAGGTGGTGGTCCCGGGGCTCGGGGTCCGTAACGGACCCCCATATTGAAATATTTAGTGCCCCTGGGAGGTGGCGGTCCCTGGGGCGTGTGGGGGCACGAGCCCCCACACAGGTTAATTTTTTTTTTAAAAGAAGCCCCGGGGTGGCGGTCCCCGGGGCTGCGGGAGTGCCGAGAGCCCTCCTGCACCATTATTTTTTTAAAGCCCCGGGGGGTGGCGGTCCCCGGGGCTTGGGGGGCCTTAGAGGCCCCCCATATTATTAAATAAATCCCTGCATGCCCCCGGGACTTGGCCCACCCGGGGGCCGATTAACCACGAAGCGCGGGAGACCGCGCTTCATTTTTTTTTTCCCCTCGGCGGGATCCGCGCAACCTAAGCGCATCCCGCCGATTTAAAAAAAAAAAAAATTGGTGTAATTCCGTTCAGCAGTTTTGGCTGTAGCCTTGCATAAAGCTTCCTATGGGAAATTGATTTTTTCACTTATGTTTTTAATTTCTCCGCAACTACTGAACGGATTTACACCATTTAAAAAAAAAAAAGGTTGCTTTCTGAACCAAGCGCTACCTTTTTGCAAAATTTGGTGTAATTCCGTTCAGCAGTTCGGGCTGTAGCCGTGTCTAAAATTTCCTATAGGAATTAACATGGAGAAAACACGTTTTGGGACCCCCCTTTTTTCTCGGCCCCCGCTTGATGAATCACCCCGAAACTTTCAAGACAGGAGCGGACCGGAGTGCCACACTAGTTTTGAAAATTTCGCGATGATTCGTCAAACGACGCCAAAGTTATTGGGAATAGAATGTTACGAATTTCCTATGGATAATAGGTCCTAACTATAACTATCTACTGGCGACCGCCAGTAGATAATAATATATATATATATATATATATATATATATATATATATATATATATATATATATATATATCAAAACAAAACCCTTTCAGGCATAGAGTGACGAATAAATTATGCAAAAACAGAAGCAGAGAACTCTGGGTAGTTCTCAAGTTTAGGTGGAAAGCAGCTCCAGTAAGAGCACTCTCAACACCAGCGACACTCTAAATTTGCTCACCTCAAATGTCTGCTTTTCTATCAAAGTTTTTAAGCATAGGATTAGCGCAGTGCTAACCACGCCGAGATAGAAAGGGACAAAGTCTTTTGCCATTTTTACAGCAAAGTCTTTAAGCATAGGATTAGCACAGTGCTATCCCTGCCGAGCTGTAAAATGGCCAAAGCCTTTTACCACTCCAGGCACAGTATTACAGCTTTGGATTGGTAAAATACCATCCAAGCCAACCTGAAATGAATAAAAGCAACCCCTGACACGTGTTTTGCTCTCGTTAGAGCTCTTCAGAGCTCTTCAGAGAGGTATAGGGGAGACCAAAACGCGTAGGGGTTGCTGGCATGCTGTAAATAAACACCCCATGGAAAAGCCTAACAAATTTGACTAAATCATTGTGGATAACTGTGAGTGCGGGAAGAATACCAGTTTGGGAACTTTGGTTGGTAATAGTAACGGCGAGGCTCTGCCGTACTTCATCGCACCGCCGGAGAGCGCCCGAAGGCCGGGATAGTGGGCCACATTTGGAAGGATATATATATATATATATATTTACAGAGAGATTTCTCAGTGCTGAAAGACTGTGAAAGAACTATAATGAGTCTCTTTGAAGTTACATGAAAGGCAGTAAAGTGTGGTACTAACTGCTGCAGAGTACAAAAAAAAATTCCTGCTAGATAGAGATATCTGACTTTTGTCTAGTGGCAGTTTTGACGCCATAAAGGGCATGCTGGAAAGAACAGATCTGTATTATGTGGATAGCTAAGTGGATTAGTAGAGCCACGCAGTAGAAACACTTTGAAACATATGAAATGTATGTGAGAGAGGGGCTATGGAGAGATGAGGGGCACGTTTGCAAGGATGGTAGTGAGGGAATCAAAGGAGGTCATAGTGTGCAATTGTAAAGCACACGTTCACCCGTAGGCATCTTTGAGCCAAAATGATGGTCGCACTGGCTTCCACCAGCGCTAAAAGGCTGCGATGATGGGTATGTGGCAAGGTAAAGTAATACTGAGTCTTTTTTCTCTCTTTCTTAGTCTTTTTGGAGAGCGTACGGATTTCGCAAAGGAAAGGTAAGGTGACTTCGTCATTATTGACTGTTAAACACTTCACTCACTCACGCACACACCCACCTACACTTTGAAACCAACAACCTATCTGCCTTCTATGTAGGATAGTGTTTTAAAAGGATAGTTTTAGGCACTAGCAGAGATGGCATATCGTTGGATGAATGCTGCCCAGGCCCTAAGTCTGGTTCTGAAGTCCAGCTCTGAGGCAGGATCAGACTGAGACTGAGACAGCAGATACTGAGACAGCATCTGAGGGAGAGGACAATGGAGCCGAATCTGTGAGTGATTTTTCAGTCGGCGCAGTTCCATCCGACGACTCATCTTCCAGCGATTCTGAAGGAGATGATGTCAGTCATGCTGTCCCTTTGCCAGCACAGTGTGTGCAGCAGGACACCAGTAACAGGTTAGAGCAACCCAGAGCGCAGGCACGTGCGGCCGCAAGCACAGACGGAGTGCTGTCTTGGCAGCCACCCTATTTAGTTCAGCCCCAAATTCCGCCTTTCACTGGTGACGCTGGATGTAAAGTCGATACGGCGTATTTTTTGTCAATTGACTACATTCATCTCTTTTTGGATGTTGACTTCCTTGACGAAATTGTGCAGCAAACAAATTTGCGTGCCAAACAATTTCTGAGGTAGCAAGGAGGCACTCTTGGGACTCGTTCTAGGGTGCGCAAGGGGACTCCCACTTCTTTAGGGGAGTTCAAGATATTTTTGGGCCTCACGCTTAAAATGGGGGTAGTGCATAAACCAACCTTGCTATCCTACTGGTCTACTCGCACGGTTTGGTTAACCCCCATCTTCGCACCATACATGAGCAGAGATCGTTTTTTGCTATTGCAGCGCATGCTGCATTTCAATGACAATTCTGCTGCATTGCCCCGGGACCATCCAGACCATGACAGGTTGTTAAAAATTTGGCCTGTCGTGGAACATTTGTCTGCCAGGTTTCCAGAGGTTTACACTCCTGGAAAGAATATAGCCATTGATGAGTCCTTGATCTTGTATAAAGGGCGGCTGCTGTTTAGGCAGTACATTCCGAGCAAATGCGCTTGCTATGGCATCAAGCTGTACATGCTGTGTGAGAGCTCGACTGGCTATGTGTACAGCTTGCGAGTGTAGACAGGGAAGGACACAACTCTTAACCCTGTAGGTTGCCCTCCCACGCTAGGGGTCACAGGAAAGATCGTATGGGTGCTTGTCCAGCCACTTCTTCACAAAGGTTATAACCTTTATGTGGACAATTTCTAGACAGGAGTAGAGCTGTTCAGTGAGCTCTACAAAGCTGGCACCGTGGCTTGCGGTACAATTCGTTGTCGCCGCAAAGGTTTCCCGCAGGAGCTTGTTTGCAAGAAGCTCCAGAAATCCCAGAGCACTGCGTTGCGTTCCAACAAACTGCTCGCAGTCAAGTTCTCAGATAGGCGTGACGTGTACGTGCTCACTACAATTCATGCTGAGAGCACTTCCTCTGTCACGGTTTGGGGTCAGATGGCCGAAGTCCACAAGCCCACCTGTATACTTGATTACAACAAGTACATGGGCGGAGTGGACAAGAATGACCAGGTTCTTCAGCCATACAATGTGAGTCGTAAAACTCGCACTTGGTATAAGAAACTGTTTACTCACCTGATCCAGATGGCAACATACAATGCGTATGTTGTTTATCGTCAGGCCACCACAGGAAGACTCATGTCTTTCCTTGACTTTCAGTTGTCTGTGATTGAAAGTCTCACTGCTACAGAAGCAGCAGCCTCCACTTCATGTGTTCTGGAGGAGGTGGCAAGGCTGCAGGAGCGACACTTTGCTGATAAAATTCCTGCAACACCCAAAAAGGAGCGACCATGTCGTCGTTGTAAAGTGTGCTCGATGCAGGGAAAGAGGCAGGAGACTCGGGTTTACTGTCCCCAGTGCCCAAGTAAGCCTGCCTTCTGTTTTCCTACTTGCTTTATGTTGTATCACACTAAAGCAAAATACTGGGAAATTGACTGAGGTAGAGCTGCCAATAGGTAAACCTTTCAATTGGTGTGAATGGATACCTACTGTCTGTGGGCCACTCCTTCACTACGCAAGCAGCTGCAGAATATTTCTTCCTCTACTTCAGGAAATCATGGACTTCTCAACACCTTTATCTGCTTTGAGAACGTGGTAGTTGTGCTGTTCGCCAATTGACAAGTGCATTATAGTCCCCATGCTGCACATACTGGTGGACAGAACATACGCCACGTTGTCACGGAGTACCCGTGTTTCACATTCAACCGTTCTTCATAGTTCATGGTGTTCGCTTTAGAAAGCTTTTGAAAATTTCCAGCATGTTTGCCTTAGTTTCAAAGGTAGATATGCTTGCTCAGCTCGAGGAATGGCTTTGCGGCATACTCGGGCACCCCCCAACTTGCATCCACAAACTGGAAGGAGTTGGATTTAGCACAGTGAGAGCATTGATAGCACCTGACAGTAATGTTTTCTCATGCTTCAAGTAGCTCGAGATGGAAGGCATTAGTATAGGGTCTCTTGACAATTAGACAGAATTAGTCAGGACTCTGATGAGAACAGACACGCGAACAGGTTAGAACAGCTTATGGTAGGTGCGCTTTCCGAGGAATATTGCAAAGGTAGAAGGCAGATAGTAAAGGTAGTATAGATACACGTCATGACTTCATCTTCACCCATGGATTCCAATCCATTGCTGCCACACTCGCACTGAATTTACTATATTACTTATGGGTCCTTGCTGCTTGCCATGTTCATCCTCCGTTAGAACTTAGTAGATGGTCAGTTTGCTGTATGATAAGTGCATTACAGTCACTGCACATAATGGTGGATTGTACATATGCTACATTGTCACGGACTACCCGTGTTTCACATTCATCCGTTCTTCATAGTTTATGATGTTATCTTTTGAAAATTTCCAGCATGTTTGCCTTAGTTTCAAAGGTATATATGCTTGCTCAGCTCGAGGAATGGCTTTGCGGCATACTCGGGCACCCCCCAACTTGCATCCACAAAATGGAAGGAGTTGGATTTAGCATAGTGAGTGCGCTAAAGGTACATGAAAGACATGTCTTCCTGAGCCTCATGTGGCTGTCATGGAAGCCATTAGTAAAGGTTCACTCGGCATGCGTTCGGTAACGTTCAGGAAGAAGGAGGTGGAGACTTGACAGGTGGTAAAATGTAGTCAAACTCATTATGTCTTGTGGCATATGAATGTGATGGGCCCTTGCATGGCGGCGGTATATTTGTGTGAGTGCAAGTGATCTGGTTGTTTGGGCCCGTGGCTGGCGGTTTGGAAGTCTTGTGTGTGGTGTGTGAATGGCGTGTGAATGGACCATAAAGTGGGTGGTGCCGTGAAGTGGCTTTATGGCTCCCTTCAGAAGGCTTGGCTTCAATATTTATATACTTTGATAAGTATTTGTGCTTTGAAGCCAGCGTTTCTGGAGGTGCTAAAACCAACCAGTGTAAGTGGTGGATTAGCTTTATCAAATTAGTGTTAGATTTATATTTGTGGCGGTTTAAAGGCCTTTTGTAAGATTTATTTTTTTGTCAATATGGGTAGCAGGGGACTTTGTGCCCTAGCTCAGTCGTCACCTAGGCAAACCTTCACATTTTTGAGTAGTAGACAAAAGGGGAAGTACAAGGGTGAATGACTTGCGTGGCTCTCACTGTTTTTTTTACCCAACATGCCCTGCAAAGCTCAAATTTAGTTGAAAAAAACTTTTTCCACACATTTTTGTGTGGGAAAGTTGTGGGATCACTGATCTGACACAAATTTCCTACCACCCAGCGTTCCCCCAGGTCTCCTGATAAAAATGGTGCCTCACTCATGTGGGAGGCCCAAGTACCCGCGACAGGCAAGGGCCCAAAACGTATTGAGGAGACATCAAAATTGCCTATCACAAAACAAGCTGGTTTTGCAAGGGGGGTCACCTGGGTTTTTGGCCCCGTGCTCGGTGGCCAGCTAAGGAACCCTACCAAACCCACACATTTCTGAAAACTAGACACCATGGGGATTCCAGGGAGGTATGGCTTGCGTGGATCCCCCAACGTTTTCTTACCCAGAATCCCCTGCAAACCTCAAATGTAGCTGAAAAAAATCACTTTTTGCACACATTTTTGTGTGGGAAAGTTGTGGGACCACCGGGCTGACACAAATTATTTACCACCCAGCGTTCCCCCAGGTCTCCCAATTAAAATGGTGCCTCACTCGTGTGGGAGGCCCAAGTACCCGCGACAGGCAAGGGTCCAAAACGTATTGAGGAGACATCAAAATTGCCTAACACAAAAATACCAGGTTTTGCAAGGGGGGTCACCTGGGTTTTTGGCCCCGTGCTCGGCGGCCAGCTAGGGAACCCTACCAAACCCACACATTTCTGAAAACTAGCCACCCGGGGGATTCCAGGGAGGTATGGCTTGCGTGGATCCCCCAACGTTTTCTTACCCAGAATCCCCTGCAAACCTCAAATTTTGCTAAAAAAAATCACTTTTTTCCACACATTTTTGTGTGGGAAAGTTGTGCGATCACCGGGCTGACACAAATTTCCTACCACCCAGCGTTCCCCCAGGTCTCCCGATAAAAATGGTGCCTCACTCGTGTGGGAGGCCCAAGTACCCGCGACAGGCAAGGGCCCAAAACGTATTGAGGAGACATCAAAATTGCCTATCACAAAACCACCTGGTTTTGCAAGGGGGGTCACCTGGGTTTTTGTCCCCGTGCTCGGCAGCCAGCTAGGGAACTGTGAGAAAGTGCCCTCTTTCTTGCATGGTATGCCCCCACTTTTTGCTGAATTGCTGATGTTCTTTCACTGAGTGTGCCCTGGGCTCCTGATAATCAGGTGCCCAGGGCCTATGTTCCTTCCCTAAAACTGCATTGAAGCCTAAACCCAATTGGCATCTCTGGCTACATGTCAGCCCCTGGTAAATGGTACCACAGGTACCCAGGGCACTGTGACCAGAGAAGGCCCCTAAGGGCTGCAGCACTTATTGAGCCACCCTTAGAGGTCCTGTACCCTGACACTCACACACTGCCTTTGCAGGCTGCGTGTCTTGGTGCAGAACAAAGTGAAGAGTCGACATGGCACACATCCCTGTGTGCCATGCCCACAAACCACTGCCCTGGCATACATCAGTCACCCCTCTAGCTGGGTGCCCTATGCCAGTGGTGAGGGTACAGGTGCATAAGCCCTGTACCCCTACAAGTCCATTCCTGGGCACTGTAAGTGCAGTGCTGCCATTAAGAGTATATGGTGCTGGGAGTTTGTCATTACGAACTCCACAACACCATAATGGCGACACTGAAGACTGGGAAGTTTGGTATCAAACTTCTCAGCACATTAAACCCACACTGATGCCAGTGTGGGATTTAATGTAAAATGCACGACAGAGGGCATCTTAGAGATGCCCCCTGAAACTTGACCGACTTCTAGTGACCTGACTGAGTGGCTGCTTAGGCTGCCACCAACAGACATGTTTCTGGACCCCTGGGTCGAGAGCCTGCTGCTCCCGGGGGCCTGAAACAATGCACATCCTGGGACGAGGTGCCAAGCCTCCTCCCCCAGGATGGGCAGGGTTCACGAAGGGGAAGCTTCAAAGGCATGCCACCTTTGTGAGCCTCCCCAGACCAATTGCTGCTTTTAGCAACTGGTCCCCACTGGTTCTACCCCCCACTTTGGGCGGGAGAACCGGCAGGAAAAACAAGTGAGGGAAAGAGGTGTGCCCACCTTTGCCAACTCCACTCCTCAGGTGGGGGAGGCGAGGTGAAGCACAACTCTGAGTCCCCGCTATCTTGAGGATGGGGGACCTAGCCAACCAGGGACAGGCTCCTGCCCCCTCCCACTGGAGGGTGGCACGATAGGGGTGTACCCACCCCATGGAAGGGACCCATTGGTCCCTGCCCTTTACCTACCTGTAACGCCCCTAAATCTAGTATTTAGGGGGCACCCTGACCTTGCTTCCTCAGATCCAGACAAGAAACAAGAAGAAAAGAAGAAGGGCGAAGAGCTGTGCAGAGCTAACAAGAGGACGACGCCCACTAACTTGGCCCCAGCCCTACAGGCCTGTCTACCCTCGAACCCGCTCCTGCGAAATCCCGGTGTGTACTGCATCCAGCAACCTCAAAAACCCCGGAGGACCTGCCTGCCTTCACTTCCAAGCCTGCTTCTCCCGTGAACATCGGACTTGTTCAAACTGCAGCTTCTGGCTCCGGCCGGATACCGCGAATCCAGCCCACTCTGCACCCGCCGAACACGGCCCGAGCTCGAGTGGAAAAACACCACAAAGAGGTCCCCCCGGCGATCCTGACCCGAGATCCGGCAACTCCTGACCTGCCTCAAGTCGACGCCTGCAGCCTCAATCCAGAGGATCCCCTCTACCGTGACCAGAGTGGGTAAGACTTTCCGACGTCCCAAGGCACCCCTGTACCCGACGTCCCACGGCCTTTGGTGCCCAAACCAACGGTGCCTAACCAACCCAAGACATCCCAACTTACCCCTCGAAGTGGTGGTCGCACCCAGAAGATCCTCGTCCCCGAGCCTGCAGCGTTTCTTCTAACCGGAGGTGCTCCATTGAAAACCACAGGGCACCCGACCTCAAAACAGCACCCTGCACCCGGCCGCCCTAGTGCCGCTGAGGGTGCACCTTTGGTGCTAATTTGGTTCCCTATTTGCCATGACCTAAACCCTAGGAGCTTTGCTCCCACAACCCAGTGGCCTGCTTGCCAGCAGCCACCAACCGGAGACCCCCTATCCTCCATAGGATAACATTGGGCCTCAACACTCTGCACCCGGCCGCCCTAGTGCCGCTGAGTGTGCAACAACAGTGCATCACTGACCCTGGGGGACCCCTGAGTCTAACCCCAGAACCTTAACTCCCACAGTTGATTACTTACCTACAAACCGATAACCTGTTTTTCCTCCATAGGATAACATTGACACTTTTTCTCCAAAAAGTTTCCAAGTGTGGAATTTTGAAATCTAAAAATATTCTTTAAAAATCGCACAAATAACCAAAACATGTTTACTTACCTGTTTGCAGGAAATGTCCCAGTGCTGAATCTAGGTATCCAGCACTGAGTTAGAAAAGTAACGTGAAAAGTAACTTACCTGCAATTTACTGGAAAAGCCTATTCATTGCAATGTACTGTATTTACTAAGTGTTGCAACCTACAGCATCCCCTGTAAATCAAACAAAGTACAATTTCTATTGCATTTTCAAACTGTTCTATATTCAGCAACTTATTATTGCAAAGTATTTTATGCTTACCTGTGCCAGGCTTGCTTGGTTCTAAAATAAAACAGTATATATTCTTATACAAAAAACAATTGGCCTAGAGTTCAGTTCTTGAGTGTGTGAATTCATTTGCTGACTGAGTGTGTACATCAAATGCTTAACACTGTCCTCTGATACTGCCTTACTGCTCGACCACTCTACTACAAATAGAGAGTAAGGTTCTATCTAACTTTAACCTCTGCCTACCTCTACGGTCACTTGGTCTCTATACACACTATATCTCATTTTGGTGTAGTATATATAGAGCCAGTTTCTTACAGGAACCCTACCAAACCCACACATTTCTGAAAAATAGACACCTGGGGATTCCAGGGAGGTATGGCTTGCGTGGATCCGCCAACGTTTTCTTACCCAGAATCCCTGCAAACCTCAAATTTAGCTGAAAAAAATCACTTTTTCCACACATTTTTTTGTGGGAAAGTTGTGGGATCACCGGGCTGACACAAATTTCCCACCAGCCGGCGTTCCCCCAGATCTCCCCATAAAAATGGTGCCTCACTTGTGTGAGAGGCCCAAGTACCCGCGTGTGGGAGGCCCAAGTACCCGCGACAGGCAAGGGCCCAAAACGTATTGAGGAGACATAAAAACGTTGGGGGATCCATGCAAGCCATACCTCCCTGGAATCCCCCGCGTATCTAGTTTTCAGAAATGTGTGGGTTTGGTAGGTTTCCCTAGCTGGCCGCCGAGCACGGGGCCAAAAACCCAGGTGACCCCCCTTGCAAAACCAGGTTGGTTTGTGATAGGCAATTTTGATGTCTCCTCAATACGTTTTGGGCCCTTGCCTGTCGCGGGTACTTGGGCCTCCCACATGAGTGACGCACCATTTTTATCGGGAGACCTGGGGGAATGCTGGGTGGTAGGAAATTTGTGTCAGATCAGTGATCCCACAACTTTCCCACACAACAATGTGTGGAAAAAGAGTTTTTTTCAACTAAATTTGAGATTTGCAGGGGATTCTGGGTAAGAAACCGTTGGGGGATCCACGCAAGCCATACCTCCCTGGAATCCCCCGGGTATCTAGTTTTCAGAAATGTGTGGGTTTGGTAGGGTTCCCTAGCTGGCCGCCGAGCACGGGGCCAAAAACCCAGGTGACCCCCTTGCAAATCCAGGTTGTTTTGTGATACGCAATTTTGATGTCTCCTCAATACGTTTTGGGCCCTTGCCTGTCGTGGGTACTTGGGCTTCCCACACGAGTGAGGCACCATTTTTATCGGGAGACCTAGAGGAACACTGGGTGGTAGGAAATTTGTGTTAGCCCGGTGATCCCACAACGTTCCCACACAAAAATGTGTGGAAAAAGTGATTTTTTCAGCTAAATTTGAAGTTTGCAGGGGATTCTGGGTAAGAAAACGTTGGGGGATCCACGCAAGCCATACCTCCCTGGAATCCCCCGGGTGTCTAGTTTTCAGAAATGTGTGGGTTTGGTAGGGTTCCCTTGCTGGCCGCCGAGCACGGGGCCAAAAACCCAGGTGACCCCCCTTGCAAAACCAGGTTGTTTTGCGATAGGCAATTTTGATGTCTCCTCAATACGTTTTGGGCCCTTGCCTGTCGCGGGTACTTGGGCCTCCCACACGAGTGAGGCACCATTTTTATCGGGAGACCTGGGGGAACGCTGGGTGGTAGGAAATTTGTGTCAGCCCAGTGATCCCACAAATTTCCCACACAAAAATGTGTGGAAAAAGTGATTTTTTCAGCTAAATTTGAGGTTTGCAGGGGATTCTGAGTAAGAAAACGTTGGGGGATCCACGCAAGCATACCTCCCTGGAATCCCATGGGTGTCTAGTTTTCATAAATATGTGGGTTTGGTAGGTTTCCCTAGCTGGCCGCCGAGCACGGGGCCAAAAACCCAGGTGACCCCCCTTGCAAAACCAGGTTCTTTTATGATAGGCAATTTTGATGTCTCCTCAGTAAGTTTTGGGCCCTTGCCTGTTGCGGGTACTTGACCCACCCACACAAGTGAGGTACCATTTTTCTCAGAAGACTTTGGGAAATGTGAGGCGGGTGGAATTTTGTGGATCCACGCAGATTCCAGAACTTTCCACCACAGAAACGTGCATAAAATGTGTTTTTTCTTTTTTTTACAGATTTTGAGGTTTGCCGGGGATTCTGGGTAACAGAACCCGGTGAGAGCCAGACAAGTCACCCCATCCTGGATTCCCCTGGGTGTCTAGTTTTCAAAAATGTATAGGTTTGCAAGGTTTCCCTAGGTGCCGGCAGAGCTAGGGTTCAAAATCTAAAGCTAGGCACTTTGCAAAAAAAGGGTCAGTTTTCACTGTGAAAATGTGGTGTGTCCACGTTGTGTTTTGAGCCGTTTCCTGTCGCGGGCACAAGGCCTACCCACACACGTGAGGTACCATTATTCTTGGAAGACTTTGGGGAACACGGGGTGGGTGGAATTTTGTGGATCTACGCAGATTCCAGAACTTTCTACCACAGAAATGTGCAGAAAATGTGTTTTTTTTGACAAATTTTGAGGTTGGCAAGGGATTCTGGGTAACAGAACCTGGTGAGAGCCAGACAAGTCACCCCATCCTAGATTCCCCTGGGTGTCTAGTTTTCAAAAATGTATAGGTTTGCTAGGTTTACCTAGGTGCCAGCAGAGCTAGGGTTCAAAATCTACAGCTAGGCACTTTGCAAAAAAAGGGTCCGTTTTCACTGTGAAAATGAGGTGTGTCCACGTTGCGTTTTGGGCCGTTTCCTGTCGCGGGCACTAGGCCTACCCACACAAGTGAGGTACCATTTTTCTCGGGAGACTTTGGAGAATGCGGGGTGGTTGGAATTCTGTGGATCCACGCAGATTCCAGAACTTTCCACCACAGAAACGTGCATAAAATGTGTTTTTTTCTTTTTACAGATTTTGAGGTTTGCCGGGGATTCTGGGTAACAGAACCTGGTGAGAGCCAGACAAGTCACCCCATCCTGGATTCCCCTGGGTGTCTAGTTTTCAAAAATGTATAGGTTTGCAAGGTTTCCCTAGGTGCCGGCAGAGCTAGGGTTCAAAATCTAAAGCTAGGCACTTTGCAAAAAAAGGGTCAGTTTTCACTGTGAAAATGTAGTGTGTCCACGTTGTGTTTTGAGCCGTTTCCTGTCGCGGGCACTAGGCCTACCCACACAAGTGAGGTACCATTTTTCTTGGAAGACTGGGGAACACGGGGTGGGTGGAATTTTGTGGATCCAAGCAGATTCCAGAACTTTCCACCACAGAAATGTGAGGAAAATGTGTTTTTTTGGACACATTTTTAGGTTTGCAAGGAATTCTGGGTAACAGAACCTGGTGGGAGCCAGTCAAGTCACCCCATCGTGGATTCCCCTGGGTGTCTAGTTTTCAAAAATGTATAGATTTGCTAGGTTTCCCTAGATGCCGGCAGATCTAGGGTTTAAAATCTACAGCTAGGCACTTTGCAAAAAAAGGGTCAGTTTTCACTGTGAAAATGTGGTGTGTCCACGTTGCGTTTTGGGCCGTTTCCTGTCAAGGGCACTAGGCCCACCCACACAAGTGAGGTACCATTTTTCTCTGAAGACTTTGGGGAACGCGGGGTGGGTGGAATTTTGTGAATCCACGCACATTCCAGAACTTTCCACCACAGAAATGTGAGGAAAATGTGTTTTTTTGTACAAATGTTTAGGTTTGCAAGGGATTTTGGGTCACAGAACCTGGTGAGAGCCAATCAAGTCACCCCATCCTGGATTCCCCAGGGTGTCTAGTTTTGAAAAATGTATAGGTTTGCTAGGTTTCCCTAGGTGCCGGGCAGAGCTAAGGTTAAAAATCTACAGCTAGGCACTTTGCAAAAAAAGGGTCCGTTTTCACAGTGAAAATGTGGTGTGTCCACGTTGCGTTTTGGGCCGTTTCCTGTCACGGGCACTAGGTCTACCCACACAAGTGAGGTACCATTTTTCTCGGAAGACTTTGGGGAACGCAGGGTGGGTAGAATTTTGTGGATCCACGCAGATTCCAGAACTTTCCACCACAGAAACGTGCATAAAATGTGTTTTTTTTTTTTTTACAGATTTTGAGGTTTGCCGGGGATTCTGGGTAACAGAACCTGGTGGGAGCCAGTCAAGTCACCCCATCCTGGATTCCCCTAGGTGTCTAGTATTCAAAAATGTATAGGTTTGCTAGGTTTCCCTAGGTCCCGGCAGAGCTAGGGTTCAAAATCTACAGCTAGGCACTTTGCAAAAAAAGGGTCAGTTTTCACTGTAAAAATAAAGTGTGTCCACGTTGCGTTTTGAGTCGTTTCCTGTTGCGGGCACTAGGCCTACCCACACAAGTGAGGTACCATTTTTATCGGGAGACTTAGGGTAACACAGGATTGTAGAGCAACTGTTATTACCTATTGACTTTCAATGCATTTCTGCCTTCCAAATGAAAGACAATGTTTAAAAAAGAACTCATTTTGAAAAATGACCTATAATTCTCATGCTAGTATGGATACTATACAATTTCGGAAATGTGCAAATATCTACTGTTTCTAAACTCTATATTTTGTTCCAATTTCAGAAATACATAGGTGTCTTTCATACCAATTTTTCCATGTATATATTTTCCCAAATTAATTGCTATTTACCCGGTACATAATGAAAAACCATTGCAAGACGCTGCTCAGTATTGGCTCTGGGTTCGTCGGGGTCTTGGTGAACCTACAAGTCCTATATATCCCCACAACCAGAAAGGTCCTGCAGATGTAACGGTATATTGCTTTCAAACAGCTGCCACCATTAGAAGAAGTTACAGGTGAAAACGTTGGCATAAATGGCTGTTTTTTTCAATTAATTTTCAATTTTTCCTATATTCAACTGTTAGTTTCTATAAAGAAACCTTGAAGGATCTACCCAAATGACCCCTTGCTGAATTCAGAAGTTTGTCTACCTTTCTAAAATGTATAGCTTTCCAGGATTCATTATTGCTTTCATACCCATTTCTACCATTAACTGGAAGAAGGTTGAAAGCACAAAAAATAGCAAAAATAGGCTATACCCCAGTAAAATGCCAAAACTGTGTAAAAAATGTTGGTTTTCTGACAAAAGTCTGTCAGTCCCTAAAATCTGGGAAAATGGTGATTTCAGCCCCACAAACCCTTTGTTGATACCTTTCATTTGCAGCACTTTTTTCCCATTTTCCCCCAAAAAAACAATATTTAGCTGTATTTTGGCTAATTTCTGGGTCCCCCAGGGAATCCACAAACTCTGGGTACCTTTAGAATCCCCATGATGTTGGAAGAAAAGGACGCAAATTTGGCATGGATACCTTATGTGGTCAAAAAGTTACAGAGGCCTAAGCGTGAACTACCCCAAATAGCCAAAAAAGGGCTCAGCACTGGGGGGAAAAGGCCCAGCAGTTAAGGGGTTAAAATCATTATCTGCTCAAATACCACAATTTAAAATTAAACATAGTTCTCTAACAAAGATGCAAATAAGAAATTTAAAGACGTTTTAAAAATTGTACAATGTGCACCCTCATTTAGAGAAGGTTGGAGATAGGAAAACATTTTGTACATTGTACAATCAGTCGATAAACTCACCTTTCATATGGCTTTGGAATCTGGGTCACAACTGCAGTAATACCATTGTATGGCATGGGAAAGCTGTGCTCCTTAATATTAGCACAATGCTAGTGTTAACTTCAGATCATTAAATGTGAAAAAACAGGCAGAAACACTGTTGCCACAGGTCAATCCGATTTTAAACTTGATCCACATTAGTATCATTATTACTGGGTGCGGAAACTTAATAACCAATTTGTGGATTTATCCCAAATATTCCAAAATTCTTTAGATTTGGCCATATGCTAGTGTAAATGTGACATTTAGAAAAGACTAATCTATGAGAGGAACTCAAAGATCTAGGAGCCTTTTGGGTACGGGCCAGGCAATCGTTCATGGGAAACCG
This sequence comes from Calotriton arnoldi, assembly GCA_963921515.1. NCBI lineage: Eukaryota > Metazoa > Chordata > Amphibia > Caudata > Salamandridae > Calotriton > Calotriton arnoldi. The sequence goes on along the minus strand of CAWUFW010001945.1, from coordinate 1,038,579 downwards.
CCACAAACGTTCACGCACCCTGCCTTTTGCGGCGCTTTCCTACCTGCTATCCCACCAAACTCCATCCGGCAGGTCTTTCTATGGGGGATGGGACTCTCAGCGATCTGGATTCTCTCGCTCCCTCTTGTGTGATTTGTGTCCTAGGATTTAGTTCTGTCACTCCTATTGCCATCACCCAGGGCCATTTGTTCCAAGGATCCTTTGTGTTCTAGTAGATCATTCCCAGGGCCCTTTTTATAAATAAGACCCTTTGTGCTGCCATACACTATCCCAAGGGCCTTTTGCCTTTTGCCCCTTTTGAACCAATCCCTCATTAAGGCCTTATTCAGCCCCTACGACACTTTTTGCCTACTGGTGAAAAGGTCATCTTGTTGAGCAGAGTTTTGGAAAAGATCCCAATATTTGGCCCACATCATAGGGGGAATCCCACACTATCTAACCACTGTGCTCACAGTAATCATTTAACCCCAACAATGAAAGGTCTTGCCTATGTATTAGACTCAGGAGCTACTGGCAATTTCTTAGATCTCACTCTTGAAACCTCCCAATAAATTCCTCAAATAAAAAAAGACAAACTTGAACCTGTGTGAGCAGTCGATGGCTCAGAGCTCTCATCAGATATAATCTAATATCAAACTCTACCTTTTCCTTTGGTTTGTGAAAATGGTCACACCAAGACCCTGTCTTTTGACCTCATAGAGACTTTCACCTTCGGACGATTTTTGGGGGGTGCCTTGGTTGCAGCTCGACAACCATCATATTGATTGGACTCTGTGTCTCATGGCCGTGGGTTTGTGACATTGTCAACCATATGTTATTCAACTGCTAAAGACCTAATGTCTCCTTTGACCTGTGCAGTTATTGACCAGGCAATTATACCGAACCTATCCATCGAATATCAAGACATACAGGGGATGTCTTTGACAAAGAAAGGCCACTCAGCTACCTCCCCATAGAAAGTTTGACTGTAGAATTTATCTAATTCCCGGGGCCATCCTGCTGTGTAGCAGAATTTACGCCCAGTCCGATTCAGAAACTCATCATCTAAAGAACTATCTAGGTGAGTTACTAGACATTGATTTCATCCACCATTCTTCCTTACCTGTATCCTCCCCATTGTTCTTTGTCCCTTAAAATGAATGACAAATTGTGTGTGTATTGATTACAAGGCGCTTAGCAAACTCACTTTAGAAAATCAGTACCCTTTACCCCTTGATCCTGTTTCTATTTGATCAGGTGTGGAATTTAACCATTTACACCAAAGTGGAGTGTAAGGGGCTTACCCCCTCATCATAGTTAAAGAAGGCAATGAATGGAATAGGGACTTCCGAACTAAGTTCAGCCTCTTTGAATACATAGTAATGCCATTTGGACTCTGTAAATCCCCAGCGGCGTTCCGGTTCTTTGTTAACGAGGTCCTAAGAGACTTATTGCATATATGTGTCATTGTGTACATAGATGACATCCTCATTTACTCCCAGAATCTGATTGACCACGTAACTCTTGTAGGGCCATTCTACAATATCTCTTTGAAAACAATCTATTTGCTAAATTTGAAAAATTTACCTTCCACACCTCTATAGTAGAATTTTTGGGTTATTTTCTCTCCCTGGAAGGCATAATTATGGATAAGAAAAAGGTAGCTGAAATTTTGGATTGGTGAGCACCTACCAAAATTAAGGACATACAGGGCTTCCTGGGGTTCACAATTTTTTTATAGGAGATTCATTACCCATTATTCTGAAATTATTATACACATTACCAGACTGTTTGAACAGGAAAGTACCTTTCCACTGGTCCGAGGAAGCTGATCAAACCTTCGCCTTGCTTAACGACAAGTTCACATCAGCCCTGGTGCTTAGGTACCCTGATGCTATGTATGATTTTTTCGTCAAAACAGATGCCTTTCAAGTAGAGGTGGGGGGAGGTTCTTTGGCAGCAAGATAATTCTACAGGACATATGCATCCCATAGCTAACTTATCTAAAAGCTGTTATCCGCAGAACAAAATTACACGATTGTTGAGAGAGAGTTACTCACCATCAAGTTGGGTATTCAAGAATTGCAACATTACTTGTTAGGAGCTGCTCACACTGTCACGATATTCATAAACCACAAGATTTTGCATTTTTTAAAATCTCTCATGGCTTTAACCCGACGAAAATTTGGTGGCCACTCGTTTTATACCAACCTATCACCCAGGGCCTCAAGAAAGAAAAGCAGATACCCTGCCACGTTGGGGATATACCTCCCAAGACACGGACATTGTGCCCAGAAATGGTTCTAGGAGGTTGCCAAAAAGAAATCTTTCTTGAAAGAGTAAGACAGGACGCCCTTCAGATTGACAGGGGAAATGGTTGACTGATAATGGGAATAAAATACAAGGTGGCCTCGTTTACAATAAAACAATGTATTTCTACCTTCCACAGAGCTAGTGCAGGAAACTTTATACCCTTCTCACTGGACATTCAGGTATTTAGAAAACCATAGTAAATTGCAAAAGATGGTTCTGATAGCCCAGCTTGTCTAAGGACATGCACAACTATAATCATTCTTGTCCAACACGCATTCAAAATAAGACTCCCTACTCAGTGCAAAGGACTCTTATATCTTCTTCCATTACCTCCATACCCATGGCATAACTTAAGCATGGATTTTATCACAGTCCTTCCCAATTCCAATGAACACATTACGATCTGGGTAACTGTGGACCGGTTTTCTAAAATGGCACACTATGTACCTCTAAAGAAACTCCTCGCGTCGAAGGATTTATTCTTTCTTTTCCTTCAGATTGTCACACGGCTTCATGGTCTCCACTCTGTATAATTTCTGATAGGAGGGCACAATTTATCTCTGAATTATGGCAGAGCTTGTGCACCTTGGTGGACATTGCTGCTCGACTCTTGGTCGCCTATCACCCACAAACTGATGGGCAGGCAGAGCAAGTAAATCAGTAATTGGAACAGATTATTTTATTTTTGTTAGTCCCTAATTCCACATAATGGGAACAGATACACTCTTTAGTAAAATTTGCATACAGTAGCTCTCAGTTTGTGCCACTGGTACTTCCCTATTTCACTGTCTAATAAGCATCCACAAGCTCTACCTGCAGATCCACCAAGAACTCCAAGCAATATTCCATCTATCCAGGACTATCATGATCTCTAATCTCAAGTCCAAAAATACGTTAAACAATGGTTACAAGAGTTGAAGGAACACATGGAAGTGCAGACCAAGAACCATCAAAAACAGCAGCATGAGTACAAAGAAGGGAATATGGTATGGCTCTCCACCAGAAGCCTAAAATGGAAGGACCCTGCAAGCTACAGCCCAGGTATCAGGGTCATTTGTCTATCTTCAGGGTCATCAACCCGGTGGCAATGAAACTCCAATTGCCGGATGATTTGGCAATGCATCCAGTGTTTCATGCTCCTTTGCTTCTACCTTATCAGGCTCAAACTTGGCTTAAGGGCCCCTCTCCTCCGATATGAGTAGATGATCACATGAAGTTTGAGGTCCATTGCATCTTGTATGCCATGAGAGTCATGGGTCGTCTATTTTATTTGGTGGATTGGAAAGGGTACGGGCCAGACAATCGTTCATGGGAACCCGCTGCCAATGTCTGCACATTCTGCCTTTTGTGATGCTTTCATGGCTGCTATCCCACCAAGTCGGCTCAACAGGTCACTCTTTTCACGGGGGCAGTTAAGGATCTTGGTTCTCTCATTTGTGATTTGTGCCCTGGGATTTTGTTCTGTCGCTCATATTGCCACCCACCCCAGGTCATTCTTTCTAAGGGCCCTTTGTGTTCCAATAGATCATATTCCGGGGTCTTTTAATCCAAAGACCCTTTATGCCACCATACATTATCTCCAGGGGCCTTTTGTCCCTGTTGCTCCAAGCCCCCATTAAACCCACATTCATTCCTCGGGCCCTTTTTGCCTACTGATTGTCTGGCACACTCTCCCTAGGAAAAATCAGTGACACACAGTAGCGGTGGCCATCTTGCTTGACCGCGGTATAAATACTGCGCCCAAACTACGATGCCCTGCATGACCTTATTCCTTTTGGAGATAGTGGATCTCTCTTCCTGTAGTTGCTTGAAAATCTGCATTCCCGCCCAAAGACCTCCAGCCTGGAAGCCTGATATTCCACCTGGAGTCCCCACAAGCTTCTTACCTGAATGTTTGCCTCCTTTCACTTCATGAGTTCTTCCTGTGAGAGGAAAGGGAGAAAGAGCAGCATTAATATATTTATTATATAAGGATTCTGTACCAAGCTAACTGAACATTAAACAAAGACTAAGATTAGTGCACTAGCTAACTTTTTTCTTTTTTTCGTGTTCAACTAAGATTGAGAATTCCTAAGAATTGAAAGCATGGGAGTGACTCTTGGGAGACATTTTAAACTAATGTATGGAACTAACAATTTTATCCTCTCCTGCTCAGTATTGAGAAAGAGACTCAGTGATTAAGAGCAAATTTCAAGCAAGGTGGTTCTCTACCCAAGTAGTGGTTATAGACCGTAAATACACAGATATTTGTACTGAATGATTGTTTGTGTGTAAGGAGATCTGATGTAAAGTAAATTGAACACATTGGGTAAACTAAGGTCTCTCTCTCTCTTGTGAATCGTTAACAGGTATACAGCACCAGTCTGAGACGAGGAACAGTCTGACAGAGCAACCACAGCAATAAGATTAAGAGAAGTCTTTCTGGAGGTTCCCCTATACAAGATCTTGATTAAGGATCGTTCTCATTTTTCTTATCTTCCCCCATTCCCTTCTGGGACACCTGCTGATTTGGGGTTGTAGCCTTGGTTGGGATTTGTCCCAGAGGAGAGTGGAGGTCCAGCATCGACCCTGCAGACAAATATTCCAAGTTATAGGCCTTAACAGAAAGCCAAGCCACAACTGCCTTTTCCGCTTGGACAATATGGACCCTACTGATCATGTAGACAAACATGATTTAGCCCAAACCTTAATAAACGAGACCCCTTGTGCACTGGACCTGGTCTGAGCCTTGGCAGACATGCAAACTGAGGTCCAGACCTTACGGCAGGTGAATCAGACACTTAGGGATGAGTTAGGGATCATTTGCGGAACTCCCCTTGGTTAAGTAACTTTGGAGCAATGCCAGAAATGACACGCCCAATAATTCAACCTTCACATTTTGCAAACCCTGATCATAAGCCCAAGTCTTTCCCTACCCTTGGAGGTAAATGTAATGTAATGTAATGTACTTGGGCACTGATAAAGCGCAACTGCCACTCCTAGGAGCATCATGGCGCTAAGCGGCACATAAAGAACCTGGCTGACGAAGCCATACCAGAAGAAAAGGGGACGCGAAGAGTAGGTATTAGATTAAACAGTCTATGAATGTGACCAGAGAGGACCATACCCCTGTCCCTCTGGCCCCACCCGAGCAATTTTGTGGGGGCAGTGCGACTTGTCACCTTTGAGGCTATCCAGGGGCTGGCAGGGTCCAGGGTCTCAGTCAAAGAGCCAGGTTTTTAAGATCCTACAGAACTCCTGTACAGTAGGGGTAGTCCCGAGGTGCCAATGTCTGCACACTCCGCCTTTAGTGATACTTTCATGGCTGCTATTCCACTAAGTCTGTCCAACAGCTCACTCTTTGCGCAGGCGGGGGGCAGTCAAGGATCTTGGTTCTCTCACTCCCTCTTTTGTGATTTGTGCCCTGGGATTTTGTTTTATTGCGCATATGGCCACCCCTCAGGGTCATTCCTTCTAAGGGCCCTTTGTGTTCCAATAGATCATTTTCCAATAGATCATTTTCCGGGGTCTTTTAATCCAAAGACCCTTTATGCCACCATACATTATCTCCAGGGGCCTTTTGTCCCTGTTGCTCCAAGCCCCCATTAAGTCCACATTCATTCCCCGGGGCCCTTTTTGCCTACTGATTGTCTGGCACACTCTCCCTAGGAAAAATCAGTGACACACAGTAGCGGTGGCCATCTTGCTTGACCGTGGTATAAATACTGCGCCAAAACGACGATGCCCTGCATGACTTCATTCCTTTTGGAGAGAATGGATCTCTCTTCCCGTAGTTGCTTGAAAATCTGAATTCCTGCCCAAAGACCTCCAGCCTGGAAGCCTGATACTCCGCCTGGAGTCCCCACAAGCTTTTTACCTGAATGTTTGCCTCCTTTCTCTACATGAGTTCTTCCTGAGAGGAAAGGGAGAAAGAGCAGCATTAACATGTTTTTTTTAAGGATTCTGTACCAAGTTAACTGAACATTAAACAAAGACAAAGATTAGTGCACTAGCTAACTTTTTCTTTTTTTCGTGTTCAACTAACATTGAGAATTCCTAAGAATTGAAAACATGGGACTAACTCTTGGAAAACTTTTAATCTATTGTACGGAACTAACAATTTTATCCTCTCCTGCTCAGTATTGAGAAAGACTCAGTGATTAAGATTACATTTCAAGCAAGAGGGTTCTCTACCCAAGTAGTGTTTAAAGCTTATAGACCATAAGTACACAGATATTTGTACTGAATGATTGTTTGTGTGTAAGGAGATCTGATGTACAGTAAATTGAACACATTGGGTAAACTAAGGGTCTCTCTCTTGTGAATCTTTAACAGGTATCCAGCACCAGTCTGAGACGAGGAACGGTCTTACAGAGCAACCAGAGCAATAAGATTAAGAGAAGCCTTTCTGGAGGTTCCCCTATACAAGATCTTGATTAAGGATCTTTCTCTTTTTTTCTTATCTTCCCCATTCCCTTCTGGGACACCTGCTGATTTGGGGTTGTAGTCCTGGTCGGGGTTTGTCCCAGAGGAGAACGGAGGTCCAGCATAGACCCGCAGACAAATATTCCAAGTTACAGGCCTTAACAGAAAGCCAAGCCACAACTGCCTTTTCCACTTGGACAATATGGACCCTAGTGATCATATAGACAAACAGGATTCAGCTCAAACCTTAATAAAGGAGACCCCTTGTGCACTGGATCTGGTCTGAGCCTTGGCAGACATGCAAACCGAGGTCCAGACCTTATGGCAGGTTAATCAGACACTTAGGGATGAGTTAGGGATCATTGGCGGAACTCGCCTTGGTTAAGTAACTTGGGAGCAATGCCAGAAAAAGACACACCCAATAATTTAACCTTCACATTTTGCGAACCCTGATCATAAGCCCAAATCTTTCCCTACCCTTGGAGGGAAACAGTCTATGAATGTGACCGGAGAAGACCATACCCCTGTCCCTCTGGCCCCACAGAGTAATTTTATGGGGGCAGTTCCAAATGCGATGCCTTCTGGAGCCAATGTCAGTTGCAGTTATTGTGCAAGCCTGGGGCATTCACTTCCGATGCAACCAAAGTAGCATTCATTATTCCCTATCTGTCCAATTGCAGAGTGCGACTTGTCACCTTTGAGACTATCCAGGTGCTGGCAGAGTCCAGATCTCAGTCAAAGAGCCAGGTTTTTAAGATCCTACAGAACTTCTGTACAGTAGGGGAAGTCCTGAGGTGCCAATGTCTGCACACTCCGCCTTTTGGGATGATTTCATGCTGTTATGTTAGGTTATTTATATTTAATATAGCGCACAACTCACCCGGGGGCATCTCGGCACTGTTGCGGAAAAAGGGATTGGAGAGGAAGAGAGGAGATCAGAATAGGTGGGATTTGAGACGTTTCCTAAATTTGCAGTAGTTCGGACATGTGCGAACATGAAGTGGAAGCTTGTTCCTGTAGTAGGGAGCAAGATAGGAAAAAGCCTTTCCTCCACTGCAAGTCAGACGAATGCGAGGAACACACAATTAGGCTTTATCACAAGATCATGGCTGCTATCCCACCAAGTCCGCCCAGCAGGTCACTGCTTTCGCAGGCGTGGGGCAGTCAAGAATCTTGGTTCTCTCACTCCCTCTTTTGTGATTTGTGCCCTGAGATTTTTTTCTTTTGCTCATATTGCCACTTGCCAGGGTCATTCCTTCTAAGGGCCCCTTGTGTTCCAATAGATCATTTTCCGGGATCTTTTAATCCAAAGACCATTTATGCCACCATACATTATTTCCAGGGGCCTTCTGTCCCTGTTGCCCCAAGCCCCCATTAAGTCCACATTCATTCCCCGGGGCCCTTTTTGCCTGCTGATTGTCTGGCACACTCTCCCTAGGAAAAATCAGTGACAAACAGTAGCGGTGGCCATCTTGCTTGACCGCAGTATAAATACTGCGCCCAAACGATGATGCCCTGCATGACCTTATTCCTTTTGGAGAGAGTGGATCTCTCTTCCCGTAGTTGCTTGAAAATCTGCATTCCCGCCCAAAGACCTCCAGCCTGGAAGCCTGATACTCCGCCTGGAGTCCCCACAAGCTTCCTACATGAATGTTTGCCTCCTTTCACTACATGAGTTCTTCCTGTGAGAGGAAAAGTAGAAAGAGCAGCATTAACATGTTTCTTTAAGGATTCTGTACCAAGGTAACAGAACATTAAACAAAGGCTAAGATTAGTGCCCTAGCTAATCTAATGTACGGAACTAACAATGTTATCCTCTTCTGCTCAGTATTGAGAAAGAGACTCCGGGATTAAGAGCAAGTTTCAAGCAAGGGGGTTCTCTACCCAAGTAGTGGTTAAAGCATACAGACCGTAAGTACACAGATATTAGTACTGAATGATTGTTTGTGTGTGAGGAGATCTGATGTACAGTAAATTGAACACTTTGGATAAACTAAGGTCTCTCTCTCTCTTGTGAATCGGTACCAGGTATACAGCACCATTCTGAGACAAGGAATGGTCTGACAGAGCAACCACAGCAATAAGATTAAGAGAAGTCTTTCTGGAGGTTCCCCTATACAAGATCTTAATTAAGGATCTTTCTCTTTTTTTCTTATCTTTCCCCATTCCCTTCTGGGACACCTGCTGATTTGGGGTTGTAGCCCTGGCCGGGATTTGTCCCAGAGGAGAGTGGAGGTCCAGCATCGACCCCGCAGACAAATATTCCAAGTTAGAGGCCTTAACAGAAAGCCAAGCCACAACTGCCTTTTCCGCTTGGACAATATGGATACTAGCGATCATATAGACAAAAATGATTTAGCCCAAACCTTAATAAAGGAGCCCCCTTGTGCACTGGACCTGTTCTGAGCCTTGGCTGACATGCAAACCGAGGTCCAGACCTTACGGCAGGTGAATCAGACACTTAGGGATGAGTTCGGGATCATTTGCAGAACTCCCCTTGGTTAAGTAACTTGGGAGCAATGCCAGAAAAGACATGCCCAATAATTTGACCATCACATTTTGCGAACCCTGATCATAAGCCCAAGTCTTTCCGTACCCTTGGAGGGAAAAAGTCCATGAATGTGACCGGAGGAGACCATACCCCTGTCCCTCTGGCCCCAGCCGAGCAATTTTATGGGGGCAGTTCCAAATTCTATGTCTTCTGGAGCCAATGTCAGTTGCAGTTATTGTGCAAGCCTGGGGCATTCACTTCCAATGCAACCAAAGTAGCATTCATTATTCCCTGTCTGTCCAATTGCAGAGTGTGACTTGTCACCCTTGAGGCTATCCAGGGGCTGGCAGGGTCCAGGGTCTCAGTCAAAGAGCCAGGTTTTTAAAATCCTAAAGAACTCCTGTACAGTAGAGGAAGTCCCAAGGTACGAGGGGAGGCCATTGCAGGCTTTGATTGTGAGGTAGGTGAGGGAGCATCCTCCTGCTCAGCTGCATTAAAAGCAGGGGGTACGAGCCAGCGCCAGTAAGGAAGAGCAAGGATGTCTAAAGAGTGTCTGGAGTTGTGAAGTGCCTTGAACGTGTGAGTGCGACAAGGGAGAACCAGTATGAGCCTTGCTGCAGCTTTCTGGATTGTCTGTAGTCTTTGAAGTAGGTGGGCCTCGATTCCCACGTAGAGGGTGTTTCAGTAGTCCAGTCAACTGGTGACGAGGGCTTGGCATCTCGCGTTTTGGGGAAGAAACTTGAAAATCTTACATAACATTGTCAGGATGAAGGAGCAGGAGGATGACACTGTGTTGCTTGTGACTTCATGGTGGGTTTGCTATCCAGGATGATACCGAGGTTCCTGGCATGCTCTGTTGAGGTTGGAGTGAGCCCCAGTTCTGTGGGCGACCAGGAGGCATCCCACAGGGAGTTTTCACTGCCTAAGATCAAAACTTCCATATTGTCTGTGTTGAACTTGAGGCAGTTATTCCACAAACAATTGGCGACGTTGGTCATGCATTCTTTAAAGTTGTTTCAGGCAGCAGTGGAATTTTCAGAGAGGGAGAGTATGAGTTGCGTGCCAATGGCACTGGATATAATGTTGAGTCCGTTGGGTCTGACTACATTGGCAAGGGTGGACATGTAGATGTTGAAGAGAGTGGGGCTGAGTGATGAGTCTTAAGGAACTCCGCAGATGATTGGTTTGGGTTCGGAGGTGAAGGATGGAATGTGGACTTGTTGTGTTCTGTCGGTGAGGTAGGAGGAGATCCATCTGAGGTTAGCTCTTTGGATGTCTATGTCATAGAGTCTGGCGATGAGCGTGTGTTGGGAGATGGTGTCGAAGGCTGCTGAGAGATTGAGGAGGATAAGGGCGGCTGTCTGTCATTTGTCAAGGAGGGCCCAGATGTCTTCTGAGGCTGTGATCAGGGCTGTCTCAGTGCTGTGGTTGCTGCACAGGCGCAGACAGGCGCAGATGTGCTTGCCTTTTCAGCACCTTTGGTGTGCCAGCAACGTGCACGCTGCGCGGCCCCGCTGCAGACGGCATTATGTAGGTCCTGGGAGGTGGGAGGGGCACTAGGAGGCAAAGGGCGGGGCTGGCAAAAAGGCGGGACGGAGAGGGGTAGGTGGGAGGAGGCAGGAGAAAGGGGCGGGCCAAGGGCAAAAAGGGGCAAAAGCAGACTAAAATGGCTTAAAGAGGGCAGAAAAAAGCAAAAGAGAGCAAAACGGATTAAGGAACATGGTGAGAATGCAGCAATAGGGAAAATACTGAATGGGAGAATTAAAAAAATGGGTGGGAAACAGGCAGGAGCAGCAGCAAAAAGGGCATGAAAAACAGCAGGAGCAGCAATAAGTGTGGGAAAGAGAGCAAGAAGAGGCTTGAGAAGAGAGTGACGTATAAGCAGGAAGAGGAATAAGAATGCAGCAGAGGAGAGGGGGCCTGGAAGAACACAGATCCTGGAGCTGGCCGAGGGCCAACAGAAGTAGATGGAGCACTGGACCAGGGCACCTGCTGACTGTAGACTAGTTGCTGAGACCCAGTGTCCGGAGGAAAAAAGGGCTTCTCTCTTCTATATGGGGCTGAGGGACAATTTGAAGGAGTCCCTAGATCATATTGTCGACCCCCAACAAATTGCTATGAGTTTATAGATCAGGCTGTCAAATTTGATCACCAACTACATGAGAGAAAAGGTGAACAACACAAAGCGAGACTAAATTCCTTGTAGTAAAGACAGACAGGAAAGAAGGGGACAGTATTGTCCCTGTCACCCTAGAAACTATGCAGATAGGAGGGGTTCAAGGTCCCTTATCAAGTGAGTGAAAAGAGTGAAGACAAAAGTTAAATTTATGCCTCTATTACAGCAAGGCTGGGTACTTTGCCCGGGACTGCTTAACAGAGCCTAAAACCATGTGAAAGACAGTAGGAGTTGTCAATAAACAGATTCCAGAGAACTAGAAAGATTAGCAATGAAGAAGTTGCCTTGTCGAGCACTGTTTTGGAAAAGACCTCCCAATATTTGGCCAACACCATAGAAAGTATTCCATGTCAGGTAACCAGCCTTTGTTACAGTAATCATTTGACCTCAACAACGAAAGGTGTTGCTTATGTTACTAGATGAATGAAAGAGCTACTGGCAATTTCTTAGATCTCACTCTTGCAACCTCCTTAAAAATCCCTTGAATAAAAGAAGACAAACTTGAACGTGTGTGGGCAGTCAACAGCTCAGAGCTCTCATCAGATATAATCCAATATCAAACTCTACCTTTTCCTTTGGTTTGTGAAAACCAAGACCCTGACTTTTGACCTTATAGACACTCCCACCTTCATGGCAATATTGAGGGTGTCTTATTTGCAGACCCACTACGCTCATATTGATTGGGCTCTACGTCTTGTGACTTTGGGTTTGCAACATTGTCGATCCATGTTCTTTAAAACCGCTCACGACATTATATCTCCTTTGACCTGTGAAGTTATTGACCAGGGAATTATCCTGGACCTACCCATCGAATTTCAAGAATTCCATGATGTGTTTGACAAAATAAGGTCACTTAGTTACCTGCCTATAGGGAGTTTGACTATAGATAGAATCGATCTAATTCCTGGGGCTGTTCCACCATGTAGTAGAATTTACGCTCGGTCCGATTCAGAAACTCCTCATCTAAAGAACTATGTAGATGAGTTACTAGACATTTGTTGCACCCACCATTCTTGCATACCTGTATCCTCAACATTGTTCTTTGTCCTTTAAAAAGAATGACAAAATGTGCGACTATTGATTACAGGGCGCTAGGCAAAGTCACGATAAAAAATTGCTACCCTTGATCCTGGTTCCATTTGATCAGGTGTGGAATTGAACCATTTACACCAAATTGGACTTGTGAGGGGCCTATCACATCATCAGAGTTAAAGAAGGCAATGAATGGAAGACACCCTTCCGAACTAACTTCAGCCTGTTTGAATATATTAGTAATGCGGTTCGAACTCTGTAAATCCCTGGCGGCATTCCTGTTCTTTGTCAACGAATTCCTAAGAGACTTATTGCACATATGTGTCATTTGTACAATGATGACATCCTCATTTATTCCCAGAATCTGACTGCCCATGTAACTCCCGCTGGGCAGTTCTACAATGTCTCTTTGAAAACAATCTGTTTGCTAAATTTGAAAAGTGTGCCTTCCACACCTCTATAGTAGAATTGTTGGGTTATTTTCTCTCCCCAGAAGGCATACTATGGATAAAGAAAAGGTAGCTGAAATTTTGGATTGGTGAGCACCTACTAAAATTAAGGACATACAGGGCTTCCTGGGGTTAGTAGTTTTTATAGGTGATTCATTACCCATTATTCTGAAATTATTACACCCATTACCAGACTTTTGAACAGGGAAGTACCTTTCCACTGGTCCGAAGAAGCTGATCAAACCTTTGCCTTGCTTAACGACAAGTTCATATCAGCCCCGGTGCTTAGGAACCCTGATGCTATGCATGATTTTATTGTCAAAACAGATGCCTTTCAAGTAGCAGTGGGGAGGATGTTCTTTGGCAGCAATATAGTTCTACAGGACATATGCATCCCATAGCTACCTTATCTAAAATGCTGTTACCCACAGAACAAAATGACACGATTGTTGAGAGAGAGTTACTCACCATCAAGTTGGGTTTTCAAGAATTGCAACATTACTTGTTAGGAGCTGCATATACTGTTATGATATTCACAAACCACAAGATTTAGCATTTAAAAAAAAATCTCTTTAGGCTTTAACCCCGAGGAAAATTTGGTAGCCACTGGTTTTATACTAACCTATCACCCAGGGCCTCAAGAAAGAAAAGCAGATACCCTGTAACCGTGGGGATATTCCTCCCAAGACACTGACGTTGTGCCCAGAAATGGTTCTAGGAGGTTGCCAAAAAGAAGTCTTTCTTGAAAGAGTAAGACAGGACGTCCTTCAAACTGACAGGGGGAATGGTTGACTGATAATGGGAATAGATTACAGGATGGCCTCTTTTACAATCAAAACATTTATTTCTACTTTCCCCAGAGCTAGTGCAGGAAACTTTATTCCCTTCTCACTGGACATTCAGGTATTTAGAAAACCATAGTAAATTGCAAAATATGGTTCTGGTAGCCCAGCCTGTCTAAGGACATGCACAATTAGGTTCATACCTACTCGGTGCCAATAGCACACTTCTATCTTCTCCCAGTACCTTCATACCCATGGATTACTTAAGCATGGATTTTATCACAGTCCTTCCCAATTCCAATGAACACACTATGATCTGGGTAACTGTGGACCTGTTTTCTAAAATGGCACACTTTGTACCTCTAAAGAAACTCCTCACGTCGAAGGATTTGTCCTCTCTTTTCTTTCAGCTTGTCACGTGGCTTCATGATCTCCATTCTATTATAATTTCTGATAGGAGGGCACAATTTATCTCTGAATTCTGGCAGAGCTTGTGCACCTAGACAGACATTGATATTCAACTCTTGGTAGCCTATCACCCACAAAGTGATGAGCAGGCAGAGCAAGTAAATCAGTCATTGAAACAGATTATTTGTTGTTTGTTAGTCACTAATTCCGGAGAATGGGAACAGATACACCCTTTAGTAAAATTGGCATACAGTAGCTCTCAGTCTTGTGCCACTGGTACTTTCCTATTGTACTGTGTAACAGGAAAGCATACACAAGTTCTACCTGCAGATCCACCAAGAATCCAAAGCAATATTCCATCTATTCAGGACTATCATGATCTCTAATCTCAAGTCCAAAAATACATTAAAAAACGGTTACAAGAGTTGAAGGAGCACATGGAGGTGCAGAACAAGAACTATCAAAAACAGCAGCCTGACTACAAAGAAGGAAATATGGTATGGCTCTCCACCATGAAGCCTAAAATGGAAGGACCTTGCAAGCTACAGCCCAGGTATCGGGGTCCTTTGTCTATCTTCAGGGTCATCAACCCGGTGGCAATGAAGCTCCAATTGGCGGAGGATTTGGCAATACATCCAGTGTTTCATGCTCCTTTGCTTCTACCTTATCGGGCTCAAACTTGTCTTAAGGGCCCCTCTCCTCCGATATGAGCAGAGGATAACGTGAAGTTTGTGGTCCATCGCATCATGTACGCCTAGAGAGTCATGGGTCATCTATTTTATTTGGTGGATTGGAAAGAGTACGGGCCAGACGATTGTTCATGAGAACCCGCTGCCAATGTCTGCATGCTCCACCTTTTGTGATGCTTCCAGGCCTGCTATCCCACCAAGTCCCCCCGACAGGTCCCTCTTTTTGTGGGCAGAGGGCAGTCAAGGATCTTGGTTCTCTCATGCCCTCTTTTATGATTTGTGCTTTGGAATTTTGTTCTGTCACTCATATTGCCATCCCCCTGGGCTATTCCTTTCATGGACCTTTTGTGTTCCAATAGATCTTTTCCCAGGGTCTTTTAATCCAAAGACCCTTTGTGCTGCCATACACTATATCCCAGGGCCTTTTGTCTTTTGTCCCTGTTGCTCCAAGCCCCCATTAAGTCCACATTCATTCCCAGGGGCTCTTTTTGCCTACTGATTGTCTGGCACACTCTCCCAATGAAAAATCGGTGACACCCAAAATATCCAGAGATTTTGGGCATCACACAGTAGCGGTGACCATCTTCCTTGAGCACGGTATAAATACTGCGCCCAAACGACGATGCCCTAAATGACTTCATTCCTTTTGGAGACAGTGGTTCTCTCCTCCCGTCCTTGCTTGAAAATCTGCATTCCTGCCCAAAGACCTACAGCCTGGAAGCCTGATACTCCACCTGGAGTTCCCACAAGCTTCTTACCTGAATGTTTGCCTCCTTTCCCTTTGTGAGTTCTTCCTATGAGAGGAAAGGGAGAAAGAGCAGTGTTAACATGTTTTTTTAAGGATTCCGTACCAAGCTAACTGAAAATTAAACAAAGACTAAGATTAGTGCACTAGCTAATTTTTTTCTATTCATCGTGTTCAACTAACATTGAGAATTCCCAAGAATTAAAAACATGGTACTAACTCTTGTCATGCAGTCTGGCAATGAGCATGTTGTTGGAGATGGTGTTGATGGCTTATGAGAAATCAAGGAGGTTAAGGGCAGCTGTCTCTCCTTTGTTAAGGAGGGCCCGGATGTCATCTGTGGCTGCAATAAGGGCAGTCTTAGTGATGTGGTGGAGACTGGCTTGCCGTTGGATCACCATTGGCGTGCCAGCGGTGTGCACACTGCGCGGCTGCACTGCAGCCTCCACTAAGTAGGTCCTGGGAGGTGGGAGTGTCACTAGGAGGTAATAGGCGGGGCTGGCAAAAAGGCTTGAAGGAGAGGAAGAGGTGGGAGGAAGTGGGAGAGAGGGGTGGCGAAAGGGCAAAAAGGGGCAAAAGCAGATTAAAAGGGCCCAAAGAGTGAAGAAAAAAATCAAAAAGAGAGCAAAAAAGAATGTATGAACAAGTTGAGAATGACGCACTAGGGAAAAGACTGAAGTGGAGAGTAAGAAAAATGGACGGGAAACGTGTGGGAGAAGAAGCAAAATGCGCGAGGGAAAGAGCAGGAGCTGCAAAAAGGGCAGAAAAGAGAGCAGGAAAAGGCTTGAGAAAAGAGTGGTACAGAAGCAGGAAGAGGAAGAAGAATGCAGCAGAGGAAAGGGGCCTGGAAGAACACGGATCCTGAAGCTGGCCAAGGGCCCACAGAAGAAGGTGGAGAGGTGGACCAGGGCACATGCTGATTGTAGACTGGTTGCTGACACCCAGTGGCTGGAGTAAAAAAGGACTAAGCACTTCTATAGGGGGCCGAGGGACGTTTTAAATGAGTCCCTAGCTCATATTGTCGACCCTTCCCAAAAATTGGTCCTAATTTATAGACCATAGGCCGTATTATACAAATGGCAAATTTTCATTGTTTGCGCCAGGCGCACCTTTTAAAAGGTGTGCACAGCGTAAGCAATGACAATGTGCTGTACCAGCATGAATGCGCTGCCCCTAGGGCAGCCACGAACTCGTGCTACAGTGGGGGCAGCTAATTCATGTGAAAAACAGAGCGGCTGCTTTGAAGCGGCTCCGTGTTGTCACAGTGCAGGCCGCAACCCTCCTGCACTTTGAAGGGGGATTATAGATCTCCTTGCAGGTGGGTGCCGTGAGTGACGGCACCCACCTGCAAGGGGATGTCTGAGGGTCCATAGGACCCCATTACCCCTTCAAGAGGGCTGCCATCAAGGGACGCACTGACAGCTTCTTTGCCTCTGCGCCCACGTCTGTAATAATGCATGGGCGTAGAGGCAAAGGGATTTTCTCATTTGCAAAGGACCACGCCTCCATACAAATGAGGGAGCAGTCTCCGAAGATAGCGCTAGCGCTTTATGTGCACCAGTGCAATCGGTATTACAGAGTGGGACGCACTAGTGACTGCTGCTCCTTCTGTAATAACAAAGTGGCCTAGGGGCAAGCAAAGCGGGCGCAAATGCCTGTTGCGTCCCCGGGGCACTTCCTTAATACAGCCCCAGTTTCTCAAATTAGATCACGGACTAATTGAGAAAATAGGCAAACAACCCTGAGGTGAGACAAAATTCCTTGTAGTAAAGGCAGACAGGAAAGAAGTGGACAGTATGATCCCTGATACCATAGAACCAATGCAGATAGGAGTGGTTTGAGGTCCCTTATCAAGTGAAGGAAAAGAGCGAAGACAAAAGTTAAAACTATGCCTCCATTGCAGCAAGGCTGGGCATCTGTGGCCATGATCAGGGCTGTCTCAGTGCTGTGGTTGCTGCACAGGCTCAGATAGGCTTGCTGTTGGCGCACCTTCGGCGTGCCAGCAACATGCACGCTGCGCGGCCGCTCTGCAGCCGCCATTAAGAAGGTTCTGGGAGGTGGGAGGGGCACTAGGAGGCAATGGGCGGGGCTCGCAAAAAGGCGGGACGGAAAGGGGTAGGCGGGAGAAAGGGGCAGGGCAAGGGCAAAAGCAGACTAAAATGGCCCAAAGAGGGCAGAAAAAAGCAAAAGAGAGCAAAAAGGATTTAGGAACACGGCGAGAATGAAGCAGTAGGGAAAATACTGAATGGGAGAATAAGAAAAACGGGCGTGAAACAGGCAGGGAGCAGCAGCAAAAAGGGAGTGAAAGACAGCAGGAGCAGCAAAAAGTATGGGAAAGAGAGCAAGAAGAGGCTTGAGAAGAGCGTGACATAAGCAGGAAGAGGAATAAGAATGCAGCAGAGGAGAGGGGGCCTGAAAGAACACAGATCCTGGAGCTGGCCAAGGGCCAACAGAGGTAGATGAAGAGCTGGGCCAGGGCACCTGCTGACTGTAGACTGGTTGCTGAGACCCATTTTCCAGAGGAAGAAAAGGACTTCTCTCTTCTATAGGGGGCTGAGGGACAATTTAATGGAGTCCCTAGATCATATTGTCGACCCCCTCAATCAATTGTTCTGAGTATATAGACCAGGTTGTCAATTTAGATCATCGACTAAATGAGAGAAAAGACGAACTACCTAAGGCGAGACTAAATTCCTTGTAGTAAAGACAGACAGGAAAGAAGTGGACAGTATTGTCCCTGTCACCCTTGATCCTATGCAGATAGGAGGGGTTCAAGGTCACTTTATAGTGAGGGAAAAGAGTGAAGACAAAAGTTACATTTATGTCTCTATTGCAGCAAGGCTGGGTACTTTGCCCGGGACTGCTTAACGTAGCCTAAAACCGTGTGAAAGACAGTAGGAGTTCACAATAAACAGATTCCAGAAAACTAGAAAGATCAGCACTGAAGAGGTCGTCTTGTCGAGCAGAGTTTTGGAAAAGACCTCCCAATATTTGGCTAACACCATAGGAAGTATTCTATGTCAGATAACCAGCCTGGTCACAGTAATCATTTGACCTCAACAACAAAAGGTGTTGCTTATGTTACTAGATGAATGAAAGAGCTACTGGCAATTTCTTAGCTCTCACGCTTTCAACCTCCTTAAAAATCCCCTGAATAAAAAAAGACAAACTTGAACCAGTGTGTGCAGTCGACAGCTCAGAGCTCTCATCAGATATAATCCAATATCAAACCCTACCTTTTCCTTTGGTTTGTGAAAATGGTCACACCAAGACCCTGACTTTTGACCTTATAGACACTCCCACCTTCATCGCAATATTGGGGGTGCCTTGTTTTCAGACCCACCACCCTCATATTGATTGGGCTTTGCGTCTCGTGACTTTGGGTTTGCAGCATTGTCGATCCATGTTCTTTAAAACCACTCACGACCTAATATCTCCTTTGACCTGTGAAGTTATTGACCAGGGAACCCTCCCGGACCTACCCATCGAATATCAAGAATTCCAGGATGTGTTTGACAAAATAAGGTCACTCAGTTACCTGCCCATAGGGAGTTTGACTATAGAATCGATCTAATTCCTGTTGCTGTCACCATGTGGTAGAATTTACGCTCGGTCCGATTCAGAAACTCATCATCTAAAGAACTATCTAGATGAGTTACTAGACATTCGTATTACCCACCATTCTTCCTGATCTGTATCCTCAACATTGTTCTTTGTCCCTTAAAAAGAATGAACAAATTGTGTGTGTATTGATTACAGGGTGCTTAGCAAAGTCATGATAAAAAATCGCTACCCTTTACCCTTGATCCTGGTTCTATTTGATCAGGTGTGGTATTTAACCATTTACACCAAGTTGGACTTGTGAGGGGCTTACCACCAAATCAGATTTAAAGAAGGCAATGAATGGAAGACGGCCTTCCGAACTAAGTTCAGCCTGTTTGAATACATAGTAATGCCGTTTGGACTCTGTAAAGCCCCAGTGGCATTCCAGTTCTTTGTTAACGAGTTCCTAAAATAATTATTGTACATGTGTCATTTCTGCATTGATGACATCCTCATTTACTCCCAGAATCTGACTGACCATGTAACTCCCATTGGGCAGTTCTCCAATGTCTCCTTGAAAACAATCTGTTTGCTAAATTTGAAAAATTTACCTTCCACACCTCTATACTAGATTTTTTGGGTTATTTTCTCTCCCTGGAAGGCATAACTTTGGATAAGAAAAAGGTAGCTGCATTTTTAGGTTGGTGAGCACCTACTAAAATTAAGGGCAAACAGGGTTTCCTGAGTTTGCAGTTTTTTTATAGGTGATTCATTACCCATTATTCTGAAATTATTATACCCATTACCAGGCTTTTGAACAGGAAAGTACCTTTCCACTGGTCCGAGGTAGCTGATCAAGCCTTCGCCTTGCTTAGCGACAAGTTCACCTCAGCCCCTGTGCTTAGGCACCCTGATGTTATGCATTGTTTTTACATCAAAACAGATGCCTTTCAAGTAGAGGTTGGGGGGAGCAAGATAATTCTACAGGACGTATGCATCCCATAGCTAACTTATCAAAAAGTTGTTACCCGCAGAAAAAAATTACACGATTGTTGGGCGAGAGTTACTCACCATCAAGTTGGGTTTTCAAGAATTGCAACATTACTTGTTAGAAGCTGCTCTTACTGTCATGATATTCACAAACCACAAGAATTTGCACTTTTTTAAAATCTCTCAAGGCTTTAACCCCAAGGACAATTTGGTGGCTACGACTGGTTTTATATTAATCTATCACCCAAGGGCTCAAGAAACAAAAGCAGATACCCTGTCATGGTGGGGATATACCACCCAAGAAACCGACGTTGTGCCCAGAAAGGGCTCCAGAAGTTTGCCAAAAAGAAGCCTTTCTTGAAAGAGTAAGACAGGACGCCCTTCAGATTGACAGGGGGAATGGTTGACTGATAATGGGAATAGATTACAGGATGGCCTCTTTTACAATCAAAAAATTTATTTCTACCTTCCCCAGAGCTAGTGCAGGAAACTTTATACCCTTCTCATTGGACATTCAGGTATTTAGAAAACCATAGCAAATTGCAAAAGATGGTTCTGGTAGTCCAGCCTGTCTAAGGACATGCACAACTATCTTCATTCTTGTCCAACACTCATCCAAAATAAGACTCCCCACTGAGTGCCAGTAAGACTCTCATATCTTCTCCCAGTACCTCCATACCAATGGCATAACTTAAGCATGGATTTTATCACAGTCCTTCCCAATTCCAATGAATACACTACAATCTGGATAACTATGGACCTGTTTTCTAAAATGGCACATTTTGTACCTCTAAAGATACTCCTCACGTCGAAGGATTTGTCCTGTCTTTTCCTTCAGCTTGTCACGCGGCTTCATGGTCTCCCTTCTGTAATAATTTCTGATAGGAGGGCACAATTTATCCCTGAATTCTGGCAGAGATTGTGCTCTTCGTGGATATTGATGCTCGAATCTTGGTTGCCTGTCACCCGCAAACTGATGAGCAGGCAGAGCAAGTAAATCAGTCATTGGCACAGATCATTCAAAGTTTGTTAGTATCTAATTCCGCAGAATGGGAACAGATACACCCTTTAGTAAAATTTGCATACACTAGCTCTCAGTCTTGTGCCACTGGTACTTCCCTATTTAACTTTGTCACAGGAATGCATAAACAAGCTCTACCTGCAGATCCACCAAGAACCCAAAGCAATATTCCATCTATCCAGGACTATCATGATCTCTAGTCTAACAATACATTAAACAACGGTTACAAGAGTTGAAGGAACACATGGAGGCACAGATCAAGAACCATAAAAAACAGCAGCCTGACTACAAAGAAGGAAATATGGTATGGCTCTCCACCAAGAAGCCTAAATGGAAGGACCCTGCAAGCTACAGCCCAGGTATCATGGTCCTTTGTCTATCTTCAAGGTCATCAATCCGGTGGCAATGAAACTCCAATTGCCGGATGATTTGGCAATGCATCCAGTGTTTCATGCTCCGGTGCTTCTACCTTATCGGGCTAAAACTTGTCTTAAGGGCCCCTCTCTTCCGATATGAGTAGATGATCACATGAAGTTTGAGGTCCATCGCATCTTATATGCCAAGAGAGTCATGGGTCGCCTATTTTATTTGGTGGATTGGAAAGGGCACGGGCCAGACAATCGTTCATGGGAACCCACTGCCATTGTCTGCACACTCCATCTTTAGTGATGCTTTCATGCCTGGTATCCCACCAAGTCTGCCCAACAGGTCTCTCTTTTCGGGGGCAGGGAGGAAGTCAAGGACCTTGGTTCTCTCACTCCCTATTTTGTGATGTGTGCCTTGGGATTTTGTTCGGTCGCTCATATTGCCATCCCCCGGGGCCGTTCCTTCCAAGGACCCCTTGTGTTCCAATAGAACATTTCCCAGGGTCTTTTAATCCAAAGATCCTTTGTACTGCCATACACTATTTCCCGGGGCCTTTTGTCTTTTATCCCTGTTGCTCCAAGCCCCCATTAAGTCCACATTCATTCCCCGGGGCCCTTTTTGCCTACTGATTGTTTTGTATTGTAATTGCATTTATATAGCACTTACTACCCATGACGAGGCGTCAAAGAGCTTTTTCGGTGAGTAGCATGCTACTCTGGAACCCATAAAGGATTAGTGGTGAATTAGTATAGTAAAATATTAAAGTAATTTGAGTGGTGGATATGTTAGTCAGTTATTTGGATTGAGAAGGATAGTGGAGGGATAGAAGAGGGAAAAAGGTTTGCATTTATTTAGCGCTTGCTACCCCTGATGGGGTGTTGAAGTGTTTTTTTCGGCGAGTAGCATGCTACTTCGGAACCCATCAAAGATTAGTGGTGAATTAGTATAGTGTAATATGAAATTATTTTGAGAGGTTGATATGTTAGTCAGTTATTTGGATTGAAAAGGATAGTGGAGGGATAGAAGAGGGAAGGATTTAGAATTTGTTTGTTGTTTTCTTTTTTTTTGGAGGTCGTAGCAGTAGGAGGAGGCTTGGGATGAGTAAAAAGGGGTCTGGAAGGGGAAGAGTCCTAGGGAAGGGTTTAGAAAGACTTGTTTTAAAGACTTTATAAGTGCATCTTTAAAAAATTGACAGAAAATAAATCACCATCTAACTGTGCACCCCGAAATTCAGACAAGATAAAAGGCCAGTATTTAAGGTAAAATAAAAAAGCACACATAGTATCAGATTTGTTACTGAAGTGGAAGGAACTATTGTTAGGTGAATGTGAACAATGTGCACCGGCTTTGCGCTGTCACTCAAGGTGAAAGAAGCCAATAAGTAAAGTGGGTTGATCCACTGCTCCATGCTGTACGCTGCATGGATTTTTATTTATTTTACAGAGTTTTATATAGCGCAACCTTGACCCGAATCGGGTATCAGAGCGCTTTACATAGCACCAGTTGCATTACATGAGGACACATTAATTTTTGTTAGGCACGGGGAGATTAAGTGATTTGCCCAGAATCACAGGATGTTCAGCGTCATTGCCGAGACTCAAACCCAGTTCCCCAGATTCGAGGTCGACCGCCCTAGCCGTTAGGCCAACTCCTCTCCCAAATGGATGCAAGCAAAATGTGAATGACAATTAAATAGACCAATAGATGAAGCCGGCTGACCAGAAGCCCATCTATGTATGTATTTTATGTGTGATTTTTTTTTAAGAAAACCAAATTGTCTTGAGGGAAAGCTTAAGTGGTCTCAAAGGCCAAAAAACTGTTTGGAAACTAGTTCAGCCAAACTAGATGTTTCAGCTTAAAAGAAATAGGTTTCAGTTGATTGGCAAAGAACAACCAATGAAGGCATAAGCACACACAGTTGTACAGTGTGGCACTGTGCATTCACCACCGAACAGCACAAGACTAAATGGACCTCCCATCTGGAAGAAGTGTTTCCACGGCTCAGAGCCATCCTAAAAGTTATCCTCCAAAAACTTTTTTTCTGGGTTATGCATAAAAATGCCCAATTCAGGATAATTTTTAGAATTTGAATATCTGGAACGGGTTAAATCAGGAATGTCCTATGTAGGTCGAAGAGGGTTGGAGGCATGTCAAATTTTCAGGATATCAACATAGGCTAAAAGTACATTCCACAAATCTATACACAAACAATTTACATAGTCCATGGTTATCTTGTAAATATGAAATGTACCTAGCCATCCTAGACCTATACTGGCAACCCTGGAATGAGTTTTCTCATATAGAAATCAAATGAGTATTCTAATAGCCAGGAATCAAAAGGACGTGATAAAAAAGGCTAATCAAACTATACAAACAACCACCAAATTTAAAGACTAGTTTCTGTGAACTTAATATTTTAAACTCGTTTTGGCAACACACCCTACTTACATTTTCTGGCAATTTCTAATGAAAATAGGTAGTTCATGTCATACGTATGTTTTTAACTGTAACCACAGGTTTCAGCGCTTTAGAACCATCAGGTTCCTAAAATATGTCTCTGCACATCCTTTCTTCTGCAGAATATTAATCTTAAATAGGACCCCATGGCAAACGTGTGCAAACAGGAGGAGTCTGCAGTGTTACACTCATCACTGAGTCACCTCTGGCTCGATCAAGGGAGGAAAGATTCTGAGATACCTAAGAGGTCAGAAAGTAATTGTAAGAAAAGGACAGTATATGGCAATGAAAAAAAGTATCTAATGCTACAGAGAGCTAAGCATGTGTGGTCAAAGTCACAATCGAGGCTAAAGGCTGGGTGTATTTTGCAAGGCATATCCTTGGTGAGCCTACACAATGGTGCTTGGGTACACTAGACTGATCCGCAAGGTAGGTGTATGGAAAGATGTGTTTCTAAGCTGAATGTGCATGTCACCGCCACATAAAGATGGCCTACACAAAAGAGAATCACCTTCTGATTGGCCCTGTTCACCATAACTTCCAAAAGGGATAGGCTTGACCTCCTTGCATTAACCTGTTGAAGAGATGGCGCTGACCTCTACAGACTACTGAACCCAAATTGTCTGGCACACTCGCCCTGGGAAAAATCAGTGATTTTGAGTATCACACAGTAGCAGTGGCCATCTTGCTTGAGCACGGTATAAATACTGCGCCCAAACAACGATGCACTGCATGACTTCATTCCTTTTGGAGAAAAAATTTCTCTCCTCCCTTCCTTGCGTGAAAATCTGCATTCCCTCCCAAAGACCTCCAGCCTGGAAGCCTGATACTCTGCCTGGAGTCCCCACAAGCTTATTACCTGAATGTTTGCCTCCTTTCCCTTCATGAGTTCTTCCTATGAGAGGAAAGGGAGAAAGAGCAGCGTTAACATGTTTTTTAAGGATTCCGTACAGAGCTAACTGAAAACTAAACAAATACTAAGATTAGTGCACTAGCTAACTTTTTTTCTTTTCATTGTGTTCAAATAACATTGAGAATTCCCAAAAATTGAAAACATGGGACTAAATCTGGGGAGACATTTTAATC
This sequence comes from Calotriton arnoldi, assembly GCA_963921515.1. Lineage (NCBI taxonomy): Eukaryota > Metazoa > Chordata > Amphibia > Caudata > Salamandridae > Calotriton > Calotriton arnoldi. The sequence goes on along the minus strand of CAWUFW010001945.1, from coordinate 1,013,648 downwards.
TAATGTAGGGAACTAACAATTTTATCCTCTCCTGCTCAGTATTGAGAAAGAGACTCCGTAATTATGAGCAAATTTCAAGCAAGGGGGTTCTCTACTCCAGTATAAAGGGTTGTCCTGAAGTAAGGGTCAGAAACCAAAGAAGTGGTTAAAGCTATTGACCGTAAGTACACAGATATTTGTACTGAATGATTGTTTGTGTGCAAGGAGAGCTGATGTACTGTAACTTGTACACTTTGGGTAAACTAAGGTCTCTCTCTCTTGTGAATCGTTAACTGGTATTCAGCACCAGTCTGAGATGAGCAACGGTCTGACAGAGCACCCGCAGCAATCAGATTAAGAGAAGTCTTTCTGGAGGTTCTCCTATACAAGATCTTGAGGTCAAGGATCTTTCTCTTTCTTTTGTATCTTCCCCTCTTCCCTTCTGGGACACCTGCTGATTTGGAGTTGTAGCTCCGGTCGGGATTCGTCCTAGAGGAGAGTGGAGGTCCAGCATTGTCCCCGCAGACAAGTATTACAAGTTAGAGGGCTTAACAGAAAGTCAACTCACAACTGCCTTTTCTGCTTGGACGATATGGACCCTAGTGATCATTTAGAAAATCATGATTCAGCCCAAGCCTTAACAAAGGAGACCCCTAGTGCACTGGACCTGGTTCGAGTCATGGCAGACATGCAAATTGAGGTCCAGACCTTACGGAAAGAGAATCAGACACTCAGGGATGAGTTAGGTATCATTTGCGGCACTCCCCTTGGTTAAGTAACTTGGGAGCAATGCAAAAAAAGACACGCCCAGTAATTCAACCTTCACATTTTGGGAACCCAGATCATAAGCCCAAGTCTTTCCCTACCCTTGGAGGGAAACAGTCTATGAATGTGACTGGAGCAAACCATACATACCCCTGTCCCTCTGGCCCCACTGAGCAATTTTATGGGGGCAGTTCCAAATTCGATGCCTTCTGGAGCCAATGTCAGTTGCAATTCTTGTGCAAGCCTGGGGAAGTCCCTTCCAATGCAACCAAAGTAACATTCATTATTTCCTATCTGTCGACTTGCACAGTGCAACTTGTCACCCTTGAGGCTATCCAGGTGCTGGCAGGGTCCAGGGTCTCAGTCAAAGAACCAGGTTTTTAAGATCCAACAGAACTCCTGTAGAGTAGGGGTAGTCCTGAGGTGCAAGGGTAGGCCATTGCAGGCTTTGACTGATTTAGGTGAAGGAGCGTCCTCCTGCTCTGCTGCGTTATAAGCAGGAGGTACGGACCAGCGTGAGTAAGGAAGAGCAAGGATGTCCAGAGAGTTAATGAAATCTCAGGCGGTGGTTGATGTAGGTGGGTCTAGAGTCATACAGTGCCTTGAACATGTGAGTGAGGAGCTTAAACTGGCATCTCTTCTGAACTGGGAGTCAGCTGAGTTTTTGAGGTGCGGGGTGATGTGGGTGCGACAAGGGAGATCCAGGATGAATCTTGCTTAAGAGTTCTGGATTGTCTGTGGTCTTTGAAGTAGGTGGGCCTCGATTCCCATGTAGAGGGTGTTTTAGTAGCCCAGTCAACTGTTGACAAGGGCTTGGGTGATGGTGGTGCGTCTCTCGTTTTGGGGATGCCACTTGAAAATCTTACATAACATGGGCAGGATGAAGAAGCAGGAGGATGACACTACATTGACTTGGGACATCATTGTGAGTTTGCTGTCCAGGACGATACAGAGGTTCCTGGCATGCTCTATTGAGGTTGGAGTCGGCCCCAGTTCCGTGGGTGACTAGGACGCATGCCACGGGGAGTTGCCACTGCCAAAGATCAAGACTTCTGTCCTGTCTGTGTTGAACTTAGGGCAGTTATTTCACATACAATTGCTGACGAAGGCCGTGCATTCATGGAAGTTGGTTCTGGCAGCTGTGGATTTTTCAGAGAGGGAGAGGATGAGTTGTGTGCCAGTGGCATTGGATATAATGTTGATTCCGTTGGATCTGACTACATTGGCAAGGGTGGACATGTAGATGTTGAAGAGGGTAGGGCTGAGTGATGAGCCTTAAGGGACTCCGCAGATGATTGGTTTGGGTTTGGAGGTGAAGGGTTAAAGGTGGACTTCTTGAGTTCTACTGGTGAGGAAGGAGGAGATCCATCTGAGAGTGGCTCTTTAGATGCCTATGTCATGCAGTCTGGCAATGAGCATGTGGTTGGAGATGGTGATGAAGGCTGCTGAGAGATCGGGGAGGATAAGGGCAACTGTCTCTCCTTTGTCAAGGAGGGCCTGGATGTCATCTGTGGCTGCAATCAGGGCTGTCTTAGTGATGTGGTTGCTCCATAGGCCCAGGCGGTCGCAGACTGGCTTTCCGTTGGTGCACCATGGTGCAGCATGGCGTGCATGCTGCGCAGCTGCTCTGCATCTGCCACTAAGTAGGTACTGGGAGGTAGGAGGGGCACTAGGAGGTAATAGGCGGGTCTGGCAAAAAGGCTTGAAGGAGAGGAGGAGGCGGGAGAAAGGGGTGGGGAAAGGGCAAAAAGGGGCAACAGCGGCTTTAATGGGCCCAAAGAGGGAAGAAAAAAGCAAAAAGAGAGCAAAGAAGAATGTAGATAGAAGGTGAGAAGGAAGGACTAGGGAAAAGACTGAAGTGGAGAGTAAGAAAAATGGATGGGAAACGGGTGGGAGAAGAAGTATAAAGCAAGGGAACGAGAGCAGCAGCTGCAAAAAGGTCGGAAAAGCGTGCAGGAAAAGGCTTGAGAAGAGACTGGCACAGAAGCAGGAAGAAGAATGCAGCAGAGGAGAGGGGCCTGGAAGAACACAGATCCTGAAGCTGGCTAAGGGCCACAGAGGTAGGTGGGGAGCTGGACCTGGGCACCTGCTGATTGTAGACTGGTTGGTGACACCCAGTGGCCGGAGTAAAAAAGGACTACGCACTTCTATAGGGGGCCGAGGGACGTTTTAAAGGAGTCCCTAGCTCATATTGTCGACCCTTCCCAAAAATTGGTCCCGGTTTATAGACCATGGACAGTATTAAACAAATGGCACATTTTCATTGTTTGCGCCAGGCGCACCTTTTAAAAGGGGTGCCCAGCATAAACAATGAGAATGTGCTGTATTAGCATGAATGCGCTGGCCCTAGGGCAGCCACAAACTTGCATTGCTGTGGGGGCAGCTCATTCCTGTGAAAAACAGAGCATCTGCTTTAAAGCTTTGCACCCTTCAAAGTACAAGCCGCCTGTACTTTAAAGGGGGATTAGAGATCCCCCTGCAGGTGGGTGCACTGAGTGACTGCACCCGCCTGCAAGGGGATGTCTGGGGGTCCATAGGACCCCTTTTACCCCTACAGAGGGCTGCCATCAAGGGGCGCACTGACAGCTTCTTTGACTCTGCGCCCACGTTGGTAATAAGGCACGGGCGTGGAGGCAAAGGGATTTTCTCATTTACAAAGGGCCACGCACCCATGCAAATGAGGGAGCAGTCTCTGAAGATAGCGCCAGCGCTTTATGTGCACCAGCCGATCAGTATTACAGAAGGGGCTGCACTAGTGTCTGCGGCCCCTTCTGTAATACCAAAGTGCCCCGGGGGCATGCAAAGCGGGCGCAAAAGCCTGTTGTGCCCCTGGGGCACTTCCATGATAAAGCCCCAGCTTTTCAAATTAGATCACCGACTAAATGAGAAGAAAGGCATACAAATCTGAGGCGAGACTGAATTCCTTGTAGTAAAGACAGACAGGAAAGAAGTGGACAGTATGGTCCCTGATACCATTGAACCTATGCAGATAGGAGGGGTTTGAGGTCCCGTATCAAGTGAGGGAAAAGAATGAAGACAAACATTAAATATATGCCTCTATTGCAGCAAGGCTGGGGACTTTGCCCGGGACTGCTTAACTGAGCCTAAAGCTGTGTGCAGGACAGTAGGAGTTGTCAATCAACAGATTCCTGAAAACTAGAAAGATTGGCAGTGAAGAGGTTGTTTTGTCGAGCAGAGTTTTGGAAAAGACCTCCAAATATTTGGCCAACACCATGGGAAGTATTCATGTCAGCTAACCATCCTGATCACAGTATTCATTTGTCCTCAACAACGAAAGGTCTTGTTTATGTTACCTAATTCAGGAGCTACTGGCAATTTCTTAGATCTCACTCTTGCAACCTCTTTAAAAATCCTGTGAATAAGAAAAGATTAACTTGAACTTGTGTGATCAGTTGACGCCTCAGAACTCTCATCAGATATAATCGAATACCAAACTATACCTTTGTCTTTGGTTTGTGAAAACGGACACACCAAGACCCTGACTTTTGACCTCATAGACACTCCCAGCTTTGTGACAAATTTAGGGGTGCCTTGGTTGCAGAACCACAATCCTCATATTGATTGAGCTCTGTGTCTTTTGACCTTGGGTTTGCAACATTGTCGATCCATGTGGTATAAAACCGCTCACATCCTAATATCTATTAGACCTGTGCTATTATTGACCACGGAGCTATTTTGGATCTACGCATCAAATATCAAGACTTACAGGATGTCTTTGACAAAAAAAAGGCCACTCCGTTACCTCCTCATAGAAGTTTGATTGTAGAATCGATCTAATTCGTGGGTCCGTTGTACCATGTGGTAGAATTTACGCCCTGTCCGACCCAGAAACTCATAATCTAAAGAGCTATCTATATGAGTTACTAGACATTGGTTTCATCCACCATTTTTCCTCATCTGTATCCTTCCCATTGTTCGCTGTTCATTAAAAATAATGGTAAATTGTACACTTGTATTGATTACTGGGCGCTTAACAAACTCTCAGTGAAAAATCACTATCCATTACCCTTGATCTCAGTTCTGTTAGATCAAGTGCGGAATAGAACCATTTACATCAAATTGGACCTGTGAGGGGCTTACCACCTCATCAGAGTTATAGAAGGCGATGAATGAAAGATAGGTTCTTCCACATTAACTACGGCCTCTTTGAATATACAGTAATGCTGTTCGAACTCTGTAACGCATGAGCAGCGTTCCAGCTATTTATTAACAAGGCCCTATGAGACTTATTCAACATATGTGTCATTGGGTGCATAGATGACATCATCATTTACTCCCAGAATAAGAGTGACCATGCAACTCATGTTTGGGTAGTTCTATCATGGCTTCATGAAAACATTCTCTTTGCTAAATTAGAAAACTTTACCTTCCACATATCAACAGTAGAATATTTGGGTTATTCTCTGTCCCTCGAAAGCATAACTATGGATAAGAAAAAGGTAACCACAGTCTTGGATTGGTGAACACCTACTACCTTTAAGGAAATACAGCACTTCCTAGGGTTTGCAAAATTTTCATAGATGATTCATTACCCTTTAATCAGAAACTGCTACTCCCATTACCAGGCTTTTGAAGAAGAAAGTACCTTTTTACTGGTCCGAGAAATCTGTTCGCCCTCGCCCTGCTTAACAAGAAGTTCATATCAGCCCCTGGTGCTTAGGCACCCTGATACTATGCAGCCTTTTATCGTCAAAGCAGAGGCCTCTCAAATAGCAGTGGGGGCAGGGGGGGTTCTTTGACAGTGAGATAATTCTACAGGACACATGCATCCTATTGCTAACATCTAAAAAGCTGTTACCTGCAGAACAAAAAACACGATAGCTGAGAGAGAGTTACTTACCATCAAGATGGGTTTTCAAGAATTGCAACATTACTTATTATGAGCTGCTCATATGGTCATGATATCCACAGACTACAAGAATTTGCAGTTTTTTAAATCTCTCAAGGCTTTAACCCCATAGAAAATTTGGTGGCTAATTTTTTGGGTGAATTTGAATTTATAATTACCTATCACCCAGGGGCTCATGAAACAAAAGCACATACCCTGTCACAGTGGGGATATACCACCCAAGATATGTACTTGGTGCCTCCACAGAACATCATCTCTCCAGAAAGGGCTCTAGAGTCTGCCAAACAGAAGCCTTTTTCGAAAGAGTAAGACAGGAGGCTCATCAGATTGACTGGGGAGAATGGATGACTGATGATGGGAATAGCACACAGGATGGCCTCTTTTACCATACAAAAGTGTATTTCTACCTACTCCAGAGCTAGTTCAGGAAGCCTTAGTTTGGGGTCTTGATACCCTTCTCACTGGACATCCAGGTAATTAGAAACCGATAGCAAATTGCAAAAGATGGTTCTGGTGGACCAACCTGTCTAAGGACATTTACAACTATGTTCATTCTTGTCCAACACGCATCTGAAATAAGACACCCCACTCAGTGCCAGTGGGACTCTAATCTCTTCTCGAAGTACCTCCATACTCATCGCATAACATAAGCATGGATTTTATCACAGGCCTTCCCAATTTCAAAGGACACACTACGGTTTGGGTAACTGTAGACCTGTTTTCTAAAATGGCATACTTTGTACTTCTAAAGAAACTCCTGACGTCGAAGGATTTATCCTCTCTTTTCCTTCAGCATGTCATGCGGCATCATGGTCTCCCTTCTGTTATAATTTCTGATAGGAGGGCACAATTCATCTCTAAATTCTGGCAGAGCTTGTGCACTTCATTAGACATTGATGCTCGACTCTTGTCTGCCTATCACTGGCAAACTGATGGGCAGGCAGAGCGAGTAAATCAGTTGTTGGAACAGATTATTCGATGTTTGTTGGTCACTACTTCATTAGAATGAGAACAGATACTCCCTTTTGAAAAATATCCAAACAATAACTCTCAGCATTGTGCCACTGGTGCTTCCCCTTTTCACTGTGTAACAGGAAAGCATCCACAAGCTCTAACTGCAGATCCACCAAGAACCACAAGCAATATTCTATCTATTCAGGACTCTCATGATCTCTTATCTCAAGTCCAAAACCACATTAAATAATGGTTACAAGAGTCGAAGGAACACATGGAGGTGCAAGTCAATAAACATCAAAAATAGCAGCCTGATTACAAAGAAGGAGCTCTGGTATGGCTCTCCACCAAGAACATTAAAATAGAAGGACCTTGCAAACTACAGCCGGGGTCCTTTGACTATCCTCAGGGTCATCAACCCGGTGGCAATGAAACTCTAATTTCTTGATGAATTGGCAATGCATCCAGTGTTTCATACTCCTTTGCTTCTACCTTATTGGGCTCAAACTTGTCTTGAGGGCAGCCTCCTCCGATATAAGTAGATGATCACATGGAGTTTGAGGTCCATCGCAAGAGAGTCAAGGGTGGTCTATTTTATTTGGTGGATTGGAAAGGGTACGGGCCAGATGATTGTTTATGGGAACCGGCTGCCGATGTATGCACACTCCGTCTTTTGTGACACTTTCATGCCTGCTATCCCACCAACCCGCCTGGCAGGTCGGTCTTTTTCAGGGGAGGAGACTGTCAAGGATTTACGTTCTCTCACTCCTTCTTGTGTGATGTGTGCCCTGGGATTTCATTTCTGTCGCTCATATTGGTATCCCCAGGCCATTCCTTCCAAGGACCCTTTGTGCTCCAATAGATCATTCCCTGGGGTCTTTTATTCCAAACACCCTTTGTGCTGCCACACCTTAACCCCCTGGGACATTTGTTTTATGTCCCTGTTGGTCCAAGCCCCTCATTAAGGCCATATTCATTCCCCAGGGCCCTTTTTGCCTAGTGATTGTCTGGTCCAGTCTCCCTAGACAAAATCGGTGACACCCAAAATCTCCCAAGATTTTGGGTGTCATGCATTAGCAGTGGCCATCTTGCTTGAGTGTGGTATAAATACTGCGCCCAAACCACAATGCCCTGCATGGCTTCATTACTTTTGGAGAGAGAGTAGATCTCTCTTTCCTTCCTTGCTTGAAAATCTGCATTCCTGCCTGAAGACCTCCAGCCTGGAAGCCTCATACTCTGCCTAGAGTTCCCACAAGCTCCTTACCTGACTGTTCATGTTCTCTTACTCGGTGAGCCTCCTCATGTGTCGAAATTCTTCCTGAGAGAGAAAATGGAGTAAGAGCAGTGTTAACAAATTTTTGTAGGATTCCGTACAGTGCTAACTGAAAATTAAACAAAGACTAAGATTAGTGCACCAGGTGACGTTTTCTCTTTTCTTCATGTTCAACTAACATTGAGAATTCCAAAGAATAGAAAACATGGAACTAACTCTTGGGGGCCATTTTAATCTACTGCAAGTAAATAACAAGTTTATCCTCTCCTGCTCAGTATTGAGAATGAGATTCAGTGATTCAGAGTAAATTTCAAGCAAGGAGATTCTCTACTCCAGTATAAGGGATGGTCCTAAAGTAGGGGTCAGAAACTTAAGTAGTTGTGAAAGCTTAAAGACTGTAAGTACACAAATATTTGTACCGAAGGATTGTTTGTAAGGAGAGTTGATGTACAGTAACGTGAACCGATAACAGGTATACAGCACCAGTCTGAGACGAGCAAGGGTCAGATAGAAGACCCTCAGCAATCACATTAAGAGAACTCTTTCTGGACGTTCTGTCTTGATCTTGATCAGGTCAAGGAAATTTCTCTTACCTTCTTACTTTCCCCTCTTCCTTTCTAGGACACCTGCTGATTTAGGGTTGTAGCCCCGGTCAGGATTCGTCCTAGAGGTGAGTGGATGTCCAGCATCATCATTGCAGACAATTATTCCAAGTAAGTGGCTTTAACAGAAAGCCAAGCTGCAACTGCCTTTTCAGCTTGGACGATATGGACCCTAGTGATCATATAGACACACATGATTTAGCCCAAGCCAAGCCTTAAGAAAAGAGACCTCTAGTGCACTGGACCGAGCCCTGGCAGACATTAAAACTAAGGTCCGTAGCTTGCAGCAGGAGAATCAGACACTCAGGGATGAGTTAGGTATCATTTGCAGCACTCCCCTTGGTTAAGTGACTTGGGAGCAATACCAAAAGTGGCACGCCCAATAATTCAACCTTCCCATTTGGGAATCCAGATCATAAGCCCATATCTTTCCATACCCTTGAAGGGACATAGCCTATGAATGTGAGAATATTAAATCCCACCCCTGTGCCTCTGGCCCCACCCAAGCGATTTTTTGGGGACAATTCCAAATTCGATGCCTTCTGGAGCCAATGTCAGTTGCCATTCTTGTGCAAACCTGGGTCATTCACTTCTGATGCACCAACAGTACCATTTATTATTTCCTATCTGTTGACTTGTAGAGCATGACTTGTCACCTTCGGTGAATTTTAGAGGTGCTTTGGTTGTAGACCCACAACCTTCATATTGATTGGGCTCTTCGTTCATGACCTTGGGTTTGTGGCATTGTTGATCCATGTGTAATAAAACCGCTCAAGACCTAATGTCTCCTTTGACCTGTGCATTTATTGACCAGGGAACTATCCCGGATCTACCCATCGAATATCAAGACTTCAAGGATGTCTTTGACAAAAATAAGGCGACCCAGTAACCCATAGCAAGTTTGACTGCAGAATTGATCTAATTCCTGGGGTTGTTCCACTGTGTGGTCGATTGTATGCCCTACCTGATCCAGAAACTCTTCCTCTAAAGAGCTATCCAGCAAAGTTACTAGATATTGGTTTCATCCACTATTCTTCCACACCTGTATCCTTCCTATTGTTCTATGTTCCTTAAAAAGAATGGGAAATTGTACAAATGTATTGATTACAGGGCGCTTAACAAAGTCACAGTGAATATTCACTACCCTTTACCCTTAATCTTTGTTCTGTTGGATCAAATTTGGAATACAACCATTTACACCAACTTGGACTTGCGAGGGGCTTGCCACCTCATCATAGTTAAAGAAGGTGATGAATGGAAGATGGCCATCTGCATTAAGTTCGGCCTCTTTGAATATACAGTAATGCAGTTCGGACTCTGTAACGTACCAGCAGCGTACCAGTTATTTATTAATAAGTTCCTAAGCGACATAGATGACATCATCAGTTCCTCCCAGAATCTGAATGACCATGTAACTCATGTTCGGGTTGTTCTACAATAGCTTTGTGAAAACATTCTGTTTTCTAAATTTGAAAAATGTTCCTTCCACACATACACAGTAGCATATTTGGGTTATTTTCTGTCTCTGGAAGGCATAACTATGGATAAGAAAAATGTAACTGCAATCTTGGATTGGCGAGCACCTACTACCTTTAAGGAAATACAGAGCTTCCTAGGGTTCGCAAATTTTTATAGATGATTCATTACCCATTTGTCAGAAACTGTTACTCTCATTAAAAGTTTTAGAATTTGGGTTTCTGACTGACAGAGGTATGCACCCTGATCAACCAGGAACCACAATCTTAGTCTTGGAAGACTTTCAAGGATCTATGTTCTCTTGCTCTCTCTTGTGTCATTTGTGTCCTGGGTTTTCGTTCTGTCGCTCATTTTGCCATCCCCCAGGGACTTTCATTCCAAGGACCCTTTGTGTTCCAATAGATAATTCCCCGGGGCCTTTTATTTTCTAAGATCTTTTATGCTGCCATACACTATTTCCCGGGTCCTTTTGTCATTTTCCTCGTCAGTCCAAGCCCCCATTAAGGCCTTATTCATGCCTGGGGGCTCTTTTTGCCTACTGATTGTCTGGCCCACTCTCCCTTGGAGAAATCGGTGACATCCAAAATCTTGTGGGGTTTTGGGTGTCACATGGTAGCGGAGGCCATCTTGCTTTAGCACAGTGTAAATACAACGTCCAAACCACAAGGTCTTGCTTGGCCTTATTCCATTTGAACAGAGTGCTTCTCTCTTCCTGCCCTCGCTTGGAAACCTGTATTCACGCATGACGACCTCCGGCCTGGAACCCGGATACTCTGTCTGGAGTCCCCATGAGATCCTTACCTGACTCTTTGTACCCTCCCCAACGGTGAGCCTCCTCATCTGCAGGAATTATTCTTCCTGAAAGAGTAAAAGGAGAAAGAGCAGCGTTAACACGTTTTTACGGATTCCATACCGAACCAACTGAAAACTAAACGAAGACTAAGGTTAGTGCACTAGCTGACGTGTTTCTTTTATTCGTGTTCATCTAACAATTGCAACTCTTAAGTATAGAAAACTTTGGACTAACTCTTGGGAGTCATTTTAATCTAACTTAAGAAAGTAGCTGTTTTCTCCTCTTCTGCTCAGTATTGAGAGAGTGAATCAGTGATTAAGGGCGGATTTCAAGCAAGGAGATTCTCTACTCCAGTATATAGGACAATCCTGAAGTAAGGGTCAGACGCCCAAGTAGTGGTTAAAGCTTATAGACTGCAAGTACAAAGATTTGTGTTCTGAATGGTTGTTTGTGTGTAAGGAGAGTTGATGTTACTTGAACACTTTGAGTAAACTAAGGTCTCTATCTCTCTTGTGAATAGATAACAAGTTGACACTCCCAGTCTGAGACGAGAAAAGGTCTGACAGAAGACCCTCAGCAATCAAATTAAGAGAAGGCTTTCTGGAGGTTCCCCTACACAAAATCTTGATGTCTAGGATATTTTTCTTTCTTTCTTCTCTTCCCTCCTTCCCTTCTGGATTTCGAATCCCTGCTGATTTCGGGTTGTAGCCCTACTTGGGGGTTGTAGCCCTGCTTGGGAGTTGTCTTAGAGGAGATTTGTGGTCCAACATTATCCCGCATACAAATTCCATGTGAGTGGCCTTGACAGCAGTCACAAGCTGGTAGAAACACAGCATTAATATCAAACAGAAAACTCTTTACTTAATAATTCACTAGAGTCTCCAATACCATTGTCTTCATGCAAAATGTTTTAGGGAGAATCCATTGTAGCATCTTAAAGCTCATCATCTCACTCCCATTCGTGTAGTTCATTAGAGTCTCACAGAAAGAGCCTGGAAAAACTTTTCACTCGCTCTACGAGCTCTTTCCTGCTGTTGTATTTTACTCAGGAAACTAAAGACCCTACTTTGAATTCTGGAAGCTATTGACTAATATAACATATGATTGAGGGTTACAAAGGTTGGCCTGTCTTCTATGTCTGTAGTGGGATCACGAGCCCACTCGGGTGATTTACTTAACTCATAGGTGTCAAATAGTAAAAACAAAATGTTGAAGTGCTTTCTTGGTAAAAAAGGGCTTATAAAGTGAACTCGCACAAACAAATCCCAAGATCATTAAAAAATTGAATTTTATATGCTTGATTTAGTGTCACAAACATTGACTCCTGACTTGAAACCATTTGTCATCCATGTGCATAGCATTCACATGAAAAAAGCAGCACCGAACAGAAAAAAGGTTCTGCCTATTGCACAGACACTTGAAGAGGGCAGAAACACTAAATCATATTCAATTACTGAAAATCAACATGTCTGCATTGACAGCGGTAGTCAACTCATGCAATAGCACATATTCGGTTATCCATGACTCTGACTAAACCTTCTTGAGTGCAAACATATGAATGCTAGTTTGTGGACACAAATTGTGCATATTGAGTACTTCTATTAAAAATGTAGGGGAATTCCAGTGGCTAGGTGAGATTATTGGTTGAACCAAATGTGAACACTGCTTATTGTCCCCAAAGGATAACTATAAAAGCTGACACTGTGGTGTGCCACAGTGTCCGCTTCAATGGAAGAGGTGGGTGGGGTTGAACTCATTGAGACATGCAATAAAGCAGGTATAATGGACCCACCTACACATGCCACAGCAGGCTTTATCATTGTATAATGTTAATTTTCAGACGGGGAGAGTGACATCATCCCAGTATCCTCATGCTCAAAGGTAGGATTGCAAGAGATAATCAAACACATGTACAGTCTGTGAATTAATGGAAGAGAATTGACATAGAGGTTGTAAGAGAAGACAGGAAGAGAGAATGTGTGTATAGATTTTGAGAATGGATGCAGAGAGAAAATGAAACAGAAACATGAGGTGTATGAGATGAGAGCTTTGAGAAGAAGGAGTAAAGAACAAAACAAATTTAGAGGGAGATGTAGCCATTAAAGAAATTCCTCAGCAATTGAAGACCAATGCAGGTAGCCATTACCATCAGCTCTCTCCATCGTTCTAGTACTATACTCTGTTAATGTGAGTCACATATTCACCACTCCTCAGCACATCTGCCACCAGGAGAGGATTTCAGTAAAGGTACCATACATGTCCAGTCAAAAATATGGATTGATGTTAAAATCACTCAATAGTGCCAATAAAAGTGTAAAAGCACAAACACCATGCAGCATTCCAATGGGAAACCATGGGAGATGGCAAACCTCTTGCCCTGGCACAAGCATGCATGAACCCATCTACAATGAACACAGGTGTGGGAGGAGATAGAACATAACAGAGCAAAAGTTATTAACTAAGTAATATTAACATTATTATCCAAGGGATAGGGCAATCCCAGGTAGTTTTTGACCAGGGCTGGAGAAATAGAGTCCAAGGGTAAGCCCAGACCTGTTCCTCTTCTATGATCAATAGTTGCATTAGATTGCATTAAACGTTGCTATTGTAAATCTGATTGCTCACAAACTTTTTGTAAGATGTTAGAAGTATTTTTTGGGAAGTTTACAACCCTGTGCTGAAATGTTTTTGATGATTAAACCCTAGGATTAATCCTTCCGAGCAGCTCAAATTGCAATGCATTCAAATGGACAACCATTAGCTTTTAGGCACAATTTAAACATTTGTCAGGAGCGCAACCCTGATTTTAGGGATATGAGCTTTAAGGCACATTCACCATGGCAAAATTGTTCATCTGCAAGTGTTGGCTGTATTGTCTTTTACTGAAAATGGTTTTGCTCGTAACATTTTAAGAGCAAAAATGGATTATATTCTAAAAATGTAAAACAGTAGAATGCTCTTCCTCACCTTGTCAGAAAAAAATATTATATGTTGAGCAAAAGATGTACACACTACAACAGGTTTTGTTATTTAAATTCAAATATTCAATTGTAAAGGAGTAGCCAGGCAAAAAATACTCCCACTTGAAACACATCCCAAGTTGTTTTGAGCTGGTAAAGTTCTGCAAGAATTCTTGTGGTAAAATGGGGCCAAAGTTTAATTCCGCTGAGCATCATAATACAGAGGTTTTTAAAAAGCAACACACAGATGTATGCACAGATATCTGCCACAGATATACTAACTCCTGAGCAATCCACGCCCCCTCCTTCTCACCATGAGTTGTGGAACCTGGAGCACCTGGCCCCCATACCGGCCAATCAACGTCACCTGTGTCTAATTCTCCAACGGCCCATACATTGTCCCAGAACTGCCTGGGAACCAAGGTCTGACACCACTCTGAGCCAGTCTCTCATAGAACCCCCATCCCCGTGTTGCTTGATGCAAATCTCATGTACAGAAGAAAATGGCACACATAAACCCGCTAAGCTAAATTGGACCATTGGTTGAAAAGCCTTAAAGCACGATTCTCTCAATATCGTTAGATATTTGCAGAAAATATTTTTATTCAAATAATTTCAATGGAATATGAAACTCGGAATGTTGGCAAGTATGCATCAGTTGTCACAGGCCAGGGAAGAGGTACAGTAGCAAAGTTATTTCTATGGACTCAGTACTATTCTAGCAGCTAGTCACCTAGTCCAGATGTAAGGCCATTTAACAAAGCCTTGTGTAGGTGTCCCAAAAGCAGTCGAAATGTTTGAAGCACTATTTTATTTTCTGCTCTCATGGCTCCCTCTGACCCATCCTCCCTTCTCCTCATCCACAAGTTATTGATTATCTTTGCCTGATTGTTTTTCAAGGTACATAACAATTCTTCCAAAAAAACAGAGGGATGGATACCACACATTTAGTTATGCCAATAACTAAGTCAGTTTTGTCTTGTTTTCTTGTCATGTTACAGGCAAACATGGCTGAAGAGACAGAGGGAAAACTTGAACAGAGCTCAGATTCAGTGTTGGGTTTTGAACAAGACTCGGACATCCTTAAGAACAGTTCTTCTGCTGCATGCCTTCTCTCTATCCCTGTGATCACCACATGCTACCAACCTTTGCTAAGCCTTTGATGCTGTTCGTGGTGACAAGTGCTGGTCCTGCCGGGTGCACCATCAGCATGTTACTGCTGCAGCGCTAGAATGAGTCTCTCCACCCCCTTCTCCTCCCAATGAAAGATGAAAAGCTCTGCTGGGTTTCAGTGAGGAATGCATATGTGGACCACAACCCCCAAGAAGATGCTGTGCCTTAAGTAACTGCTGCCTGTGAACCCTTGCTGGCTGCCCTGTTCTGACAAGTGCAGGTGGTATTAGAGACGGTCTGATCAGCCCAGCGGACTCCGATAGCAGCCCTCCTGTCCCCGCTTCAGCTGACAGAGCAGGGGCCTTAGGACACTACTGCTCTATTATGGCTTCACCACCGAGGTTCAGCAATGAGCTAGAGTGCTAGCATCCTTTAAAGAGGATAGAGTGCATATGTGGCACTCGTTGACGCCATGTTAAGAGGACTGGATATGTTGAATTCACTGCATTCCGTATGGAGCAGGCTACTGGAAAGGAGCAGCAAAACTATGGACCTAGTCACATTGTTTTGTACTGGGTGATGGTGCCATTCTCTTTCCTCATCTGTTTCCCCAGTATATCCATTCTCTTTACCACTTCATCAGTTTAAAATAAGAATAATGCAATGTTTGAAGACTAAAGAGGCCATACTCTGCCTTCAGTTTCTTTGACTCTGCGCCCACACTGGTAATAAGGCACGGAGGCAAAGGGATTTTCTCATTGCAAAGGGCCATGCTCCCATGCAAATGAGGGAGCAGTCTCTGAAGATAGCGCCAGGGCTTTATGTGCGCCAGCACAATCAGTATTACAGATGGGGCTGCACTAGTGTCTGCGGCCCCTTCTTTAATACCAAAGTGCCCCGGGGCATGTAAAGCGGGCGCAAACACCCGTTGTGCCCCCGGGGCACTTCCATAATAAAGCCCCAGCTTTTCAAATTAGATCACCGACTAAATGAGAAAAAAGGCAAACAACCCTGAGGCGAGACTTGTAGTAAAGACAGACAAGAAAGAAGTGGACAGTATGCTCCCTGATACCATAGAACCTATGAAGATAGTAGGGGTTTGAGGTCCCTTATCAAGTGAGGGAAAAGAATGAAGACAAAAGTTAAATCTATGCCTCTATTGCGGCAAGGCTGAGAACTTTGCCCGGGATTGCTTAACGGAGCCTAAAGCTGTGTGCAGGACAGTAGGAGTTGTCAATCAACAGATTCTGGAAAACTAGAAAGATTGGCAGTGAAGAGGTTGTTTTGTCGAGCAGAGTTTTGGAAAAGACCTCCAAATATTTGGCCAACACTATGGGAAGTATTCATGTCAGCTAACCATCCTGGTCACAGTAACATTTGTCCTCAACAACGAAAGGTCTTGTTTATGTTACCTGATTCTGGAGCTACTGGCAATTTCTCAGATCTCACTCTTGCAACCTCTTTAAAAATCCCTCGAATAAGAAAAGACAAACTTGAACCTGTGTGATCAGTCGATAGCTCAGATCTCTCATCAGATATAATCGAATACCAAACTACACCTTTGTCTTTGGTTTGTAAAAACAGTCACACCGAGATCCTGACTTTTGACATCGACACTCCCAGCTTTGTGACAAATTTGGGGACGCCTTGGTTGCAGACCCACAGCCCTCATATTGATTGAGCTCTGTGTCTTTTGACCTTAGGTTTGCAATATTGTCGATCCATGTGGTATAAAACTGCTCATGACCTAATATCTCCTTTGACCTGTGCTATTATTGACCAGGGAGCTATTCCAGATCTAACCATCGAATATCAAGACTTACAGGATGTCTTTGACAAAAAAAGGCCACTCAGTTACCTCCCCATAGAAGTTTGACTGTAGAATCGATCTAATTCGTTGGGCCGTTGTAGCATGTGGTAGAATTTACGCCCTGTCCGACTCAGAAACTCATAATCTAAAGAGCTATCTATATGAGTTACTAGACATTGGTTTCATCCAAGATTTTTCGTCACCTGTATCCTTCCCATTGTTCTCTGTTCATTAAAAAGAATGGTAAAATGTACACTTGTATTGATTACAGGGCGCTTAACAAACTCTCGGTGAAAAATCGCTATCCATTACCCTTGATCTCAGTTCTGTTAAATCAAGTGCGGAACAGAACCATTTACAGCAAATTGGACCTGTGAGGGGCTTACCACCTCATCAGAGTTACAGAAGGCGATGAATGAAAGATATGTTCTTCCACATTAACTTCGGCTTTTTTGAATATATAGTAATGCCGTTCAAACTCTGTAACGTATGAGCAGCGTTCCAGTTATTTATGAACAAGGTCCTATGAGACTTATTCAACATATGTGTCATTGGGTGCATAGATGACATCATCATTTACTCCCAGAATATGACTGACCATGCAACTCACGTTCAGGTAGTTCTATAATGGCTTCATGAAAACATCCTGTTTGCTAAATTAGAAAAATGTACCTTCCACATATCAACAGTAGAATATTTGGGTTATTCTCTGTCCCTCGAAGGCATAACTATGGATAAGAAAAAGGTAACCACAATCTTGGATTGGTGAACACCTACTACCTTTAAGGAAATACGGAGCTTCCTAGGAATCGCAAATGTTTATAGATGATTCATTACCCATTTTTCAGAAATTGTTACTCCCATTACGAGGCTTTTGAAGAAGAAATTACCCTTTTACTGGTCCGAGGAATCTGTCCAACCCTCGCCTTGCTTAACAAGAAGTTCACATCAGCCCCGGTGCTTAGGCACGCTGATACTATGCAGCATTTTATTGTCAAATTAGATGTCTCTCAAGTAGCAGTGGCGGTTGAGGAGGAGGGTTGTTTGAGAGTGAGATAATTCTACAGGATACATGCATCCTATTGCTAACAACTAAAAAGCTGTTACCCACAGAACAAAATACAGGATAGCTGAGAGAGAGTTACTTACCATCAAGATGGGTTTTCAAGAATTGCAACATTACTTATGAGATGCTCATATGGTCATGATATCCACAGACTACAAGAATTTGCAGTTTTTGAAATCTCTCAAGGCTTTAACCCCATAGAAAATTTGGTGGCTAATGTTTTTTAGTGAATTTGAATTTATAATAACCTATCACCCAGGGGCTCACGAAACAAAAGCGCATACCCTGTCACAATGGGGAAATACCACCCAAGATATGGACTTTGTGCCTCCACAGAACATCATCTCTCCAGAAAGGGCTCTAGAGTCTGCCAAACAGAAGCCTTTTTCGAAAGAGTAAGACAGGAGGCTCATCAGATTGACTGGGGAGAATGGTTGACTGATGATGGGAATAGCACACAGGATGGCCGCTTTTACCATAAAAAATGTATTTCTACCTACTCCAGAGCTAGTTCAGGAAGCCTTAGTTTGGTGTCTTGATACCCTTGTCACTCAACATCCAGGTAATTAGTAAACCTTAGCAAATTGCAAAAGATGGTTCTGGTGGACCAGCCTGTCTAAGGACATTCACAACTATGTTCATTCTTGTCCCTAACACATCTGAAATAGGACTCCCCACTCAGCGCCAGGGGGACTCTTATTTCTTCTCGAAGTACCTCCATACCCATTACGTAACATAAGCAAGGATTTTATCACAGGCCTTCCCAATTTCAATGGACACACTACGGTTTGGGTAAATGTAGACCTGTTTTCTAAAATGGCATACTTTCTCTCTTTTCCTTCAGCATGTCATGCGGCTTCATGGTCTCCCTTCTGTTATTCTTTCTGATAGGAGGGCACAATTCATCTCTGAATTCTGGCAGAGCTTGTGCACTTCATTATACATTGATACCCGACTCTTGTCTGCCTATCACCGGCAAACTGATAGGCAAGCAGAGCGAGTAAATCAGTCGCTGAAACAGATTATTCAATGTTTGTTAGTCACTAGTTCATTAGAATGGGAACAGATACTCCCTTTCCAAAAATATCCAAACAATACCTCTCAGCATTGTGCCACTGGTCCTTCCATTTTTCACTGTGTAACAGGAAAGCATCCACAAGCTCTAACTGCAGATCCACCAAGAACCACAAGCAATATTCTATCTATTCAGAACTCTCATGATCTCTTATCTCAAGTCCAAAATCACATTAAAAACGGTTACAAGAGTCGAAGGAACACATGGAGGTGCAAGTCAATAAACATTAAAAATAGCAGCCTGATTACAAATAAGGAGATCTGGTATGGCTCTCCGCCAAGAACATTAAAATGGAAGGACCCTGCAAACTATAGCCCAGGTATCTTGGTCCTTTGACTATTCTCAGGGTCATCAACCCAGTGGCAATGAAACTCTAATTTCCTGATGATTTGGCAATGCATCCAGTGTTTCATGCTCCTGTGCTTCTACCTTATTGGGCTCAAACTTGTCTTGAGGGCCGCCTCCTCCGATATAAGTAGATGATCACATGGAGTTTGAGGTCCATCGCAAGAGTCAAGGGTTATCTATTTTATTTGATGGATTGGAAAGGGTACGGGCCAGATGATCGTTTATGGGAACCCGCTGCCAATGTATGCACACTCCGTCTTTTGTGGCACTTTCATGCCTGCTATCCCACCAAGCAGCCTGGCAGGTCGGTCTTTTTCAGGGGAGGAAACTGTCAAGGATTTACGTTCTCTCACTCCTTCTTGTGTGATGTGTGCCCTGGGATTTAATTCTGTCTCTCATATTGGTATCCCCAGGCCATTCCTTCCAAGGACCCTTTGTGCTCCAATAGAACATTCCCTGGGGTCTTTTATTTCAAACACCCTTTATGTTGCCATACCTTAACCCCCGGGGACATTTGTTTTATGTCCCTGTTGGTCCAAGGCCCCATTAAGGCCATATTCAATCCCCAGGGCCCTTTTTGCCTAGTGATTGTCTGGTCCAGTCTCCCTAGAAAAAATGTGTGACACCCAAAATCTCCCAAGATTTTGGGTGTCATGCATTAACAGTGGCCATCTTGCTTGAGTGTGGTATAAATACTGCGCCCAAACCACAATGCCCTGCATGGCTTCATTCCTTTTGGAGAGAGAGTAGTTCTCTCTTTCCTTCCTTGCTTGAAAATCTGGATTTACGCCCGAAGACCTCCAGCCTGGAAGCCTCATACTCTGCCTAGAGTCCCCACAAGCTCCTTACCTGACTGTTCATGTCCTCTTACTCGGTGAGCCTCCTCATGTGTCGAAATTCTTCCTGAGAGAGAAAATGGAGAAAGAGCAGCGTTAACAAATTTTTGTAGGATTCCGTACAGTGCTAACTGAAAATTAAACAAAGACTAAGATTAGTGAACTAGCTGACGTTTTCTCTTTTCTTCATGTTCAACTAACATTGAGAATTCCAAAGAATAGAAAACCTGGAACTAACTCTTGGGAGCCATTTTAATCTAGTGCAAGCAAATAACAAGTTTATCCTCTCCTGCTCAGTATTGAGAACGAGATTCAGTGATTCAGAGTTAATTTCAAGCAAGGAGATTCTCTACTCCAGTATAAGCGAAGGTCCTAAAGTAAGGGTCAGAAACTTAAGTAGTTGTTAATGCTTAAAGACTGTAAGTACACAGATATTTGTACTGAAGGATTGTTTGTGTGTAAGGAGAGTTGATGTACAGTAACGTGAACACTTTGGGTAGACTAAGGTCTCTCTTTCTCTTGTGAATCGATAACAGGTATACAGCACCAGTCTGAGACGAGCAAGGGTCAGATAGAAGACCCTCAGCAATCACATTAAGAGAAGTCTTTCTGGAGGTTCCCCTACACAAGATCTTGAGGTCAAGGATATTTCTCTTACCTTCTTACTTTCCCCTCTTCCTTTCTGGGACACCTTCTGATTTAGGGTAGTAGCCCTGGTCAGGATTCGTCCTAGAGGTGAATGGATGTCCAGCATGCATCGTCCCCACAGACAATTATTCCAAGTAAGTGGCTTTAACAGAAAGCCAAGCTGCAACTGCCTTTTCAGCTTGGACGATATGGACCCTAGTGATCATATCGACACACATGATTTAGCCCAAGCCAAGCCTTAACAAAAGAGACCCCTAGTGCACTGGACTTGGCTTGAGCCCTGGTGGACATGAAAACTAAGGTTCGTTCCTTACAGCAGGAGAATCAGACACTCAGGGACGAGTTAGTATCATTTGCAGCACTCCCCTTGGTTAAGTGACTTGGGAGCAATACCAAAAGAGGCACGCCCAATAATTCAACCTTCCCATTTGGGAATCTAGATCATAAGCCCATATCTTTCCCTACCCTTGAAGGGACATAGCATATGAATGTGACCATATTAAACCCCACCCCTGTGCCTCTGGCCCCACCCAAGCGATTTTTTGGGACAGTTCCAAATTCGATGCCTCCTGGAGCCAATGTCAGTTGCTATTCTTGTGCATACCTGGGTCATTCACTTCGGATGCACCAACAGTAGCATTTATTATTTCCCACTTGTAGAGCATGACTTGTCACCTTCGGTGCAATTTTAGGGGTGCCTTGGTTGTAGACCCACATCCTTCATATTGATTGGGCTCTGCGTTGATGACCTTGGGTTTGTGGCATTGCTGATCCATGTGTAATAAAACCGCTCAAGACCTAATATCTCCTTTGACTTGTGCAGTTATTGACCAGGGATCTATCCCGGACCTACCCATCGAATATCAAGACTTCAAGTATGTCTTTGACAAAAATAAGGCGACTCAGTAACCCATAGCAAGTTTGACTGCAGAATTGATCTAATTCCTGGGGTTGTTCCACTGTGTGGTCGATTGTATGCCTTACCTGATCCAGAAACTCTTCCTCTAAAGAGCTATCTAGCAAAGTTACTAGATATTGGTTTAATCCACCATTCTTCCCCACCTGTATCCTTCCTATTGTTCTATGTTCCTTAAAAAGAAATTGGAAATTGCACAAATGTATTGATTACAGGGCGCTTAACAAAGTCACAGTGAATATTCACTACCCTTTACCCTTAATCTCAGTTCTGTTGGATCAAGTTTGGAATACAACCATTTACACCAACTTGGACTTGCGAGGGGCTTACCACCTCATCAGAGTTAAAGAAGGTGATGAATCGAAGATGGCCATCTGCATTAAGTTCGGCCTCTTTGAATATACAGTAATGCCGTTCGGACTCTGTAACGTATCAGCAGCTTTCCAGTTATTTATTAACAAGTTCCTAAGAGACATAGATGACATAATCAGTTACTCCCAGAATCTGACTGACCATGTAACTCATGTTCGGGTCATTCTACAATGGCTTTGTGAAAACATTCTGTTTGCTAAATTTGAAAAATGTACCTTGCACACATACACAGTAGCATATTTGGGTTATTTTCTGTCTCTGGAAGGCATAACTATGGATAAGAAATAGGTAACTGCAATCTTCGATTGGCGATCACCTACTACCTTTAAGGAAAAAGAGAGCTTCCTAGGGTTCGAAATTTTTTATAGATGATTCATTACCCATTTGTCAGAAACTGTTACTCTCATTACAAGTGTTAGAAATTGGGTTTCTGACTGACAAAGGTATGCACCCTGATCAACCAGGAACCACAATCTTAGTCATGGAGGACTTTCAAGGATCTGTATTCTCTTGCTCTCTCTTGTGTGATTTGTGTCCTGGGATTTCGTTCTGTCGCTCATATTGCCATCCCTCAGGGACTTTCATTCCAAGGACCCTTTGTGTTCCAATAGATAATTCCCCTGGGCCTTTTATTCCTAAGACTCTTTGGGGCATATTCACAAGGACCTACCGCCGATTTATCCCCACCTTAACCCATCAAAAGTGGAGATAGTTTTAACACCCCATTCACAAGCGGGTGCAAACTGCAGACATCGCCAGTATTCCCGCGACAACTGCCCAAAATTTAACACCACGGTGGACACCACCAACTAACCCATATGAGATGCAGAGTAGGCGTTCCCGTGCAAAAACACACAACAAAACCACAACACCACTTTCACAACGAACTGCCAGATCTGCGAAGCGAACCAAAAACAGGCGATAAGCCGCGGTAGCACCAGTGATTTAACACCTGCCTTTTGCTGGTGTTAAGCAGGACGACTACCTGCAGCATGAAAGGGAGCCCAGCCAAGTGCCACACCCGAAGACCCACAGATGCCATGGAGACAATGACCATGCAGCTCCGAGACCCATGAGGGACACAACACCCACCCCCACCCACCCTAAGCCCGCCACCACTCCCGGGACCCACCCCCCGCACACCCCCCCCGGGAACACCACAGAGGCAGCGTACACAAAGACAGCGGACCCACCTGAAACGCACCTGCCACCCAGACCCAACGCCAGAGGAGGACATTGCCCACTACAGGCCCAAAAGGACAACCATCCCCCGCATCCTGACCCACATCCCCCACCTGCTGACGGTACCAACCCAGCGGACTACCAACATCCCTCCGCAGACAAAGCTGCCGGCTGCGCAGCACATGTCGGCCTCTGGTACCATCCAACCCACAACTGCCAGAGTCGGAGGAGTCACACAGCCAGCCCCATACAAGGTCATCACACCTGTCCTGGATGCCAACAATAGCCTGGTACCCCAGCACCTCCACTTCACCCACACTGCGCAGGAGCTGCTGGAGACCAAGCAAGGCCCCTACGCCATAGCTGGATTCCCTCACGTGTCAGGGCCAATCAACTGCACACATGTAACCCTCATGCCCCCTGCCGACACTGCACACAACTACCACAACAGAAAGCACACGCATATCATGAATGTGCAGGCAACAGTGGACCGCCCGGGACTCCTCAACAATGTCGTGGCCAACTCCCCAGGCAGAGTGCATGATTCTCACATCTCCGGACAGTCCAGCATCACCCAGCGCACCCAGGATGGCACCCATGGAAATGCAGTGCCCGTTGGTAAGTCCAAAATGAACACACCACACACCTCCAGCCCACAGTCATGCAACTCACGACACTGGCAATGGGCACGCAGCACAACTACATTCAACATGACACACAACATGCCAACCGACCAGACATGACAACACGACTCCATTGTGAAGCTGGCCTTGCCATGCCCACAACCCAGCCTCGGCATGGCACCACAGACACACAATAGCAGGATGCGAGGAGAGGCATGGAGCAGGCATGTGCATCAGCGGCAAGTGATCAAGGAATGTGAACCCACCCAATGCCAGGTGTGGTGTGGGGGTGCCGGACAGACCACAGAGTGCAAACCACGGAAATGGCCATGTGGAGATCAACTGCTGGTGCATGGAGTGCAGTGGCCAGTGGACACTACCATGTCCCCACAGGCTGTGGGGCAGAATGCAGAAATGTCGCACATTACATCCCCCCCTGCATGCGCGTGCGTAGTGGGTTGGACCTGTGTACACCAGGCCTGCATAGGGGTGTGAACAAAAACCCAGTCGCAATGGGCGTGGTTCTCATTCGGAATGGACAACGCGTCTGCCAGTGCGGCGGCTCTCGGCCCGCCACGAGTCCTGCGCCGAGCGCGGCGGGGCCTGCGTCCCTGCTGCACCCGGGGCCGCTGGTCCCCCGACCCGTCATGCCGGCCACAGCGCACCAATGAGGCTCCGCTCACCTGCCTACACCGGCATGTGTCAAAGAGGGCCCACCACGTGCCGGTGCAAGCTCCAAGCACCAGTCCCGCGACCTCTGCAGCCTCCGCAGACCATCGCTGGCCCCCCGACGCTGGCCCACATTACTCCTTTCTCATTTACATACTCCACCTGCGTCCTCTTGGGCCCAGTAGGTCCAACATGTGGAACTGTGTCCTGAGTCTTGAATGGCAGTGACCCCAAGTCCGTGGCAGAGGCCACAGCACCAGACTCCCTTCGATCAGTGAGGCATAATTCCATATCGCAAGCCGGCGATACGTGGTGCCACTCACCCTGTTCAATGCCAGCCGGCGACACGTGGTGCCACTAACCCTGTTCAACGCAAGCCGGTGACACGTGGTGCCACTAACCCTGTTCAATGCCAGCCGGCGACACGTGGTGCCACTAACCCTGTTCAACGCAAGCCGGCGACACGTGGATGAGGGCTCAGGCCTACCCTGCGGAACAGTAGGTCCCACATCCAGCACTTAGTCGCCAATCATGAATGGCAGAGTTCACACCAGTGAACGCACGGAGAGGAGTAAGAGGAAGATGCGGCTCAGTCTGGAGGAAAGCCGGATCAGAGTCACGGAGGTGATCGAACACTATCAACAACTGACCTGGTGCCATCAACCCTGTTCACCGCAAGTCCGCGTCCCGTGGTGCCACTGAACCTGAACTATGCAGGCCGGTGGGACCATCCAACCTAAGCCGGTGACACTCGGTGAATGGCCCGTGCTGACCGCTGCCTCAGGCCAACACTGCGGTCCAGTAGGTCACACATGTGGAACTGTGTCTTGGGTAAAATGTGGAGGAGTCCACACCATTGGACACGCCTCATCGCAGGCGCCATCCCCTAACAGCACTGGTGCCACTAACTCTGTGCGCAATGAGTCATCGGCACTATCTGGTTGGACCTTGGTGGCGTCTGAGTCCATGGCCTGGTGGTTTTCTGCATCTTCATCTGGCTGGACTGGACTTGGTGTCCGACATGTGTCTGTTCCATTCATCTCTACCATAGTGACTGTTTCAGCGTGGTTCTGCCCTCTGCATCATGCCCTGGGGTTACACCTTCCACTGTCCACCGAGACACACCGAGACAAGCACCTTTGTCATCTACGGAAACCTGCTCTGCACTCATGACTCTGCCCCAGTGCCCCGCAAGTCAGCGGCCCGTGGCGGTAGGCCCGTGCAGGACGCTGTGCATCCGGGGCCACTAACTCTGTGCAGCACAAGTCATGGGGCCTTTATGGTTGAATGGTTGTGTCCTTTACGATGTACACTGTTGTCGATTTCTGACTGCACCAGGCAGCCCTTGCCGGCTGGTGTGCGCACACCCCACACACATCCAACACAGGTGTCACTTGATATGTGTGCCTGCTAATAAATGTGGCCGGGCGCACGTGCCCGTAGCCATTCACACCATCTGAGCAAGTGTGTCCGTGTGGTCATTGTGTCAGCATGATGGGCACGGGCACTGCAACATCACAGTGTGCTATCTTCAGCGGACGATACCATGTCACCTCAGCGTTGGCAGTGACCTTGGACATGTAGCTTCGCCCGCCCCCCCCTGCATGCACAAGCGGCGTGTGCTGGTCCAGCGTACGTCAGTTCAGCGCAGGGGTGTGCTGATTCGGCAGGGGGAGCAGGGCGTGGCTCGGACCTGGCCTTGGGCAGGATGTGCGGTAAGTGTGTATCTGTGTTGGGGTGTTGTCGCCACCAGGGCCACAGTAGTCGATGTTGCAATGTAGCATGCGCCAGGAGGGCGGGCCCGCACGGACGTGGAAATGTAGGAGCGCAAGACCGCTCGGGGTCTTGGCACATGCATGCCAAGTGTTATGTGTATCAGTCCTGCGGCTGCATGAGTCAGTTGCCTAGCCTCATTCGCAGCATGATCACAGCCAGCCATGGACTGTACACTTCTGTCCACCCTGTCCGGACCATTGGCCTACACTCACTTGGCCGCACACCTTCAAAGGCCAGCGTCACAGTGTTGTTGGCATGCCGCTGGACATGCGCGGACAGGCATTACAATGGTGTGCTGTAGGAGTGCACGTGATACAACCGCGCAGCGCACACAAGTGTGGGGGCTCGTGGGAGAGTGGAGCAGCTGTGAGGCAACGTAACACACAGTGAGGCCGCTCATATGCCACGTGCTGGGCATATCATCCATGATTCCCAGGGTCGCAGACATCCCACCACACCCACGAGAGGCCTCTGTACATCTCCTGAATGCATGCAGATGGTGAAGTTACTGTAGGGATGAAGGGTCCTTTGTCTGTACTATCAGGCGGTGGCACATCTGCAGCTCCGAGCTGGGACTTGCATGTGTCCAGCACCCCCTGACAGATACGATAGAATTTACTTGCGACTCCCACACTACGCACTGCCCGAAGTGAGACCAATGTGTACACATCCCACACGCAGAAGTCCTTAGACGTAGTTAGCGTGCGTGAGATGGCCTTCACACGTACTCCCACCCCACCCCAGGCCTGCACCCGTTGCACACAGACACTGCTCATTGCTCCGAGCTGTGCCACTTCATCCACAGGACTGGCGCAGGGCAAGCCAGTGCCGCTTCAAGCAGAGCCACTGACGCAATGGCAGACCATCCCGGACACATGCTCGACTCCAGTCACGTGGACCTGTACCGTGCACGTCTGCTGCATGTACTGGGGGCACTGCAGTTGGCAGTGCTGCGGATCAGTTACCGGCTGAGCTTCCGCCTTGCGAACGACACCTGCGTTCAGCCTGTGTTGCATTGTCGCTCATGCATATTCGAGTGGACCATGGATGTCTGCCTCTCCAACGTGACTGTAGCTGACCTGGATTTCGACATGTGTGTGCACCCCCTGTTGGCACATGACCAGGAGTGTCACCGTGATGCCCGTTTATGGCATGCATGTATGTTTGGCATGCATGCTGGCAACTGGACCTGGAAGATTGCACGAGTCGTCGTGTGCAGTGAGCACATTGTGCCGCTACCCGATTGGGCTTTGGTGCACATTGGGGCCAGGGGTTGGAGTCAGCACATCTGTCCGGGTCAGCTGATGGATTACGTCGACGACATGTCAGATGTGGTGGACAACGATCTCTCATTGGAGATGTTGGCCTACGCTGCTGCACTGGCGTTCATGGACGAGGGACAAGGTACCTGCAGCCACAACTAGATGTGACCCATTGCACGTGTCCCGACGTCTGGTTGCATGTTGGGAATCTGGTCACATGTCCCAAGAGGACAGTGGACATGGCTGCATTGGCCTGGACTCCTGATCCATGCGCGGACAACCAACACGGGTTGACACTGACTTGTGTTGGTGATGGGCTCCCCCGGGGTGGACATGGGCGCTTTCCTAAGTTCCTCATTCAGACATGCGGCTGCATTGGTCTGCCTTTCGTGGCACTTCTCTTGGCCGTACTGACATGCACTTGTTGATAAAGTTTCCGCACTTTCACTTGTCTCCAACTGTGTTGTGTCTTGATTTGTATGCCAATGTGTGTGTCACAGACTAGCCCATCAGGGCTGTGGGTTTGTACTTGTGCATCGTCATGTCCCTGTTTCGGCTTTGCCAGATGCGTATGGCCATTTACCGGCCACAGGCGGGTGCACTTGTGTCCTGTGTTGGGTTGTGCAAATGTTGCTGGTCGTACCACATTGTGTTGGATGTTGGGGTGCTCTGCTTCCTATGTGTGTGTGCTGCATTGTGTGTGAGATGTCCCTTCAGCTCTGCTTTTGCTCACCCTTCTCCCTTTCAGGCAGTGTGGTTTTCACTTCTTTGCTTGTTCAGTGGTGTGATATTGCCGGGTTGTGTGACTTGTGCTCTTGGTTGGTGTTGTTACTCTTGAGCATGGTTTGTCTGCAGTTGTGCTGTGCTTAATTGTGCATGTGTGCCATTGTGCCCATCTCCCCCGTCCCCCCAGTCCCTGGTCATTCCTCTCCCTGTTGCTGTGGTGTCTGTTGTTTTGGGCAGTTTCGGGTCCCCGACTCCTGCCACCATCTCCAGACTGATGTGGTGGACACCATTTCCTCCATGTCATCCAGCTCCTGGTATGGCGCTGAACTCCCACCTCGGGTGTGCATTGCTGCCTTCTTGTTGTTGGCGTATTTCTGCTTGTTTGTGCGTTTCGCATCATTCCGGCTGTTCGGGTTTTCTTCCATTGTCCTCCTCCGCTCTCCGGCTGCATTGACCTTGTCCATGATGGCCTGCCATGTACAATGTTTTGTTGCCAATGGGGCTTGTGGGGTTGTATACTGGCTCAGGTTGCCTCCATTGTGCTTGGCTGTTGTTTTCTGTTTGGTTTGTCTATTTTTTCCTGCTTTTGTTGTGCTTATTCCCGCCTGCTGTGGGTGTGTCGCGGGCCTGGAGGTGCTTTTCGCAGCTTTCCTCATCGTGAATGGGCTCATCGCATGTTTTTTTGTGTTGTGGTTTGTGTTTTTATCTCCGTCGAGGTGGTTGTATCGCGGACATTGGCCGCGTTTTCGGCGGACTATCGCATGGTACCGCCGTGTTGTGAATTCCTGGTTGACAAGGGGTTATTTTCATGCGATAGGCTGCGATGTGTAAAGTTGCGTTAATATTTTTTAGAGATGTTTAGCAAACGTTCTTGTGAATATACCCCTTTATGTTGCCATACACTATTCCCCGGGTCCTTTTGTCAATTTCCCCGTCAGTCCAAGCCCCCATTAAGGCCTTATTCATGCCTGGAGGCTCTTTTTGCCTTCTGATTGTCTGACCCACTCTCCCTAGGAGAAATCGGTGACATCCAAAATCTTGTGGGATTTTGGGTGTCACATGGTAGCGGTGGCCATCTTGCTTTAGCACGGTGTAAATACAACGTCCAAACCACAAGGTCTTGCTTGGCTTTATTCCATTTGAACAGAGTGGCTCTCTCTTCCTGCCCTCTCCTGGAAACCTGTATTCACACATGAAGACCTCCAGCCTGAAACCCTGATACTCTGTTTGGAGTCCCCATTAGATCCTTACCTGAATCTTTGTGCCTTCTCAAACGGTGAGCCTCCTCATCTGCCGGAATTATTCTTCCTGAAAGAGTAAAAGGAGAAAGAGCAGCGTTAACACGTTTTTAAGGATTCCATACCGAACCAACTGAAAACTAAACAAAGACTAAGGTTAGTGCACTAGCTGACGTGTTTTCTTTTCTTCGTGTTCATCTAACATTTGCAACTCTTAAGTATAGAAAACTTTGGACTAACTCTTGGGAGTCATTTTGATCTAACTTAAGAAAGTATCTGTTTTTTCCTCTTCTGCTCAGTATTGAGAAAGGGAATCAGTGATTCAGAGTGGATTTCAAGCAAGGAGATTCTCTACTCCAGTATATAGGACAATCCTGAAGTAAGGGTCAGACACCCAAGTAGTGGTTAAAGCTTATAGACTGTAAGTACACAGATTTTTGTTCTGAATGATTGTTTGTGTGTAAGAAGAGTTGTTGTAACTTTAACACTTTGAGTAAACTAAGGTCTCTATCTCTCCTGTGAATAGATAACAGGTCGACAGTCCCAGTTTGAGACGAGAAAAGGTCTGACAGAAGACCCTCAGCAATCAAATTAAGAGAAGGCTTTCTAGAGGTTCCCTTACACAAAATCTTGATGTCTAGGTTATTTTTCTTTCTTTCTTCTCTTCCCCCCTTCCCTTCTGGATTTCGCATCCCTGATGATTTCGGGTTGTAGCCCTACTTGGGGGTTGTAGCCCTGCTTGGGAGTTGTCCTAGAAGAGATTTGAGGTCTAACTTTATCCTGCCTACAAATTCCATGTGAGTGGCCTTGACAGCAGTCACAAGCTGGTAGACACACAGCCACTGACTCATTGTCAGTGAAATTGCTCTCCCACCCTCGCAGCTCCACCATTAAGTGAGGCCTGGCCCTGCCCCTGCACTCTCGAGTGTTGGTGATCGAGGCCCTCCTCCACCCGCAGGTTTCCCTGCGCCTCATCCCAGGTGGTCCAGTGGACCTCTGTCTCCTTCCTCTATCTCTGCTCTTTCACTCGTTTTTCTACCCTTTTCTATGTTGCATCTCTGCTCTTTTGTGCCTTATTTCTGCGCATTTTCCCTTCCTCTCGCTCTGCCCTTTCACTAGTTTTCACTCGTTTTTCTACCCTCTTTTATCTTTCACCTTTCTGCATCTCTGCTCTTTTGTGCCTTATTTCTGCCTATTTTCCCTTTTTTCTTTATCCCTTATTTCCTCCCTTTACCTTTCCCCGCCGCTGCTGTCCCGCGGCCCCTCCCCCCCAGCGCGACCGGCCCAATCCAGCTCCCCTCCCCGCTCCCGCCTCCCAGATGTCCAGCCCTCCCCAACCCCTACTTAATGGCGGCCACTGCGCGGCCGCTGTGCGGCCGCGGGCGCATTGCTGGCGCGCCGAAGGCGCGTCAAAGGCAAGCCCGTCTGCGCCCGTCCGCGACCCGACCGCGACCAGCGCCAGGAACCCTGGACCTCCGCCCCGCCAACGCTACGACCCAGCAGCACTCCACGCACTCAACGCAGGCCGCAACAACAACTGCAAGCTAGCATCACCAGCCGACTCCCACGGACCCTTCAGCTGTCACCGCTGCCGGCACACCTGCAGCACCGCCAAGAACACGGATCCAGCACAACCCGCCCACAAGAACACAACCGAACCGAAGACCCTGCAATGCATCCTCCTCAACGTCCGATCCTTCCACAAACACGCCACAGAAATCTGGGACCTCCTCGACAGCACCACCCCGGACGTAGCGTTCTTCACCGAAACCTGGACCAACACCACCTCAGGACCGGACATCGCCATCGCCATCCCCCAAGGATACAAGATCTCCAGGAAGGACCGCCCCACCCGCCCAGGAGGAGGAATAGCCATCGTCCACAAATCCAGCCTCCGCCTGAGCACACACACTGACGAGCCCACAGAACTGATGGAACACCTTCACTTCAAGATACTGGCCAGCCCCACTGCCACCCTCCGAAGAACCCTCATCTACCGACCCCCTGGACCCTTCGCCAACTCCATCACGGACATTATCTCCCCGCAGGCCATCGCATCCACCAACTACACCCTGCTGGGAGACCTCAACTTCAACCTCGACAACCAACTGGACCCAAACACCACATCCCTCCTGGACAACCTCCACAACATTGGACTGCGCCAGATCGTGACCAAGCCCATGCACTCAGCAGGACACACCCTCGACCTCCTCTTCACTACAGGAAACTCCATCACCTTCAGCCACACCACCGAACTCCCATGGACCGACCATCATTGCGTCCACTTCACCTTCAGAACACCCACCATCCACAGACACCAGCACCTGCTTCCACGAAGAAACTGGACCAAAATCACCGACGACCAGCTCACCTCCTCACTCAACAACTCCACCCCAACCATCGCGGAAAACGACGACCCCAACACCGCAGCCCGAACCCTGCATAGATGGATCTCGGACAGCACCAACACCATAGCCCCCCTCAAGAAAAACAACAATACCCGCGCCAAGAAAGCCAGATGGTTTACCACCGAACTTCGAGAGTCCAGAAGCACATGCCGCCGCCTCGAAAAGGCCTGGAGGAACACCAAATCCACAGAAGCCCACAACAACTTCAGAGCCGCCACCAACGCCCACCATCAACTCATCAGAGAAACGAGGAAAAAAGCGATTGAAGACAGAATCTCCACCCACGCGCACAACAGCAAGGAACTCTTCAGCATCATCAAGGAGTTCGCCCAACCCACTAGCGAGTCTACCGACATCCCTCCCTCACAAGACCTCTGCGACAAACTCAGCACCTTTTTCCACCACAAAATGAAGAGCATCTACGACAACTTCGACGAAGACAACCAACACACTGAACCCTCACCAACCACCCCCGACACCCGGAAACCAGCGATTGACGTCTGGACAGCCCTCACCACCGAAGACACACTGAAGACAATGAAGTCAATCCACTCAGGGGCCCCCACGGACCCCTGCCCCCACCACATCTTCAACAGAGCCGCCACACCATCAACCGCTCCCTGGCGACCGCCTCGTTACCCGACGACTGGAAACACGCCGAGGTCAACCCCCTCCTAAAGAAACCCTCAGCGGACCCCACCGACCTCAAAAACTACAGACCCATCTCCCTGCTCCCGTTCCCAGCGAAAGTCATCGAGAAAGCCATCAACAGCCAACTCGACACATTCATTGAAGAACACAACATCCTCGACTCCTCCCAATCCGGCTTCAGAAAAAACCACAGTACGGAAACCGCCCTCCTCGCCGCAACAGATGACATCCGCACCCTACTGGACAAAGGAGAAACAGTAGCCCTCATCCTCCTCGACCTATCAGCGGCGTTCGACACAGTCTCCCACCGCACCCTAATACGCAGACTCTACGACGCAGGAATCCAGGACAAGGCCCTCGACTGGATCCGCTACTTCCTCTCCGGCAGGACGCAGCGGGTCAGACTCCCCCTTTCCTCTCGGACCCCACACCTACCACCTGCGGAGTCCCCCAGGGCTCCTCCCTCAGCCCGACGCTCTTCAACGTCTACATGGCTCCACTCGCCCCCATCGTCAGAACCTACGGACTCAACATCGTGTCATACGCAGACGACACCCAGCTCATCCTCTCCCTATCCAACGAGCCCAACACCGCCAGACGCAACTTTCGAGAAGGCATGGAAGCCGTCGCCAAATGGATGAAAAACAGCTGCCTACAACTAAACACCAACAAAACAGAAGTACTCATCATGGGCCCAAACCCCGATGCCTGGAGCGACACCTGGTGGCCCCCGCCCTCGGAAACCCGCCAACCCCCACGGACCACGCACGCAACCTGGGAATCATCCTGGACTCCGAGCTCAAAATGGACCGCCAGATCAACTCTGTCTCGTCTTCCTGCTTCCACACCCTCCGCCTCCTTCGTAAGACCTTCAAATGGATCCCCCTCGAACACCGAAAGACCGTCACTCACGCCCTGGTCACCAGAAGACTCTACTACGGCAACGCACTCTACGCCGGAATAAACAAAAACCTCACCCGCAAGCTACAGAACATCCAGAACGCCGCCGCAAGACTGGTCCTCAACCTGCCAAAACACTGCCACATCTCCCAGCACCTGCGCACACTCCACTGGCTCCCTGTCGAGGCGATAATCACCTTCAAGATGCTCACCCACGCACACAAGGCCCTCCACGGCACCGGACCAGCATACCTGAACAGCCGACTCAAATTCCACGCACCCCAAAGGACCCTACGATCAGCCCAGCTCTCCTACGCCGTGGTCCCCTGCACCAGAAAGACCAGATCGGGAGGCCGCTCCTTCTCCTTCCTCGCGGCCAAAGCATGGAACGCCCTTCCGCTCCACCTCAGACAGACAACATCGCTCCCCATCTTCGCAAGAAACCTCAAAACCTGGCTCTTCGACAGACCCCCTCCTTGATGGATGGAACCTGCACCCCCCCCCCCCTAGCGCCTTGAGACCCTTACGGGTGAGTAGTCGCGCTTTAACAAACCCCTGATTGATTGATTGATTAATATCAAACAGAGAACTCTTTATTTAGTAATTCACTAGAGTCTCCAATATCATTCTCTTCATGCAATATTGTTTAGAGAGAATCCATTGTAGCATCTAAAAGCTCATCATCTCACTCCCATTCATGTAGTTCATTAGAGTCTCACAGAAAGAGCCTGGAATAACTTTTCACTCGCTCTACGAGCTCTTTCTTGCCGTTATCTTTTACTCAGGAAGCTAAAGACCCTACTTTGAATTCTGGAAGCTATTGACTAATATAGCTGAGGGTTGCAAAGGGTGGTCTGTCTTCTATGTCTGTAGTGGGATCACGACCTCATTGGGTTGATTTACTTAACTCATAGGTGTTAAATAGTAAAAAAAAAGATGTTGACATGCTTTATTGGTAAAAAAGGGCTTATAAAGTTAATTCGCACATACAAATCCCAAGATCATAACAAATTGAATTTTCCATGCTAGATTTGGAGTGTCACAAACATTGACTCATGACTTGAAACAATTTGTCATCCATGTGCATGGCATTCACATGAAAAAAGCAGCACCGAACGGAAAAACGGTTCTGCTAATTGCACAGACACTTGAAGAGGGCAGAAACACTAAATCATACTCAATTACTGAAAATCAACATGTCTGCATTGACAGCGGTAGTCAACTCACGCAATAGCACATATTCGGTTATCCATGACTCTGACTAAACCTTCTTGAGTGCAAGCATATGAATGCTAGTTTGTCGACACAAATTGTGCATATTGAGTACTTCTATTAAAAATGTAGGGGAATTCCAGTGGCTAGGTGAGATTATTGGTTGAACCAAATGTGGACACTGCTTATTGTCCCCAAAGAATAACTATAAAAGCGGACAGTGTGGTGTGCCACAGTGTCCGCTTCAATGGAAGAGGTGGGTGGGGTTGAACTCATTGAGACATGCAATAAAGCAGGTATAATGGACCCACCTACACATGCCACAGCAGGCTTTATCATTGTATAATGTTAATTTTCAGACGGGGAGAGTGGCATCATCCCAGTATCCTCATGCTCAAAGGTAGGATTGCAAGAGATAATCAAACACATGTACAGTCTGTGAATTAATGGAAGAGAATTGACATAGAGGTTGTAAGAGAAGACAGGAAGAGAGAATGTGTGTATAGACTTAGAGAATGGATGCAGAGAGAAAATGAAACAGAAACACGAGGAGTATGAGATGAGAGTTTCGAGAAGGAGTAAAGAACAAAACAAATTTAGAGGGAGATGTAGCCATTAAAGTAATTCCTCAGCAATTGAAGACCAATGCAGGTAGCCTTTACCATCAACTCTCTCCATCGTTCTAGTACTATACTCTGTTAATGTGAGTCACATATTCACCACTCCTCAGCACATCTGCCACCAGGAGAGGATTTCAGTAAAGGTACCATACATGTCCAGTCAAAAATATGGATTGATGTTAAAAATCACTCACTGGTGCCAATAGAAGTGTAAAAGCACAAACACCATGCAGCATTCCAATGGGAAACCATGGGAGATGGCAAACCTCTTGCCCTGGCACGAGCATGCATGAACCCATCTACAATGAACAGAGGTGTGGGAGGAGATAGACCATAACAGAGCAAAAGTCATTAACTAAGTAATATTAACATTATTATCCAAGGGCTAGGGCAATCGCAGGTAGTTTTTGACCAGGGTTGGAGAACTGGAGTCCAAGGGTAAGCCCAGACCTGTCCCTCTTCTTTGATCAATAGCTGCATTAGATTGCCTTATACGTTGCTATTGTAAATCTGATTGCTCACAAACTTTTTTGTAAGATGTTAGAAGTACTTATTTGGAAGTTTACAACCCTGTGCTGAAATGTTTTTGATGATTAAACTCTAGGATTAATCCTTCCGAGCAGCTCAAATTGCAATGCATTCAAATGGATAACCATTAGCTTTTAGGCACAATTGAAACATTTGTCAGGAGCGCAACCCTGATTTTAGGGATATGAGCTTTAAGGCACATTCACCATGGCAAAATTGTTCATCTGCAAGTGTTGGCTGTATTGTCTTTTACTGAAAATGGTTTTGCTCATAACATTTTAAGAGCAAAAATGGATTATATTCTAAAAATGTTAAACGATGGGAAAGTATCTCTAACAGTAGAATACTCTTCCTCACCTTGTCAGAAAAAAATATTATATGTTGAGCAAAAGATGTACACACTACAACAGGTTTTGTTTTTTAAATTCAAATATTCAATTGCAAAGGAGTAGCCAGGCAAAAAATACTCCCACTTGAAACACATCCCACGTTGTTTTGAGCTGGTAAAGTTCTCCTGCAAGAATTCTTGTGGTAAAATGGGGCAAAAGTTTCATTCCACTGAGCATCATAATACAGAGGTTTTTAATAAGCAACACACAGATGTATGCACAGATATCTGCCACAGATATACTAACTCCTGAGCAATCCACGCCCCCCTCCTTCTCACCATGAGTTGTGAAACCTGGTGCACCAGGCCCCCATACCGGCCAATCAACGTCACCTGTGTCTATTTCTCCTACAACCCATACATTGTCCCAGAACTGCCTGGGAAGCAGGGCCTGACACCACTCTGAGCCAGTCTCTCATAGAACTCCCATCCCCTGGTTGCTTGATGCAAATATCATATACCGATGAAAATGGCACACATAACCCCGCTAAGCTATATTGGACCATCAGTTGAAAACCCTTAAAGCACGATTCTCTCAATATCGTTAGATATATGCCGAAAATATTTTTATTCCAATAATTTCAATGGA
The DNA here is from genome assembly GCA_963921515.1 of Calotriton arnoldi. Lineage (NCBI taxonomy): Eukaryota > Metazoa > Chordata > Amphibia > Caudata > Salamandridae > Calotriton > Calotriton arnoldi. Next base: position 977,020 of record CAWUFW010001945.1, on the reverse strand, counting down.
ATATGAAACTCGGAATGTTGGCAAGTATCCATCAGTTGTCACAGGCCAGGGAAGAGGTACAGTAGCAAAGTTATTTCTATGGACTCAGTACTATTCTAGCATTTAGTCACCTAGTCCCGATGTAAGGCCATTTGACAAAGCCTTGCGTAGGTGTCCCAAAAGTAGTCGAAATGTTTGAAGCAGTATTTTATTTTCTGCTCTCATGGCTCCCTCTGACCCATCCTCCCTTCTCCTCATCCACAAGTTATTGATTATCTTTGCCCGATTGTTTTTTCAAGGTACATAACAATTCTTCCTAAAAAACAGAGGGAGGGATACCACACATTTAGTTATGCCATTAACTAAGTTAGTTTTGTCTTGTTTCCTTGTCATGTTACAGGCAAACATGGCTGAAGAGACAGAGGGAAAACTTGGGTTTTGAACAAGACTCGGACATCCTTAAGAACAGTTCTTCTGCTGCATGCCTTCTCTCCATCCCTGTGATCACCCCATGCTACCAACCTTTGCTAAGCCTATGCTGCTGTTCGTGGTGACAAGTGCTGGTCCTGCCGGGTGCACCATCAGCATGTTACTGCTGCAGCGCTAGAATGAGTCTCTCCACCCCCCTTCTCCTCCCAATGAAAGATGAAAAACTCTGTGGGGGTTCAGTGAGGAATGCACATGTGGACCACAACCCCCAAGAAGATGCTGTGCCTTAAGTAACTGCTGCCTGTGAACCCTTGCTGGCTGCCCTGTTCCGACAAGTGCTGGTGGTATTAGAACCTCTGTCTGATCAGCCCAGCAGACCCCCATAGCAGCCCTCCTTTCCCCGCTTCAGCTTACAGAGCAAGGGCCTTAGGACACTACTGCTCTATTATGGCTTTACCACCGAGGTTCAGCAGTGAGCTAGAGTGCTAGCATCCTTTAAAGAGGATAGAGCGCACATGTGGCACTCGTTGACGCCATGTTAAGAGGACTGGATATGTTGAATTTACTGCATTTCGTATGGAGCAGACTACTGGAAAGGAGCAGCAAAACAATGGACCTAGTCACATTGTTTTGTACTGGGTGATGGTGCCATTCTCTTTCCTCATCTGTTTCCCCAATATATCCATTCTCTTTACCACTTCATCAGTTTAAAATAAGAAGGCTAAAGAGGGCATTCTCTGCCTTCAGCTGCAATTTATTGGAGTAGGTGTTTAGAGAAAGGGGAATCTATTTGCAGTTACGTTTTGTACTCAAATTGTTGGACGTGGCCTCCACCGGAGGTGGTTTTGTGGAGACCAGCCTTAACCCTCGGCACAGAGAGATTTAAAATGAATGACTAAATATCAGCAATACATTTACACAACTGAGGGAGCTAGAATGCTGTACCTAGCTGCAGTCATGGCATGTAGCCAGATCCACTGATCACGGGCCACTAATAGTCACCTCCACAGCAAGTGCCCAGCTCCTCTCCAATCACTTGCTCATTATATCTTTGCCTTTAACCCGGATAGCACTCTGCTGCCTTTTGACTAGGTATGTGCTATAAAGTACCATATAGATATAGACACATACACGGATTGTGACTGATCATCTCATAAGATTTGAAAGGGTGAACAGTATAGTTTGTGTTTCCTCATTACCTCCACTCCTGCTATTCAAATGCCCATTCAGAGCCCAGTGCCGCACGTTGTATTTCACTGCTCTTGAGGGCTGCATCTGCTGTGTAACTACTACTGCCTTTTTTACATTTTACACTTTGCTGAATTGAAACCATTTTCAAGAATGAACAACTAAAAGTTTTCAAAAATGAACAACTGAAAGTTTGTCCAAATGTCATACAAGCTAAGGTCACATTGCCCAAAGCTTTTGATAAAGTCATGATACAGATTTCAGTTTTGGACCGTGGCAGAGCTATTAGCGGTCAATCATTTATCAGAGTGTTCAAATGTTTTTGTATTTTGCCAAAACATCCCCTGAACATAGTTTTTTTTGCTGACTCTTTCAAAGACATACTAAATCAAAGACCTTTCAGATGTGTTCTACCTTGAAATAAACACCTTTCGACTCTAAGCTACTAAGAAAGCACCCATGTGCCACATGGACAAAATGAAGGAATACATGATGTGAAAATAAAACCAAACTCTTATTCTGAGTTACAACCCAACTACATTTGTGTTAATTTTTGCCCAAGAAAGTATGGGTCAGCCTACAGATTTGCCTTGATGAACCTTATTTTCAAGTTGGCTGATCTACACAATATGGATAAAGTGATCATACATTACCTTCGTCAGAATCAGCAGGTTGTATATTCAAAAGTATGACTCCCAAAATAAGGGCCAGAGCCAGGCCATAGAACATCTTCTGAGCCATGGTTTAGTGTAGTTTGCTTAATTCAATCTGTTTGGCAGATTCTGGACGTGGATTGCTCTTCGAGGTGTTGATGCCACTTTTATATCCTCAGATTTGTTTGTTTAATATTTTGATATTTTTGCATCAGTATCATCCCTGTCACGTAAGCCACATAATATGGTAGTAAAACTAGTCAGCTGTTGTATGGTGCATTGCCAAACAGGAAGATGACTTTTACTGTATTTGCTGTTGGACCCCTCTGGCACTCTGTTTAGGGGACCAGGACTCTCTTGATCCTGATAAACAGCTTGCTGACAGCTCACTTATGCTGTGTAAACAGTGCAAGACATATGCAGCCCTCTTTAAACAACAGTAATGGGCAGCCTGGCTTTGCTGCTAGAGAGAGACAGAGAGAGATTATATGATCGTGAATGTCGTGAGTCAGGGCTGTATGTGGGGTGGGTGCTCAGCAAAACAGACTTCAAAATGGGCTCCAATCAGGCCCTATCTTTCAGGGCCGTAACTTTACAAGCAAACACATGATTTCATTCTCAGCAATGTTGCATTAACCCTTAAGGCAATCCATGTCAATGATGCATTCACTGCTAATTTCACACATTTTACTTCATGTTGAACAGTGTACATGTCCCTATTGCCTAAGAGTGTTTTCTTTACCCAGATGCTATGTGTCTGCAGTTGTGTTCTTCATGTTAGATATTAATAGCCAATATTGTATATAGCATACTGCAAACAGAGTTGCCTCTGGGAGTCAGGTGAGTTCAGAAAGTGAATGGGTGTCCATGGTCGCACAGCAGAGAGCTCTGGATTCGAGGATGAATGCAGTGTGAAGTTCTGACAGTGCCAATATTTGAGCCATACATTTTTGTTCTTTCTCGAGGTTCTTTCAATTCTTGGCATCTCAGCAGATGGCATATAGCAGTGTCCGCATAACTACAAATCTATGGGAATCGCCTGAGTTTGCGAAGCTGACAGAAGAGAGCTATGATGAAATATTTAAACACGGGTTGTGTGAAATTGCGAAGGAGGCGCATCTTAACTTGACAAATGTTTTAAAACAATGCTAGTTTCATGATATTTTAAAAAATTCATCTAAGAGGGGTCCTCCACTTTGGCATTAACTATTGTAAAGTAGTGGGCCCTAGGCCCACATACTAAGTCAAATAAGGACACGTACACTAGTGTGGGGAGTACATAACTGGCCCAGGGCACGTGCATCCGGCCCCATTTATGAGTCGGGTCACCTGACTGGCGACGCCTATGTTGGATGGGTGTGGGGCAGATGTTAGCACTTCCCCTAGGAAGGGACTGCTGCATGACGTGCCAGAAAGACACTGCAACTTTTACAAAATTACACAGTTCTGGGAACGGCATCTACTGTTTTTTTCAGTGGTGATGCTGTACTTCATTTCTCCTGTCTGCTGCCATAGTTTAATGGTTGAAACTTCTGTCAAAGAAAACAAGCATTTGCAATGTAATAGGTCTCGCATTTGTGAGAGTTTGAGCTATTTGCATTGTAAATGACAATGCCTTTTATTAATGCGTTTTGAAAACCTGCAAGCGTTGCGTAAACACACACTTTGTACCTATAGTCTTGCTTACGAGAAGCAAGGCTGGCAGTAAAAGACGTGCTGTTACTGCCAGCCTTGCTTCTCATAAGCAACAACTATAAGTACAAAGTGTGTGTTTACGCACCGCTTGCAGGTTTTCAAAACAAAAATAAAAGTTATTGTCATTTACAATGCAAATAGCTCAAACTCTTGCAAATGCGAGACTTATTGCATTGCAAATGCTTGTCATTTTAGGAGCAATGTAGGAGGTAGCCTGGACATTGGATCTGGTTCTGTGCATGCTTGGGATGTGTGTGAGTAGGAGTTCGGCTGGAAGGTTTGTGAAAGGAGACTTGGCTAGGCAGGGCTGATGTTGTGTAGTGCTTTGAAAGTGAGGATGATGAGTTTGAACTGTGTATGCTCGTGTAAAGGGAGCCAGTGGAGATCCTTGAGATGTGGTGTGACAGCAAGAGATATCAGAGCTGAAATCCAAGTTGACTCAAAAGTCATCTCCAGCTGACTAGTCGTGCTATGGCTTTCTCCCCTAATGTAGCTGGACTGCATTATTGTATGTATGTATGCATGTGGTATTTCTATAGGAGGAACCTAGCCACAAGGCTGTGGAGAACTGTACATTGTCAAGCACACAATGGAAACCAGGTGATGTGTAGATATTGACAGAAAGGAAAAGACATAAGAGATGCATGGTTAAGCGACCTTGCTGCAGGAATACAGGGATTGTCGTAAAATGCATACATGAAACAAATAATGTGTGACAATAGATATACATGGAAAAGCTTTAAAAAACTGGTAATAAATAGGTTAGTGATTTGAGTAAAAGACACAGAAACTTTGAGTTATGTATTATGACTACACAGCACTCTAATGAGAACTCCTCAAGAGGCTCCTTGTCTGCTGTATTGATTTTTGCAACCTGCAGGCCAAAGAGGAGGGGAGTGTAAGAGAGAATACGAGAGAGAAAGAGTGGAAGAAGGAATGGGAAATGGAAATCAAGTGGAAGAGTGAGAGAGAGAGCGGGAGGGATATGAAGAGGGAGAGGTATAGGGAAGGCTGAGAATGCCATGGAAAAGAAAAGGGGGGGGAAGGGGGGCAATTTACCCAGAATGCTGGTAAGGTGAGCTGGACTACTTCTAGACGCTTGCACGGGCAGGCCTACTTATCACTCTGTGGGGCATATTCACAAGAACGTGTGATAACCACCGCAAGTTTAGCTTAACACAACTTTTCACATCGCAGTCCATCGCGGGAAAACAACGCCGTGTTAACGTAGCATTCTCAACCTGGCGTCACCATGCGATAGTCCCACGATAACGCGTCAAATGACCGCGTTAAAAATAACGCGACGCCGAAAAAATGCAAAACTCCAACGAGAATAAAGTTGCGATGAGGCCAACCACGAAAAAAAAAACAACGACAACCAGCGATAGGCCTGCAATTCCCACGCGTCTGGCGGGAAAATGCACCATAAAAGCTGAACAAGAAAAACACACCATAAACAAATCAAACTGCGCAGCAACATGGATGCACCCGGAATGAGTGCCCAGGTCAACGCGAACCCCACAAGCCCCACAGACCACTAGCAATGAACCTCAGGGTCGGGGAAGGCCAAGGAGAAGAGGAAGACAGGGTACAGTCCGCAGGAAAACCCGATCGTCGTCACGGAGGTGACAGAGCACCAACAACAACTGTCCGTCTCCACCACTGTGTCATTGGCAATACAGACGGAAAAATGGCATCCCATTGTGAATGCAGTCGGAGTGCCGAGGAGGCCAAGATGCGCTGGCACGATGTGAAAAGCCAAACCAAGCCGAAACCCGCTGCCAACAGGAAGGCAGCAACGGCGAATGGAGGTGGGAGTCCTGCGCCACAGGAGGAGCTGGAGCAAATGACGCCCTCAGTCATCAGTGTGGAGACGGTGCAAGGAGTCGGGAGTCCGGACACTGCTCGACAGGACCTGACACAACAGCAACAGGGTGAGTAACGAACAGGGACTGTGGGGACGGGGGCGGGACGGTCACAATGGCACACATGCACAACGACGTGTAGCACACCGCACACCCACAATAACCCTGGGTCATGTCCCTGATCCCCATGGCACACTGCAGCACACATACAAACATCAAGTAGGCCCCCGTTCACCATGTGCCCAAAGGGGTCCCACCCCACACATCACCAATTACACAACACACACATGCACCCGTGCGAAACACAGCAAAGATGCGTATGTGAGAGCCACACTGACAATGCAAGTGACACCACATGACCAGCAGCATGGCTGGAGTACAATCACCATGACACTGTGCACGCCACGAGACTGAGGTGGCTGAGTGTGGACCACATCCGGAAAGGAGCAGGTCACACTCTGACACATCCACCTGCACAAACAACCACTGACGTCAACAACACATCTGCAGACAAACAATGCACAAGAGTACAAAAACCGTCCAAGAGCACAAATGACCCAAGTCGCCAACATCACAGCACCTCAAAAGCACAAAAGCCAAAGGCACACTGCCTCCAAGGGATAAGGGGCAGCAAAATCACAGCTGCAGGTGCGACTCCCACACAAAGCAGCACACACACATAGCAATTACAGCACACCCACATGGACGACAATGTGGTACACAGTCCAACACCTACACTGCAGAACAGAGGACACAACTGGGTCCGCCTGTGCGTAGAAAATGGCCAATCACATCTGACATAGCAGAAAACTGTGAGATGCAAATGTACGTGTACAACCTCACCTACGTCATGTAGTCCAAATGTCCACTGTCCCGCATCAAATAGTCCGCCCATCCCAAACAGTCACAATGTACATTGTCATGAAGTCTGAATGTAAACTTGAACAATGCGGCAACATACATGACAACACAATGTCAACAAGCATCTCCCCTTCACATTGCAGAGGGACAAACAACACCTCCAGCAGAGCAGACCAGACAACTCTACAGTGATGCTGAAGAGGACCCCCACACTTCCGACACCTTCGCCCCACAACAGTCCATGGACATCTTAGGCAATCGACCTCCAGGAGCAGGGCAGCACCGCTGCATCGAGGATACCCCACCCCCTGCACAGACAACACAGCTGGACGCACCCACCACCCCAGCAGCCCACCGAAGCACACATCGCATTCCAAGGCCAGGTGTCAGACTGCCAGAAGGGGGTGGCCGAACATGTGCGGGTGGGGTACTACCTCATGGAAGCCAAACCAGATCACATACGTGGGTGTCTAAGTCCCATCAGGGCCCACCTACACTCCCCAATAGAGACCCACACTGCGACAGAGACACGTGCCTTTGCACATTTCCAGTACTGAACCACACCCAGAGCCACGGGACAAACACCCACACCCACACTCCCACGCCGGACTGGCGTACGCCGGCCAAGTTCACTTACGTATTGAGTGGGGGACAATAATGCAACATGTGCAATGTCCCACCCTCTGCCTGCGGTGATATGGCTGCGTCCTCTGTACACGGCACGATGTAAGGTTGTGGGGCCGGGCCCTAATGCCTACATCATGAGCACACGGACACACACAGATAGTTCATTGAACTGGCCACGGGCACGTGCGCTCGACACCTTTATTGGCATGGTCACATGTACAGTGACGAATGTGCTGGATGTGTGTGGGGTGAGTGTAAGCCAGCCCTCATGGAGTCGTTGGTGCTGGCAACAACTTTAACAGTGATCACAATTGAAGCAGAAACATAAAACACCAGCACAACAGAAACAACTGTGAAGCATCATGGTGGGAGCCGGAGGGAGTACAGTGTTCACCCAACATGCAAGCAGAATGTTCCTTGATTTGTGGTGCACTGAGTTAGTGGCACCTGAAGAGCTGAGCAGGGTATAAAGCTGATGATGGCACCCACGACAGGTGTGAGCAACTCTGACAGTAAGACACTTCCGACTCTGGCACCTGTCGTTTGCAGTTGGTCCTGGCGGTGGTGGCGTGTGCATCCTGAGGTGATGCGACGTCCGGGCAGGTCAGGACTTGATTTGATGTGTGAGCCCAGGTGGACCGCTGTTGAGGCCGGAGGCAGCGGACAGCGCAGGGCCACAGACACATGGCACTGATGACCCCCAGACCATCGACCCAGAGGCCATCCAACATGCCATCAGACTGGGGCCATGGTTTGAGCTGCACAGAGTTAGTGGCCCCGGATGCACTGTGGACGGCACAGGCACACCGCCACGGGACGGTGACTTGCGGTGCAGTGAGATAGGGCCACGCGAGGTGAGCGGGTCCTCGTCGATGTCGTAGGTGAATGTAGTGGAGGTTTGCGGGGGACAGTGGAAGGTGTCCTCCAGGGCATGATGCAGAGGGCAGGAGCCGGCCGGAAGCGGCAAATGGAGGAGTGGAATGCTACAGCCTTGTTTTGGCCACATAGTCAGTATCACCGACATGATGATGAAGACAACCCCCAGTCCATAGACTCAGTCGCCACCCAAGTTCAACCAGAAAGTGGCCATGGATGTCGGGGACCAGACTTGGTGGCACCGGAGCTGAAAGGGGATGCAGTCTGCGATGAGGCCAGTACAATGATGTCAAGTCTGCCATAAATGATTCATGACTGAATTCCCAATGTGTGACCTACTCGACCGCAGTGTAGGCCGAATGCGTTGTCATCAAGGGCCCACAGACACGTGTGGTTGGGATGCCATGCACATACTTTGTGTCACCACATCGAAGGGAGTATAGTGATATGAACTCCGCCATAAAGTGTGTACTCGGCCATTGTGTAATCAAGACTCAGTTCCAAATGGGTGACCTACTTGGGCGTAGTGTAGGGCCGAGGCAGCGGTGGAGTACGTCAACGAAAAAGGAGTAAAGCGGGCCTGTGCGGAGGAGGCCGTGATGGTCTGAGGAGGCTGCGAAGGTCGCGGGCCTCAGGCTTGGAGCTTGCGCCGGCATGTGGTGGGCCCTCTTTGACACACGCCGGTGTCGGCAGGTGAGCAGTGAGGCCTGGCTGCGCAGGGGCTGGCATGACGGGTCCGGGGACCAGTGGCCCGGGGTGCAGCAGGCGCACAGGATCGCAGGCCACACCGCTCACGGCGACAGCGTCGGCCTCGTGGCGGGGTGGGAGGCGCCGCCCTGGCAGACACGTTGGGCATTCCGGAAGACAACCACGCCCAGAGCTACGTGCTTTTTATTCACACCCCTGCGCTGGCCTGGCGTACGCCGGGCCATCCCCACTCCGCACACGCTTACAGGGGGGGACGTCACAAGCTACATTTTCGCGATCTTCCCCACTGGCTGGGGTAACATGGTTGGGTCCACTGTCCACTACACTCCAAACACCAGCAGTGCATGTAGACATGGCTATGTCTGTGGTCTGCATACTGCAGTCTGTCCAGCACATCTCCGCCACTCTTGGCATTGTGTACATACTCATTCATGGGTCACTTGCCTCCTTCGCACATGCCTGGTTCCCACCACTCCCCACATTCCGGTATTGTGTGGCTGAGGTGCCATGCCGTAGATGGCTCATGTACATGGCTAACCAAGGTTGCCACAGTAAGTTGTGCTGTCGTGTCTGGTGGGGGGGCATGTTGTTTGGCATGTTGTATGTGATTTTGGGACGTGTGCAGTGCCAGAGTTGTGAGTTGCATGATTGTGGGGTTGAGGTGTGTGGTGTGTTCATTTGGTACTTGCCAACGAGCAGTGCATTCCCATGGGTGCCATCCTGGAGGCGCTGGTTGATGTTGGACTGTCGGAAGATGAAGGGATCTTGCACACTGCCTGGGTAGTTGGTTGTGACATTGGTGAGGAGTCCCCTGTGGTCCACTATTGCCTGCACGTTGATGGGATGCGTGTGCTTTTTGTTGCGGTAATTGTGTGCGATGTTGGCAGGGGGCACAAGTGGGACAAGTGTGCAGTCGATTGCCCCTGACACGTGCGGGGATCCAGCTATGGCGTATAGTCCTTGCTTGGTCTCCAGCTGTTCCTGCGCATTGTGGGGGACGTATGGGTGCTGGGGTCCCTAGCTGGTGAGAGCATCCAGGACAGGTGTGAGGCACTTGGATGGGGCTGGCTGTAAGACTCCTCCGACTCGGGCGGTTGTTGTTTGGGAGGATACCAGAGGCCAACAGGTGCAGTGCAGCCAGCAGCTTTGTCTGCGGAGGGATGTTGGTTGTCCGCTGTGTTCGTACCGTCAGCCTGTGGGCAATGATGTTCAGGATGCGGAGGATGGTTGTCCTTTTGGGCCTGTAGTGGGCATTGCCATTGTCTAGTGTTAGGTCTGTGGGGCTGGTGCATTTCCTGAAGGTCCGCTGTCTTTGTCTGCGCTGCCTCTGTGGTGGTCCGGGGGAGGTGGGGGCGGGGGGTCAGTTGGGGGGTGGCGGTCCTGGGGGTGGTGGTGGTGGGTGTTGTTGCCCTCTCGGGGCTCCGGGGTGCATGGTGAGTGGCTCCATGGCATCTGTTGTTCTTCAGGTGTGGCTGTGGGCTGGGCTCCCTTTTCTTGTGCAGGTTGACGTCCGACTTTGCACCAGGTCAGAGCAGGTGTTAATTTCCTGCTGGTAACGCGTTGTATCGCCTGTTTTGTGTTCCTATCGCCGATGTGGCTGGTCGTTGAGAATGTTGCGTTGTGGTGTTGTCGCGGCTTTTTGCTGGGGAACGCCTACTCTGCATCTCATTAGCGTTAGTTGCCGGGGTCATCTGTGGCGTTGTTTTTTGCGACTGCTTTCGCAGGAAAACTGGTGTTATGGGCTGTTAGCACCAGCTTGTGAATGGGGCGATAAACTTAGCGCGACTTTGGATGCGTTAAAGTGCTGATAACTCGGCGATAGCTCCTTGAGAATATGCCCCTGTGAGTGACTGCCAGAGGTGTTGTGACCAAAGAGCAGAAAAACGATTTTTCCATGAATAAAGGTTCTTATCACATTCCTGAAGCTTTTGGTTAGGCAACACCAGAAAATGTGGCAGAAGCACCCTGTTGCTTTATGCAGAGCCTCGAAGGTCACAAAATGTCTGCACTAGGCCAAGGGGATTTATAAAAGTGTTATTGTAAGGTTTTACAACTTCTGAAAAGAAACAAAGAGAAAATGAAACCTCTGGTTTTTTTTTTAGGTTAAGGGTAGATGCTTTGAATATTATTGCCATTTCTGGAAAAGACTGAATGTTTTTTTATAAAGTATAAGACTAGGTTTGTTTAGGAAATAGAACAGATGATTGAAAAAAATTAAATCAGAAGGCTGAAAACAAAGCATACAGCAGCTTTAACACTAATGTTGGCTATTTAGAAAGGCCACAAAAAGCAAAAGGAATTAGCGCTTGAATCACAGCTCATATTATTACCCGGCAGATGAAGGCATTTTTTATCGACATTGAAAGAATGACAGACGAAGTCAGCTCTGCCAGAGCTGGGATCTGTGATGTTTAGGTTTTTGCGTGAGAGTTCGGCCTCGCAGCTTTTCAGCCAGGTTCCAGATGGTTGGGAAAAGGTAACCCCTGGATCTGTCTGCGCCCGTTTACTAAACTGTAAAGGAACTTCAACATTGTGTCACACTCTGCTGTATTTGAATTGTCCTTATTATCAAGCAAAATTATATTGTTTCCAAACAAAACAAAAGAGTTATTCTAATGTGCTTTTCTCATGAGGGAGACCTGGTAATGTGAAACTGTTCCAGTTTCAAAATAATTTTACGAGTTGGTCTTAGAGATGGCACTATTAGAACAATGGTCAAATATACCTCATCACCTCACCCGGAGCCATTGCAAATTACATGCAGGTGAATTGCCACGACTTTCTTTTATAAAATAAAGTTTGAAAATTGGAGGTATTTTCTACATCATACGTCTACTCTAACATGGAAAAATGACACACATTCAAACAGTAGTGGCCACAACAAACTTTTGTACTCTTTGGTACCTTCCGCCTAGTCGCAAGGGGTCAGTGAAGATGCTTAGGAAAGGGTGAAAATATGTTGTGCACCTCTGCAATTAGAGCATTACAAATCCCAACAAGACAACTTTCACTCCTCGTGCTGCTTCTCCATTTACTCTTGCGTCACCATCTTAAAAACAGATGTTATTGTACAAACACGCTTAAAATAATTACTAATAATCAACAGATGCAGCAGCAGGAGCACATTTTAAAAACAAATGACTGTAGATTGATGGCCTTTGTTACGGTTAGATTCCCGGTTTCATCATTCCTAGGGAGCACAATTATTTTAAAGTTGCATATATTTAACATATGAATGGTAGCAGCGTTAAAGTACGAGTCGCTCTCGGAGCTTTGTTTCTCCTGTGCACATAAAAACCTACACTCGTACATTCAAGCATAGTAAGCAAAGTGAGTGACTGCATGTCTGAGCGTGAAGAGAAATGGACAACCCTAACACGCCGAACACAGTCGCCACCCACATGCTCTCTGCACACCCAGTCCCGATACACCACTGTGCCGACTCGAGGGACTTCCACCAATGCCTCCCTACTCCTCTCCAACTGCCAGGAACACCACAGGGAAGGAGGGCATAGGGAAGGAGGGCATCAGGGATCCTAAGAGACAAAAGGACGTCAAGGTCAGATAAGGGAGTTAAAGCGGGCATCAGGTGAGCCGAAGGGAGTTTGGTGCAGGGCAGAGACGGCTGAAGTCATCAAGACTGAGCATGGTGCTGCTGTTATAAACATGCCTCGGGCCAGCTATGCTGCAGTACCTGCCGTCCGGTGGCTTTTAGGCTCGAGTTCCCTGGGTAGCTGTTCTCTCTGCTCGGCGCCATCTGGTAGCGGAAGGGGTGCAGGAGAAGGCACAGGCAAAAGTGGGCGGGTTCTATGGGTGAGCGTGTGTCGCGCTCAACTTAAAAGTAAAAAAAAAAAAAAATGCCTGGCTAAAGCAGCGAAAGGACAAGGATTTGTTTATATACATGCAACTTTAAAGTTTAAAAAAAAAAAGCAACAGCACGGCTGAAGCAGCGACAGGGCAGGTCTTTGTTTATACACTCGCTTCTGGACTATGCGGCCGATGGGGGGAGGGCTTAAAACACAATGCAGAAGAGAGAAGGAAACCTATGCAAGCTGTGAGTGGCGGCAAGCAGTGAGCGGTGGAAAGCAACGTCTTTAAAAAGAGTTCTTGCAAACAGCATATGAAGAATGATGGCGTACGGAAACTGTAATTGGCGGGTGCTCCTCACCCTTAAATGGATGTGAGGTATCGGCAGCAGGAACGAATTAGGAGGCAGGAAAGAAGACCCACGCTGCAATGAGCCTATGGGTAAGCAGCAGGTGGGAATAGAGGAGTAGTATCGATTACAGCAGGTCTTGCATACAGCGCATGCGCGCTGATGCTCAACCTAAAAATTACATGTCAGAGTAACTGACATTGTGTTTCAAAGTCTTGCAGAATGATGTTCCCTTCATGCTGATCAGGACATCTGGCACCGGAGTACAGGGTCGGTTAAATGAAACTATGTATGCCCCAGGCAAACTAGTTTTTTTCCTCTGTTTCACAAAGTTCAAAATTATCTAAATCTGTCTGACTATGCTGGCACAATTAATCAGTCAGTGATATTGTAACCACTTTGTTCCCAATTGACAACAAAAAAGTAAAAGGTCATGCAGAGAGTTACATGTATAATTGAACATATTTATCTTTTTTTTTCTAATTCACTAACATTCCCTGTGGTAGTCTTGAAAAGCTGTACCAGACGAAGGTTTCCCAACTTGGGAATGTTTTGTGATATATCTAATGGGCTCCTATTACACTTGCACAGAAATCTACATATGGGAAATTTTAGCATGAGGGGTGGAGTTGCTGTGAAAATGCATATTTTAGACTTTTTTTTCTCTGTGGGTAAAACATTTTTCCCTGTAAAAGAAGCACTTCCACTATACCGTCAACAAATGTTATGTTATTTTCAGTGTATTTATAAGTGAATTATCACCCATGAGGGTATCCTGGTGCTGAGCAAGCGTGTGCACCTAGCCTTGCCTATGATAGGTTGATTCATTAAAAAGCCAGGGCTTCAGCTCTTTGCGAATTCAAGAAGAGAGGAGGAGGCTCTGATGTGCAGCGGGAGGTTGTTTCATGCTTTAGGACTGATGTAAGAAAATGCCTGTTCTCCTGATCTGGTTCTGCATTTGCATGGGCTGCGTGCGAGTAGGAGTCCTGCGGAGGGGAGGTGTCTGGCTGCTTCGTAGAAGAAGATGCAACTTTTCCAGCTAGGTGGGACCTGAGTGTAGTGCCATGAATGTGTATGTGAGACTTTGAATTGAGGGCGTTTGTGAATCAGGGAGCCAGTGTTCCATGATGTGTACTTGTTAGACTTGGCACCATTGGCGTGGGTCTCCCTTCCATTTTTTTGCTGTTGCCTCTTATGTTTTGCTGGTTTTAGATGCTTTTGGGCACTGTGCCACTGCTGTTCAGTGCCACAGTGCAAGTGCTCCCTACTGTAAATTGTGTTATGGATTAGTGACTCCATGATTGGATGATTGGTTTACTTGTCAGTCCCTAGTACAGTGCACTGCGTGTGCCCAGGGCTTGTAAATCCAATGCTGCTGGTGGGCTTGCAGCACTGGTTGTGCCACCCACAGAAGCAGCTTGTAAAATGTGTCTCAGGCCTGCCATTGCAGAGCCTGTGTGCAGTCTGTGACTGCCATGTCGACTTGGCAAGTGCACCCACTTGCCAGTCCCTAATCCTTCCCTTATCTTCATATCAGACACCCCTAAGGTAGGCCCAAGGGCAGGGTGCATTGTAAGTATAAGGTAGGACATGCCCTGGTGTGTGTGGCATGTCCTGATAGTGAATTACAGCCATTTTCGTTTTTCACTATTGCAAGGCTACCTGCTCTCCATAGGCCAGAATGGGCAGTTTTGATTATTACACCTTATAATCCTAACTGACCCAGAGAACATGGTAGAAAAACGAATTTAGTATGCCTGAACTCAGAATGATAAAATACATCTTTTAGTGAAGTTGGTTTTAACATTCTGTGTTTGAAAATACCACTTTTAGAAAGTGGGTATTTTCTTGCCTAAACTTCCAAGCCTGCCTCTGCTAGGTTGTGTATTCCTTGTCTAGAGATTGAGTGACAGGGGCTGGGGGTGGCTACAGGAGACAGGGTGAGTCAGCACAGGGCTGAATAGGAAGGCCTGCATCCAGAGTGGAGGGAGGAGTTGCACCTGGGTCTGAATAGGGCTGTGCCTGCCTTCCACAATGCTGGCTCCACCTCCTGCCGGGCGTCTGATGGCTCTGCCCCTCACTCACAAAGGAAAGAAGGAGTCAGAAAAACAAAGTGCTCCAGGACTGACCAGAACTGGTTTTGGACTAGGCAGAGGCCTCTCTGCCTTCAGAGAACAAAGGGAAAAGGTGTATAAAAAGGGGACCCAGACCCCTAGGAAATTAGATCACTTCTGGGAAATCAAGAAACCTGTTGCCAAGGAGAAGAACCGGAGAAGCTGAAGGAGGAGTACTGCCCCTGTGCTGTTTTGCTGATTGGGGTTGGCCTGCAGTGGTTGCTTTCTGCCAAGGACAGGAGAAAAGACTTTGCTGTGCTTTGTCATCTTGAAGAAGGGAATCTCCAAGGGCTTGAACTGAGCTTGCCTCCTGCCTGAAGTCACAGGGACACAAAGACTTCACCCCTTCTGTTTGCCTGCATCTGGAACTGCTGTTTTAGCTGCTAACAGAGGGAAATTGCAACACCGACGCCGGCGAGCGACGCCGTAACCTGCACCGAAGCCGTGGGCACCGCTCGTGAAGAGCACGACGCACCGCCCCGACTTGCACCGTAGGCCCGACGCCTGCCGACGCCGTGCGACATCGACTCCGAAGCCGTCATCGAGGCCGCTGCCTGCACCGGAGCCGAGGACACCGCTCGTGACGCTCACGACGCACCGTCCCGACTCGCACCGCAGCCCCGACTTCACCGACGCCAGGGCTTCATCATCGCGGAGCCGATCCTCGACGTGGGTGACCCCCGAATCCATCGACGCCGCACCATCGTAAGGAACCGACGCCTCGCCGCCATCCGTGACGTCACCTCCCCGACACAGTAAGGAACCGACGCCTCACCTCCCTGCGCTGCAGTAAGGAACCGAGACATCACCTCCCCTGGGGTCGTAAGGAACCGACGCCGCCGGCGCCAACGAAGCATCACCTCCCCGACGCCGTGCACCGTCTTTGTTTTCATCGAATTCCAGGTACTGTTCTTTGTGGGTCTGCTCGACTCCAGGCCCGACGCCGCGCACCTCGCGGTCGGCGCCGTACTTTGGGATTTCCACCGGTCACGACGTCGTGATAACTCCAAGTGGAGTTATTTGTTGCTACAAGCTTTATTTTGATTGACTATCCTATTTTTGAAGATAACGTGAACTGTCTCTATCATTTTAAGTCTATTTTTGAGTACTGTATTGTGGATTTTTGCTATTGGGTCTTGTGATAAGTCTATATAAAGATTACTTATTTTTACATAAACAACCTGTGTGGTGTCCATCTGTAGTGTTTTCACTGTATTACTGTATGTGGTCACAAATGCTTTACACACTGCCTCTGAGATAAGCCTGTCTGCTCGTGCCAAGCTACCAGGGGGTGAGCAGGGGTTATTTTAGGAGTGTTTCCCCCTTATCCTGACTAGAAGCAAGGGTCCCTATTTGGACAAAGGTGCAAACCATTGCCAACTAGAGACCCCCAGTTCTAACATTGGTGGTCAGCGGTGAGGATTTGGACTTGCATTTGTGATTCATATACAGTGATTGGTGTACACTACTAGTGAGTGCAGACCAATACGCGACCACATACCTTTTTGATAGGACTTTTTTTCCTTGGAACCTTTATTTTTGTTGAGAACTGCCAATTTTCACCATGAGCAAAAAAGGATCCATTGCACCTGCAGATATTGAATTTGAAGAAGATAGGGTTGATACCTACACTGTGACAGAACTCAAAGCTGTTTGCAAAAAGTTTAAAATCTCTATGAGAGGCCTCACCAGGAAGGAGGAGTTTCACAAGGCGCTAAGGGCCTGGTTGGAAGCACGGAATGCCAGTGGGCAGTCCGAGGAGCCTGTGGAGGAGGCAGAGAATTTAGATGGGCAGCTTGAGGGGCCATTGGGCTTAACTGGGAGGAGAGCGCCTTCCAGGGAGGGCAGCAGTGTTTCTCAAAAGGGCCTGTCTCCAGAGGAGCTGGAGGACAGGGACAAAAGCAGGATGCATGAAATGGAAATGGCCAAACTGAAACAGGGAAGCCATGATAGCCTTGAGCATAAGAAATTGGAGTTAGAAAGTAAGAGGTTGGCCATGGAAGAAAAGAAGATGCTTTTAGAGCATGAGAGAGTGGTGAGGGAGCTAGAGCTAAAGGCTAGGAGCCTAGAAATCACTCCCTCTGGTGGCAGCACACCTCCAGTGCCTGTAGAAAGTAGAGTGTACATCCCCAAGGAGGTTATTAAGGATTTCATGAAGGGGGAGGACATTGGGCAATGGTTTAAAGCATATGAGATCGCCATGACATCACACCGGGTCCCTGAGAAGGATTGGGGAGCGGGGTTGTGGGGCCGCTTTGCAGGTGAGGGAAGGGAAACCTTACTAGCCTTGCCCACAATTGATCAGATGTCCTATGCCCACCTGAAGGAAGCTTTAGTGGCAAGGTATGGGTTAACTCCAGAGCTTTATAGACAGAAGTTTAGGAACTGCAAAAAGCTGGAGCCTAGTACCTGGGTGGAGTATGTGTCTTATTTTTGCAGAGCATTGGATGGATGGGTGAAGGGTAGCAAAGTAAATGACTTGCAGGAGTTCTATGATTTAATTGCATGGGAGCACTTGTCCAGTAGTTGTTTTCCAGAGCTACGCCAGCACCTTGTTGACAGTAAGCTGACTAATCCTAGAAAGCTTGCTGAGGAGGCGGACCGCTGGGTCAGTACCCGGGTCCACAAGGGTCTTGTGGGAGACTCCGCCAAAGGTGGGCAGGGTCCCCAGCAGAAGAGTGGGGGGGACAAGGGTAAACAGAAGGAGTTCCAAAAAGGGCCCCAAAGTAAACCCCAAGGGAACCAAGGTAAGGGTTCCCAGCCTCCCACTGAGAAAAGACCATGGGTCCCAACAGATAAGTCTGTTCAGAAGGGGCCCAAAGCATGTTTTAGTTGTGGTCAGGTGGGTCACTTTGTAGGAAGTCCCAAGTGCCCCAATACCGTGACCACTGCACCCACTGGTGCACCACCCCGGCAGATGGCTAGTGTAGCCCTGGGGGAGGAGTTGGGTGCCCAAGGTGGGTGGGGTCCCGCAGAGATGTCCCTGGTCTCTTTAGGAGACAGTGAGATGGTCCCTAGGACCCAGCTGCCTGATAACACTAAAAAATACAGGCAGTGGGTGACCATCAATGGCCATAGGGTGGAGGCTCTGAGAGACACCGGGGCCAGTGTGACAGCTGTCAGTTGTCGGCTGGTGTCTGAAGAGCAGGTGGTCCCCAATGTATTCTACCCTGTAGTTGCCGCTGACAACTCAGAGAGCCACTGCAAGGTGGCCCAGGTTCCCTTTGAGTGGGGGGGGTCTCAGGTATCCTTCAAGTAGCTGTGAGGCCAGCCATGCCTGTTGACTGTCTGCTAGGCAATGATTTGGAGAGCTCCCCTTGGGCGAAGGTGGAGCGGAGGTCTCATTTGGAGATGTTGGGTCTGCCAGAGTGGGCGTGTGTGACCACTCGGTCAATGGCAGCCGGTAAGGGTATTCAAGAGGACCTGGAGCCTGGAAGAAGGGCCCAGGTGCCTGCCTTAAAGAGAGGAGGCAGGGGGCGCGGGAAACCGGCCCCCGAAGTTCCCACGGTCCAGGAGGAGGCAGACCTCGAGGGGGATGCCCTGGAACCTACAGGGGAACAAGTGGCTGAACTGGGGGACCTGCCTGAGCTGACCCATTGGCAGCAGGAAGGAGGCCCCTCCAGGGAAGAATTCTGCGAGGAGCAGAAGAAGTGCCCTTCTCTTGAGGGCTTGCGGCAACAGGCTGTAAGCCAGGCAGCAGGTGATCAGTCTGGATCACACTGGATCTACTGGGAGAATGGTCTCCTGTATAGTGAGCCTAAGGTTGCTGAGCCTGGGTCAGCCCGTGTGCTGGTGGTACCCCAGCGCTTCAGAGCCTTCCTACTGGGTCTGGCTCATGATGTGCCTTTAGCAGGACATTTGGGGCAAGACAAGACCTTTCAAAGGCTTGTCACCCACTTTCATTGGCCCCAAATGCGCAAGAGTTCAGATACTCATTGCAGGACCTGTCAGACTTGCCAGGCAAGTGGTAAGAGTGGGAGGAAGCACAAGGCTCCTCTCCAACCTTTCCCTGTTGTCAGTACCCCCTTTGAGAGGGTGGGTATTGACATTGTGGGGCCTCTGGATCCCAAGACAGCCATGGGCAACAGGTTCATCCTGGTCTTGGTGGACCATGCCACCCGGTACCCGGAAGCCATCCCTCTTCGGACAGTGACGGCCCCCGTGGTGGGACGTGCACTGATGGGGATTTTCTCCCGTGTGGGGTTCCCCAAGGAGGTGGTGTCTGACCGTGGTACTAACTTCATTTCCAAGTATATGAAGTCCCTGTGGCAGGAGTGTGGTGTAACCTATAAGTTCACCACTCCTTACCACCCCCAAGGTAATGGGCTGGTTGAGAGATTCAACCGGACCCTTAAGGGCATGATTATGGGTCTGGAAGAACCCATGAGGCGTAAGTGGGACGTCCTCTTGCCATGCCTGCTCTTTGCTTACAGAGAGGTGCCCCAGAAGTCCTTAGGGTTCAGTCCCTTTGAACTGCTGTACGGCCATCCTGTAAGAGGACCTCTGAGTCTGGTCAAGGAAGGCTGGGAGGAAGCTCCCAGGAAAACTCCCCAGGATGTATTTAGTTACATGCTGGCCTTCAGAAACCAGACTCGGCGTTTCAGACAACTCGCTGAGGCGAATCTGGAAGCCAGCCAGGAAGAGATGAAACGTTGGCATGATCAGAACGCCACTCTGATCGAGTTTCAGCCTGGACAAAAGGTTTGGGTCATGGCCCCAGTGGAGCCCTGTGCGCTCCAGGATAAGTGGACCGGACCATTTGAGGTGGTGGAGCGCAAGAGTGATGTCACCTACTTGGTGGACTTGCAGTCTCCCAGGAACCCCTTGCGGGTCCTGCATGTGAACCGCCTGAAGCCCCACTTTGAGAGGTCTGAAGTGGGCATGCTCTTAGCAACAGATGCTGGGATGGAAGAGGAGACTGAACCTCTTCCTGACCTCCTGTATGCAAAAGAGCAAGATGGGTCAGTGGATGGTGTGAACCTCTCTCCCACCCTGACCCCGGAACAGCAGAATGACTGTCGCCAACTGTTGGGACAGTTTTCTGATCTGTTCTCCCTGACTCCCAGTATCACTGAATGGTGCATCCATGATGTGGATACTGGGGACAGTCCTCCTGTGAAGCATAAAACTTACAGAGTGACTGACAGGGTGAGAGCTTGCATCAAGGAGGAGGTCTCCAAGATGTTTGCCTTAGGGGTGATTGAGTCCTCTAACAGTCCTTGGGCCAGCCCAGTGGTCTTGGTCCCAAAGGCTGCCGCGCCTGGTGCCACACCTGAACTCCGGTTCTGTGTGGACTACCGAGGACTCAATTCAGTCACCAGGACTGACGCGCACCCCATCCCCAGAGCTGATGAGCTCATTGATCGGTTAGGGGCTGCCCAGTACCTCAGCACGTTTGATCTAACGTCTGGATACTGGCAGATCGCCTTAACTGATGGGGCCAAAGAGAGGTCAGCATTCTCCACACCAGATGGGCACTACCAATTCCGGGTGATGCCCTTTGGGATGAAGAATGCCCCTGCCACCTTTCAGAGGTTGGTCAACCAGGTGTTGGCTGGGCTGGAGGATTTCAGTGCCGCCTACCTGGATGACATTGCAGTGTTCAGCGCCACTTGGGAGGAACATCTGCACCACCTCTGGGAAGTGTTGAAGGCGCTGCGGAGGGCAGGCCTCACGATCAAGGCGAGTAAGTGCCAGATCGGGCAGGGTTCTGTGGTGTACTTGGGACACCAGGTTGGGAGCGGCCAGGTGGCGCCCCTACAGCCCAAGATAGATACCATCCTGGCTTGGGAACCCCCCAAAACCCAGACAGAGGTGAGGGCCTTCTTAGGACTCACCGGGTATTACAGGAGGTTTGTCAAGGGGTATGGCAACATTGTTGCACCCTTGACTGAGCTGACTTCCAGGAAGCAGCCCAGGAAAGTGAACTGGACTGATGCCTGCCAAAAGGCTTTTGATGCCCTGAAATCTGCCATGTGCACGGCGCCCGTGCTTCAGGCGCCCAACTTCTCAAGGGAATTCATTGTGCAGACAGATGCTTCAGAGCATGGTGTTGGGGCTGTGCTTTCACAGATGAATGAGGAGGGCCTAGACCAACCTGTAGCCTTTATTAGTAGGAGGTTACTCCCACGGGAACAGAGGTGGAGTGCGATTGAACGTGAAGCATTTGCTGTGGTCTGGGCACTGAAGAAGTTGAGACCATACTTGTTTGGGACTCACTTCCGGGTTCAGACAGACCACAGGCCCCTCAGATGGTTAATGCAGATGAGGGGTGAGAATCCAAAACTGTTGAGGTGGTCCATTTCCCTACAGGGGATGGACTTTACGGTGGAACACCGCCCTGGTACAGAACACGCCAATGCTGATGGTCTGTCCAGATTTTTCCGCCTTAGTGATGAGAACTCCCAGGAGGAAGGGTAGTTCTCCCCACATTTCAGCTGGAGGGGACACGTGTTAGACTTGGCACCATTGGCGTGGGTCTCCCTTCCATTTTTTTGCTGTTGCCTCTTATGTTTTGCTGGTTTTAGATGCTTTTGGGCACTGTGCCACTGCTGTTCAGTGCCACAGTGCAAGTGCTCCCTACTGTAAATTGTGTTATGGATTAGTGACTCCATGATTGGATGATTGGTTTACTTGTCAGTCCCTAGTACAGTGCACTGCGTGTGCCCAGGGCTTGTAAATCCAATGCTGCTGGTGGGCTTGCAGCACTGGTTGTGCCACCCACAGAAGCAGCTTGTAAAATGTGTCTCAGGCCTGCCATTGCAGAGCCTGTGTGCAGTCTGTGACTGCCATGTCGACTTGGCAAGTGCACCCACTTGCCAGTCCCTAATCCTTCCCTTATCTTCATATCAGACACCCCTAAGGTAGGCCCAAGGGCAGGGTGCATTGTAAGTATAAGGTAGGACATGCCCTGGTGTGTGTGGCATGTCCTGATAGTGAATTACAGCCATTTTCGTTTTTCACTATTGCAAGGCTACCTGCTCTCCATAGGCCAGAATGGGCAGTTTTGATTATTACACCTTATAATCCTAACTGACCCAGAGAACATGGTAGAAAAACGAATTTAGTATGCCTGAACTCAGAATGATAAAATACATCTTTTAGTGAAGTTGGTTTTAACATTCTGTGTTTGAAAATACCACTTTTAGAAAGTGGGTATTTTCTTGCCTAAACTTCCAAGCCTGCCTCTGCTAGGTTGTGTATTCCTTGTCTAGAGATTGAGTGACAGGGGCTGGGGGTGGCTACAGGAGACAGGGTGAGTCAGCACAGGGCTGAATAGGAAGGCCTGCATCCAGAGTGGAGGGAGGAGTTGCACCTGGGTCTGAATAGGGCTGTGCCTGCCTTCCACAATGCTGGCTCCACCTCCTGCCGGGCGTCTGATGGCTCTGCCCCTCACTCACAAAGGAAAGAAGGAGTCAGAAAAACAAAGTGCTCCAGGACTGACCAGAACTGGTTTTGGACTAGGCAGAGGCCTCTCTGCCTTCAGAGAACAAAGGGAAAAGGTGTATAAAAAGGGGACCCAGACCCCTAGGAAATTAGATCACTTCTGGGAAATCAAGAAACCTGTTGCCAAGGAGAAGAACCGGAGAAGCTGAAGGAGGAGTACTGCCCCTGTGCTGTTTTGCTGATTGGGGTTGGCCTGCAGTGGTTGCTTTCTGCCAAGGACAGGAGAAAAGACTTTGCTGTGCTTTGTCATCTTGAAGAAGGGAATCTCCAAGGGCTTGAACTGAGCTTGCCTCCTGCCTGAAGTCACAGGGACACAAAGACTTCACCCCTTCTGTTTGCCTGCATCTGGAACTGCTGTTTTAGCTGCTAACAGAGGGAAATTGCAACACCGACGCCGGCGAGCGACGCCGTAACCTGCACCGAAGCCGTGGGCACCGCTCGTGAAGAGCACGACGCACCGCCCCGACTTGCACCGTAGGCCCGACGCCTGCCGACGCCGTGCGACATCGACTCCGAAGCCGTCATCGAGGCCGCTGCCTGCACCGGAGCCGAGGACACCGCTCGTGACGCTCACGACGCACCGTCCCGACTCGCACCGCAGCCCCGACTTCACCGACGCCAGGGCTTCATCATCGCGGAGCCGATCCTCGACGTGGGTGACCCCCGAATCCATCGACGCCGCACCATCGTAAGGAACCGACGCCTCGCCGCCATCCGTGACGTCACCTCCCCGACACAGTAAGGAACCGACGCCTCACCTCCCCTGCGCTGCAGTAAGGAACCGAGACATCACCTCCCCTGGGGTCGTAAGGAACCGACGCCGCCGGCGCCAACGAAGCATCACCTCCCCGACGCCGTGCACCGTCTTTGTTTTCATCGAATTCCAGGTACTGTTCTTTGTGGGTCTGCTCGACTCCAGGCCCGACGCCGCGCACCTCGCGGTCGGCGCCGTACTTTGGGATTTCCACCGGTCACGACGTCGTGATAACTCCAAGTGGAGTTATTTGTTGCTACAAGCTTTATTTTGATTGACTATCCTATTTTTGAAGATAACGTGAACTGTCTCTATCATTTTAAGTCTATTTTTGAGTACTGTATTGTGGATTTTTGCTATTGGGTCTTGTGATAAGTCTATATAAAGATTACTTATTTTTACATAAACAACCTGTGTGGTGTCCATCTGTAGTGTTTTCACTGTATTACTGTATGTGGTCACAAATGCTTTACACACTGCCTCTGAGATAAGCCTGTCTGCTCGTGCCAAGCTACCAGGGGGTGAGCAGGGGTTATTTTAGGAGTGTTTCCCCCTTATCCTGACTAGAAGCAAGGGTCCCTATTTGGACAAAGGTGCAAACCATTGCCAACTAGAGACCCCCAGTTCTAACAGTACTGTAATGTGGATTCTGTGTGGGAAGCTGAGGATGAGTCTGGCTGCTGAATTATGGATGGTTTGTAGTCTTCTAGTGAATTGCTTGGTGATCCCAGCATAAATGATGATTCCATAGTCCAACATGAGTGGCAGTTTTTCTAGTGTTGCTTGGGAGCCATTTGAAGATATTCCTCAGTATATTCATGGTGTGAAAGCAGAATGCAGTGATAGAAATGACTTGCGCAGTCATGTCCAGTTTTATGTTCATGATTATTCCAAGGTTCCTGGAGTGGGTTTCAAGTGTGGGTCCGAGTTCATTCAGCCACAAATGGAGTTCCATATGTAGTGCTGCGTAAATAAAGAATGACAGAACTCTTTTGGTTTCTGATGGACTCTGTAGAACTGTGACGTAGGCGCTGGAGGGTAATTAAGTGAATGCAGGTTTAGAACATTGTGTTCTTGCTTACACGCTGAACAATAAAGGCGTGTATAACTGCTCTTCGTGTGTGGCGTAGTCTCTGATGAGTGCCCTGGCTGGGTAGGATGATACAACTGGCGGCAGGGAGGGGATAGTAACCTGCAGATCTACAGTGCTCTCCCAGAGAGTTTGCTGTGGTCCAGCAAACTGCGCGTGCATGCCACATGTGTTGCAGTCGAAGCACAGAATCGATGCCGGCACCTGTGGAGTCTAAGAGCACTGCCAGCCCGTGCAAAGCTTTCAAGGAAAAAGAAAGCATCACTAAAAATCTACACATCAATGGATGAGAATCAAATGAAAAGGCAGCAAACAGAGGTACCGCACTTCTACTTGAATTAATGATACATGTCATATGGAGTGAGAACACTAAAGGCGGATACAACCAGGTTTTGAAAGACTGTGTAAGGCAATAATCCAGTGTGTGTTGAGCTGTAATCTGATGTGCTCTGAAGCAGAGATTAACCAGTTATTTAAGAAGAGACATTTAAGCACAAAGTCAATTGAATATCATAGTGTTATCTGCTTATCAAGTTGTTTGAATGCAAAAAAGATTTCTCTACTTACCAAAACAACTCAAGAGAGTCACCACGGCACGGCCTGCTGTGAAGTGGCCCTAGAGGCCAGACCGGGGTTGTCCTTGTGGAGATGTCCATAAACGAAGTGGCCCACCATCAAAGCTGCCATGTGGGGTCTCAGAACAACTCCACATACTTCCATCAAGATAACAAGCCCCAACGGAGAGCCAGGGTGAGGTCAAACGTCCTACAACTGTCAAAGATGATCCTGAAGCCAGCACGTCACAAGGATTTACAGATGTTATGAATGGTGCAGGTCCAAGTGAACAGCATAGACTCTCAAAGTCAGTAAGAGACACAACTAGTTATACTGATGCTGCCTTCTTAAAATCGCCATCAGCATTTGATACTGCCAAAAAACTCAATATTGACAAAAAATTGACTGCCTGGATAGAGAATTTTGAGTATTTCATAGATGCCATAGATGAGACAGATGACAAAAAGATTACTAAGTATCTGAAGAACATGGCTAGTGAAGGTGTAAAGGAAGCCATAAAAAAGATACCACATGATGATGAAGTGCTGTATATTCAAATCAAAGCAGCCTTGAATGTCAAGTTCAATCTAGTGCTGAATGTAGATTACGAACGATACATCTTAAGTCAAGAACGCCAGAGAGTAGGTGAAACCATCAATGAATATGTTGAGAGACTGAAAATCCTCATAATGCACTGTAAGTTCAATTAATTTAATGATGAGGAAGCCACCCTCCTCAGAGTTATAGATGGATGTCTATCAGATTCCTTTCAACAAGGAATGCTAAAGGAAACTCTGAGCTTAGAGCAAGTCCTCACAGCTGCCTGAACTGAGGAGTGTGTTAATCGATAAGTGACTGACATGGAGGCAGGAGATGCCCAGAGTCGTCAGTCATGAACGGGAACAGTAGGCCAATGCCTAAAGCTGAGGGACGTAAAGCGGTGTCTCCACAGAAAAAGAAAATGGGTTTCATATGTGGATTGTCATTTCCACATGACAGTAGATGTCCTGCCATTGGACACATATACAGCGACTGTGGCAAAGAGAACCGTTCTGTGATGATGTGCAAAGCAAAAGGAAAAGTGAGTGCATCACAGCGTGAAGATAAAATGGCTGACCGAGCGCTGCATCAACGACGTTTCGACGAGCTCCCACAAGGCCAAGCATTCACATCAACTGAGACAAATTGACACCATATGAAGGCAATTGTCATCTAAGTTATCGTCAGAGTTCCTCAGTGTCGGTTTCCATTGGAAGTGATAATGATAACTGTGCATTGTCGATGTTTACTTCAGAGAGGCACGCGCATGTGGTACTAGTCGAATGTGAGACACACCACAGACTAAAGAAAAATCGACTTGAAAAAACACCAAAGACTTACAAACTTTGTCTGAAGATTGATGGGTGTTCGATACCTTTTAATATCGATAGCGGTGCATCGATAAACATCATGCCTGGGGAGAAATATTGTGAATGGTCTCCATTACCACAACTTATATGGTCACAAACTAAGGTATATACATGGGCTGTGTCAACACCTTTAAAAAGTCAAGTTTCCTTTGTAGCCACGATGAAACACAAGAAGACTGTGGTATGAGCGCCTATTCATGTGCTTCCCAGCACGGATTCAAGTGCCTGTTTGCTTAGTTTTAACATTGCTGCTGAAATGGGACTGATATCAGTGAACTACAATATGAGTGCTCATCATGAAATAGTAAGTGAATTTCCTTCATTATTTCATCGGCTAGGAAAGCTCAAGGCTATGAAAGTACAGTTACGTATAAAGGAGAATGTTCATCCTGTTTCCCAAAGACAGAGACAAATTGCATTTCACTTGCAAGAAGCTGTTGAATGAGAAATTAATTAATTGCCCAAACACAATATCATTGAACGCTCCACTGGTCCAACACCATGGGTTTCCCCCATCGTAGTAGTGCCTAAAAGTGACAGTGAAGGGGTTGTACATCTTTGTGTAGACATGCGTTAGGCCAACAATGCAATTGAGAGAGCGACACCCAGGTCCGCACATTGCTGATATGATAGCTCAATTGAATAGTGCTATGTTTTTCTCTCAACTTGACTTAAACAAAGGATATCACCAGTTGGACTTTGAAGAAGATTGCAGGTACATAACAAACTTTTCTAAAACATTGGTCTGTTTCAATATAAGCGACTGCGTTTTGGTTTATCCTCTGCAGAACTTTCCCAAGACGTCATTCGACATATAATACAACCTGTTGTGAATGTCTTCAACTATAGTGACAACATTGGTTTTCGGAGCTACTCAGAAAGAGCATGACAAAGCTTTCATGCAGGTATGTCATTTGCTAAATAATGCTTGATTAACTTTGAATGCTGACATATGTGAATTTCATAAGATCAGTTTGAAATTCTTTGGCCACATCCTTTCTGATGGGGGTATGACACCTGATCCAGCCAAAGTACAAGCGCTATCTACTGCTGATCCCCTCCCTAGACATTTCCATGTTACGTTCATTCCTTGGGATGGCCAGTTACTGTTCTAGATACATACAAGACTTTGCCATAGTCAGTGCACCGTTACGAGAACTAACGAAAAAGAATGTTGTGTTTCATTGGTCACATGAGTGCCAGGTGAGTTTCAAGAGGATCAAGCAAGCCATCAAGAATGCCACTGCAATGGTCTACTTTGATCCCAAGCTTCATGCAGAGGTTGTAATGTATGTTAGCCCTGTCGGGCTAGGTGCAATCCATTTACAGCACAATGTACAGACAAATGCTCATAGGAATATTGTGACATACGCCAGTAAAAGCTTGGCACAAACTGAACATGCTTATTCACAACCTGAGAAAGAAAGCTTGACAGTGGTGAGGGCTTGTGAATATTTCCATGTGTTCTTATAGGGGAAACCTTTCACAGTAGTGACCGATAATCAAGCACTATTGACATTATTTGGCAATCCAAAAGTCAAGATGCCTCCTCGTATTGAATGTTGGGGTTTGAGATTGCAGGAATACAACTACACCATCGCTCACCGTACTGGGAAAGATCCTGCTGTTTATTTTTCAAGGGTGCCCATACAATGCCTACATACATTTTATTGTAAAATTGAACACAAGAGCTGCCATGTCATTAGAACAAATAGTCACTGCCACAAACCAAGACAGTAACATGCTCGACCTCTCACCAGTGACAGTGAGTACTTAAAATCCAGAAATGTCAGAGATGAACTGTCTGTGACTCAGGAAAGTCTCATCTTGCGAGATACATGTATTGTCATTCCGGGAAGTCTACGACAACAAATAATTGAAATAGCCCATGAGGGACATCGAGAAATAGTTGCCACAAAGAGAGCTCTTCGAAAAAGAGTCAGGTTTCCTCATCTCAATGAAAGGGTTGAAAGAGAGTTAAAGGCCTGTCATTTATGCAACTGTCTCTCATCTCACGTTACTCAGCACCCTTTAAACATGTCAGAATTGCCTAACCATGCTTTCAAGTGAATTGCTGTTAATTTCCTTGCTCCTCTTGAGAATGGACATCATCTAATGGTCATTGTTGATAAGTACTCCCATTTTCCATTTTTAGATCTTTCATCCATCACTCATGAAAACGTTATTGAAAGATCAGATGGCATCTTTGCGACATGAGATGTCTCTGTGATCTTAAAATCTGGCAATGGCCCACCCTTCAATGGTCGAGAGTTCAGAGACTTTCTCAGCCATCTCAATGTAAAGCATCAGAAAAGTACTCCTCTTTGGCCCCAGGCCAATGGCCTGGTAGAACCATTCATGAGTACTCTTAAGAAAGCTGTACAGCATGCTGCATTAGAGAAGCTCAAATTCAAGGTTGTTTGAATACCACTCTTCGAGCTATCTTATTGACCCATCACTCAACTACAAGGGAAAGCCCTGCAACTTTAATGTTCGGGACAGCCATGACAACCAAGTTGCCTCATTGGACTAATCTCAGAGCAAAGACTGAGTAAGACATTTACACAGAGGATTCTGGTCGCAAACAAAAAATGAAAAACTATGCTGACAAGCGACCTCATGTGAAAGATATCACTTTCAAGAGTGGAGATCGAGTAATAGTTCAACAATGTAGAAAGCAAAAATCTGATGCCCTTTTCAAGGCTGAGCCCTTTACTGTCACAACCACCAAAGGACACATGGTGACTGCCCAACATCCTGGGAAGTCCCTTACGAGATACTCTTCGCACTTCAGGCATGTGGCTCATTACTCACAAAACATCGATGTCACTATCTTGACTGGGTCTGGACAGACAGTAGATGATCCTGTGACTGCTGTTGGCTCCACCTCACCTATGCAGATCACTGACACTTCGACTGCCAGCTCCCGGTTTCCGATGACCTGATCAGGCGTGTCATCCAAGCGCCATGAAGGCTCATTGAAGAGTTATAAGTGTATATGTATTTGTAATTATTTATGTTTTTATTAATCTATTTATTCACTTATTTAATTATAAACAAAGTTGTATCTTTTAATTTAACAAAGGGGGAGATGTAGTGTTGTGTAAATAAAGAATGGCAGAACTCGTTTGGTTTCTGATGGACTCCATAGACATGTGACATAGGCATTGGCAGGTAACAAAGTGAATGCTAAAGGAAACGTTGTGTTCTTGCTTACACACTGAAGAATAAAGACATGTATAACTACTTTCCGTGTGTGGCGTAGTCATTGGCGAGTGCCCGGGCTGAGCAAGACTCTACACCAGAGGTCTTCAAACTTTTGTAGGTTGAGCCCCCCCAGCTGAATTTTTTTAGATGTTGGGACCCCCCCACCACCTGACAGAAATTTCTGGAATCTGGTACACTACATAATCGACCGCCACGCGCATATCCCGGGCCATATCCAGCAAATAATGTTCAACACAATAAAAGTGTTTAGTAAACTGCAGGTTTGTGAGTGGGTGTGGTGAAATGACAGAGGCTTATTACACAGCTCAAAACACCATTTTCCAAGATAAAATGTGCAAATTGTTTTTACTAGGATGCTTTGTTTTACGCATGACATAGATTGATAATAACACCACCAACATAAATGTGATGGGTGTGCCTGTTTTTCGCCACAGAGACGGTCAATCTGTGGATGGATTTGTGCTACTGCCATCCTCAGGTTGTGCTCCACATCCAGTCTTGAACGGTACTTAGTCTTTAATACCGCAAGTGCTGAGAACCCAATCTCACATAAATAGGACAAGCTGAAAGGCAAGAGAGTTTTGATAGCAGTTTCTCTCAAAGCTGAATATTCTGCAGACATTTTCAGCCAAAACAGGGACTGTAAGGGAGACCGTGTTGTCAAATTTTTCGAGCACTCCCTAGCTCAGAGCTGGTACACGAGAAACAAATCTTCTCTAGAAATCATTAACAAACGTTTTAGGCAGCATTATAATGGGATAATTGCCCACCAACCAGTTATGGATCGGAAGACAAAGTTGAAAGTCCACAGAGAGGGCGCTGAACGAACACCTAATTGAGAATTCCTTAGTGGTACGATAAGTTGCTTGCCTGAAGCAGTGGGGGTTTAGGACACGTCGGGCTAATGTTTAAAAAAAATAGAACTAATAATAAATTAATTATGTTGTCTATTTTACTTCAGAGCAATGTTGTCTGACAGACTTAGTGGTGGCAGGGACATGTTAAGGATTTTGGGTGCCCTGGGCCAAAATTATTTTGGGGGCCCCTGTTCAGTACAGCTTTGAGTTTAAATGATTTACTTTCAGCTCTGCCATACCCTCTTTAGCCAGACTTCTAACGGTGCACAGGAACTATGGTCGAAATTCTGAATGCGTTTACATCTAATATTCAGAGTTAGTGATGCGTTTTCACAGTTGTAACAAAGCAGCAGCCCACTAATTTTACAGCGAATAATATCTGTGATATCCTCCAATTTCTCATATGTGAGGACCCGCTTGGATCTAAAATAAAAAATGTTATGGTTGTTGCATGAAACAAACACACTTCTTTGCAAATAGTAATAGACTCCCTCACATCAATCACATTAAAAATAAATGAAACAAAACTGTATTTACAAGAATCTGTTTAGGAATTATTCCAGGCCATCAGGGCAAAAACAGAGCTGTCTCTATCAAGGGCCCCCTTGAAGGCTGGATTGCAGTGCATATAAATGTGTCCTTTTGTAATTTAGGATGAAAACATTGATGGGGCACGACATGCCCATATTTGTGTACAGGGGCGCAACTAGACCCGAACTTCGGGTGGGGGCTAACATTCCCAGCCAGGGCTGGCCCTAGAACTTGTCGCACACAGTGCAACAGTCTTTTTTGAGGCCCCCTCCCCCATTTCCTCCTTCTCCATGAATTTCCTCACTACCACTCACCAACGATGCACCTCATGTAGAAATAAAAACCTTCTTAGGGGTTCACTGATACATCTGGTCCTTAAGACCAACAAAGAAGAGATTGGCACAGAAGCTGTAATATCAAAAAAACATGTTTTATTAACCTCAGATGAGGGAGATTGCATCTTACGGTACCCGCAGGCCACTGTAGGAGGCATTCTAATGAGTGCAGAGAACAGGGTCCTTATATATGTATTTGTTACATAGTCAGCATAAAATCAAGGGGAGGTCCTAGCACATACAAGCATGCTTATTGACTAATATGGGTATACAAAATTTGCTTGCTCCACAAAGTGGGAGGGGAGACTAAACTGCTTACATGAGTAAGAATAGCCTGACAGTTCTATACTAGGAGCAGGTGCATTCTACCAGCTAGGCCTCTCTGAGCATGTGCAAGACTCTGGAAGAGGGAGAAAGCACATGGCGAGCACATGGCTAACTAAAATGGCTGCCAAGTACAAAATGGCTTTCAGCTCATGCTAACAGCGATTCCTGCAATCTTTAACAGATGATCCTTTTAGCATGAGCTAAAGACATTCCCATGATCTAGTAGAGACATAGAAAATATTTTGCACATTTTCTTCTCATAAATTCATCAATATCCTATGCTAGGTGGGCATTTACATTCTAAACATTTCATTAAGCAGGTATATACAAGGTATAAGCAGGAGTACAAAGTGAACAGAGCATTGGGTCATACAGGTAGCAAGAGAGAATAATGACTATTATCTCAAACAGAAATCTCAATATTTTCCAATCCTAAGCAGAAAGCAAATACCAAAACCATCTAGTCTAATTTTAAGTTTCAGGGCTCTGATGTATTTCAGTGACTATTTATGTCAATTTCAAAATAGCCAACAGCACATACCTAATAAAAACATTTTCAATAGACTTTCTCAGTATTTTTTATGAGGGCTAAATTATCAATTAATATACTTAAGGAAAGAGTAAAGTAACATGCTCAGATGAACTTTTCTCGTGCAGAATAAACATTACTCTTAAAAAATATTAAAGCAATCAGACATATTATTACAAAAACAATCCTGGCTCCGGGGGACCAGGAGGACCACACAGGGCCATAGGAATTAGGACAAGGAGCCGCAAAGGGCTGCTCCTCCAAAAAAAATGGGACGACCAAAGGGGTACATTACTAACAAAAAAAAAGAGTCCTTGGGAATTTCTAGAACCAACCAGCCAGAGGGAGTCTTCTCCCTGTGTCCGTTTGAGCCTCACAGGCAGGCTCTTGTTGTTCCCACGGTGGAGCTGCACAACTCGCAACTCAAGAATCACGGAGAAGGAAAAGTCTTTCTTTCAGGATAGGGCAATCACCCCCCAGGGCAAATACCCTCAATGATCCTGTCCAGTGTCTCAGGCAGTGCACCAGTTTTCTTCACTTTAATCTAACAGGCACCAAGGGCACAGCACCTGTACCCTAAACTCAAGTCCTTCCCTAACTCCTGTATTGCACCTCTGGCGCACTGCTCTTTTGTTAGGGCCACAAATTGTACCCAGTGTGCTCGGGCATCTCTTGATCAACAAACAAAGGCGTAGACTTGCATTCACTTGGGACCAGGACTCAAAGGCCTGAAGCAACCCTTGTTTCAAAGGGGGTCACCTCAAGCAAAAGCCTCCTTGCCG
Organism: Calotriton arnoldi; assembly: GCA_963921515.1. Lineage (NCBI taxonomy): Eukaryota > Metazoa > Chordata > Amphibia > Caudata > Salamandridae > Calotriton > Calotriton arnoldi. Next base: position 944,026 of record CAWUFW010001945.1, on the reverse strand, counting down.
TCCTTGTCGTTCTGTGACTCTCTCAGCTGGGCATCAAAAACTGGATCCACACAAAGATTTCTCCATCCTGATTTGTAACCCCGTCTTTCGCCCAAGACAGTGGCAGGGGTACACACTTCACGTCCCAGTGCTTCCGCCTTCACTGAGGTCCTAGTTGCCAGCAAGGCCTATGCTGGTTCCTTTCGTTTTGACTGTAGGCTGGACTGGTGCTGACTCCCAGGCTGGATCTGATGTCCGGGCCCCTCTGGCAATGGTTGTAAGGCAGCAAATATCTATTGGTGGACAGAACAAGAGGTCTTTAGACAAGGCACAGAAATAATCTAACAACAGAGAGGATAGTCTCAGAATACTTCCTTAGTCTCGGGCGCCCCATACATTAGCAAGGCACCCAAGAGCCACTTCATCTATCTGAGAGTAGAAAACCCTGGACCTATTGGCAAGTATAAAAGGAACGTTTTGGTGAACTGACAAGAGTAATACATCACCCAATCCCAAACAGCCAAGGAAGTCTGTGTTCATTTACTAAATTCTGAGGAAAAGAGAAAAACAATACAGACATACTCCAAATACTTACATTGGTGTATTCCTATATTACCAATCTGAAGAACCCTCAAGAAAAAGGAAATGTTCTACACTTTTACTCATAGATTTTACATTACTTGTACAGGACTGCAGACACTTGTAAAATAATTTCTCTTACATGTTATGCTTAGGACCATGCTCTCATGTTATAGGCGCAGCAGGAAAATCTAAAACTGCTAATTTAACAGGGATTCTTATTGCAAAAAGAACTAAACTTCAACATAGTGAGTACATTTTCTCCAGCAGAACATGTTATGACAAACAAACTCCTATAAAACAATATTTTCCTTCAAAATGTTTGCTAAGGATCACATGAGCGTCTTTCCTGCATTGTACTTTTCACGATCTGGACTATGCAACATCATTTTCAAAAGGAAAAAAACCCTATCTCCAGCTCTAATAAGGGCTGTCAGCTTATTGACAGAGACTAGCTAATAAAAGACTAGCAATGCCCTTGCAAAACTGTATAGAACATGAGAATAACATAAACAATAATAGTGTTGCCACCTGAGATTTTTGAACAGAAACCGCCACTATACAGTTCTCCTTAAAGATCAAATAAGGGAACATCAATCTGTTCTACTCATTCTTTCATACAGGATGGGCAGTAACATAGCTTATGTGTTTCATCTTTTTATTAATTCTAACAATTTTAAAACAGTATTACAGAATAGCCAATAACTATCACATGGCCATTTCCTAGACAGCTTTAGACAGACTCAAAAAAGAGTGAGAAAAAGAAGAGAGAAAACATAATTTTGCCTACCCTTAATTTGTAGAGGAGCTAGCCTCCTTCCCCCATTTTGACAGTAGGAAAACCTGAAACAGGTTTTACTTCTGTCAACACTTTCAACCCCTATTTGTAGCAACTGGGCACAAACAAACCAATGTATCAATTTCTTGAGCAATTGTACTAGATTAACATGAGGGCGCATGAATGCAAACTAAAATCCATTTCCTCCTTATCGTAGCCCCTACACAGTATTCTTTAAACTAAAACCATTATTTTGATATACATGGCAGATCAATGCTCAACTGAGGGTTGTCTTTCCTTCGTTTCATATGACTGCGCAAAACGTGTGTTTGCCAAAAATAGGAAGCAAAGCTTCTCTTCCTCTCTTTGCGCTATCATCTCGTCTTTCAAAAAATCTTTCGAAGTTCGAAGTGTCCCAGCAAACATTACCCTTCACCCTGCTAAGTTGCTAAATGCAGAACTCCGACCTTTGACCCGTTCAGCAGCTGTTCATTTTGTTTGTGCAAGGCTTGCCATGCGGTTTTCGTAATGCAAAGCAACTCTGGAGAATCACAGCTAAAAGGCAGTCCTGTCCGATCCGTTTGCCAGTAATTTAAAGGTAGGATAATAACGTCTGCTGGTTTCTGTATACTTATTTTCATTTATGTACAGTGTGTGGTGTGCAATCTAGTAATACAGAGGTCAGCTGTTTGTTTTATACTTGCATATACTTTATGGAAGCCTGAGAGCACGTTAAAACTGCCTTGAGTGGTAGAACTGCTTGTAAAATTGTGAATTTAGCTCAATTTCGACTTTGGTGGTAGGGGCACTTAAAAATGAATATCCTACAATATTTTTGCATAATAGGAACCCCCAGAGTGTTCTCTAGATAGCCCAGGAATGGGAAATCAGAAATGTATAAGATATACCCTTATAAAAATGAGTTTTGTACGGCTGGGTAAAGTGACATTTCACATTTAAGTTCCCTTCTTATTGCGGTACAGCACTGCTTAAATTCAACTTTGATACTAGGAATTCACAGTATGATGATTAGGCTTTATAAAGATGAAAAAACGAATTTAAAGCATTTATGTTTAACAATATATTTTTTTCATATAATTAATTTTTTTATTTTTTTAATCAAAACCAACCATTTTGATGATTCCACATTGGAAAAGCAAGCTTCATTCGTAGCCTATCATATTTAAACGCATTCATTCATAACCCTAAGCACAGAAGCCTTACTTGAAACATGAAAAGTCTGCGCCACTTTTTAAAAGGACAGTTATCATTTAACATCAGAACCACAGATGTACTTATGTAAAAAAGGCATTAAGAAAGGAAATCCCTACTTTCAATTTTGTTCTCTGTTATCCAAAATAATGAAACTGGTTTTTGAAACTTTTAAAATAATGCAGGCCCTTATACCAGTTTTACACTGACTTAAAATTTCGCTGACTCAGCATTCCTGTCTGTGGCCGTGATCAGGAATAGCCATATGCTATTTATGCAGCTGTTGTTTGTCAGCAGGCGTCGAATTTTCACGCCTTTCTCAGGAAAAAACCCCTTTATTATTTGAAATACCCTGACAGAGTTAAATCCCCATTTGCTGTGTCAAACAGTTTCTTTTCAGTTAGTCAGTTTAAACACAGCTGTTGGAAAGCTTTTTCTCGGGTGCTGAAAGAAAAGCATGTCACAGTCTATTTAAAAACTGAGGCATTTCAATGCAGTCAAATCTATCTTTCTATAATGTGTATTTAGTTCAGCAACGACCAAATTCACTCATATGATGTACATGCCTTTTAATGTCTAATACAATGTATTTAAGGAAAATGCTGTAACGTGTATTTTAGTCTATTGATTACAAAACACACAATTTCGTTTTTATTTTTTCTCTGTATGAGGCCTATTTTAATCCTATTGAATACGAATTCTAATTTTATCTTTAGCATTGTGGCAATTTGCACACATGTACAGTGTCGTACTCTGTCAATTTAATAGTAACATGCAGCTGTTTAGCGTATGTTATATAATTCATTTCTGGATTTTTATTTAATATGTAAGTAACTAAATGACATTTTGCATAACAGAATGATGACAGCAAAAAACATAAACAAACTCATTGAGCTCATTCAGACATTTACAGAAGGGGGTCATATACTCAGAGCACACAACACAGCGCGCTTAAAGCTAGCCATTCTTACACAAAGAGCGCAATCGCTATTTACTCACACAAGTATTACCAATGTCAAACCACATAGACATTGAAACACACATTTAACCCACAAATCAATACTTAGGACAGCTTACAAAGTGTACGCAAGACCAACCTATTTGTAAATACTAATTGTAAGTCATATTTACAAGAAGAGCTCTCAAAAGTAGCCCAAAAAACTGTTCCATGGTCAAGAAGCCAAAATACACCAAATTCGCCAGTTTTGGCTGGTAGAACACTCAAAAAGCGCTCTGCATATCACCACTTATGAATGTTACTAAGTGCGCAGATCCGGATCCGTTTTATGTACATATTTAGTTCCATGGGGTACTTAGTCACCAAGGAAGAAATATCTTTTACTATACGTAAACCTATTTAGGTATCCCCTCTGAGGGGAGTCAACTAAGTACTTACTAAATCCATATCGGTACCTCCAAAACAGCAACACTTTCTGCGAAGTGTACTGGAAACAGGCATGCCAAAAATAGTGCAGAATATGCAGTATTATAATCAAAGTAGCGCTTAAGGTACTCTTTGTACGTTGCGCTGTTCAAACAATTTCAAATAGAGAAAAATCTCCTCATTACCCGCCTATATGTATTGCAATGCATATATAATTACAAAACAAATTCCAAAATTGGCCAATCATACAAACAAAGCCACAGTAAGTGTTACTAAAACTACCTTACCAATCAAAGGCATCAAACCAACAGCAAGTGCCGCAAAACGGCTCTTACCAATCAAATGGTGTCCAGGTTCCAACTGCCAAGTTCTGAGTGACCTAACGGTCGTTTTAAAATACTCACGCCAAAGAAGTTCTCAGTCGGGAGCGGCAAACACTTGGAGGATCAGATCAGGAAGACCAGAAATATACTGGGCTGGAAGACAAACAATCTCCGTGCGCAGGGTACCTCCTCAGTAGATTCCTGTCCTGTACTCCTCAGTAGATTCCTGTCTCCCTTCAAGACCACTCCCTTGGATAGCCGCTGCACCGATGAGGTCCCTATTCGGGCGCCATTTGTAGAAATAAAAACCTTCTTAGGGGTTCACTGATACATCTGGTCCTTAAGACCAACAAAGAAGAGATTGGCACAGAAGCTGTAATATCAAAAAACATGTTTTATTAACCTCAGATGAGGGAGATTGCATCTTACGGTACCCGCAGGCCACTGTAGGAGGCATTCTAATGAGTGCAGAGAACAGGGTCCTTATATATGTATTTGTTACATAGTCAGCATAAAATCAAGGGGAGGTCCTAGCACATACAAGCATGCTTATTGACTAATATGGGTATACAAAATTTGCTTGCTCCACAAAGTGGGAGGAGACTAAACTGCTTACATGAGTAAGAATAGCCTGACAGTTCTATACTAGGAGCAGGTGCATTCTACCAGCTAGGCCTCTCTGAGCATGTGCAAGACTCTGGAAGAGGGAGAAAGCACATGGCGAGCACATGGCTAACTAAAATGGCTGCCAAGTACAAAATGGCTTTCAGCTCATGCTAACAGCGATTCCTGCAATCTTTAACACTCATCTCTCTATAGCACATTTCTGGCAAACATTTCATTTTTTTTATAGTGCTACTCATTGTTTACTCACACTCAGTTCAGTGATCTGCATGGTACACGTTCTTTGTAGCAGGCACATTAAACCTCTGCACTGTGTGGGTGGCAGGAGTGCCCATGTGAGTGCACTGTGAGCCATGCGACAGTGTTGAGAGTAGGGTAAGAGGAGTGACTGCAGGGTGAGTGAGGTGACCATTTGAATTTGGGTGTGGATGTAAGTGCAGAGTGGGACGAATGAATGTATGGTTAGTGGTGGGCTTATTTGAGTGAGATTGCAGATTGAGCAGTGAGGGGGACAGGTGAGTCAAGTGTCACATGAGTGCAGGTTGAGTAGTTGCTCGTGTGACTGCAGGGTGAGGTACAGGGTGAACAGTGCAAGTGCATTGTGAGTGCAGAGTGATCACTGTAAATGCAGGGTAAGTGGGTGAATGGTGAGTGCATTGTGATCGCTGTGAGTGCAGGGTGAGCGTGAAAGTGAAGGGCGAGAATGAGGAGCGAGTTGTCTGATGCAAGGTGCAATCCCAGACATTTGAAGTAACTCAGCATGTTATTGACGGCAGCGTAGGGTTTCAAATGTGTTAAACTATTGCTATTATGGCAGTAACCAGGGATCAGGGTGGAGGAAATAAATAATGTGCTGATCCTGCAACAAACTCCCAGTCTTATGATTAGGGTTGCCTGCTCATTATTTTGATGTCCCAGACGGTACAAAAATAAGCAGTCCCCTAAAGCTGTATTTTCAGCACTTATCTGTGCATACTTTGAACAGCAAATATAAATAGAAAGAACTTTTAATTGTGTTCTAGGGCTGCCTGAATGATCCATGACTGATAATAAAAGGAAACAAAGACAGAAAAGTCAAATTACAAATTAATACATACTTCTTTATTTATAACCATATCTAGTGTCAAGACAAGCAATTTGCTTGCTGTTTAAACAACACATAGCTGGCTGGCATTTTGCGCGCCTGCCTGTGTAATTTTAAAAGAAACTTTGTCTCCTTTCTGGGAAGAGCTAACCCTCCCAGGAGGGGGTTAATTCATAGAGCTGAAATGCTTCAGCTGCAGTGGGAGGCAGGACGTCTCCTCTGCTTAAACTGAAAGCAAACGAACAGACAGTCACTTCAGCTGCAGTGGGAGGCAAGGAGTCTCTGCTATGATGAAATCGAACACGAAGGAACAGGACTGTCTGTTCGTTTCCTTTCGGATACTTCCTGCCTCTCACTGCAGCTGAAGCATTTCAGCTCTATGAATTAACCCCCTCCTGGGGCGGTTAACATGACAAAAGCATGGGCAGGTCGTGCTCCATCGAGTTTCCCCTCCCTCCCCCCTTCAACCATACCGGAGTTCTCCAATAAGACTTGCGACGCAGGGAACAAAGGTAAGATTAGAGTGGAGTGCGCGCCCCCCCTGAGATGGTGTTGCGCCCCCCCAGGGGGGCGCGCCCCACAGATTGAAGAACTCTGCTCTACACCATGGTGTGGTATTTTTGCTGAAGATCCGTACTTCTGTCTTGTTGGTGTTGAGCATGAGACAGTGGCTTTCATCTAGTTAGTGACTTCGGCCATGCAGGCGGTGAATTTGATTCCTGTGTTGGCGGTTGTGTCAAAGTCCAAGGGAGAGTATGAGTTGTGTTATATGCGTTAGATAGAATGTTGATGTGTGCATGGATGATGCTGGCCAGAGGAATCATGTATACGTTGAAAAGGGTGGGGCTCAGTGAGGAGCCTTGAGGCACTCTGAAGATAAGTTTGTGGGCTTCTGAGGAGTAAGATTCCAGGTTGACAGCTTGTTTTCTATCCTTTAAGAAGGAGCAGATCCCAATCTCGTGCAGGTGCCTGATGAGGATGGGCTGTGAGACCGTGTCAAATGCTGCAGAGAGTTTCAAGAAAATAAGGGCTTTCATGTCTCCTCTATCGAGGACCATGCAAATGTCGACTGTGGAGTTGATAAACTGTGTTTTTATACTGTGGTTGGGCCTGAATTCAGACTATGTGGAGTCTAGGAGTTGTGGTTACTGAGGTGGACAAATAGGTATCAGTTGAATAGTTTCTCTAAGACCTTTGACAGGTATGGTAGGAGGGAGATGGGTCTGTATTTGGAAAGTGTGGCTGGGTCAGCGGATGGTTTCTTGAGTTGAGACATGACGGTGGCATGTTTCCAGCTGTCCAGGAATGTGGCTTAGTCGATGGAGGCATTGAGTATGTGTTAGTGCTTCGATGATTTGTAGGAGTCCTTTGGTGAAAGCATGATGACGACAAAGGGTCAGAGAGAGTCTCCGAGTGGAGGGTATTCATGGTAGTAGCGATTTCGATGGTGGTGATGGCAGGTCACAAGGTCAGGGTTCATTCATTGGCTATGATGGGAAGTTGAGTTGAGACTGTGACGGGGTCCGGTTGACTGTCAAAGTTGTTGTATATGGAAATGATTTTGTTACAGAAGAATTCCGATAGTTTGTTGCAAAGGTCTTGTGATGCAGTGATGTTGCTGGAGGGGGCAGGAAGTGCAGTAAAATCTTTAATGATGGTAAAGATTTCCTTGCTGCTGTTATTGCTGACATTAAGGTGATCTACAAGAGCTGTGTGCTTGGTTTTCCATATCTGCTGATGGTAGAGTGTAAGGACTGATTTGAAGATGTTTTTATCTGTGGTGTCTCAACATGTTCTCCATTTGTGATCCAGTTGCATGAAGTTGCGTTTTGTCAGCCTGAGTCAGTGGCATAAAAAAACCTTAGAACCCTCCCCCAAGACATAGTGCAGGAGCTGTTGACAATGCCTGTCCCCTTGCAGTCACCAACCACCCTATAGAAGTACTTCACCTTTGCCCCCTGTACCCACATGACATCTGCAGGTGCTTCCATGAAACATTTAGCACCAAAGACAAACAAGCTATCCTTGTGGGATGAGCATGCCCTTCAAACATGCACTCTGAAAATGTTGTAGTGTTCACTTTTTTATTATAATATTATTATTATTTTTGTAAATAAAATTGAACTTTAGGGGCTGAGTGTATGCTCGCCTCACTGATGCTTAAATATGGGAGTAGGTTTATAAGGGATGTGCTGATTCAAATTAAAGCTAACCACCAAAAGGTGAAGATTAAGCAGGTCATTTATATTTTGGCAGAGCGAGTTAATCTACATAAATTCATGAATCCCCCATTCTACTTGACTGATAGTTCTTTCGATTTAAGGCCTTAGAGTTTATGGGTATCGCACCCGGTAATTCCAATGATTCCACCGGAGTTGCCAGTAACTCTGGATGTTAGAGTAAATAGGCACTAAACTTTGAGCCCTAGTCTGCCAGCAGTCTATCATAGGAGGTGGTGTACCACCACAGGGTCCCCGTCGTCAATATATCAGGGAGGTCTGCCCTACTTTAGGTGGGTTTCCTGATGCATACCCCAGTCAGGGTTTGCCATGCCAGACAGGTAAAATTAACATTGACCTCCACTTAAAAAGAAAACAAACTCCCTTTATGTGTAAACCTTTGGTTTTATTTTTGGTTTTCAGAATCAATTGGATGTCTATTTTAGTCACTGTCTGTGGTGAGCTCAGTCACCATTGATGACATATCTTATTCTGTACTGAGTGGGAAAGGGTGGGGTTAAGAAGTAGGTATTCTTTATGACTGATCTAGAGCTGCCAAGCTCATCCTCCTTGGCCAGGAGACAAGAGGAACCAACCAGACAGCTTGTGACTGTGATGTCATGGGCAAGAATTAAACCACATATTTTATTCCTTTACACTTTTATTGCTCAAAGGAGAGCAAACAATTGTGTTCTGAGTACAGAGTAAATCTCACTGGCACCAGCTATTCTCACTAACTTCAATTAGAATGTGTAAGTCAGTGCTTAGATCATAGGTTCCTGAAATGCAGTTATGAGGGTTGTAGTGGCATGGCAATCTACCATCTACCATGTGGGCATTTCATAGTAATATTTTAAAGTATTATTTAAATATCTCCACCATAGTGGCCTTTATTCCAATTTATTATCAGATGACACAGTTATATTGTCTTTCACTGATGAGGAATTATTTAAGAGCTTAACATTACCAGCTGTCTTTAGACCTAGGGTAGTGCTTGTGAAAGTGTTAGCAGGGCTTGTGGACACTTTTGTAAAGTTACTGAAGAATGAACGTGAAACATACCAAGTCTGTTGAGGAGAGGTATGGCATATCTCGAAGTCTGAATGTATGTGTTCTGTTTTCACTTGTTTTCCATGCTGTCTTGTAGTGCTACCTTGGTTTAGTGAACATTGGCAGATTTGGTATCTCTAAAATGCTGGTATGGCTAAGGCAGAATAAGTTACATATAGGAAGTGTCTACTAGACATGACTGACTCTATTCCAACCCTTGTTGACTTTTAGGGATGAGATGCCGGCATGTTGTGAAATACCTCTGGATTTCCACATAAGTCTGTCCGGATAAACCTCTGGATTTCCACAAAGGTCAGTCTCGCTGAAAGTGACCTTTCCGCTAACTACTCCAAGGCCTTCCCCTGTCAAATGTCCCATGTTTACTGATTTCTTTGACCCTGGGCCTCTTGCTGGCAGGCAGGGGAATTTTTGGAGCCTTGGAACATTGCCCTGGAACCTAATGCCTATAAAACCAGGTAAAGAGGGGCATGGTAGGCCTTAAGAGTGGTGTTAAGTATTAAGAAAGCTGCAGTTAGAGCAGTGCTTCCCAGACTTTTTAGAACCATAGCCCAATTTTTAGAGGAACAAACCTTGTGACCCACCTACCTTTAACGGACATCAGGACGGCGATTTTTTACTGGAACTAAAGCATTGTGCGGTAGCGTACTTACTGACAGCACATTTTCCATTGAAAGCCTCACTAAATTTGCACAGAAATACAGTTTTACTGATAAAACTATATTTCACACAAATGAGATCGTATGGAAATTGTGTTTCAATTAATGTTTCTCATTTGTGCATCATCAAGTAAAGTGCCTTGATTTGTTTGAATCCTATTAAAATCTTTGGTTCCATCACACTTCAGAATTACAAAACAAGTGTGCTTCATTTTTGTTTTTCTAAGTGCTGAATGTGTAAAGTTCATGTACTCGTATTTACATTTTGTTGTGAGTTACAAACAAATTACCCCCTACAGCCTTTCCTTTAACACTCCGTGTACCCCAGAAAGATTGTCCCAAAATTCACATTACTTTTCTTTCTCTGACTGCAAAGTCAGAGGAGTTTGTAAACCCCAATCCTTATTGTAAAATAAATAAGCTGCAATTTGTCAGAAGACATAGCTTGACATTTGACCTCTTTCTTTGAAGAACAGCAAATGTAACAAGATATAGGCAGAATTTAAAGGCATCTTTTATTTATTGCTTGGACTTTCATGACTCACCAAAAATTGTCTTGAAATCCACCAGTGGGTCGTGATCCACAGTTTGGGAAACACTGAGTAACAGAGCAAGGCTCGCTGTGTGTCCAAGACACACTCACTCCAGAACACACATCCTGCATGTTTACCCTACAGACTAAGCTTATGTCATTTTTAAGCTTTGTATAGGCTAAGCAATTAATTTTTGTGTCTGTGCCTCCTGTGGCCCATGCTTATCCCACAGCTTCCAATGCATTTTGTTTGAAAATGACACTGTGCACATTTAGCCCAACTGGGATTAGAGCTTTGTATCCTCTTGTGAGAAGGTGTTGTTTCATTGCAGTGTAGAGCAGTGGGGTAGCAGCGGTATCATGTCAAAGTCTAATGCAAGCAAAGCCCCAAAGCCGTTCCCTTTCCTTCCCATCTCTCTGTCATTCATATCTTCAATTTTTCTCTCCCATCCCATCGCTATCTTTCCATTATGCTTTTCAGATCTCCTTTGCCCACTGTCTCTGCTCTTCATTTAGGCTATATCGTTCATATCTCTTGGGCAATGTTCTCATGCTCTCCATTCCTTTCCTGTTTTTCTCTCTCCTTTTATCGCCACCCTCTCTTCTCCATCACCTTTCCAGCTGTCCTTGTCCTTAAAGCACCTTGTTCACAAGTTGTGGGGAAGAGAAGACAATGAGGAGCTATGGATTGAGAGGGAGGCACAGGGGCAATCACCTCTTCACATCCTTTCTTCTATTTTCCATGACAGATAGCAAGGGAGAGGTGGTATCAATAGTACAATCTAGAGGAAGGGCACCCAGTGCCACTAAGGGGAGAGAAGGGAGTGTCAGAGGTTACTCCAGGGTGGAAGGGAGAGGAGTAGTGTCAAGAACAGAGACGTAACACCCGATAAGTGCAAAGGGCCATTCCAGGTGGCAACTGGAGAGCACCCCAGGAGGTGTATCACTGGGATAGCCCCACAATACAGAATGTAATTGGGAGCACATGTTTTCATGATACCCACATAAGCATGAGGGGCATGTCCAACCTCAGTTAGAGGATGACCAGCAAGGAATAGCAGGGCAGAGAGGCAGCCTCGTCAGGGCCAATGATGTAGAGCAGGTGATAGAAGCTGGCATTAACAACCGGCCCACATATACCATACCAGGAAAGAAGGCCAAGGCCATGGAGGAAAGAAGGCCAAGGGGCATGTGGCAAGTCTTCCCAGATGTTATTGCCATGCTGCCTGTATCAGTGCTTAATCTGTAAAATGATAAGTGCCGGTGTCCAAATAGTTGCTCAGACGCCGCCAGCTGCCGGTGCTATTGAATGTCAGTGCAGCAAACACCAAGTAGCCTGGAAGCCACTTCAGGCCTTTTTAATCGACTACCAGACACTCTCTGCACCTTTATTTCACTTTTGCATGTTCCTGCTTTTTCCTTTTGTATAGGTTTTTCCGTCATTCTCTTCCTCCTTCTGTCCCATCTGTGTATGCTTCCCTCTCTTGCACTTGTGAAATGTCTGATGAGGAAAAACAAAGTGGCAGTCCCCAAACATGAGTGCCTGTGGCCCCCACCGGCATCCTCTGGCTCAAATTGAGCACTGCGCCTGCCCTAGGAGAACCAGGCCATGGCACTCACCAGCAGATCCTACAAATGTCCACCTGATTGTCATTTGTGTGCCAGGGCCATGCATGAGCATGAGATTGAGAACTAAGATGACAGATGGCTCTAAGATGTCAGCGAAACGTACGATTTGGAGCCATCTGGGCACCTACAAATACTGTACCAAGTGAGCAGTGAAGAACATTTGTACATGTGATCAGCTGTGACGTGATGACTTTATCTGAAAGAAACTTCTATCAGTAATTACATGCCTATCGCATCCTAATAAGTAAATACATAACCAACTGATAGCCAAATATTTCTAACCCCTTTATCTTTAAAGCAGTAGCAATATTAATCACAATCTAATCAAATCAATTCAGAAAATGCAATTTTGAAGTGAGAGTTTTAGGTATGCAATCAATAAATACCCAATGGAATGAAAGGTATTTTCTACACACAGTTCAGGAAAAACAATTTACTCCAATAAAATTCTTACCTTAAATCTCTTGGAATGAAAGCAAACAATGTAAGTTATCACTGGGGCATTTCTCTTCAGAAGAATCAACGTAAAATCTCGAAGGAATCTCAACAGAAAGAGTGGAATATGTGTTTACTAAAGGAAGAAATCATGAGCGATGTACTACGTGTTATTTTTTATTTTATTTACATTGATTTGTACGGAAGGTCTCATGGGAGTCAGAGCACCAGTACAAAAAGTTTGAAATTTACAGGTGTTACACTTTTAATGCCAGAGAACAGTAAACATTCAAAGGAGAGATGCAGTATATAAAATAAGGAAATGCAAGAGCTATTTTACCTCACCTCAATGTAGAGAATATAAGGGTGCGGGGTGAAACATAACATACCAGTCATGCCACTGCATGCAATGGGCAATTTGCACTATAACATAGTCTTCAAATTTTACCAGGTTTAAATTAATGTTAGTGCCATATTTTGCTTACAAATGCATCAGTTGCCTTGGGGGCGAGCTCCCAAACTCCACTGCATGGTTTCTGGTTGCATATTAGTATTAAGTCTTCTTTAGATATCACTGCCTGCTTACAGTCAGCTCTGTTGTTGGGCCTGTCAACCTAAGGGTGGTCTTTCCACAAACTTTTTGCCTGCTTGCCTCCAGTTTTGCTGAATATCTTTTTTGTTAGGACTTTGTGCACTTTACCGCAGCTAACCAGTGCTAAAGTGCTTGTGCTCATGCCACTAAACATGTTTTCATCGACATATACTTAACTGGCTTATTTAATGTACTTGCAAGTCCATTGTAGAGTGGTATACCATATACCCAGGACCTGTAAATTAAATGCTACCAGGGGGCCTGCAGCACCTATTGTGCCACCCACCTAAGTAGCACTTAAAACATGTCCCCGGCCTGCCATTGCAGCCTGAATATAGTGATACACTGCCATAATGACTTGGCATTTAAAACCCCATGCCAAGCCTTTAACTCCCCTTTTATTACATATAAGTCACCCCTAAGGTGTCCTTCGGTAGCCCATAGAGCAGGATGCTATGTACTTAATAGGTAGGATATGTGCTTTTACGTTTTATATGTCCTGGTAGTGAAACACTTCCAAATTCATTTTTAACTATTGTGAGGACTACTCCTCTCATAGGAGGACATTGGGGATTAATTATGCCACCTAATAAGCTTATGTTCCTGAAATAATGTACCATTGCTGACAACTAGCGCAAGTATTGATTAATATACGTGAACTTTATTATGATCAAAAACTCAATAAACTTTGTGTTTAAAAAAAACACCCAATAAGCTGTAATTCCTGATTGAGAGGAGGTAGATCTTTCATGTTTAATACCTATGGAATTGTAATGATAAATCCTCTTTAATGGTAAAGTCGAATTTATCTTTACAATTTTGAAAATGACACTTTTAGAAAGTGGGCATTTTCCTGCTCTTAGCCCTGTGTGTCTGCATCCTGTCTCTGATTGCATGTGTGGATTGGGTGACAAATGGGCTTTGTGCATTCCCTCTAGACAGCCACAGACAAAGGGAGATTAGGTGTGACTTGATGGGCCATCCTGACAGGATGGGAGGGAGAAAGTGAGCTCAGCCTCACACCTACACCTGAATAGGTCTCTGTCCTCACACAAAGGGCTGCATACCCCCTGCAATGAGTCTGGAGACTGTCTTTGATGTTTTCCCCACTTCAAAGGCACACAGGATATAAGTACTGGACCACTGACACCATCACTTCAGTACACTCCTGGACCTGTGAAGACTCTTCCAGGAAGAAGGACTGGTGTGCTGCTAAAGGACTGCCACTCTGCTGGACTGCTGCTTTGCTGTACTCCTTCCTTGCTGTGCTGCCCTGCTTCCTGCTGTTCCCCAGCCTGGGTGTGAAGGACTGGACCTGCATCACTTGAACCCAGAATGACTCCAAGGGCTAGCTGGCTTGCCTCCTGATCTGAAGCCTCAGGGACATAAAATACTTCAAACCATCCTGCTCCTACACCTGGACTATGCAATCTGTGAGTCTGTCCTGCCAAGTGGTACCACTCCAGTCCTGGATCCTTGGAAGTGGGCCTAAGGTGTTTGATCCAGTGGAACCAACACATCCTCTGCGGCGAGAGCTGAATCAACACATCGCCCTGTTGCAGGAACAGGACCAGCTCATGGTCCTCAGAACCAGCTCATCGCCTTATGATCCACAGTTTCGGAACCAATGCATCTCTGCCATTGTGTGGAGAAACTCGCACATCGCCTTCAGAACCACTGCATCTCGGGACCGTTGCATCACCTTTGGTCCATCGCGGTTGGCCTGAACTTTTGACTTTGACCCAGTCCAGCACTACACAATATTCCAGGTGTTTTCACTGTGCCAACCTACCAGAGGGTGAGCACATGTTAATTTAGGGTGTGTTTATGACTTACCCTGACTAGGATTTTGGTTCCTGCTTGGACAGGGTGAATACCTCTGCCAGTCAAAACCCAATTTGTAACAGTTAGCATTTCACACACCCCATCCAGATGCAGGGCTGTCAGAGGGGCAGACAAAACTTTCACCTTTCCGTTGTCCAGATACGAATGGAACAATATACCCTTCTCATGTAAGAGATCCATCAGCAGGGTCACAACTTGAATTAATAAAGCTTTCCAATCATAGGGGAACCAGAGAAACCTCTTATGAATTCTACATATGGGTACATGAGAATAGTCATCCTTAAGAATTACTAACATCAGGAAGTACTTAAACCAAACCATAGTGATTGACTTGCTGCAATGTCTCCATATTGAACTTACACTGGGAATCCAGACACTGAGGGGCTGATTCCGATCTCGGCTGGTAGGGCACCGAATCGGATTCGGCTTTATCGGATCCGATTCGGACGCCCTGTTTCCGACCGATTCGAACACCCGTCCGCGCGAGCAAGTACGATGCGAGCGTACGCGAAATCCCTGACCGACTCGTTCCCGGCTCCGACCGACTCGTACGGACTCGACTCGCACCACGCAATGGAGACGTTCCCCGACCGGGCAAGTACGATGCGCGCCTCGAACAGTCCGACCGACTCGCGCCGTCCGGCTCGAAAGAGCAGTCAGAGCCGGACTTCGGGGGTCCATGTCGGACCCCCCTGTACGCGTAGCCGCGCGAGTCGCACCCAGGGGGGACCCATTGGTCCCCCTACACATGCATGTACGGCGCGAGTCGCACCGACGCGTACCCGCTGTAGGGGGCGCCCTTGTTTGCGACGCACCCATTGAGTCAATGGGAGCCCGTGTACGCGTCGTATGACCGGCTCCCATTGACTTCAATGGGAGTCCGACCGAATCGAGTCCAATAGCATTTGTCCTCATTGTACTCGTTCGGTCGGACTGCTAGAGTCCGGTTCGGTCGGATATCTCTCCGAATCCGACTCGGTCGGAGAGATATCCGGCCCGAATCAGAATTGGCCCCTGAGGGTCTTAAGGTTGAGTGCCATCTTGAACCCTTGTGATGTTTTTTGCACCATGAGGATTATGGAGCAGGATCATAATCCCCATTTATCCAGTGTGATTGATACCAGGGACAGCATCTTCCCCATTTCTAAAATCCCCACCTGCAACACCCAGGAGACGATTTCATAACAATAGGGATTCCCAGGCCAGCAAGTGGACACCTGCCAGACTACTTTTAAATTTAAAGTGGCAGCCATTGGCTACAATTGACAGGAACCAAGGACTTTTTCCATAAAGTCCTGAACTGGTGAAAGTGACATTCTCCACCAGAATCTCTGGCAGCGGAGGGGCCACATAGTTGGAATGTCTGCTGCTGCCCCTGAGCCAGTGTCTGAAAAAATTGCTTTTTTACTACCCCACCATAAACCTTATGGTATGGACCAGAATGCTTGCAAAAGAGGCAGCTGGCCCAGAAACGTGGCTGAAAGCATGCAGCTTAGAGGACGGCAACTTGAACTTGCCCTCAAATAGGCAGGCATATTTTCTATTTTCAAAAGTCTTATGGAACATCTCCCCCATGTCCAAACCAAACAATTTTCCACCTTGGAACAATTCAATATTAGTTTACATCCAGTAATCAAAGTGTAAAACATATTAAGTTCATTTTTATACAACATAATGCCGTTCACATATAAACTTTAGATTCAGATGTCCTTCAGTTTTCATGCATCATTTATTATTCTTATTTTTTCCAAAGTAGCTTTAAAAGTTAGATTCATTCAGAACTTTTTAAGCTATACTTTGGAATCACATTAGAGGATAAAATCGCATTGGGGATATTGGCAATGGTTTGTCTAGATGCCCAGCCCTAAACAGACACATTCCTCTCTGGATGTTATGTGTCATGGAGATTGTGAAGCAAGTCCTAAGGAGTAGCACTGGTAATTAGAAGGGAGAGAAGAAAGACTTCTATTGACTAAACCCTGAGAATAACGAAGATGAGACTTGTCAATAATGTAGCAATGGTGCCATTGCGCTTAGATTTATTGATTTGTATTTTTCAGTGGGTTATGATTTAGTCTGCTAGCATCTTAATTAGGACATGCAACGTTTTAATGGTGCTTTTGTTAAAATGATTCAAATGATATGACGGGCCAAGTTCATAAATATTTTTACACTCATACGTTCAACTCAGGTGCACAAACAAAAATTGTATCCTTGGCACAAAAAATATAGTGCAAAACTCACAGACTCCGGAGTTGCAGAAATAATGATTGTGCACATTTATATACAATTTACAGCTGATGAAATTGTGCACCTGCTATAATTCCGCTGCCAGAAAGCTTTGACACATTTAAGCACTCAAGAAAACCTTCAGCTGCAGCAGATTTCTTATACTAGTATTGAAATTATTAGAGAATCAAAACAAAATCGAAATCTGCTCAAAACATTGGGATAACCCTTATAGGAGAACATTTGTAACTTTGATCTACTATTTGTAAATCAAGACATTAGTTAACAATTTGTGAGAAAATGCTATTATGAGCATTAAAGATATATAGATAGAAGTTAAGAAGAAAAACTAAATTATCTGGGACTTAGTATTGTTTTGTGTTTCGATCACAGAAATAAGTTTCGCTAATATGTGACAATGTTTCACCACTTGCAGAGCCCAGGGTTTTACTTGTGCATGGGTAGAGAGAATATTCCAAGAAACCTGGGTGCTAGAGGCTCTAGACCTTCCAGCCTTTGTGGGATTCAGCAAACCGGCAATCAAAACCCACATACTAGGCCGTGCTGCTGAGGGTCTTGCCACCTACGTAGCGACTAAAATCAGTGTCAAAATAGAAGAGATCAATATTGACCACCCTAACCTGGAAGCTGTAAAGTTCTCGGAATGCTTATCAACTACTGCTTTCCCCTTGTTGATCATAAATGTCTACATCAATCCCTCGCTAGCTAAGAAGCAAGAAATAATCAACAATTTACTGACTTACATTCCTGCCTAAACAACTTAAATCATGGCTCCGCTCAATTTTATGAAAGGCGACTTCAATATGAACTTACTGCAGGCTGCAATACGTGATCAAGTCGTGGAAATACATGGTCAGATCTCCAACATACCTTCATTTCAACCATTTATGCAGAGGAAGGACGCTAGGGGTCGGTTATTCGCAAACAATGTGGAGCATCTGGGTTTGAGAGCTTTGAATGGTCGCATTAACCCAGACATTCCAAATCAGCCAATATATCACTCGGCAACCTCCAACTCAATCATCAATTACACCTTTGTGTCCCTCACTCTATTTCACATGATCTCCCACTATGAAGTGGGAAGCCAACTGAAGAGCGACCATCTCCCTCAAAGGGTCCTGTTATGTTTACACTGCTCAGTGCATGACCAGGCGCAGTCAGAAATAGGTACAGTCTTCACCACTAACTTTAGAAGGCTTTACTGGTCAACAGAATCCAATGCGTGAGTGGAACGCAAAGGCAGACACAACTGGGAGTTGGTATGCAAATCAACCTCTGACCCATTGGAACAGTGGGCCCAGCTCCCAGCACTCCTCCTGGATTATCAAGACCAATCCCGTGGGCATTAAAACCTTCGGTGCTCGTGACGAGACCAGCTCGTCATGAGTCACGGTGGAGCTGTGCTCATGACGAGCTGGTCTCGTCATAACGGCGCCGCTCCGCCCACGCGTGATTAATTCCCCGCCTGTACGGGTGAATTAATCAGTGGGCGGGGTCGTGACGAGACCAGCTCATCAGGAGCACAGCTCCACTGTGACTCATGACGAGCTGGTCTCGTCACGAGCTCCGCAGCGCCGCGCTCACCCCCCGCCCACCCCCGCACCGTGGGGGAATTACCCCCGCAGAGAAGGGGTTAAATGCTCCAGCTCCAGCACGGACAAGCCCCAGTAGGGCTTTGACTGAGCTTATTACAGTTAGAAAAAAGCTGAACCATGCACTGTGGTTACTTTGAAATAGCTCAAACCTGAATTTACAGAGGGTGGCCCTCCCCAAGCTGTGGTCACTGTACAAAAATGCCACATGGGAGTCAGCTAAGTCAGAAACAGACCAGTACAGGTGTAACATTTTCTGGGCCTCCAGAAGAAATGACATTAGAGAATTCCGGAAATTGGTGAACCAAGCCTCAAGCACTCAACTGCCCCCTTTATCTTTGCACATCCTGAAAGTCGCCTGGATCACCTAGCTCCAGGAAATGTGTGGGGGTCCCAAGTCACCACGGAGGCACCATGAAACAGGGCCTTCAATTCAGGAGGTGGCACGCCCCAGTCCCCCACTTCTACTGAGAGATGAGGAGAAAATAACTTCTACTGGATGTCGTGACAACGCCCGGGCCCCAATGGCCTACTGCAAGCGATCTTCAAACAGAATGCTCATTATTGGGCTAAACATCTGCCCATTTGTACAGCTATGCCCTTACCAATCAGGTTGTCCAAGATAGCTGACAAGGATCGATCAAAGCAGAGAAAAAAATACTGCCCCCAAATTACCGGCTTATTGCCCTATTGGATGGGGAGGCAACATATTTTGGCAAACTTCTACTTGCTGAACTGACAGACTGGAAAGAAGAAGGCTCACTGGTCCCGGTGAATCAAACTGGTATTATTAAGAAAATAGGCACAACCACTGACATCTTAATGCTTACTCTGTTAGAAAACAGCAGACAGAAATTTGCCTCCTTTGGAAGCGATCCATGCCCAAGGGGTCACTTCCATCTGTAAAAAAAATAAAAATCCCTGGTGCTTAGTGGGGTTTTCTGCCCCCCCGTTCTGTTCCGTCATGAGCATAGAAAGGGTTAAGTGTTAATTCAGGCATGTTTATTAGAAATTGATAAGTGATACACCTTGAACAAATTAAGAGTAAATTAAAGTTTAATAATATACAGAAAATGCACGAGGCAAGGAGAAATTGACATTAGTAATTATATACGATGTTTCAAGTTTAGAACATTGATTTTATATTTATTCGAAAACAAATGTTTTGCCTTGTCTAGTGCAATTCCTACAATTTAAGAAAATTTTAAGTTTTCCAGTAATGTTTAATACATATGTATATAATTTGACACCTGTATGGACACATTTTGAATTTTGGATTAATGCCAGTTTTTGTGCAGGTGTCCATTATCATGAAGGCATCTTGCACCAGATTTATAAATTAAATAAAATTATACCGGTGTGTATCTTTAAATTTCTCAAATGACCGCATTAGACACATATGCCTTAGATATTAGTAAAATATTGCTTGTAAGAGTGATTTAAAAATGCACAAGTCATGAGCTAATGTAAACAGACAATTCAAAAGGTAACAAGTAAAAAAGAAGCCTACCTTCGATTCCAGCGACGACGGGGAGGATTTGCTTTGTGGTCAAGTAGAAGCAGCAAAGGCAGAACTTTTTAGGATTGGGCCCATGACTGACAAGGAAGCTGAAAAAATAAAAAAGGTCAGTGTCTGCCTTATATCCCTTCGAAACTGACAACACAGGTGTGGAGGTGTTACCCCGCCACAGTTACATTGGCGGGATGGCACATCGTGATTGACCCAACAGAAATACTGGCTGTACTCCCTTCGACAGCTGCTTTGCCTAATGCGCAGTTGAAAGATGTGGAAAAATCTGGCGGAGACTGCGTCACTTGCACAGACTCTCATCCATCAACCCGCCATCATCTAAATAGAGTGGCCGGATCACCTAATAGGCTGATGGAGAATCTGACGGTAAAGCCACCTCGGGACCAGATCCACCAAGATCTAAATCAGGCCCATAGTCCAGTCTATGCTGCGGTTGTGTCTGTAACCAGGAAATTCCCAATATGGCCTGGAACTGAGGCACATTGATGAAATCAAATGTAACATGTTCTACATGGTTGCTATGTATAGTCAAAGTTAACCCCAAACTGGTATGCACAATAGGACCAGACAACAGGTCACTGCCATCAATGGTTTTCACTACCTCAGGAAATTCCGTGGGACAAATAGGAATTCCATGTTTCCTTTCAAAGGTAATGTCTAAGAAATTGCCTGTGACACAGGAGTCCAAAAGAATGTCTAACAAGACTGTACTATTATGGTCCCAATCCAGCCTCACTTGAACATAAATATTTCAGAATCCCTGTTCTAAATTGGCTTGTGCTAAGATCTAGCAGACTTTCATATCGGTCTCACTCAGAAGGATAGTTTCTTAGGCATCCGGGTTGTCTAGTTTCCTGACTCTGTCTTAGGTGGTTTTGATACTTTGTCCACCCTTTTAGGCTTCACTGAACAATCCTGTAGGAAATTACCTTTCTTACCACAATATAGACAAAGTTTTAAGTCTCTTCAACAGTGTCTTTCCTTCTTTGTGAGTGTTCCTCTGATACCACCAACCTGCATTGGTTCTGACTCATCAGTAGGCGTAGCTGCTTTAGACCTTCTTTCTCTCACCACCAGAACCTTGTTATCTGAACGTCCTTTATGATTCTGTCTCTCTGAAAGGTGAAAATCTAGCTTAGCTGTTAGAACCATCGACTCTTCACAAGTGTCACAAATGTTTGCTACTTGTGCTAGCAGATCTTTTAGCTCATCCTTAAATCTGTGGTAAAACAGCGGACTCCGCTTAGTCTCGGGCCGCTCTAGCTGAGCCACTAGACCCTACATTGTCTCTTTGCTTCTTTTCAGGGTCCATGTGGGCATGCTGGAAGGGAGAGATTCAGATAAGTAAGTAACAAGACTGTCAAGCGCCTTTATTCATGAGCACTGTGCTATTTTCTCTCTCTGCATGGAGGCAGGAGTGAAATCCATTGCGTCTTCTCATTCAATCACCACATCAGACCGAGCCAAATGAGATGCTTCTTTTGGTAAGTCTTGGACGACAAGTGGCTCAGTGCGGCATGGGCGTGGCTTAAGTAGTCAGCCAGGCCCAAGATGTCCGCTAAGCTTGCGGGAGTGTAAACCTGCCGGAAGTTGCGTTGGTGGGGTTGCAAATGAAAGCGATTGGAAACGAGTCATAAGTGAGGCTCAAAGGTACACACAAGGCGCATTGGGGCCACTTTACTGAACTGTGCAGCATTTTCCCTTGTCCTTCAGCTTGGAGGCTCCAATGTTTCCTCATTACTAGACCAATGGGTCTAGTCACTCTCCATGACTCCTGAGTAAACGTTGGTCATGCAGGCCTGCATGAAGTACCCTGGGCTCCACAGGCTCCAGCGACCAAACTTTCTAGGCAGGTTGAAACTCTACCAGAATCTACCGGAGTCACCTCGTGGTCATACCAGAGTTTCATGAATTCCTGGGTGTCTTCAAGGTTCTCTGAAGTCTTTTTTCCAGAACATCTGGGTCTTGTTCCTGAGGGCCATCATGTAGATGATTATGTGCAGGAGAGGTTTCTAGGGAGCTTGTTTCCACCCCTCCTTTACCAGACTGAGAGGTCCCTTCACAGGGTGACCATAGAGGAACTCAAAGGGGCTAAATCCCACTCCTGTCTGTGGTACCTCCCTGTAGCAAAGAGCAGACATGGTAAGAGGACATCCTACTTCTCAATCAGGGGCTCAGGCAGGCCCATAATAATGCCCTTGAAGGTCTTGTTGAACCTTTCAAGAAGTCCATTTGTTTTAGGGTGATAGTGTGTGGAGAACTTGCAGGTTACGTTACACTCATCTCACATGGACTTCATTTAGACAGAAATCACATGAAGTAGGTGTCCCTATAAGACACCACTTCCTCGGCGAACCCTACCCGGGTGAAAATTCCCATTACAGCTCTAGCCACTGCAGGTACAGGTACAGGTACAGATCTCAAAGGTATGGCCTCTAGGTATCTTGTGGCATAGTCCACTAAAACCAGAAGGAACCTGTTGCCTAGTGCAGTTTTGGGGTCGGAGGGCCCAACACTGTCAATGACCACCCTTTGAAGGAGGGTGCCAATGACAGGTAAGCGAACCAGGGGAGCCTTGAGATATTTCACTGTTTTCCCACTGTCCTGGCAGGTGGGAAAGGACTTACAGAAAGCATCTGAGACTGTCTTCAACCGGGGCCAACAGAAGTGGGTGACAAGATTGGCAAAGTTCTTGTCTTGCCCCAGATGTCCTACCAGGGCTATGTCATGTGCCGGACCCAGTAGGAAGGCTCTGTAGCACTGGGACCACCAGCACTCAGTTGCCTCAGGAACCTTAGACTCACTGTAGAGGAAATCATTCTCTTAATATATGGGGTGATCTCCAAAGGTGTAACCAGCTGCCTGGCCTCAGTTTTCTGCCTCAAACCCTCAAGAGTTGAGCACTCTTTCTGTGCTTTACAGAATTCCTCCTTGATAGACTCACTCTGGAATGCCATCTAGCAAACTCAGGCAGGTCTCCCAGGGAAAAATGTCTTCTCCAGTAGGCTCCGTGGGGCCTTCTCAGGAGTTCCATCAACCTGGACTGTTGGAGTTTTGGGGGCTGTCTTCCCACAGCCTCTGCCCTTATCTTTCTTTGTAGCTGCCTGGGTCATTTTTCCAGGCTCCGCTTCCTTGATTTCCCTCCCAGGCAGCCAGGGACCATATGGTCATGCAGATTAGGCCTGGGCGGAGCTCTGCTATGCGGAATACCAAAGAGCGGCCCTAAACCTGCTCGAGATTCTGAGGAATTCAGCGGGTGGGCAGAGCTGCTTGGCGCGCCCATTCATGCTAACTTTTTCCGTTCCAGTAGTGCGATGCGTGTTTCTGCACTGAAAACTGCATGCGAACGGCATCACGTGGTTCGCATGGGCGCAGTCATTTTGTTTTCTGTTCTGTGCATGATGCTGCTGGGCCTGATTTCAATCCACACTTAATCTTTTCAATACTTCCCCTATCTGACTCATCCACCCCTCATTTCCTCATTTGTCTTTATTGTATCAGTGTGTGTCTTTGTGTTTGTGTATTTTATGTTTTTATCATTTATTTTGTGTTTTTCGTGACTTTTTCATACTTTTTTTGGTTTTACCTTTGCTTATTCGTTTTTCCTTTCCTACTTCCTTTTCCAATTGCTTCTCTTTTTTTTCCCCCACCCAGTGCCATGGCAGAGCAGGGCGAGAGAGGGAGCGGTGGCGCCAGTGCGGCTGCTAGCCGCACACTTTGCAGTCGCCAGCGCTGCCAAGGGGTGCAGCCCGTGCTATTTTTTCAGACTTGGAGGTGGCAGGACTTGTTTTTTATGTGCATAACAACCTCCCCTCCATGCTTGCAGAAGACCTGAGAGTGGGGATGCCCTGCAGGAGCGTCATCTGCATTGGGGGAGGGTGTGCTGGTGTGTACAACACAACACTCGTGTCCAGCGCACCCAACAGCAGTTGATGCACCACTGGGCCGACATTATTGACACTGAGCAGGACCTTCTCGACCTGCTAAGCATCAAGATTGCTGGGATCAGTGAGTAATTATTTGTTGTGATTGTGTTCTACAATGCTAATATTTTGTTTTAAATAGCTTGCTGCTCACACTCAGAGGTAAGTTAAGTTTAGGTTATGATAAATATCATGTGATCCAGTTTGAGGTAACCAGGTGCTCGGTGCTACCTATTCGTACTCGTCGGCGCTCGCATGGGCTGATTATTTAAGATGCCATGCAGACTCCTCTGGCCTGTCACTAAGATATCGAAATCAGTAAGTCAGCATTATCTGTGACTTTCTTTATGTAGCTCGTACAATCCCAAGCAATCTCACAGTGATGTGTAGTATGCATCTATGCACTGAAAAGAAAAGGGAGACTTAGTCGGCCCATCATGGGGGTTTAAGAAATGAGAATAAGAATCAAGGAGTTTGTTTCAATGCATTACTTCCAAATGTAGTTTAGCTTCAGGAAATTTGGAATAGGGATTAATATTAGGAAGGTCAACTTGATACTAGTACTAGATGCATTCTGATTTAGAAAACTACAATGTTGCATTGGAATGTAGCTCTAGATTCCGGGGGAGCAAGATGGCTTCTGTGTAACTTTCCCCGCTGCTCACTGCTCCACCTCTATCTCGATAGCTCGTCGCTTGACTGCAACACCTTAGGTACGCGAGGCATTCAGGAAGAACCTGGTGTGATAGTGAAGAAATGGGAAAGTAATAGTGGTGACTCAAGCCGTATTTGAAACCGTAGACACTGTGTTTTTAAAGCTCAGTGTGGGTCGAAAGCTCATACTTTACCTACCGTCTGCAGTGACCCTCAAGGTGACAAAAAAGCTTCTTCGACTGCTGAACGTGGTTCTGGCTCCAAGAGGTGATCCCCTCGATGAAATGGCAGGAAGAGGGGTGAAATCGGTGCAAACGAGACCCCCACCGCAGCAACCATGGCAGCTATAACATCCGGGGTAGCCAGGTCGGCTGTGTCTGCTACAACACAGGCACCAAGCAGTCGTGGAGGGAACAACAAAGGAATGTGTTCAAGATGGTTGGAGACATTTTTGTCCCTGAATCTCTGATCAGGATGCCAGCCAACTAGCCCTTGCAGTCACTCTAGAAGACTAGGGTTCAAGCAGAAATCAATCGATCAGGATTTATAAATCATGGCGAATCACCCGTGAGGATCTCAAGGCACTGGAGCTGCTAGCTGCTTCGTGGAGAAAGCAGTGAAAAACATGGCAAAAGCAGGAGAAAGCACTCAGAAAAACAGAGGGAAAGGAAAGAGAAAGCAGTGAAAAACAAGGCAAAAGCAGAAGAAAGAACACAGAAAAATGGGGAGAGGAAGAAGAAAGCAGTGAAAAATGAGGAGAAAGCACTCAAAAAAAATGGGGGAAGGAGAGAGAAGGCATTGAAAAATGAGGCAAAAGCAGGATAAAGCACTCTGGAACAAGGGGGGACGGAAAGAGAAAGCAGTGAAAGGTTAGGCAAAAGTAGGAGAAAGTATCTCAGAAAAATGAGGAAAGGAAGGAGAAGGCAGTAAAAATGAGGAAAAAGCAAGAGAATGCACTCTGAAAAACATGGAGGAAGCAGAGTGGTGCAGCAGAATGGTAGGGCTGGACCTGGGGCTTGGAAAGCCGGTCTCTAGAAGCAGGGCAGTGCTCTGAGGGTACAAGGCAGGCTTCAGGCAGCAGGGCAGTCCTCTTGATGCAGCAGGGCAGTCCTCTGAAGTACAGAGCAGGCCACAGGCTTCAGGACAATCCTCTGAGAGTCCGTCTGTATATCCAGATGTGAACTGAAGAATTGGTCTGAGGTTCCTAATCTTATAGGTGGTGCCAGTTTTGAAGTGGAAGAAACTTCTGAAGTTTTCTCCCTTCTCCAAGTGTCTGGAATTTCCTACTTCACTGCCCTGTCCCCAGTCTGTCTTAGGTCACAATATGCTAGTGTGAAGGTCTTTCTGTGTGAGCTGAGGCAGGGTCTTTGAAGAGCAAATAGGACCATGCACAGCCCCGATCCTCCATCCTGTTTGGATTGCCCATCCTGCCAACACGGAGTCCCTCTTTTATGTGGTTGTCTGGGAGGAATGCACGAAGGCCAACTGCCAACTACATTGAGTCATGTGACCCAGGAAACAGGCGGCTGGCACCAAATGGTTATGACAAGAACATGCCAATTTTCTAGAAGTGGCATTTTCAGAATTAGAATGTAACTTTACCATTAAAGAGGATTTTAAGTTACAATTTCTGAGACACCACACATGACATTTCTACCTGCTCCCAAACAAAAGTTATCACTTGTTAAATAATAAGTAACCCAATGTTTTCCTATGGGAGAGGTAGGCCTCACAGCAGTGAAAAATCTATTTGTGAGTATTTCACTACCAAGACCTGTAGAACCTATAAGTACATGTCAAATGGTTAAATAAAATGTACCCCGCCCTATGGGTTGTTTAGGGCCTACCTTAGGGGTGACTTATATGTAATAAAAAAGGAATTTTGCCAAGTCGAACAGACAGTTTACAATTGCTCACAAGCTGCAATGGCAGTCCTAGAACATGTTTTAAGGGGCTATGTAAGCGGGTGGCACAATAGATGCTACAGGCCCACTAGTAGCATTTAATTTGCCAGCCCTGGATATATGGCATACCACTTTTCGAGGGACTTCTAAGTAGATTACATATGCCAATCAGGTGTTTGCATATTTTACAATGTTTTAGCGAGTGGGCACATGCACTTTGGCACTGGTTAGCGGTGGTAAAGTGCACATAGTGTTAGAATAGAAATATTCATGTTTGCGCATTGCTCTATGTAAGTGAGCATTCGCGGCACCATTTTCTATTCAGGCGCCATTTTGAATCATCAAAACAAATCCTTTGCTGTTTACGAGAAAAGGCCTCTGTTATGTTTCGTTTCTGTAGTGTTGGGTTTTGCTTCACTAATGAAT
This sequence comes from Calotriton arnoldi, assembly GCA_963921515.1. NCBI lineage: Eukaryota > Metazoa > Chordata > Amphibia > Caudata > Salamandridae > Calotriton > Calotriton arnoldi. Next base: position 916,804 of record CAWUFW010001945.1, on the reverse strand, counting down.
AGACTGTTCATATTAGTGCATACCTTTCTTACTAGATAGAGGCCCTCTCCCACTTGTCTGGTGGTGGGTGCAGGGTGAAACGACCTTGGGTTGTACTAGGTAGTGCGAGATATGAGAACCGAAACTTACTTTTTTTGTATTTCACTGTCCAGCTGCATCTGCTTGGAAAATTCCACTGTGGGCATGCCTTCGCTTGGTCGTGAAACGTACATAATGTATCTTTATGCTTGTTGATGTCAGTCCCTCTGCAGCACTCCTAGAGACTGGGCAGACTGGGCTCCGCTCTGAGTGTATATGAATAAACAGTTATTGGTTTGTATTCTCTACTGTCTGACCGACTCTTCTTTTAGTATGGACGGCTGAGTGGTGGTCATTAGTGACCCGGGTGACCCTAATCGGGCCACTTCCTTCAGTTGGCGCCCGAACAGGGACTCCATCGGGTGATTGATCCAGCCCCTTTCTGCAGACAGAGGGGAGGCCGAGGACATCGTCGGGTCGGACTGACGGCTCAGGGATCCCTGCACAAAGAGTTTTTGTTACTCGCAGCTGCCCCTTCTGTCCTGCCGCACAGTGCCTCGCCCAGTGGTCATCCCGACTGGAGTCCTGAACGGCAAAACCCTTGGATCTGACCGTTTGGTCTGAAGAGTCGGCAGTGGAAAATGGGTTCGTTGGGCTACTCATATCAGGTGAGTTTGTTTTGGTTCTTTGTGGATATGGTACCATTGTGGTTTGAGTTTGGTACGGTCTGTGGACTGTTTTTGATAAAAGTATTTACAACTACTTTGCTAGGTAAGAATAACGAACTTGTTTTTCCTTTTAAAATGCCTAGCCTCAGTAAAATCTTGTATTTGTGTTGTCGTTGTTCTGCAGATGCTCGACTGGAAGAAACTCAACAGGTGCCTCCAGAAGGCAGCCCTAATTTTGATATGTATGTGAAGCACGGTCTTGGCCCTATTATGTGTAGTACACTATGGCACAAATATACGAGGGACAATGCTGAGTTACAGTGGCCATTGACGGGCACTTTCGATGAACAAAAAATTGAGTTTTTACAGGAGCAATTATTTAAGAAAAGAAGTAGACAGTCCATGTTTGACTCCCTCAGAACTTGGCAGAAGGAGGCTAGACAGAGATGTTTAAAGATGGAGAGAGATGCAAGGAAAGGGAGAATGCAAACACTGACAAAGAAAGCTGTGGCATATGATAGAGAAAAGCAAGAGTCTGGAATTGAATGTGAGGATAGGAGATTTCTGTTGCATATTGATAAGTCTTATTTGAACAAAGAAGAAGATGACACGTTTGTAGAGGAGCTACTAGATACTCAACCCCCGCCTCCATATGCCCCGCAGAGGATATATCCTGTTGTTTCCTTACAGTCACAGCCGCCTGTTGCATCTGCTTCGGCTGTTCCCGTATCTACGGCTGTTGTTTCAATGGCTTTGGCCGCGGCACCCCCGCTCCTTCTTTGTCCTCGCCATCTTTCGCAACTGCGACTCTCAGTGCATCTACTGTTTTGATTCCTGCAGCTTCTGTTCTTTCTCCTCCGGTGCAAGCTCCAGCGACGATTGTATCTATCACTTCTGTTGCTTCTCCTTCCATGGTTTTTCATCCTCCGACAACCTTTGAATGTTGAGACACCAGTGCGCGGCTTTGAGGCTAGAGATTGGACGAAATCCAAGGAGGGAATAGGCCCGTTAGTGCGATCTGGGGTGGGGGACGAAGAGAAACAAGTAATAGCTGACCAGGCTGCCCGGTGGGCTTGTAATGCGATTTATAGTGTGGAGGATGTTTGGGAAGTCATGCAAGACTTTGAACCTTTTATACAGCAACATGCCCTTAAGCATATGTCTGCTACATTGTTCAGTCTTTGGCAAAAACACATTGGGGCAGAAGCGTCCCAAATTCTATTTGATATTAGAGATCATGTGTATGTTAGTGACTTGGAGCCAGGCCAAGTATTCGGGAATGTTACCACTTTAGTTGCTTACAGGGGTAGATTGCATGAGAGGAGCCCTACTCAGATAAATCATTTTCCGATGCGGGAGGTACATCCTATATATCACCCAGAAATACCTGAGTTAACGGATCAGCATGGTAATGTTACTAGACCGGCTATGGCGGCCCGTTTTCAGGAGCAATGGGTTTATACCCCATGGAAAAGGAGTGAGGTTTTAGCCCTTAAGGCTCATTTACCTGATCCTAGGGAGAATCCTGCAGCCTATTATAAAGAATTGACAGAGGCTGCTTCTTCTACTGTAATGACTCTTGCTGATATTGAGATGTTCTTTGGTCTTCTTGTTCCGGTTGATGTTTGGAGGCAGGTTCATACCCAAGATCATGTCGCAGAATTGGGCGGTACATGGGATGTGATTAAAGGGTGGGATCAGGAAAGGAAGCCAGGAGATAAACCCCGTGCTGATATATATATACTTGCTTTGCCAGGCCGCATTATTACATATATGCATTCCCTTATTCCACCCAAGAAGGTAAGTTGGGATAAGTTGACGGCTTGTCGACAGAAGAAGGATGAAAGTGTGTCTGATTTCTTTACCTGGTTTGAAGATACGTTTTTAGACTATAGTGGGCAGGATATGTCTATAGAGGGGGGAGTTCGATTGTTTGTTGATAGATTTGTTTCTAATCTTCTTCCTGAAATTGCGACTCATTTAGAGGCGTCTGAGAGTACTTGGTCCACCTCTTCCCCCTCTGTTATTTTAAATATGGCTCAGTACTATGAACATCGAGATCAGGAGGAAAATTATAGGACTGATAAGAAACACAAAAATTTAAAGACAAAGGTGTTGTTACAGCAAGTGTTTAGGGGAAATAACAGGGGGCGTGGTGGTCCTTCCAGACAGCTTCCACGTACCAGTAGACAGCCTTCGACGACGCCTTTGGGGCCAAATCAGTGTGCTTATTGTCAGGAGGAGGGTCATTGGCGTAGGCAGTGCCCTGTGCTTTTACAGAAAGTGGCAGCTCCTAGAGGACGCAGTTCTGCTGGGAGAGGTCGAGGGACAGAGAGAGCTCAGAATGCTACGGTTTCACAGGGTCGTTCTGATAATAATTACTTTGATGACCCTCGTGATGGCCAGTATTATCAATCAATCAATCAAACATTTGTAAAGCACGCTACTCACCCATGAGGGTCTCAAGGCGCTGGGGGGGGGAGCAGCTACTGGTCAAACAGCCAGGTCTTGAGGAGTCTCCTGAAGGTCAGCAGGTCCTGGGTCTGTCGTAGGTGGATGGGGAGGGTGTTCCATGTCTTGGCGGCGAGGTGGGAGAAGGATCTGCTGCCGGTGGTTGTTCGGTGGATGCGTGGTACGGTGGCAAGGGCGAGGTCAGCGGAGCGGAGCTGGTGGTTGGGGGTGTAGAAGGTGAGTCGCTTGTTGAGGTATGCTGGTCCTGCGTTGTGGAGTGCTTTGTGAGCGTGGGTGAGGAGCTTGAAGGTGATCCTCTTGTTGACGGGAAGCCAGTGCAGGTCCTTCAGGTGGGCGGTGATGTGGCTGTGGCGAGGGATGTCGAGGATGAGGCGTGCGGAGGCGTTTTGTATGCATTGGAGTCTCTTCTGGAGTTTGGCCGCCGTTCCCGCGTAGAGGGCAGTGCCGTAGTCCAGCCTGCTGGTGACGAGGGCCCGGGTGACCATCCCTCTGGTTTCGGTGGGGATCCATCTGTAGATCTTGCGAAGCATACGGAGGGTGTTGAAGCAGGAGGAGGAGACGGCGTTGACTTGTTGGGTCATTGAGAGCGTTGAGTCCAGGATGAACCCCAGGTTGCGTGCCTGGTCGGTGGGTGTCGGCGCAGTTCCCAGCGAGGCTGGCCACCAGGAGTCGTCCCAGGCGGAAGGGGTGGAGCCGAGGATGAGGACCTCCGTCTTGTCCGAGTTCAGTTTCAGGCGGCTGCTTTTCATCCATTCGGCGACGGCCTACATCCCTGCGTGGAAGTTGGTTTTGGCGGTGGCGAGGTCTTTGGTGAGGGAGAGGATCAGCTGGGTGTCTTTGGCGTATGAGAATATGTTGAGGTCGTGTGATCGGACGATGTTGGCGAGCGGTGTCATGTAGACGTTGAAGAGGGTCAGGCTGAGGGATGATCCTTGGTGTACGCCGCAGGTGATCTTGGTGGCTTTGGATCGGAATGGAGGGAGGCGGACTCTCTGGGTTCTGTCGGTGAGGAAGGAGGTGATCCAGTCCAAGGCTTTGTCGCGGATCCCCGCGTTGTAGAGTCGTGTGCGCAGGGTGTGGTGGCAGACGATGTCGAAGGCAGCCGAGAGGTCCAGGAGGATGAGGGCCGCGGTTTCGCTGTTGTCCAGCAGGGCCCTGATGTCATCGGTGGCGGCGATGAGGGCGGTTTCGGTGCTGTGGTTGCTGCGGAATCCGGATTGGGATGAGTCCAGGGTGTTGTTCTCTTCAAGGAATTGGGTCAGTTGTCTGTTGACGATCTTCTCGAAGACTTTCGCCGGGAACGGGAGCAGGGAGATGGGCCGGAAGTTCTTGAGGTCCTTTGGGTCTGCCTTGGGTTTCTTGAGTAGGGCGTTGATCTCTGCGTGTTTCCAGCTTTCCGGGAAGGTGGCGGTCTCGAATGAGCTGTTGAAGATCTTACGGAGTTGGGGTGCGATGATGGAGCTCGCTTTGTTGAAGATGTGGTGGGGGCAGGGGTCTGATGGTGAGCCGGAGTGGATGGTGTTCATGGTCTTGATGGTGTCTTCGACGCTGACGTGGTTCCAGGAGGTCAGGCGACCGGTGTGACTGGGGGGCGGTGAGTCTGGGGTGTCGGTGGCTGTCGGAGAGGTCTGGGTGTTGAAGCTGTTGTGGATGTCTGCGATCTTGCGGTGGAAGAAGGTAGCTAGAGAGTCTCAGAGGTCTTGTGACGGCGGGATGTCATTGGAGCTGGGGTTGGCGAGTTCCTTCATGATGTTGAAGAGCTCTTTGCTATTGTGTGCGCTGTTGTCGATGCATTCCTTGAAGGAGGTCCTTTTGGCCGTTCGAATGAGTTGGTGGTGTCTGCGGCTGGCGCTCATGAGGGCTGCATGGTTGTCCGGTGTTTGCTCGCGGCGCCATTTCTTCTCAAGTCTCTGGCAGGTCTGCTTGGATGTCTGGAGGTCGGCAGTGAACCAGATGGCTCTTCTGTCGGTGCGTCTGTTTGTGGGTTTCTTGATCGGGGCGAGAGTGTTGGCGCAATCCTCGATCCATCGCTTGAGGTTGCGGGCGGCTGTGTCGGTGTGGTCGGTCGGTGGGTCTCGGGCGAGGGTGGTGGTAAGCTGGTCTTCGGTGACCTTGTTCCAACAGCGGTGGGGCATTCTTTGCTGGTGGTTGTGTGCGGTGGTTTTCTTGAAGGAGAAGTGGATGCAGCGGTGGTCGGTCCAGTGGAGTTCGGTGGTGTGGCTGATGGAGACGTGGCTGCTGGCGGAGAAAATGGGGTCGAGCGTGTGACCGGCGGAGTTGGTGGGTGTCGTGACGAGCTGTTTGAGGCCGAGGTTGGCGAGGTTGTCCAGAAGTGTGGTGGAGTTTCTGTCGTTGGTGTTCTCGAGGTGGAAGTTCAGGTCTCCGAGGAGGATGTAGTCTGCGGAGGCCAGGGCGTGCGTGCTGACGGCGTCTGTGATGGAGTCGATGAATTGTGGCCGGGGTCCGGGGGGGTCTGTACACGAGGGTTCCTCTGAGGGTGGTGTTGGGATCGATGTGGATCTGGAAGTGTGTTGTACCTGCTGCTCAGCCAGTGTGAGTGTGGTGTGGAATGTTGGTGTGGATGATGCTGTGGAACGTTGGGTGAGTGAGGTTGGCAGTTGGAGGATGGGCTGAGCAGCAGGAAGGCTGCTCCTGGTGGGGCTCTCTCTGTATCTTATCTTGAACCTACTATCTTAATAAATACCATCCTAGGTTTACCAAGGAACAGGACCCTGTCTTCATTACAACATTTTGGTGACTTTTCCTGGAAGGAACCCGCGTGTGCCACCTGTATGGATATGTACTATGAAGCCTAAAGTAACTGGAAACTAAAGAAGCGTAACTTGAAGAAACTCCTCCTGTAATTAAGTTTGGAACAGCAAGCTGGCAGCCACGAGCCCCACCAGTGACCTCAAGACCGGTCGACCCCAACCAGGGCGTGCCAATTCTTGCTGTGTTCTCCTGTGCAGTGGAGCTGTGTTGTGTAATGGAGCTGTGGTGATCAATTACCGGTCTGCCGCAGCCTCTATTTGGGACATTCTGCTGTGGTTACTCCTGTTGTGTCACTTTCGCCACTTATGCTGCGTGCTGCCTGCTGTCTTTCCCTCTTTCGGTGTAGGGAAGAGCGTCTGGGGAGTTGTTACTTGAAGAGATGTCCATGGTGAGAAGAGCGACTAGCCCCCAGAGCATCCCTGTGGAAGTACCTCTGCAAGGGCCTCGTTGGAACTATTTCGCCCTGTGACTGTCGTGTGTGTGGAGCTACTGTTCTGAGGAGCCACTTTTCCGTGCTTCTGGTAGAAGCACCCGCAGTCACGTTCTTTTGGGACCTCTCTTTTTTCATGCCTTGAGGTGCTGCATTGAACTAGGGGCTCTGAGTTTTTATTGTGGTGCGCCTTGGCTTGTGTTCCCCAGTGTCCGAGTCGGCAACATGCGTAAGCACTACTCGGCGTCCCCCAGGCCATGGCATGAGGTGTCCCATCCCGCCTTTGTGTTTCTGAGGTTGGTGCACTATGTGAGACTGACTGTTTTGTACTGGCATCCACAAAAAAAAAAAAAAACGGTTAGGTTCCGTTGACTTACCGGCTTTCAACCGTCGTGCTTGGTGCCAGCGCGAGCCTTGTCTCCTCCTCACGCAGTGTCTTGCAGCTTTCACGCTGAGCTGCACGGACGTGCCGTGATCCACCCGGGCCCACGTCAATCAGCGTGCCGCCATCTTGATTCCAATAAGGCTGAAGGCGGAAAGTCTTTCCCTAGTGTTTGGAGTGGCTTCTGAAGATTTGCGTGTCTGTGTCCCCTCCGAGGAGTTCTGGAAACAACATTTTTTTCTTTATCCAGCTAAGAAGTCTGGGTTTTTATGTGTGGAAGCAACGGTGTTGGATCAACGGTGAACTCTGGTGCGAACGTTTGGATGTGACATTTAGCCTCAAGTATGTTTCAAGTTTGTTATCGGCGGCATTTGTTCACCATCCTCGGTGTTGCGTCAACCTACACAGTCTTAATTTTTGGTTGGTAACCGCTTCAATGCAGGTGATGGGTGTCATCTCACCCTGGGAACTCTCGCACCTTCCTGACTTTGCTCTGTATTCCTGGCTTATTGGTTGGGTTTAAAAGTTAAATTCTTCTTGCAAAGTTGGTCTTTGTTTAACTGTTTTTCGTGAAGTCAGTCTGGGTTATCCTAACGTGTTTTAACTCCAGGGAAGGGGTGGATCTTGGCGCAGTGTGTGTGATGTCTTTTATTTTTAAGTCACTCTTGTTTACCACCCTGTGTGGTTGTGGGAGGCTCGTTTTCGTCTTCCACTGAGTGTGTATGGGTGAGTGACTTTTGGGTGTTTTGGACACTCTGTTACCACCTGTTAATGTGTTGCTGAGCTGATTTTCATGCATGGAATCACTCTGGTTTATCCCCTAGTCGTTATTCTGAGAGTGTGTGTATCTCTCTGTTGGGGGCGTGTGTATGAGTTGGCTCTTAGGTTTTGAGCCTCTTTAGCCTACCACTATTTTTGTGGTTGTGGGTGACATTGGTGTGTTACCTTTGTGGGCAATGTTTTGTAATTGACCCCTTGTGGTTGTTGTGGGAGTTTGCGTGCCTCTCACTGTTGGGGGTGTGTATGTGAGAAGGCTCTGGAGCCTCTCTGGCCTACCACTGTTTTGTGGTTGCGGGTGGACATAGGTTTGTCTCCCTTGTGGGCGTTGGTTAGAGTTGACTATGTTTGAGTCACTCGTGTCTGCCACTTTTGTGTGGTTGGTTGGTGAAGTTCACTTCACCTGTAGCTTTGCGTTTTCGCTGAGCATTTTCTGTGTGCTTGTCCTCCCTTTCCTTTCTCCCTTAAAGCTCGGGTGTTTTTGTCCTGGTTGAGCTTGTGTGTCCTGTGGTGTGTTTTCTTCTGCAGCGTTGTGGTTTGTTCCCCGGGTGTTCACGTTCATTTTCGGCCTGGCCAGCTGATATGTTTGTGTCTCAGGGGTTGGTTGGTTGTGCGTGGTGTAGGAGTTTGTAGGTTTGTTTGGTTTTGTGTGGTAAGGTGGGAGTTTTGAGTGGAAAGGGAGTGGATGTGTGTAAAGGTTGTCTTTCTGCCTTAAGTTTGATTTACCTGTCTTGTTTGTTTGTAGCTACTTGGGTGGGCATTGACGTTTTACCGTTGCTTTGCCCTTGTTTACATGCATCCATATTACCATTTTCTCCTCAGCTTTCTTGCATTTTTGGATGTTAACTTGTAGGCCATAGTACTGTGTTTCCTTAGTTTTCATCCTTTCTGGTTTGCCCTCAACCATTCTCAGGTCTATGCAATGGTACCTTTCCAGATTTTATGTGCATGTTATTATCTCTTTGATGTGCTTTTCACTTGTATCATTGCATTGTATTTTTGTTTAATATGAGGAAGGGAGAAGTGTTGTACCTGCTGCTCAGCCAGTGTGAGTGTGGTGTGGAATGTGGGTGTGGATGATGCTGTGGAATGTTGGGTGAGTGAGGTTGGCAGTTGGAGGATGGGCTGAGCAGCAGGAAGGCTGCTCCTGGTGGGGCTCTCTCTGTATCTTATCTTGAACCTACTATCTTAATAAATACCATCCTAAGTTTACCAAGGAACAGGACCCTGTCTTCATTACAACAAAGTGCAGGTGTTCTGCAGTGCTGAGGGTGTCTTCGGTGTTGGTCGAGATTCTGAGGGTATTTCTGTGGACGATGGCGATTCATCCTCCCGGTCTGTTGGTGAGGCCCCTGCGGGTGATCTTGTAGCCATCTGGGATGGCTATGGCAACGTCGGGTGCCGATGAGGAGTTCATCCAGGTCTCTGTCAGGAAAGCGACGTCCGGGGAGGATGAGTCGAGTAGGTCCCAGAGTTCGACGGCGTGCCTGTGGACGGGGCGGGTGTTGAGCAGTATGCATCTGAGGTGGTTGTGGTCCGCTTTGGTGGGGTGGGCAGGACGTGCAGGTGTGCGCTGGCAGGTGTAGTTGCAGTTTCGGCAGGGGAAGGGTCCGTGGGTGAGCTTCGGGGTGGCCTGGAAGCAGGTGGAGGATCGGCCAGTGTTGAGTGCGCGGAGGGTGTTGGCGTCGTAGCGGCGTCTGGCGTTGTGGTGCTCGCGGGGGCCAGGGGGTCTGGCGCTGGGCGCGGTCCCGCGGTAGCGCATCATTATCATGATGATTATGATATGAATGAGGCAACGGGTATGTCCTATAGCTAGGACAGCCAGGGACAGGGAAAGGGACCAGTTCAGATACCTGTAGATCAGGTTGGTCCTTATGTCACAGTGGATTTGCAAGGCTCGACTAAGGAATTTTTGGTGGACACAGGTGCAACGAAGAGTTCTGTTTCTCAACATATGGTCCCTGGGGCAGCCCTGTCTGGCCACAATAACGTTTCGGTAGGTTTTTCAGGTGTACGGGTTGTAAGCCCCATTTCCTGCCCCCTTGCATTGACCGTTGGTCCTTTTACTGTGGAATCTTCGTTTTTGTTGACAACTAACTGTGGTGAGAATCTGATGGGCTTGGGTTTGTTGAAGAAGTTGTATGCTACAATTTATTGCTCTCCTGCGGGTGTGTATATCACCATGGGTCTGGATGTGAGTACTAAACAGTGTTTGTCTCAGGATGCACGCCTTCTGGCTGAATTTGCTGATGTCCCACTCTATGGGCCACAGGTGACACGGACGTAGGACTGTTGCTTATACCATCAGTTTCTATACAAGTCAAAGAGAATGTTGTTTTACCTCGTATTCCTCAGTAGAGGTTACCACAGGGAGGAGAACGGGCTCTTCTTCAGATTATTTAGGATTTGATACAAAAGGGAGTAGTTGAGGAAACGTCTGGCAATATTTGTAATAGTCCTATTCTTCCAATTCTCAAAAGGGCACCCTCAGGCTCCTCTGAGGACGCTGACGATGTTTATCGTTTTGTGATTGATCTGCACGAGGTTAGTAAAATAGTGGTCCCACAGTTTCCTGTGGTTCCTGATATTACTGCGCTTTTGACGATAATTCCTGCTACCACTAAATTTTTCTCTCTTATTGATTTGAAAAATGCCTTCTTTAGCATTCCTATCCATCCAGATAGTAGATATTTGTTTGGGTTCACGCTGGCTGGTAGGAGCTTCAGATTCTGTCTCACTCCTCAGGGCTATACAGAGAGTCCTAGTATCTACAGTCAAGCATTGAAAGGTCAGTTGGATTCCTTGTTGCTTCCCTCAGGTAATATATTGGTGCAGTATGTTGATGATCTCCTCATAGCTCCTGATACGGAACAGGGTTGCAGAGATAATACTGTTAAATTATTGTTGTATTTGGCCCATCATAGACATAAGGTTTCCCTTTCTAAATTTCAGTATTGTCGACAGGATGTCACCTACTTAGGTCTCCAACTGTCGAAGGAGGGTAGGAGGTTAACCCCTGAGCGTATTAGTACCATTGTTAAAATGCCCATTCCACAAACTCAAAAAGATGTGCGCTCTTATAGGCATTATTTCTTACTGTCGCCAGTGGATCCCCAAATATTCTTTACTAATCAAACCTTTGCTTGCATTAACAACGAAAGACGTGCATGAGCCTTTGCCTTGGACGCCCAAATGTCAGCAGTCTTTTGAGCAATTGAAAACTGCGCTTTGTTAGGCTCCAGTGCTTGGTACTCCTAACTATGGCAAGCCGTTTGTGCTCTATGTCTACGAGATGGCTGGTTGCGCGCTTTCTGTTCTAACACAAAAATTTGGGGATAAGCAACGGCCGTGTGCTTATTTCTCTGCTGTACTTGATCCCGTTGCAAGGGCCCTCCCGAGTTGTCTGAGAGCGGTCGCGGCTGTGGCCACTTCAATCAGACAATCGGCTGGCCTTGTACTTGATACTGACCTCACAGTTATGGTACCACATGCTGTGGATACACTTTTGAATAAGACAAAGACACAGCACCTCACCAGTGCACGTCTTGCTGGCTATGAATTGACACTGTTTGCTAAACACATTACAATTAAAAGATGTGCTACTCTGAATCCAGCCACGTTACTACCCCTCCCTTCTGAGGATGATGCAGTTGACAAACATGATTGAATCTACCGGACAGAAGAAGAGACGAAGGGACGGGTAGACCTGACTGATGTTCCCTTATATGAACCCCAAGGGGAACTATATGTCGATGGCTCTTGTTTTAAATTACCAGATGACACTACGACTGCAGCTTACGTTGCACTTGGTGGTAGCGACATCACGGGTCCTTTATCAGACGGCTCAAGCTGCTGAGCTCGCTGCTCTTATTTGAGCTTGCGAATTGAGGAAGGGGCTGGTTGTCAACATCTATACTGACAGCCAGTATGCCTTCGGGGTCGTGCATAATTTTGGGCGACTCTGGGCAGAGAGAGGGTTCCTTACTTCTCATGGCACCAAAATTCAACATGGGCACCTCATATTGAGGCTTTTGTCCGCTTTAACGCTCCCCAAGAAATTGGCTATAATTAAGTGTAGGGCCCATAGGAAGGTTACTGATGACGTGGGTAGAGGAAATGCTTTTGCAGATCAGACAGCTAAGGAAACGGCCCGAACAAAGATGAAACGTATGTTTGTAGCCGGTCCAGCTAGGTGGGTCCCTGACGTCGTCATGCTTGAGAACACCCTTGAAAGTGTAAAAGATATACAAAGTGAAGCCACCATGGAAGAATTAGCGAAATGGCAGGAAAGCATAGCACAGTTAAATGAGGAAGGATGTTGGATTGATAAATCAGGGAAGCAGAGATGGATGTTGCCGGATGCATATGTTCTCCCTGTAGTTACCATGGCACATGGTCCAGCCCATATTAGTGCAAAACGCATTTGTAAGCTGATATACCCTGTGTGGCAGAATGACACTATCTCTAGGACAGCAGTGCATTTGGTAAAATGTGTATGGTCTACATAATGCATAATCCTGGGAAGGGTACCCCTACACCACCTGGTAATTTTGCACCACCCACTTTTCCTTTTGAAGTCCTTCAAATGGACTATATTGAACTAGAGAGATGCAATAATCTTAAGTATGTTTTGGATGTTGTGTGTGCATTCAGTAAATGGGTTGAGGCTTATCCCACTAAAGACAATACAGCCATTATGACTGCAAAGGTACTCCTGAAGGAGTTCTTTCCTCGTTTCGGCTTGCCCCGAGTTATCTGGAGTGACAACAGTAGTAATTTTAATGCAAAAGTGATTCGATTGATTCGTGAGGGTCTTCATGTGAAGCAGAAATTCCATGCTGCTAATCATCCACAGTCAGCGGGTTTGTTTGAGAAGTACAATGGTACTCTCAAACTGAAAATGGCAAAAATACAAGAGACTACAGGGTTAAAGTGGCCAGATGCTTTACCGTTAGTTCTTTTGTCAACAAGAACAACAGCACATTCTAGGACAGGTCTCCTTACAAGGTCGTGTTTGGGCGCCCGGCAAATGTCTGGGGCGTCCCGCGTAAATTTTCTGATATTGAATACCCTGTATTGCTTGATTATCTTGGCCAGTTAACAGAGAATTTATGTTCTATTCACCAACAGGTGCGGGAGTCCCTACCTTTTACACCAGAGGGACCCAGCCACAATATCCAGCTCAGTGACTACATTCTGTTACGCAATTTTTAGAGGAAGAGAAGTTTGGAGCCACGCTGGAAGGGGCCTGAACAGGTTCTATTGGTGACACGTACTGCTGTGAAGGTTGCTGGCCGTAAGAACTGGGTTCATGCAACCCACTGTCAGAGGGTTCCTTTACCTCTACCCTACGATCAGTGGGTTAAGGACGGCATCGGGGACTCAGAGTGCGAGCAGGTGCCCCGGTTTGTCCCATTCAGTGATGCCCAGCTAACGTGGACGCAGACGGACAAGGAGAATGCAGATGTGTTGAACGAGGCTGTTCCTCCAGAAATACGAGCTATCTAAGAGCCTTTGTTCACTGATCACACAGTGCCTGGGGCAACCAGGTACAATTTTCGCCCTCGGCTGAGGGAAATTGCATCCAAGGAGAAAAAAGATTAGGGATAGGCTGTACTAAAGTATAGTACCAACGGAATTAGTTGAGAATGATGAGGGAATTTTGCGTACTTCATTTTAGTTGTTTGAACATTAGATAGGGAAGATAGAAGTATACCCTGAAGGTATACCATTCTGATCGACGTGGGATTCAAGCTTAGGACAGGGCAAGCTCCACCGCTGGTGCTCAAGAGCACCAACGTATTGATGGACTATAGGAGCCTGTACCAGTGAGGTTCTGATGGACACTGGAACTTGTATATTTCTTTCGCATTTTGCCCCCTTTTCATCTTTAGTTATGCATCCCTTTGGTAGAATGGTTGCTGAGGAAGAACAGCCAGTGATTCTTGTTGCCCAGTATAATATGGTGTGGACTCGCAAAAAGAAAATAATATGTGTTACTCTCATGATTTTGTTGCTAATAATATTGTGTGGGGTGTCATGGGTTTTGGAAAATGGTCAGGATATACCTTTGCATGCTAAGACTAAGGTTATTCCTCTGACAAGAAAGAAAAGGACAGCCCCGAGTAATGTGTTTCTAGATACGCACAAGAGATTTTTGGGAGATGTAACAGCTTGTTACCCCACTGAATCTGTCACTAGCCTATGGACCGCATATCCATTGTCACTTGTCAATTATACTTATACTTGACCACTCCAGTTTACGTAAGTAAAGGGAATTTTTGGTTTTGGTTATCCAGCTCCTTGTCTATACTATAGAAGACCATTGGGAGTGGGTTTGCCAGGTTGCGATAACAATACCCATTGTGATAATTTCTACATGGAAAAGCAGAATGTCACATTTGTGGGTTGGCATTATAAAGAACTGGTAGTCACCCAGGAGGCTGGTTATTATCCTGCTTGCTGCCCCATTGTGAATAGTATTGACACCTCCTTGTATATCAATTGTTCTGGAATAGTGTTGTACCAAAATACAATGTCTTTGGGGAATGATAAAGACCCGAGTACCTTTGGAATGAATATTAGATATGCTGCTGTAGATTATGAAGGACCGATTTATGCACACCCGGGATTCTACTTTTTGTCCAACGGTACATATTCCAACGTCCATAATGGGACAGACGATGTAGCTCTTGGGATGGTGTTGCCTTTAGGTGTACCCTGTAACTATGCTAAGCCTAATATCCGTTGAGATAAAAGGACTTTGACCAAAGAATTCTGTGAGGGAGTGACCGATATAGAGGTCAATAACTATAGGAATGAGATCACTTTTGGATACATTCTCTCTTCCATAGTTACATTTGGTGGTACTGCTATGGCCAGGGAATATTTTGGATGCAAGCTGCAGATTGTGTCTAATACTACAGTGGCAGCTTTACGCGACATCACCACTCAATTGGAAAGTATGCTAATATATTCTGAACAGACTAGGTATGCTGTTGATTTAATCTTAGGCAAGAGTGGTGGTGTATGCGCGGTAGTGGGAGACCAGTTTGAGTTGGGATCATGAATATGGAAAAAAATCACTAAACACATATTGGACATTCTTGAAAATGTCAAGGGAATGGAAAGTGGGAATTTGAGTTGGTCCCTATTTGGTAGCTGGGGCTGGATTCTTGAAAAGGCGATTTATCTTGTTGTAGTATTGATCCTTTGCTGCATTCTTGTTCAGTGTCTTCCCTTTTGTTGTTCTTATTGTACCACTATCCTTACCCCTAAAAGGAAAATATCGATTCATGATACCAACGCTGCAATTATGCTACAGAAAGAAATAGACCACCTCATGAACATAGATGAGGGCGCTTTTGAGACTTCTTCCCTCCTTACAGTCTCCTTTCCCGATACCGAGGATATGGAATGCTCATAAGGAGTTTTATTCATGGTCTCCTGTCTTCCTGGTTTTATATTTTTCTTGTTGCTGTCAGAAAATGTTTTAGCTCATGCTAAAAGGAGGGTCTGTTAGAATAGAAATATTCATGTTTGTGCATTCGTGGCACCATTTTCTATTCAGGCGCCATTTTGAATCATGATCTAAACTAATCCTTTGCTGTTTCCGAGAAAAGGCCTCTGTTATGGTTCGTTTCTGCAGTGTTGGGTTTTGCTTCACTAATGAATAGACTGTTCATATTAGTACATACCTTTCTTACTAGATAGAGGCCCTCTCCCAGATAGAGACTGGGCTCCGCTCTTAGTGTATATGAATAAACAGTTATTGGTTACTGGGCTCCGCTCTGAGTGTATATGAATAAACAGTTATTGGTTTGTATTCTCTACTGTTTGACTGACTCTTCATTTAGTATGGAAAGCTGTGAGGTGGTCATTAGTGATCCGGGCGACCATAATCGGGCCACTTCCTTCAATAGTCCTAGGGCCAATATAAATCAGTTCAGCAAAACAGGAGGGGAGGAGGCAAAAGATTTGGGGGAAGACCGCCCTGGGATTGACAGGTCTACCAAGTGGGGTGTGAATTGAGGTGAATGAGGACTGCTGATTTAAACTCGGGTGCATGTTTCCCCCATATTGGTACCTTGCTAGACTGTGTAGGCCTAAGTGGAGGGAAGCTGTACATTAACGCAGATTTTGTCCATAATGTATTCTCAATGTAAACACTACAGATTTTACATAAGAACTGCAGACCTACATTATGAATGCCTCCAAATATTTTAAGGCTTACCCTGGGTCACTACCAATCAATGTTGAGTCCCTTCTGCAACAGGCTACCAGTGTGCAGATACTGGGCTGTGCACAACAGTATTCTCACATGTGCAACCTGCGCACGTGCGCACATGCCTGTGCGCACATGTTCATGCTTAACCAGCCCAGTGCATATTACCCTTTCTGCACCACAGCGACCTTATCTTAAAAGGTGAAAACTGACTAGTCACAAGCTCATCCCAAATTCAATGAATTTACCATGAGTGAGACTCAGGTAGTGAGACTCACCCATAGTAAAGGTCTAAAAACATGGTAGTTGAAAGCGAAAAATCCTAGAGGACTAAATGGGCCGAACCCATTTTTTACATACAGGATTCAGACAGCATAAATCAGTCAGCACATGTAAGTAACGGCAGAGACTTAAACTAGTACTTCTGGGGTCTCTGCAACATCTGCAACAACATCATCCAGCTTTAAACAAAAAAGATCAAGAGAAGACGGTAGGTCTTCTGCTGCATAGTAAGTACTTGGAGTGCCAAAGCTATGCAGATCCTTCAAGCTCCCTCCCTCATTCGCTTCCAGAAGGTACTCTACATCTTGTAGTTCAATAGCTTTTCACTGTAATGGAAGGGTCTGATTTAGAGGTGGGCAGTAACAGGACATATGTAACAATATAGAGAACTCTGTCTTCCGTAGTCCTGTTAGAATACAGTGAAGGCATTGTTCTCAATGGATGTCTTACAGAGAGCACTATAAAGCAGTCATTACATCCCTAGAAATGCCACCATACCAACTGCACCTTATCAAATATCCATCCCACCATTATTTACAGCTCCACCATGTTCATGACCATGTTCATGACGGCCCCTCCATGTAAACCATGCCTGTCCTTCAAGGTAAAAAGTGAAGTTCTGTCGTTTGCTCTGAGAAACGTTTCAGCACATCAGCGACATTTCAAACGTGAACAGGGAAACATCTGGCACTTTGGATATACACTTGCAGTGTTATCATTTGTGACAACAAACCCACCAGGCTGGATACGAGTGGTGAAGTTTCCATCACAGTCTTTTTCCCCAGTCCCACCCACTGGCAGGGGATGTTTGGGGGTCAGGAACTCCCTGCACTGGCAGGCATATATATGATAACGCTGATCCTTATCTTATCTTTTCTAAGGATCCTCAGGTCGCCAGGATCTTTTTACCTGCTGAATAGTGTAAAGGGAAGAAAATCTTTCTCAGTTATGCAATCATTTCTTCTCACTATAGTTTTCGTTCAAAGACCACTGACTCCGAATTCAGTTTCGTGGGTTTATTACAGCCAAGAATAATTGCACATGCAAACACCTCAACACGAGGTTAAAGAAATAGATGGGCACTAATACAAATAGCATCCTACGCAGGAGTCTCATCCGACTCAGGATAAGAAGAATCGTTAGCTCCAAAAGTATTAGACAAGCGATAACTGCTCCAATCTCTATATTATTCTTCATTACCTAAATAAGAAAAACTATTAACTGTCCCTACTCTATCACTAAGGTGGCATACCTACTCAACGAATATCCCAGGCAAGAGTAAGTAAATGGTGTCAGAAGTGAAGTCTTCCTAAGAAGTGCATTCACTTAGTACCTAAGCTCAGATTTTTGATGCTCCTTCACCAAATCCCTCTCTGTCCTTCTCTCTGGTCTCTCCTACCTCTTCTCTGTCCTCCACCCTCGGGGCACTATCCCTAATACAAAACCCAATACAATTGAACACGCCTTTTGTCACGCCTCTTTGGCCAGGTCTTCTTTCTTGTATTTTTCCATCGGAACGGTTACTTCATCTTGGACGGTTGCGTTGACCTTGAGTCCCAGGCACCTTCTCCGCTGAAAGTATCATCCCTAAATTCCATTGCACTCCCATTTCCATGCCCCTCATCGCTTTAACTTGTGAAACAAAGAGCCAGTCTTTAACTAACGAGGCATGTGTCCTTGCACCTGCAACAGAAGATACGTTCAACAGAAACCCTCTACTGTGCTAATTAAATCTACTGTCGGTGCCCAGAGAGCCTTTCCAAGAGAACCTTCTCTGCCTGCAAAATAAGCTAACATAAGAACAAACAGGCCTTTCCTTGGCGTATATGCAGTCAGGCCTTTACACAATTTAAACACACAAAATCTTAATCACTTCTATAAGCATTGATTCATTACATTTCATATGCGAAAAGTGAACTACATGTGCAACTTAATATGGTACACGTGTAAACTACTGCAGCTCGATTATACATGGGCTGATTCATCTATGCATTCTTTTACACATGATTCAATTAAGCATTACATTTGCATGATTTAATGGCACTATTACGTTTCTTATTCATTCTAATAACTGCAGGTTATAACTACATGTCACTACCCATTTATTGATATATAACCGAATATATGCGGGTGCGAGCTATCAGTGATTATGATGCACCCCTACAAATTTCACAAGAACATGGCGCTCTATCAGTTCCCCCCTTTGATGACTCCTGTCATCACATTTTATTCAACTCCCTTGGAGAAAGAACCGACCTAAACAGAACTTGTTGTCATTCTCCCTGGTCTGTAATTCTCCATTCTCTTGAGTCTCTGATATTGACTGTCCTGCAGTCTAGCCATTCTCGTCTCGTTTTCTCTCAAAGCTCTCTCAACTCGCCCTGCTCGATACCACTTGTAAGCCTTGATCGAACCCCACAAGCAAACCACACAAACCACCACGATAAGGAGAGGTCTCAGAACATAGCCAAGGAACCCCTTCCCCAGATTCGCAAACCAGCTCCCCACTTGGCCAAATCCCTTGCCAACCTTTTCCCAAGCTCCCTCTTCGGTAAAATCCGCTATTTTTGTGTGGATGGTAGTGATGTTACTTATATATTTCTCCAGATCCTTGCTGTGGTCTGGTATATAAGTACAGCACTCTTGAACCTTCAATAATTTACAGACTCCGCCCTCTTTTGCCAATAAGACATCCAAAGCAAGGCGATTCTGCAAAACCATTGTCCTTATCGACAACATCTCTCCCTCCACCAGTACCAACGACTTTGCTGTATTCATCGATAGCTCATCTATCACAGTCGCCAGTCTCCGAATCTTCACATCATTCAAGATCACTCCCAAACTTGGTATCATTGCTCCAAAGATATCTCCCACTATGACCCCTGCACTCGCATCTCTCCTTGCCCTTGAATGCTTTCCACCTTCCAAAAGTTCCAAATCCTCAGTATGGTAAATCTTTGGAAATATTATTCCCAAGTTACATGTACCATACCAGTTCGCAGGTAACCTCACATAAGCATTCTTGCCACACACAAAGTACACCGTAGATATCACTTGTACAGGGCCCTGGAAAAAGTTCTTAGCCACATCTGCCATAGTGAAAACATGATCACACGTACTCTGTCCCACAGGAACCTTTTCATAGTAGGTCTGATATCGTCTCACACACAGCTTTCCCCTCTGCTCTTTGTCCAAAGCTATAGGACCATAACTTCCTTTTGTCCGGTGTAATTTTTCCTCATCCGTCCAATCCACCCTACTATGCCCTGTGTCCCGTGTCTGCGTCAGTTTTCTATACCTGTCTTCTACCTGATCCACAAACTTTTTCTCTACTCCTGATAATGAGCATGTCAAATTATGTCGGTGGGCATATGCTGTGTCCAATTCCAAAGACGGTATGAAGAACTTCCTAAGTCTATCCTCTGACTTATAGTAGTCGTACTTATTCAAATATTTGTAAGCTGGGACTTCAGGAAGCACTGCATCGTAATTGGAAAAGAAATACTCAAACTGATCTCTTTCGTAAAATATACTAAGCAACAGACTACATGAAATTCCATATGTCAGGGGAAGATGGTGGTATCTAATACCCTCATCCACTGAAGCAGGCAACTGAATACACACATAGCAATCTTTCGCATCCATCGCATCCACGTACTCATATAGCAGCTTGGCGTATGCATTAAGCTTGAAATCACTTCTAGACAAATCTACATGCAACCTACGACTTTCTTCTATCAGCAAAGCTCTGTTAGCTCCTATGTTTACCTCTTTTTGGCTAGGTGTAGTAAATGTAGGTGTCCCAGGCACCCCCTGCACTGCTAGCTCATGTGGAACTGTATATGAGACTATAATTACTACGATTATAGAAACTATCACACTACCTATAAGTATGCCTACAATCAATTTGGATCTACGATTGGGATCTCCAACCTCCATGATTTCGAAAGTTCTCAAAAAGTTCTTGGTTTTAGCAATGAACACTCAAAAGTCTCTGTGTCCTCACCTCGTGACTTGCTTAACCAGCTCGAGCAACTTTGAAACCTCTGGAAATCCCCTTATCAGCCACAGTTTATTTACATAGTCTAGAAAAAGACTTCCCTAGTCTTCTTACTCTTCGGTGAAAAGTCCCTAAGTTTACTCTTCTTCCACTCTGACCTAGGTTATCTTCTTCTTTAGACTTTTATTTACACAGGTTATATTTCATCCATGATAAGATCATTAGTGAGCACTTCCAGAACGTGATACAAAAGTTCAAGACGCAGGATTATCATTTCATGTGAAGACGGCTCAAACCCAAAAGACGGAAATTCGAGTCGATGCAAAACCAATTGTCGGACTTTACTCAGAAGCGGGGGATTCGGAACGGTGAGGGTCAGTATTCCTTCGACTTCGAGCCCTGGCAACAACACCACCTTCACCACCACATTCGGGCTCTTGCTGACCACCTGCACAGACCTCAGTCTCCCCGTACTCACTACCCCTGCATCGGTCACTGTGTAAGTCCACTCAGGGGTAGAGTATCTCCGGCAGGGTACTCTTGTTCTTTTCGACCTTCGCCGGCCCTCTTTTTTTTTTTTTTTAAATTTGTTTTTATTAATTTTTCCAAACCCCCCAACATACAATCATTACAAAATGATCCATAGTCAACATTGGTTCTGTTGTGGCAAGTGCCCCAGTGTCTTTTGAGGGTACGATGTTACCTTCTCGGAGAACCAATTCAGATATCCCCTGGCACGCCATCCAACTAGTCTCCAGGATCTGCGTTCCTCCCCACCCCCTTCCTCCCTCCCTCCCCTGTCCCCTACCACCGGTGCGCCCTATCTATCTGCTTTACAGGAGTATAAAAGCCTTAAACCTCACCGCTATAACACCTCGTGAATGTCTGTCCTACGCAGGTGCGCCCGCCATCCATAAAGTCTAGCTAGCTCGCCAGAGGGTGTGCAGCAAGGCGCTCTCCCGTGCCCATACGACACAGCGAGCCCAGTGGTGTACCCGCCTCTGAGCTCTCTTCTGATTCCCCCTCGGGCCGCTGCAGCGCTGTCACCAACAGCCCCCATGCCCTCGCTGTTTCCAGTGCTCTTTCGTTAGTGGTGCGCGCAGCCTGTTGAAGCTTGAGTGAACTCTCACATTGAGCCCATTTGAGTAGCTCCGCCCTCCACCTTCCAAAGCTAGGCCCGCGCATCGACTTCCAGTGCGCAGTAATCTCCCGTTTAGCCAACACCAGGCCCAAGTCCATAAACTTACTCGTCACTTTCGTTTTGGGGGTATGGGGGAACCAATGTAACAAACACGTGCCCTGACCTGCTGCTACGTTCCGGTCGGTAATCCTATTAAGCTGATCGATTATCTCTTCCCAGTACCTCCCCTATTGCGGGCACCCCCACAACATATGCTGAAAATCAGCCCCCTCCAGGGTGCAACGCGGGCTTCGCCGGCCCTCTTGAGTCTGATCTTCGTCGCTTGCTTCCCTTTCAGACGTTTCAGACACTGGAGCAAGATCTCTTTCGGGTGCCAACCTCAGATTCAGTCGCCTCTGTCTTTCAGGCCAACCTTCCTCAGTTCTGGTCGTTCTTCTGCCTTCCCCTACTATACCCAGTGCACCACTTCCTCTTTCTGCTGAATCTGACTCTTCTCCACCCACTGCAGCATCTCTATCTTCCATGTCAGAGTCGAGGTTCGAACTGTCGAAACCCCCTTCAGCTTGTTCTAGTGCACCACCAGCTGTGTCAGCGACCCTCACAGCTTGACTTGTCCTCTCATGTGGCCCTGCCACATCAGCTGGATTTTCATTTACGAGAGGAGCTGTTTCTTCCAAGGGTGCTGAAACTCTGCGGGTATGGGAGGCATGCACCCAGTTCGGCAATCCTCCGCACTTCACTGCTGTGTTCGTGACCAGTATCACCTGGTACGGGCCTCGCCACCGAACGTCCAGACAACTCTTCCTCACGTGCTTTCGAACAAGCACCCAGTCACCCGGACACAGGTCGTGGCACAGATCACTCGAGGCTGGAACAGCTGCCGCTTGGACCTGCTGGGACACAGAATGGACCACATCAGATAGTCCTTTACAATAATCTAGAATCAAGTCATCAGTGATGTTTATCAAAACTGTAGCTGGTACTGCTGGCAATCGCATTGCCCTTCCCATCAATATTTCATGTGGGGACAACCCTGTCCTTCTGTCTGGGACACTTCGCATGCTCATTAACACGAGCGGCAAAGCGTCAGGCCACTTCAGGGACATTGATGAACACATTTTTGCCATCCGGGCTTTCAAAGTTCCATTAACCTTTTCCACCATCCCAGAAGCCTCTGGTCAGTAACTGCAATGGAGTCTCTGATCAACATTCAATGCGGCACAAAGTAACTTCATGATTTCACTGTGAAAATGTCTTCCTCTATCTGATTCCAAAGAGGTCGGGATCCCGAATCTCGGGATGAGCTCCCTCAACAATAACTTAGCCACTGTGAGAGTGTCACACCTGCGTGTTGGGTAAGCCTCCACCCACCGTGAGAATACACAAACCAGCACCAAGATGTATCTCAACCCATTGCATTTAGGCATTTCCACAAAGTCTAACTGTATCCTATTGAAGGGCCCTCCTGACCTCCCAATGTGACTCAGTGTGACTACTGTTTTCTTTCCAGCATTCATCTGCTGACACGTAACACACCTCTGACAAACCGTTTCAGCCATTGCACGAAATCGTGGGTTATACCACGTCTGTCTAAACACACGCATCATTGCATCTCTACCAAGGTGTGCCGGTCCATGTATCAGTCTCGCCATCGGGCTCAGCAGATTCTCTGGTAATACAGCTCTCCCATCATTGGAGACCCAAACATCCACATCCCCTCTTTCACACCCTGCTTTGATCCATCCCTCTCGTTCCTGATCTGAGACTTCATCCTGCAGTCACTTGAGCTCTTCCCAAGTGTCTGCCATGGCCAACATCATGTTGAGCTCGGTTCTTTCTTGGCTCTCTCCTGTGTAACCTTCTGTAAAGATGCATCCCTGTTCTGCACAGAAACGAGCAACTTCATCCGCATAGTTATTTCCCAATGACACAAAATCCTCCCCCTTTCCATGTGCAGTACACTTGACAACTGCAATTTCCTTCGGAAATTGCAATGCATCTAACAATTGTCTTACATATTCTCCGTTCCTAATGGGTGAGCCAGATGATGTCAAAAATCCCCTCTGGGACCATAACTGTCCAAAATCATGCACCACACCAAACCCATATTGGCTGTCTGTGTATATCGTGATCCGAATTTTGTCAGCGGCCAGACAGGCACGAGTCAAAGAAATGATTTCAGCTACCTGCGCGGAGCGTACTCCTTCTAGGCAAGCAGCCTCAACCACCCCGGAAATGGTACATACAGCAAATGCTGCTCTTAGTTGGCCGACACTGTCTCTTGGACATGAACCATCGACAAAGAAAATTTCATCTGGGTCAGTCAGTGGTTCATCGACAATGTCAGGTCTCGGTTTGGTGCAAAGGTCAGTCACATCAAGACAATCATGGTCCTCACAATCTTCATCATCTGCAGTCGGTATAGGCATTAATGTCGCAGGGTTTAAGACGGAGCACCTTTTCAGAGTCACATTCTCTACGGCAAGTATGACTTGCTCGTACCTTGTTAATCTGTTGTTCGTTAGGTGCTGAGTCTTAGTCCTGGTCATCAACAATTCAACCGAGTGTGGCACATATACAGGATGGCCCATTACAATGCTTTCACATCTTTCAATGCTGACACCTGTTGCAGCAACGGATCTTAGACATCCGGGCAACGCAGAAGCTACTGGATCTAGAGTAGCTGAGAAGCAGGCAACTGGTCTACGGACACCTCCATGGTTCTGAGCTAAGACTGCCAATGCACAACCTTCTCTCTCACAACAGAACAACGAAAAGGCTTTGTTGTAATCAGGCATTCCCAGAGCTGGGGCACTACACAACTCCCCTCTCAGTTTTAGGAATGACATCAAGCACTCCTCGTCCCATGGTACCGGATCACTCACATCCTTGTGCGTAAGCCTCTGCAAAGGCTTTGCTCTCAAGGAAAAGCTAGGTATCCACTGCCGACAATAGCCGACCATTCCCAAAAACATCCTGACTTCCCTCTGTGTGGTAGGCACTGCCATGTTCATTATTGCCTCAATTCGGTCTGGTGACACCTTCCTTTTGCCTTTTTCTAACCTGTGTCCCAAGTACTGTACCTCATTCAAACAGTACTGCAACTTATTTGGAGACACCTTGTGCCCGTTCTCTGCTAAGTGGTTCAACAGGGCTACCGTGTCTATCCTGCAAGCATCTTCCGTTTCTGAGGCAACAAGCAGATCGTCTATGTATTGCACGAGAACTGAGTTCTGCGGCAATACAAGACTCTCAAGATTCTTTTTCAGGATCTGATTAAAAATCGATGGACTTTCTGTATACCCTTGAGGGATACAACACCACGTTAACACACGATTTTCCAGCCGGAACGCAAAAAGAAATTGGCTTTCCTCATGGAGCGGTATTGAGAAGAATGCTTGACACAAGTCAATGACAGTAAACCACTCGGCTTCGCATGGTATCTGGAACAGTATCACTGATGGATTCGGTACCACTGGACAACAAGGGACCACTATCGTGTTGACCTTTCGCAGGTCTTGCACGATCCTGAATTTCCCGCTCGGTTTCTGTAATCCCATAATTGGTGAATTACAGGGGCTACCTCTGATCTCCTTCAGAATGCCTTTTTTGATGAAAGTCTCGATTACAGGTTTGATCCCTGCGATCGTTTCAGGCGACAGATTGTACTGAGGCGTTCTAGGGAACTCAACATTCTGTTTCAACTCGATCTGCACAGGTTCAACCCCTTTGATTAGTCCTATCTCCTCTCCGGTGAAATCCCACACCTCAGGTGACACGGTATCTCTCAAATCCGGTGGAAGTTCCTCCACGGTCACCATTGGATGCAAGTCTATACACAGATGCTGATTAGCAACTTTAAAAGTAGCATCATCGTCCCTTGTCTGAACCTCCACTCCACTGGGCGTGCAATAAATCGTGCAGTTCAACTTGCATAACAGATCCCTTCCCAAAAGACAGACTGGACTAGTATCACACACCACAAACTGATGTCTGGTTTGAAAGGAGCCTATCCTCACTGGGATCGGTTCGGTCAATGGACTATTTATTCTTTTGTTCGCTACTCCAACAACTTGAATCGATTGTCCCAAGAGGGTAGGTTGGGGACTACTGCTGATCTTACAGTAGACCGGGTAGCGCCAGTGTCAACCAAAAGTGTGGCAGTATGACCATCAATGTCTGCCTCCACAAAAGGTCCCCTCTGGTCTACCTCCAAGACTGCTCCAAGTGTGCAGTCTTCCTCCCCCCTCAGGCACCGTCAGGATAACGGGTCTGGGCTATACTCATCATACCCTTCGAAAAGGGGCATCTGCTGGTAAGTTCGTATCCCATGCGGGATCCTCGGTGGCTGTGGGACCTGCACTTGTTGGTTATGCATCCCCCCTTTCATCGATCTGGGCCTCATAACGGTATTGACTACCTCCGTCTCAGGTGCCTGAACCCCTTCTACCTCTTGCTGCACCTGATTGGCTGGGTTCAAGGGGCACTCGTGCTTCCAATGCCCGATCTGGTGACAAAGATGACACGCTGTGGTCTTCTTCAGTGTCGCCACATCCACCCCCGTCTTGGGATCAATTGGTTTCCCCTTTCCCTGACCTTGCCCATTCTGTTTCCCTTGGTAATTTCCTTGTCTCCTTCCTAGGGTCCCTCCACTAGGCTGGCCCTGAGCTGTCTGCATCTGAACGAGCATCAATTTGTCTTTTAGCTTACGATGCTTCGAATCCACCTCATCACTACAATACCTCGCATACCGCAAGATTTCATCTACCGGCTTGTTCTGCCAACAGATCAAATGGTGCTGTATCATGAGGCTGACTTCTGGTCTCAGACCCAGTACAAACTTTGAGACAAACTGTCCCATATCCTTGGGGTCTAATGCATCTAATCCGCTATACTGTTTAAAAGCTTGCAAAAGTCTTTCATAATATTAATGCCCTGTTTCTTTAGGTTCTTGCACAGTTCGGTCTATCTTAACCCAATCTATATCTTGAGGGGAAATCTTCAATTTCAACCATGTAATCACCTGCTCAAATTTTTTCATTACAAGGGGTGAGGGACCATTTGTGACAGCATCCCTTTCGGGTTCAGAGGTCGGCCACTCCACGGCGATTTTACACGCTGTCCACAAATCTCCCGGCACCACTATATCAAACAAGGTGTTCAAATCAGTCCACAGCACCTTCGAGATTTTAACAAACCGCTCAACTTGCTTGTACCACTCTACGGGTTTCTCCCTCAGCCGAGGAAAGTCATTTGTAAACGCAGCCAAATCACCTCTACTCCACGGTACATACACGTACCCTCCATTCTGTACTTCCCGTAAAGGAAAGTTTCCAACGCCCGTCGCCCCCCCCCCGGAGGTGGCGTTTCTCCCTCAATTCTCTTGGCTATTTTCTTCTTTGACCACCTCTCCTCCCATTTGTCCAACAAATTCCATATCCGCATCCCTACAATCAGATCTTTAGTATGCGTCCTCAAACCTGTGATCCTTTTCTCCTCCAGCTCCTGATCACTATATTGTAACCTATGTGGTCCTTGCAATGTCTTTGTTTTATTCAGGTCTACCTCGTATCTCCTGGCTAATGCTGTCAATTTCTCATGAGCTATCCTAGCTTTCCGAGTCACATCTTTTGCTATGAAAAGCAGCTCATCTGACCCGTAAATTTCTATTCTTTCTAAAGGCAGACTTCCGCTAATCATTTCGTCTACCTCTGCTTTCAGCCTTACTACATCCAGCAACCTTGCTTGCACCACACTCTTTAGTATTTCTCAACAAGCTGCGCCATCCCGCTCATCATAGTCACTATTCTGTCCTTGTGACCTATTCCCTTCTATCGTACTTCTGGAACTTGGTCTCTCTTTCGTAATGTTTTGTTCCCTATCGCCTGGCATCCTATCACTTTGGTTTCTTACTTTTGGTGTCCACATCCTCAGAGCTGACTTGGATTCGTGCAAAGACCTTGGTCTGACTGGTCTCTCGTCCTCCTGTCTAAAAGAGGAGTCTGCAGTTGCTGGCAATGGCGTACTTGTGTCTAGTGGCCTTGGGAAGTGAATCACTTGTACTCCGAATCCATTCCCATTTACACTAGTTCCTTCCTCTCCTCTCGTCTGTACTGAACTTCCTTCTCTTACTCGGTCTGGGTCATATACCGGTACTATGGGGCCAATGGTAACCGGTACTGTCAGGGAGTCCGGTAATCGGGTATTCCCAACGGAAGGCTGTGTTGCCTCTCCCTCTGTTCTTGTGGAAATCCTTCCCACTACCCTCATGTTAGTCTGATTCGGTGTCTCATCAGTTTCTACTGCTGGAGTTGGTTTTCCCTCTTCTGAATCTGGATTAAATGGAGGTGGCCTCTCTGCTAGCAGCCTATCTAACAGACTGTCATCTGTATCACTGTCGTCCTCTTCAACTCTTGTTATTTTCCCGTTTTTTATTAGCAGTGGGTATAACCTATCTCCTTCGATCGTTTCCACTCTCCACCTTTTCTCCAGTGCATCCCACCTCGCATCTTGAAATGCCCTGATCGATTTCTTCACCCTTTCCTGGCTCTTATCTCTTTTCCTGTCATATGCTGCCCTAATCCATGCATGTATCACCTCAAATTGTGTCAGTCTAGGCAGTGGTCGTAAAGAAGCCATTATAGTCTTTAGCTGGTACAACACCTCTAGCCTGAAAGTGCCATAGCGTGGGAAAGTCAATTCTCCTTCCCCTTCTGTCATTTTATGCCAGTTCTCGAGCCAAATTATGGTATGCAATCCTACATTTGTAGCCATATAATGTGCCGGCGTATC
Source organism: Calotriton arnoldi (assembly GCA_963921515.1). Taxonomy (NCBI): domain Eukaryota; kingdom Metazoa; phylum Chordata; class Amphibia; order Caudata; family Salamandridae; genus Calotriton; species Calotriton arnoldi. Next base: position 888,846 of record CAWUFW010001945.1, on the reverse strand, counting down.
CTCGGGAGGGGCTTCCTCTCCACCCCGAGTAACCACATGTCTGTCACCTCTGCAAAGTTCTCGTAAAACTTTAAAACATTTCATGGTAAAGCAGATATCTGTTCGCACCCAATATTTTGTTTTCGCTTCCTGGTTCAATCCACCAATGCCAGCGCGGCTCATACCAACCGACCTATCGCAGCGCGGCACTGTCTGACGTCACGCTTCCTCCGTTCTCAGCAGTTCCTCTCCTTCCTAATTCTCTCGTTCTCGCTCGCACGTGTCCCAATCACACTCTGAAGCAATAGTCCGTCCTACCGAACAATTACCTCTCTGACTGTCGGTACCGAACAGCCTCTCGAGATTGTTGACCTCAATCTGGCAACTGTCTGTCCGCGAAACGACCGGACAATCACCTCTGACACAATCGATAGGATTCAACCACTCGATGTTCCACACACAACAACCTACGACCAGCGTCGGTTATTCACACATTCTCACATGTGCTCCCTATCTTCAGTGGGTTGATCAACGACGTCTCATGACCCCCACAACTTCTGGTCAACGATCTCAGTTCTGGGTGTCTTCTACACCACAATAATCAAATCTCTCGGTCCCACGCGCGCTCACGGTCCGGTCCTCAATCACACGACTCTCATTCCAACTCCGCAAGACATCACACAACAATTAAACACCGCAATCTAACGAACATCACCCTGTTCATACTCACTCTACCGCGAACTGCTACTTCTGCCGCCCCGTCACTCTTCGTCAGTTTTCAGCGACCCCCGACATCCTCCTCTTACAATCCACTGGATCACCATCACTCGGGCTCTATGGGGCAACTTATCCCTTATCCTGATCTAGATCTCCCCTTACTATCAGAGATAACCATCCTACTCTGCTACCAACTGATAACGCTGATCCTTATCTTATCTTTTCTAAGGATCCTCAGGTCGCCAGGATCTTTTTACCTGCTGAATAGTGTAAAGGGAAGAAAATCCTTCTCAGTTATGCAATCATTTCTTCTCACTATAGTTTTCGTTCAAAGACCACTGACTCCGAATTCAGTTTCGTGGGTTTATTACATCCAAGAATAATTGCACATGCAAACACCTCAACACGAGGTTAAAGAAATAGATGGGCACTAATACAAATAGCATCCTACGCAGGAGTCTCATCCGACTCAGGATAAGAAGAATCGTTAGCTCCAAAAGTATTAGACAAGCGATAACTGCTCCAATCTCTATATTATTCTTCATTACCTAAATAAGAAAAACTATTAACTGTCCCTACTCTATCACTAAGGTGGCATACCTACTCAACGAATATCCCAGGCAAGAGTAAGTAAAAGGTGTCAGAAGTGAAGTCTTCCTAAGAAGTGCATTCACTTAGTACCTAAGCTCAGATTTTTGATGCTCCTTCACCAAATCCCTCTCTGTCCTTCTCTCTGGTCTCTCCTACCTCTTCTCTGTCCTCCACCCTCGGGGCACTATCCCTAATACAAAACCCAATACAATTGAACACGCCTTTTGTCACGCCTCTTTGGCCAGGTCTTCTTTCTTGTATTTTTCCATCGGAATGGTTACTTCATCTTGGACGGTTGCGTTGACCTTGAGTCCCAGGCACCTTCTCCGCTGAAAGTATCATCCCTAAATTCCATTGCACTCCCATTTCCATGCCCCTCATCGCTTTAACTTGTGAAAGAAAGAGCCAGTCTTTAACTAACGAGGCATGTGTCCTTGCACCTGCAACAGAAGATATGTTCAACAGAAACCCTCTACTGTGCTAATTAAATCTACTGTCGGTGCCCAGAGAGCCTTTCCAAGAGAACCTTCTCTGCCTGCAAAATAAGCTAACATAAGAACAAACAGGCCTTTCCTTGGCGTATATGCAGTCAGGCCTTTACACAATTTAAACACACAAAATCTTAATCACTTCTATAAGCATTGATTCATTACATTTCATATGCGAAAAGTGAACTACATGTGCAACTTAATATGGTACACGTGTAAACTACTGCAGCTCGATTATACATGGGCTGATTCATCTATGCATTCTTTTACACATGATTCAATTAAGCATTACATTTGCATGATTTAATGGCACTATTACGTTTCTTATTCATTCTAATAACTGCAGGTTATAACTACATGTCACTACCCATTTATTGATATATAACCGAATATATGCGGGTGCGAGCTATCAGTGATTATGATGCACCCCTACAAATTTCACAAGAACATGGCGCTCTATCATATACACAAGTTTCCTCTGCCATACTACGGGTCAGGCAGCCTACAAAATGAGGCATACATCAGGTTGTTAGGCTTGGTAAGGTAGGACAGTTTTATCACTGGGCATTTGACAGTGTATGCTGTTGAAATAGCATGTTTGTTTTTGCTTACATATTGTTTAGAGGGGTAGTTTTACCATTCTGTTTTCACTCAGCCCCCTCTCTCATCTTCCAAGTACCTCTGTTTCTCCTTTTCAATTTGGATGCTGGGATGAACTAACATGTGCCAGAGCAGTGCATTTGTATCTTTTCTACAATAAACAGATTGGCAATAAAGGAACGCTGCTGACTAAAACAGATGTATGTGATATTTTAACTACGCTTGAATAGTCAGGCAAATTGGGAGATATTCACACTTCACTAAGAAACATGAAGATTGGGCTTCGGGCTTCAGGCTCAGAAAACGTGGCAGTGCTGGCCGGAGGACACGGTTTGGCCCCGGGGTCCGCCGGGGGGCGTTTGCTGGATGCAGCAGACGGCTTTCGCCTGGACAGGCGCGCCGCTTTCAGGATCTCCTTCCGGGGCACACCAGGCAGAGTTAGTCCCTGCCGGCTGCCCCGTTTTTCGAGCTTCACTACAGGAGGCTCCCAGGGGACTGACTACAGGGAAACACAGACATTGCATTGTTGCAACAGCCCCCTGCAGACCACCTCCGCTTTCCCAGCTCCTTCTTTGGGAGGGAGGGGGCAAGCCAAACTGAGACCATCTTTGTGTGTGAAAAAGGCCTCTTTATTGAAACAGGTGCATATTACAAATAACCAAGCTGGCAACTGCCTTACAAAACTAAAACCTCTCTATACATCGAATAACTGACCCCTTATCCCGCCCCCACCCCTACGATCCCCTCAAACGTTTCCCCCACCCTGGCATTAACATAACATAACATTACACAGTATTGCAGTTAAAAATTATGCCCTTCAATGAACCCACATTTCCTACCTGCCTTCCTGCAACTGTAACTAACAAACGTCTATCCTGAAACTTAGACAACCTGCCTACCCTTTCCCTGCCCCTGCTCACAAACCTCCAATACTTAACCAAAAACCTCTGCCAACCCTGGCCAACTTTTAAAAACTCTGCAAGCACCTGTTCCAAGCGACAATATACACAAACTCCCCTTATGCACCTGTCTGAACAAACCTGGCCCAAAATAAACATACCCCAGAGACCCCACCCGATAAAGGGGCATATTATCAAGGGGCCGCGATAAAATTATCGCCACTTTAGAGTCCGTTTTCGGGCAAAAAGCGGCGATAATTTTATCGCATTATCATCAAGGACATGCTAGCGCATGATTCCTTGAGTTAGGGCCCGTTTTTCACACGCCTCGCCTCGCATCGATAATGAGATGCAAAGGAGGCATGGCTGTGAAAACAACATGGGATAATATCGCGAAGGCAGCTTCGCGATATTATCAAGGAGGGGTAGCGATATTTGAAATCGCGTTAAGTATGCCTTAACGCAGGAATTTAACGTCTGTTAAATTCCTGACTAAGGCATACCTAACATGGGGGGTGGATTGTGTGGCTAAGACCACAGGCCCTATCATCGAGGATATCACCGTTTTCCATGGAACATTGCTGGAAAACCAGCGATGTTCCATGGAAAACACCGCTATCGCTGGAATAATTATCGCCATTGCGCTATGCGTTGTTAATACAGCGCTAGCCTGGCGATAATTTCCAGCGAAAGCCGGCGATAAAAATCCTCACGCTAAGAGCGGCCAGCGATAATTATCGCTGCCGCTTGATAATATGCCCCAAACTTCTTAAAAGAGGGATGGGAGGGACGGAAAAACGTACTTTCCTACGCTACCCTGCTCCCAGCCACCAGGTCACCAATAACTAAAATGGTTGCTGGCATCCCCCAGTAACAGCCCTTATAACCTTGGGCTACTTGGGCTGCTTGGGCTAGTATTGGGCTATACATAAAGAGCCCAAACCCACAAAATGGCCGGCGCCTGGCCAGCCCAGCCCCTCCCAATCTGCCCGGGGGGCAGACCTCCCTACGCTCGGCTGCCCCCCAAACCCCCCTTGGGAGGGAGGGGGCAAGCCAAACTGAGACCATCTTTGTGTGTGAAAAAGGCCGCTTTATTGAAACAGGTGCATATTACATTTAACCAAGCTGGCAACTGCCTTACACAACTAAAACCTCTCTATACATCGAATAACTGACCCCTGATTCCCCCCCCGCCCCTACGATCCCCTCAAACGTTCCCCCACCCTGGCATTAACATAACATAACATTGCACAGTATTGCAGTTAAAAATTATGCCCTCTAATGAACCCACATTTCCTACCTGCCTTCCTGCAACTGTAACTAACAAACGTCTATCCTGAAACTTAGACAACCTGCCTACCCTTTCCCTGCCCCTGCTCACAAACTTCCAATACTCAACCAAAAACTTCTGCCAACCCTGGCCAACTTTTAAAAACTCCGCCAACCAGGAAAAAGGGGGAGGCTGTTTACCGCCTGTCCCTTTTTTCTGCCCCCCCTTCCTCATAGGCCTGTCGTTTTCCTGCAAGGCTTTGGACATTTAGGGTCCTAGACAAAACTTCACTAATCATCCGCAGGTAGAGATCCATGCCCATCCTTGACAGGTGAACCCCGTCCCCTCTGAAAAATTCCACTGTGTCAAAACGAATTTCCCTATGTACGATCCTGGCAAAACCTAACTCCCTACACAAACGTGCCATCACTGTGTTGAGTTTCATCCTGGCCCTATCTACCACTCCCGAATTTACCGCCCCTCGCCAAACCCGGCGGGGGACAAACTCAGTCTCAATCCAAATAGCTTGCCCACTGTTGTTTGATCATTGCTAAATTCCTCTTCATACTTCTCCTGAGCACTATGCCCTTTTCCCTACCCAAATTGTTTTACCCCAGATGTAAAACCAAAATGTCCTGGCACCTACCGCCCGCCAACAAACCATTTAGACACAGGATCAGCTCCCTCCAAGACATGCCCCCTTTTCCCTTCCATGACACTTTAAAAAGCTTCTAGTTAAAACCTAAGTTCTGTCCAAAATAGCTTGTGCGTACTTGGCGTTGAGCCCACTTCACGAAGGAGTGCCCCACTACCCAGATCGACATCTCCACAGAAAAGGGGCCGGCCACTGAACCTGAAATGAGAAAAACTGTGTGAACTTAAGCAGTGACAGCAACCGCGCCACTTCCTTAGACATTGCTGCGCAGGTATCGCTTATAACACTCCGAGGACCAACGCCCCAGCCGCATGATGTCTCCTCGCCCCACCCCCTATTACTCGCCTCAGATGCTGCCCCAATCCTGAATGAATACGTCCCAAAACCCGCCCCATCGATGCTGAAAGCTTTTAACGCTTTTCGCAGCACCGCCAACAGCTGAAAGGAAGTGGCCGTGGACCCATTCGCATGTGCGAAAACTGCCCCCTTGCCATCTTTAGATGCTGCCCGCCAACGTGCCTCCCACCGGCATGTGCAAGTGAGCGTAGGCACCAGGGCCTGCAGCGAAACCCATTTTCCCGGGCACTTTTGATCTGTTTTAGACTTCTTTTACCAAATATGTCCCCCGCGTTACGCGGTACCACGTCTTCCCAACCAATCCCCCCACCCTTCTTATCCCCCAACAACTCTGACACCCTGAATGCCCCAAAAACATCCACACCATCAATGTGGAGAACAGGCAGGCCTCATAAGCATCTATGCCAATATCTGGCAATGTCTGTACTACCCTGCCCAGCCAACGACCCGATAACGGATTCCTTACTGGTTTTACTTGGCCCCGTTCCCTGGCGTACCCCTCCAACATTCTCGTGCCCAGCTCCCCGGCTGACGGCGAGTCGCCAAATAGTAATTTACCCATGAAGGCAATCCCTACCAATTTTCATGCAATTGTAACCCTGGATAAGCCTTTCTCAATCATAGCTAGTATAAACTGTATGACATCCTCTCCTCGCTGGGCCTTGGAAGCGTGCCGCTGGGCACCTGACCGCAAAACTCCTTCCCTGCAAGATTATAGGCCATTCTAGTTGACTTCGCTAGGAACCCTACCACCAGTTGTAGCATCCTGTGTTGCCTACGTACCCCAACTGCTGCGGCATGTGCATGCGAATGAGACAAAGCATCAGCTATGTCATTGTCCCCACCAGGGACGTGCAGTGCTCTGAATGCTATGTCATGGCGCAAACAACCTAATACAAACACCCTCAACACTTCAGCACCTGCTCGTCCCTTGCTGACTGGCGGTTCACACTCTCTACCACCACCATAGTGTCTACCCTGAAGGTCACTTTCTTGTGCGTGAGCTGAGCACCCCACAATGTTACTGCCACCACCAATGGAAAAAACTCAAGAAAGGCGTGGCTCCTACCCCTTACTTTCCATTCTGCCGACCACTGCTCGGCACACTACCTGCCTTGCCAAACAGGCCAAAGCCCCGACTGCCTGCTGCATCTGAGTAAATCTGTACATCCCCACCCCAGGTCATCTTCCCTTGCTAGTGGAATTCCATTAAAAGACTGCAGAAATACCCGCCACATTCTTCGATCCTCTTTCACCCCTGCTGAGCATCGCACATGATGGTGAGGCAACCTGTGTCCTGCTAATGCCCTTCACAGTCTTCTGCAACAGGTTCTCCCCACTCTCAATACCCTACATGCAAACTGGAGATGGCCTAGTAGGACCTGTATCTCTTTGACTGTCACTTTTCACAGGACTGGATGGCATTGAGCAAGTCCAACATCTTTCCTTTTTTATCCTCCGGCAAACGCGCCTGCCTTGCCCTTGAATCAATTTCAATGCCTAGAAAAGACAGTGCCGTGCTGGGGCCCATCATCATTTCAGGTGCCAACGGCACCCCCAATTCCTCCGTCAGCTCTTTGAAGTTTTCCAGGGCCACCTGGAACTCCGTGGAGCCGGAGGTACCCACAAAGAAAAATCGTCCAGATAGTGTGTCACTAACTTGTGACCCGTCCTTTTTGAAAACATCCACTGCACTCCACTCAAACAATGCGCATGACATAGCGCAGCCCATCGGTAATGCTTTGTCCACGCACCATTTCCCATTGAAATGGATTCCCAGAAGATCCCAATCATCTGGATGGACTGGAAGCAAACGGAAAGCTGATTTTATGTCGTATTTTGCCATTTTTTGCTGTTGCGCCCCCCGTCACTACCGTGACATGGCCACGTCAACCGAAGAATATGCCACTGTAGCTTCTGTTTCATCAATAAAATCATTCACAGAGCACCCTTCTGCCCATGATAGGTGTTGAATTAGCCGAAATTGCCCTGCTCCTTTTGGGCACCACCCCAATTGGTGACACAATCCAATTGTCCAAGGGCCCACCATCCGTCCTTCCTTTACTGCTTTGTCTAGCTTCTCTTGTACTACGTGTGTATGCTCCCTCACTGACTGCAAATTCTCTGCCCAACGGCTGTGCCTTGGACCCCCATAACCTAGACGAAAACCTACCCGGAAACCCTCCCTCAACCCCCTGCAGCCTTCTGGTTGTCAATAACTCTGTAAGGCTGCCACTAACTTATCCGCCCTAACCGGCGTATGAGCCCTTTGGCCCAGGCCCCTGAACTCCTTTTGCTCCTCGCGCTCCAGCAACGTGTTGCTGCTGATACCCCCCTGCGTTATTACCTCCCTGCTGCCCCTGCTGGCCCCCTTGTTGGAAACCCCCCGCCCCGAACCAGTTAACCAGTGGATGCTTTCCCCCAAACTTCGAGCACTCATGGCGAAGTCTACAGAAATCCTGACTGCACAGCCCCTTGTTAAAATCCCAAGAGGACCCTCCTGCCCCTGCCTGCCCCCTTCCAGTACCTCCCACCCCTCCCCGGGTGGGTTTCCCCTGAAAGGGCTGGTACACCCTCGTGGGGGCCCAACTGGCTGTGAAAATGTTTTTTCCCGCTCTGGATGCTCCCACAGTGTGCTGCCACAAATCCGTGTCCAGTTCCCCCCATTTTGCCTCGGTATCCCAGGCCATGCACGCCCTAAACCCCTCATCATATTGACCCCAAGCATCTCCGCCACCTGTTATCTGGGCTTTCCTAATAACGTCCATGTACTTAAATAGTGCCACGCGGCGCTCGGGGTACTTTTCGCAATAAACACTGGCGTAAATTAAAAAGGCAGCTGTCCCATTTTCTATGGTCAAAGGAACCCTCGGCCGCTTGGCCAGCTCATATTCCTCTTCTTTAGACCCTTCTTTTGTGCGCACCTCCCTGTGCAGTAACTTCAGCATTTCCACGTATTCCCCTTTCCAAATGCGTTCCTTAGTCGCCAGCATCAAGTGCGCCCCCAACGGCTTAGTCACCCCCATATAGGGGAGCTTCTTAATCTTCAATTCCTTGCTCTCCAATTTGTCTTTCTTCTCATTGCAGGCCTCCTCCCCTTTATCAGCCTTCTCAGTGCCCTTGATAATCTCCACTTTGCTTTTGTCCCTCTTACCTTCCTCTTCGGTGCCTACTCCTACATCTAGCACATATTTGCCCTTCTGCAACCTACCCCCATCCTCTCGTATGTTGACCTCCCCCCGTCCCAACCGAGACCATCACTGGCCTCCCCCTTTTCCTTGCGCTTTACCTGGCTCTAAGGAGGGTGCCCGTGTTGCTGCAGTCCGCCTCGCCAGTGGCCCCGTGGTCGCTGCTGACTTGGTTGGCCTCCCCGCAGGCTCCGATGCCCTCCGTGCCACCTGTAAAATACTGCGAGATACATTACTCTGTCCCCCCCTTACCCCATCTACATCATCTCTCAATTCGCCTTCCTCAAGGCTTTCTTTGTCACAATCCAGCTCTTCGCGCCATTCGCGCATCTCCACCTGATGGCCCCTAGTGGGCCTCCGACTCCGCGCCTCCGGGAGTGCCAACTGCACCCGCCTGTACTCCACCGACTCTCCAGACTGCAAACTCCTGCCGTTCTTGTGTTGGGGCCAGCGAGACCGCTCGGGGCCTACATATGCTGGCCGCGCCAGGGTCCCCCGATGGTAACGGGTACGCCGCGCGAGGCTCCACCCTCCCTTCTCCTCGGCGCCAGTAAGCCACACCCAGCTCTGCCAAGCCCGCAACTCGACTTTGGTCCTCCCCCTGAAATATCAATGATTGGTCTGGTGTGCTGGGCCTATGAACCTCCTCCCCTAGCTCCCTTCTCCTCTTCCTTCCTACCCCCAAGGTACCCTCTGCCCACCGCCACCCTACCTTAAACAGATCCTCCACCTCGTGGACACTGAGCCCCCCTTCCTCTCGCTCCCTCCAGTCCGGCCGCACCGCCTGCGTATGGCTGGGCCTGTTCAACACCTGTCCCCTGGACCCCCACTGAGCCTCACCCTACCCTTCTTGGTGCCCCCTGTACCCTCCTTCTTCTGGATTATACCCTTTCCCTCCAAACGTGCCGACCCTCCCTGCGCCCAATAGGCGTCTACCTGCCCTAACTTGATAGGGCCCCTCACCTCCTCATTCCAGGAGGTGAAAATATCCAACCCTTCCCAGGCCTGGCTAACCCCTGCCAGTTCCCAATCCCCCGGTATTTCCTCCTCCTCCCTCCCCGCCTCAAGAATAACCCATGTCCTTGTACCCCCCCAACACAACCCAACCACCTCTCCCCGGGTGCCTTCTCACCCCCCTCCTGCCTTCGCTCCTCCCCCTGCCGTTCCCACCCAAGGGCCTCATCCCCTGATGAGGAGAAAACCTCTCCCACGCCTCCCCCTCCTCCCAATCCCAGCCCAGGTCCCAGAGGCTCTCCAAGCTCTCGGGGCTCATGTCTTTCCCAGGCCCCGGCTCCCAGACTTTCCTCAGGCGGCGCCTCTCCTTCATGCCCACTACCCTCCCCTCTCCCTCCTCCCCGCATCGTCCTGCCCCAACCCTCCTGCTGCTACAGGGGCCTTGGCCTCATACAGCGCTGACCCCCGAGCAGGCAAGGCCTTAGTAAAGGCCTCCGTCGCCCAAGCGCCTGACACGCTCCTCCGCCCCCCGCGGCCCCCGCCCCTACGCACCTTCGCTGGAGCCTCAGAATGCGCACGGGGCTCCGGCGCATCGGAACACAACGGGGCCACTCGCCGAGCATATGAGCGGCCCCAAGTACTCACCCCTTACACCTTGGCACGCTTTGGAGACGTGCAGGCCGCGACGGCAGCCGCCACTCCCGTCGAAGCCCGCCGTGGAGGGCGCAAAGTCCCACAGCCTCCGGCCGCAGGAGGTCCAGACAGCCTGCTTCCCTCAGTGAACGAACTGCCTCAAGAACCCCGTAATCCTGCATTCTTACTACTTAACCCTGCCCCGATACTGCTAAATGCAAAAACTTACTTTCCTACGCTACCCTGCTCCCAGCCACCAGGTCACCAATAACTAAAATGGTGGCTGGCATCCCCCAGTAACAGCCCTTATAACCTTGGGCTACTTGGGCTGCTTGGGCTAGTATTGGGCTATACATAAAGAGCCCAAACCCACAAAATGGCCGGTTCCTGGCCACCCAGCCCCTCCCAATCTGCCCGGGAGGCAGACCTCCCTACGTTCGGCTGCCCCCCAAACCTCCCTTGCCTTCAGTTCTCTCTCTGCCCATGAGCTTCAGATGAACTAAGCGTTTGGCTAGTAGGGAAACCAGCATCGTTCCTCGTGATAAACAAACTCCACGAAAAAGAGGAAAAGCGAAACTGAAATCGGTAAATCCAGATCCTGCGCAGGAGGAGCAAGTAAGGCAGGGGGAGGCATTGAATGTGAGTGACTGCTCAGAATCTGCTAATTGTATCACCCTAGCTTCTCAAACAGAGGGGTCAGTTGGTAAAAAGGGAGTAGAGCTTCCTAGTAGGTACGCTCTACGTAATAAAAACTTCAGTGTCCCGGGTGCCTCTGTAAACTCCTCCACGATCCCTCCTGCCCCCATTTGTGTGGAAAACCCTTTCTAAAAAATCTAGTAGGGGAACAGGGGGAAACCCACCTTTTATTCCTCAGAACTCCTCCTCAATATCCTCGGTGAGACAACGAAAAGAAGCTCACCAAGTCAGAATTACTCCATCTCTTAGATCCTTTTTTAAGGTGCATAATAAAGTCCAACAGGTTGGTTTAACTGCCCTGGGAATGACTGAGTCACACCAGAATATGGAGCTATCTACTGAGGCAGCTGGGGTAAGCATAGACAGCATAGATTCTATCAATGCGAATCCCATAGCGGAGGGGGCAGTGCAGTTGAATGTCACCACTTCTAATAGATTTCAGGTTCTGGGCGGCTGTGAGGGCGGTTGCGAGGGCGATCCTCTTATCTCGTCTGCTGTAATGTCCCGATCGCCCACTTCTTCGGCCGCTGGAGTCCCCTTGTCATCAATCAGTCCTAAACATTTGGATTTGGCAGCCATGTTAGAGGCTCTCTCTTCAGATATCAGAAATAAGTTTGCCGTCTCAGAAAGGAATCAGGCTAAAATTCAAGACTCCTGTGAGACTTTAGAAGCTAAGATGTCTGCAATTACAGAGAGAATCTGTGCTATGGAAGCTACAGTGGTGGCCATCAATAAGGAAGTAGAGAGTCATCGGACTGAGATTCAAACTTTGAAAAATAGCGAAAAAGTTATGCTAGACAAAATTGAGGCATTAGAAAATAATATGAGGCGGAACAATATTAAGGTTTTCAATGCCCCAGAAGGCCTAGAGGGGGATAACATCAAAAGCTTTCTTATAAACTTATTAAAGGAGTTTATTCCCACTATTGATTCCCATGACCTAGAGGCTGATATCCAGAGAATTCATAGAGATCCTTTCTACAAAAACTCAAATAGGAAAACCCCTAGGAGAATCTTGGTTAATTTTAAAACCTATACTTCAAAAGAGCGAGTCCTGTCCGAGGCTTTAAAAGCTGGGAGTTTCTCTAAAGGGGAGTGGACATTTCGGATTAGATCGGATCTCACAAGAATCACGCAGGATAGGCAGTGGGAGCTGGGAAAAGTTATACTGACTCTACGGTCTTTAGGGGCAACAGTCCAGCTGAGGTACCAGCCCTCCTTAAAGTTATGTGGAACAATAAGATTTTCAATTTTAGGGATCCCAAGGAGGTAGGGACGTTTATGGACCAAATAAAGGCCCAGGGTTAATTTGCTATTTTTTTGTTGTATGTGCTACATTCCGGAGGGCGATGTGAGCTCCAATGGGTAGTTCTTCATCTTACCCAGGTTATTTTTGGGGAGGATTCCGATGGGGGGGGGGGTCACAAGAGAAGCAATTTGATTATGTATTTCACTGGGTGGGGAGCATATTAGGGAAAAAAGAAAAAAAAAGTCCTCACTTCTTGGCAACACTAAATGAGATGAGAATTAAGAGAGGGGTAGGTCTCGGTCTGGTTGGCCTGGTCTCGCGAGCTGAGAGATCTAACCTGACAAAACCCATACACTTATGCCTGTCCCAATCAAAATATTAACTTGGAATGTTAATGGCATTAGAGTAGCGGGTAGACATAGGAGGATCCTGCAATATCTGAGTCAATCTGACTATGATATTATTATCTTGCAAGAAACCCACTTAACCATTGATGAATGGGAGACTGTTCGTGTCAAACAAAAGTGAATTGAAAAATCACTTCATACTACCCAAACATGCTGCATGAAAGGAGTAGCCCTTATTTTTAAAAAATCGGCAAAGGCTACCCTAGGTACCTACAAGGTGGATGTTAAGGGGCGTTGGATCATTGCTGAGGTTAAGATTCAGAACAAATGGGTAGTTATAGTGGGCTATTATGGTCCAAACATATATTATGAGGCCCCCCTAAATTCCATCTACAACCATCTACTACAATCCACATTCCCTATTATTATGGGAGGGGACTTTAATGTCCTTCTGAATCCGATCCTTGATAGACCCATGGGGGCGGTAGCAGTAGCTCCTAAAATGGGCTCTGTTATCAGAGTCCTCATAGAAGATCTAGGTTTGGCAGATATATGGAGAGAAAAAATAAGGCAATAACTGGCTCCTCGCTTTTTACATTTCACAACAAAAAACATGCCACTCGTCCAGAATTGACTTCTTTTTAGTAGATAACAGATTGATTAACTGTGTTAAAACGGTAGCACACATTCCGGAGCATCTCTCTGATCACTCTACAGTCTTGATGGATCTACAGATAGAGATAACTCCGTCTATTAGAAGATGGACTTTTGATAGATCTTTACTCTCCGATACATTAGTAATAACGCAACTTAAAAATGATACCCTGTTATTCTTTGAAATTAATGATTCTTCTGCCCCTTCACATGTAGTATGGGATGCCTATAAGGCATTTATAAGAGGGAGAGTTGTTAGTTTGGCTGCTAAAAAGCATAAGGAGACCAAAGCTATGATAGGACAACTGGAAGAAGACATCTCAGTCGCTCTGAGGAAATCTACTCATGGATGGAGAGCAGTGTGACCAGACTAACGAGGTCTTAGCTAAAAGACAGGCACTGGCTGATTACCTTGATAGCATCATAAGGAAAAGATGAGAGGCTAGTAAACTAGCTAATTATGAATATGGAGAAGGATGTGGGAAGCTCCTGGCTTGGAAATCCCGCATTAATCAAACCAGGAATTTAATCAAGGAAATTGTTGACGTTGAATTAGGGGAGGTCCGGACGGAGAACTCCAAAATAGAATCAGCCTTTGAGTCCTTCTTCCAAAATCTATATACAGAGGACCAGGTAGTGTTTGACTCCCAGATAAAAGAGTATACTGACAGGATAACAATACCATCGCTGATGGATGAGCAAGCTTTAGGGCTTAATCAAAACATCACATTAGAAGAAGTGGAGGCCACCATGAAACGCCTAAAAAGAGGTAGCGCAGCAGGGTTAGACGGTATTCCTAACGAGCTTTACATCTCGCTTGCTGAGGGAATTGCTCCGGTTTTGGGGAGACTGTTTAACTGTATTTTTTATGATGGCCTCCAAATTCCAAAGTCCTGGGATGAGGCTGCTATCAGCTTAATCTTGAAGCCCAGTAAAGATCCTAAAAAATGTGAGTCTTATAGACGCGCAAATTCTAGCTGGGAGATTAAATCAGGTAATGGGCTCCCTGATTCAACCTGATCAGAAGGGGTTTATTAAGGGTCGTCAACTTCATGATTTAACTCATGAGTTGATCGGCGCAATTGAAATTGCCTCCTAAGAACAGCTACCTCTTACCATGTTTGCGTTTAACGCAGCTAAAGCCTTTGACAGGGTGCACTGGCCTTTCCTTCACCATATGATTCACATTTATGGGCTAGGGGATAAATTCGCTAGGGCTGTTAGTAACATCTACAAAACCCCCACAGCGAGGATAGTGGTCAATGGGAATTTAAGCAGTTCAATCAAGTTGGAGCGGGGAATTAGACAGGGTTGTCCACTCTCCCCGTTACTTTTTGATTTGTATATCGAGCCCTTGGAATGTAGTATTAGGGCCAGTCAGATCTTCGCTCCGTTTGAATGGAATGGGTGGGTAAAAAAAATAGCCCTTTATGCTGATGATTTGATGATTTTTACAAGGGAGAGTCCCAGTATCCTACCAAGTTTAGAGCAGTTGTTGACTGAGTTTGGGAAGGTTTCAGGTTATTTAATTAACCCCCAAAAAACTGAAATTATGTCTTGGAATTCGCAGTCAAATGTCCCACTGGTCAAACAACAAATTAGATACCTGGGTGTACAGATAACACAGGACATCACTAGGTTAGCTCAGGCAAATCTTGAATTAAAAATAAAAGAGGCAGGAACACTATTAAAATCTTGGAGTAGCCTTCCACTTTCCATCTTGGGCCTGTCCAATTTGGTTAAAATGTCAATCCTGCCTAAGTTCACTTTTATCTTTGATGCGATCCCTTTATCCTTCAACTATAAAATTTTTAAATCCCTACAGAGTGACATATCTAGCTTTCTTTGGGCTAATAAAGGGGTGAGGATCTCTTGGAGGAAGTTGCGGAGCACTAAGTTAGATGGGGGTATAGCAAGCTCTGATTGCCGCCTCTATTGTTGGGCTTTTCAATTAAAAAATATAAGATCCCTCCTGTTTGAATCCTCCTGCTTCCCTCCTCTCCTTCAGGCTATGTCCAGAAATATCCCCTTGGGTGGAGATGGGTTTCTTTTTAAGTTCGGCCATCCCAAATATTTAAAAAAAAGTTAAACTGAAGGTAATGAGATCAGCCTGTGAGCTCTGGTATCAGGTCAGGAAAATTCTTAAGATCCTATATTACAGTGCTGGCGCCCCTATTTGGAACTCTCCAGGTACACCTTTGTGTCTTAAGGATAGTTTGTCAACCCCATTACTGGAAGAAGGCATTAAGAAATGGGGCCAATTGTTGCAAAATAATAAACTATGCTCTTGGAACTACTTAAATAACATCTGGAACCAGAGGTTATCCAGATTCAAATTTTACCAACTATCTAGCTCGGCTGCAAAAATCGGGATGGAAGGAGATGGAGATGATGAACATGAAAACATCTTTTTAGGTCCGCTCCACCAAAGTAAAGAAGTTTCCAAATGGTACTGGTTGCTAGTGAAAGGGGAGCCCCCTCCAACACCGATGGAGGAGCCCTGGAGAAGAGACCTGCCTTTGATTGACATAGCATCCCTATGGCAAGTCTCGATGCGCACTTTATGGAGTGTTGTCAAAGCTGCTCCCCTTAGAAAAGATCATTTGTTTACACTCCACAGGGCCTACTGGACCCCCAAGAGGTTGGCAAAGCTGGGAGGTGAAGGTGTGAAGCCCTGTTTGAAGTGTGGTCTGGGAAATGTGGACGATCTGCATAAGTTTCGGCAGTGTTCTCGGATTCAGGGCTTCTGGCACGATGTTGGTAAGACCTTGTCAGAGGTTCTGGGGCAAGAAATTGAGGTAAGCCCGGTTTTGGTTATTTTTGGAGTCCTCTTAGAGGAGAGTACAAGTTGTAAGCTTTCTAAACTCCAAGCCTCGCTGTTATTTATTTTAATTCTTCTGGCAAGGAGGGAAAGTTGCTTAAAATGGGTTTCTCCTCAGCCTCCAGTATTTCTGGATTGGGTTGCTTCAGTTAAAAGGGTATATAAGTTGGATCATTGCTGTTTTTCGAGAAAAAGAACCAGATTCTGGGTGGCCTGGGATGAATGGCTTAGCAAGTTTGACAATGCACCATCTCAATAAAGTCCAATGATTATTAAATAAGCGAGATTATGGGAAGACGGTCGATTTGGGGGAAGTGGATATAAACTCAATCCTCCTCTACCTAATAGTCTTGCGGTTGGCCATTCTAGGAACCCTGGAGGTGGCAAAGATGCAGGTGAGCCCGTGGCCTCCCTCTGAGGGAACCAGGAAGGAGCCTATATCCGTTTAAGGACAATCTGCTTATTTATAAATGAGGACAAAAAAATAAATAAAAAAATTAAAAAAAGGAACATGAAGATTCTCAAATTTAAACAAGGTTAGCATAGTTAATTGCCTTACCTTAACCATCATCAGGATGTCATACCCAGCATGGAGGGCTGCAGGAAGGGATGTTTTCCCACTGTCAACTGAGCAACAGCCAGGAGACACAATGGCCACAGCAGACAAAAAGCGTCAGCAGCTGCTGCTACAGCTCAAGATCCCTTTTTAGCCTCTTTTTGGCAGCAAAGATGGCTGGTTTAAAAATAGTATTTTCAGAGTTATCTAGCCGTAGCTTTTGCAACTTATTAGAGACCTAGAGGGTAGATTTACTAAGAATTTGCACTGAGTTAGCATCACAAAAGTGACGCTAACCAGCACAAAATATTTTGTTTCTAATTTACTTTCCGGTGCATAACTTGTTTTGCGCTGGAAAGTACCTTGAAAGTAACACAAGGCAGACAGGGTTTTGCGCCAAAAGTTAATGCCATTTAAAAGGAGGCATTAAGAGGAGAAATGTATTTATTTCTCCATTCTTTTCCGACTTTGCATGCATGCTGCACTGTGCATCACACATGCCAAGTAGGAAAAGTTTTGAAGTGTGTCTACATATAGTATTTTATCCCTTCCTGTACAAAACCTATGGTAGACACAGGCATGCATACTAGCCTTATGACGCTAAGGTGTGTGCCTTGCACACGGCAGCTGAAATCAGTGCCAGCGCTAGGGAGAGGGGAGGAGAGAGTCATATCTCTGTAGATATGGCGCTCTCCTTCTCCCTCACTGTCACACAACGCAGTGCAGCATTGTTGGCTGCTGTGCTGTAGTTTGTCACTTTTATGTAAATCTTGGCTCTAATCTATAGTTGTACCTTAGGAGTCAAACTGAATGGCGTTTTAACAAGTATTTATTTCTGCATAAGGTCTTAGGAACACAATAATGTTGCCTATCATTTGTTTTCATGCCAGTAGTTGTGAGAAAGTGCCCTCTTTCTGCATGGTTGCCCCCACTTTTTGCTGAATTGCTGATGTGCTTTGACTGAGTGTGCCCTGGGCTCCTGCTAACCAGGTACCCAGGGCCTATGTTCTTTCCCTAAAACTGCATTGAAGCCTAAACCCAATTGGCATCTCTGGCCACAGGTCAGCCCCTGGTAAATGGTACCACAGGTACCCAGGGCACTGTGACCAGAAAGGCCTCTAAGGGCTGCAGCACTTATTGTGCCACCCTTACAGGCCCTGTACCTTTACACACACACACTGCCTTTGCAGGCTGCGTGTCTTGGTGCATAACAAAGTGAAGAGTCGACATGGCACACATCCCTGTGTGCCATGCCTACAACCCACTGCCCTGGCATAGATCAGTCACCCCTCTAGCTGGGTGCACTATACCAGTGGTGAGGGTACAGGTGCATGAGCACTGTACCCCTACAGTGTCTAAGGCCATTCTTAGACACTGTAAGAGCAGTGCTGCCATTAAGAGTATATGGTGCTGGGAGTTTGTCATTACGAACTCCACAGCACCATGATGGCTACACTGAAAACTGAGAAGTTTGGTATAAAACTTCTCAGCACATTAAACCCACATTGATGCCAGCGTGGGATTTAATGAAAAATGCACACAGAGGGCATATTAGAGATGCCCCCTGAAAACTAACCTACCACTAGTGTCCTGGCTGAGTGGCTGCTTACAGCTGCCACCACCAGACATGTTTCTGGACCCCTTGGTCGAGAGCCTGCTGCTCTCGGGGGCCTGAAACAATGCACATCCTGGGACGAGGTGCTAAGCCTCCTCCCCCGGGCTTGCTGCCTTTGTGAGCTTCCCCAGGCCACTTGCTGCTTTCAGCAACTGGTCCCCACTGGTTCTGACCCCCACTTTGGGTGGGATAACCAGCTGGAAAAACAAGTGAGGAAGAGAGGTGTCGCCACCTCTGCCAACTCCACCCCTCAGGTGGGGGAGGCGAGATGAAGCACAACTCCCAGTCCCCGCCATCTTGCAGATGGAGGGACCCAGCCAACCAGGGAAAGGCATATGCCCCCCTCCCACAGGAGGGTGGCATAATAGGGGGTGTACCCATCCCAGGGAAGGGACCCATTGGTCCCAACCTTTTACCTACCTGCAACGCCCCTAAATCTAGTATTTAGGGGCACCCCTGAACCTTACTTCCTCAGACAAGAAGAAACTACAAGAAAAGAAGAAGAAGGACCGAACAGCCGTGCCGAAGCTAAGAAGAGGAAGACGCCTACTGACTTGGCCCCAGCCCTACCGGCCTGTCTCCACCTTGAACCTGCTCCTGTGAAATCCCGGTGTGTCATGCAGCCAGCAACCTCAACAACCCTGGAGGCCCTGCCTGCCTTCAACCACAAAGAGTGTGTCTCCTGTGAACACCGGATTTGTTCATCTCCAACCTCTGGCCCCGGCCGGAAAATGTGAATCCGCCCCACTCTGCACCCGCCGTCCACGGCCCGAGCTCAAGTGGGCAAACACCACGAGGAGGTGTCCCTGACGATCCTGACCCGAGATCCAGCGATCCCTGACCTGCCTCAAGCCTCCAGCCGACGCCTGCAGCCTAAATTCGGAAGGTCCCCCCAACCGCGACCAGGAGCTGGTAAGAAGATCCGACCCTAAAAGGAACCCCTGCACTCGACGCCCAATGGCCTTGGGTGGCCCAACCGACGGTGCCTAACCAATCCACAACATCCCAACTTACCTCTCGAAGTGGTGGTCGCACCCAGAAGACCTTCGTCCCCTTTTGCAAACCGGAGACTCCCCATTGAAATCTGCAGGGCTTCCGACGCCAAAACAGCACTCTGCACCCGGCCACCCCAGTGCCGCTGAGGGTGCATCTTTTGTGATGGCCTATATCCCCATTTGCCCTGAGCTCAAGTCCAAGAGCTTTGCTCCCACAACCCAGTGGCCTGCTCATCAGCAGCCACGAACCGGAGGCCCCCTATCCCCATTGGGTAACATTGGTCCTCAAGACTCTGCACCTGGCCGCCCTAGTGCCGCTGAGGGTGTAACAAGAGTGCATCCCTGACCCTGGGGGACCCCTGAGTTTACCCCCAGAACCTCAACTCCCGCTACCGAATACTTACCCTAAAACCGATAACACTATTTTCCTCCATAGGATAACATTGACTGTTTTTCTTGGAAAAGTTTCTAAGTGTGGAGTTTGAAAACCTTAAGAAATTCTTTAATATTGTACTAACTAACAAAAACTATTTTACTTACCTGTTTACAGGAAATGTCCCAGTGTAGTATCCAGGTATACTACACTGTGTAAGAAAAGTAATCTCAAAAGTAACCTGTAATTTTACTAAAAAGCCCATTCAAAGTATATGTACTGTATTCTACACAGCATTACATTTCTCAGTGACAATACTGTAAGTCAAAACAAAGTGCATATACAAATTCAATTCAAACTGTTTACAAACTGCATTACTACTGTAAAGTATTTATTGCTTACCTGTGCCAGGCTTGCTTGGATCTAGAAAATAAAATAACTAAAAAAATATTTTTATACAAAACAATTGGTCTGAAGTTCAGTGTTTGAGTGTGTGAAATCATTTGCTGACTGAGTGTGTACAACAAACGCTTAACACTGTCCTCTGATAAAGCCTTACTGCTCGACCACACTGCCACAAATAAAGAGTAAGGTGCTATCCAACTTTACCTCTGCCTACCTTTGGGGTTCCACTGGACTCTGTGCACACTATACCTCACTTTGGTATAGTATATACAGAGCCAGCTTCCTACATTGGTGGATCAGCGGTGGGATATACAACTTTGCATTTGTTGGACTACTTGGTTACCACCTGATCACAAGACAAAACTCTTAAATTGTCTTTAGAACTCTGATTTTTTCAAATTGACATTTTTCAGAATTACTAAAAGTCTTGTTAGGGCCTTGGTTAAGTCCCTTAAAATTTTAGAAAAATAAAAAGTCACTTTAGCTAGGGTTCGAGGGGTTAGAAATCTCTTTTTTTAACAATGTCTCAAAACAAGAACCCAGCTATTAGTGAAGGTAACCACAATGGCATAGAGGACATGGTTGAGGAGCTCGACCTCACCCCTTATCTTCACTTGTCTTTCAAGGAGATAAGGTCCTTATGCAAACTTATAATATAACCATGGGGTCCCATCCCACCAAACAAAAGCTCCAGCAGCTGTTGGCTGGGTATGCTAAGGACCACCCATCTGAACATGGTGAAGACCAATCAGATGAGGAAGAAGAGGAAGGAGATGACCAGGTAGATCAACCGCTCCCCCCCCCACTTCATAGGTTGTTCAGTGCAGTAACAAAAAAATGCAGGAGCGCTTGTGGGCAGCTGCTGATCCCACATTATAGGATGCCATAAAGATTGCTAAATTTGTGGAGGAATCAGAGAAATGTATGAAGGAAATGCAAACAGTGAGCGACAGGGAGAACATAGACGTAACAGAAGTAGATTGCGAGACTGACTTGGTTAATTTTGTCAAGAGGAAAGCAACCAATTTCAACTGCACCACCTATTAAAAATGCAAATTCAAGGACCACGGTATTCACTCAAGGCAGACCCAACGCACGTTTTATGCTACCGCTGTGGCAGCAACTTTCACCCAGGAGATTCAAAATCCTGTTTTGCTTAGGGAAAAGAGTATTGTTCTTGTGGACCTGAGGGCCATTTTGCTTGGATGTGCAAGGTAACCAAAGGAAGGGTGGCAGCAGTTGAGGAATCGGCAGAACTCATGGAGCACAGAGTTCTCATGGTGGATTCAGAAAACATTGGCCAAATAGAATTTGCCGAACTTGATGACTCCAAGAGACGCTTACGTCCCAGAGCGGACTTTGTGGTGGATGGGAGAGCAGTAACACTGATGGTGGACTCTGGCTCCTTGTACACCATTATTTCGAAAGAACTGTTTGATGAAGTGTGGCCCAGCAGAGTGTCGAATACCACAGATGTGGTATTGAAAGGTTATCAATCAACCAAGAACTTTATTTCAATCACTATAGATCATAAAAGTACATCATAAAACAAGACAATTACAAACACACAATACAAATAAGACATAACATTATAAATAAACATCCACAGTCTATTTACAGTCACAGCAAAAATAGGTTGGTCAAAGTGCATCAGTGTTTGTACGAAAAGAAAGTTCATTATGATAGCAGCATGGTTGGGGCTAAAAATGACATCATTATACATAAAAACTTCATCATAAGATACTTAAAAAAGGGAATAAAATATGTTAGAAACTATGTTCATTTAAAATAGCACATGGTCCACGATAGAACCTTAGCGGGTGCACCCTAGAAACTACACCCTAGAAACTATCAGGAGAGTACTTAGTGCGCCTGATCCACATAGCCATTAAAAACTTGGCTGTACAAAATACAATCATGCGATTTGTGTTTGACTGCAGTATTCTATAGGCCTCCTTGTACCTCCTTACTCCCAGATTTCTGCAAAGAGGGGCAATCCATTTAATTTGAGATTAGTAGTACAAGGGACAAAAAAATAAGACGTGTTCAGGTGACTCAGGTATCCCTTGGCAGCCGGGGCAATATTCTTCAGCACTCTCTCCTGCTTTGCACCAGTTTCTTTTAAAATAATTTACAGGTAGGCAGCCATACCTAAACGGTAGGTATAGTTTCCTTGCTAACGGGGGTTAAATTTCATCCAATGTGGGCTCTAATAACAGAGTCTGTTTAAAATTCATAAAAGCAATCAAAAGTGATCCCTTGCAATTCATTATCAAATCAGTTTCGACAACACCCCAATATACAGCTATAAGACGGCATTTGTTAATCTGGCTAAGGGTTTCTGGTTCTCTCCAATAAACAACCAGTCCTAGCTTAAGTAGTATGTTCTTGACTGTGAGCATCCAAGAAATCTTGTCCACACAAGATGCTGTCATTAGTTCACGGAGACCCACCCTATAGGAAGCGAGTGCTGCAGTAGACCATAGCCGGTGCCAAAACATGAGTATCCGCAGGACAATTTTATGTGCAATTCTCTTTTGGCCAAGATCTAAATAGAGTGGAATCAACCGGGTGGACACCGGAAGATTCACAAGTGATCTAAGACATTTTTGTTCAGTGACTGAGAGATTACTACAGTTTGAACAACCCCAGAGCTCTGCACCATATAAAGTCGCACCTAGGGCTTTAACATTATAAATCTCTAGCGCTGGTATCAGCTTTCTGGATATAGTTTTCCTGTGAATTTTCAATATGCTCGCCGTTTGATGAACCAGGGTTAACTGTGCTTTATCCAATTGTGGGACCCAGCTCATATTCTGTGTGAGTTTAATACCCAGATAATCAAACTCTGTCACTAATTCTAGTGGGTCACCGCCCACATACAAATGCTTCTTGCATTTAGTCTTTAGACTAGGTGAAAAAAGCATGCATTTGGTTTTGGAACTATTTAGCTCCAACCTCTGCCCCAAACAGAATGCCTGAAAATCATCTAACAGCTGTTGAAGCCCTTGCGGTGTCTTTGATATGAGCAGAGTATCATCCCCAAAAAGGAGAGCAGGGGGCCATTGTTCTCCTATTTTCGGAGCATCACAACCATCCCTGCTCAAAACACTAATAACATTGTTGATGAACAGGGTAAACAGGGTAGGTGCTAATACACACTCCTGCCTTACTCCTTTATCGATGTGGATCACCTCCGTTAGAGCCCCATTTTCGCCCCACCTCACTTGTGCCAGATTATTAGCATGAAGTCTTATTAAAATAAAATTAAATATTGAGAAGGGGGGCTGGCACTCCCATGATTTCTAGAACTTCCCACAATTTCACTCTCTGTACCATATCAAAAGCGGCACCGAAATCCACAAAGGCGACATATAATTTGCCCTTGCGGATAGTCACTTCCCTCCAAAAAATACACATAAAGCGGCGGATTTGGTCTAGGGTACTCACTTGTGCCCGAAAACCAGCCTGCCACTCTGAAATAATATTCCCGTCTCTACTCCAGTCTTGGAGGTGAGTCAATAAGGCTGATAGGCCTATAGTTCATTGGAAGTGCACAGTCCCCCTTCTTAAAAATAGTGACTATCTCTGCCAACTTCCATGAGTAGGGTATTTCCATACCTGAAAGGATACTATTAGAGAGTAAGTTGATATATAGTCCCCAAGTTTTCAGATCTTCTTTGTATAGATCATTGGGTATCCTATCAGGTCCAGGGGCATGTCCAGAAACACAGGAGCTAATTGCTATTTCTGTCTCGCTGAGTGAAAATTGCAGATCGTTAGGCTCAAATTGAGCCCCACTCACAACTAAAGTGTCTCTGTCATTTTCCAACCTATGATTGTCTGTGTACAAGTGGCTGAAGTGTGCAACCCACTCCTCTGGTTGAATACAAAAGTCAAGTGCAGGTTTGTTCCTCCTAGAGACAACAGCTGCACTTTTCCAAAAGTCTCTAGTGTCCCTGTTTACCAGGGCATCATGCAGATCCAACCATATCGAATGTTCCCACGCCCTTTTTCCGTTAATGATTACAGCCCTATGATGTGCTCTAGATTTGGTAATCTGTACCTGTGATTTAGATTTCAAAGCAGCCAGAAGCTCACCTTTCGCCGCTCTACAGGCATTATTGTACCAGGACTCAGTTTTAGGGCAGGTTTTCTTCTTGTTTCTTTGTTTACCCAGGACATCCCTTATTGTCTCCCCTAACTTCTCATGTGTATGTAACATCTTTTCATTTCTCACCGTTGTAGGGAGTGTGAACAGGTGATCAAAGTCGGCCTTAGCAATTCCCTTAATAATGGTTAACACCACAGGAATTTTAGCTACCCATTCTCATTTAATAGATCTCAGATTATTCGTAGGCTGGAGTTCTCCAATATCACAGTGACCCCTGCTCCCAAGGTGTGGTGTTTTCTTGATACTCAGTGACAAGTTGAGGATGTTGTGATCACTGTCTATTCGGTCGATCACTTCCATGTCCATTATAGCAGGCCATAACTCAACTTGGGCTAGGAAGTAGTCTATTCTACTACAATGACCCGGTCTATTGAAAGTGACTTTGCCCTGGCGGTCTGCGGTACACCTGCCATTAGTGGCTCTAAGATCGTACTCAAGAGTTAATGCCAGCAGCTGGCCTGCTTTTGGTGTCCATCTTACTTTGGGCAATTCTAAATGGGGTATTCTCCATTGATTATCCAAGTCAGAGGTTAGATCATGAGGGGCAGCCGCTATTGGCTCGAAAGTTGTATTGAGATCTCCCGCCACCAGTATAAAATCTCTTGCCCCAGGGGTCGAAAGCTGTTGCTTGAGTTGGTAGATAGTGGTTGATTAATTATTTCTACCCTCTACTCTATTATAAACATTTATTAATTTTATGGACAAACCAGAGGGAAACAAAAGTCTAAGGGCTAAAATATCCTTTGAGCTGCAGGGCAAAGTGCTAATGGTACATTGGAACAAAGTCTTAATCCAGATACCCAATCCCCCTGAGGACCTTCCCTTTGTACTCTTAGCCGCTTCAACACAAAAGGATGTGTACCCATTTCTATAAAATGGTGCGAGAGACCAAGTTTCCTGAAATAGGCATATGTCGTAGGTATCTATAAATTCTCCCGACAGGCAAAAGTTTAGCTAATCCTGCTACATTCCATGAGGCTATCCTCACCACGCACTCCAAGGTTAGTTCTGCCTCATGTAAGATAGGGATAACTTTTGGGTTACTGACATTTGACATATTGTTAATTTCTGACATTATTGACCCTTCTTGCCTAAGCAGGCAGTTGCTAGGCTGCCCAGAATCAGACTCCCCGTTCCTGGGAGGTTCCCCTTCTTGTAGGGGAAACGACAGCAAATTCTCGACCCCCATATTTTTGCATACATCCACAATACAAGGTATCCTGTGCTTCAGTCACTGTTGATTTCTACAAGCTGCTCTAGTTTCTACACCAGATCCCCTGTCTGTCGGCGCACACTGAGGTCTCAGAAGATCAATAGGAGTACAAAATTTAAGCTGGACGACAGTATGTGCATTTGAAATTATGCGTGCTTCAACCGCCAAAAGTCCCTCCACTATGTCCTGGCTCACAAAAGAGCCCCGGATTAGATCTTGTGTTCCTTCTAAAGTTGCGAACCTTTCCACATTTAAGATATCGCTCCTAATTATTGAATAACAATGTCTTGTTTCACGAAACCAATAGGTAACTTGTTTATCAGAGACTCTTTGTTTTCCCTTGACCCAACGGGCAGCTTTGGAACATGAGTTAAATATACAGCTGCCTTGTCACCAGCCCCCATCGGCCCTCCGTTAGTTCGTGCCCATTGGCTAGCCAAGGGGGTGCGCGGGACTACTGTCCCCCCCTCCACTGCTCCTTACTTACAGCCCCATGCTCTCCAGGGAGTCTCTCCCATACAACTTCCTTGAAGGCAGCCGTTCATCAATCTTTTCCCTACCATGTGATCTCATGGGTGGGACTGAACACTTGTGTCTAAAGGGGGACAATGCTGGCATAGGGAGTCAGAAAGAGAATTAACCTTGACACTTTTCACACCCACCCCCTCTCCCCTACAATGGCACATATAGTTATTAGTATACCCCTCAGCACAGTTTCCAACAATATCAAGGAGGATTTTAACTTGTTCTTTTAACTCTTTAATGACTTCCATCATACTCCGCAGCATAGTCAGAGTCTCAATGTTAATACAGTCTCTCCCTAGCAGAGCACGATTCTCCGGTTCAGGCTCAGTGTTAGCGAGTACAGAATACCTGTTGCTACATTCTACCATTAGAGACTCGTGAGTTATAGGTGAACTAGCGCAGTGGGCATGATTTGGTGGACCATCATTCCCCTCTTGCGGTAACACATGAGATTTTAGAAGTGGCTTTTCAAACAGTTTATGGATTCGCTTTGGCGGAGAGCTAGAGTGGGCCGTTATATTTGGGTTGGATAGCCCAGGGTTAGAGATAATATCAGTGCATTTTGACAGAAGTGAATCAATTCGGGTGAGAACATCGTCATTAACCCTTCTGGTCAGCGTTTTTTTCCCCTTTGGAGCCCTTAGAGTCCCGTTCACAGCCTAATGCTTACCCATGTTGCAGAGCAGGTTGTATAGTGAGATAGCATTAAGTCACGGTAGCCGGAAGGTATTAATAGATGGATACAAAAAGCACATACAAATGTCCCAGCAAATCCTTGAAGCAGTGAAGCTAAAAAAAAACAACAGTACCTGGTAAAATTAGAAGGATTATTACAGGCAATGTCCCTCGTTTGGAGACCAAAAGAGTAGGCCCAGCCCAGCCTTTTCCGGGCTCTGATGGGCGCAGACGGGCCTGCCCTTGGCCCGGGCTCTGCTCGGGGCGTTCCCGGGCACTCCTGCCCGCGTCCCGCACCGCGGGAGACCCGAGCACTCTTTATGCGCCTCCGGGCGCGGTCAGGGGTCGTTGACGGCGGTTCCGGCTGCAAAGCAGGCTGAGGATTGTAGTCCCCTGGATGGCGGCAGCGTGGGCTGTATTTGGCATGATGACGGGCTCCCACACCGCAGGAGCCCCGAGCACTCTTTATGCGCCTCAGGGCACGGTCAGGGGTCGTTGGCGGCGGTTCTGGCTGCAAGGCAGGCTGGGGATTGTAGTCCCCTGGAAGGTGGCAGCGTGGGCTGTATTTGGCGTGATGACGGGCTTCCGCACCGCGGGATCCCCGAGCACTCTTTAAGTGCCTAAGGGCGCGGTCAGGGGTTGTTGGCAGCGGTTCTGGCCGCAAGGCAGGCTGGGAATTGTAGTCCCCTGGATGGTGGCAGCGTGGGCTGTATTTGGCGCGATGACAGTTATCAAAGAGCCAACATTGGTGTGATGGGTTATTTTGATGCTAACATTGAGTTTTGTAAGTGACACACGAAAGGGAAAATATATGTTGCAAGTGATGGTCCACCTATTTTGGGTTCGGCTCATCAGTATGACTTACATATAGCGGTGAATCCAAGAGTGTCAGAGCAGGTCATGGTTTTGGATGAGGGTGATGTGAGTGATGTACTGGTACAGTTTGCACCCGTTTTCAATAACAAGTTTGGGGTGGCCAGAGATTATACCCACAAAATAATCTTAAAGAAAGATGCCATTCCAGTGAGACATAGCGCTAGGAAACTACCAATTGCCATGAGGGAAGAAGTTAAAAAGATCATGACCAAATGGTTAGTGATGGGGTCATCGAACCTGTGGAGGCAACACAATGATTATCCCCTGTTGTGATCACAAAAGAAGCTGATGGGTCATTGAGATTTTGTGTTGACCTCCGCAGCTGAAACCAGAATGTGGTCATGGATCGGTTTCCCCTTCTCAACATCACAGAGCTAGTTTTCTTACTGGCCGGGGGATAATATTTTTCTAAATTAGATCTCAAGAGTGCCTATCATCAGGTAATGCTACATCCGGACTCGAAACATCTTACTGCGTTTGTCACAGTCAATGGAGTATTTCAATTCAATAGGTTGCCCTGCGGTTTGTCCTCCGTGGCTCGCGTGTTTCAAAGGCTCATTTCGAAAGTGTTGGCTGGGATCAAAAATGTAATATTTTTTCAGGATGACATTCTGATTAGATAGCATAGATACTCACAATGACACATTACGTGAAGTACTCAGTAAATTGCTAGAGGTTGGCCTCACTTTGCGGAAAGAGAAGTGCAAGTTCCTGGTGAGTGAGGTGGAGTACTTAGGGTACCGCATTTCTAATGAGGGAGTGAGCCCGAAAATTAATTTAGTGAGTGCCATTGTCAATGCAGAAACACCCGGTGACAAGGATATGTTGCGCTCATTTATGAGTATGGTAGATACTATGCCAAGTTTGTGAGAGACTTTGCCAGTAAATCCAAACCGTTGAGGGAATTACTCAGGAAAGGAAGGAAGTTTGAGTGGGGAACTGCTCAGCAGAGAGCTTACTCTACTATTAAAGAAGAGATCTCCAATGCCAAGATACTAGCCCCATTTCAGTGCAACCTCAAGACGGTGCTTACGGTAGATGCCAGTGCAGTCGGATTGGGTGCTGTTCTTTCGCAGTTACGTGGAGGGGTGGAAAGAACGGTAGCCTTTGCGTCCCGTTCATTGAGGAATACTGGAAGGAATTATTCGGTCATTGATCGGGAGGCTTTGGCGGCAGTTTGGGCGACTACCCATTTCCGCACTTATATATGGGGTTCTAAAGTGATTCTCAGGACCGATCATAAACCCTTATTAAAGGTTCTAGCACCAAATGATTTTAAGAACTGTTCAGGCCGTTTGGCCAGGTTAGCCGTGAGATTACAGGAATGTGATTTCACAGTGGAATTTTTGCCAGGTTGGAAGAATAGAGTAGCCGATTGTCTGTCAAGATTGCCTGACAAAATGTGTGAGGGAGGCGATTTAGATACTGAGGAAGTTGTGGCAGGAGTGGACGAGGTCTTGGTGGATCTGCACAGTGCGGTTTGCAAGAAGGAATGGATGGAATCCTTGGACAAGGACCAGGAACTGAAAGCAGTAACAAGGATGATTAAGGAAGGGGTTAAAAGAGAGAGCACATACTCTGACGCAATCAGACCTTATTCCAAAGTGGTGGAGGAATTATCTGTGAATATGGATCATCTCATCTTCAGGGGTGAGAGATATGTTCCTCCTGGGGCACTAAGGTCTAAGTTAGTTTGTTTGGCACACGAAGGTCACATGGGACAAACATTCACCCTTAAAAGGTTGAAACAGAATTTTTGGTCGCCCAAAATGGATTTTGACATTAAGAGGTGGGTCGAGAGCTGTGTAGAAAGCAAAAATTCTGAGAAGAGGTTGAGAGTGGGAGGTTGTGCTAAAGACACTCAGCTGCATATGTCTGAGGCTGATTCTGTAGGGGAGAAAGTCAGTTTGGACTTTATTGGTCTGTTCACATTTTTGCCAGAACAAGAACGTTTTGCTGCTGTGTTGGTGGATGCAAGATCACGGTGGTTTGAGGTGGCATTTTTGAGGAACATAGGTACAAAAACTACCATTGCCTTATTGGAAGATATCTTTAGGAGGGAAGGAGTGCCTGTGAAACTCATCACTGACAATGGTACGCAACTCACCTCAGGTGAAAAGAAAACATATTTGGCACATGTTGGGGTGCAACACGTGTGTACGTCTCTGTATAACCCTCAGAGCAATGGTCAAGTGAAAAGAATTAACAGATGGTGAAGGGTACCATGGAGTTGGCTGGCAAAGCATGGCAGAGTGTGCAGAGTGCAATAAAAGATATGTTGTGGGCATACCGCACTACACGCAATGCGGCAACGGGAAAGACGCCTTTTAAGATGATGAGGGGCAGAAAACCTGGCACAAAACTGTTTCCTTCCTGGATGTGGAGGAGTGGTGATAAGTCAGTAACCAAAGCAGGCCCCGACTTCTCCAAGGATGATGTGATTCGGGTGGGGGACTGGGTCTAAGTCAAGCCAGGTGGTGTGAGGTCCGGTTTGTTAAAATTTCGTGGTCCATACAAAGACAAGCAGGTGGTCCTCAATTGGGTAAAGTTAGAAAATGAGCAAGTCTGGAACATGAGAAGAGTGGCTTTATTTCAAAGGGGTGCAGATGTTAATTTATCAGTGCAGGCAGGGTTGGAAGCAGGCTCGTGTTTGCCAGACTTGAATGAAGAAGAGTCCCAGGTGACTTCAGCACGGGATAATGCGAGTGAGAATGTTGAGGAGGTGTCTCTAGCAAAGTCGGTGATGCACAATACAGAGGGTGTTGATGGTCAAAGGGAAAGTCGGTCGGGTGGAAGAGGAAAAAGATGTGGTAGGCCTCCCAGATGGCTTTATGATTATGTATGTGGCTGATTAGCCACCTGGGGAAGATGTTGGTGTGTTCCCTTGTTGGGCCTTTGGGTGGTGGGTGGTGTCTCATGTGTGGGGTCCCTCTTGTGTTCCTGTCTGTTCCTTTTGCTCTCTTTGTTACCCCCACTGGTAGTTGCAGGTGGGCTTATATATATATATATATATATATATATATATATTGTGATAAAAGAAGGGGGATGTGTTATGATGTGACTTAGTCTCTCTTCACTCTTCACCTGGTGTGTCTAGTTTTAGTGGAATGTGGGGATAGTGACATAGAGGGGTTCCAGGTCGGTTGTGACGAGTGGAGACTGTTGGTGTCTGGCTGTTCAGGCACAGGGTTTCTTTGCTCCATTAAACTTGAAGAACCCAAGACTTGGAGTACGTGTCGTTCTTGGACAGGAGAGTCTACAACAGGAAACCTAGCAAAACTATACATTTTTTAAAACTAGACACTTAGGAGAATCCAGGATGGTCTCACTTGTGTTGCTCTCTCCTTGTTTTTGTACCCCGAATCCCTTGCAAACCTCAAAATGTCTCTAAATAACACATTTTCCTCACAGTTCTGTGGTTCACTGACATATTATCGACACTACAAATGTCGACCTACAAAATTATCGTCACACTAATATTGATCGCAAATATTTCACCAACCTATTTAATAAAAAAATAAAAAAAATATCAATGACAAAATATCGTCACAAAAACCATCAAAATACCTAATATCGAACACACAAATATCGGAAACAAAAATATCATAAACATTAAATAAACATAGAACATAACAAAATATTGAAACTAATAATATCAATACATAAATATCATATAAACACAAAAAATAAGCCTTACAACATAATAAAATTAACAAATATAATAATAATACCAATATAAAAATTATCCCACATACAAACAACATAGGGGCCCATTACGATGGCGGGCGGAAGCACAACCGCCGTGCTGGCGGATGCAGAAACCACCAGTTACCGCCGGCACGCAGCAGTCCACACGCCCGCCCAATTACGATGCGAAAAGCAGGCCAAACACCGCCGGCAAGCCAGCAACACCGTCCGCCATCAAAGTGCGCCCGCACACGTAGCGGCGCAGCACAACTGACACACACCGTCCGACGAAACACGTCCCGCCCGGCGCATAAATTACGATGCCGCAAACAAACGGCTCCCACGGCAAAGAGACACCGCACGTGAAGAGAGGCGGAAACACGGACGCAGAGCACGGACAACGAAGAAGCGGCACCCGGGCATGAATCCAGCACTGCAGGCCCTTCCCATGCTTCTGCTGATGCACCACCAAGGACGCAACGTACCGCGGAGACGCAGGTAGGCACACACACAACAAGTGCACGCAAACAGCGCACACAGTGCAAGGGCGGAAAAAGCGGACAACCCCCACCAGCGCGTGTACACTACACATCCACCATCGCATCCACATATGACACACAGGCCAAATCGTAACATCGCAGAACACATGTGTACACACCACCTGGGACTAGGAACCAACCACCCCGTCACGGCCCCAAAGCGCCGATGACGCCGCCACACATGCGCACAACGCAGAGGCCAACCGCAGCGCCATGCATGCGTCGCACACAGACACAGGGACACAACCAAGCAGCACACACATCAGCCCCACCCCGAACGCACATGACACGTGACAGGCCGGCCACAGACATGTCCCCAACGCCCAATTCACGGACAACACCCAACGCCACACAACCGACGCACACATGTCAGTGAAGACACGCAACAGCAGGACACACCCCAGTGTAACAAACATGGCGTAGCATACAGCGGCGGCAACACCAACTAGGAGAAGCAGGGCCCCTTCGGGAAGAGGAACGCCAGTACCACACTGAAAAACCCATACCACCCTGCACATATGAACAAGACACATGAAACGGAACACCAAAGAGCCCGGGGACCGACAACAGGTGGCCCAAGAATTACATCCACACACAAGGCCCAACGCAGAGCGAGAAGGCAGCCTGCCGCCCACACAAGGGAGAGCAGACAGCACTGAATGACCTTCCATTCCAACACCGAAACCACAGCCCTACGACAGAAGCCGGTGAATACAGCCATTGTCCAAGAATAGACCAACACAGGCATGCCGAGGAGACCGACCACAGGGCAGATAGCGCATATCACAGAAGCACACAACGGACGGGGAAGAAAGAAGAAAACACTCCCCCATGTCGGCCACATGCAAGTTAATTGGAAGGAGTCACACAGCACTGACCTTGAACTGTCTGAGAAGCATGTGGGAAGAGGGCCCGTGTCCTCCAAACAAGCCAACAGAACACAAGTCCTGTCTCCCCACGACTACACAGAGCTCACAGCAACCCCGGAGCGTGCACATTGCAGACTGCACACACAGCCGGAGCACGCCACCTCTACGAACCGCTGCGAAATGGCAACCGCAACACACCTACCCAACTACGCCGAACAGCTCAAGCTGTACCAAACCAACACGATACATACATTGGGATGCGATCTCCTGTCCCTGCTGAACGTAAGTTACCGACTGACTTACCGCATCACATTGTTCAGCTGCGTCATGCCCGTCTTCTACTGTCGGAGGTGTCCCTACCAGCATCCCGTCGAGATATGCCTCTCCAACCCGGCATGTCTGAAGGCGGACCTGCTACCACTACTCCTCCCTCTGGACGCACACGACAGGGCCTGCTCTGCCTATGGGGGCATGGCGTATGTGGCCAACATCGCACGCGCACTGAAATGGAACCACTATGCCTCCACACGACGGATCATCGAGAACAGCTACATCGAATGTCACCCAGCATGCCCCATCATGGTCCTCCAAGGGACAACCTACGAACAACACCTTGACAGCCACCATCCGCTTCATTGGCTGGCAAACATGTACACCACCAATGACATGGAAGCCCTGCTGGGCGGCATCGCATACCTGACAACCTGTAAATACGTCGGACCACAACGCAGGTTCCCCGAGTGACCTATGAAGTCCAACCCCGCACCCATGCTCAGCTTCCGCACGGACTGGCCAGTCACCACCACAACAGCCATACCAAACGACCGGCAACTGTAACCACACCATCAACGACATCGCCATGACATCGGATATGACCGGGACATGCACACTGTTCCCCATCACATCCAGGAACACCGCATGCATCGTGGGAGGCAGTGGCATGGGCTCTGTGCATCGCACCCACATGGACGGAACTGCACGAACAACCAGGACACGACATGGATCCAGCGCCCATGGACACACACACCGCTCAGTGGACATGAATAGGTCGCCTGGAGTCTGTGGGTGCTGCACCCTCCCACCCCCGCCCCGGGAATCCCATACCAGGACCTTTGCATGGACGACAAGTGCATACAACAACAACACGACCCCAGTGACTGACATGTCCAGTAACCACCACAGTGCAACAACAAGTGGCACGCCGCTGCATGCTACGCAAGCACATGCCCTGATGTCATCTCACATGCACGCGTGCATGAGGAACAACCGCAGCAAACCTGTCACATGGAACTGAGATGGACTGTGCCCATGATGCCGAGCGGTCTGGTAGGCTACATGTATACCGTCTGTGTCAAAGTCCGCAGCTCCGCAGCTATACGTAAATGTACATTAGCACAGCCTTGGCCAAGCAGATGTAACCCCACACCCTATCCCATTTGTTATCATGCTCAGTATATCCTCAACATGTATTCCGCTGCCAGTAGTGTCCACTATACTGCATCACAGAGGACAGAAGACTCAATATAATGTTTGAAACCAGAACTGTCTCCGCTGACTCATTTCACAAGTACGAATGAGAGAGGATGAGAGTATGTGAAGTACACGGCAGTCGTGACATGACCATGTAGTCCACTGGTATTGGATGTCAACGCAAATGAGTAGCACTACTGTGGAAGACACACATGTGTCGTGTGAAGTCGTATGGACGCAGTGCTCAGGTGGGTGGGTGCGACGGGTAGATGCGCACATGCCAAGTTGGAGCACGCCGTGTTGGGAGGGGTCATGTACAGTACACCACCGCTTCCCTGGGCATTGTGAGAGGACACCTGTCGGGGGGAGTGAACACGTGTGTGCACAGCAGCCGGGCACACGTACAAAGCGGTACCAGGCGCACCTCAGCCCACCCTCTGTGGACAAGCTGGATCCTGTTGTGCGCCCGCCATGCCCCTTGACAAGGCACACACAGCCCCAGTCGACCAGGTGTAACCCCAACATAGTCAATCCGCACAGGCGATACAGGGCACGGGATGGCAGTGGAGCATGGTGTGTGAGAGGTCTCCTCGCGCTCCTCCTGGTCATATCACGCAGGCAATAGAACCTCAACGTCTAGCATGGCACAAGTCAAATGGAAGTGTAGGGGGACGCACCACAGCACGAGCAGCACTGACGTCACGGGAGGTGGCTCGCACCATCCCATCCATTGCCCATCATACCAACCACGCCACATGCCATTGCGACTAAGTGCAAGCGCGTGCGCCACCACCCCCGAGCCCTCCCCAGAGAGGCCAAAGAGTGAATGTGTGGGCCAACAGCCACAGACGGACGCGGCCTGGCCGCAAGGGCAGCCACAGCCACTGGGTGTCGCAGGTGGCGGATCCGGAAGGCGAAGACTGTGATGCATAGTCCATGCAGGCCGGGTCTCCATTTGGGGCACCACGCAGGTGGACGGCGTCCCGCCACACATCATACCCTGAGACAGCCCACTCGTGCAACTGGACCCACACATACACTCCTTGCCCTCTCTGGTGCGAGCTTGGGGCTGCCTGTGCAAGCGCTAGCCTCGCAGGTGAGCATGCATATTGGGGGGCGAGGGGAGGACATGAGGGCTGTGGCTCATGTGCTTGCTCAGTCATGTCAGTGATGTGTATGCGAAATTGCTATGTGCCGTGTTGCTTTGACATGTGTCCTCTGCCATTTAACCCAGGCGGAGACCGAACATTGACCGCCCATACCAATTGCTGGCGGACATGGACGATACAGAGGTAATCAGGAAGTTTCGGCTGGACAGGCCAACTCTGCATCGACTGTGTGCCATGTTAGAGCCCCATCTCCGTCCCCGCAGGGTGTATCCGACTGCTGTCACCCCCACGGCTAAGGTGATGGCCGCCATGCATTTCTTCGCCACTGGGTCATTCCAGCACACAGTGGGCAGTGGAGGAGGGATGTCCC
Source organism: Calotriton arnoldi (assembly GCA_963921515.1). Lineage (NCBI taxonomy): Eukaryota > Metazoa > Chordata > Amphibia > Caudata > Salamandridae > Calotriton > Calotriton arnoldi. Next base: position 853,297 of record CAWUFW010001945.1, on the reverse strand, counting down.
AGCCCATGTTCAGCAAGGTGCTGAGGGATGTACTGGCAGCCATGATGCTGTACCGGAACAGGTACATCAGATTCCCCAGGGCTCGTGAATTGGCGGCAGTGAAGGGTGCATTCTATGCCCTTGGCAGAATCCCACACGTCGTGGGAGCCATTGACTGCACTCATGTTGGCCTTGTTCCACCACAGGCCACTGAGCACCTGTACCGCAACAGGAAGCACACGCACTCCCTGAATGTGCAAGTGGTGTGCCTTGCGGACATGGTGATCACCCACGTGTGTGCCAAGTTTCCAGGCTCGGCCCATGACGCACACATAATGCGCAACAGCATCTTGCCACGACTGATGGCCAATCTGCAACAGGATCGTGGCTGTATAGTCGGTGAGTATGTGGAGTGGTGTAGCGTGCTGGTTGTGCGATGCTGTCCCCTGTCCAGTTGGAATAGCAACGGTTCTCTGTGTCCCTCACACCCAGGTGACTCTGCGTATCCGAATGGGGCATGGCTGCTCAGTCCATTGAGGAATCCTCGCACCCCAGCAGACGATCGATACAATGAGGCACATGGGAGGACCAGACGTGTGGTCGAGCGTACCTTTGGCCTCCTCAAGTCCAGGTTCAGGTGCCTGGACCGCACCGAGGGTGCACTGGCGTACTCCCCACAGAAGGTGTGCCAGATAGTGGTGGCGTGCTGCATGCTGCACAATCTGGCCATTCGGAAGCAGATCCCCCTCATTGTGGATGACGGAGATCAACCAGGGCCCCAGCCACGCAGACCAGGACAGCTCGAGTGAGGTGGACAGCGGAGAGGAGGAAGCTGGGAATGTGCGCCAGCAGCTCATCGCCCGCTACTTCACTTGACGGTGAGTGTCCATGTACGACGGATGATGTGTCTGTATCTGTGCAGGTGTGTGTGAGCTGTGTCAGGGTGGCCGTATGTTCACTGCGTGCAGTGTGTCAACGCTCCATGGCCAGGGTAGTATGCCACTGTTGGTGACTGTGGCATTGTGCCCTATTGCTCTGTGCGATGTGTGTACATTGCTTGTAGTTGTTGACATGTACTGTGTGATGGGTGTGTGACACACTCATTGAATGTGCTCCTGTTCTGTCTCCCACCCCTAGGTCCCTACAGGCCCTCCGGATTCCATTGCCATGCCACGCATCAGGTGCCTTTCCGCCCAAGGTGGCCGTTGTATTCCGTACAAATAAAACACAGGGCACAAACAGCAGTTAGTGAAAAAGGTGCATTTATTACAAACTGTGACATGTGATTGTGTGTAAGGTGATGACAAAAGTGGTGCGTGCAGTGACAATGAGCTGTCGGTCATGGCTGCGTGATGATCAGGGTGTACCCACTGGTTCTATGTCCATAGTCCAACACACACATGCCATCCAGATGGCTGTGTGGAGTGGGATCGTAGAGCAAGTAAATGCAGTGGCTGGTCAAGGAAGGCTGGCGGAAGGCTGGCTGGCTGCCTCACTTGCGACTGGAGCGTGCGAAGTCCTCCCGGGAGATCTGTTTCCTCTTCGGACGGCCCCTTCCACGTTTGGGAGGGGGTGTGTGGTGGCGACCTGCTGGTGGTGGGTGAGGTGTGCTCACTGGCTGTGGACGCAGGGGAAGTGGACACTGCTGCCCGAGCCTGCGCCCTAGCAGGTGGTGGCGGAGGTGGTGTTGCTGGCCTTGCCTGTGACCCCACCGCCACCACCAGCTGGCCCATGAGGTCCACGAGTTGGTCCATACGGGACACGAATTGGCCCATATGGGCGTCCATGGACCTCAGCACCCCCAGCACCTCCCGCGTGTCAGTAGCAGACCTGGCCCATTGTCCTTGGGCCTCTTCATAGGCCCCAAGGACTCTGGCCATTTGAGGCAGGGCATGGCTCCCAGGGGAGGCTGGCGTTTCCCTGACCCTGCTCCTCCTACCAGTCCTGCTGCCACCGGCCTGCCCACTAGCCACATTGCACACCACGGTCCTCGCTGTGGCTCCCAGGGTGGATCCAGTCGGCCGGGCCACCACCTGCGCTGGGGCTGGTGCCAGCGAAGTCGTGGTGGTGGTGGAGGCGGTGGTGGTCGGTGCGGCGATGGTGGCGGTTGCGGCAGTGGTAGTGGCCGCAATGACCATGGGTGTGGCCGCAACGACAGTGGCAGCAGGGGACTGGGACTGTTCAGCATCCCTGGATGATGGGTTGGTGGGTAGGAGGGGTCCTGGGGAGCGGCTGGGCCCTGCCACGCCAGATGGGCCAGCTTGGTGGTCCGTGTCCGAAGAGGAGGACAGATCCTCCAGATCCGTGTGTCCTCGTTGGGGGCTTGTAGGCTGGCTGTGCTGGCTGCTGTCTCCATCCCCAGCATCCAGCAGTTCGTCACCTGTGGAGAGAATGAGATTTGTTATTGTGTTGCACCTGGCGAAGTATGTATTAGTCGTCTGACATTGGCAGTTCGTGCAATCTCGTACATGGGTTTCCCGGAGGCGAGTGTGTGGCTGTGGCATCTGTAGTTGTGTGTGCTAGGCAATGGGACTGTGTGCTGTGCACATGTGGCATGGGACGGATTGGCCATGCCGATGGGTGTGTTGCTGTGCCCCTACTCATTGTGACTCTGGTGTATGCGGGCTCCTGGCCCATCCTGGGTCTGGTTTGTACTTTGCTTTTGGAGTTCATATGGAACGCTTAGGAACGCATATGGCAACATGGGGGCCATGCCCCAGATTCGCATTTGGGAGGGGATATGCTTTTGGGGTTCACATGGAACGCTTAGGAACGCATATGGCAACATGGGGGCCATGCCCCAGATTCGCATTTGGGAGGGGATATGCTTTTGGGGTTCACATGGAACAGCTTAGGAACGCATATGGCAACATGGGGGCCATGCCCCAGATTCGCATTTGGGAGGGGATATGCTTTTGGGGTACATGCTGTGAGCCATGGGTGCCGAACGTGACATGTGTTGTGGCAGCATGACAGTGCATGGTCTGAGGTGTGTGCATGCCTGACATGCCCTGCATATTTGCTGTCTGTTGTGGTTACTGGACATGGCATTGGACGCATCGTTATGAGTGAGTGATAGTTGTGTGCCAGCCAACGTATTGCAGTTGTCCCATCTCCTTGGTGTGCGTGCTGCCCTGTGCCATGTGCATCACTGCAGTGCTCGGGGGGGTGTGGCCCATGTTGTGTGTTGTTGCTCACAGTGTGTCGTGCGCTTAATTGACTTCTGGCACATGGTTGGTCATGGGCATGTGTCTTAGCGTGACTGCTGTATGTGTGGCAGCTGTGCGGATGACATGCCTTTCATGAGACTGGGGCTGACGGATGGGATGGATGGTATGTTGTATGTGCATGGTGTGTCTGTGAGTTTGATGGGTTCAGTGGTGTTCGTGTGCATTTCTGTTGTTCCGCTCTGTTGCGTCTAGTGTTGTTTGTCTTACATAGGCGTAGTTGTGGGGTGTGGGGTTGACAGGCAGTGGGGGCTACATGGACAGGACTTCAATGGTGTTTCGGTTGTGTGTGATGAGTTGCACAGTGGCTGACGTGTGGGACTATATTCAGTGTGGCTTGTGCATGCAGACGTGGCTCCTTGGGTGTTGCTATGTCTGTGATGGGTCATGTGGGGTGTGAGTCTGTTGTTCATGTCCGTGTGCACATTGTTCACTTGTTCGTGACGGTGGGCGGTGCTGCGTGTTCGTCTGCTACGTGACATGTCCCATGTGTTGGTGGTGTTATGCTCCTCATGCCTCCAGTAATCCAGCCCTGTCCAGTTTCCCACCTGCAAGTTGTTCGTGCGTGCACTGTACTGGATGCCACATGGCTCTAAGCGGGGGTGCTCCATGTTGCAGGTCTGTGGGGGTGGGGGGTGTAGTGGGTCGTGGGGGTGGCTGTACACCCACTGACACCGATTGCTGTGGACCGTGATGTCTGCCTTTCGGCTGTCGTTGTGCACTGCGGTGGCTGACACGTGGCTGTGGGGTGTGGGGGATGCTCCTCCTTGCTGTGCTGTGGGACTGGGGCCTGGTGTGTGTTGTACTTGGGCTGTCCACCGTCCCACCCACTGCACTTTGTGTTCCTGCCACTTACCTGTTACTTGTCGGTTAGTGCAGCTGTGGCGGACACATGGGTGTGGTGGGTGCTCGTTGTGGCGCTTCTGGCATATTTGGGGACCTGTTGGTGGTTACGTGGCTGGCTTAGTGTACACATGTCCCCACGCATCTTACAGTTGTTCGGTTTGGGCTGTGTGTGGTAGTGTCTGTTGCATGTGTGTGTGATGTGTTGTGTATTGTGTGCTGGACATGGGGGTGTTTGTCCCTGGGAGCTGTGGCATGGTAGTTGCGCATGTGAGTACATAGCGGTGTGCTGGTATACATTAGTTTGTACTTACCAGCCTCCACTCCCCCTGCTAATCCGGCGAGGATCTCCGGATGTATTACGACTCGCACCTTCTCCTCCCACGCTTTGAAGGTCTTAAAGAGCGCGGGATTCCCTCCGCCAGTGACGGCAGCCAGCTCTCTGTTTTTGCCCTCCTTCTTCTTGACCAGGCTCTTTACGTCATTCCAACGTTTGTTTATCTCGACTCTGTTTCTGGGCAGGGTCCCGACTGCATTGACCTGGTCTACGATCCGGTTCCACATTCTGTTTCTGGTGGCTAGTGGTGTGTGCTGGACCATGTTCCCATAGATTTGTGGGTACACCTTGATGATCTCGTCGACCATGACCGTCAGCTCCATGGGCGTGAACTTGGGCATCCTTTGTGGTGCCATGGTGTTTGTGGTGCTGGTGCGGTGTGTGTTGTGTAATGTGCAGGGGGTTTGTGGTGCAGTTGTTTGGTGGTGGTGGTGGTGGTGGTAGTGATGTGTGCGTTTCTGTGGTGTGCTGCTGTCCTTGCTGTGTCACTGTGTCCTCTCCTCTCCTCTCTGGTTTGCAATGTAGCAAGGGGTCGTGGTCTGTGGGAGTGCTGCTTTTGTACTCACCTATGTGGGTGTGTCCTCATGGTCTGTTGTTTTCAGGTGTGTTGTGTCTGGGGTTCTGGCCTTTGTATTTTTTGTTTGTCCGGGGGGTGTTTTCGGGATGTGTACTGTGCTTGTGTATTTGTGCGTGCCTTGCTGTGTGGACTTGTTGGCCATGTTGTGTGCTATTGGTTTTGTGTGCGGATGGTTTCTGTGCAGGTACGTTGGCGCCATGGCTTCTGCCGTGTCGATTCTCATCGGCGTTGTTTGCGCTGGCGGGCGGTATATTTGTTGTTTTTCCGCGCTCATGGCGGTGCGATCGTAATTTCACGTGCGGTGTGTCGGCCGTGAGGGCGGGCGGTTTTGTGTTGTCGTGCGTGTTTCCGTCCGTGGCGGGCGGTTTGACTCCGACTCGGACGATGGCGGGCGGTATTTTGTGTGATTTTTCCGCCGATGGCGGTTTTCGGTTTGTGTACTCATAATGGCGTGGTCGGTGTTCAGGCGGTGTGTGCGGGCGGATTTTTGCCGCTTCCATGCCTGGCGGATTTATTTACGCCGGGTATCGTAATGGGCCCCATAGTTAGCTCGTATGTCTACTTGTATGAAACACCACTCCACACTTTTTAAAATTACTTTCATCACCCGAAAATAAATATCATACATAAAAACCAGTGAAAAAATATATATTTTATACATGAAATAAATTAATTTCTAAATAAAATGAATACTTATATTTTACTAGCTTAAAGTTTATAACCAAATACACCTGCAAGTAAAAATAATTAATGTTTTCCAAATAAGGACATAACTGTCAAAAGAATTAAAACAGATGCTTTAAAAACCAATGAAGTAAAACTCAAAACAACAGCAACCAGTAAACATCTACCAAAAATTGAATAAACACTAAAACAGACAGAAAAAATTACATACAATCTACCACTACAACTACAAATCCTTGAGAAAGTTGAATCTCTGCCGGATTTCTGCCAGAACACCAGACCTTTAAATATACACTTTAAAAATCAACTTTTCAAAGTAAGTATACTATCTAGTTTATTCCAAAACTAACTAAATTACAATTAAATACAATACCAGATAAATAAAATAATTAATATTTTGTTTCTATACATTTCCTCTCCTCTCCAGATTTTCCCTACTAAAATCAAACTAACTACAAACAAAATCAATGAAAATCCACTAAATAATGTAAGTATACTTTAAATAAAAACAAATCCACTATTTTAAAATCGAAACCAATTCCACCTTACGCCCCATCCCCACTCTAAATAAAATATGACTATTGAACAAAATAAGTAATCTTTTTTTCTTTCAACTGGAAAAACCCAACCACTGAATCCAAAGAAGAACAGAATATTTATCAAAACCCAAAAATATCAAACAAATCCAAATATATACATTAAAAAATGTCAAGTTTTTAAGTATAAAAATCGTAAACAACATATATTTAACATTTTCTACATATAAATTTATTTACAGTACAACTAAGAAAATGACAGAAGGTGCAAAAAGGAAACTTTTGCTGTACTATATGGGGTATACATATAGCAAGAAAATTAAACTGCTAACCATATCATTGGAAATGCACCAAACACTATTTCAATGCATGTTATGGGAGGGCAACCACAAGGGAAACAACTGTAATAAATGTTATAGAGCATAACCCCCCCTCAACGTAACAGAAATAGAAGTCAGAGATGTTTTAGAAAATATTGAGGAAGCTAGTACCAGATCCCAGAAACCAACAAGTGAAATGCTAAAAGACATTCTAACCCATGTTCCTCAGCATGTAACTGCACAGTTATCTGCCATCCCAACTTAAAATAGACTAATTAGCAGAACCAAAAAAGCTACAACTCACACCCCTCCTGCCCCCAAAACATTCAGTAAAGTACAAATACCACCCGAACTAGCAATCACTCACAAAGAATAACAATTCCTTCTTTATGACAATAAATGTCATGAAAATAGAATTATTGTCTTTGCAACACCCACAAACCTATTAAAACTACAGCAATGTGAAACATGGATGATGGATGCGACATTTAAAATATGCCCCAAACCATTTTACTAATTATATATAATCCATGACAATACCACAACAGTAACATCCCTTTCATTGATGCACTTTTACCTAACAAACAAACAGCTACCTATGCAGACCTCCTTAAAAAAATTAAACAAGAAACTAATGACTACTACCCCCAGAAAATCATCATTGACTTCAAACAATCAATGATGCAAGCCATCCTCAAAATTTTCCCCCACACATTCATACAAAGGTGTTACTACCATTTTAACCAGAGCATATGGAGACACCTTCGCAACTCTACTCTAAGGACCGCCCGCCCTATAATGATTCTTTCAGTCATTGGTGGGCATTTCCTTTGCCGCTCCCACGGCGGTGACTCGAAAGTCCATGCCGTGCTGGAACTTCTGTGTGTGCACACAGGGGGGCACAGGTTGTGCCCCCCTCTGTGTATCCACATGGCATGTGGCTTTTCTTTCCTCACCGCCACTGGAAAGACCTCCATGAAAGCAGAGGCGGTGCTAAAAGTCATAGTATGCTTGGCGAGATGGCAGTGGTCCCATCAAGCATATTGATGCCTCTTGACCGCTGCACAACTGCAAGGGAACGGCGGTTCCCTGGGGGAGTCGGCGGTCCCAGGGCGGCACGACCACTAGGTTCATAATGTGGCAGGACCATGATGGAGCAGGGTAAATGTAAAAATGTTAACCTCCTAATTTTTTCGTACAATATTAATAAACATGTTTGTTTAAGTAAATAACCAACAATGTATGTAAAGGGTTAATGGTAACACGCAATTCAGTGTGCAAATTAATTGACTTAGAATTGTTTACGTTTCTAACATAGCATAATATTTGCGTACTAAAATAATAATAAATGCATGATTTGTGCTTTAAAATAAAACGTGTGGTTGCAAAATAAAGCGATGGTAAGTAAGGGACAGCTTATATGTTGCTTCTGCTAGGTAATACCTAATTGGGGTACGTAGAAAGACGGGAGGGAAACGAAAGGGTTTATATTTCTTTGTTTAAATAACATTTTGTTTATCTTTGAAAATAGTGCGCTTAGGCCTGCCGAGCAGCAATATAAAATGGCCGCGAGTTACTAGAGTGCGCATGAGCAGATGAGACCATGTGATAGAGGAGAGAGGCTGTGGAAAAGGGATGATCACGTGCTGATGCCGAGAGGCTAAGATGAAAGTATGGTCAAGGCTGCTGTGACCCTTCTGAGCAGATGTGTGCCAAGATGATCAGCAAGAAGCGTGAGAAGCCTGGTTGAATCAATAGACGGAACTGTATTATACAAAATGTAGCAGAAAAAGATACAATTTGGACTGATCGAAACGGATGAGCAAGTGCATGAACTGTGGGAAACGATGCTTGCATGGACATTCCACACGGAACTGGTTAAGACCAGGAAGTTTGATTAAAATGTATATGGACCTGAGTTTTTGACCAATGAGAATGAATCGCGCCATGTAAGAAGAAACATTTTATGCTGTAAGCTAGAATTAGGGTATAAGAAGACCTACTCTTGGTGGGAGGGGTTAGAATGCTGGAGTAGAACGCTGCGGGATGCTGCGGGAGATGCTGAAGAAGTAGATGCTGTAGATGGGAGAGTTTGCGGTTGCTGATGCTGACGAGCTGATGCTGCTGCTGTTATTTTCCTTTTCCAGTTGAGTATAAAGATGCTGCTTTAGGAGAACTTTTATTTGATAGATTTTTATTAGAATTATTAGGATTTCCCAGAGAGATAGATAGGTTGATCTATAGAGTTCTTAGAATAATAACTTCGTTTTTCCGTCTAATAAAAGTGCCATGCAATTTCAAACTATTCTTATATTGATGATAAATGCAATGATCTGAATAATAAGATTAATCTAAATTTCATGCATTCAAAACTTTATATAAACTTTATTATTCTTTAAACAAATGACTCAGTGATTTTCTTTAGCATAATGATTAATAATGAAATGGTAAAAGAGTTCATTGTGATTGAGCTGGTCTTAATCACCATCAACTGATTCCTACTAGTTGGTCCATCAACCAATGAGCGGAATACCTTAAAAGCAAATGAGAAATACTATGTCATTATAAAAGAGGTATCCCGTCTCCTTCCAGCGAATCGGTTTTCTCCTAGGTTTCATGACGGAGGAAATCCAGGGAACAAATGAGTAAGTGAATGTATATGCGGTGTTATGGGCCCCACCGTCATATGGATATAGTGTGTGTGTTAGAGAAATAATTGCACCTGGATGACCAAAGCATAATAGGAGAAATTATTTTTATTGTTAGCGCTGGATCAGATTTCTTGGTAGCAGAGTTATGGTTACTATAGATTAGTTTGGTGATTATTGATTTATGATTATAGATTATTGATAAGTTTATGTCTAACACTTTATGTTGAGTCGCATTATGTTATATGTAAGTTTTCACGCTTCCGGGAAGTAGGAAGTGGAACACGTGTGGCAAGAGAAGTCGCATGGAATTTTACACTGTCTGAGTTCATTTTTGGTAATAACACAGGTTGTGTTATATTAGGGACATTTTGCGTATAAAAGGTGTGTAAGTGAAATAGTGATCGGTTTTCTTGTGAAACTCTGGCCTTAATTCTCAGGAGCAGTATAGTCTCCACATGTGTTTTATCCCCAGAGAAACGGGTTTATTGATTGCTTGAAAGAAGGGTAAGGTAGAGGGAAGTGCTACTTTATCGACGAAACTGAAAGTTCTGTGGTAGGGTAGAGGTAAGCGCTGCCTACTGGAAAATACAGAATTCTTGTGTGAATGGTCAAAGCTATCTTTTCGGTTTAGCGAATCAGACAATGGAAATGTGGATAAAATGTTGTAACTAACAAGAATTGTTGAAAAAGAAATTGCCGATAAATTTTGTAAAGGAGGGGTCAAGAGCAAAGTGACGTAGACAAAAGCCGCGCTGGGATTGGACAGTGCGATAGTCATATGAGAACAGGAGCAAAGTGACGTAGACAAAAGCCGCGCTGGTATTGGACAGTGCGCCGTAAACAGAAATTGCTGTGATTGGAGTGTTGGTGTGAGTCGCGCTAGTATTGGTTGAAATAACGCATAGGGAACAGTATTGAATTGCGGATTGTTTAAGGAGAAAAAAGTTGTGAATCATGTCGTACTATGAGTATGGAAAAGAGAAGACGTCTTGGATGTTGAAAGTTAAGAACTACTTTAAGAAGGACAAAAAGATAGTGACTAGAGAGGGACAAATAATTCCTCCGCCGAAATCACCAGCTTCATATATGATGCTGAAATATGGATATCATACATGCATATGGTTAGAAAATTGGACAAAATACACCAAGAACGATGGAGCATTGGCTTTTCCTGAGAATGGTTCATTTAATGTAGCTGTATTACGGAATTTGAGAGAAAAGATGGTAATGTTAGAACCCAGACCTAGACCGACACAGTTTGAAGCTTTAACGGAATGGGAAGATGAGATGTATGAGCGAGAGAGATCCAGAGGATTAAAGAATCATGAGTTTATGCCTGGAAGGTTGTGGGGAATAAATCATGAGGACAGAGTAAAGCGTTGGAGATACGCTAACATGGCAGGAGGTTTGTTTCCAGCTTTTGCGGTTGAGGAAGAAGCAAAGAGAAAGTGTACTGAGAAAAAGAAGCATGTAGTGGTAGAAAAGTATGTGTATGGTGGTTGTGAAACAGATCACGAATTGCTGGAAGATATTTTAAACAGAAACCCACCTCCATACCAACAGACTTCTGTGGTAGTGACACCTAATGCACCGCCAATGAAAACTGGGAGGAATAAAAAACCCGAACGAAGGAAGATAAGAAATAACCACAAGTAGATGAAAGCAAAATTATAAGCTTTAAAATAAGAGGAAATAACGAAAGGATTGAAACAGAATCAGAAGAAAGTGGAGAAGAAAGAAATAAAAAACTAGAGACAAGGAAAAGAAATTGGAAAACAGAAAGAGAGGAAAAAGGAAGTGAAGCAAAAAGGCCAAGAAAAGGAGACAATTGGCCCAACGAAGTAAGAAGATTAAGATACAGAATCATAAAATTGGATGGGAAAAGTGCTGAACAAGTGAATGAAATAACAAGTCAAAAAGAGCAAGGAAAACAAGGTGGAAAACACTTGCAGAAAACGAAAAGAATAAAGAAAGTAAATCAAAAGTATAGATCGCCTGAATGGTTGTATCGTGCTTTGACTAGTTTGACAAGAATTGAACACTCACGAAAACCCAGAACAAAGAAACCTGATGGGAGAAAGTGAAGTGCAACAAACTTGAAGCAACAAACCTGAAGAAATTTAGATAGTTTACCGGATTTGACAAAACACTGAACTGACGAATTTACCGGATGTAACAAAGAAAGAATTCTGAAAAAGAATTAAAAGAAAGTACCAAGCAAAGATAAAATATTGGAAGTACGGAGTGGCAAGCAAGTCATTTCTGAGGTGTAGTTACACAATTTTCTAGAACACAAGTAAATAAGGTTAGAAGACAAAATGGAGAATACTAGAGATAGAAAGTGTAGATGTGAGTTTTTAAGTAGATGGTGCAAGATGTGCTGTTTTTGTACAGGTTTATTAATAACAGTATGGGTGGTTTTAGCAATAACTATTCCAATTAGTTTAGCTGTAGTAGAAAAATCTAATAACACTGAGAAAGAAAAAGGAGCTAACCCTCAAGAGCCAGTTATTTTAAAGAGTAGTGCAGAATTACATAAGGACAAATCAATAACAGATTTTTCAAAAAATGTTTTTACTAAATTACTGTATGAGTATGTAGAAACAATGGATGTAAGAGATTGCTATGTTTGTATGCAGTTGCCTGCATCTGTAGCAGAGGGTGTGACTTATCATCACCTCCCTTTGACGTATGGAATAACACGTAGTGTTTTAGCAAGTTTATTTTATAAAACAGGTAGATTAGAATATTATTACACTGATATAGATAAGATTTTTGCTAATGTTTCTGTAGTTCCCGAGCTTAACAAAATAAAAGAGGGAAAGACGTTTGGTGAATATTTCTTAGAAGATAAGATTTTAACATTAGATAATATATTTAGGTACAACCTTACCTGTGAGTTAACCCCTTGTGTGCGCGGCCGATTTTCGCCCTGTGCGGGGCGTTTCATTGAGTGGGCGGGTTCATGACGAGCTCAGCTCGTCATGCGCACACGAGCACCGCGCAGCATGACGAGCTGAGCTCGTCATGAGCATAGAAAGGGTTAAAGAAGGAAGAAAAGGTATTTTTAGAAATGGTTGAAGAGAGAAGAGTGAAATTTCAAAGAAAAGTGATAGAAGGGACAAAAACACCTCTTTGGGCGTTTGAGGAAGACCATCATGACAAGAAAAAGACAAATGCAGCTATGACTCTGGATTGGCCCCAACAGGGAAGGTTGTGCATTAGAAGAAATAAGACAAGATATGACAATTATTTTGTGGGTTCCAGCAATTGCCATGACAATTACCAAATTCTAGGTGGATGGGGATTCAAAGGGGGAAAAGATCCAATATTTCCAGGGATTTATTATGTTTGCGGGAATAGGGCTTATTATAGGTTGCCGGACCATTGGTATGGGTCATGTTACTTAGGCCTGGTCTTTGCAAAGATTTTTCATGTGGATAGAAAAGAAAAAGGAACACACAAAATGATAAATACCTTTACACGTAGAAAAAGGAAAAGTTTTTCAGAAATAGTAGGTGATATTTTTGGTGCATTGATACCAGCAGTGGGAATATCTTTGAATGCATTTAGAATTCGGAAATTATCCACAGTGGTAGATCGTTTATCTACAGATACTGCTGGAGGGTTCTTAATGGTAAATACCGAGATGGTTGCCATGAGAGCTATGGTGATGCAAAATCGTCTTGCCCTTGACATTCTTTTGGCAAAAGAGGGCGGAGTCTGTGGAATGCTGAAAGTCCAACATTGTTGCACTTACATTCCAGATAAGAGCGAAAATATACAGAAGTATATAACAAATATTACAAATTTGCACAAAGAACTTGTTCCACTGGATGTTGAAAACCACAGGGTGTGGGGAAAACTTGGTAAAGGGGTTTCTTCTGTAACAAATTGGTTAACAAAAATGAGTGGATTAATAATAGGGAAAGTTATAATAATAGCAACCATGATAATAATAATAATATTAGTACTGAAACTTGCAATAACATGTATAAAGAGAAGAAGAAGGCAGAATAAAATAGAAAAAGAAAACATGATAAACAAGGAAAGAGAGAGAGAAATAGGTGACATAGAGTTAGAAGAAATAAAAGAGAACATGTACAAGAAAACGAAGAAACAAGTTGAAAGGGATACAGAAGTATAAACTAACAAAAGCAAATGGATAAAAGATATATGCTGTCTGAGAAAATTGTATAACTTAGGTTTTTGTGGTGATATTAAAAATCACCAAAGGGGGAGTTGATGGAGCAGGGTAAATGTAAAAATTTTAACCTCCTAATATTTTCGTACAATATTAATAAGCATGTTCGTTTAAGTAAATAACCAACAATGTATGTAAAGGGTTAATGGTAACACGCAATTCAGTGTGCAAATTAATTGACTTATAATTGTTTACGTTTCTAACATAGCATAATATTTGCGTACTAAAATAATAATAAATGCATGATTTGTGCTTTAAAATAAAACGTGTGGTTGCAAAATAAAGCGATGGTAAGTAAGGGACAGCTTATATGTTGCTTCTGCTAGGTAATACCTAATTGGGGTACGTAGAAAGACGGGAGAGAAACGAAAGGGTTTATATTTCTTTGTTTTAATAACATTTTGTTTATCTTTGAAAATAGTGCGCTTAGGCCTGCCGAGCAGCAATATAAAATGGCCGCGAGTTACTAGAGTGCGCATGAGCGGATGAGACCATGTGATAGAGGAGAGAGGCTGTGGAAAAGGGATGATCACGTGCTGATGCCGAGAGGCTAAGATAAAAGTATGGTCAAGGCTGCTGTGACCCTTCTGAGCAGATGTGTGCCAAGATGATCAGCAAGAAGCGTGAGAAGCCTGGTTGAATCAATAGACGGAACTGTATTATACAAAATGTAGCAGAAAAAGATACAATTTGGACTGATCGAAACGGATGAGCAAGTGCATGAACTGTGGGAAACGATGCTTGCATGGACATTCCACACGGAACTGGTTAAGACCAGGAAGTTTGATTAAAATGTATATGGACCTGAGTTTTTGACCAATGAGAATGAATCGCGCCATGTAAGAAGAAACATTTTATGCTGTAAGCTAGAATTAGGGTATAAGAAGACCTACTCTTGGTGGGAGGGGTTAGAATGCTGGAGTAGAACGCTGCGGGATGCTGCGGGAGATGCTGAAGAAGTAGATGCTGTAGATGGGAGAGTTTGCGGTTGCTGATGCTGACGAGCTGATGCTGCTGCTGTTATTTTCCTTTTCCAGTTGAGTATAAAGATGCTGCTTTAGGAGAACTTTTATTTGATAGATTTTTATTAGAATTATTAGGATTTCCCAGAGAGATAGATAGGTTGATCTATAGAGTTCTTAGAATAATAACTTCGTTTTTCCGTCTAATAAAAGTGCCATGCAATTTCAAACTATTCTTATATTGATGATAAATGCAATGATCTGAATAATAAGATTAATCTAAATTTCATGCATTCAAAACTTTATATAAACTTTATTATTCTTTAAACAAATGACTCAGTGATTTTCTTTAGCATAATGATTAATAATGAAATGGTAAAAGAGTTCATTGTGATTGAGCTGGTCTTAATCACCATCAACTGATTCCTACTAGTTGGTTCATCGACCAATGAGCGGAATACCTTAAAAGCAAATGAGAAATACTATGTCATTATAAAAGAGGTATCCCGTCTCCTTCCAGCGAATCGTTTTTCTCCTAGGTTTCATGACGGAGGAAATCCAGGGAACAAATGAGTAAGTGAATGTATATGGGTGTTATGGGCCCCACCGTCATATGGATATAGTGTGTGTGTTAGAGAAATAATTGCACCTGGATGACCAAAGCATAATAGGAGAAATTATTTTTATTGTTAGCGCTGGATCAACCACCACCGTCGCACCACCATGAGTCTGGCAGTCCTCGGACCACTAGACTTGTAATTGGACCCTCTGTGTTGCAAATGCAACAAACAGCCACTTTGCATATGAAGTAAAAAAATTAATACCTCTAGACTACATCCCCATAACCGAAGTTGCTAATCACTATAATCTTTAAATGAAAGCCCCTATTATCAAGCCAATGAAAATGAACTAACTCCCCTACTTGACTATTTTGAGGATATCTGGGTAGGAAGATTACACAGATCTGGGCACAGAGGCCAACAAAAATTCCACATTCCATGGTGGAATGTGTACAACAGTACCCTAGACCAACAAGCAAAAACCAACTAAGTGGAAAGATAGCATAATGCCTTCCAATTCACAATGGGAAGAAGTCAACCCACCCTACAGAAATTATAGAATCTATTAAAAAAGAACAAAGCTGCCAAGAATAAGACTAGACCAATCTGTAACACAACTGTGCCCTAAGCTAACCAAATAAACTAAAACAATGTATGAGCATTTACAATTCAAAGTTAGACTATACCCAAATACTAAAGGCCCAGAATACTTAGAAACCATAGCAAAATCTATACTCTAAATCTAACTCTTACATAAAAAAGATTTAAAAAAGAAAAGGGGACATGGTAGAAACACATTCTGACCCCTAGGCATCTTGGGAGGGGGGTCCCCCACTCCTCCCAGGGCCAAAAAAGCAGTAGTTGAGCTGGATCCCGAATGTTAAAAAGTAAAAGCAAAAAGCAAAGCACGGGCTCCTGCGCTTTGTTTAATGTAGTCCCCGGGTGGGCAAGTGCTTATAGTAATGTAGGGAATGCCCATGCAGCACCCGCAGCACCGGGGACCGCCACCTCCTTGGGGCTAATGAAACAAATGAATGCAGGGGAGGCACTTATAGCCCTCCTGCCCTGAGGACCACCACCTCCCCGGGGGAAAGATTTATAATGTGATGCGAGGGGCCCACATGGCCCTCTGCAGCCATAGGGACCACCACCTCCCCAGGGCTAATGAATTAAATTAATGTGGGGGAGGCCCTTATGGCCTCCCCCGTTTCCCAGGGACCATTTGCTCCCCGGGACAAAGATTTGTAATGTGCTGCGTGGAGCCCACATGCCCCCCGCAGCACCGGGGACCGCCACCCCCGTGGGGCTAATGAAATAAATTAATGTGGGGGAGGCCCATACAGCCCCCCCCGCTCCGGGGACCACCACCTCCCCGGGGCAAA
Source organism: Calotriton arnoldi (assembly GCA_963921515.1). Lineage (NCBI taxonomy): Eukaryota > Metazoa > Chordata > Amphibia > Caudata > Salamandridae > Calotriton > Calotriton arnoldi. The sequence continues at coordinate 837,035 of CAWUFW010001945.1, read as the reverse complement.
GATTTATAATGTGATGCGAGGGACCTACGCAGCCCCACGCAGCCCCAGGGGCCCCTTCCTCCCCGGGGCAAATGATTTAAATGAATGTGGGGAGGCCTTTATGGGGACCGCCACCTCCCCGTGGCTAATTATGACAAATGCAGGGGGCCATGTGGCCCCCGCAGCACTGGGAACATTCACCTCCCCGGGGCTAAACTAAATATCAATGTGTTGGGGGCTCTGGCAATGTCCCGGGGTGCCCACCCCGGGACATTGCAGTTTGCTATGGCTCCTGCTCCGCTCCCACCATGCCTTAGCAAACACTCTGCTTTCAACAGTTAGAGCAGAAAATGTCTCGCTTGCTGAAAGCAGAGCATGTCTGTTTCCCTGCCCACTGTCAAGCGAGCAGGGATACAGACATTGCTTTAAGATCCAGGGAGCTGCATGCCAGCAGCTCCCTGGGTCTCAAAGCAATGCCGGCTCCTGCGGGAGGTGGGGTGCTGGCAGGGACCGCGGCCCCAATGATGTGGCCAGGCCCCAGGGGATGGTGTTGCCCGGGGCTGATATTGGCCAAGGGAGGGGGCCGTGCAGCCCCCCTCTACATTTTCTAAAAAAACTATATAAGGCCTGGCCTCGGCCTCGGGAAGTGAGCTCACAGACCCCCTTCCTTTTCAAAAAAGAAAAAAATGAAAGGCTGGGCCCCGGGGATGGGGTCCCTGGTGCCAAAGTCTGCCCAGGAAGGGGGGCAAGGCAGCCCTCCTCCCCATTCTTAACATGCCTGGCCACGCGGGATAGGTCCCCGGGACTAAAATCGGCCTGGGGAAGTGGGGACTTCACAGCCCCCCTTCCCTTTGTAAAAAAACAACAAGAAAAAAAGCCAGGCAACTCGCCAGAGGCCATGCCCCCTTTCTTCACTACTCTGCAAATGAGCCTTCTGGTGCGCTGCTGGTTGGGGATGAAGTCCCCTTGGCTGCTGAGGCTCCTTAGGGGCCAACAAGACCTCCTGTTACCTCCAGTAAGCCCACACAGCAGTGCGCCAGGAGGTGCATTTGCAGAGTGGTGGAGAAAGGGTACGTGGCCTATGACGACCTCTCAGCAATCCAGCTGTGTGGGCCTTACTGGAGGCAACAGGAGAGCTAGTTAATCCCCAAAGACCCTTAAGAGCCAAGGGAACTTCATCCCCCAACTAGTAGTGCGCTAGGAGGCACGCTTGCTGAGTGGTGGAGAAAGGGGGCGTGGCCATCGAAAACCTCTCAGCAAACTCACTGTGTGGGACTTTCTGGAGGTAAAAGGAGGGGTAGTTGGTCCCCAAGGGCCCTCAATAGCCAAGGGGACATCATCCCCCTACTAGTAGTGCGCCAGGAGGCATGTTTGCAGAGTGGTGGAGAAAGGGGCGTGGCCTCCTACGAGGTCTCAGCAATCACACTGTGCAGGATTACTAAGAGGTCTTCGGAGGGCATGCCCCCTTTCTCCACCAATCTGCAAACTCTGCTTGTGGTTGGGAGATGAAGTCCACTTTACTCCTGAGGGACCTTGGGGGGACCAAGAACCCCTCCTGATCCCTACTGTAAGTCCTACACAGTGGGATTCCTAAGAGCTGGTCAGAGGCCCAGCCCTCTTTCTCCACCACTCTGCAAACACAACTACTAGTTAAAAAACCATAGAACTCCACTGAAAAACCAAAGGTTACAGGGACATTATAGTTAGGAATTAGCATCTTAAAACCTTAGAAATTCACTGAATAAACCAAAGGTTACAGGGACGTTATAGTTAGCAAATAGAACTTTAAAAAACCTTAGAAATTCACAGAAACAACCAAAGGTACAGGGATGTTATAGTTAGGGTTAGATTTCACTCGTACAAAACCAGTGAAATTCGACAGTTATAGTTACCTGAGCAAACTATAACTTACACCCCTACAATGCACAGCTTATGACCTCACATATTACATTACTCATGACATGGTCAGTGACATCACTGATGGCATCGCTGATGACATCTAAAAGACATCCCTGATGACATCACTCATGACACCATCCAGTGAGTGTAAGTATTTTGTAAGAGTTTATGATTGTAAAACATAGATACTAAGGTACTACTCGCCCCTACCCTGTGGAACGCTCTCCCTCTTCTTCTTCGCACAGAGACCGACCACAGAAAGTTCTGAAAGTCTCTTAAAACCTGGCTGTTCTGAGGCTCTCTCCTCCTCAGTCGGACCCTCTTTCTCCTCTCTCCCCGTTCTCTGTTGTAGGCTAGCGCTTTGAGACCTTCGGGTGAAATTGCGCTCAATAAAAATCTATACATAACATAACATAACAAAAGGCCCTAAATATACATAATTTACTATTCCCACTCCAATATAGCTTAAGTCAGTGAAATGCTGGACACTAAGCAAAAACAATATACTATAAACACCCCCAGATATCCTAAGTCACGGAAGGTGCTGGACAGTAAACAAATATAAGCTATTATTCCTACTCCATCATAAATAAAATTATACTAGATAGTGGTCAGAAAACATACATAATTTACAAATCTAACTCCCAAATAACCCAACTCAGTAAAATACACAACACTAAATTTAATAAATATACTATTCTATCTCCAAATATAAATTAACCTTTAAAAATGTATAATTTTTTTATATATTTAATAAATTTTCCCACTACAATTTTTTAACAAATAAATTATTAAAACATGTATCAAAAAACGTAATTTATTAAATTAATTTACATAACTTAAAGAATATACAGCAATCCATATTTTTTACATACGTTCGGCCTTATTATGAAGTTGCGGTCTCAGGACCGACCGACCTCCTGTCGGTAGTCCCGACACCGCTATTACAATGCGACCGCACATGGTACGGTCAAATACTCCCATTTCTCTATGGGAGCTTGTGCTGCGGCCATAAACCAGCCAAAGCACAAGCTCCCATAGAAAAATGGGAGTTTTTGTTAATCCTGGAAGGCACCACATAGTGCCTGCTACGCAGTGCAGGGATTGGCAGGGGGGCACCATATGTGCTCCCCAGACTCCCAATCGGAGGCCGCTTTTTCAAGGGGGCCCTGCTATGGGCCCCTAAAGTCACTTTCCAGCAGGCTTTTCATGTCAGAAAGCCCGACATGAAAAGCCTGTGGGAAACCGACATCATAATCCAATTTTATCATTTTTTTAAATTTACTCCCCACTCTTATCCCCTATAAACCTCACCTCACCTTACGCTCCTAAATCTTTAAAAATTCTATCATGTTATTACTAAATGTATACTATACAATTTATTTACAATACATTTTAAAATACTCCCCCCCCTTTACCCCCTATAAACCCAACATTCCGCTCCTAAAAAATAATTAAACATTTAAATAGCATTAAACAAAAACATAACATTTAAAAATATCACAGTATTTTTTACTTAATATTCATTAAAAAAACAATATCTAACTAAAATATCGATATTATATAAAACGATATTTCCAACTTCGATATTTTTGACAGCGACATTAAAAACAGGACCTCATTTTGATATTCTTAGCCTCAATATTCAATACCACGATATTTTGATAACTCAATATTTTACCCCTTTGCGGCCAAGCCTGCCCCCGTGCCATGCCTTTTTTTGGCTATTTGGGGTAGAGTGTGCTTAAGCGCGATAACTTTTTGTCCACATAAGGTATGTATCCATGCCAAATTTGCGTTCTTTTCTTCCAACATCCTAAGGATTCTAAAGGTACCCAGGATTTGTGGATTCCCTTGGAGGGGATCGAGCAATTATTTGGGCTTTAGGGGAAAATGGGAACAAAGTGCTGCAGAAGACAGCATCTGTTTTTTTCCCTGTAAATGGTATCAATTAAGGGTTTATGGTGCTAAAATCACCATCTTCCCAGCTTTCAGGAACAGGCAGGCTTTTGTCAGAAAACCAAAGTTTTGGCATTTTACTGGGACATGGCCTATTTTCCGTGCTTTCAACCTCCTTCCATTTAGTGGTAGAAATGGGTGTAAAGCCAATAATGTATCCTGGAAAGCTATACATTTCTAAAAAATTCAGCAAAGTGTCATTTGTGGAGATCCTTCAAGGTTTTCCTACAGAAAGTAGCAGTTGAAATAAAAGAATATTGAAATTGAGTTGAAAAAAATGTGTGCCAAGGTTTTCAGTATGCAAAAACAACAGTTGATGGACAGAATGCAGAACAATGTCATACATTCACCCCAGTACAGAGATCTGGGCCTAAATCCATCATTTTTTTGCTCACCATGCCATTCCAGTTTGAACCCAGCCATATGCAAATCAGTCTTGACCCTGTGCCTCATGGGAACAGTCCAGCCCGAACTGCCAAGCCAGGTCCTCCCTGGACTGGAAACAAGCATCCTAGGCAGATTTTTTAAAGCAATATACCGTTATGTGTGCGTGACCCTTATGGTTGCGGGGTTATATCAGGCTTGTAGATTCACAAAGAATCTGAGATATGCAGAGCGAATAACTGAGCTGTACCTTGCAATGGTTTTTCATTGTGTACTGGGTATACAGCAATTTATTTGGTAAAATATAAAGAGTGGGGCCTAGCGGTCCAACATGGCGGATGCGCTCTGGGCAAGCTCCAGTAGCCCAAAACTTTATCTGCCACCATCCTGCCGAAATACAAGCATTTTAGCCCCTTTCTGCCCCACATCGCCTCCGGTACCTATTGGGACCCCCGGTGAAGAGGGGGAGTGGCCCAGGGGTGCTGAGACGCCTCGGTGGTATCCTGTGGCCTGCTGGGGGTGCGGCCGACTGGGAGGAGACACCCACCTGCTGTGTCAAGATGCAGAGGTGGTCAGGGCCCGGACGAAGAGGGTCCGCTGGATGTGCCTGCCTTGCCGGGGTCTACTCGCCACTTAAGAGCGACTGTACCAGGGGCAGCTCGATCGGGGCGGACGGAAACCGGTCGAGCACCTAGATCGACTATCCTGGGGCCGCAGCTGGGGCCCACCAGGAGCTGGAATTCGAGGCAGCTTGTGATGCGGACTGCTCTGGCAGCTTGGAGTGACAGGGTGGGCCCGCGCTGCTTGGAGCACATCTCGCTGGTTACAGGGCTCCAGATGCCCAGTCCCCATTTTCCGTGGAGCCTGGGGCCTGCACATTGACCGCGACCACCTGGACGTGGATTGACAGGGCGGCGGACACCCGCAGCTTGCCTGTGGCCTCGTGGTGGTGCGGCCTGCAGCTCCTCCTTTTCTTGGCGGCCGGGTTGGACGGCAGCAGTGATCGCAATCCTGCGGGGGCCAGATTGACCTGGCGGCTACATCGAGCCGTGGCGGCAGTTGGGATTGAGCTGGGAAGGGGCCGCCTTGGACGTGGTGGCAGCTGTGGTGCACATGCGCCCCTGAGGGGTGCGGCCTATAGCCGCTGGAGTCTCGGCGGTCAAGCCGAGCCACGGTGGTGAGGGCGATCAGACGAAAACAGGTCTCCTACAGGTGACTCACCCGCGAACCCCCATTGCTTGCCTCACTGCCGATGCCACGGTAATCTCAGCTGTTGAAGCCACAGCCGCTCAAAGGCCCGAGATTCAGACTGCGTGACTGCGGCTAGGGGCTTTGGAGAAGGGAGGCCCCAACAGGACACATACTGAGCTCGGGCAAAATGGCAGGGCTCTAACACACCCTATGACACCTGGTGATGGGCTGCTGCTGAGCCCTGCTGAGGACCTGCTGTTGGTGAGGAGGAGCTGATCCCCTGCTGATGCCGCTGAACACATCACACAGGTGAGGCACCCATTGGGGGGTGGGGAGTGCCCCGACCCACAGAGGCGGTCGGGCTAGGCCCTGGTGGTGCCTGTGGGTGGTGAGTCCCGCCAGCCTCTACCAAGGGCAGCTGGGGCTGCAGCTGCACCCGCGAAGGCACCAGGGGCCCCTCCCCCCCGGTTGGAGTCCCCCACCTGGATTGTGACACCCACATGGTACCTGCCTTTATCCGCGCGGGATCTGTAGCATAGCCAGTCGGATGCTGCCTTGCGGGCCCTGGAAGCTCCAGACAGAGGGGTCCCCTCATAATGGCACATGATAAGCTGACCGGCGCTGCCTTTAAACATAGCACAATGGACAGCTACACCAGGGCCCGAACCCCGGTTGCGGACTCTGGGGGACCAGCTGGTGAATCACCTGACAACGCAACACTGCTGGCAGCCTCCACTCAATTCGGAGACATGCTGGATGCTAAGATAGGTGCTGTTGGCTCAGACGTGATGCTGCTGCGCCAAAACCTGCAAAATGCAGTTGAGAGGCTTATGGAGGCAGAGGCGAGAGTATCTAGCGTGGAAGATGCTGTGACCACCCTCCAGAAGAAAGTAGACACCCTTGAGACTCTCTCCAGAGTGCTCGCAATGCGAGTGGAGGATGCTGAAAGGTGAGCCCGCAGGAACAACCTTCGATTTGTGGGTTTTCCCGAGGGCTGCAAAGGTGGAAATGTAGGAAAGTTTCTCACCTAATGGATAGCAGAATGGATTCTGGCTAGATCCCTATCCCCATGCTTCATTATCGAGCGGGCCCACAGCGCCCTGGTGAAGCATCCCCCTCCTGGCACCAAGCCGAGGCCTATTATCACCAGGATTCTCAATTTCCACATTCAAGACACTATCCTCAAACAGGCCAGGTTGAAAGATTCTGCCTCCTTTGATTCCCAATGCATCAAGATATTCCCAGACTATACCATACTGGTCCAGTAGCGTCGTCAATCCTTCCTGGAAGCGAAGGCTTGCCTAAGGTGTCTCAAGATCTCTTACGCGCTATTGCTTTCGGCCCGCTTATGAGTGATATACAACTGTTGTAAACTCTTTTTTGACACCCCTGAGAAAGTCTTTGCCTGGACGGATGAGGAGATACGTGTGAAGCCACACACGCCTCCGCGGCTCGACTCGGACTCTTCTTCCAGCGATCTTGTCCGACAACAGTCCAAGCCCAAAGGAAAACGTATAGTGAGGACCGGTCTGGGGCTCCCCCGGTCTGATATAATTATCTGCTTTGAAGGGTCAGGACTTTGGTTGCCCCAACTGAGGTGGACTACATTGCTATACCCGCCTACTTGTATGAAGGCAACATAGATGGGCTACGCACCTGGAGAGATACATTCCGAACTCTAGTAGAGACTCTAGGCAAATGGGACAGTTTTCTGGGGATATATTGGATAGACCTGGTATCCGGCCCCGTTGGGTTTGGGACGATGATCCATCCGCTGTAGATACCTCAACGGTTGTGAGGTATTGGGGTGGGAGGGTGGTGGTGAGAGATTGTTCAGTTGTTGCTTGTGCTATGCTCCCTATGTGCGACTTAGGTGCTCCTCGCACGGCGACCGCATGCAGACCATGTTCCTTGGATACTTGTCACCCACCCAGATGACATGTGTAAATGGCAGTATTCCATGGGGTAGTCTCCAAATCACCTGCTGGAATGTTCGGTGCGTCTTCGACAAAGAGAAGCAGGGGTTAGTGCTTCGGCAGGCTAAACGTCTCGGCACAGACATTCTGCTATTACAGAAACGCATCTCCTAGGTTCTAAAACACCCTTCTTGGCTTGATTAGGCTATGACCAAACGTTTCACTCAGGGGTTCGCCAGAGGCTCCAGAGGCGTGGCCATTCTGATTCACCCTAGAGTCCCCTTCCAATTTTCACGCTCATGGGTAGACATGCAGGTAGATATGTTGTCGTGACAGGTTTAATCCACGGAGAACCGATGGTCTGGGGCAGCATATATGCCCCCTCATCCTATCTCAATCCCTAGTGGAACAATTGATGACTATCTGGGTCGACATCCCAGATGGGTTGACATTACTGGGGGTTGATTGGAATGATGTTATGCATCCAACTCAAGACAGATGGCGCCCACTGGAGGGTCGGTGGGGTTGCGTGAGTCACGACTGTGGCCCCTGGTTGATGGGATGGGTGGACGTTTGGAGGATGCTCCATCCTGCTGCGCAGGGCTTTACATGCTATCCCCACGTCCATGAGTCATTCTCTCGCCTGGACTACTTTTCCGTACCCTCTAGCTATATTCATAGAGTCTCTGATGCCACGATACTGCCCAGGGGTCTCTCGGACCACTCTCCCATGTTGATTGGACTCCGGGTATGCCCTGAATGTCCTCCCTTCCACTTGTGCCTTTCACCCTGGCATTTGCAGGTCCAGCAAAACTGTCCTTGACCTGATACTTTGCCCTAAATACAGGGAATGTTGCTTCAGCTACGATTCTATGGGAGGCCATGAAATCGACTCTTCGTGGAGTCGATGTCTCACTCTGCACCGCGAGGCATCAACAACATTGGGAGAAACTCTTGCAGATGGAGGCCCGCATTATGACTCTAGAACGGCGGGGACGGGGAGGGAGGATGCTCGGCACATCATCAGCTGGCCCTAGCACAACAGCTGTATCATGGAGAACTTCTAGAAGAAGCACAAACTGCCTGGTTGGCTTTCCGTAGTCGGATATATCAATGGGGAGACAAATCCAGCAAATTACTGCATCGGCTGTGCCAGCATGCTCTGCAGCTGGTTCATATCCCAAAAGTTCATGATCCCAAAGGCGATATTCTCACTGATCCCAAAGGCGATTGCGAATAGTTTCGCCGACTACTACACGGCACTACACGCCAAAAGCGAGGCACTCCCAGAGAAATTTCTGGATGACCTACCCCAGAAGGCCCTATCAAATACGGCCAGGTCTCTGCTTGATACCCCCTCACAGTCGAAGAGTTAGCAACCGCCCTAGCTGACCTACACCCAGGTAAAGCTCCGGGTCCCAACGGCTTCCCATGTGAATTCTTTAAGACATACATGCCGCAACTGGGCGCCCAATATCTTGAGGCAATCCAAAACTCCCTGGAAGAGAAGCAGCTCCCCTGGATTGGAGACACACTGAAGTGGGGGTCTTCCTCAAACATGGCCGAACCCAGACCGCCACTCTTCATTCCGCCCGATCTCCCTATTGAACATAGAAGCCAAACTACTGGCCAAAGTCCTGCTCCACTGGCTCATGCCCCATATAACTGACCTAGTCCATCTGGACCATGGTGGATTCATGCCCGACTGTACTACTCGCCATAATATCCGCCGTGCTCACAATGCCATAGCTGCTGTAGATCACCTGGGCCACCCAGCCACCCTATTACTAGCAGATATTGATAAGGCCTTTGACTCTGTCAGTTGGACATATTTGTTTGTGCTCCTGCCCTCAACATCTGCCCCAGATTTTTATCATATGTAAATCTGCTATATACGGATCTTACTGCTTAGGGGCATGTGGCTGGCTCGGTTTCTCCCCGGTTTTCTATCCGGCATGGTGCTCGTCAGGGTTGTCCCCTGTCTTCATATTTATTCACCCTGGCCATGGAGCCATTGGCTGCTTGGGTCAGATTCAATGCCTTGGTTTGTGACTTTGAATGGTCTTGGGAGGTCTCAGACCGCATCGCGCTATATGCCGATGACGTCTTATTTTTCTTTGCTGACCTTCATAGAACAGGCCCTAGGCTTCTTCGTATTATGCAAGAGTTTGGGGAGATGTCCGCTTTATATATGAATGCCCGCAAATACATTCTGTGGCCGATACGGAGCCACATGTCTCTGGCACATGGTCGGCCTACCTGACCATAGCCACAGAGGGGCTGCGATACCTTGGCGTCTTCTTGTCCGCCTCTCAACCTATTTCTTGGGAGCATAACCTAGCTCCATTGACGGAACAAGTAAAGGCAGAGGTGAAATCCTGGTCACACTTGCCCCAGTCATACGGATTATCTGCCATCTTTAAGATGTTATCCCTTCCCCGTCTGTTATACCAATTGCAGAACCATCGATATCCAATTCCCGCTGCCTGGTGAACGCAATATTGGATCAATTCTTGTGGGGAGGAGGCGTGGTCCGAGTGGCCCTATAAACTTGCTTTCAGTCCACTTATTGTGGTAGCATTGCAGCCACAGACATTCAGTCCTACCATGCAGCATCACACCTGCAAGTGCTTAACGAATGGTAGTACAGTGACAGGGACGATCCCGCATATGCAGTGGAACGATGGGTAATGGGTGACACTTCTCTTCACACATATCTTTATAGCGGGTCAGAGCTCAGGTCCTTACCGCCCGTGTCAGGAGTAGTGTTTCAGATGTGAAGACAATCGCTGCAGCAGCTCGGGTGGTGGGGCTGCCTAACTCGAGAGACCCCTGCTATGGCATATTGGTCTCCTTCCTCAAATGGCCAATCTATACGGGTTCTGAGGATGGGATAGTATTGGCATATCCTCATTGGGGGTGGGCATGCATGGTCTGACTCTTAAATCCTTCCAGGAGCTCCAAGCGAATTTGCCACGCAACCAATTTTATAAATATCTACAATTTTGCCATGCCCTGTCCCCCTTCCTTAAAACCTGGAGGCTCTTCTGGAGTTCAATCCACTGGAAGTCAAACTACTCATGGGGGGCCTGGGAGATCATAAAATTACTAATATATATCATCTCTAATTACCAATAGCCCCACAACATTAGATGCCCTCCTAGTGACCTGGCAGGGAGACTTGGGTCCGATAGAGGATGACGATTGGACCGAGGCCCTGGAATTCCCATGAGGCACGGATATCTCTTCACGCCTGTGACTCATTCAATTTAAATATCTGCACCGTGCATACTTTACCCGGCGCAGGCTCTGGCGAACTGGCCTAGTGGCCTCCCCCATGTGCCTGCGATGCGGCAACGGCCAGGGCCCCTTTCTTCACACAATATGGTCATGCAGTGCACTTACAAAGTTCTGCCAGGGGGTTATAACATGCCTGTCCAAGGTTTTGGTCTGGGATCTCCCCAAGTCCTCGACGATGAAATTGGAGGCAAAAGGCACAAATGGCATATGTTGTTCTTGGGTCTTACCATGGCGAAACAAGATATCATGAGGCGGTAGGAAAGGTACTTTCCCTTCCATGCTGGGTGTATGGAAACAGGACATGGACTTCTGCATGGGCCTAGAACTACAGATATTCTAAGCTAGTGGAAGCCCACAGAAACAGCCCAAGATTTGGCAGCGGTGGGCTGCATACCGTGGCCTTCCCTTGGAACCTCTGACCTCTGTGGCATCGCAATTAGAGAATAAATCTGGATAGGGGTACTGGCTTATTAAACAGCTGTGTGATTTATATGTGTCTGGGACATTTAAGTGCGGAAGAACAGTTGTCGGGGAGCACAGTAGGGCCATTGCACATATAGGCCCTAATTATGCTGTAGGGCGGACTTGAGTCCACTCGACACCGTTTCGGTTTGGGAACCGACCGACCATAGGTCGGCGGTTCTGAGCACCCTATTACAATACGACCACACATGGTGTGGTGGCAAACTCCAATTTCCCTATGGGAGCTTGTGCAACAGTCAGAAACTGTCCACAGCACTAGGTTCCATAAATAATTAGGGGTACCTGTAAATCTCTGCACCGTGTGGCAGACACCTCACGGTGCCTGCCACACAGTGCAGGGAATTGCAGGGGGGCACCATAGGTGCTCCCCAGACCCCCAACCGGAGGCCACTGAGGGATGGGGGCCCTGGTAGGGGCCCCACATGTCGCTTTTTAACAGGCTTTCCATGTCGGAAAGCCCAACATGGAAAGCCTGTCCAAAACCGACATCATAATCCCTGCGGCGAAAACAGCGTACATAAGGGATTATGTGGTGGTTTCCGAATGGCCGATGAACTCCTTGAGCCCATTGGAAGCCAGCCGGAATGACCGGCCGGTTTAAACTCCTACATTGTCATTAGGCGGTCGGACTTTAAACCATAGAAACCGACATTATAATGAGCCCCATAGTTGTATTGTTGAATGATATTTTATCTTTGATATGTATTGACGTAGATAATAATGCCATACCTATATGCATTGACTTGTAAATGTGTGGATTAGGCCCAGTGGGCCATATACGGCTGAAAATACATATAAAATTTGTATGGAAAAAAATAAATATATGAAGAGTGAAAAATAGGTATCAAGGAAGCCTATGTATTTCCGGAATGGGAACAAGATATGGAGTTTAGAAGCAGTGGTCATTTTCACATCTCCGAATTTGTGGTTGGCCATACTAGCATGTGTATTAGGGGGTATTTTTCAAAATGTCTTCTTTTTTACACACTGTCTTACATTTGGAAAGCAGAAATGCATAGAAAGACAACTGGTAATGACACTTGTTCTACTATTCTGTGTTCCCCTAAGTCTCCTGATAAAAACAGTACCTCACTTGTGTAGGTACGCCTAGTGCCTGCAACAGGAAACAGGTCAAAACGCAACATGGGCTCATCACATTTTTCCACTGAAATCTGAACCTCTTTTTGCAATGTGCTTAGCTGTGGATTTTGAGCCCTGGCTCAGCCGGCACCTAGAGAAACCTAACAAACATGTACATTTTTGAAAACTAGACACCCAGGAGATTCCAGGATGGGTTGACTTGTGTTGCTCTCACCATGTTCTGTTACCCAGAATTCCTTGCAAACCTTAACATTTGTAAAGCAAGCCACATTTTCCTCACATTTTTTAGATGGAATGTTCTGGAATCTGTGGGAAGCCAAGCGCTGGGACAAAAAACGCAGGTGACCCCCTTGCACAACCAAGTTGATTTGTGGTCGATAATTTTGACGCCTCCACAATACGTTTTGGGCCCTTCCCTGTCGCAGGCATTTGGCCCACCCACACAAGTGAGGTAGCATTTTTACTGGGAGACCTGGGGGAATGCTGGGTGGTAGGAAATTTGTGTTAGTTCAGTGATCCCACAACTTTCCCACACAGAAATTTGAGGGAACATGATTTTTTTAGCTAAATTTGAGGTTTGCAGGTTATTTCAGGGAAGGAAAATTTGGGGGATCCATGCAAGTCATACCTCCCTAGACTCCCCAGGGTATCTAGTTCTCAGAAATGTCTGGGTTTGGTAGGTTTTCCTACATGGCAGCCGAGCCCGGGACAAAAAACGCAGGTGACATTCCCTGTTGCCGTCATGTAGTCCACCCACACAAGTGAGATACAATTTGTATCAGGAGACCGCGGGAACACTCCGTGTAAGGAAATTTGTGCCAGCCCGGTGACCCCACAACTTTCCCACACCGAAATATGAGAAAAACTTGATTTTGTAGCTAAATTTGAGGTTTACAGGAGATTTTGGTTAACAAAACGTTTGGGGATCCATGCAAGCCACACCTCCCTGGACTCTGTAGGGCGTCTAGCTTTCAGAAATGTCTGGGTTTGGTATGTTTTCCTAGATGGCTGCCGAGCCCAGGACCAAAAACGCTGGTGACCCCCTTGCAAAATCAGGTCGTTTTGTGATCATTTTGATGTCTCCACAATACGTTTTGGGCCCTTCCCTGTTGCGGGCACTTGGTCCACCCCCAGAAGTGAGGTAGCATTTTTGGGGGGGAACGCTGAGTGGTAGGAAATTAGTGCTGGCCCATTGATCCCACAACTTTCCCACACAGAAATGTGAAGAAACAATATGTTTTTGTCAATAAATCAAATTTACAAGGGCTAAAGGGAGGGTAAACCTTGTAGGATCCACACAAAACATACCACATATTATTCCCCTGGTGACCAGTTTACCAAAAGGTGTTCACTACAGAGAGAGTATGCACTGATGGTAAAAAGCAAAAAAAAACATCAAAGCATTACTGCACACCTATCCACTAGTCAATGACAGGCATTCTGATTTGATTGGCATGAGGGTAAGCAAATCGCTCATAAAAAAACTTTATTTACTAATGACTTTACTTAATACAATCCGCAAAGTCATTGCTAATAATTTCAACATTAGATCAAAGAACCACTGACTTATAGCTTGTGAGCTGTAAAGCCACGTCAAGGCACCAATAATTTTACAGTCCATTCACAGGCCTTTCATGTGCCAGACACAGAAAAACATTCACACTTGCATTTACAAACAACACCATTCAAGGGCCCAACACTCTCATGCGCCAACAGGTCTAACACACCAATCTCACCACCAAGCACCCAAACATCAGACAACTGACAAGCACACCTCAAGCAAGTCAATATACATACTGGCTACCAGCCACCAACACAAAGCCAGTCCCTGCACATTGCCAGCCAAGTGGTAGTCTACACACACTGCCAGCCAAGTGCCAGTCCCCACACCCCCCAGCCAAATTCCAGTCCACACACACCGCCAGCCAAGCAGCACTCTACACACACTGCCAGACAAATGCCACTCTACATGCACAGCCAGCCAAGCACCAGTCTACATGCACCGCTAGCCAAGCACCAGTCTACATGCACCGCCAGCCAAATGCCAGTCTACACGCACCACCAGCCAAACGCTATTCCACACGCACCACCATTCAATCGCCAGTACACATGCACCTCCAGCCAAGTGCCAGTCTACGCACACCGCCAGCCAAACACCAATACACACAGACTGCCAGCTGAATTCCATTTCACACAAACACATAAACTTTCCCTGGTGTCTAGTGGTTTTCTGTCCCTCATGGGGGCAGATAGGATTAAAAATGTGGCTGATCTGCCCCAAAGGGGAGACAGAAAGCGACCACAATATTGCCCCAATAATGGGGAGCAACATTTGCCCAAGGGGCCACTCCCCGACATATAAATAATGAAAATCCCCTGTGTCTAGTGGCTTTCAGCCCCACTTGGGGACAGATAGTCCTAAAAATAAGGCCAATCTGCCCCCAGGGTGGCAGAAAACAGTGAAAATATTGCTCCCACAATGGTTAGCGACCCTTGCCTACGGGGCCACTCCCCAACATATACATAATTAAAAATCACTGGTGTCTAGTGGTATTCTGACCCCCTTGGGGCCAGACGGGCCTACAAATAAAGCCAATCTCCTCCTGCGGGGAGAAAACAGCCAAGTTATTGACCCCATAATGGAAGCGACCCTTGCCCACGGGGCCACTCCCCAGCATATACATAATTAAAATCCCTGGTGATTGGGGGCAGATGGGTCTAGAAATAAGGCCCATCTGCCCCCAGGGGGAGCAGGCAATGGGCAAGAAATTGCCCCCATAATGGGTAGCAACCCTTGCTCAAAGGACAGCTCCAAAGCATATAACTTCTTTGAATTCTTGGTGTCTAGTGGCATTCTGCCCCCCTTGGGTGCAGATGGTCCTAAAAATAAGGCTGACCTGCTCTTGGGGGAGCAGTAAACGGCAAACATAATGCCCAAGTTATTGGGTGTCGACCATTGCCCAACGGGCCACTACCTTGCACCAAAAAGTGCCCCAAAACATCCCTGGTGGATAATGGGTGCATTTCTGCTGCGCGAATGGGGCCCTATAAGCAATCGCATAGCAGAAATGCAATGCAAAGAGACACTGGTGGAAAGAAAAAACGACTTTCTTTCCCCCAGTGTCTCTCTGGCCTCCAAGAACCCTTCCCAGAGGAGAAACTTACTTCTTTCTCTCCAACGCCCTGGAAGCAAATAGCTTCCAGCGTGTCCAAGCATGTTTTTGATGACATCAGCACACACGCGTGCTCTGACATCATTAGATGCAGTGGGGGTTCGAGGTAGGGGGCCATGCCAGCACTTCCCCCATGGGTGGGTGTCTGGAAGGAACGGTTCTGTCCTCGGCACACAAGCGCCGCAGCCGAGGATGGAACCGTTCCTTCCTCTGCACTTAAGGGGTTAATGTGTTTCTTAGAAATGCTGATAAAAGTGCTAAGAAGAGATGACTGGAGCAGAAAATTTGTTTAGCAAATCGACCTCTCTCATTAAACAATGAAAGTTTGTTTTTCATGGACTATGATAATTGATGGACCTATTTCTGCTGCAATAGGGGCTGCAATTTCACCACAAACGCACACTTGAAAATATATCTATTCATAAATAAAATAGAGTAGAGCCTGCAATATTTCACTATAATTTTTCAGGTGCACACTGAGGGACAAAATAGCTTCCTCCTGTGTGCACGAGTGGCAGAGAGCTCCCTATGTTGAAGTTTAGAAAAAAGTAAAAAAGTTTATTAAACTTGGAAAAAATTGTAAATCTATTTTCATGTTAAATATTAATGTAAATTAAATTTATATATTTATTTTAAATATAAAACAACATAGGAAATGCTTCAGCACTTTGAACCTAGTTGTAAATTCTAATTATTTTGAATATATTTAATTACATCACAATTAATTTTCTGAAATATGAATAAAAAAAGCCCACCAGAGGTAAAAATATGTCATTTTTATTATTTATGAAAAACTATTAACAGTGATGTATAGATGTATTTAGAAGTCATTTTATTATATTTTAATACAAATGAATGCTATATTAATTGTTAAATTAAAAAAATTATTAAAATTATTTCAAACAAAATAATAAATATTTTGTAGATATTATTTCCAAAATTAAATTAGATTTATTTCTAATTTTAAATAGTTTAAGTAATTTAATTTAACATTATTTTCTGTGAGGTTGCAGTTTATAAGAAATTATGAGTAATTATGCAAAATGCTAATCTGTCATTCAGCACCATATTTTATTATGAAATGCATCTATGAGAAGACCTCCTCCAGGATCCCATCGCGCCCATTCCTGTTCAAGATCCTCAACTACAGGGATAGGGACTTGATACTCCGCGAAACCCGTAAGTTGGCGAATATAAAAGTCGGGAGCAGCCAAATCATGATCTTCCCGGACTATACAGCACAAGTGCAGCGCCGCAGAAGCGGGTACGCAGCGGTGAAAAAGCAGCTACGTGACCTTGGCCTCAGTTATTCGCTACTATTCCCTGCCAGGCTGCGAGTGGTCCAAAAGGGTCGATGCACTTCTTTGACTCGCCCCATAAAGTGTGGGACTGGCTGGAGGAATCGGGAACGTGGATGGGGCCCAGGCCACCCGCGGGAGAGGAGCCCAGAAAATTCACCAGGAAAATACGCCATTGTGGTTGTCGCAACCGCTACCAAACAGGCGCCGCCACGGCCTCCACTGCTCCCAACCCAGAACAGAGGAGGGCAGAGAGACAAGAGGTTCTACACGTAGCTGCGACTCTGGGAGCTGTGCCACAACCTCCGGAACGCCTATCGAGCCCATCCAGATCATCGGAAACTGGTGACTCCACGCCTTTCAGGCTTGACGACCCTGAAGAATTTCCGCTGCCAGAAGTTACACCGCAAATGGCAGATGACATCATATGAACTTACTCCACGACATCCTGCGCCCGGCTGAATGCAGTCCACGCAAGTACCTTCCATACTTGCACAACAATGATTTGTGACACTATGTAGCGTCAGCAACGGTTGGTCCCCTGTACAACGCAGTGCTGACCCGCACACTGCCGCGCGCAGCGTACACTTCACACTGCGACACGGAATGGTTGGAGGGATACATGAGCACAAATCGGCAACGAGGGGAGAACATTCCCTACTGCTCACATGCCAAACATACCCATACCACACGTCAGTTTGACGCAGTTAAGACCTTGAACAGGCATTATAGTTTGGACGACTACCACACCGGAACTCGCCCTCCTAGTTATGCACAGTTTAGTTTATATCAACATCTTGTTGTTAGCAACACTGAGATGGAGTACATTCACACAGATCCATGTACGCAGCACCTGCCCCCCCCCATACAGTACTGGTCAATGTAAAAGGGAAACATGGTGCAGGTTAACATAGTCACATGGAACGTGCGCGGTCTGCACACCCGGACGCGCAGATATTCGGTCTATGCATACCTGCGGCGCAGAGCCACCGACATTGCGTTACTTCAGGAGACGCACATGACTCACGTAGAATTGGGGTGTCTGCGTCAGAGATGGAGTGGCCAAGTGCATGGCACCGGCTACTCAGCTCATGCGCGAGGGGTTCTCATTTGGGTTAGAGCTGGGGTTCCATTCACAAGCGATGAGGTGCTAGTCAACTCTGAAGTAAGATACACATTGGTTAGCGGGCGACTAAATGGCCAACCAATCCTCCTCGGCTCCATCTATGTCCCGAATGTCAACCAACCCTCCTTCCTAGAAAGCCTCGCAAAGATTTTAGCCGGATGGAGCGGGGTCCCCTGGCTCCTGGGAGGGGATTTTAATTCGGTGCTTAACGTAGACCTGGACAGATCATTCCCGCCCCTGACTAGGACCACAGCAGTGTCCAACGCGCAGGCTCTAACAGACTGGCTAACGCACTGGGCGTTATTAGACATATGGCGCTCCATCAACCCGGATGCCCAGGTCTACTCATACTACTCGGCGGTACACTGGCTGCATGTGCGACTGGACAGAATAGTGGGAACCCCCGCGCTACTCCCCCTAGTCCACCGTATAGAATACCTGGGCCGGACACACTCCGACCACAACCCCCAGCTACTCCAACTTGCCTGGGAGCCGGAACGCCCTCCTGCTCCCACATGGGGACTCCAAACAGCAGCATTAGAAGACTCTTCGTTCCGATCCTCTCTAGGCACAGCGATCCTTGATTTTTTTTAGCTTAATGAGGATACAGCAGGGGACACACTAGTGGAATGGGAAGCCTTTAAAGTCACGACGAGGGGACACTGCTTGGGAGCGACCTGGAACATTAGTAAGCAATTAACTTCTGATCTGAGCAAACTAGAAAGGAATCTCCTGCAGTTCGAGGTAGAAGGGGAGGGCGGGGTAGAGACAGGCAGCAACTGGAGACACTATGTACGCAGCATGCTGAATTGATGGAGCGCCTCCGCTGTCATAACTATACTGCACACACCGCCCGCACACACTCCAAGGCCGATCGTGCGGGCCGCCTTCTGGCCTGGCTGATCTACCAAGAGCACGCCCACAAACCTATAGCGGTGCTGCGAGACGATACAGGGCTTCTGGCGTATACGCAACGGGACATCCACACAGCTCTGATGCAACACTATAGCCGGTTATACCAATGCCAAAGTCACCAGGAACCACATACCCTCCTCACCTTCCTAGATCAGGTGCAGCTGCCCGAAGCGACGCGGTCACAGAATGAAATCCTGGACGAGCAGATCTTGCCAGAGGAGATCAGGGATGCAATCATGTCCCTAGCCACAGGGAAGACCCCAGGGCCAGACGGACTCCCGGCGGAATTTTACAAGGCGTATCAGGTGTCACTGGTACCGCGACTGCATACCCTCTACGGGGCCGCTGTAGAAGAGGGGCGACTTTCCCCTTTGTTGTGCGAGGCACACCTGATTTCACAGCCCAAGCCCGACAGGGATCCAACCGACATGGGCTCCGACAGACCCCTCGCCCTGCTCAACACCGACTATAAAATTTTAGCAAAAATCCTAGCAGACAGACTAGCACGAGCTGTCCCCACCCTCGTGCACTCTGACCAAAACGGCTTTGTGCCATCCCGTAATACCTCACTCAATCTGCGACGCTTTTTTCACATCGCAACTTACTCCACGCGCGAATGGCCAAGAGCAGGCTGTCTCATATTAGACCCTGAGAAAGCCTTCGACTCTCTTGAGTGGGGCTATATGTTCGCGACCCTCAAAAAAATACAAACTGGGCCCTGCTTACCTGCAGCTGACTCGCCTACTTTACACCAACCCAGCGGTGAGGGTGAAGGTAGGACCATATGTTTCGGGTGTGGTTCCAGTGCGGTGGGGGACGAGACAGGGTTGCCCGTTTCCCCTCTTCTTTTCACGCTCGCGATGGAGCCACTGGCAGAGGCGCTGAGAACGCAACTGCAGGATGGCATTCCATTAGGCGATGGCACAAACAAAGTGTCATTATACGCTGACAATCTGTTAATCTACCTCAGAGACATCAATCAGCTACCTGAACGATTGGCCCAAATTCTGCGGGAATTCGCGTCCATTTCCGGATTGAAAGTAAACGTAGCCAAATCTAAACTATACACCTTTTGAGCATTGGTGCTACTGGATCTTTCCGCCGCCTTCGACACGGTCGACCACACTATTTTGGTCGACCGTGTCAAACAAGCTGGCATTCTAGGTGCGGCGGCTTGTTGGCTCTCCTCCTTTTTGGAGGATCGTTTCCAGGCCGTCCGCCAAGACCATTTTTTGGCCCCATTATGTAAAACCAACTGTGGTGTCCCACAAGGCTCCTCTCTCTCTCCCCATTTGTTTAATTTGTACATTTTCCCCTTGATCCAGTCCCTTAAAGACAGGAATGTGACGGTCTTTAATTACGCAGATGACCTGCAATTGGTCTTCTTGGTCGATAACTCACACAGTTCCATCACCGAATTTCAGGCCACCATGCTACATATCAAACAATGGATGGACCACAACCATCTTAAATTAAACCCTGGTAAGACGGAACTTGTTCTTACTGGGGACAGCCATAAATGTTGGGGCCCACATTATTGGCCATCAGAGCTAGGTCCTTCTCCCTCCCCCTCTCCATCAGCCAAAACACTGGGAGTCACCTTCAACAGTGACCTGTCACTGAAAACTCAGGTTGGCACGGTCATCTCTAAATGCTTCTTTCAATTGAGGAAGATCAAGAAGATACACCGGTTTCTCACACAGGAAGCTCTGATCCAAGTGGTAGTAGCCACTGTCCTGTCTCTTCTGGACTATGCTAATTCCGTGTATTTGGGCATGCCAATCTACTTGCTCAAACGGCTGCAGATGGCCCAAAATCAGGCAGCCAGAATGATCCTGCATCAACCTAGATGGCAGCCAGCTACCCCTCTGCTGAGGAAATTGCACTGGCTCCCAATCCCTCATCGCTGTGCTTTTAAGGTGGGCTGCCTTATATTCAAATCCCTGCGTGGCAATAACCCCAAATTTATTAACAGCCTGATATTCAGGCATACTCCCTCTCGGAACCTATGCTCTGCTCACCTCTCGCTCCTTACCATCCGCGTATTCAAACGAGCACGACAGGGAGGCCGCAGATTTGCCACACTTGCCCCTAGACTGTGGAACTCCTTCCTGCTGGAGACCCGATCCTGCACTGACCTCTTGCAATTCAGGAAGTCCCTTAAAACGTGGCTATTTGCACAAGCCTATAACTAAAGCTGTCTGCTGATAACCTCAGAGCCTTCATAGCGCCATGAAACCACCCGGTGTACGTGCGCTTTACAAATCATTATTAACATTAACATTAACATTTCGAGAGGGATGCCACGACCCATCTCTTATGCTCAACGGCGTGAGAGCGCAGTGGTGTGAGGGCACATTTTGCTACTTAGGCATACAAGTGTATTGCCAACCACTAGACCTCTTCGATGGTAATCTGGGCAGGGCGTTAGCAGCAGTGAGATCCCAGATGCAATTCTGGAGCACACTCCCCTCACAGTCGTGGGTAGAGTAGCATTGGTTAAAATGGTAGCCCTCCCGAGATTTCTGTACTACTTCGCTAATCTGCCCATCTATGTACCAACTTCCTTCTTTACTGCGCTGGAAAAAACGGTCAGAGATTTCATCTGGGGCCCCAACTGACACAGGGTGACAGTTAAAAAGCTGTACTTGCCCAGTGATCAGGGGGGCCTGGCGGCGCCTTGCTTTGAGCACTATTACCAGGCGTTGCAGCTTCAATGGATCGCCCGATGGATGGCGGACCACCAGCGCGATGATACAGCAACCACACGCCCTGCTTACACGCTATCCCAGATCCTTGCGCTATTCCACCCTGGTGCACGGACACGGCCCCCGGAACCCCAATTACTAAACGTGGCCTCTACTTAACTCGAGACACAACACCTTATGCTCCTGCACTCCCACTGGACGGTACCCTTAGAGGACAAGTTACACTCACAACTACATGAGGCGGGGATACAAACACTAGGAGATATTTATAACGAAGGCTCCCTTATTCCCTACACAACACTGGTAGAAGACGACGGGCTCCCCGTGGGCAGTTTCTCCTACATAGATCTCTGGTGGCCACGCTCTCGTTGAAGTGGGGAGATCTTGCGGCTGAACCACAAACACACCTAACTGTGCAATACTTACATGTCATGGGACGGGGCAAGCGCCTGACTCGGTGGTGTGCGGCTTCACTGCGCCAACATGCAGCGTTCAATTTAGACCCTCTAAGACAAAAGTGGGAACATGACCTAGGCCGACACTTCTAAGATAAAGAATGGGAACGGGTGTTGGCCAGCCCAGTTCAGATCCATAGAAATGCTCGAATTAGGCAGATACAATATTATATCACACAGAGGGCGTACCTCACGCCAGCCAACATTTATAAATATTTTCACTGCACCGACGCAGCCTGCCCCAGATGCGCCTCCATAGACGCAGACTTGGTGCACATGCTCTGGGACTGCACCAGCCTGAGCGCGTACTGGAGAGGGGTGGCGGACACACTTAGAACCTGCACCGACGGAGAGATACCCTTTGATTGGCCAATGTATTTACTGCACACGTTCCATAGAACACGTAACACCAAAGTCACTTCTAGATTCCTCGACCTGGGTATAGTGGCGGCAAAACGGCTGATCACAAAGAGGTGGAAGGCACCTGACCCCCCGCACATACAAGCATGGAGGCGTTCTGTCCTCGCGTGGGCTAGAGCCGAAAGCATAGCGATACGTCGAGAGGGAACCATAGGCCTTAGGAAAATACCTATCTCCACAAACTGGGACGCCATCCTGGCAGTATTGCAGCTGGGCGAGGACCAACCGGGCTAGCTCACGCAGTCACCCGACCCGGTGGGGCAGACCTGTGCATGTGTCCGTCACCTTTAGGTCATTTATAGGCACTAGACCGGTTATCTCTAACATTACACTGGCACTCCAGTGCACGCACCCACCAACCGGGCGGGGGCACACCAGGCTGCACGCGCACACGCACACATCTGCAGAAACATGAAGGCACTCCAACTCAGCTCCAAGTTCCGCTTCCCACTCCCCAGTTGCTGTTGAATAAATGGTACAGCGCGCTCGCCGAAGAAAAACTGGCTTTAACATGTTGCTTGCTACATGACTTACATACAGGCGAACTAGTTAGACTGAACATGTGCTGCATGGGCAAGCAAATATAACAGACGAACTCTGCTAAGTCACCATGCCTATTGAACTAATGCATCAAAGCAAGATTCATTGTTAACCCCAGAAGTGTAAACGGTGATATTGCTGCTTGTTGCAACAAAATGTACTGATTATTGGTGATCAAAATGTAAACCTAATAAAATCAATAAAAACATTTTTTTTTAAAAATGAAATGCATCTGAGTCAGTTTTTGATGCAACAATGCCTTTCACACAAAAAATGAGTGCAAAAACCAAAAGCACCTCAAACAACAGCTGCTCGCATTCAATCAATCAATCAATCAATCAATCAATCAGACATTTGTAGAGCGCACTACATACCCGCGAGGGTCTCAAGGCGCTGGGAGGGGGGGGCGCTACTGGTCAAACAGCCAGGTCTTGAGTAGCCTCCTGAAGGTCAGCAGGTCTTGGGTCTGTCGTAGGCTCAGTGGGAGGGTGTTCCAGGTCTTGGCGGCGAGGTGGGAGAAGGATCTCCCACCGGTGGTTGTTCTTCGGATGCGAGGGACGGTGGCGAGTGCGAGGCCGGCGGAGCGGAGCTGGCGGTTGGGGATGTAGAAGGAAAGTCGTCTGTTGAGGTAGGCTGGGCCGGTCTTGTGGAGTGCCTTGTGTGCGTGGATGAGGAGCTTGAAGGATATACTCTTGTTGACGGGGAGCCAGTGCAGGTTTCTCAGGTGGGGGTGATGTGGCTGTGGCGTGGTACATCGAGGATCAGTCGTGCAGAGGCGTTTTGGATGCGTTGCAGTCGTTTGATGAGCTTGGTCGGGCTTCCGCGTAGAGGGCGATTCCGTAGTTGAGTCTGCTGCTAACAAGGGCCTGGGTGACTGTTCTTCTTGTATCTGTCGGGATCCACCTGTAGATCTTGCGGAGCATGCGGAGGGTGTTGAAGCAGGAGTAGGAGATGGCGTTGACTTGCTTGGTCATGGAGAGCATTGAGTCGAGGATGATTCCCAGGTTGCGTGCGTGGTCGGTGGGTGTCGGGGCTGCCCCCAGTGCCGTCGGCCACCAGGAGTTGTCCCAGGCTGAGGGGTTGGAGCCGAGGATGAGGACCTCCGTCTTGTCCGAGTTCAGCTTCAGTCAGCTGATCTTCATCCAGTCGGCGACGGCCTTCATTCCTTCGTGGAGGTTGGATTTGGTGGTGATGGGGTCCTTGGTGAGGGAGAGGATCAGTTGAGTGTCGTCGGCGTAGGAGATTATGTTGAGGTCGTGCTGTCGGGCGATGTGTGCGAGCGGGGCCATGTAGATGTTGAACAGTGTCGGGCTGAGGGAAGATCCCTGGGGTACGCCGCAGATGATCTCAGAGGCTTCGGACCGGAATGGGGGGAGGCGGACGCTCTGGGTTCTACCGGAGAGGAAGGAGGTGGTCCATTCCAGAGCCTTGTCTCGGATCCCTACGGCGTGGAGGCGTGCCCGTAGTGTGTGGTGGCAGACGGTGTCGAAGGCGGTGGAGAGGTCCAGGAGGTTGAGGGCCGCGGTCTCACCGTTGTCCAGCAGGGTCCTGATGTCGTCTGTTTTTGGCATGCGTGTGCAATAAATTCTTACCACGAATGATGTGGAATTATTCGACGTGGTGTAATTGCGTAAAACACAACTCTCAAAATTAGGCAAATTGTGCCAGCATAATTAAAATTTTGCTGAGGCCTAATTTAAGTATCTGCCGCCATTATTTTCCATGGCAGGGTGTTGTAGTGCCAGTGGATGGCTATGTGTGGCACTGGACTTAGTCCAGGTCTGTGCTGGAGTACATGTACTACTAATTTGGGTCCTTTTTGGCTGTAGTAACAGTGAAGTTTGTGAATAGTAATGGGTTTACTCTTTTGTGTCGGTGCCTGTCCTCCCCAAAACACGCCCTTACTCCTTCCCAAATCCCTCCTTAATCTTTGCTTAACCCCTCCTATTTAGTAGTAGGTATGCCCCTTTCTGTTTTTACCCGCTCCCCGGCCCACCCATATTTACTACTTAGGGGCCGATTACGATCTCATCAGGAAGGCCATCCTAAAGCCTTCCGGAGACGGACCTTCCGACCAACTCGTACTGGGATCCGGTTTTCCCAAACAACGCATTACGATGCCCCAAACCCTTTCCTTACTGAACGACTCGGTTACTCCGAATCTGACTTCATTTCCCTAACGAGAAGCCTCTGGAAACGCAGAATGGACTCTTTTGGAGGCACTTCTCAGTCCGAATCCCACCGCCCAAGTACGATGCGTACTTCCTATGCGCCGAATCGGTCGGCCCAACCAACATGTCAGAGCGGCCGGAAGGGGAGTATTTCAGCTCCGAATCGTGCCACAACATGATTCTTGTGACCGAGACTGTGCAGCTATGCATCCCATCACACATGTCATCCTTCTACTCTACATCTACGATGAATACTACAACCCCAACCGATGCGGTCGTCGCAGAAGGTAAGTTAGACACCTACCCCTACACATTAACGCAACTATCCCGTGAAAGACAATATAAGGGAAAGTAGGGGGGAAACTACAGGTAAATTTAGGGGGGAAACGACTTCCTGCAATGTACAGCCAATTTGGGTGTTGGGGGATAATACCCCCAGCAATGTAGAGCCAATTTGGGGGTTGGGTGGCTAATACCCACAGCAATGTAGAGCCAATTTGGGGGGAGGGGGGATAATACCCCCAGCAATGTAGAGCCAATTTGGGGGATTTTGGGGGCTAATACCCACAGCAATGGAGAGCCAATTTAGGGGGTTAGGGGGTTAATACCACCAGCAATGTAGGGCCAGATTGGGGGATTTGGGGGGCTAATACCCCTAGCAATGTAGAGCCAATTTGGGGGTTGGGGGCTAATACCCCCAGCAATGCAGAGCCAATTTGGGTGGAGGAGGGCTAATACCCCCAGCAATGTAGAGCCAATTTGGGGGAGTTGGGGGGGCTAACACTCCCAGCAATGTGTACTTGAACAATGTAACTGGTGCTCATGCAAAGTGCCTCAATACATACGGTTGGAGTACAAGCTGCAGAAAACTCCCAAAAACAAAGCCAAAGGTCACTTTGCAGCAAATGCTTTCTCACACTATGGCAGCAAAAGTAACTGGCAACATCAAGGAATGGACAGAGTGGAGATGCTGGTGCTCTAGGGACTGTTGAAAAACAAACGAAACCTCATCATCTAGTAAATTGTCCCTTAAAAACCTGTGAAATACTCGGGTGCTGCTACGCAAAGACGACAGACCAGTCACCCACAGCAGCTCAAGGACTGTATGTGTGTGTGAGGAAGTTGTCTCAGCCTGGGCTGACACACACAACAGGGGGGCTGAAGCCCATAGAGCCCTGTGGGCATTGAGTTCTATCAGAAAGTGTTCTGTATAGGCTTGGATTGGCAATGCGGGCAATTGGGCATTGGTCGATGGGCCCGTGCACCAGGGTCACCTGTGGGCCACAGTTTTGGGGCCTTTGTAAACCACACCTAGAGACTGACTCACTTCCCCAGTCCCCACCAGGACACTGCAATGTGGCGCCAGTATGTTGTCCGCTCACCAGCTGTGCTCCAAATTGAGGCTGAGGGCCAGCCTTCGGAGCATACTCACCTTGGCGCCCTGCCTTGTGTGCCTTGCCAGAAGCAGTGTCATCTCCCCAACCCACCCATTACTTTCAGGTCATGGCAGGTGCAGGGTGGTTGCATTGTATGTAGGGGGCTTTCAGGGAGGCAAGCCTCATTTGGCCAGTCTAACCTACCCACCACCCCCTTAATCAGCATCAATGTGCCTTTGGAAACCTCTCTTGACAGGTAAAAGCACAGAAGCTACAATGAAAGAGATGATCATGGAATGTGTGCCAAATACTTTCAGAGTGCCCGAGCATCATTGTGATCCCAATCCGACCATGGCTACATAGCATGTTGTGTATGTCCAATGAGGGAATGTCATCATCAGGTAGGTACAGTTAGCCAGCTAAACACTAGGAGAAACACACATTTGACGTTGGATCAGGAATGGCCCTAACCATATATATGTATACAACACATAGTGAAACATCGCAGGGCAACAGAACTCCAATGTACTCACAAAAGTATGACATTGTGATGCCTCTGTGTACAGTAAAGCCCAGAGGATATTGGCCCAGACAACACACAAGTCCACAGACCCAGCCACTCAGTACTGATTTCAGTGCCTCCCACTACAACATACAACAAACTAGAAGTGGTTGTGTCACAGTCATCATTGAAATATTTGTAGACGAAACCCATCTGGATTTTGAAAGAAGCATGGGGCAACAACAATGTAGGATATAGTCACCACACAACATCCAATCTGTATGTGTACAGGGTCATCTTTGGAGAATGTCATTCACAGCAATTCAGCATCTAGCTCCTCAGGCTGTAGTGTGTGCCTCAAAATAATAATCCCATTTTGAATGTGCAGATTGTGTCCTGCAGAGTAGTAGGAGTACACATGAGTCTCAGGACGTAGGATCCACCAACAGTGTTGGAGGGTCTAGTGCACAGCCTATTGTGTAAGATAAGCTGCCAGCACTGGTGAGGATGCCAGGGGGGTGGCTCAATCTGTGGCTCTCCAACACAATTGACATAGCCATCCTCAAGCCAGGGGATATGGGTACATCTTGTGAGGATGAGGGATATGTGCAGAATTAAATCTGCTTTGTCCACTGCCTCAAAATCTATAAAAACTTCAAGGTGACCTTCAACAAAGACATATTGCCCTCAGGCTCTAGGGCAGTGTTTAATGGGCAAAATGGAAGCCCTTATGGACACACACAAGGGTTGGTAATTGAGAAAAAACCTAGGCAAGCGAAAATGTACATTCATGTGCAGGCATAATATATCCACAGCAAACAATTTACTTCCAACATATCAAATAGCCAGTCAGTCAGTAACTTTATTTCGGCCATTGTGGCCATAAAAGTGCCACATGCATACAGTACAATACAGACATGATAAAACATTCAGGTTTACAATAGCAATCTGTAGCGACGTATATATTTTTTCTTTAAAAGTCCAGACTTCCTACTACTGTGAGGGGTGAGAGAAGTCCACAAAAGTGCAAATGCGTACAGTATGAAAGATTAATAACCATTGTACAAAAGCTGGTGCCTAGGATTGATAAAGTTGGCCTAATCCCCAGCTATCGAATCAGGGCCTCAAAAAGTGCCAGTGCCTAAAGTGCATAGAGATCGGAATTTGGTTACAAATTCCCAAAGATTAGTACAACTCAGACCAACCCGTGCTAATAAGAGAGCAAGGTTAAGAGAACAATAAAAAACAGCTAAAATTATATCTAAGAACTATATCAGCAAAAGTCTATACCGTGAAATTTAATGGCATGACCCGTCATGCAGGTACAGTTCTAAAATTAGCTCAGATCCGAACTGATAAATAGATACATATTTAAAAACATTTAAAAGTGTTAAAATACAGTAGAGTTACATCTGTTACATGGTCAGTGCGTACCTCCTACTAATCCACATTTTTACCAGAAATTTAGCAACAGCACAGACAATTAGCATGCTAGAATCAGATTTTAGAATACGTAGCGCATCACTGTGACAGCGGGTGCCAAGCTGTCTACAAACAGGAGCTATCCACCTGGATCTCAAATGGTGGTACCTAGGACATGCAAAAAGAATGTGACTGATGGACTCGACTGCAAGAGAGCAACCAGGAGAGCATACATGACTACTTATGTTGTTGATATCAAATTATTTTTAATTATTATAAATTATCACATTAAAAGAGATGATAGATAGTTTTCTA
The DNA here is from genome assembly GCA_963921515.1 of Calotriton arnoldi. NCBI lineage: Eukaryota > Metazoa > Chordata > Amphibia > Caudata > Salamandridae > Calotriton > Calotriton arnoldi. The sequence continues at coordinate 808,402 of CAWUFW010001945.1, read as the reverse complement.
TATACAAGATAAAGTAATTTAGTTATACATTTATATAAAAAAAAATCTCTTTTTTCTGTGTATTTAGGTGTGCATTCCATTAACTAATCAAACCAAGACACAGTACTAAGGACGTTCACAATGTGAATGGCTGAGATGGTAACAAGGGCTGGCAGTATGTTGACACACTACGATCGTTTCGGCAGGGATGCCTTCTTCAGGGAGCCGTCACATCCTTCAGTATATAGGACACAAAAATAAAAAATGCAAAATGCTCAATTTATATGCCTACAATTGTTATGTTTTAATCACGTCTTACTTGAAGATCGTATGTGGCTTAAGAATTTAGTAGGTAGGTCGAAACTCAAGTGACCTTGTTTCAGTTTATTGAGTGATAGAAAAAGAGTTAAGAGCCAATACAATTGAGTGCCCTTAACACCATAAACAAGAAAAAGAGATACAACCCAAAATTTGTGTGGACAGAACAGTGATGTGAATACTAAACAGAGACCGTACATATTTACAGCAAGATAGAGAACAAAAGCCCCTATACATGCATCATGCATATATTAAATCCAACTATGTAATCATATTTGGATATGGCAAATATCAAAATGAAGAATAGCCCAGGGTGCCTAGGGAAGGCAAGTCCACAAAGAAGAGCGTCAGGCTAGAAAGGGCTGTGCTAACGTAGGTCAAATTACCTACTAATGGGATCATGAAACGATATCTAAGGAGTGAGATGTATCTGTTATTTTGACGTATCCTAGTAAGATCCTGGATGGATTGGAAAATGAACGTAAGAGCGTTATATGTAGGATAACTAGTCAGCCCATTAGTAAGTTAAATTGCTGTCTAAGGTTTGAGACTATACCGTAGTTGTGACTCTGAATCCCACAGGGATTTATAGTGGCAGTCAAACGCAATGATTGCTGTTGGTTCTTGAATGGTGTCCACAACAGAATTCACTAATGTGTGCACTATAAGTAAGGCAAATTAACATTAGAAAAGCATAAAACAACGAATAGTAAAATTAAGAGAAGTTCTAAGAACTGTCTGTAGATGCAATGTGCTGTTGAAGTCAATTACTGGATTAAAAGGCAGGGAAAAGAGAAGAGAAGCCATGCTTGAATCTTACTGTAAAGTGGTACAAATCGCATTGAATCTAGGCCTTAAATGCACCTTAACGGTGTGTGGCCCTTCATACACTATGTAAACGGACAGACACTCATAGCACGAGAAATGTACAGGCTAGTGCACCCGTAATGCAATGTATGCATGGTAAATGGCGCTGTGAGCTGTTGTCACTGATCTAAATAATTTATTGCTTGGTAGGAAAAAGTCCCTGAGTCAACACGTCAGTGGTATGGCCCTAGATATGTTACACATAGACTGAAGATCTGTTGCTGAATATATTATGCAACCGACTATATGGAAAACATGCTTCAATGGGCTACCCTTGCCAAACCAGATTAGAGGTTCAAAAAGATTGACAATGCAAACACTTATGGAACTGGGTGTACTGTTCCAGTGTCACATGTGTGTTTGCTTACAGTGCAATGTGTTTTCATCTGCGCAACCAGAGAGATCATCACAGTGAGTCCATCTCCCTTGGTGTCCCCATACCTCTGACATTCAAAGTCAGAATGCCATTAATACCCATGCGTGTGTAGTCTACTGGTAAATGTGGGGATGTGTCTCTGGAGTAGTTTGACCCCTGGTGGCACAACAACACACATCCTTGACTTTTCACTTGAGGAGGCTATAGCCCTCTAAGCAAAGGACTGCCATCTAGAGTTCCGGCATTGTGACATTTAAATATAAGCAATCATCACCTCCATCCCAGGACAGTTTCCAAGGGCAAGAATGACCAAACAGTGACAACAACTACCTACAAAGGGTAACTCACCACTTATGCCCACACACAACGCAGACAAGGCAAGGCTAGGTGGAGGCAACTTGTCCTGTGAAGCCAATATGTTTTGCATATGCTAGTGTACTCAAAGCGGCCATTAAAATAATCCGTCATGAACATTCATTGGCAGACAGCAAGCTGCAGCAAACACATACTACATCTACATATTTCCTCTGGCAACTGTTTTTGCCTACTTACATACACACAATCTACACATATGTACATTTCAACATTGTATTGTATTGTATTGTAATTGCATTTATATAGCGCTTACTACCCCATGCGAGGCGTTGAAGCATTTTTTCAGCAAGTAGCATGCTACTCCGGAACCCATAAAGGATTAGGGGCCGATTCCGATCTCGGTCGGAGGCGCACCCAATACTATTCGGTCGGGAAAAAAGCCATGCGAAAGCCAGTTTCCCGACCGATCCGTACAGCACACCGAACGAGCAAGTACGATGCGCACAACAGCAAAAATCCCGGCCGAGCCGTACTCACCCAAACCAGGTCCTGTTCTCCTACCGAGGCGAATCCGGAAACGCCGAATCGAGTCGCACGGAAGGGAAAATGCAGCCCCGTCCGGCCGGACAAGTACGATGCGCTTTCCGTGCGCGCCGAACCCGTCGCTACGCACGGCACGTCAAAGCATCCGGGAGAGGCGCACATAAGCTCCGAATCGCGCCACAACACGATCCACGGCTACGAGACGAACACAGCACAGACGAGGACGACGCGAAGCGACGAGGACGAAGCGAAGCGACGAGGACGAAGCCAAGCGACGAGGACGACGCGAAGCAACGAGAAGGACGAACGACACGAACCAACCATGAATCCCTTCGTCCCGATCATACCAATATTCTACATCTACTACCGGAACAGGCACGGACGCGTACGGCGCAGAAGGTAAGTCAGACACCAACCACAAAACACATACAACACGTACACGACACATCACACACATACACTGGGAATCTGAATATACTTACACCAGCAGCACCATAGGGGCGGGATGCCCATCACCAATGCCACATATGCACACAGGGGCCTGAATGCGCGCCACCACCCCAACCCAGGGGGCTGGATGCCCACCACTACTACCACCCTCACCCAGGGGGGCAGGATGCCCACCACTACTACCACCCTTAGCCAGGGGGCAGGATGCCCACCACTACTACCACCCTCACCCAGGGGGGCAGGATGCCTACCACTACTACCACCCTCACCCAGGGGGCAGGATGCCTACCACTACTACCACCCTTAGCCAGGGGGGCTGGATGCCTACCACTACTACCACCCTCAACCAGGGGGGCAGGATGCCTACCTCTACTACCACCCTTAGCCAGGGGGCAGGATGCCCACCACTACTACCACCCTCACCCAGGGGGGCAGGATGCCCACCACTACTACCACCCTTAGCCAGGGGGCAGGATGCCCACCACTACTACCACCCTTAGCCAGGGGGCTGGATGCCTACCACTACTACCACCCTCACCCAGGGGGGCAGGATGCCCACCACTACTACCACCCTCACCCAGGGGGGCAGGATGCCCACCACTACTACCACCCTTAGCCAGGGGGGCAGGATGCCCACCACTACTACCACCCTCACCCAGGGGGGCAGGATGCCCACCACTACTACCACCCTCACCCAGGGGGGCAGGATGCCCACCACTACTACCACCCTTAGCCAGGGGGCAGGATGCCCACCACTACTACCACCCTCACCCAGGGGGCAGGATGCCCACCACTACTACCACCCTCACCCAGGGGGCAGGATGCCCACCACTACTACCACCCTTAGCCAGGGGGCAGGATGCCCACCACTACTACCACCCTCACCCAGGGGGCAGGATGCCCACCACTACTACCACCCTTAGCCAGGGGGCAGGATGCCCACCACTACTACCACCCTCACCCAGGGGGGCAGGATGCCCACCACTACTACCACCCTTAGCCAGGGGGCAGGATGCCCACCACTACTACCACCCTTAGCCAGGGGGCAGGATGCCCACCACTACTACCACCCTCACCCAGGGGGGCAGGATGCCCACCACTACTACCACCCTTAGCCAGGGGGCAGGATGCCCACCACTACTACCACCCTCACCCAGGGGGGCAGGATGCCCACCACTACTACCACCCTTAGCCAGGGGGCAGGATGCCCACCACTACTACCACCCTTAGCCAGGGGGCAGGATGCCCACCACTACTACCACCCTTAGCCAGGGGGCTGGATGCCTACCACTACTACCACCCTTAGCCAGGGGGCAGGATGCCTACCACTACTACCACCCTCACCCAGGGGGGCAGGATGCCCACCACTACTACCACCCTTAGCCAGGGGGCAGGAAGCCTACCACTACTACCACCCTTAGCCAGGGGGCTGGATGCCTACCACTACTACCACCCTTAGCCAGGGGGCAGGATGCCTACCACTACTACCACCCTCACCCAGGGGGCAGGATGCCCACCACTACTACCACCCTTAGCCAGGGGGCAGGAAGCCCACCACTACTACCACCCTCACCCAGGGGGGCAGGATGCCCACCACTACTACCACCCTCACCCAGGGGGGCAGGATGCCCACCACTACTACCACCCTTAGCCAGGGGGCAGGAAGCCTACCACTACTACCACCCTTAGCCAGGGGGCTGGATGCCTACCACTACTACCACCCCCACTCATAGGATGGACAATGCATGACACAACAAGCACACCACAACCTAGGGAATGCAAGATTAAGACATCCCCCCACCACCATGACAAGCGTGTGAGCAGGCTGTGTCAAATGCCTACAACACCGAACATGACATTGAACATACAATGTGACCCCCTAGCACATGTGCCACACATATATGTGTGTGGCACCCACAATGCAAGCAGCCCATGACCATTGTGGCAATGGGGCCTAAACCCCCATCATCACAGTGACCAAAAGGCAAGTGTGGGGTCCATAGCTGAAGCACATTTTGACCATTGTGGCAATGGGGTCTAAACCTCCATCATCACAGTGACCAAAAGGCAAGTGTGGGGTCCATAGCTGAAGCACATTTTGACCATTGGGCAATGGGGTCTAAACCCCCATCATCACAGTGACCAAAAGGCAAGTGTGGGGTCCATAGCTGAAGCACATTTTGACCATTGTGGCAATGGGGTCTAAACCTCCATCATCACAGTGACCAAAAGGCAAGTGTGGGGTCCATAGCTGAAGCACATTTTGACCATTGGGCAATGGGGTCTAAACCCCCATCATCACAGTGACCAAAAGGCAAGTGTGGGGTCCATAGCTGAAGCACATTTTGACCATTGTGGCAATGGGGTCTAAACCCCCATCATCACAGTGACCAAAAGGTAAGTGTGGGGTCCATAGCTGAAGCACATTTTGACCATTGTGGCAATGGGGTCTACACCCTCATCATCACAGTGACCAAAAGGTAATTGTTGACAAAGAAAGAGCTGCAACTGCCAAACTGCATGGATCATTCCTGGTCACAGAACCAAAAACTCATCTGTGGCAAAGTAGTGTATGTGTCCCATTGCAACATAAATTGGGGGAGCCAAATACTGCAGTGCAAATGAAACATTCCTTTGGCCATGTGCAGACAAACAACACCCATGGGGGCTGAGACCGTCAACATTCATCAATGACACAATGACAGAAGTGACCATCAGAATGCAGAACCACATATTTGCACCAATGGGCACACAAATGCAGATACCCTGTGGAGACAGCAGATGTGAGGTGAACAGATACCATACCATGGCAGCAATGGGACACACAAACCATGATCACTGTGCTGACCGATGACCTAGGAGTCCCAGGGACAGCAGGGGAAACACACCAAACAACATACAGCCAATGGCACACCCAAGATATGCCAATGCAGTGGTGCAGATGCACAAACACAAACAGGCAGACCAACACTGTCATCATACACAGCAGGTGAGGGGTGGGGGTGCCAGTGTCCCCAGGCAACAACACAACACATGAGGAGAGCTGAATACCAATCATACAGATGTGCATACACTGCCACACTAAGGTAACTCATGGATCCAAATCCCCTATGTGGGCAAGCAGGCATTGACAGGTGAGAGGGAGCACAAAACACACATGTCACACAGGCACGTAGGAACAACAACTGACACAGCAAGTCACAGACACACCACAGCACCACCCCCAGGGCCCCCACAATGTGGTGACCCTGGGCTGAAGAAAAATACCACTGTGATGACAAAGCTAAATGTCGTTCACACTGTGAACCACAGTCAGGTGTCCTGAGCAACTAACTACCATCACACCTACACAAGCACAAATCAATCAGCATGGCCAGTAAGCCAAGGCCAACATGGAGGCAGGGGACTAGCCGGGCAACAACTCTCATCTGCACACACTCAAGACCACACCCCTCGACCTCCAACAATGTGCAGCAGTGAAGTACACATGCACTGGTGACATTGCACATGCACCCATTACTATTCCAGGGTGGTGGGTGGGAACCAAGGTGTAGAAACACATCACACATGGACACTCAACAAGACTCCTGAATGTCTGACACACTGCACACTACGCTGTACATGGACATGACGGCAATACCACACCGACCAATGGGATCCCAGCCACAGTCACACACCAATGAAGAAGCCAAGGTCACCCACAAAGAACACACATAGACAACAACCAACATTGCAGCCCGGACCCTAAGGAGTGCCAGCAGTCACACACACAACGTGTCACAATCACTGAAAGATAACACAAACTGGAAATCACATGACAGGGGCAAACAACAAGTGCCAAAGGGAAACCTGACTGTGACCCATCTGCGTCAGCACACAAACTCTGCCCTGACAGCAAACACACCTATGGGTGACACCCTGATGACCAGTAATGTGCCATGCACCCACATCACAGAGAACACAGGGAGAAGACTTTGGGGAACATAGCTCAAGTCAGCAAGCATCACAAACAGGTACAACACTAGGGATCACAGCATGCGCAGATGAATGGAAGTGAACACACAGACATGCACATACAACACACACCTTGGGCGCAGGCAATGTCACACGTGTACACACTGCCATGAGGGGACTCCACTCCTGTGTGAGGAAAGCTGTGCCATATGTTGCCTCAGTAGGGCCCCATCATGTCAGCTGAGCACTTGGTCACACAATCAACAATTAGCACCAAATGAGGGCTCCCATCACATCAGCCTGGTCATGGATGTGCCAACGGAATCATCAGCACAGATCCAACACACTTGTATGGCAATGTTGCACTGACTACACGGATGAGTCCCTCCCCATTGATGCCCAAACCTGCATGTCCACTGGAGATGGCAACACGGTCAGGGAAGTAGACAAATGCAACGATGGCAGGCACAACAGATGTGCAGGGGTGGAAGCCACAGATATGAAATTGCCAATGTAAGTAGGAAACCCATTGCCAAATACTGAACACATGACACCCTCAGATGCTGCTATTGATGACATGGATACACCACATGATAGGACACATTCCCCCTGGACCACATGGGTTCCTGCACAGTAACACTTCATAATCATGAGACCAGATATCACCATCACTGCAGCAAGGGCATGGTTAGCTGCACCAACAACATGTACATCTGAAGCATGAGCACTAGAGAAAAGAAAGTTGCTTTATTCAGCATATGTGTTGAGGCCAAACGAAGTCCTGAAAAAGAGCAAAGGCCAATGGCCAGTCCATTGTCAAAGTTCAAACAGGGTGACACTGGCAGATGTCACCCTACGCATGCCTGCACAATACCAGGGACAATCCACTAGGAGGGGCAACCGGGGGGCAGGCCAGGCACCGCAGGGACAGGATCAGGGCTCACCAGGGGAGTCAGGGAAGGGGTGGTGGGTGCTGGAGAGCCACTGACAACTGCAGTGGAGGTGTCTGACATGGTGTGTGCCGGCACAACTGGGGGCATGACACAGATGTCGTGGGTGCCGGCACAACTGCAGTGGACCCTGCAGATGGGGTGGACAGGTCCGCCACTGCAGTGCCCAAGTCAGACAGGGCGGTAGTGGACTCCACTGCAGTGCCTACCTCCAGGGGAGGAGAATGGGGAACAGGCAAGGTGGGTTGGACAGAGGGGGGACACCCTCACCACATCAGTGGCACAGACAAGCGCAGCGGGGGTGTGGTGCTGGGAGAGCAAGTGGCAGGGGAGAAGGCCGGAGCATCTTGGGGATGGTATATCTGTGGGTGGGGGAACCTGGGGCAGGGTGTGGTGGGGGCACCTGTGCAGTGGGGGCCTGAGGGATGGAGGACGGAGACCTTGTGCCTGAGCTGCAGGGCGGTGGCGGGGTCTTGCTCTTAGCACTCCGGGGGACTTGCGGGTGGGGGCCTCAGTCCGTCTGCGCCTGGGGGAGGGTGTCCGGGGGCGAGGGGCACTCTGCTCCGTGTGGGTGGGCTTCCTCTTCCCCGGGATGCTGGAGCAGCTTCATCGGTGGGGAAGAGGCCGAGGTCACAGAGGAAGAGCTGCTGTGACTTTGGGGTTGCAGGTGAGGCAAGGGAGGGTGCTTTGGAGGGAGAGGGAACTGAGGACTGCGCAGTGCATGTGGATGCGTGTGTGTGTTCCAGGGCCCCATCCCCTGTGAGTCTGGCTTCAGTCCCCTGAATGTGCGTGCGTGTGCGTTTTGTCATTGGCGTGTGTGTCAGTGTGCTGGATGTGTGTGTGCTGGTGTGTGCCAGTGTGTGTGTGCCTGGGATGGGTAAGGTGCTGGGGAGTGTGGATGGAGCAGAGGCAGGAGGGGTGAGGGACCGTTTGAGGAGGGACACTGCTGCCGTCAGGGAGGAGTCCATGGACCTATTGCCCCTCTGTAGGTCAGACATGCCCGATGAGATGCCCTCCATGAACGACACCAGCTGAGTCAACAGCGCGGTGTGCGCATGGAGGACACTCAGCATGGCTGTCTGCCCTACATGGAGCTGGCGAAGGAGGTACACAGACTCCTCACTCAGGGCAGCAGGGGACACAGGGGCAGGGGTGCGGTGCCTGGCCCAAAGGAGACACGCTCCCGGACATGGGAGCCTCCACGGACCTGGGGAATGGGAGCCGATGGGAGGGCGGTGGTGGTGCTGGTGGTGGCGGGGACAGCAACACTAGCTGGGGTGTGGTGGCTGCTGACACCCGCCTCCACAAGGGAGTCATCCTCCGAGTTGCTCTGGTCCTCAGCTGAGGTGGATGCTGCTGAGGACTCCTCGGTGTGGCTCCCTCGCCCTCCGTGCCACTGGGTCCCTCCGACCACTCCTCGGCTGCTGACCCAGTCTGGCTCTCCGGCTCCTCCTGGTCCGTGGAGCTGTCCCCTTCCGTGGCCGTGGATGTATCTGCAAACAATGGGGAAACAGACAGACATCAGTCACCTGCACATAACGCACACACCACTGTGAGCACAGCACATCACAGAGCAAGCCCTGGCATCATTAGTTGTACATTGCTAAAAGTGCACTAATTGAACAGGAGAAGTCAATTGTCAGTCTGATGCCAAGCATGGCACTCACATCCCACATGGCCTTGCACCCATCTGTCTGGTGTCTGTTGGATTGCAACACCCCAGTGTTGACACATGCACCAAGTACACAGTAGTTGGACAGTGCAGAGGACACGGTGTGGACACATCACAGCTCTTGCCACTGAGTCAGTACAGGTTTACGGATGTAAGGGATGCCCAGAGTCAAATAGGAAATGCATGTGATGCATACCAGCGACAGACACCATGATGCACCCATGTCCTGATAGCCAGCGCCACTATGGTGTGCATGTAGCACATGTCACTCCCCTGCAGGATCACCAATCAGTAGACACATGCCATGGCGGAGGCATGACTGCAAAGTCATACATCACTGTCTCAGTGATGTATGACTTTGCAGCCAGACAACAACACTCTGCACTGTGTCACAATAGTAGGTCATGGGGAATGCAAGTCCTGGAGCTGCACAAGTGCACATGTACATCCCCCCACAACACATCCTCTTAACCCTCATCTGTCCAGGTCATACCTATTGGACATATGGGAGACCTGTGACACTACCCTCTGAACCTGAGCCCCTCACACTCTGCTGTGCATGGGGAACAGCTGCCTGAACTTCACATTTACATGCCCCAGTCTGCATGGGCAGCTGATCAGACACCTATGTGTCACACAAGTATCGTCTCCTATGGTCACATCTCCAGTGGCATGCTGAGCCCCTACCAAGAAACACCACAGCAGTCCTGGCGACTAATCCACAGCACACTGACACAGAGGCAGACACCTGAGGGGCAAATCACTGTGCACAATGTGTCCTCTGATACACGGGAGTGGGAGTACAGAGTGTATTGTATGGCCTGGAGTAGGCATGACTGTCCAGCCCCACATGAATGAGGGATGAGCCCTGGACTGTAGGCAGCTGGCTAAGTATGTGTGACACACGTCATATACATACTCCTGGGGCCCAAACATTGTTCCCACCCGCAGCATGGGTGTGTGCCAGGTACCCCAGCCACATGTGGTGGATCAGCTCAGCAATTGGACCACAGATCAAAGTAACACGCTGAATACATGTCAGAATACAGGCATTGTGTAAGCAATGGACCCACCCATGATGCCCACCACAGAGTCAGGGAAACAGATGCTGTCTCCCACCTTGAGTCAAGCAAACTGCAAGGACACAGTCCTAAGTGACAGAATTCCCTGCATGTAAGGGCCACACCTGGGTGTCAGATGAGGAGTGGGCAGTGCACAATAGAGGGACATGGCTCCTGGACAACATGACTGCTGTACTGTGGCAGTTCAACCTGGCCCGAGGAGGGCACATAACATGTTAGACAGAGTACACAGTGCAGTCTTTGACTCACCCCCTCCTTGCTGCTCTCTGGCCTTCAGCTGCCCATCCAGGTCTGGAAAGACCACCGCCAGGATCCTGAGCATGTGGGGGTCAGGGTCCGTGTTCCGCCCCTCCTGCGAGGAGGCGACAGCTTCAGCTGGACCCGTGCAATCCTCCGGGTCCAGCCCCGAAGGTCCTGCCACCTCTTTTGGCAGTTGCGGATCCGGCGCTTGTAGACCCCCACGGACCGGACAGCCCGGACGATGTCCTTCCAGATCTCATGCTTCCGATGGGCAGAAGCCTGTCAGGATGACAAAGTGATAAGGACATTACTACACATGCAACATATCCGTGCATGACACAGTTGCATATACATGTCGCAATCACAGGGGCACATGGTGTACCCAGGCAGTGCACGGCTGCCCATGGACAGTTTTCCAGAAGTCACTACATGGTATCATAGCATGGGGAGTAAAACCCTGTTCAGAAGCACTGTCACTGCACCATACCTGTCCAGTGCAAGTCACTACACACTATGGGGGTGACAACTACTCAGTGAGCCTGCTAGCCAGTGGTGTGCTGACTCTCAGCCTTGCTAGTCAGACAAAATGCACATTCAGAAAGGCAGTGCACAGAACACTCACCTGCTCCCCTGGTGTCCCATACAGCTTGCTGTACTGTGGAAGTAGGCTGTCCAGCAGGGCCTGGTTCTCTTCAAGGCTGAAGGCTGGGGCTCTCTCCACAGTACGTGCCATTGCAGGGTCCAGAGGGGCAGAGACAGCAGCAGTGCAGTGGCAGATGTCGTCCTGGAGCATGTAGTGCAGGCAAGTGGGCTCTCAGGGGAACATGCAGCAATATATATGTGCTGGAGAGGCAGATACTGTCCCTTGTGTCCAAAGTGATAGGTCCAAGTCGTTTGCATCTTCTGAATATGGCCAATCCATGGAATAGCAGCACCAAAACACGCCCACAGCATCCTTCAAATCTTCAACTTCATGACATACATGATTTTGCAACATTGTTGTGGGTGACCAACTGATTTTCCAGCAACCGACTCGTTCGAATATTCGAAAACGCGTCCGTTGCCAGGCAAGCCCATTGTCAATGGGTGCGCACCGATCGGTCCATTGAGGTACAACGCGCACAGGGGTACAACGCGTACCCGCACACATTGAAAGCAATGGGCCGGCCGGAGGCACCGATCGGTCCATTGCAGTACAACGCGCACAGGGGTACAACGCGTACCCGCACACATTGAATGCAATGGGCCGGCCGGAGGCACCGATCGGTCCATTGCTGTTCAACGCGCACAGGGGTACAACGCGTACCCGCACACATTGAAAGCAATGGGCCGGCCGGAGGCACCGATCGGTCCATTGCAGTACAACGCGCACAGGGGTACAACGCGTACCCGCACACATTGAATGCAATGGGCCGGCCGGAGGCACCGATCGGTCCATTGCTGTTCAACGCGCACAGGGGTACAACGCGTACCCGCACACATTGAATGCAATGGGCCGGCCGGAGGCACCGATCGGTCCATTGCAGTACAACGCGCACAGGGGTACAACGCGTACCCGCACACATTGAATGCAATGGGCCGGCCGGAGGCACCGATCGGTCCATTGCTGTTCAACGCGCACAGGGTACAACGCGTACCCGCACACATTGAATGCAATGGGCCGGCCGGAGGCACCGATCGGTCCATTGCTGTTCAACGCGCACAGGAGTACAACGCGTACCCGCACACATTGAATGCAATGGGCCGGCCGGAGGCACCGATCGGTCCATTGCAGTACAACGCGCACAGGGGTACAACGCGTACCCGCACACATTGAATGCAATGGGCCGGCCGGAGGCACCGATCGGTCCATTGCTGTTCAACGCACACAGGGGTACAACGCGTACCCGCACACATTGAAAGCAATGGGCCGGCCGGAGGCACCGATCGGTCCATTGCAGTACAACGCGCACAGGGGTACAACGCGTGCCCGCACACATTGAATGCAATGGGCCGGCCGGAGGCACCGATCGGTCCATTGCTGTTCAACGCGCACAGGGGTACAACGCGTACCCGCACACATTGAATGCAATGGGCCGGCCGGAGGCACCGATCGGTCCATTGCAGTACAACGCATCACTGTACATGTGACTGGCATATGTCAGCATGCCTGTCTCAGATGGACATATGCCAGCCACAGATAGCTCCCAGGGAGTGAGGGGCACACCTACATCACGACAGCCTGTCCAAACCTTATCATAAGGCATGTAAGGCTGCATTTCCTATTGTGTGTATGTTGGTGTACATGTTGTCCTGTGGGTGTCACCTGTGGGCAGCCACCCCCAGGCTGTGCACGTGTTCATGGGGACAGGATCCTGGGTGTTACGTGTACGTGACCACTGTGATGTGCAACTGTTCATATCTGTGCATGTGCCATGGTCACATTTCACAGTGGTGTTTGTGTATGTCATGTCACATACCCCGTGAGTCCCATGTGGGACGGTATGTTTGAGCCAGGGTGTCCCAGTGGCACAATAGTGATGGCCCTCCACAGTCTTTGTGCATGTAGTGTTTACAATGTCTCTGATTTCATGTGCACAATGGGAGACAGTCTCCACATCCACGTTGTGTGTGCATGGACTCTGATGTTGTGCGTGTGTGTCACAGACGTCCATGGCTCTCCTGCCATGGCAAGTGTGGCCACTACCTGTGGGGGTCATGTTTGTTTTGTTGTGGTGTACACATGATACTCCAGGTGATGCCAGTGTCCATGTGGCATTACAGGGTCCCTGGGAATGTGCCTGTCGTTGAGCTGTGGTGCCTGGGGCACATCTGTCCTCACATGTCACTGGGGGGTGACTGTGACACAGCATCATGATATCCAATGGGCCAACCTGGGACAAATTGATGCCACCTGTAGGACCGTGTTGACAGATGTTGGCCATGTATGTACCATACATGTCGTTCCGGTACTGCACACTTCATGTAGTTGTGCCTCATGATGATGTATGTTGGGATCTTGAGTGTGTTCAATGCCGCATATGTGGGGTGACTGACGATCTTGCTTACTTCTCCTCTGCACTGCAGGGCTCCTGCTGTCCATCGGCCATTCCCAGACCTGGCAACGATGGTGGAACGGGACAGCATCCGACGGTACCGCTTCACCAGGCAGCTGATTGAGGATTTTGCAGTGCAGTTGTCCCCACATTTGCAGCCTGGCCGGCCGTATCCTACAGCGCTGACCCCCAAGGTGAAGGTGATGGCAGCCCTACACTTCTTTGCCACCGGTACCTTCCAACATACTGTGGCGTCTGCTGGTGGGATGTCACAGACCATGTTCAGCCGTGTGCTCCGCGATTTCTTGGCGGCAATGTTGCTCTTCCTGAACCGGTACATCTATTTCCCTAGACTGCGACGACTCACTGACGTGAAGAGTGACTTTTATGCCCTGGGGAGGATGCCGCATGTCATTGGCTCCATTGATGGGACACATGTGGCTTTGGTACCACCACAGGCCCAGGAGCAGGCCTACAGGAACTGCAAGCACTACCACTCGGTCAATGCACTGGTGGTGTGTCTTGCAGACATGACCATCACACACGTGTGTGCCCGTTTCCCTGGTTCAGCACACGATGCCTTTGTGATGAGGAGTAGTCGCATCCCCAGGTTGATGGCACAGATGCAGAACCAGCGTGCCTGGCTTGTCGGTGTGTACTGACTTTGTGCCATTGTGTGTGATCTGATCTGTAGTATTCCGCCCACTTTTCCAAGTCAGCTGATGTGCACTTGTCTGTCCGTAGGTGACTCGGGATACCCCAACATGCCGTGGTTGCTGACACCCCTCAGGAACCCTGTGACACCTGCCCAGATGCGCTACAATGAGGCACATGGTCGGACCAGGAGAGTGATTGAGCGGACCTTTGGTCTCCTGAAGAGCCGCTTCCGCTGCCTGGACAAGACCGGAGGGTCCCTCCCATATGCCCCTGCGAAAGTGTGCAAGATTATCATCGTCTGCTGCATGCTCCACAACCTGGCAGTGCGGAAGGAGTTGCCTCTCATCCAGGATGACGATGACCAACATCCGCCACCTGTGGAGGATCCTGGCCTGGACCACGATGCCAGTGACGATGATGATGATGATGGTGATGGTGATGTCCGCACACAGCTCATCACCAACTTCTTTAGCTGAATGTGAGTATCCTGAGGTGTCATGTGAATGATGTGAGTTGGCATGATGTGTGGGTGGTGCTCTGGTGCTGTTGGAGTGTGTCCATGGGCTACTTGACAGGATGTGTGTTGCGATGTGTGGTGACAGGTGGGCTGTACTCCCCAACAGTGTTGACATGCTAACTTGGTTCTGGGTGGGTATCTTGTAACATGTATTGTGCATGAGTTTTGCTGTTCTGTCCTGTACTGCATTGCTTTTGACTGTGTGTCATTTCTGTCCTTCACAGGGTACTTTCAGATTCGTTTGGTCAACTGTGTCCACCGACGACGTGATTGCACATCCAGGCTGGTAGCTGTTGTGTCCCTACAGGTGATGTGCGCCACACCCATGGACTTCCTTCTGTCTACAGTTGTTGACTGTGTGCCCGCTACCAGGTGGGGTTACCTTGCATCTGTAGTGGTTACGGCATGTTGCTACTGTGTAATAAACCTGTGCTTCACTTAGTGATGTGCGTTGTCTGTGGTCACACATTTGACTGCCATTTGCTTACTGCACCTGTGGGCTACTTGACTACAACTGGGAATGGGTGTGGTGTCTGTGCATTGCACCGTCTTCCCTGGCAACATCAGTGTAGGCAATGAGTCAGATGGCCTAGGTGTGTATGTGTTGTGTAGCCCTGGTGGTGTGTCTCCCTCATATGTGTCACGTTGCCTGTACTCACATGCCTGTGTTGTCCTTGCTGTTGCAGTTCGCATACACTGTGTAATTTTGCAGTTCATCATCCCCATAACAGCACCCACGTTGGAATCACGACAGAGGCAAGTATGGTGTATTAGTGTGTTTATTGTGATAATAGTGCATAGGATGGATTGTGCTGTACATGAATCTTGCAATCCCAAGTTCCTAGATGAATAGAAAGTCCAGGTAGACAGGATCCCCAGTATCGGGGCCACAGTTGTCTGACACATTGTTCCAACTTGTACTCCCCATGCAATGTGTGGGAGTAGTGTTGCCATCAACAGGGTGAACAGTCTGTGCACAAAGGCGAAAATCCAGAACAGGTTCAGGCTTCCTGGGAGTTGCGCTTGGCCATCAGCCTCTCACTTTCCCCTCCTCGGACGACCCCTCTTCTTGGGGGGGCCCTCAAGTGCAGGCTGCTGCGGTGCAGGGGACTCTCCGCCAGAGTCCTCCTCCCTCCCTGTGGCAGTTGCAGTTTGTTCGGTGCCAGATGTTGTTGGCACACAGGGAGGTGTGGACTGGTTGCTGTTCATCTGGCGGAGGCATTGTAAAATGTCCCTGTGCACCGCCGTCATCTCATGTAGTACATCCCACTTGGACTCCACGCGGGTCATGTGGGAGTCCACACGTGACATGTGGGAGTCCACACGTGACATGTGTGACTCCACTTGGGACATGTGGGAGTCCAAGCGGGCATGATGGGCAGCCTGCTGCTGTTTGATGTCTCTGAGGAGCCCCACTACCTGGCTGAGCTCTCCGGTGCTGGACTGGTACGCATCAGCTATGCGTACCAGTTGTGGGTCTTCATGCACACCAGCAACGTCTGCAAGCAGCGACCTCTGTCTCCCACCCCTCCCACCACCCCTGCTGACATGTGCAGTGTGTGCAGTTGCACGCACAGATAACCCTGGTCCACCTTGGGGGTTGGTGGTGGTGGTGGTGTCCATGGCCCCAGGTTGGTCCAGGGTCACTGCGCTGGTGTTGTTCCTTATTCTGTCCATGTCGGCAGGGATGGTATTCGTGGTGACAGTCGTTGGAGGGGTGGGTGCAGGGGTGCAGCTGGTGGACCTGCTGGTGCTGCAGCTGGTGGTCCTGCTGGTGCAGCATGTTGACTTGCACCGGATGTGCCAGGTTGTTCTTCATCGTCCGAGGAGGACAGAGGCTGTACGACGCCAGTGAGCTCGGCATCCTCTTGAGCCTGGGACTGGGACTCCTCAGCGTCTGCTGCTGTGTCCCTATCATCACCTGTTTTTGGGAGACACAAACAATGTATGTCATGTTTCTGCAGGCATCAGTGGTTGACACACCTGACAGTTGTGACTGTGCCTCGGGGTGCGGGCCTGTACATTGTATTGTCCTAAGTCGTCACAGTCAGGGGTTGATATTGGTGTGGCACATTGTCCTGCATTATTTGGGCATTTCTATGTATTCTCTGGGGTGTGAACATGGTCTGCATTGATTGTGTTTGGTTGACAGCCAGACCTCCTTCCCACCCACCCACCCACCCAGTCAGTTATCCCACCATGGAACGTGCTTGCATTGCAGGGAGTGTAAGTTGTCTCTCAGGATGTCAGTCAGTGGTGTCCTGCTGTTTGTTGGTGCACAGTTGGCAGCAGGGCCTTGTGCTCCCCACAGCAGTAGCCAGTGTCAGCCATCTTGTGAGTCCTTCTCCACTCCCTGTGATGTGAGCATGGTTCAGGGTGGTGTTGATGGGCCAGTTGTGAGGCTGAGCAATGTCTGTGACTACGACTCCCATCATGCTATTGCCTCCACCCCCTTCCCAGCATGCCCATGCTTCCTTCCTTTGACTCTGCTTCCCTGTGGGGTGGGCTGGCTGTGCTGACAGGATGGCTGGGAGTGTTGTCCTGGCAGTTGTTTGGCTAAGAGTCCCAAGAGTGTCCCTGTGCTTCACACAACATAAGCCAGGGTGGTGGTGCTTTGTGGGATCTTGTGTTAGGATGGAGGGCATTGCATTCTACCAGGTGGGTACTGTGGAGTTTGTGTTGGGGGGGGTGAGGGGAGGTGCTGGTGACTATGGTCAGTGCTGCAAGTCCCCCTTCCCACCCAGCCAGCCAGATATCCCACCATGGAACGTGCTTGCATTGCAGGGAGTGTAAGTTGTCTCTCAGGATGTCAGTCAGTGGTGTCCTGCTGTTTGTTGGTGCACAGTTGGCAGCAGGGCCTTGTGCTCCCCACAGCAGTAGCCAGTGTCAGCCATCTTGTGAGTCCTTCTCCACTCCCTGTGATGTGAGCATGGTTCAGGGTGGTGTTGATGGGCCAGTTGTGAGGCTGAGCAATGTCTGTGACTACGACTCCCATCATGCTATTGCCTCCACCCCCTTCCCAGCATGCCCATGCTTCCTTCCTTTTGACTCTGCTTCCCTGTGGGGTGGGCTGGCTGTGCTGACAGGATGGCTGGGAGTGTTGTCCTGGCAGTTGTTTGGCTAAGAGTCCCAAGAGTGTCCCTGTGCTTCACACAACATAAGCCAGGGTGGTGGTGCTTTGTGGGATCTTGTGTTAGGATGGAGGGCATTGCATTCTACCAGGTGGGTACTGTGGAGTTTGTGTTGGGGGGGGTGAGGGGAGGTGCTGGTGACTATAGTCAGTGCTGCAAGTCCCCCTTCCCACCCAGCCAGCCAGATATCCCACCATGGAACGTGCTTGCATTGCAGGGAGTGTAAGTTGTCTCTCAGGATGTCAGTCAGTGGTGTCCTGCTGTTTGTTGGTGCACAGTTGGCAGCAGGGCCTTGTGCTCCCCACAGCAGTAGCCAGTGTCAGCCATCTTGTGAGTCCTTCTCCACTCCCTGTGATGTGAGCATGGTTCAGGGTGGTGTTGATGGGACAGTTGTGAGGCTGAGCAATGTCTGTGACTACGACTCCCATCATGCTATTGCCTCCACCCCCTTCCCAGCATGCCCATGCTTCCTTCCTTTTGACTCTGCTTCCCTGTGGGGTGGGCTGGTTGTGCTGACAGGATGGCTGGGAGTGTTGTCCTGGCAGTTGTTTGGCTAAGAGTCCCAAGAGTGTCCCTGTGCTTCACACAACATAAGCCAGGGTGGTGGTGCTTTGTGGGATCTTGTGTTAGGATGGAGGGCATTGCATTCTACCAGGTGGGTACTGTGGAGTTTGTGTTGGGGGGGTGTGAGGGGAGGTGCTGGTGACTAAGGTCAGTGCTGCAAGTCCCCCTTCCCACCCAGCCAGCCAGATATCCCACCATGGAACGTGCTTGCATTGCAGGGAGTGTAAGTTGTCTCTCAGGATGTCAGTCAGTGGTGTCCTGCTGTTTGTTGGTGCACAGTTGGCAGCAGGGCCTTGTGCTCCCCACAGCAGTAGCCAGTGTCAGCCATCTTGTGAGTCCTTCTCCACTCCCTGTGATGTGAGCATGGTTCAGGGTGGTGTTGATGGGCCAGTTGTGAGGCTGAGCAATGTCTGTGACTACGACTCCCATCATGCTATTGCCTCCACCCCCTTCCCAGCATGCCCATGCTTCCTTCCTTTTGACTCTGCTTCCCTGTGGGGTGGGCTGGCTGTGCTGACAGGATGGCTGGGAGTGTTGTCCTGGCAGTTGTTTGGCTAAGAGTCCCAAGAGTGTCCCTGTGCTTCACACAACATAAGCCAGGGTGGTGGTGCTTTGTGGGATCTTGTGTTAGGATGGAGGGCATTGCATTCTACCAGGTGGGTACTGTGGAGTTTGTGTTGGGGGGGTGAGGGGAGGTGCTGGTGACTATGGTCAGTGCTGCAAGTCCCCCTTCCCACCCAGCCAGCCAGATATCCCACCATGGAACGTGCTTGCATTGCAGGGAGTGTAAGTTGTCTCTCAGGATGTCAGTCAGTGGTGTCCTGCTGTTTGTTGGTGCACAGTTGGCAGCAGGGCCTTGTGCTCCCCACAGCAGTAGCCAGTGTCAGCCATCTTGTGAGTCCTTCTCCACTCCCTGTGATGTGAGCATGGTTCAGGGTGGTGTTGATGGGACAGTTGTGAGGATGAGCAATGTCTGTGACTACGACTCCCATCATGCTATTGCCTCCACCCCCTTCCCAGCATGCCCATGCTTCCTTCCTTTTGACTCTGCTTCCCTGTGGGGTGGGCTGGCTGTGCTGACAGGATGGCTGGGAGTGTTGTCCTGGCAGTTGTTTGGCTAAGAGTCCCAAGAGTGTCCCTGTGCTTCACACAACATAAGCCAGGGTGGTGGTGCTTTGTGGGATCTTGTGTTAGGATGGAGGGCATTGCATTCTACCAGGTGGGTACTGTGGAGTTTGTGTTGGGGGGTGTGAGGGAGGTGCTGGTGACTATGGTCAGTGCTGCAAGTCCCCCTTCCCACCCAGCCAGCCAGATATCCCACCATGGAACGTGCTTGCATTGCAGGGAGTGTAAGTTGTCTCTCAGGATGTCAGTCAGTGGTGTCCTGCTGTTTGTTGGTGCACAGTTGGCAGCAGGGCCTTGTGCTCCCCACAGCAGTAGCCAGTGTCAGCCATCTTGTGAGTCCTTCTCCACTCCCTGTGATGTGAGCATGGTTCAGGGTGGTGTTGATGGGCCAGTTGTGAGGCTGAGCAATGTCTGTGACTACGACTCCCATCATGCTATTGCCTCCACCCCCTTCCCAGCATGCCCATGCTTCCTTCCTTTGACTCTGCTTCCCTGTGGGGTGGGCTGGCTGTGCTGACAGGATGGCTGGGAGTGTTGTCCTGGCAGTTGTTTGGCTAAGAGTCCCAAGAGTGTCCCTGTGCTTCACACAACATAAGCCAGGGTGGTGGTGCTTTGTGGGATCTTGTGTTAGGATGGAGGGCATTGCATTCTACCAGGTGGGTACTGTGGAGTTTGTGTTGGGGGGGTGAGGGGAGGTGCTGGTGACTATGGTCAGTGCTGCAAGTCCCCTTCCCACCCAGCCAGCCAGATATCCCACCATGGAACGTGCTTGCATTGCAGGGAGTGTAAGTTGTCTCTCAGGATGTCAGTCAGTGGTGTCCTGCTGTTTGTTGGTGCACAGTTGGCAGCAGGGCCTTGTGCTCCCCACAGCAGTAGCCAGTGTCAGCCATCTTGTGAGTCCTTCTCCACTCCCTGTGATGTGAGCATGGTTCAGGGTGGTGTTGATGGGCCAGTTGTGAGGCTGAGCAATGTCTGTGACTACGACTCCCATCATGCTATTGCCTCCACCCCCTTCCCAGCATGCCCATGCTTCCTTCCTTTTGACTCTGCTTCCCTGTGGGGTGGGCTGGCTGTGCTGACAGGATGGCTGGGAGTGTTGTCCTGGCAGTTGTTTGGCTAAGAGTCCCAAGAGTGTCCCTGTGCTTCACACAACATAACCCAGGGTGGTGGTGCTTTGTGGGATCTTGTGTTAGGATGGAGGGCATTGCATTCTACCAGGTGGGTACTGTGGAGTTTGTGTTGGGGGGGTGAGGGGAGGTGCTGGTGACTATAGTCAGTGCTGCAAGTCCCCCTTCCCACCCAGCCAGCCAGATATCCCACCATGGAACGTGCTTGCATTGCAGGGAGTGTAAGTTGTCTCTCAGGATGTCAGTCAGTGGTGTCCTGCTGTTTGTTGGTGCACAGTTGGCAGCAGGGCCTTGTGCTCCCCACAGCAGTAGCCAGTGTCAGCCATCTTGTGAGTCCTTCTCCACTCCCTGTGATGTGAGCATGGTTCAGGGTGGTGTTGATGGGACAGTTGTGGGGGGCAATATGTGTGACTGCGACTCCCATGATGCTATTGGCTACACTGACTTGGCCAGCATACACAGAATTCCTTCCTTTGAGTGGTCTTCACTGTGTGTTGGTGTTGTTGTGGTGGCTACATGTGTGGATGTGTGTGTTAGTTCTATTTGTGCCACTGCCTAGCTGTAGTTGTTGGTTGTACATGTGTTGGCACAGTTGGATGTGACTTTTTGATGGCATGTGTTGTGTTTATCTGACTGACATACACATTTTGGGATGATTCTGTTCTAGTTGCTGTGTAATTGCTATGTGTGCATGGTTTGACTCTCCCCTTGACAGTGATGTGTGTGTTTTGTGGCAGTTTATTGTGTACATTTGTTGTGTACTCACCAGGCTCTGGGATGTTCTCTAGTCCATATACGCTCACTGGCGGAAGGATGGCCCGCACCTTCTCCTCCCAGGGCCTGAGGTATATTGGCTTGGCAGGAGGGCCACTGCCGGTATGTTGGCTGTTGATGTAGTCTATCTTCAGCAGGTCCCGTACCCTCCTGCGCACGTCATACCACCTGTTCTGGATGTCCGTCTTTGTGCGCCGACATGATGATTGGGCGTTCACCCTGTTGATGATCCTCTCCCACATCTTGGTTTTCTGCGACATGGGGGTCTGTTGGACCAGAGTGCCAAACAGCTGTGGCTCCACCCTGAGGATCTCGTCTACCAGGACTTCCAATTCACAATCTAGGAACTTGGGATTCTTCTTGGGGGGCATGGTGATGGGTGGTGATGGTGAGTGATGTGTGTGTTGGTGTGCAGGTGAGGGTGTGTGAGTGTGTGTTTTGCTGGGTGTATGTGAGGTAGGTATTTGTTGGTGTGCTGATGGTGTGTGGCTTGTGTGAGGGGTGAGCTGTGGGTGTGTGGTTACTTTCTCTTGGGTGCTGGCAGTGAAATGGCATTTGCAAAGGCTCATGGTAGTGATTTGTGTCCTTTATATAGGTGGAGTTGTGGGTGTGTCTTTGTTCTCTGTCCCCACCCCCCCCAGTATTTATTGGCTTGGTAATTGCTTGTTTGGCCTTTTTTGGTTGATTTTTCCTTTGTGCTGTTTGTGTATGTTGGAAACGTTCTTGTGACCGAGTCGGACCCTGCATTGGTCTCGTACGGTGTTTTCCGTTTCGTTCACGCTGTGTTTGTGCAGTTTTGTATGCTGCGTACGCGTCGGTCGCGGTGTATTGTGTTGCTTCGGCTCGGTTTTGTATGCGTGTCGGTCGTACGGCTTGTCCTCCGTCCGACTCGGTCGTGTTTTTCGCGCCTTGCATCGTACTTTGCGGGTTGGAGTTGGCGGGTACGATTCGGTCGGATTTGTTCCGGGTGCGTGTCGGTCGGTTGGATTCGCGTGTTTTTCCGGCCGGATTGCTATTTTCCGAGCGGCTCGGTCGGTCGGCTTGGTTTCCTGACGTGTCGGTCGGATTTATCGCGGCTTGCATCGTACTTGGCGTGTCGGGCGCCACAGGTACGTGTCGGTCGGTATTTTTTCCGGATCCGAGTCGGTCGGTGCTTTTTCCGGCCCGAATCGGAATCGACCCCAGAGTGTTGAAATTGCATAGTGAAATATGAAAGTAATTTGAGTGGTGCATAGGTTAGTCAGTTATTTGGATTGAGAAGGATAGCGGAGGGATAGAAGAGAGAAAAAGGTTTGCATTTATATAGCGCTTGTTACCCCTGATGGGGTGTTGAAGTGCTTTTTTGGCGAGTAGCACGCTACTCCTGAACCCATAAAGGATTAGTGTTGAATTAGTATAGTGAAATATGCAAGTAATTTGAGTGGTGGATTGTTTAGTCAGTTATTTGGATTCAGAAGGATAGCGGAGGGGTAGAAGAGGGAAAAAGGTTTGCATTTATACAGCGCTTGTTACCCCTGATGGGGTGTTGAGGTGCTTTTTTGGCAAGTAGCACGCTTCTCAGGAACCCATAAAGGATTAGTGGTGAATTAGTATAGTGAAATATGGGGAAACGTCCATTACAACGCAGGCATTACATCGTAATGCATTTACAACGCATCCTTTACAATGCAGGTGTCATTACAATGCATGCCTTTACAACACATGCCATTACAACGCATGTGTCATTACAACGCAGGCCATTGCAATGCATTGTAAAGTGAGTATTGGAGGTAAGTGTTTATTTTTAAGGTGAGTATTTGAGGTAAGTTTTATTTTTTATGGGTGGTTGACTGTATTAATTTTATACTAGGGTATTATAATAGTTTTAAAATTATATTAATTTCAAAAAATTAATAAATATGTTTAAATAAAAAAATTAATTAAAAGGGCTTGGCACCCATCCCCTGGGATGGGATGCTTTGGAAACAGGGGTTTTGGGTGGGGGAGTGTATTAATACTCGGTTGAGGAAAACTGAGTATTAATTATTATTTAGTTTAGTTGTTAGTATTTTTAAAAATTAATATATATGCTAAAAATTTATTAAAAGGGCTTGTCACCCATCCCATGGGACAGGATGCTTGGGAAACAGGGGTTTTGGGTGGGGAGTGTATTAATACTCAGGTGTTAATTTTAATAATTGAGTATTAATTATTATTTAGTTTAGTTGTCAGTATTTTTAAAATTTAATATATATCACAAAAATTAATTAAAAGGGCTTGGCACCATCCCCTGGGATGGGGTGCTTGGGAAACAGGGGTTTTGGGTGGGGGAGTGTATTAATACTCGGGTATTAATTTTAACAAGTGAGTATTAATTATTATTTAGTTAGTTGTTAGTATTTTTCAAATTTAATATTTATCATAAAAATGAATTAAAGGGCTTGGCACCCATCCACTGGGACGGGATGCTTGGAGAACAGGGGTTTTGGGTGGGGGGGGTGTATTAATACTCAGGTATTTTTTTTAATAATTGATTATTAATTACTATTTAGTTTAGTTGTTAGTATTTTTTAAATGTAAGATATATCATAAAAAATAATTAAAAGGGCTTTGCTCCCATCCCCTGGGACGGGATGATTGTGAAACAGGGGTTTTGGCTGGGGGAGTGTATTCATTCTCAGGTATTAAGTTTAATATTTGATTTTAAATTATTATTTAGTTAAGTTGTTAGTATTTTTTAAAAATTCATATATATCAAAAAAACGAACTAAAAGTGCTTTGCACTTATCCCCTGGGACAGGATGCTTGGGAAACAGGGATTTTGAGTGGGGGAGTGCATTAATACCCAGGTATTAATTTTAATACTTGAGTATCAAGTCTTATTTAACTAAGCTGTTAGGAAATTTTAAACCTATCTGCTGGGACGGGATGCATGGGAAACAGGGGTTTGGGTGGGGGGGAGTGTATTAATACTCAGGTATTATTTTAATACTTGAGTATTAATTTTTACTCAAATTAACATTTATTTATTTATAAAAATTTATATATATTATTAAAATAAATAAAAGGAATTGGCACCCTGAGATGGGATGCTAGGGAAACAGGGGTTTTGGGCGGGGGTGTGAATTAATAACCCGTTTTTAATATTAGTACACTGGAATTAATTAAAAATTACTACTATTTTTAGAATTAAATTAGAAAATAAAAAAAATTTATCCTAAAAAAATATATAAATTAAGTAAAAAAACATGCATATATGTGCAACATAAGTTAGCAAAAATAGACATAGAAAATTTTTAAAAAGTTAAAATTACTAATAAATTATATTATATACTTCAAACCAATAATGGACACATTAAAAGTATTGTAGAAAACTTTATTACATTTAAAAACAAATAAAAGGCAGTTTTGAAAAATTTCAAAACAAATTATTTAAAACAACTTTATTAAATGTAATATTTTTTTTAATTAAACATGGTTTTTTAACTGTATTGTAACATATACTTTTTCATTTTTTTGTAGGTTTTCCATTAGAATGAATGAGAGAAATTGCCCTTTTTTCCATTTTACAAAAAGAGATGACGTTGCCGCTTGTACGTAAGTTTCGTAAGTGTGAGGAGCGTCGCGGTCAGGATCGGAAGCAAGGAAGAGCTGCGTACAGGTAAGGCAAATCTAAAATTTTAAACATAGTTTAAGGGTGGCATAGTTTATTGTAAGGAGAGAGGAGGGAGGTAGTAAGAACTAGCGTAGTTGTTTTTTGATAGTTTTGTATGTTTTAACCCCAAAATGTATTCCTATGCAGGTAGCAGTTATAGGCCCACGTCGGGTAGATTGCATTTGTAACAATTTTTGTTTAAGAGAATAATGTTTAAAGAATGATTACCTTTTCTTTTAAACCAAAGTGTCATGAAAGCAATATTTTTAAAATATTTTTGATGCAATGTATTTTTAAATTAAGGTATTCCGTCGTCGTGGATTTTCGGGAAGAAGGAAGGGACCTGGACACAGATGGCATGGATCGCCTAATTACTTTTTGGGACAATTTTTAATTTTGATACATGGTTTTTGAAATTAGGCTGGATTTCCATTGAGAGAGGATTGAAACGATGGATTTCTCCATGCGATTTGTTCCCAAAATCTTTTATTATTCGTTTTTTTTTTGCTGGATTTCAGTTGGGAGTGGATTGCAGCGATTGATTTCTTGTTGCAAATTTTGCCAAACACCTTTTATTTTTTGGGATTTTTTTTTGGGATGCGTTCTTTGTAGGTAATCACAGTACAGTTTTCAGCTCCTTTTTAGCTGAAAAAATGGGCTTTGCCGAACTGTGTCAATTGTGGTTAGTTTGAATTGGGATTTGGTTTGCATCATGGATTATGGATGAATTACTATGGATTAATGGACTGCACAAGACTCTTGGTGTAATGCGGGATTGTTCGCAAGTACAAGAGTTGAAAAAAGAAGACAACTGAAGGTAAGAAACCCGACTTTCAATTATAATTTTTTTTTAAATTAGAAAAATACCAATTGAATTAGGGAAAATCATTTTCAAAACAGGCAAGTAAGGTGGTTTAGGGGTTTGTGTAGATTAGAAATGTAAGATGTGTGCAATATTGTCTAGGTAGTCTGAAGCCACCATCAACAAAAATTGTTGAATTGCACCCAATAGTCGCTCAGACATTTGTTTTGTTCTTTTTTAAATTCATGGGTTCAGACTACCAGTCAATGATTGTGCAATTCTCATTTCTTGGAAACTTTGCTCCTTCTTAAAAATTTCCCAAAAATGATAGAAGTTAGGATGTGGTTTACCTATTGATTTGTTGAAGGAGTTGTGCCATCCCTCTATGGCATTATTTGTTCCTCCCTCTAAGCAGGTCGTGTAGTAGTTCCACCACTTCACATGGAAATGTGGCTTCCTCCTGCAACCTGACCTGCTTAGATGGCAAATCCATGTGTCTTCAAAGTAATTTAGAAGGGGTGCCAATTGGTCCTCGTTTGCAGAAAAATAGTCAGATTCAGTAATAGATGTGTAGTATTCATCTACACTGTCAGGAGGAACAAAGCAAAGTGCTGTTAGTTTCTTCAATTCAAATTGCAGTTTACAGTCTGATATGTGATTCTCAACTAAGGATGCTTTTTGAACTTTTCTCCAATATGCCTGTGAAAAGTGAAAAAAACATCCTTGAATTTGGGTATCCGTGTACATTTTGGTTATTGTGTTAATCATAGGTAATTCAAAGTCAATTAACACTTTTCTAGGACTTTTGTTCATGGTTTTAGCTTTTATCACTGACAAAAATTCAGTGTATGTTGAGGTTTGTTTATCAGGGAGTAAACTGTACACTAAGGCCACTACTGTATGACTAATGTAGGCGTGAATAGTGTATATTTGAGTGAATGGGTGGAGTGTGGATTTAAACGTCCCATCAATCATCCAAATATCACTAGTCTCTAACTTAACAAGATTATGGGGTGTGCTAAAGATTAGAATTCTTTTAAGAGGGTTTTTGTTGTCATGCAAAAGAAAGGTTTCATTAGTAACAGTAAGCTCAGGAGGAATGTTCATATCAGAGAAGGTTTGGGGTGTTACACGTAGGGGGTTACCTTCCTGTTTTTTACGCTGTATAATTCTGTGTAGGTTGGGGATTGTGGGCATGCATTTGCTACATAGATAGAAATATTTTGTGATACCTCCCTCAAAACGGAGCCACAGGGTTCATTGGAGGTGAATGCCCGGTCATTCATTTCATTTATATTTTCTCTTACCTCTATCTCCATTGCAGAGGCAGAGTGGTTATTAGGGGTGGGCAATGAACTCCGCTCGGCATGTAGTGGAATCAGCTATTGCACCCACAAATGCTTTGATAAAGCAACTTTACATGCTAAAAAGCATATAACCAATTCACAAAAGTGAACTTTAAAATTAAAATATGAGAGAGGTGATGATTTTGGGATCCCCCTAACCTAGGGGGGAGGACCAAGCAGATGCCTTGAACACAAAGAGCGCATCATGCTGAACGATTCAGTGGTGCTCCCATCCTGTTAGGACCACCCCAAGCACAGTTATGGGCAAAAATACAATCCCAACCAAAGGCCCTGCAAAGCATTATGGGATGAGATTAGCAGATGGCAGTGAATATTATAGTATCCAGTATCAAAATAATTCTACAAAGAGCTGCAGTTCAACTCGTCGTTACTAGGTGTCCCTCACGAGTCAAATGCAAAAGCATTGAAATTATTACATCAAGCTGCAGTTCCACTAGTCGTTACTAGATGTCCCTCACGAGTCAAATGCAAAAGCATTGAAACCCTGAGCTGAGAGCTAATACTATAAATTCTACAAAGAGCTGAACTGCAGCTTCATGTTCAGCAAGATGTGCTCTTTGTTTTCAAGGCATCTGCTCGGTTTTCTCCCTAGGTTAGGGAGGATCTCAAAATCATCACCTCTCTCACTGCTTGCTAAGTTTTCATTTTCACTTTTGTGAAAGGATTATATGCATTTTAGCATGTAAAGACAGAGATACTTGTTATTTTTCCTAAAGTATATGAGGTCTCTGTTAATTAAGTGGGAAGTGATTCACGTAGTAGAACTCTGCCAACTACGCCCACCCTTAGTGGTTATGCTCTCACCAAGAATAACCGCTCTGCCTGTGCAATGGGATGAGTAATAATGCACACACCTCCAATGATACCTGGGCTCAGTTAATCTCTCCTTACAATAAACGTAGCCAATGTAACTTAACAGTCTGTTTCCCCTGCTTGATTTCAAATATTTGGCTTGTTTTCTTGCTGCCATTCACTGTAGAAAGAAGAAAAAGAGAAAACAATGTTTTAGTGATTTTGTGTATGATCTCTTTTAAAAATATTTTGCCTGCAAGCGTAAAATTAGTGTACATTAATAATTTTACAGATTTCTTTTTACAAAATTGAACCAGGATTTAATTGCATTGGATTAGCAATGTTGGTTTTGAATTGTTTGCTGCCTTGATACCTTTGATGAAAAAAAAGGTTATTTTTGTTGCGACTTGACAGAATTAAACAGTTTACCTTTATTAGGTTTTTAGGTCTCGCCTACGCAGCGCGCATGCGCTGCATAGGAGAGACCTTTAGCGATCGGCACAGCTTTGGGGGCAAAAACGTGCACGTTTTGCATTGCTTGCAATGGCAACGCGTGCACGTCTGGCGATTCCCTTGCGGGAGCGCGCGGCGCCATATGGTGGCGCCATATGGTCGCAATCATCGTGCCTTGCTGCACGCTCCCGCAAGGGAATCGCGCAGGCCCCCTCCCCCTGCTGCCGCGCGAGGCGCGCGCTTGTGCTGGTTTTCTTAGTAGAGGATTTTGTGATGCCCCTTAAACCAATTCAAGGCTTTAGGTGTTCCTGGCCCAGAGCACTTTTGGGCTACAGCAGGGGTTCTGGGCTGTATCTGAAGAGATGGAAATTTAAAAAAAAAAAAGCAAACAAAAATGTATCTGAAAGTCTTTAGTTAAGTCATGTTGTGGGTCTTGAAAATAGCTGTAGATAGCAGAGCTCACAAGAAGGGTTCACACAAATCATGCAATTGAAATCTGAGCTATGGTGCACTCTAGGGACCACGGTGTACAAAGGACATTCATCTCCTTGGATTAAGTTGAGAATTTATAATGGCATGAATGTTCTACTGACTACACACTGCGGTGTTTAACCATGCATCCATGCATCCATGCATTAATTGCATGCATTTAAACCGTTTATTGTTGTTTTCGATTGCACTAGGGACTCCCATACTGAAAATGGACAATGGTTGAAGAATGTGTATTTACAAATGGTCTAGTGGTGGCAGATGCCTTGCACAAATTGCAGCTCTTCTCTCTAAGCTGCCATTCTTCTGTACACTAATTAATCACTCTTGTAATTATCTCAAAATATATTCAAAAATATGTTCATACCAATGTATTTCATTGTCCAAAGAAATGGCAAAATGTCAACATGTCATGGCATCGGAATACCACAGATTCTTTGATCATCGTCTGATTGGAAGGAAGTACTGCAGCTCTGTGCTGTTTGTCCCATACTTTACTTTTCAAATATAAAAGGAAAAATGACTAATCATTACAAAATACTTTTTGTTTAATGAACACGTTTAATAATTGTTCTAGCCCAGATGGTAAAAAATACGAGAACTAAAAAATATATTTTAAGAATACCAAGTTTGCTGATTACTTTTTTAACTGTTAGTTGTGTTGGGCATTATTCATATTATTTTACCCACTAATACATTATCCACTAGGTTTTATTGAGGAAATACTTTTTAAAATAATTTTCCTTTTCATTCCGTGTATCATTATAGGATACATTTCTTGATACATCAATATTTACTATTTTTATATAATCAGTTAAATGCTAAGATGGTTTACTTTATTTTGTGATTCTTTTTTAATACATAGTTTTGTGGCATTCATAAACAAAGCAAGAACACCTTAAAATTAAATAAAAGCCAAACATTTAGTTGCGCCTTGTAGAACAGAGGACATCAAATAAAGAAGTCCAGTTTCACTATATCCATAGCATATATCTATTTCAATTTCCAGCTTTGCCTCTCCCACAGTTTAGCGTTCATGGGATCAATATTGTAACTGCATGTCCTGCATTCATTTCTCCTTTGCTTAAATATGCCTCTGCACCAAATAATTCAAAAAGACCCAAATAAAATAGCAGTCTTTTAATATACATTCACATAACCATGCAGTAGTGTGTCTCCAATTTCTGTTTTCCTAATGAGGTTGTCTCCTGCTCTCCTCACATCACCTATGTCTCTTTAGGCCACTGGGTCAGTAACCACTTTTCCCCTGGGCCCAACAGTCCAGCACATCAGAACAGGTGATGTATCTCAGTACCTACCCACCGAATACTTTCATCATTCTGCTGCGCTAATCTAAAGATGTTATGTCGCCTTCCTATGGCTTGCATCTACTGCAAATGAATTGTTTACTCCTTTCCATTATAACCAGTATGGACCTTGCGTAGTGTACATTTTGTAGGCATTTGAGTTGTATTTAGCAGAGGTAGACAATAATTATTCCCTCTATGTGTTTCCTGACAACGTGCCCCAGTTCTCCTTGTTCATTGGTGGCTCGTCCTTCTCTCATTTATAATATAGATTCAGTGGTGATTTGAAGGGACATAGATTGTAGCACTCCTAAAATCACGTACGCTGGTTTCCATTCTACTTGTGTATCAAATGTAAGTTCCTGTACTAGATAGGCTACTGGTGATCTTCTCTAGTGACCGTCTTTGTGAGGCTAGGGACTTTCTTAGCTACAGATACCAAAACAGATCTTGGCAATACAGGTGTGTGGCCTCCATTGTTTAAAAAAAGCATGTATCCCCAAACCTTCATTTTATTCGTTAGTGCACATATTCCTCTACCTTTCCACTTTTACATATACTTTTGTTTGCTCACTCCTGACAGTAGGCCTTGTTGAGTAGCCCACAGGCAGTTATTCACTGTGAATTTCTTTCTGACTCCTGTGGTTAGTTGGACCTTGTGCCAAGCTTTTTAGGTCTCGGCCTGCACCAGCGCTTGTGCTGGTCTGGCCGAGAGTTTTAGTAAGCGGGTTTTGGAAGTGCAAACACTGGCTTTCGGCTGGCGACCAGCTTGAGTTCACGATGGCGTGCACGCGCAGCTGGCATCTGGGTTTCCTATCTCTTCCTCATTTCCTCGTCATGGCTCATTAACTCTCTGGACTCTGATGTTTCAATCGCAGCAGCAGCTCACATTACCAACTGAGGGCCCTGGACTACAGTCACATGAAAAACAACAGCGATTAGCATTGAAATGCAAGCTTTTCTTTGTCTAGTTAGAAATATTGCTTCGGTGGGTTGATTTCACCTTATATCGCTATTTGTTTTATATTGGGAGTCACAGCCTAATTACCAGTATTTTTGTGTCTCACTGTTTTTTTTTTTTATATTTATTCGCGCAAAGCACAAAGCTATATTTAAGGTTACTTTTTCCGCGTCACTTCTTCACTCTATTTAAACTCCACACCCCCACTCTTATTGTCTCTCTCCTTCTCTCTCTCTCCCTCTCTAATTCTCTCTCTACTTAATTAACTCTCCCCTCTCTATCTTTTTTAGCCTTTCATTCTCTCTCACCCCTTTATCTGTTTCTCTTTCAAACTCCTTCATTCACTCTCTCTCCCCTTCTTTCTCTCTCTCTATCCCGCTCCACTCTTTATTCTATGTACACCCTTTCTCTCTCTTTCTCTCTCACCACCCTCTCTAATTGGGCATTATATCTTCACTCTATCTCTCACTCGGCAACACCACAGCATCACTCAGCGCAACCACAGCATCAATCAGAGCCAGCACAGCATTAATCAGAGCCAGCACAGCATCACTCAGCACCAACACAACATCTCTCAACGCCATCACAGCATCACTAAACGCCATCACAGCATCACTCAGTGCAACCACAGCATCACTCAGTGCAAACACAGCATCACTCAGCACAACCACAGCATTACTCAGCACAACCACAGCATCACTCAGCGCCACAACAGCATCACTCAGCGCCACCACAACATCACTCCGTGCCACCACAGCATCACTCAGCACCACCATAGCTTTACTCAGCGCCACCACAGCATCACTCAGCGCCACCACAGCATCACTCAGTGCCACCACAGCATCACTCAGCGCCACCACAGCATCGCCCAGCTCTACCACAGCATCACTCAGCGCCACCACAGCATCGCTCAGCGCCACCACAGCATCGCTCAGCGCCACCACAGCATCGCTCAGCGCCACCACAGCATCGCTCAGCACCGCCACTGCATCGCTCAGCACCGCCACTGCATCGCTCAGCACCGCCACTGCATCGCTCAGCACAGCCACAGCATCGCTCACCGCCACCACAGCATCACTCAGGGCCACCACAGCATCACTCAGCGCCGCCACAGCATCACTCAGCGCCACCACAGCATCACTCAGCGCCGCCACAGCATCACTCAGCGCCGCCACAGCATCACTCAGCGCCAAGACAATATCACTCAGCACCACCACAGCATCACTCAGCGCCAAGACAATATCACTCAGCACCACCACAGCATCACTCAGCACCACAGCAGTATCACTCAGCAACACCTGAGTATCATTCAGCATCACCTCAGCATCGTCTCCGCAACAGTCACCACCACCACCACTACCACCTCAGCATCACTCAGCACCACCTCAGCCTGCTCTCGGAATCTGGCATCTGTTGATTCTCCCCTAGCGTCTGGCCGCTGCTAGTGTTATAATACAGGTACTAGTTCCCAACCTTCACCCTCCGATTGTTTATGCCCCCTCAAAAAAAAAGCTTTAACAAACAACCATTGCCAGCATTGCAAGAACAAAAGAAAACTGTGGATTTTTTTTTATTGTAAATACTTTTTTTAATATGGTCGTTCAGTTTTACATAATGCCTTCTTGGTCAAATATAAAGTAACAAAAATGCTTCTGACTTTTTTTATTATAACTTTTCAGCATGCCGCACAGCAGCCACACTTCTCTACAGCACAGCTTGAAGACATTGGCAAAGTCAATAGCTCTGGCTAAACACTTATAAGGCCCCAAAGGCGAGACCTATTGGCTATGCCAATGCTTGTTCTGTTGTGTGGCCGGAAAGTCCTGGAGTTGAAGTAGTGTTTCTTTGAATTTTTCTTTCAGTTGTTCTTTCTGTGGTGTTTTGTTCTTTGGCTTCTTTGGTTCTGGAAAAAGTGCAGAAATGTTCTTAGTTTTTGCTATGAAAAATCTACTTTTGCAAATATCCTGCAAAGAAAAAGTTTAGTAATTATTTACTTGAAAAAAAGTAATTTTCTTTTTGTTTTTGATGCTCTAATTTTTAATGCAAGGTTACTTTTTCCATAGAAAAGTTTCTTAACTTGAAACCTGCCAACAAAAGTTATTATTTGTGGTTTTGGATAATTTTTACCTTGTATAGTTTGGGTTCTTCTGTGTTGATGGGCTTGATTTGTTTTTTGTGGTTATGGATGTGTTCCTCCACACATGTGGGGTAATATGATTTTATGTGTAGAGAAATGTAAAAAAAACACTGTTTTATTGCATGCTTGAAAAAGAACAGAAAGGAAAATGTGAAAATTACTGTTTAAATATTCATTTTTAATTTAAATTCATTAAATTTGCCTCCAAAGCCATCCAGCACTTTCTCTGAGGCAAGCACATGTTGGAGTAGGAATAGTAAATTTCCCCCTACCACCATCTAACACTTTCGCTGAGGTAAGCACCTGTCGGAGTAGGAATAGTAAATTTGCCCCGACCACCATCCAGCACTTTCCCTGAGGCTAGCACCTGTCAGAGTAGGAATAGTAAATTTTCCCCCACCACCATCCAGCACTTTCCTTGAGGCTAGCACCCGTCGGAGTAGGAATAGTAAATTTTACCCCACCACCATCCAGTACTTTCCCTGAGGCTAACACCTGTCGGAGTAGGAATAGTAAATTTGCCCTCATCACCATCCAGCACCTTCCCTGAGGCAAACACCTGAAGGAGTAGGAATAGTAAATTTGCCCCAACATCATCCAACACTTTTCCTGAGGCAAACACATGTTGGAGTAGGAATAGTAAATTTGCCCCACCACCATCCAACACTTTCCCTGAGGCAAGCACCTGTCGGTGTAGGAATAGTAAATTTGCCCCACCACCATCCAGCACTTTCCCTGAGGCTAGCACCTGTCGGAGTAGGAATGGTAAATTTTCCCCGAACACCATCCAACACTTTCCCTGAGGCAAGCATCGGTCGGAGTAGGAATAGTAAATTTGCCCCCACCACCATCCAGCATTTTCCCTGAGGCTAGCACCTGTCGGAGTAGGAATAGTAAATTTGCCCCACCACCATCCAACACTTTCCCTGAGGCAAACACTTGTCGGTGTTGGAATAGTACATTTGCCCTTACCCCCATCCAACACTTTCCTTGAGGCAAGCACCGGTCGGAGTAGGAATAGTAAATTTGCCCCCACCACCATCCAACACTTTCCCTGAGGCAAATACTTGTCTGTGTAGTAATAGTAAATTTGCCTCCACTACATCCAACTCTTTCCCTGAGGCAAACACCTGTCGGAGTAGGAATAGTAAATTTGCCCACCATCCTGCACTTTCCCTGAGCATCTTCCTTGAGCCAAACATACAGAGGTGTTTGAACAGTAATTTTATACCATATCATGGACCAGTGCATGCTAATATATTTGTGAAATTAATAAAGTTTTTTTTTCCAGATCATATTCTACAGTTTACCTACAGTTGTTTTTGTAAAGGTTTGTTTGTCCAAGGTTAGTAATTGCTGCTGCCGTATGTCCAATCTCTGTTAAAATTCAAAGGAAAGTTTTAATAATTGATTTTTTGCTTTTGGGCTTTTTACTTTAAATACATTTTGTTCATTTATTCACTTACTTTTTAAAGGAAAGATAATTTTAGGAATGTCTGCAGCAGACTAGGGACTGTTTTTCAAATGCTTTAAATGCTGTAAATAAGTTAGAAATATATTATAAGTACTTGTGAATTAGGTGTAATCATTTGGGAGGTGTTTACTTATAAACATACACTTAGGAACTCATTACGATGGCGGACGGAAAAAAATCCTGACCGCCATGGCGAAAAATCACCGTCCGCAGATACCGCAGAAACCCCGCCGACCCTATTAGGATCAACCGCCAAAATATTCCATCCGCGGCGGTAGGAGGCATCGAAAAACCGCCCGTAGGGGGCAGAGAAAGTGAAAATTCAACCGCGACGGTCGGTAACATAGCGGAAACACATCAAAACTCCGCCAGACACGTGGAGTGACCGCCAATGATATTTTGATATCCCCGATATCACAGCGGTACGTTCCGCTGTTTCCGTCCGCCGCGGTCGCTAACAGTAATGAATGTGAGATATGGCAGAAGCCCTGCAGCACAGCCATCGCTGCGGATGCTCCGCAAAAAAAATGGCGGCCAAGTAAAAAAAAAACCAATAAGGCCACCAAATGCACACAGGCAACTAGCCCTGCCCCCAAAATAACCTGAAACATCCCAATGACACACCCCCATGGCAAATTCAAATATACAAATCACAGGACAACCCACACAGCACACCTGACTGCATTACACCATCTTGACACACCCACATAGCTGAGCATAAAACCAGCCCCTTCCCTGACCACAGTCCTTTGCACTACTCCGGCCCTGAAGGAACCCAACCCTGCAGCACATTGGATAGGCAAAACACCACACATCTCACCAGCACAACAACACACACACACACCACCTACACCACCCTCACAACTGCACCCCAAAACATCAGCACAGCACACACCATGGCACCACAGAAAATGCCAAACTTCACTGACACTAAGTTGACAGTAATGGTAGATGAGATAATCAGAGTAGAACCACAACTCTTTGGCAGCATGGTCCAACAGACACCATTAGCCACAAGAACAAACATGTGGGCAAGGATAGTGGGCAAGGTCAATGCAGTAGGGAATGTGCCCCGCAACAAGAATGAAATCATGAGGCGGAGGCATGACCTGAAGAGTGTTGTTAAGAAGAGGAGGGCCAAGAACCGTGAGCTGGCTGATGCGACTGGTGGAGGCCCTCCCATCCCACCAAAACCGTTCACTGCGTGGGAGGAGAAGGTGCTTGCCATACTGCATCCAGAGACTCTTGAAGGAATACCCGGGGGAGTGGAGGCTGGTAAGTACCAACTAATGTATACCATGAAACTGCCATGTACTGTCTTGCACAACTACAAAGATACATCCCTGAGGCACAAGTACACACATCTGCACCCCAAAAACACACACAGGTCACACTGATTTTACATCCACCCCACCTCAAACATCACAAAGGTAGACCACATCTACTGTGTTGTATGTGTCCAGGCAAACAGCACTACAGCTCCCACCAGGCACACCCTGCCCCATCCCTCAGCAGGATAGAGCACTCCCTCCCACCCACAACCATGTGGCAGTCATTGTGTGCTACACCCTCACCTAACAGGTAGGTAGCCATCTTTCCATGGAGGAGTGTATGGAATAGGGAGGCCAGCACTACAACTCCCACCAGGCCCCCTTGTCCCACAGCTGAGCAGGACATACTACTCCCCCCACCCACAACCATGTGGCAGTCATTGTGTGCTACACCCTCACCTAACAGGTAGGTAGCCATCTTTCCATGGAGGAGTTTTTGGAATAGGGAGGCCAGCACTACAACTCCCACCAGGCCCCCTTGTCCCACAGCTGAGTAGGATGGACTACTCCACCCACCCACAACCATGTGGCAGTCATTGTGTGCTACACCCTCACCTAACAGGTAGGTAGCCATCTTTCCAGGGAGGTGTCTTTGGAATAGGGAGGCCTGCACTACAACTCCCACCAGGCCCCTGTCCCACAGCTGAGCAGGATGGACCACTCCCCCACCCACAACCATGTGGC
Organism: Calotriton arnoldi; assembly: GCA_963921515.1. Classification (NCBI taxonomy): domain Eukaryota; kingdom Metazoa; phylum Chordata; class Amphibia; order Caudata; family Salamandridae; genus Calotriton; species Calotriton arnoldi. Next base: position 771,295 of record CAWUFW010001945.1, on the reverse strand, counting down.
AGTCATTGTGTGCTACACCCTCACCTAACAGGTAGGTAGCCATCTTTCCATGGAGGAGTGTTTGGAATAGGGAGACCAGCACCACAACTCCCACCAGGCCCCCTGTCCCACAGCTGAGCAGGATGGACTACTCCCCCCACCCACAACCATGTGGCAGTCATTGTGTGCTACACCCTCACCTAACAGGTAGGTAGCCCTCTTTCCAGGGAGGTGTCTTTGGAATAGGGAGGCCTGCACTACAACTCCCACCAGGCCCCCGTCCCACAGCTGAGCAGGATGGACTACTCCCCCCACCCACAACCATGTGGCAGTCATTGTGTGCTACACCCTCACCTAACAGGTAGGTAGCCATCTTTCCATGGAGGAGTGTTTGGAATAGGGAGGCCAGCACCACAACTTCCACCAGGCCCCCTTGTCCCACAGCTGAGCAGGATGGACTACTCCCCCCACCCACAACCATGTGGCAGTCATTGTGTGCTACACCCTCACCTAACAGGTAGGTAGCCCTCTTTCCAGGGAGGTGTCTTTGGAATAGGTAGGCCTGCACTACAACTCCCACCAGGCCCCCTTGTCCCACAGCTGAGCAGGATGGACTACTCCCTCCACCCACAACCATGTGGCAGTCATTGTGTGCTACACCCTCACCTAACAGGTAGGTAGCCATCTTTCCAGGGAGGTGTCTTTGGAATGGGGAGGCCTGCACCACAACTCCCACCAGGCACACCCTGCCCCATCCCTCAGCAGGATGGAGCACTCCCTCCCTCCCAGAAGCATGTCTCAGCTATTGTGTTCTTCACCCTCACCTAACAGGTAGGTAGCCATCTTTCCAGGGAGGTGTCTTTGGAATAGGGAGGCCTGCACTACAACTCCCACCAGGCCCCCTGTCCCACAGCTGAGCAGGATGGACTACTCCCCCCACCCACAGCCATGTGGCAGTCATTGTGTGCTACACCTTCACCTAACAGGTAGGTAGCCATCTTTCCATGGAGGAGTGTTTGGAATAGGAAGGCCAGCACTACAACTCCCACCAGGCCCCCTTGTCCCACAGCTGAGCAGGATGGATTACTACCCCCACCCACAACCATTTGGCAGTCATTGTGTGCTACACCCTCACCTAACAGGTAGGTAGCCCTCTTTCCAGGGAGGTGCCTTTGAAATAGGGAGGCCTGCACTACAACTCCCACCAGGCCCCCTTGTCCCACAGCTGAGCAGGATGGACTACTCCCCCCACCCACAACCATGTGGCAGTCATTGTGTGCTACACCCTCACCTCACAGGTAGGTAGCCATCTTTCCAGGGAGGTGTCTTTGGAATAGGGAGGCCTGCACTACAACTCCCACCAGGCCCCCTGTCCCACAGCTGAGCAGGATGGACTACTCCCCCCACCCACAACCATGTGGCAGTCGTGTGCTACACCCTCACCTAACAGGTAGGTAGCCATCTTTCCATGGAGGAGTGTTTGGAATAGGGAGGCCAGCACTACAACTCCCACCAGGCCCCCTTGTCCCACAGCTGAGCAGGATGGACTACTCTCCCCACCCACAACCATGTGGCAGTCATTGTGTGCTACACCCTCACCTAACAGGTAGGTAGCCATCTTTCCATGGAGGAGTGTTTGGAATAGGGAGGCCAGCACTACAACTCCCACCAGGCCCCCTTGTCCCACAGCTGAGCAGGATGGACTACTCCCCCCACCCACAACCATGTGGCAGTCATTGTGTGCTACACCCTCACCTAACAGGTAGGTAGCCATCTTTCCATGGAGAAGTGTTTAGAATAGGGAGGCCTGCACTACAACTCCCACCAGGCACACCCTGCCCCATCCCTCAGCAGGAAGGAGCACTCCCTCCCACCCAGAAGCATGTGGTAGAAAGTCCACCCAAAAGATGCCAACTGTACAGGTAAGCAGCCAGTGCATGCACCCCGCCATTCCTCAATGAAAGCATTGAGCTAATGCCAACACAATGCCACACATCACAACAAAATACACCCCAATTACATACCATTTGATAGAATGCAGACAGCGATGCGTATGTAACTGTGACAGAAACAGAACTGTGACTCAACTAAACCCATGTGTAAGCAAATCAGGGACCAAATATGCACTGCACAGAATGCTATGTGCAAATTCCATGGGTGCTGAGCATGAAGGACCATAGTAACAATGAAAAGGCACGGCCTGTCGAGCAAATAAATACAAGCACAGAACATTACAAAGGTATGCATGAGATAACAATGGGACAATGTCTAGTACATGTGCATATGTAACATCTGTCGGGAAGAGTAATCATCCTCGATGCATCACATCAAGTTGCATGGCAGCCAGTTGTCAGATGACAACTCATCAGTTCCATACAAAGAGTGTCAAGTTGGGCATGGCATCCAATGACTTGTCACACCATGGAACAAGATGTATGTACCTCCACATCATGTCATGACGAACAACACTGTGCAGACATTCAACTCATGAAATACGTAACTGTGTGTTGCATAACATGTAAATAAGAGACATCAAACACAGCAAGCCATATGGCTGTAAGTCAATGACCATGTACCCTCTGTTCCACAGGTGACCAACAACTGACTGCAGAGGACAACAACCTCAACTTGCAGAGCCAGTCTCCTCCCCCGGAACATGGACACTCGGATGCGGAGTCCCTGGATTCTTTGGATGAGGAGCTCCAAGCCGGCCCATCTGGTGTGCCAGGGTGAAACCGGTCACATGACCCCACTGCCCCCCCACCATCAGCAACAACGCTGACCCCTGCTGGAACAACCTGTGCTGCCACCACCACCACCACCACTACCACCTTTGCCTGCAACATTTGCCCAGCCACAGAGGATGCCCAGCCCACACCAACAACTGTGGAGGGCAGGCGTGTGGCTAGAGTGGTGAGGCAACAGGTCAGTGATAGCAGGGCAGGTGGGAGGACAAGTGGGACTCCAACAACACCGGACACTGTGACCGAAGCCCTGGATAACATCACCAGAGTTGTGGGTGCCTATGAACGCACACAGGCACAAATGGGCCAGGCCCACGAAGATGCCCTGGAGCTCCAACGTCTGCTGGGGTCCATGGACAACCGTATGGGACAAATCGTGGACCTCATGGGCCAGTTAGTGGCAGTACTGAGGGACAGGCCAGTGCCACAGACCACACCTCCACCTCCCCGTTGCCACGCAGGATGACAGTTCATCATCCACCCCTGCGGGCACGGAGAGGGGTGACTCCTCAGACCCCACTGGCCCAGCAGACGATGCCCCCCCTGCCAAAAGAAGAAGGGGCCGTCCAAAGAAGAACTTGGGACTCATCCGTGGCAAAGCACCGGCCAAACGCCAGTCAAAGAGCCAGCCATGATGTCAACACTCTTCACCCAACCATTGACTCTGTACACTGTCCTCACCCACACTGCCATGGTAATGGCATCCGTCTGTTGGACTGTGTCACCACAGCAATGTGGTGCCTACCCGATTGTCTCATCTACCATGACTGCCAACTCATTGATTCACCATTCACACTTATGTAAATATCCACTTCCCTCTCACAGATACCCATTGCAAATAAACTACAAAAACGCAAAAAGGTGGTTGAGTCTGCTCCATGTTTATCACAGTATGTGCAATGTTTACCATGGTTACAATGTTACAGGAGCATGGATCCTCTGTAGGCAAGGGTAGATAGAAGGGACCTAGCAAAAGACAACAGAACAAAAGTCACTAGTCAGGTGGTGGCATCACAGCCATCACACAACACATGTCCTCACTGTACAACAATATGCACACATAACAATGTGCAACAGTACAAACATAGACATCCTGTAGCAGTTCCTACATACCCTGTATCCAACACATAGGCAGCCAGCACTGAGTCAACAACAGGATGCACTCACAAAGATCACATAGACCTCCACCCAAACAACTACATCAACAGACAATGGACCAGTTGTACATCGTCACCCACCTTCAAGTGAAGTAGCGGTTGATGAGCTGCTGACGCTGGTCGACACCTTTCTCCTCACCACTATCCTCGTCACTGGACATTTGTGGGATCGCAGGGGGGGGCCCTGGCTGGTCATCATCGTCCAGTATCATGGGTATTCCTTTCCGTAAGGCCAAGTTGTGCAGCATGCAGCATGCTACCACTATCTGACACACCTTTTTGGGTGAGTACATGAGTGCCCCTCCGGTCCGGTCCAGGCAGCGAAATCTCGATTTTAGGAGACCAAAGGTTTGCTCCACCACCCGACGTGTTCTACCATGGGCATTGTTGTAGCGGACGTCAGACGGTGTCTTAGGATTGCGTAGTGGGCTCAGCAACCACGGTCTGTTGGGATATGCAGAGTCACCTAGGTGTGAAATAAACATAACGATTCAGTAATACAACTGGCAGAGGACAGCATGGCACACACAGCACACAACTTGACTCTGCCTACTCACCCACAATCCATGCCCGCTCCGGAAGTAGATTGGCCATCAGCTGGGGCACAATGCTGTTGTGCAGGATGTATGAATCATGTGCAGAGCCCGGAAACTTGGCACATACATGCGATATGATCATATCGGCCTGGCACACCACCTGCACATTGATGGAATGGGAATGTTTACGATTCCGATAGATGTGTTCCCGTGCCTGTGGTGGAACCAGGCCAACATGCGTGCAGTCAATAGCACCTACAACATTCGGGATGTGGCCAAGGGCATAACAATCCGCCTTTACATCCGCCAAAGCCGCCCTCCTTGGAAAACTGATGTATTGGTCCTTGTATTGCATCATGGCCAACAGGAAATCCCTTAGCACCATGCTGAAGGTGGGCTGAGACATCCCCCCTGCAATGCCCTCTGTCTCCTGGAATGACCCACTAGCCAGGAAATGCAGTGCCGCCATCACCTTTGTTTCGGTTGTCAATGCTGTTGGGTATGTCCTGCCAGCCCGCAGGTGAGGATCCAACATGGCACACAGGTCTTGGATGTTCGTGCGGTCCAGACGGAATCTGCATATCATGTCATCATCCTCAATGTTAGCCAGCAGGGTGACAGGATGATACACATTAGGTCGCCTCCTAGGTGAGATGAAAGGGGACACGTCATTGCAACAGACCATGAGATGTGCACAACTCCGTAGCTTCTGATTCACACAGCGCAAACATTGACTGGCATCACAATGCACCATACAGTGCAAATCAAAAGTCGTGACACATAGAGAATACATTGTACTACACTTCTTCAGTATTACCACTGTGAGAACAACAAACATGGAAACTGTGTCTGTGAATGGTAATAGTCACATTTCAGAATCTGGTGCAAACAGCCCGGACAGTAAATGATACAGGACAGGTGTGAAACAGAAACACTGCTGGCTTCCAAATGTCTGCTGTACGTGCCACACATTCTTGTGCAATCATGACAGGGGACACATGAACTACACAATTTGTCCAGTTCTGAAGGACTCAGCATGGAATGTGAGACAATGCTAATCCACACAAGTCTAGAGACACTCACAGACATATTCACAAGCCTGTGCCAATATCCACTGTCATCAGTAGACATGCCATACATGCTGTTACAAACAATTCAAAGTCAGTCAATGACTAATAATGAACAGCATATGCATATGCAGTCTTGACGTGAATCAAGACACAACAACACAACTGCACAATATCATCAGCAAGCACACAGATTGTCAATGTGTCACACAAAAAGTGGATAAGGTACGTGATCCAAAAGGACTGTAGACAAACGTCAATCTGCACTAAAGTTGCACTATAGCATGCAGTATGAAGGTAGCACTGCCCAGACACACAACTAAAGTACAACATTTGCCATGGAGCTAATACTCCAGCTGCTTGGACACACAACAGTGACACAGAAACAACCTACACCACCACCCGGACAAAGCCACACCACTACACCTAAAAGTCAGCGCATGAACATACTGAGTAAATACCGAAGACACAACAGCCTCATGCACATAACAACAGGGGATGTCATCGCACGAGACAGGTACCAAAGGACTACTATCAAAAGCATCCTGAGCCACATACCACACAGCCTGTCAAGAACAACAAAGCGGACTCTCAACATTCCTCTGCAGACAAAGATGCTGGCTGTGCATCACTTGTTGGCCTCTGGTACCATTAGAACAACAAAAGTCTGAGTTAGATGGGTGCCACAGCCAGCCCTATCAAGGTATATCTCACCTGTCTTGGATGCCATCATTAGCTTGAGTCAACAGCACCATCAGTTCACCCACACAGCGCAGGACCAGCTTGTGCCCCGAAAGGCTACCACACCATAGCAGGCTTATCCACACGTGTTAGTTTAATATCACTGCACACGTGTCCTAATTGTGCACCCTGCCAAAACTGCACACACTTACTGCACATGAAAGCACACGCAATTCTGAACTGTCCAGGCCAATTGTGGGTCACCTTCTACTGGTCATAGATGCCATGTCAAACTTACCAGTCAGTGAGCACCAGCACCACATTTGGCTACAGTCCCTCACCAAGCCAACAATCTTCATGTGGACAAGAACAATGCACCTGTCCTTGGTGAGTACCAACGTTACACACCACACACATCAAATCCACTATCAACATACTTACAGCTGTGGAAAATACATGTGACAAATTCACATATGACCGGCCGGACAACATGAGCACATATCCTACACAATGACACAAGTAATGCTGATGACATTTTGTATATATGGGGACAAAACATACCCAAATGCATACAGACAGGTCAAATGATTAAGGAGGAACATATTTCAAAGTGTGCCGGTGATGTATGTTACAACCTTCAGTGTGTGTAGCACACACATGTCCATGTGGACATATACTCTTGGTTTTGCTACAGCGAACAATAATCTTACATGAATGCTGTAATAGGTGATACCAAACAGACAACAGTGTGACATATGTGGTGAGTAATGGAGACAATGCTGAAATCTTTGTACAATCATGTACTGTGTAGCAACATATTGTGTGAGATATGAATATGTGTGTAAAAATTTGGCTCAGATACGAAATTTGGGTGGAAATGGGGGTGAGAGACATGAACTTTGGGCAAAATGTTTGGGTCAGATATGAAATTGTGTAGGAGTAATGTGTCCCATTAGTCCTTTCAGTGTTGCATTTGGTGTTAGATATGAAGTTTAGGCTCTCATTACGAACTATAGCTCATTTTAATTACATCAAGTTCCATGTTTAATTGAAAGTGACCACTGTTCGAAGTACAGATATGACCCATGACATTGACACTACACGATGTGTCCATTGCTGCATTAAACGTGCTCTAAGAACACCATCACGCCAATAGTCAACAATGTCATGCTGCACCCTCGCCGTAGCTACCGCCTGGCACCAGCGGTGTGTCACCGCTATGGTCCGAGACACCATGGCAGGATTGCTAGGCATATACACATGGCTAATGGCGGATGGCATGCTCTCCCACCCAGATCCCGGTCACTCATGGCAATGCATGGCTCAGGAATAGCGGGAACTACCGCCTGGAACCAGCGGTGTGTCACCGCCTTGGTCCGAGACACCATGGCAGGATTGCTAGGCATATACACATGGCTAATGGCGGATGACATGCTTCACCACCCAGATCCTGATCACTCATGGCAATGCATGGCTCAGGAATAGCGGGAACTACCGCCTGGCACCAGCGGTGTGTCACCAACTAGCCCGAGACACCATGGCGGGATTGCTAGGCATATACACATGGCTAATGGCGGATGGCATGCTCCGCCACCCAGATCCCGGTCACTCATGGCAATGCATGGCTCAGGAATAGCGGGAACTACCGCCTGGCACCAGCGGTGTGTCACCGCCATGGAGCATGCCCATCCAGCCAATGGGAAGCGCAATCGCGGCTGCATGATGCAACTTTGAAAATCGCGGTAGGCGTGCTCCACCACCGTGGGGCCGGTCATTGGATGCACTTGTAAGATGCACCACCGCGGTACCGCACGCCTGTCCCCTGCGGTGTGTCACCGCCATGGAGCATGCCCATCCAGCCAATGGGAAGCGCAATCGCGTTGCCTGATGCAAGTTTGAAAATCGCGGTAGGCGTGCTCCGCCACCGCGGGGCCGGTCATTGGATGTTTTGAATGAGGCAGACCTGGAACACCAATTGCAGCAGCTCAGAACAACATAAACGAGCCCTGGGGGCTATATATGTGTGTGAGAGAGCCACACATTGCCACAGCTCACTGAGCCTGCTGCCTGAGACCCCTCACCTGCTGCTGCCTCCAGGGACTGCTGCCTGAGACCCCTCACCTGCTGCTGCATCCAGGGACTGCTGCCTGAGACCCCTCACCTGCTGCTGCCTCCAGGGACTGCTGCCTGAGACCCCTCACCTGCTGCTGCCTCCAGGAACTGCTGCCTGAGACCCCTCACCACCAACAGCCGCTGCTGCTGTCTCCTGCCCACAGTGATGGCGAGGACTGAGAAGATCCGTGCCACTCCCTTCACCACCGAGGAACTGGAGCTCCTGGTGGACGAGGTGCTCAACCAGTATCCAAGGCTCTTTGGTGCGCCTAATGTCGTGGTGAGTAACTCAGAGTGTGAGTGAGAGTGCAGGGTGGGGGACACATGAAGTTGATCTGCTGCAGTATGTGCGTGGGAGTGTGAGGGTGGGTCATGCACTGCCTAGCATGCTGTTTCCAGGGGGAAGGTGTGTTTGAATTTATACATATCCTGCTACTCGAGACGCTGCGTTTTTGGCACAACAGCCATTTATTCTATTTAAGAAAAGAAAGGTGACGTCGTGTGCGGAGTTCTTAGTTGAGCTAGCCTGGCGATTCCTTTTTCCCGTTTAAGGAAATGATAACAGTTCAATTGCCCTGACGAAGTTCTTGTCTAAAAGAACGAAACGCGTTGGCTGCTTGGTGCTTTGTTTCAAATAAAAAGAAGAATAAAGAAATCTGAACATTTCTAACATTGGATGGACATTTTAAAATTATTTTGTACCTTGGATATCTGGATTGGGTGGTGCAACCTACAGTGGATAAAAGTTTATGTTGGTCATTTTTGATCGCTCCTTGGAAACGGCAGGGGCAGTGGGGTTGCACACCATGGGAGCATAAGGCTCAAATGTTAGTTTAACTACAGGAGGCTTTAAAAAATAAGGATTATTGTTCCTTATATTGAGTGAGGTGCGTTACATACACTCCACAGTGTTTGGATGGTTTTGCTGTTTCCTTTTTTGTCAACAAGTTTCCCTGCCTGCACATCCAGATGTGAGGGAAGTATGATGTCTTGTCAGACATACAGTGAGCCTGCACCTTTTCATTTCACGAGTCAGGACAGTGATTGCCAGTCTGCATGTCTGTGTGTGTCCCTGATGTCCTTCACAGGCCCATCTGTGGCCTTAGCTAGTGTTGCTGTCCAGAGGGTAGTGAGGCCATTGTTTAGACCTCTATATGTGCCTCATCTCTAGTTCTGCGCCATACTCATGACCTGAATCCCCCAGGGTGACACTCTTGTTGGTCATTCACCTATGACACGGTACATTCAAACATTATTGTGCCCGGACTCTTCCGCCCCACCAGCATGTGCACATACTCGCATGTGTTGGCACTGTTTGTGTTTCCAAATCGTCACTCCATGTAAGATATGAGCTGCCCCACGTTGGACCTCTGTGTGACCCCAAATGGCCTGCACATTCACTGCCCAATCTGACAGTGACACAACACTGAATGTACAGAGTGTCACATATGTGCTTTTCCTCTTGAGTCTCCATCAATGAGCCATTACAGAGATGTAGATTGCACACAACAGGCCTTGTGATGAGGGTCTGCGTTTGTGAGGTCATGTCCCTCAATGTGACATCCATGACACAGTGTGGCAGTTGAAGGGCAAGTGCTTTGTGGGCTGCGCAGTGTTGGGCACAGTGAGTATTCCAGTCACATATGTAGTGATGTCCTGCATGTCTTGTTATTCCCAGAATATTGCATTAGATGTGGTCAGCATACACATTTAGCTCTCTGCTGGCGTCCTGCATGGCCAGGAGATGGGCATGTACTGTGTCAACCCTCATACCTGCATGCATTAATGTGTGTTTCACACATGATGATGTTTGCAATTAGAAGATGTATTGTCTCCGCTGACGTAATGGCTGAATTTGGGATGAGTCAGTGTCATGGTCCTGCACTGGGGAATGGTGGTTGGTTACAATGAATGTTGCCCCCTCTTGTCTCCCATGTCTGCAGCTAAAAGTCAACCAGCGCAAGGCCGTGTGGAGGGCCATTGCGTGCAAGGTGCGTGCACTGGGTGGCTCAAACAGACGGCGCTCCCACTGTCACAAGAGGTGGGATGACATTGCACAGCTAAGCAGGAACGTGGCCGAGATGACACTGGGGCTGATCCCTCGATCCGGCAGGTTGGCGCGGCGCAGCATGACACCACTAATGGCATGCATTTTAGCAGTGACGCAGCCTGACCTGGATGCACGTCTGAAGGTGCATCAGCAGCAAGCTGGTGGTGAGTATTCTGTGAGTGTGACTCTGGTTGTTGTTTGCCAGCATGTGCTCCAGGCCTGGGCCAGTGCAGGGCTGTGATGTTGCTAGTGTGATGCAATGTGTGTAAGTGGCCGCGGTGTGGGGTGCAGTTGTCATGCATCCCCCCTACATGTACCTTCCCATGTCATTGGTGTAATGGGCCTTGACTTCACATTTGTAGTTGTGGCCTTCTGGTATCATCTTCATTGGTGTCGTCACGGACATCCCATGTCAGGGTCCAGCAGAGTGCATGATCTGAGTGTGCCATCATCAATGTGTGCATTGCCTGACGTCAGATTAGTGCTGGATACACATCTGACACCAATGTGCAACTGGAGTTGTGCCCCAAGATACGACATGGCGGATGGCATGTGCCCATGGACATTATGTGTGGGTATGTTTGGGTCTGTGTCTGTGTTGGTAACTTCTGCTGGATCATGTTGTGACGTTGGCAACATGTTGTGAGTAGGATCTTTGAACCCTTCAGGGCCCTAGGTGTGCACAGAGGGATATGTGTGTGTTGTTAGACGTAGCCACCAACAGGCTAAATGGCTGTGTGTCCATCACATGGGTGAATTATGTACAATTTTGCATCATGCCACTGTAATTTAGATGTTTGTATTGAGGTTGCACAATGTTACTGCCCATGGTGTTGTCCAACATGGATCATTGTCCATCATTAGTGATGCTTCACTTGCAGATATTTGTTAACTTGATGCAGATGTACTTATCCTCTCTCTCTCTCTCTCTCATGCAGCATCTCACATGGGCACGGAAGGACACGGGACAGACACCAGTGGTGAGGCATCAGGCACAGGTGATGCTCACCTGCATAGTGACACGGATGTCACCAGCGCATCAGAGGGGGACCGTAGTCATCTAGAGGAGTCCCTGCCAGAAACGCAGACCTCTACGTCATCTAACGACGGCGGTGATGCATCTATGTTTTTGTCTGAAGGAAACGGGGACTCTGCCTCCTAGTCCACCACACAGCGTTCACTGCCCACCCTCCCTGCTACTCCCACTTTTGCTGCCCGTGTTCGCACCACGAGGAAGGGAAGAGTGTCCTTCATCCCAGGCACCGCTGCCCCTGTCCCTGTCCCCCCTGCTGCCATCAGTGTGGAGTCTGTGGACCTTTTGCGCCAGCTGTGTGTGGGTCAGACAGCTCTCCTCAATGCCTTCCTGGACCATGACAAAAAATTGGCACAGGTGGTGGCTTTCATGGAGGGCGTGCATTCCGACGTGGGTGGGCTACACCGGACTGTACAGTCTCTGGCCTCTGCAGTGACAGCAGCCATTCAACTTTCCCAATCCCATGGTCCAGCTCCAGTCCCTAGGCCCACCACCCTGACAGTGGACGCATCTGATGATGGTGACCACACAACCCAGACGTCAAGGGACAGATACGTCACGCGCAGCACACAGCAGCAGCAGCCCAAGCAGTCCAGGCCGCAGACACCATCCCCACATAAAGGTAAACCCACACCAGAGAGCAGGGGCAAAAGCCCTTCAGGCCACACCCAGGGCAAGGATGGCAAAAAGCAGGCCTCTGGCTCACATGCCTCAGAGGCATCCCCAGCCAAGGACTCACCTGTCCCAAAAGTGTCTCGCAGAGACAGGCACACAGTTTCCGTGCCCAGTGACAAACAGGTGCCTGCTAAGGGTACACGTAAAAAGGGCTCCAAGGCTAGTTCACCCACAACATCTACTCCCATCCAGAGCCCTGTGAAGCAGGGTAAGGAGGCCACTGTAGGGGGGACACCTGGTAAACAGGTGATGCAGGGGCAGAAGCAATCCGGGGCCAAGCGTCCCAAAGGATCCAGCACGTCCCCAGAGGGGGGACCAGCATCTGCAGCTGATCCAGCTTTTGTGACCAGTGTGCCTGTTGTATACACCCCACTTGGCCCCAGGACAGGGAAGCCATATCAAATCCCCAAGAAGCGGAAGGGCACGACAGACAGCCACCTCCCAGTCATACTGCCAGCCAAGTCTGAGTGTTAGTCCCCCTCACACACATGTCTGTCTCCCAATGGTGCCATGGCATGGCCATTTTGACACCCTGAGTGTGTTGCTGACCATGGCATGACATTTACAGTGCTGGATGTCATGTACCTCACCTGCACTGTGTCCTGGCCACTGGCTTTGTTGTTCACTACTGTTTGCCCCTTGCCTGTGCAGGATCTCATGTACCTCACCTGCACTTTGGACTGGCCACTGGCCTTGCTGTTCACTGCTGTTTCCCCTTGCCTGTGCAGCTTCTCATGTACCTCACCTGCACTGTGTCCTGGCCACTGGCCTTGCTGTTCACTGCTGTTTGCCCCTTGCCTGTGCAGGATCTCATGTACCTCACCTGCACTTTGGACTGGCCACTGGCCTTGCTGTTCACTGCTGTTTGCCCCTTGCCTGTGCAGGATCTCATGTACCTCACCTGCACTTTGGACTGGCCACTGGCCTTCCTGTTGACTGCTGTTTGCCCCTTGCCTGTGCAGCTTCTCATGCACCTCACCTGCACTTTGGACTGGCCACTGGCCTTGCTGTTCACTGCTGTTTGCCACTTGCCTGTGCAGCTTCTCATGTACCTCACCTGCACTGTGTCCTGGCCACTGGCCTTGCTGTTCACTGCTGTTTGCCCCTTGCCTGTGCAGTTTCTCATGTACCTCACCTGCACTGTGTCCTGGCCACTGGCCTTGCTGTTCACTACTGTTTGCCCCTTGCCTGTGCAGGATCTCATGTACCTCACCTGCACTTTGGACTGGCCACTGGCCTTGCTGTTCACTGCTGTTTGCCCCTTGCCTGTGCAGGATCTCATGTACCTCACCTGCACTTTGGACTGGCCACTGGCCTTGCTCTTGTCTGACTTTTGCTGCATAACTGTGTGAAATGTAAATAAAAAGAAGAAATGTACTCCTGTTGTCTGCCTTGTCAGTGTCCTTGCTAAATAAAGGGTTACTGTGTGGGTATTGTTTACTGTAACACATGCTCTATTTTCCACTTCAACATTGCCAATGTCTTGTTTCCTCTGATCATGTTGTTTTAACTTTTGTGTCCCAGACTTCTGCATCTGTGTGTGTTGGCTTGGTAGTATGTGTGTTTGCTGTGGACTGATTGACTTCCTGGGTGTGTTGTTGTGTGTGTGATGTTTAGATTGTTGTTGTGTGTGTTCATGGTGTGTCACTCATCTCTGTTTGTAACTGGTATGTGTGTTGTGCACACACTGCTTGGTGTGCATGCAGTGCTGTGAGTTGATGTTGCCTTGTCCTTGCCTGTTGTGCACCCCCTGATGTTTGGCTGTTGTAGCATGTTGATATCTTTGCCTGTGCATGTGTTGTGACTGATGTGGCTGTGTGCAGTGTTTGTGTTGTGTTGTGTCATGCAGTTGACAGTTGCTCTGTGTGTGGTGTTCTATTTTCCTGTCAGTGTATGTGTGTTGTTATGTTTGATTCAGGTGTGTTGCCATTGTGGTGTGCCTTACTTGTGTGTCTGTCACATGGACTGAGGTCTATTGTGGTTGCCGTGCTTGTTTTATGTGCATCCTTGGTGTTTTCTCCTCTCACATTTGATGTGTCTATGGTCATGGTTGTGCATGTGCAGACATGTGGTACACTATGACACCATTTTGAGTGGATGGGTGTTGTGGTATGTCTGTCTATGTGTCATTGTAGGCCCATTTCTGCCTTTTGTTCTCCATTATTGTTTTTAGTGGATGCACTTCTTATATGTGTTGTGGTATGTTGTCTGTGCGTTTTTCATGACTGATGTGGTTGTGTACTCCTGTTGTGTCTGTGCTCCCATTGAATTTGCACTGTTTAGCTGCACAGGTCTTGTCTGTTGTTGTAGTAGTTCTGTGTCTGTGTTTTGATTGTGTTCTGTGTTTGACTGTTGTTTTTGTGCGTACAGTGGTACTGCCATACCTGTGTGTGTGTGTGATGTTTGTGGATACCACCCAGGGGGGGTGTTTGATTGTCAGTGTCTTGACTGGATATTATTGGCAAGCTTCTGTGTGTTTGTCACTGGTGTTGTGTGCTGCAGGTGTGACGGGTGTGGGGGTTGTGTGAAGGTTCATACTTGTGTTTGACTGTCATGGAGTGTTGCAATGGGCCCTGTGTGTTGTGCTGCTGACATACTCCTGTGATGTATTTGGATTCAGATGTGTGGCTGATCAGGGTTGGACTTCATACCCTTCCTTTCATCCCTGTGCCTATTCATGGGTTGCCTTGCTGTCTCCCTGAGTTGTTGTAGTGAGGTGACTGTGGTTTGACTTCACTCACTGTGACTGCCATGTGTGGATTTTTGGGCTGGGGTGGATGTAATGTGTTCCTTCCCTTGCATGTGATGTACACATTTTTGGTGTTCAGCTCCTTGCCTTTCCATTTGTGTGCACCTCACTTTGGGTTTCCTATTTGTTGTCCTACATTGCTGTTGGCATGTGGTCTGTGTTTGTTGCTGTGTGTCAGTGTGGGGTATGTCTGTGTGACTTGGCAGGCTGTGTGTCCATTGGAGTGTTTGTTCATTGTCTGTGTGTGTTTAATTTGTGCTTGGACTCAGTTTACTTGCCATGAGTGTGGTGTTGTTGTGGTGTGTGTGTTCCCCTGGCCCAGTGCTTGTACGCTGTGTGTTACTCTGCAGCCACACCTGATGAGGCTGTCTCCCTAGTTGTTTGTTGTGTGGTGCAGTGTGTGTGTTCACCTGGCTGCTTTTTGGGCATGTGAGGGCACAGGGAGATCACGTGGCATGTCCCTTCATGGTGTGGGTGGGCCTAGTGTGTGGAGTGTGGAGGTGTTGCCCTGTGTACTTTGGGCACTGCCCCTGCCTTGCGCTGGCCCAGCCTACTACATTGTGTGCATTTTTTCTTGCGGATTCACCGCTGCGGTCACGTGAACTGGACATTATTTCAGGATCGCGGACATGGTGGCCTGGGTGTGGAGGGGTGGACTAGTGGCAGGTGGGACATGTGTGGCTACACCTGTGGTTGTGTTCCTGTCCCCACCAGGGTGTCTGGTGGGGGCAGGCACCTTACATCGGACATGGATTTGTGGGTTGTGTTTGTTAGCGGAGTTGTGTGATGGCGTACCTGCGTCGGCATCCGCGACGGTCCATGGCTTGCTGTAGGTGTATCATTTACAGCGCCGGGAAGACGTGTAGTGCCGGGTCCATGGCGGTCGGCTCCGGTTATCGATTTAGCGCTCTGCTGTGGTGCTTCCGTATGCTCAGAATTGCCGGTTTCTCCGCTGCGGTGGGCCTGGCTGTTTTGCACATCCTAATTTGTACGGCAGGAGGGACGTCATTCCGCACGGCGGTGGCTCTGGATTGGTTGTCTCCGCCGCGGTCGCGGGCACGTTTTGATTGCGGTCCGAGTTGCACAGCGGCGGTCGGTCAATGGGCTGTGTTTGGCCATTGTAATATGGCGGACGGGTGCACCGCTGCTCACAGGCGGAAAAAAGCATTTTCTCCCACCGCCAGCATCGCGGAGGTGCATCTGCCAGTCATCGTATTGGACCCCTAACTTCATTCTGTAGATGGCAGTGTTCAACTGAAAGTCGGAACGATTATCCTGCTACTCCTGCTGCGTGTGGTCACCCTGGAAGTCAGTGTACCACTGAGCACAAAATGGTGGACGGTTTCTTTTATATGTTTTTTGGGGGAAACAACATTTTAAATGAAAATATGCTTCGGAAACAATTTTTTTGCACGATTTACTACCTGACAGAATGTATATTTATTTTTTCTTGTGCAAAAATGTTTGTTTAAACGTTACTTTTGGAATGTCAGCCATTTTGAGTTGATGGTAGGTCAGGGGCTGTAATAAAAATAGTTGAAGGACTGCCGCTTTATCTGTGTTAAGTTGATTGTATGTATAATCTCTTTTGGTCTCTGACAGTTCTGTGTGTTTTGAAAAAAATGTTGTAAATATGTGTTAATTTCGCAGTTTATGTAAACATATTTTTTTATGTTATTATTAAAACCCAGGTATTGTAATGGTTAGGTAGTATACAAATACCAGAGTATTAAAAATAATACCTGGGTATTAATACTCTCCCCCACCCAAAACCCCTATTTCCCTTGCATCCCGTCCCAGGGGATGTATCCTAAAATGTAGACTTTATTAATTTTCGTTATAAACAGTGAAAAAATATTATGCGTTGTAATGGTACGCGTTGTAATAGTATGCATTGTAATGCAATGCGTTGTATTGGTAGTTTTAATATATCTCAATGAATATGCATTGTAATTGCTTGCATTGTAAAAACATGCATTGTAATGGTTTTGGAGTTGTAAAAACTGTGATGTAAAAGTATGCATTGTAATGGTTTACGTTGTAACGTCATATATTCTGAAATATGAAAGTAATTTGAGTGGTGGATATTAGTCAGTTATTTGGATTGAGAAGGATAGCAGATGGATAAAAGAGGGAAAAAGGTTTGCATTTATATAGCGCTTGTTACCCCTAATGGGGTGTTGAGGCGCTTTTTTTGCGTAGTAGCACGCTACTCTGGAGCCAATAAAGGATTAGTGGTGAATTAGTATAGTGAAATATGAAAGTAATTTGAGTGGTGGATATGTTAGTCAGTTATTTTGATTGAGAATAGTAGCGGGAGGATAGAAGAGGGGAAAATGTTTGCATTTATATAGGTGCTTTTTACCCCTTATGGGGTGTTGAAGCACTTTTTTGGTGAGTAGCACGCTACTCCGGAACCCATAAATGATTAGTGGTGAATTAGTATAGTGACATATGAAAGTAATTTGAGTGGTGGATATGTTAGTCAATTATTTTGATTGAGTAGGGTAGCGGAGGGATAGAAGAGGGGAAAAGGTTTGCATTTATATAGCGCTTGTTACCCCTGATGTGGTGTTGAAGCAGTTGTTTGGCGAGTACCCATAAAAGATTAGTGTTGAATTAGTATAGTGAAATATGAAAGTAATTTGAGTGGTAGATATGTTAGTCAGTTATTTGGATTGAGAAGGGTAGCGGAGGGATATGAAAGGGAAAAAGGTTTGCATTTATATAGTGCTTGCTACCCCTGATGAGGTGTTGAAGTACTTTATCGGCGAGTAGCACGCTGCTCTGGGACCCATAGAGGATTAGTGGAGAATTAGTATAGTGAAATGTGAAATTTGAGAAGTGGACATGTTAGTCTGTTATTTTGATTGAAAGGATAGTGGAGGGATAGAAGAGTGAAGGATTTAGATTTTTTTTGTTTGTTTTGGAGGTCATAATAGGAGGAGGGTTGGGATGAGTAAAAAGTGATGTGGAGGGGAAGAGTCAGAGGGAAGAGTTTAGAAAGGCTTGTTTTGGGGGATCGGTATAGTAAAGAGGTGTCATATGATGCAAGGAGGGGTAGAGTAGGGGAGAGTCTAGAAAGGATTATTTTGGGGATCATAGTGGCGGTATGGGGTTTGGGATGAATGAGAGAGTGGATGTAGAGGATATATTGATAGAGGTATAGGGTGAGAAATAGGGTAGTGCATTGGAAAGAGTAGTATCAATCAAAACCACTTTATTCGGTTAATAAAAACCATAAAAATACCATACTTAAGTCACAATACGACACATAAATCACATGTAATACACAGTAAAATATCATAACCGAATCATCAAAAATAAGGGCGACGTGAGAAAATAAGGGTGGATATAAATTAGAGTTCATGAAGTTACATAAAAATCTTGGCTGGGGTTAAAACCATTAAAACAATGCATCATTGCCGTAAAAAGCGATTTAATAGTAATAAAAAGGCAAGTATTAAAAAAGTAATAACATGGACTTTGCGAATACTCTTAAGATAATATAGGGTGCCGCATTTTCCTGAGTCTCACAGCTGCGACAAAAAAGCTTGCGATGTTAAAAATCCCCCATGGGTCATTAAGCAGCTGTAAGTACAGTAAAGCGGGTTTGACCTGTAAAAAACCTTTCCCCTTTAAAATTGGAACTAAGAAGCTCCTGCGGATAGCACTATAATGGTAGCAGAACATAGTAAAATGCATTGTGTCCTGAGTCAAAAAATTGTCACAGGTACAAGGACCAAAATCACTCGTCCTACTCCAGCCTTGCGAATTACCCAGAAAAAAATGAATTAAGTTAAAACAAAATCTGGTTAAAAGCAGGCGGTGGAACGGCTTTGTGACGATCCTCAAATAAGGTTCAATCTCGGGGGAGGTTTTTAACAAGAAATGGGCTTTAACTGACGGTTTCATTAACTCGATCTCCTCCCGCTCTACCGACTTCAGATTCAAAAAGTGTATTTTTACCCATGCCAAGTCCTCTTTTCCTATTTTATCAGGGAAATCAAATAAGTCTGGACGTCCAAGCTTAATTAAAGTGTTCTTAAAGTGATTTAGCCATGGAATATTATTAACTCGGTCCAGGGTGACGCAATCCCTAATAATCTTATGATTCAGAGTTAATTGGGGGTTGAGCCAAATTTTAAGCCAGCAAAGCACCGGGGCCAGCCTCAACCTGTCTGCCACATAACCAACACCTAACTCCTGGTGAATTACAAAAGTAGGAGTGGATTGGGGTACAGACAAGAGGGTACATAGGAATTTGTTTTCAACTGTCTGTATCCCCTCCATTGGCTTGTAACCCCAAATGGCCGAGCCATATAGTGCAATGGCTATACATTTGGACCTGTAAATATTAAGCATGGCATCTATTGGTTTAGCCCCCGTCGCTGTGAAAATCCATTCACAGCGGCCGTTGACCTTGCCATCGCATTTACTTTTACTTTCTGTTGTGGTACCCAGGAGCCCCTCTCATCAAACAATACTACTAGATAAGTAAAGGAGGTCACCCTAATCAGTTCTGTACCTTCGCAAAAAAAATGTTTTTTTTTTTTTTATGTTTCCGGCCCATGGTCATTATGTGAGACTTGGCTATGTTAACCACTAGATCCAGAGATTTCATGTAGGCCCCAAAGGAGTCTAAAAGCCTCTGGAGCCCTAGAGCTGTGCGGGCTAAAAGGACGGCATCGTCCGCGTATAGGAGCACAGGAATGGGCCTGTCCCCTACCCGCGGTATGTCCAGGCTAACCGATTCTAAAAACTTGCCTAAATTATTAATATATAAGGTAAAAAGTAGTGGTGCTAAAATACAGCCTTGGCGAACACCTCTACCAGATGTAAAGTGCCTTGTGCATTTTCCGTCTTGGTTGACCCTCACCCTTGCGGTGAGATCCCTGTGTAGGTCAGCCAGGAAGTAGACTAAACTTGGATCGATGCCCATGTCTAGCAGGATATGCCAGAGCTTGGATCTGTTTACCAGGTCGAAAGCCGACGAAAGATCCATAAATGCCAGCTATAGCGTCCCCGCTTTAGCTATAGTGTATTTAGCTGCTAATAAAAATAAATTTAGACACTGATCCAGAGTACCCCTACCACTTCTAAAACCGTATTGAAAATTAGTTAAAACCTCATTTTCTTCCAGCCAATCCATTAGCTTAGTTAAAATCACTCTCCCTAAAACTTTAACTGCGGAGTCTATTCGTGAAATGGGCCTATACCAGCGTGGGTCCCCTCTCTGACCCTTTCTAAAAACCGAAATAATGGTAGAAGATGCCCACGATGACGGGAAACCCTGACAACTTGACACATTACAAACATTTGTCAGGATTTTAGCCCAGAAGGATGGATTTTGTTTATATAAATCCGCCGGAACACCATCAGGGCCGGGGGCCTTATTACTAGTCATTTGTGTAATTGCCAATTCCACTTCACCTTCGTTAAAAACTAATGTACGGGAGGCCCTCCTAGGTTCACAACTAGTTAGTGCTTCCAGGCTATCAGTGGCCTCATATATGGCTTGAAAATGAGAAAGCCATTGGGCTTCTGTGATATTGCATTCGACGGGGGCATTCCCTATCCCGGTAAAAAAAGGTTTGTTAACAATGGCCCAGAAGCTAGAGCTATCTTTTATGAGCTCTACTGATAGTAGAGCACTCCACGCTTCTTCTTTAATTTCCTTTTTTCGTATGGATAGGGCAAGCTTGTACTCCTTTCTTAACCTAGCTATATAGTCTCGATCTCGTGGGGCCCTTTTCAGTTCTGCTATCAATTTTCGGTGTGCTTCAGAGCAGTTACTGTCGAACCATTTCTCTCCTATGGTATGCCTAAATCTTGTTGGTAAGGTGAGGTCTGATGTTACCTGCGCACAGATGCCTTCAAAGGCTAAAAGAACCCCCGGCCCCTGTTTGGAGTTAGCGAGACAGGTTACAAACATGTCCCCAGCCTTCTCACAGAGGTCCTGAAAAAAGAGGTCCGGGAGTACTTTGACCTATTTTAGTCTCTGTCCTTGATCAGTTGTTTTCAGGCAGGTTTCACCCCCTAACTTTTCCGATTTCCCCTTTAAGCCACAGCCTCTGTCCAACACAAGGATTACCCGATTATGGTCGCTAAAATGAGGCCACTTGGCATTATAGGAGATTACTTGAGGTAAAAGAGTTGGGGAAATAAAAATGAAATCTATAATAGTGTCCCTCCCCCGTGCTTTAAAAGTAGGAATCATCTCCTCAGTGTCAATAGAGCTCAATTCAAAAAGAACTACAGCAGCCAGGAGCTCTTCCAAACATTCCCCATATTGTGTATGCTCAAAATGTGGCATTGGCAAATTAGCCGGCCCTAAGAATTCTTTTGCCTGACAGTTCAAATCACATACGTGAATATTAAAATCGCCCATAATTATGATTGAATAATAGGAAGTTTACTTCGATCGATACATTTCTAAAAAACATTTCAGTTTAAGTAAATGTTTGTTTAAAAAGCTACTTTCACCTGAATTATAAAAATTGACAAACAACACTTTGATCGAGTTGTAAGCAGTGAATTTGATTGCCATACAGTTATAAGAACCCACATCCACCATCCTGTGGGCCCCTGACAATTTAAGTGAGAAAAGCATTAAAAGGCCCCCTCTTGCTCTGCCTGACGGGGATGGTTGCGCAGGAACACTATAGGATTTGTACCCATCCACCCAAAAATTGTTGTCCAAATCCCAGGTCTTCTGTAACCCAAGTATATTGTGCTCTTTTAACAAATTTAGCCACCTGGGATCCTCTTTTTTGCTTCTCAGACCCGCAATATTCCAACTAATAATATTGCAGTTAGTAATGTTAATCTCCTCTAGACCCTGCCCTTTAATGTATTCACAGATGTTACTCTGAGGACAGCCAGACGGTACCAGTCAATCATTTTCATCTAAAAAGGACAAGGGGAGGAATCTATTTTGGCAAAGTAGACTATTTTCTTCTGCGGTCCTCTCTGGGAACCCATTTGGCATCTTCGAGTCACTTGCTAAATCCGGTGAGATGTAGCAGGACAAGTCTCCTCCCTAGTGTTTGAGTGGAGGGTTGGGCGATTTCGGCTATCCAAATGGGGCCAAAGCCCCTGGGAGATACCACCCTGTGACTGAACCCCCTTAGAGGGTGGGTAGAAGAAACCCAGTGGCAACGCCCTAATGCCCCCCTGACCCTCCTTGGGACCAGCCCTAAATAACTGCCCCGCGACATCGGCACTGTCAAAATTAACAACAATACAGTCACCATCAATCTGTTTAAATTTGGGGCCGACCCACCCCACTCGTCTGGCCATTATAATGTGTGAGGAAACATTGAACCAACTATTGGAGTGTTGATCGCACCAATGTTTAGTTTTACGCAGCAACTCCATAGTGGATTCCAGTCTATGCTCTCTCAATGGGGGAACCCCTGTAAGTATAGCAACTAGGGGAGTGGCTTCTGGGGGCAGATGGAGTCTACTGCTGTTAATCCCGCTTATAGCCCCATCAGTCCCTTGGCGCCAGCCCTAAGCCAAAGCCTTAGCATTTGGCAAAAGAACTCTAGGTAGCTCAGTATTGCAACTAGTATTTTCCCCTGCCTGACTCCCTACGGGTGCACCTAAATGGATTACAGAGTTACGTTCAGAGCTATTCTTTGGTAGATTTTGATTTTGATTTCCCTCCACCTTGCTATCACCTGTGGGCTGTGTTTGTGCCCGAAATATGGGGTTGCAATTGGAGATATCACATGCCGTTTTTGAGCCCCCTAATTGGGTATCAAGGCATTCCAGTTTAGCCTTAATCCCCTCTACAATGGTAAACAGCGTGGCAATGTCTTTAGCAATGTTCAAGAGAATGGGCTCTAACCGTGAGTTGAAAATGTCTGCCATCACTTTCTGCACTGCTGCCTCAACAAGTAAGTCCGAATTTCCAACCTGATTATGGGTCGCATCCGCAGATAAATGTCCAGGTTTGCTTGGCCTTTTTTCCCCCTTCTTCTTCCCTGGATTGGATGAGGGGGCCTTCTGCCTAGATCCATCACCTCTACGGGCCTCTTCATTCGCCACACCGGCCACCTTGCCGGTCTATCACAGGGTAAAGTGCGTTCCCCCCTGTTCCCTGCTCAATTATCCGTACTCTCGGCTCAATGGGAACAGGATTTTTCGGTGGGCTGTGTGATACGTTTGCATTTGTACTCCCAGGCATGTCAGGGCTTAAACCCAACTCAACTTCTGCGTTATGGATTTCCTTGTTCAGGGCCCCCACCGCGGAGGTCAGGTAAGATATAATGGAGGCAGAGTACCTAGGCACCTTCACTCTTGCGCTCCCCTGATCCTGACTACATGGATGTTTGCGCTTACCCATTATATCCGTTGGTGGCGACGATGTTAAGGGGGTGGCCCAGCCCAGTCTCCTTCGGGCTCTCACGGGCGCAGACCGGCCCGCCCAGGCACGCCACGCGCGTCCCGCGCTGCAGGAGCCCTGGTGAGAACTTGTAGGCGCCTCCTGGTTTGAAAGTGACGTTGGCGGCTACGCTGCCGCGGGGGACCCCGGGGAGTGTAGACCTGCACTCCCGGTCCCGATCTCCACACCTCTGCCAACTCCTTTCACTTGTGCCCCCAACGGAGTGCAAATGGCAGTCAGTGGGCGATGGAAACAGCAAACAGGGCAGGAAAGAGTAGTAGAAAGAGGTTTGAGTTGAGTCAGAGAGTTGAGGTAGAATATATATTGAGAGGTATAGGGTGAGTATAGGGTAGTGCATAGGAATTGCTGAATTAGAAGAAAGTAATAAATATATAGATCCATAAGTACATGGAAAGTATATAGATGCATAAAGGAAGTAATTATATGTAGATTAAAGATGTTTATAGAGGTGTAGGGTGAGAAATAGGGTAGTGCATTGGAAAGAGTAGTAGATAGAGGTTTGAGATGAGTCAGAGAGTTGAGGTAGAGGATATATTGAGAGAGGTATAGGGTGAGAAATAGGTTATTGCATTGTATGCTTTTTTAGGATAAAAGTAATGAATATATAGATCCAAGTACATGGAAGGTATATAGATGCATAAAGTAGGTAAGTAGATGTAGATTAAAGATGCATTAGACAAACTCTGGTTTTCAATTTAAAAAAAAATTATTTTATTAGGCCATGATATCAGCGTGTGGCAATAATTAATGTCACTTATAACTTACACATGAGACAGAATGAAATTCATTATTTACATATATACATAATACATACATAATATTACAAATTCATATTACATATTAAAACAAACGACCCCCAAGAACAATCGTTTATAAACAGAGCAGTCCAATAGTACAAAAAATGGTAGATAAATAAATAGACTGTGCAATCAGAGACTAACGGGTATGATAGATATGCATAAAATATTAATGACACAAAAAGTATATAGATCATTGATTTCCACTTTCATTATTCACATAGTCTGCAATGGCTCCTCATACCTTTAACCCCAAGTTCCTTCTCCGAGAACTCTTAAGGGAATACAGATTGTACTCTAAGATGAAAAAGGCTAAGAACCTCGCCTTCCACATTTCAAAAGAGGGTGATTCTTTCTGCAGCCATGCTGACGTGATGCAAAGCCGTGCTACAGCAGTAGCCATAAAAATAATATACCCAACCTTTGGTGTGCCACGACTAGCCAATGGTTCCTCTGCCAAGCCTAACAGCATGGATATCGGGGTTAGCTTGTTTCTACCCCAGTTACAGAGCTTAAGAAATTCTCTATCCCCAAAAGAAGGGGGTGCAATTTGGTACATGCATAAAAAACATGGAGGCTGCCAGCTGCCTCGGTTCCACACCGAAAGCATTTACCGTCATTATCGCCACCCCACTTTAGCATCTTCAGGGGGGTATAATACAAATTGAAGATGGTTTTATAATGCTGTGACCTGAGACTTGAGGAAATCAGTATTTCCCCTGCAATACTAATTGATCTCTGTATCAGACCCTCACCCTCCGATCTCTGTATAAGACCCTCACCCTGCCCCAACCTCACATTCCATTTCTTATCCTGCTCTTCCAGATCATCCCCTTGCAATTCAACCAGGTTCCCATAGAGACATCCTATTTTCTGTCTAGTTTTAATAACTTCAATCATATCCTTTTTCTCTATGTCAGCCGGCTGCATTGTCTTCTTATCTAGAAAATCCCGTAACTGAAGATATTTTAAAAAAATCTCTATTTCACAACCCATACCTTTCCCTCAACTGAGCTAAAGAATACAACTTGCCAGTATCAAAAAAATCACCAATAGTCGAAATCCCTTTTAATTTCCACCTAACCATGATCGTATCCCAGAAAATGGGGGGTAATAACTGTGTCGCATCAATAGGAGTGTAATAATTAATTCTCCCAAATTTCAAATACTTACGAACCTGCTTCCAGATTTTAAAGGCTGTTCCTAATACCTTAAACCAGGTCTTTTTGTAGTAGCTTGGCTCGATTACCTTTAAAAAGCACCTCTCAGCTTCTGTCCCTAACAGCATATAGAAAATAGAGGGAGCATCAGCTGAGTTGTTCCCCTTCACTCCTGTTATTAAAATGTTCATATTCTGAAGAAGAGACGCATATTAGTAAAACACAAAGTTAGGGACTGCCCACCCTCCGCGGGATCAGTGAAGAGTCATATACTTCATCGCTCTCCGAGCTTGTTTCTCACCCCACATGAACCTTCCACAAATGGATTGTAACTTTTGCAGCTGTATTCTGGTCAGCTCTAACGGAACTGATCTGAAAAAATACAGCACCTTAGGCAAGATATTCATCTTCAGTACGTTACAGCGTCCTACGAGTGAGAGATGTAGACACTCTATTCTCGCCAGTTCTTTCTCAATTCCAGCTAATAATGGGTCCCAGTTTGCAGTAACTAACTCATCTAGTGATGCTTTAATTTTAATACCTAAATAGACTGCCTCCTGGACAACTGTTGGATCATTAAAAACAGCCTCCTTTGTACATATAATCTGCGTTTTACCAGTGTTCAATTTATACCCTGAAATTGATCCAAATGCGGCTGATAACCGTTCTATCTCGGGCATGGCTATAGCAGGTGTTGGAGTGACAATTGGCACATCGTCCGCATACGCCAGGACTTTGGATGTTTCCTGCTGAATCTGTATAGGTTGTATAACCATATTCTGTTCTATTAGAACCAGCAGAGGATTAATATAAAGTGCAAATAATAAAGGTGAACATGGGCAGCCTTGCCGAGTTCCACGGGTTATGAAAACAGGTTCAGATTCCATCCCCATCACACATATCCGAGCGACTGGAAGCCTATACATTGTTTTGATGGCATTAATAAACCCACACCCAAACCCTAAGTGGCCCATAACTGCCCATAAAAACTCCCACAAGACACGGTCAAACGCCTTCTCGGCATCAAGAAGTATCAGTCCAAGTGGGGCCTGATGGGCTTTTGCTATATCAAACATGGTCACCACCCGACTGATATGATTGACCGTGCCTCTTCCTAGGATAAAGCCATGCTGGCGTATTGAAACCAGAGGGGTTATTACACGAGATACTGTGCTGCAAGAACTTTGGCATAAATCTTGCTGTCGCAATTTAAAAGGGAAATAGGCCTATAAGAGCCAGGAAGAGTTGGTGGTTTGCCCTTTTTCTTAAAAACAATGATGTTAGCAGTATCCCATGATGCTGGGGCCTGTCCTTGTTGAGCAGCTTTAAAGACTGTCAACATTTCTGTTTTAATTTCAGGGAAAAAGACCTTAGAAAATTCTAACGGTAGCGCATCAGGGCCAGCTGCTTTACCCATTGCTAGTGCATTAATGGCACTCTCAATCTCCTCCTGAGTTATAGGCATCTCTAATTCTGCTGTATCTTCCCTGCTCAGTGTCTGGTTAAATCCATTTTGTGGTAAGCCTAGAACTGCATTTCCATCTGGTCTATCCTCCCCTGCATATAACTCTTGATAAAAGGATCTTAGAACTGCTAAAATCTCTCTAGGTCTGTCAACTAATTTCCCAGCCAAATCTTCTATTTCCACAATGCCACGTTCAATCTCCCTGTTTCTAATTCGTTTAGCTAGGCATCTCCCGGCTGTCTCCCCAAATTCATAGCAATCTCTCCTATAGGTTAAATATTTGCAAGCAATGTCTTTGGACCATAATAGGTTAATCTTCGCCTTACAGCGCGCTACATTACCTTGCGCCACAGAGTTTGATGTCTTTTGAATTACACATTGTGTCAGGCCACATTCGGCTCACCTGAGCTCATCATAAAGGCCCTGGAAAAAGATATTTTGCTGTTTTTTCTTATATATACAGAAGCTCAGTATTTCCCCCCTGAGACCTGCTTTCAGTGTGTCCCATACAACAGCGGGCGAAGCCGTATTCCTGTTTATCTCGAGAAAATTCCTAATCCAATCCCTCATATGGAGCACAAACATCTCGTCTGCCAATAATTTCCGATCAAAAGTGAAGCGCCTCTGTGGCCTGAATGAGCTTTGAATTGGTAAGTCCATCACCACAGGGCTATGAATGATACGAAGTAAGTCTTGGAAATATTTGAATTCTAGCCATGGCAGCCTGCCCTTTGGAGATAAAGAAGTAGTCCAGTCTCACCCATTTATTATGGGGGCAGAAGAAATATGTGAATCCTGGATCAGGATGCCTATTTATAAACCATAGATCTTCTAGCCCATGCTCTAGTACTAGCTGCTGTAAAGCCTTAAAAACTTTAGGTTTCCTCCCCTGATAAACTCCATTATAAGTTTGTAATTCTGGCCCAGCTAGATGTATATTAAAATCTCCGCAGAGTATTAATGGGGTTGCCCATGACGCTAGCTCAATATTAAGCAATTCTAAAATCTGTGCCTCGTCCATATTTGAAGCATACACCAAGCAAATGACAAATTTCCATTCTCCCGCAGCACCTTCAGCTATAGCCCACCGGCCATATTTATCTGCCAGAACCCTTCCCACCAGTCGTATATAAGATTTTGCCAGTAAAGCCACACCCCTAGTTGTATTGCTATGTTGCGTACAGACTACTGCCGTATAACCCAACTCAGCCAAGACTCTTCGGTTCTCCCATGGGACACGTGTTTCCTGAAGCCACACTACATCCGGAGAGAAGCTTCTCATTTCCAATGCTACTCGTTGTCTCTAAACCCTATCATTTAAACCCGACACATTAAATGTACATACCCGTAGTCTTCCTGTCATTATTCTACCCTCCATCTTCTCACTGCATACTGCTCCTGATTAGACATATCCATTTTCAGTAAACATTGCTTCTCACGTCTCCACCATGGCCTCCTTTTTTCTTTTCTCCCCGAACCCACCCACACCCCCATCCTGTGCTCCCCAACCTCCTCCCCTCCTGCCCCCCTCTCCACCCACAAATCCCCCACCCTTAAGAACCCTCCCCCCACAAAATAAGGCATAAGGACTCAAGGTCCCTGGTGATGGAAAGCTGACAATGGTCCCCCTCATAGCTACTCCCCCCATCATTGCATCAAAGACCAAACTGTATATCTGCTAAGTAAACAAAAAAAATACACCATCTCATTACCTGTTCCGGCCTGACAGGTCTACATTCTATATTGAGTGTAAATACTCCTTGGCGAGAATTTCAGAAGTGAAGAATTGTGTTTGACCTTTACAGATTACTTTCAATTTAGCCGGATTAAGCAGAAAAACCTGTGCTGCTTTGGCCTGAAACATTGGCATTAATTGCTGCAAGTGCCACCTCTTCTCTACTGTCGCTTGACAAAAATCAGGCCTAACAAAAAATGCAGTCCCCTTTCCAATCCTTTTTCTGTCTGGTTGTGCTAGGTCATAAATAGCTTCACGTGCCAAGAAATTATTCAAACATATTAATATAGCTCTTGGTCTAGTTACAGATTGTCCTGTTCTGTTTTGCTGCTTGGAGGGAAACCTATGCGCCCTTTGCACCTCTACATTCCAGTTCCATTGTGTGAGCTCGGGGAATGCTTCTGTAAAGAGCTCCACAATAAATGTTTGCACATCCGTTCCCTCCGCCCCCTCAGGGATACCCAAGACTCTCAAATTATTCCTTCTTAGTCGGTTCTCCATATCTGTTAATTTCCAGGCAATGTCATCTTTCTGTGATTTTAAAGAGTCCGTAAGAGTCCTTTGGGCAATGAGTTCGTCTTCCAGTGTAGAAATCCTAGTTTCTGCTTCCCCAATCCTTGTTGCAAATTCTGTGCAAGATTTAGCCACTCTCCGAATGGAGTTATGTAATTTTCTATATGCCCCTTGTGTCCTTACTCCTTAGACTCTCTGCCCGTGTCTCTTCCCTATGTACCATGATACTTTTATAAACAATAGAGAGCGACATTTCCTCTGTGCTTTCCACTCCCCCAGCCAATGGATTGTCAACAGCTGTATTATCATCACATCCAATATTGGGTGAGAAGGAATAGTCCCATACCAGTGAGCCCGCGGCCCCTTTAGATTCTGTCAAAGATGTCTTTCCAACATCTTTCTGCTTTCGAACAGTTAGCGGGCTAGTTAAGGGTCCGCCTCCAGCGGCTCCAGTGACCTCCTCCTCGGGGTGAATATTACTTCTATCACTGCCATCCCTCTGAGTGAGTTCTTCTCCTGTCCAGTCTTTCATACCACCCAAGCTCTCATCACTTGACAAATTCGAAGGGTCTGACATTGAGAAAAATTTCTCCCCAGAATCCACCTCTTTCAAGAAGCCCCTGATATCAATGTTACCATCTTTATCCTCCCTTATCCCAGCTGGGCTATCTACTTTCCCTTTTCCTTTCTTCCCCTCCCTTAGTAGCTGCTGGTTCCTCTGTCTCCATATGGGGGTTGTCCAATACAACCTCCCCCAGAACTCCGCCTTGCAGGATTCCCCCGGCGGGGGTTCCAGACCCAAGCTCAGCAGTGTCTCCCCCATCTTTAACTATTGACTCCACATTGCTCAGATTGCTCACCTCCCTGCCACCAAGTGTTTCAGATGCAATGGGCTGTTGTATTACATCTATGTCCAGCAGGGGCCTCACACTGCCAGCAGCAGCGTCTGCCTGAGCCTTGGTTGCCTGCATCTTCTTGGCCGTCTGCAGTTGGAAAATTGCCGGTAGCGTTTTCCGGCCGCGCACAGAGGAGCTGGTCTTTAGTATCTCTCCTCCAGCCCCTGCCACGGCTATAGTTTCTTTTCCTGCGCCTGCCCCGCGGCCAGCTCTTGCCCCTCTCACGGGCTTCGGCGGCATCAGGGCCGCACTTGTGCTCTGCGGCCGCGACCGGGAAAGCAGCAGCCTCAGGTAAACAAACTGCCTGGTGCGAAATGCCGCTCGCGGTTCGTGGCGTCCCAGCAAAAATCTCCACAGCATCCCAGGAGCACCTCCAAACGAGCAGCCCTCACCGTCAGGACGGAGTAATAGCAGGTAAGTGGGGGGAGAGTAGCTCAGGGCGAGAGTCAGCTCACTCGGCCGCGCTCACGGCTGCCATCTTGCCCCAAAATCACAAATCAAACCAAACTCTGGTTTTCAAGTGTTGTTGTACTTAAAAATGTATTTATTTATTTATTTTTTAAAAGATAATTATTCTACATGTTTATACAATGCAATACACATATATAGGTACATATCTATAATACAAATACATGCTTATCTACATAGTGATATGCTGTATATTTCTGTTTGCGTATGGTGCTTATGTGTTCCATAGTTTGGCTGCTTGAACAGAGAAGGATGTGCCACCCATGGTTTTTTTCTTCTATCCTGGGATTTTGAGGTGAGGTGCCACTCTAGAGAGGAGGTTCCTTTGGTGAATGTGTTTGGCAATTTTATTCCTGATGAAGAGCTGTCCCATTCCATGTATTGCTTTGTAGGTGATACAAAGCAGCTTGAACGTGGATCTTCTGGCAACCGGTAACCAATGCAGGGCTTTCAAGGCAGGGAAGATGTGGTCTCGCGGTTTGATTTGCAAGAGTAGTCTGGCAGCCGAGTTCTGAATCCGTAGTAGTCTTTTCATGGTCGTTAAAGGTGATACGGGATAAAGGCTATTGGCGTAATCGAGTTTGGACAGAACAAGGGAGATGGTAGCTTGGACCTTGTGTGGAAATCCCAAATGGGGAAACATTTGTCACAGAGTTTTTATAGTAAAAAAAGGTTGATCTTGTTAGTTTGTCGACTTAGGCATTCATCGATAGCTTGGAGTCCATGGTCATTCCGAGGTTTCTTACTTCCTTCGATACTTTAGGCAGTGATCCCAGTTCATCAGGCCAGGCGGTAAGCGGGTCATAATGTTGCCAATCGCTACACGTGAGTATTTCCGTTTTGGAAGCATTCAATTTGAGATGGCTCCAAGTCATCCATTGATCCACGGCTCTGAGACAACTGAAAATTGGTGAGTTTCCAATTTCTTTGAGGCATTCCTGTTGAAGGAGTATTTGTGTGTCATCTGTATAGTTATAGCACGTGAGGTGAAATTGATTGATCAGTACCGGTAATGACTTCATGTAGATGTTGAAAAGCATGGGTGAGATGATAGAGCCTTGAGGGACCCCTGCTTTTGTGAAGTACGGTTTGGACGAGAAAGGTGGGGTATGGATGCCATTAGTTCTGTTTTGAAGGTAGGACGTGATCCAGTCTAGAGCAGTCCCCTCTATTCCAGCTTTGTAGAGTCTTTGTATCAGAGTGTCATGGTCAACTGTGTCAAAGGCAGCCGAGAGGTCCAAAAGGAGTAGCGCAGCAACCCTGTTGCGGTCTACTGTGTTCTTCAGGTCATCCCAGATGGCAAGGAGGGCAGATTCTGTGCCTCTTCCTGGACGGAATCCTGTTTGGAAGTCTGAAAGTATGGCATTCTCTTCTATGAATTGTGACATCTGGGTGAATGTTGCTCTTTCTATCAGTGTACTGAGGAAAGGTCCATTTGTAATGGGTCTGTAGTTGTCAGGGTTCAGCGGGTTCAAGTTTGTTTTCTTCAGCAAAGGGCGTATGTATGACTTTTTGTGTTCATCTGGAAATATTCCGGTAGTTAAGGAATCGTTGATGATTCTTCTTACTGGAGTGGCAGCAGAGGCTGTTAGAATAATTGTCTTGAAAGTTTGTGGTGGACATGGGACAGAAGGGCTGCCGGCAGGCCTGCTTGCTTTGACCAGGTCCATAAATTCATCGTGTGAAATGTGTTGGAAGGAACGGAGAGGCTGGGTTAGAGTATTCTTGAATTGTTATTTTGTAAAAGGGTTAGAGCTGGTGCTTTGTCTCTGTTTTAAGTATGAGTCCAATGTGTCTGCTTTGTCTGTGTAATGATTTGCCAGTTTGTCTGTGAAATCTTGAGTAACGGGATGAGTTCCTTCTAGGCAAATTCATTTACGAAATTCATTGAGTATTTGATAGAATTCTTTATTTGCACATTTAGCATTTTGAATTCTGTCTGAATAGTACCTCTTTGTTGCTTTTTTACTAGCTAACTTGTATAATCTGTTAAATTTCTGTAGGCGAAGTTTGTCTTGTTTGGCGTTTGTTTTGAGCCAGGCAAGTTGCAGTTTTCAATTTGTTGTTTTATGTCTTTTATCCCCGTATTTTTCCAAGGTGCTTGTTTTCTTTTGTTCTGTTGTGTGATTTTGAGTGGTATCAGGATATCAAAAGCTTCCTCTAGCCACTCATATAGTTTTTTAACAGAATTTATTGTTTCCAGATCTGTACTGGATGTTAGTTGTGTTTCTAAGTGTTCCAAATTGAGTTTGTTCCACGGTCGATAGGTGGATACAGGTAAGGTGGTGGTTTTAGGTGAGTCGCTTAGTGTTGTTTTATGTTGGAAAGCAAGCGTGTGGTGGTCTGGCCATGTGACTGGAGTTATAGTTTGAAGGGTAACTAGTTTGGTATTAGCAAAAATTACATTTACGATGTGTCCAGTGATCTGTGTGGGTTTGTGGACGATCTGATGCAGGTTCATGCATCTAGGCCACTGATTATTGTTTTCGGATGGGGGATATTGGGTTTGTCAAACCAAATGTTGAGGTCACCCAGAATGCATAGGTTGGAGTGTATCGTTATCAGGTTTGAAACTGTGTCTAGAAGTGTGTCTGGGAATGTTGCCTTGCTAGGTGGAGGTCTGTAAAGGGGCAGGAAGTTACAGGAGGAAGACAGTGTAGAATTGCATCTGGTGAGAAGAGCCTCACAATTCTTTATGGAGATGTCGTCACCTTTAGTGATATCTAATGCTTGTCTGAACACAATAGCTAGGCCACCTCCTTTTTTGCCTATACGATTTTGGGTGATTGTTTCATAGCCTAGAGGAACAGCTTCATGCAGGACTGTAGCCATATTATCTACCAACCATGATTCAGTTATGAATAGTATGTCTCGTTTTGTGTCAGTGAGAAGGTCGTAGATGTGATGTTTGTTTTTAGAGAGCGATCGAGCATTTATTAGTAGACAGTTTAGAGAATGTGCTTTGGTGACAGTGAGATTTTGTTTTGTAGAAGAGTGATCAGTATTGTGTGGGTTTGTAGCAGGTGTGTTTTTAGTGCTGGCGTTAGCTGTATTAGGATAGGAATTGTGTAGCTGTTCTGTAATGTGGTCCTCGTCCAGCAACCTAAGAAGGCATTTTGATGGGTCTGGCTGCGTAGGTGGTGGAGATGATGTTTGAGAGTGAGTTGGTGTGCTGTGTTGTTTTTGTGGTGTAACCTTGTTGTGCAGTAGACATGGAGAAGCAAAGTTGTGATGTGTGGCACGTTGCTTATATTGTTTGCGTTTGTTTAGGGCGGAAGGTGTATGAGTTAGGGGTGGTGGTACAGCATGTAGTAAGGTTCTAAATTGTCTAATGGATGAGAGGCGGTTAGAAGAGAGTTGCTGTGTTGCTGTATGTGCGTTAGGTGTGGTGGAAGAGAGAAAGCTTGGCATTGTAGTTTGTTAATTTGTGTAGTTTGAAAGGTGGGTGTATGATTGTATTTTGTGACTGTAAGTATTATGAAGTGTTACGCTTGAGAGATTTTATTGTGCTGGTGTGCGTGATATGTTTTGTTTTTGAGGAGTAGTGAAAAGAGGTGCTGATGTATTTGTTTTATGAGATGGAGTTGTTTTTATAGTATTGTTTGTGAGAGGAAGTTGTAAGGTAAAGGGGTGGTGATGTGTTTGTGAGTAGAGTGTATGTTGTGTGTAGGAGGAGATGAAGTAGAGTTAAGAGTGTTTGTCCTAGACTTGATTGCTGCAAGAGCTAAAATGTGTGGTGCTGTGGAGTGTAAGTGTTGTGTTGTGTTATTGTGGTAGAAAGAAGAGGAGGGTGTTGGTTGGACAAATGACGGAACATTACCTCATGTCCTGCATGAACTCTACTTGGGCGGGTATGACCCCTCTCACATTCAACTCAAAGTACATGCTCATCTCTCAAAACTATCATACACACACAAGCACGCCATAAGCACCCTCTGGTGCAGCTAGCTGGAAAAGCATGTCTGCTCCACAAGTTCCAGCCTTGCATTCAAACTCTTCCAACCCGATTCTTACAATCTCACACTGTCGCTGCCCTTCTTACATCCACACCTACATTCACAGCACCACTCTTCATCACTATGTGCACAGAACCTCTCACATACATGACATGTACAGAATGTACTGTACTCATCACCTCCTCATCAGACCTCAACATAACATGTCAAATGGACCACTCTCATGACCAGTTGCACCCTCAGTAATGTCTTGGACTGCACTCATATCACAACATGCAGCATCACAGCCCACTCTGACATGCACACTTAACCCATCACCACATCTCTCAACAAGACACTTACATTGCTCAATGAATATGTCCTCAGTCATTCGCATATTACCATACATTCACAGATTCAAACACAACAAACATCAACTGGACAACACCTCACATTTCAGCATACAGCACCCTAAATTACACAACTGGTGTATACCCTTTACATACACTTATCCACTTTGTTACAAAGGACAAGTTTAACCTTGTCTCACTGTGGCCCTGTCACATCCACATATGACTTCCATGCTCCATACCCCCATTGACATATGCACACTAACAACTATCCTCACTCATTGAAACTGCCCTGTTACAGTCATCTCTCACCGTAGTGCAACAGAGTACAGCTTTCATCTCCTGCCAGAATACCACCTTGTCTAGTTGGTTATACCCCTATCACATCTACTTATTCCTAGGATACCTTGCACAGGATTTAACCAGTCTTACAAGCTCACACAATCTGATTCACACCCCCACATTTAAAACCAATCACATTGGAATAATGTGGATACTTCATGTCTCCTACTCAAGAACTGCCTATGAACTTAACTCCTACCTTAAACTCTTTGACAAATCTCTAAATTTGTCCTGCCCCATTACGTATGAGTCTCTACTCCATTTCAAAATTGGAAACACTAGTCTCTCTCACCTCTACCCTTGTTTAAGCTAGCTTACCATATGCAACATTAACCTTGCAAAACACATCTGCAGCTAGGCCTCACGTTCCGAAATCCACATCCTCCCCTGTGTGGCAACTAAGAGCATGGATGTGACACTGGCTCCTGTAGCCTCTGCACAGCAGATGGGCACACAACACTTCTGTGCACTCACAGTCCACTTGGCTTACCACATGCAGCACAGGGCAATCCAACAGACATAACAGCACTCCTAGTTCAGCTCTGTGTGATCACGAAGAGCATCAAGCATAGAACAAAAGGACCCCATGGTCAGTCATTCACAAATGACAACCTACACACAAATCATATGCTCAACTACTACTGATGTGTGGTTGTAACTATGAAATTCAAGCTTGGACATACAAAACACACCACCCACATGATGCCCCCATACAAAAGCAGGATGGCATGACTGACATATAAATTAGAACGCACTGGACTATTAAGACCACAGACACCATGCTGAACAGGAATATCTGCAGAAAGTGGAGTCCTTGGAGGCAACAGGGTCGGAAGACTGTGGAAATACTGCTCACCTTACACTCACAATGGGCACAGGAAATGTATCAGATGAGTACACAGCCATGAGGGGGAAATTGCCTACAGTAGCATGCCACCTGTGGCAAAGTCGTCATTGCCACTAGTCTACCAGATCTAAAGAAGACACAGACATGGGTCCACCACTATCAAGTCATATACAAGTATTGTACCATTATTTTGTGTACATAGGTGTGTCCAAAGTGACTACCATGTAATCAAACTCCATATGTACCCAGGTGTACATACACAAACATATGCAGCATGCTTCTCCTAAACTGTTGTACTTTGCCACACTTGCACTATGTTGACATCTGAAACCATGAACCATATGGAATTGTGTTTCCTAAACAAAGCTCTGTGACTTCATGGCACACTCATATACAAAACCAATTTTAACATTGACATCTAGGCAAAGTAGGCACAAAAATCTAGGCTACATACTGACCAAGTGTTTGTACTCCATTTACCATATGCAATACACACCATACTGACATCATTGTCTACTTACATCACATATTACACATGAATGACAGTTAAACAGAAATCCATTTTGATAACACGGAAATGTTTGAAAAATAAATAGGAAATGCTTTATTCAGCATATACTGTGATGAGAAATAGGCCAAAGGCCAGTCCAATGTAATGGCCTTCACTGCTTGCCTGCACATAGCCAGCAAAAGGACGCCTCCCACAGGAGGGGCATCTAGGGGGCAGGCCAGGCACCAAGAGAACAAGTCTAAGGGGGACTGGTTTGGGTTTTGGGAGGGATGGGATCAGGTGGGTTGGGTGGGTCCACTTCACTGATAGTGCCAGATTGAGGGGGCGGTGGGTCCACTGCAATGGTTGGCTCAGATTGAGGGGGGGGGGCAGCTGTAGTGGGAGGGCTAGATGGAGGGGGATGGGCTGGGTTTGACCATTTTGGGGATGGTATAATTCTGTATGGTGTGGACAGGAATAGGGAGGGGCTCAGACTTTTTGGGAGGGTTTTCTTTGGTGCGGGAGGTACTGGGCTGGGCTGGGGAAGTATGGGTTGGTGGAGGGGGTTTGGACTTGGGAGACCAGGTGGATTTACTGTTGGGGTGTGATTTTGGGTGTTGTTTTTTCTCGGGGGCAGATGTAGATGGCAGGACTGGAGGGGGGTGGATTGCCACTTCTTCTTGGTAGGGGGTTTGTAGGTGTGTGTAGGTAAGAGGTCAAGGGCACAGAGGTGGAGAGTCTGGGCAGAGGGGGTACAGGAGCGGCAAGGGTAGGGGTTGTGGAGGCAGAGGGTTCTGAGGTCTGTGGAGTGTCTGTGGATGCATGTGCGTCGTCTGCTGGTAGGTCCCTGGTGGTGAGTGTGCTATCTGTTGTGTGAGTGTGTGTGTGGGTTTGTCCTTCTGTATGTGTGTTTGTATGCTGTGTGTGGCTGTTGATTTGGTTGCATGCATACGTTTGTGTGTGCTTGGGTCAGGGAGGTTAGTTGGGACTGTGGATGGGGAAAAGGCAGGAGGGGGTGGGCCAGCTACAGGTGGGACACTGCTGCCATCAGGGTGGAGGCCAGAGCCTGATTGGATCTCTGTAGGGCAGACATGTCAGAGTGAATGCCCCCCTGGAATGATACCATTTGTGTCATATGATTGGTATGCACCTGGAGGACATTCAGCACTGCTGTCTGCCCCACAGAGATCTGCCTCAGGATGTCAATGGCCCCCACACTCAGGGCAGCAGGGGAGACCGGGGCAGTGGGTGCGGTGCCTGGTGCAAAGGAGATGCCTACCCTTCCACGGGAGTGGCCACAGACACTGGGCCTGGGAGCAGCGGTGAGGATGGAGATGGTAGTGGTGGTGGGGGATTCTGATGTAGAGGATTCGGTCCCTGGGTCATCCACCACCACAGGGGAGTCATCACTGTAGCTGGAGTTGGCTTCAGATCCTGCAGATGTTTCGTCTGACATGCCCTCAGTGTGGCTCCCCTCACCCTCCATACCACTGGGTCCCTCCTCCTCAGACTCAGCACTGGGCCCAGTCTGGTGACCTGCTCCCCCTTCATCCATGGCACTGACTCCTCCACTGGCTGGTCCTAATGCTGTGAACAAGAAGGAAAAAGATTCACATAAGTCATATGTATGTACTTGACACATAGGTATCATCACAAATCTTCACAGATCAAACAAATACATCATTTTGACTAGTGCTATTACCTCTTGATACATTTACATACATGCCACTTGTTAGTCTGCCAGTTAACCATTGCTCCCTCACACATGATTTTATCTGCAACATTGGGTGTATCAACATCAAATGCCACAACCACAATGTCAACTACTTCACTATGTAGCAGGTGATGTATTGTCTTTTTTTTCCTCCTGACGGTCTTGTGTCCTGACATACCTGTCTCATCTCCTGCAAGGGAGTCTAGAGCTCACAATGGAAATAGGATTCACACAATTGAATTGAGACATGGTATCCATTCTGCAATCCCTAGTCATCAAATTGGGAGCCATTGGCTCTAATGTTACAGGTCAAATGACTTCCTTGTCAAACCTTAAGGTGGCGTAGTCATTGTATGAGTGATATCACACAGATAACAGTGATTGTGCTAATTTGTCCTGTTACTTAGGTTCTCTACTGTCAGGTCACACATCTGAGTCTTATTGTGGAGACACCAAGGTAGTAGACATAGTTAGGGTGAGAGGCACATGGCACACTCTCTTGTGTCATCTATGCACAGTGTCATGAAGATTAATTAGAATGTTGTGCACATTGTAAACAGGTCACCATTTTCAGATGTGAACATGGTCATCACACTTCCAAGTCAGATGACTGCATCTTCACAATGCTTCAGGTGGAACACCATGACACTGGCCCATCTGGGTGCATTGTCTGTACAGACTATTCATACTGAACCTCTATTTTTAATGAGTCCAGTCAACACTGTGTACCAATCCTGTCCAGACTGCAGAAGTCCTCATTTGTATGGGCTAAGTCTGAATGTCCCTCACCTCTTTTAAACATATTGCACACTTTGTACAGCTTACATTGCTCTTGTTTTCCATCTCATTTTGGTAAGTTACTCCAAAATGATGCACATTTGACATCTCTCAATCTGACAGTGATGCATCATACACTTGGTTTACAAAGCCCTCAAGTATGAATAGTCAAGAGCATTTACCATTGTGAATGTGTATCTAACATCATACCTTACAATTTCAGCCATGTTTCCACCAGTGACTGCCTGTGCTTGACGGTGAATGGCAGGTTTTGTCACTGTTATAGAGTCAGACACATGGACTCACTCTGTTGAATGGAGTGAATGGAATCTTCCACACAATCATGTGAAAGGCCAGTGTGACAGGTGACCAGAGTTAGAATACCTGTAATTGGCCCTGGGATACATTTTATTACACTGAGCACCAGGGCTGGGACCTAACATTGGCACACTGACCAAGCAAAACTCACCAAGGCCTCAGCATCAACGTCACCTGCTGCTGAGAAGTATAGCATGCGCTTTACACACTTGAGTGATCCAATAACAACATACTTCACAGATTTGTTGAAACCACACTGAGAACAGGTCATACATTAGTCAATGTGCTGACACATGTCCAGCAATCACATTACTCCTGAAGGTTATTACCATGCATATGTTGTTGTCATGTGTGATGATCACATGAACATGGCACTACTGTCACTACCCTAAACATAACTTCCTCACATGTCCATGATGAAAGGGGCATAACCGGGCATCTAATAATCCTAGTGCATATGCATCTTATCAACTTGAACAGAGGTTTTGGCTGACTTCTGACCTGTAAAAGGGCCAGCAGGCTAAGATACTACAACATGCATGATTAAAAGAAAGCTGTGCGCCAAGGCACATACTTACCCCCTCCTAGCTGCTGTATGGCTTTCAACTTCCCATCCAGGTCAGGGAAGACCACCACTAGGATGCGGAGCATGTGTTGGGTCAGGGCTCGGCGCCCGCCCCTCTTGCCTAGAAGTGACAAGCCCAGCTGGACTTCAGTGATCTTCTTGGTCCAGCCACGAAAGTCTTGCCACCTCTTACTGCAATGATGGACATGCCGAGTTTCAAACCCCACGGAGCGCACCTTCCGGGCGATGGACCTCCACAGCTTGGCCTTATCATGGGAGTTGACCTGTAAGGATGATATTGTGATAGACCCTTAGTTCACATGCAACATGTTTCTAAGTCAGACACATGAACGCATAGGTCATGGTCAGATTGGCACAGGGGTAGGCAATTGGCATTATGTGCAGTTGTCTTGTGCTCAATGATGACTCCGTCCCATGAGAAAAGTGATAAGATGTTTACCACAGTACAAACACTTCTACAGCAGTGTACCTGCCCAGAACAGTAATGTACACACGTTTAAACTTACAAAATACAGTTTACATGCTTGCCTATGAGCTACCTAATGCTAGTAGTGCATGGTAATTGCACATGTCCAATGAAAATGCAGTGTAGTCATCAACTCACCTGCTCCTCTGGTTTGCAATACAGCTGGCTGTACAGTGGCAGAAGGGTGTCCAGCTGGACCTGGTTCTCCTCCTCTGTGAAAGCTGGGGCGCTGCCAACTG
Organism: Calotriton arnoldi; assembly: GCA_963921515.1. Taxonomy (NCBI): domain Eukaryota; kingdom Metazoa; phylum Chordata; class Amphibia; order Caudata; family Salamandridae; genus Calotriton; species Calotriton arnoldi. Next base: position 731,001 of record CAWUFW010001945.1, on the reverse strand, counting down.
TACGTGCCATAGTAACTCCCAGAGGATGTGGACACAGCAGCAGAGAGATGGGAAGGTGCAAATGATGCAGGTAGTGCAGGCAAGTGAAGTCTCTAGGGAACAGGCAGACTTATATCTAAACAGCAGAGGTGGTCTTAATTCCATGCGGCCAAAGCGATAGGTTCCATCAGTCGCATTTTCCGAATCGGTCCAATGCATAACATTGCGTGCAGACAACATACCTACTGCGACGTTTAAAAACTCATCATGGGACCGCAAGTGACTTTGATTCATTGGTGATGGGAGGTTACTGAGTCAGTTTCCACGTGATGAGGACACAATCCGAAACGGGTGTCTGTTACCATAACAACTTGCAGCCAATGGCTGTGTCCGAATCGGTTAGGATGCGGCTACCGCGTCCTTTGAATGCTCACCCGCGTCTGTCACCATTACAACTGACAGCCAATGGCTGTGTCCGAATCGGTTAGGATGTGGCTACCGCGTCCTTTGAATACTCACCCGCGTCTGTCACCATTACAACTGACAGCCAATGGCTGTGTCCGAATCGGTTAGGATGTGGCTACCTTGTCCTTTGTATACTCACCTGCGTCTGTCATCATAACAACTTGCAGGCAGTGGCTGTGTCCGAATCGGTTAGGATGTGGCTAGTGCGTCCATTCAATAATCGGTCGGCAGGGCAGACACTTCTGTAATTGATGTATTTTTGTGCATTAAATGTGTGGAGGCAGTTTTTAAGTTATGAAATGGACCTTTAAATGAATAGCTCACACTCCCATGAGGAGCCAACCTTGAGGGGCACATGACACACTGATTTTGAGGCTAATACCAACAGGAAAACAAACTACTCCTTTTACCCTCCTAGGCTTGGTCACAGTGCCAATGAGTTTTTTGCGGGTGTACAAGTGCATTCTTGACATATTCACTGCATTTGGGGACTGTGTGACCCAGTGTTCAATCCTGTTGATTTCTCACTGTAAATGTTTTGTGCCTAAGTCAAGGATAATGCATTTACCTTTGAGTGAGTAGACCGTGACATTAAGCAGCCACATCAGCTTGTGTTTGTTATGTGATTTACTAGTGTATATTTGTGTCCCCGACTCAAGTGTATGATGGTGTCATATCTGCAACTCCTTCATAGTTAATGGTTTGATTATGTGATGTATGTGGATTGCAGACATGACAACATGACAGTGTCCACCCTGTGACAGTAGTGTGCATAACTTACATTGTGAGACGCTGTGTGTATATGGTATCCCACATATCTGGCATTACTTGATCCTTATGTGGGTACATTTTAACCATGTCATTCTTATCACAAACCTATATCTCAGCTTATTTGGTGGGGAGTTGTTTAGTATGTGATTCTTGATTAACAATAACGGTGGCAGACACTAGTGAATTTGTCACTATGGCACAAAAAATTGCAAGGGTCATAGTGCTGTGATATGTATCTAAGAACAACCGTATTCATTGAAACATGTATTTCCAATGTTCTATAGTATATTTTGTGTTCATATTTCATGTTCTGTTTGTATAAATGCATGTTAGTTTGTACACTTGGAACTAACACCAACTGTGTTTACACTCTACACATAGGTATCGCAGGCGACCACCAGTGTAGAGGCCCTTTCCAGACCTGCAGACTGTGGAAGAACGTGATACAATAAGGAAATACCGTTTCACAAGGCCAATAATTGAACAGTTGGCTGAGCAGTTGACACCTCATTTGCTGCCTGGTTGCACGTATCTGACTGCACTGACCCCCAAGGTGAAGGCTATAGCAGCCTTACATTTCTTTGCCACAGGTTCCTTCCAGTATACTGTGGCAACATCTGGTGGAATGTCCCAAGCAATGTTCAGCCATGTCCTTTGTGATGTGTTGGAGGCATTGCTCCGTTACCTGGACCAGTACATCAAGTTCCCAACACCAGGAGACTTTTCAGACATCAAGGGGGAATTCTGCGCATTGGGACGGATACCCCATGTCGTTGGAGCAATTGATGAAACCCATGTTGCTTTGGTACCACCACAGGCCAATGAACAGGTCTATCGCAACAGGAAGCACTTCCACTCCATCAATGTCCAGGTGGTGTGTTTGGCTGATATGTCCATATCCCACATCTGTGCATGTTTCCCTGGCTCAGCACATGATGTCTACATCCTGAGGAACAGCGTCATCCCCCATATGATGTCTCAGCTGCAACGTGACCGGGCCTGGCTTGTTGGTAGGTGATGTTTTATGTGTATGTTGTGGTGTGTGTCGATTGCATGTCAGCTAGTGCTCTGTTGTCAGACAACTGAAGTTTTTTCTGTGTTCTATGTAGGATACTCTGGATACCCCAACCATCCCTGGTTGCTGACACCACTGTGCAACCCTGTCACCCCTGCAGAAGTGCGGTTTAATGAGGCCCATGGGAGGACCATGCGAGTTGTTGAGCAGGCATTTAGGCTTCTGAAAACCCGATTCCGGTGTCTGGATCGCACAGGAGGAGCCCTCCAATATGACCCATTGAAGGTGTGCAAGATCATCACAGCTTCCTGCATGCTCCACAACCTCGCAATCCGGAAGGCAATTCTACTCAGACTGGACGACGGAGACCAGCAGCCGCCAGTGAGGGAGGATCCAGGCTTGGGACATGATGTCAGTGGTGATGAGGATGATGGTGGGGATTTGAGACAACAACTTATCCGCAACTTTTTCACATGAATGTAAGTATGCAATGAGAGGAGGTGACAAACCCAAATTGTTTGTTTGTGTGTTGCTGTTGTACAATGTGTATGTATGCCGTTGAGTGTATGATAATTTTTCTGAGGTTTATACTGAGTTTGTTAAATTAAATTTACTGGTTGACATGTAGAGTGTTACCCTCAATACTAGCTTGTGTTCACTCTGACATTTTTGTGCTTTAGCTGACGTAGTTTGCAACTTTAAGCTACATTATTCCTGAGTTCCTGACTCTGTTCTATGTTTCCCTTACCAGGGTACTTTGCCATGTCATCAGCAGAATTGTGACCTCACCAGACCCATCATGCTGTGACATACTACAACATAGAACTGTTGCGGAAATCCATGGCACACACTTCCTACTGACCAGATGTTTTTTTTTTTGATTTGTGGTCATATTGTTACTGTGTCATGTGATCTGAGTTTGTGTTAATGCGCCAGGTTGTATCTAGAGAATAAACATGTGTTCCTCATTGAGCTGTGCCTTGTCTGTTATCAAACATCCAAACATTTTTATTAACAAAAACTGGACCATGATGAGCTGGTTGGCTAACAATGAGTGTTGATTGTGCTGGAAAATGGTAGTAAATTTGAATACAACAGGCTTCCATTGAATCAGTACCATGTACTACAGGTTGTGTGATCACCTGGTTGTGTCTACATATAATGCTGTTCCAAGGTACATCTACTCACAAGCCCTTAGTTTACTTTTTGGAAGTGATTTGTTGCCAATTTTGTTGACAGTTTCTTCTTTGTGATTTTGTGGGTCATTACAATATGTACATTTGGGATTCTAAGTCACGACATGAGCAAGTAGTTTTGTGAAAAGTATTTATTTTTGTGCATGAAGGTAGGAAATATGTCCACACAATGGTGGTGTGCACACAACAAAAAATTGAAAGTGCAGATAGGAGTTGAAAGTGTTTGTAGATGAAGTCTTCCAAGGTAAAGCCACAGTTATTTGAGTCCAAAGTCTAACTTTGACCCTCCATCCAATGTGGGACAGTTCGATGACAGTCAACAAAGTGAATGATTGGCACACAATGGCGGATATATGGGGCACATTGTCACTTCCTGGGGGTGATGCATTGCCATCTGTCTCTCAGGGATCCTTCCTCAGACGACCCTTCCCATGTTTTGCGGGGGGACCCTCAGCTGCAGGCAACTGGTGTGATGGAGACTCTCCGCCAAACTCCATGTCCCTCCCTGTGGCTTGGGCAGATGTTGACGCACCAGATGTTGTGGGCACACAGGGAGGTGTGGACAGGTTGTTGGCAATCTGGCGGAGGCAGGTGACAATGTAACGTTGCACGGCAGTCATTGCATCTATTTTTGTCATGAAAGTGTCCAAACGTTGGTTTTGGGCTGCCAGCAGCTGTTTGATGTTCCTGAGGATCCCTACGACCTGGCCAAATTCTCCCTGGTAACCCTCATAAGCATTGATTATCCGGGAGAGGATTGGGTGATCTTCTTCAGCAGTACCAGCTGCATGATGGTGCTGGTCCCCACGGCCCTTCCCACCACCCCTACCCACCCGAGCAGGCCCAGTTGGCGGTAGCAAAGTCAACACTGAGCGTCCTTCTTTGTTGACAGGGGTGTTGCTGTCCGCCAACTCCAGAGTGCCCTCTGTTGCTGTTCTGTCGGTGGTGTCCCATGCTGCTGTGTCCGTGAGGTTAGGGGTCACCTGGGTGTTGTCAGCTGAGTTGGGAGTAGTCTCAGAGGATCCTGCTGTAGTCACTGCTGGTGCTGTCTGGCGACCCAAACCTGATGGGCCAGGTCGGTCATCGTCGTCCGAGGATGGTTGAGAGGCATCCACGCCGGAGAGCTCCTGGTCGACCAGAGTCTGGGACTGGCTGTCCTGGTTAGTTCCAGTGGTGTTTCCAGATTGCCCTATGGGTAGAGAAATGGCACAGTGATTGATGTGAATGTCCACTGCACCTCAAATCATACACATTACATAGGTTACTGAACCTAATGATGAGTTAATGTAGATAGATTGGCCTCCTTCATCCAGGATGGATTGGATAACAATGTAATTTGGACAAGAAGGGATTGATGAGCAAGTCCAGCTAGGTGCATAAATGGGCATGTTGTGTTTAGTTCACATTACATGTCCAAAAACATTGACTGGTTCGTGACACCCTGTGAATGACACATGTGGGTTGGTGTTGTCCACATCTATACTTTCTCGGTGACATACGTAATCTTTGTCTCCCAGTGTTGGTATTTTTCAGACCTGTTTACTGGGCTTAATCCATGTCCTTAGCAGTCACATAGGTGTGGCTGCCTACACGCTCACAGTCTGTATATTTACCCATAAATTTGTGTTAATGGTGTGAGTGAGGTGCTTATTGTTGTCATCTCATTACACATAAGTGAATGTCTGTGAGGACCCAAAATGTGTGGCTGCTTAGCTTTGTGACTACACAGATCATTTATTCTGTACATTGACTCCATAGTCAGATGAGATCACAAACTCTGCTTTCTGCCATTTTCTGGGAAACTATTTTAATGTGCTGAGGTTTGAGTGTCAATGGTGTATTTGTGAAACTTACACTCCTCCTCCCACCCAGGCCACCAGGAAGAGTGTTGTCCAGACAATGCTGGAAAGTGTACTTGCAAGATGGTTGTCACTGGTGGCTGGTGTTTGTAGCACAAAGGCAAATGTGGTAGTTGTGATACGTTCAGACAGCGGTCCCCAGTGTCAGGCATCTTGCTAGTACACATCAACTCACTGTCAGGTAGACATAGGCCCGTTGAAGTGGTTGTGCTGTGTGTGTGGAGGAGTGTTTGTTGTTATTCCGACTCCCATCAGGCCCCATCCTACATATACTTTCCCACCCAGCCCAACCAGCCAACCTGGAACTATGCTTTACTAACAGTGAGTGGCAATGTACTTTCAAGATGTCTGACACTGGGGACTGGTGTCTGACTTGTGACCAACTCCCATCAGGGCCTTGTGATCCAAACACCATGCTCCAGTGTCAGACATCTTGCTGGAACATTTCCACTCACTCTCATGAAAACAGGATCCTAGTGCTACTGTTTGGGATTGGTGGGACGAGTGTGTGTATGGCATTGCCTGATGGGATTTAGAATAATGTAAAACAGTACTCCCCCCACATGGCACATCCACTTAATGTGTGCCTATGGCTAACTGACAGTGAGTGGAGAATGGACTAGCAAGATGGCAGGCACTGGGGACTGGTCTTTGTAGCACAAAGCCATGATGTTAGTTGTGCTCAATTCAGACACCAGGGATCACAGTGAGCCATCTAACTAGTACACATCCCCTCACTGTCAGGTAGGCATATTCCCAGACGAGCTGTTCGGTTTGGGTGGAAGGAGGAGTGTTTGCACTGACTCCATCTTCCATCAGGCCCTGTACTACACACCCTCTTTCCACTGTGCACAAACAGCACCCCTGGAACTATGCTTTCCTGCGAGTGAGTGGATATGTACTGGCAAAGATGGCTGGCACGTGTGCCTGGTGTTAGGATCACAAGGCCCTGTTGGTAGTTGTGGTAAAGTCAGACAGCGGTGCCCAGTGTCATGCATCCTGATAGTACATTTTGAAACACTGTGGTTAAGCTTAGTTACTGTTGGGCTGTATGTGATGGGTGGAAAGGTGTATGTTGGACAGGGCCTGATGTGAGTTGTAGCAATTCAAAATACTCCTCATACCAAACAGACCAGCTAACTCTTCTGAGACTATAGCTAACTGACAGTGAGAGGAAGTGTACTAGCAAGGAGGTTGACGCTGCTGCATGGTGTTAAACTTGAATCCCCATCCCAACAAGGCCTTGTGCACAAAACCCCATGCACCAGTGTCAGCCATCTTGCTGGTGCACTTCCATTAACTGTCAGGTAGCCTTGGCCCAGATGAAGTGGTTGTGCTGGGTGGGGGGAGGAGTGTTTGCTATTCCTCCAACTCCCATCAGGCTTTGTCCTACACGCACTCTTCCCACCCAGAGAAACCTGACCACATGGCAGAATGGTTTCCTAACAGTGATTGGAAATGGATTATCAGGGTGTGTGACACTTGTGCCTGGTGTCTGAGTTGGCCACAAATCTCAACAGGGCCTTGTGCTCCACACACCAGTCCCCTGTGTCATATATCTTGCCAGTACATATCCACTCACTGTCAGGTAATCAGAGTTCCATGGCTGCAGTTTGTGCTGTTTGGGAGGGGGAGTGTTTGCCCTGACTACATCTCCCATCAGGCTCTGTCCTCCACACACCTTTCCAGCGAGCCCAAACAGACCACCTGGAACTATGCATACCTCACAGTGAGTGGCAATGTCCTGCCAAGATGGCTGACACTGGGGCCTGCTGTGCAAACCACAAGGCCAATGGGAGTTGTGTTAAAGTCAGACAACAGGTATCACTGTTAGACATCTTTGCAGTTCACTTTCCCTCATTGTCAGGACACCACTCTTCCTGGTGGGCTGGTTGATCTGGGTGGGAAGGTGTGTGTGAGTCCATGCCTGATGGATGACAGCATATACTCCTCCTCACACCCAGCACAACTAGCCCACCCAGAACTGTGTTTCCCTGACAGTGATTGGGAATGTACTGTCAAGATATCTGACACTGGTGACTGGTTTTGGAAGCACAGTGCCTTGATTGGAGTTGGCTTCAAGTTCAACACCATGCAGCAGTGTCACCCATCTTGCTAGTCCACTTCCACTCACTGTGAGAGCGGCTTAGGCCCAGAGTAGTTATCTGGGCTGGGTGGGAGGAGAATTTGCAATTGCTACAACTCACATCAGGCCGTGTCCTCCACACACCTTTACACCCATCCCAACTAGCCTCTCTGGGACTCTGCTTTCCTGAGGGTGAGTGACAATGAACTTGCAAGATGTCTGACTCTGGGGACTAGTGTCTGAAATGTGCACAACTCCCAACAGGACCTTGTGGTTCAAACACCAGTCCCCAGTGTCCGACATCTTGTCAGTACATTGCCACTCACTGTCAGGTAAGCATAATTCCATGTGTGCTATTTGGGCTGGGTGGGAAGAGTGTGTGTAGGACAGGGCCTGATGGGAGATGTAGTCAGGGCAAACACTCCTCCTCCCAACCTGCACAAACAGGCCACCAGGAACCATGCTTACCTGACAGTGATTGGAAATGTACTAGCAAGATGGCTGACACTGCTGAATGCTATCTGGAGCAGAAGGCCTTGATGAGAGTTGTAGTCAAGTCAAACAACAGGCACCAGTGTCAGCCATCTTGTTAGTACACTTTGATTCACTGTCAGGTAGCCATAGGTCCAGATGAGCTGAGCTGTTTGTGCTGGTTGGGAGGAGGAGTGTTTGCCCTGACTACATCTCCCATCAGGCTCTGTCCTCCACACACTTTCCTACCCATCCCAATTATCTTGCCTGGGACTCTGCTTTCCTGACAGTGAGTGGCAATGTGCTGCCAAGATGTCTGACACTGGGGACTGGTGTCTGATTTGTCGACAACTCCCAACAGTACCTTAAGCTCCAAACACCAGTCCGCAGTGTCAGCCATCTTGCCAGTACATTCCCATTGACTGTCAGGGAAATACAGTTCTAGGTGGGCTTCTTTTGAGTGTTTGCAGTGACTACGACTCCCATCAGGCCCTGTCCTACACACACGTTCCAAGCCAGCCCAAGCAGCACACCTGGCACTATGCTGTCCCTGACAGTCAATGTAAATGTACTGGCAAGATGGCTGACAGTGGTGCACGGTGTTTAAAGCACAGGGGCATGATGGGATTTGGCTTCAAGTCCAACACCATGTAGCAGTGACAGTCATCTAGCAAGTACATTTCCAAACACTGTCAGATAGCCATAGGCCCAGATGATCTATTTGGGATGGGTGTGCGGAGGAGAGTTTGCTGTCACTACAACTCCCAAAAGGCCTGGGCCCACACACACACACCGTCCCACACAGCTCAAACAGCACACCAGAAACAGTGGTGTTTAGACAATAGTCCCAGGTGTGTTGTTTGAGCTGGGTGGGAAGTTGTGTGTAGGACAGAGCCTGATGGGAGATGTAGTCCCACACAGCCCAAACAGCTCATCTGGGCCTAGGGCTAACAGACAGTGAATGGAAGTGTACATTCAAGATGTCTGACACTGGTGCCTGTTGTTTGACTTGACCACAACTCCCATCAAGGCCTTCTGCTCCAGACACCATGCAGCAGTGTCAGCCATCTTGCTAGTACATTTCCACTCACTGTTAGATAAGCATAGTTCCAAGTGGGCTTGTTGGGCTGTGTGTGAGGAGGAGTGTTTGCTGTCACTACAGCTCCCATCAGGACTGTGCCCACACCCACCTTCCCAGCCATCCCAAACAGCCTACCTGTGACTCTGCTTTCCTGAGAGCGAGTGAAAATGTGCTGGCAAGATTGTTGATGCTGGTGACTGATGTTTGAGCACAAAGCCTTGCTGTGAGTTTGTAAGAACTATATTCATGGTAATAGTTTTATGCATTATCGTTTTCATTGCAGGTATGTTGTTTATCAGTATGACATACACATCACATGCTCATTGACTATATATGTGTTTTCTCTAATGACAGTCATTAGTATAACTGTATCCTTTACAGTGATGTCTATAGAGGTGTACTTGGTAACATTATTGGAATGTGGAGTAGGTACTCACCAGACTCTGGTGCTCCTGGTATTCCATAGACGCCCTCCGGCGGAAGGATGGCATGCACCTTCTCCTCCCAGGAAGTGAAGTGCACAGGTGGTGCAGGTGAGCCACTACCAGTCTGCTGGCTTCGGGCGTGTTCTTTCGCTAGCAGTTTTTTGACCCTCCTTCGCACATCATAGTACCTACTCCTGATATCATCCATTGTGCGCAGGACAGGTGCTTCAGCTTTTACCTTATTGACTATCCTGTCCCACATCCTATTTCTCTGGGCAAGTGAGATCTGTTGAACTAGGTTCCCAAATAACTGTGGCTCTACTCTGACTATTTCATCTACAAGCACTTCCAACTCCTTCTCTGTAAAACGTGGCTACTTCCTGGGGGCCATGGTGAGGGTGAGGGTGAATGTGAAGGTGAGGGTGACTGTGAAGGTGAGGGTGAGTGTGAATATAAAACATGGTGTGTGTTTGTAAGAAGTTTTTCAAAGTAAAATCTGTGCAAGTTGTGTGGTGGGTGAGGTGTGTGAGGCAGAGAGCAGGTAAGGTGGACAGACTCCTGAGAACTGGCAGCAGTTTTGTTAGAGCAAAGGATCATGGTCATGTTTTTGTCCCTTTATATAGGTGAATTGGTGGGCGTGGCTGAAATGTGTTTTTTTTGGGGCGGTGCCAATGCTTGTTTTGACTGTTTTTCTCAGTTTCCAATTGCCATTTGTAACACAAACCGATACGGTTCCGAAACCGCGTCGGATGCATCGTAATCTGGTTGTGGGGTAAACCGAGTCTGAATCATCACCAGAATGCCTATTGTTCAGCGTTTCCTTATGAGGCGGTCTGATCGGGCTTGTTTTGGGATGATTCGGTTGTGCCAATTACTTTCCTACTGACTCGGTAGGAGTTTTACATGCAATGCATCGTAAACCGTTGAGTCGTTCGGAAACCATTCGGCAACAGATTCGTTCAGGAGGCTTTCCGGCCGACATACTAATCGCCCCCTAAGTAGTAAACCTACTTATGTGAAGATCTCGGCATAGAAAAGATAGGAGCGATGGGGTGGAGATTTACACTCATTTGTGAATTGCATTTTGCAGTAAATAAGTAGTTCTACTGTAGCATTACTTTAAGTACTACAAAATGCAGTTTGCGAATCTGCCCCTTGAAGGAAGTGGCCCGCTTAGGGTCACCCGGGTCACTCGCGACCACCTCTCAGCCTTCCATACCAAATGAAGAGTCGGTCAGACAGTAGAGAATACAAACCAAATATATGTTTATTCAGATACACTCGAGGGGAGCCCGGTCTGCCCAGTCTCTTAGGAGTGCTGCAGAGGGACTGGCATCAGCGAACATAGAGATACATTATGTACAATTCGGAACCAATAGAGACACACCCATAATGGAATTTTCCAGGCAGATGCAGCTATACAAAGAAGTACAGAAGGATAGGTTTCGATTCTGAGGCCGGGCACACACTATCTCCTGCTCAAGGTCGCTCTGTCCGTGCCCGCCACTAGACTAGTGGGAGAAGGCCTCTATCTAGTGGGAAAGGTATGAGCTAATAAGAACAGTGTATTAATTAGCAAAGCAAGGCCCAACCTTGGAGAAACGGAACCTGCCGCAAGCCGTTTCTCGGGAAAGCAAGAATTAGTTTTGATCATGGTACAAAATGGCGGCCAAACATAAAATGGTGCCACAAATGCTAACTTACATAGAATAATGCGCAAGCAAAGATAGCAGAAACATTTTCATTCCAACAGACCCTCCTTTTAGCATAAGCTAACCAATTTATGTAGTAATTAAAGAAAATATAACATGTTCATGGACAAAGGAACATCAGTATTAGGAACTGTTCATATATTCAATGTCAGGAATAGAGGCTGCAAGGAAAGATGCAGTCTCAAAAATACCTTCATCGATCTGAATTAAATCCTCAATATCCTTTTGTATCATAATTGCGGCATTAGTATCATGATTTGACATTTTCTGTTTGGGAGTGAGGATAGTGACACAATAGGAGCAACAAGCTGGGAGACATTGTATGCAGAGACAACATGTGAAGAAGATACCGGCAACCACAGCCAAGAAAGTGAGGATCTTCCAACCCCAGGATGTTAGCGTGTTCCAAAACCACCCCGACAGTGTCCAAGTACCTACTTCTTGGTGTATTTCAGACGATATTCTATGTAATTTTTGTATAGCTGAATAAACATTGGGAGCCTTATCAGGTATGTAAACACAACAGCTGCTGCCTATGACGCGACAGGCCCCTCCCCGGTCTGCAAGTATGATGTCTAGCACCATCCTGTTCTGCAAAGTGACTAATCTCATAGGCTGGAGCTCAGCAGTGACATTTGTCATTATCCCAGCTGTTGTATTGATAACCGCTTCAACTACTCTTGTTAACTGACAAACTTGAAGCTATTAGCCATGGGGCCCCAAAAGGGTAGTAGACCCTTCACAGTGTCTCCAAATTGCTGTGCGGTGGTGTCTGTCCGATCTATATCCTTTGTGTCAACAACCCTTTTGACTCGAGTCAGGGATGTACTTCTACGTTGCCGCTGATGAGTTTTTTGATAATTAGATGGAGCAACATATACAGAGGGAAAAAGGAAGGAGAGATAACATGTGCCTGACATCCCCTCGGAAGCCAGACGTGGGCTTGTGACCCACAGACAAAATAGACATTATGGGGAAGGATCAAAGGTGGACTATTAGTCGTATTCAATTTATAGGTGAAATTACAATTACTCTCCCCCACCTTTACCTCCCCAGTCCCCCGAACACAAAACCCAGCTGTCTTATTAACCCCTGGCACAGGTATCTGTTTATCTTTGGTAATGTTTCGAGCTCAGAAGGATTGAAAATACTCAGAGGTGTTAAACCATTGGAAATCAGCCATTTCCATTCGAAACCAGGAATTATCCTTTACTTTGTGGTACGTATTTGAACATGACCGAAAGAAGCAACCCACAAACCCAACAATTAGTTGTGTTAGACACATTATGAGCATGATGCAACATTTGTATGAAGACATTGTCTGTGTAGGACTGCCTATGTACTTCTTTGTGTGGGGCTAGAGTAACAAAAATGTGTTCAGGGGGAGTGGAAGTAGTACCTACCAAAGAATGTACAGGATATTTCTCCTCTAGAAACCAAGATATTCCGAATATTGTCAGTAGTGCAATCACAACAATTATTATGCAAACCATTTTACTCTTTGTCGACCAACCCCTCATTGAACGCGGTGATGCAAATGGCTGTTCCTCCTCCTCAATAGGCCGACCAAAGAGATGCATAATTAAGCAAGGAAAGAAATGCAACAAAAATGATCTTAAAGGTAAGTGTTCCCAGTGTCCGTCAGAGCCTCACTAGTACAGGCTCATATTGTTCATCAATACGTTGGCGCTCTTGAGCACCGGCGGTGGAGCTTGCTCTGTCCTAAGCTCTTGATGTATCCCACGTCAACCAGGACAATGTACTCCTTGAGAGAGTACGTTCAGGCTATTCTGTCCAATGTCAAAACAGTGCACCAATCTCACATCACCCTAAACTAACCCCGTTGGTATTATAGCAAAGTACACCCTAATTTACACAGTCCATCCCTGTCTAATCTGACTTCTCCTTTTGTGCACTATTCCCCAGTCGGGGTCGCAAATTGTAGCTGGTGACTCCAGGCACAGATGGATCAGTGAAAGAGGTTCCTGGATAGCTCGTATCTCCGGTGGAACTGCTGCATTCAGCACTTCGTCATTTTCCGCATCCGTTTTGGTCCAAGTCAGCTTGCTTCACTGAAGGGGACGAACTGAGGCACCGTCTCACACTCAGAGTCCCCTACTCCATCTTTGATCCATTGATCATAAGGCTTAGGCAGAGGCACCCTCTTGCAATGGGAGGTATGAATCCAGTTCTAATATCCGGAAACTTTGATGGCAGTGCGAGTTGCCAGCAAAACCTGGAGTGGCCCCTTCCAACGCAGCTCCAAACTTTTCTTCCTCTGAAAATTACAGATCAGGATGAAATCACCAGGCTGAATGTCGTGTCCGGGCCCCTCTGGTGTAGCTGGTAGGGACTCCCAGACCTGTTGGTGAATAAAACGCAAATTTTCAGTTAACTGGCAGAGGTAGTCTATCAACAATGTATACTTAATATCAGAAAACCTACGAGGGCGCGGGACGCCCCAGACATTTGCCGGGCGTCCAAACACGACCTCGTATGGTGACAATCCTGTCCTAGAATGTGCTGTTGTTCTTGTTGACAAAAGAGCTAACGGTAAAGCATCTGGCCACTGTAACCCTGTAGTCTCCTGAATTTTCGCCAGTTTGAGTTTGACAGTACCATTGTACTTCTCAACCAAACCTGCTGACTGTGGATCATTGGCAGCATGAAATTTTTGTTTGATACTCAAGCCATCACAAATTAGCTGGATTACCTTCGCATTAAAATGACTTCCGTTATCACTCCAGATCAAACGGGGCAAACCGAAACGAGGAAAGAACTCCTTAAGGAGTACCTTTGCAGTCGTAACGGCTGTATTGTCTTTAGTGGGGTAAGCCTCAACCCATTTACTGAGCGCACAAACAACCACTAAAACATACTTCAAATTATTGCATCTGTCAAGTTCTATGTAGTCCATCTGAAGGACTTCAAAAGGAAAAGTGGGTGGTGCAAAATTACCAGGCGGTGTAGGGGTACCCTTTCCAGGATTATGCATCATGCACACCATACAGTACGTCACTAAATGTGCAGCTGTCTTTGGGATGATGTCATTCTGCCATACAGGGTCTAACAACTTGCAAATACCTTTAGCACTGATATGGGTATGGGCTGGGCCATGGGCCATTGTGACTACAGGAAGAACATATGCGTCTGGTAACATCCATCTCTGTTTTCCTGACTTATCAATCCAACATCCCTCATCATTCAATTGCGCTGTACTTTCTTGCCATACTGCTAATTCTTCTATTGTCGCCTCACTTTGTATCTCTTTCACGTTCTCAAGTGTATCCTCAAACATGATAACTTCAGGCACCCACCTAGCGGGACCTGCTACAAACATTCTCTTCATTTTAGTCTATGCCATTTCCTTAGCTGCCTGGTCAGCAAAAGCATTTCCCCTACCTACATTGTCAGTAATTTTCCTATGGGCGCTACACTTCACTATTGCCAACTTCTTAGAGAGTGTCAAAGCAGACAAAAGCCTCAATATAAGGTGACCATTTTGGATCTTTGTACCATGGGAAGTAAGGAACCCTCTTTCAGCCCAGAGTCGCCCAAAATAGTGCGCGACCCCGAAGGCATACTGGCTGTCAGTATAAATATTGACGACCAGTCCCTCGCTTAATTCACAAGCTCGAATAAGGGCGGCTAACTCAGCTGCTTGGGCTGACTGATAAGGGACTTGTGATGTCTCTACGACTGTAAGCAATGTGGTGATAGCATAAGCAGCTGTTGTAGTGCCATCTGGTAATTTGAAACAAGAGCCATCGACATATAGTTCCCTTGTGGGTCAGATAAGGGAACATTAGTCAAGTCTACCCATCCTTTCATCTCTTCTTCCGTCCGGAAGATACAATCATGTTTCTCATTTTCATCATTTTCAGAAGGGAGGGGCAGTAATGTGGCTGGATTCAGAGTGGCACATCTTTTGATCGTAATATGTTTGGCGAACAATGTTAGTTCATAGCCCGTCAGACGTGAACTGGTGAGGTGCTGTGTCTTAGTCTTATTCAAAAGTGTATCCACAGCATGAGGTACCATGACTGTGAGATCAGTATCAAGCACGAGTCCAGCCCAGTGTCTTAATAAGATGGCCACAGCTGTGACCGCTCTTAGACAGCTCGGGAGGGCTCTTGCGACAGGGTCAAGAACAGCGGAGAAATAAGCACATGGCCGTTGCTTATCTCCAAATTTTTGTGTTAAAACAGAAAGCGCACAACCAGCCGTCTCATGGACGTACAACACAAACGGCTTGCCATAGTTGGGTGTGCCAAGCACAGGAGCCGAACACAGGGTCAAGACTGATTTGAATATGGCTGGGTCCAAACTGGGGTGGCGTAGTGGCCAAAAGAATGATGGATTTAACCCAGATCTTTTGACTGGGGGAGAATGTTTGCATTGTCAGCATTCCGTCCATCATTTGTTTGCTGTAACGCCGAACAAAGCGCAGCCTTTAATTGCTCAAAAGACTGCTGACATTCAGGCATCCAAGGCAGGGGCTCATGCACATCTTTAGTGGTTAGGGCAAGCAAGGGTTTGGTTAGTAAAGAGTAGTTAGGTATCCACTGCCTACAGTAGGAAGTGATACCTATAAAAGCACGCACATCTTTCTGAGTCTGTGGGATGGGTATTTTAACAATGGTACTGATGCGCTCAGGAGTCAATATCCTACCCTCCTTCGACAGTAGGTGACCTAAATAGGTGACCTCCTGTTGACAATACTGAAATTTGAAAAGGGACACTTTATGTCCGTGCTGTGCCAAATGCGACAACAATTTAACTGTACTATCCCTGCAACCTTGTTCTGTGTCAGAAGCGATGAGGAGATCGTCAACGTACTGAACCAATACATTACCTGTAGGAAGTGAAAGGGAATCCAATTGGCTTTTTAAAGCTTGACTATAGATACTTGGACTCTCAGTATAGCCCTGAGGAGCTCGACAGAATCTAAAACTTCTGCCAGCTAGTGTAAAACCGAACAAATACCTGCTATCTGGATGGATAGGAACACTAAAGAATGCATTTTTCAAGTTAATGACAGAAAAGAATTTGGCAGTGGAAGGAATCATTGTCAAAAGAGTAGTAATGTCAGGGACCACAGGAAACTGGGGAACTACTATTTTATTAACTTCGCGCAAATCAATCACAAAACGATAAACATCTGCATGATCATCAGAGGAACCCAAAAGTGTCCGTTTAAGAATGGGAAGAACAGGACTATTACAAATATTAGCAGTCGTCTCCTTAACCACTCCTTTCTCAATCAAATCCTGTACAATTTGCAATAAGGCTCGCTCACCTGCCTGCGGTATTTTATACTGAGGAATACGAGGCAAAATAGCATTGTCTTTAACTTGGATCGAAACCGGTGATATCTGTAACAGTCCCACATCTGTGTCGCCTGTTGCCCATAGAGTGGGTGGCACATCTCTAAATTCAGCAGGAAGGGGCGCGTCTTTAGACAGACACTGTTTAGCATGTACCACATCCGGACTCATTGTCATGTAAACACCTGCCGGGGAGCAATAAATCGTAGCATGCAATTTCTTCAACAAATCCAAACCCATCAAATTTTTTCCACAATTAGATGTCAACAAGAATGGCAAATCCACAGTGAAAAGACCAATAGTCAATGCAAGAGGTCTTGAAATGGGGCTTACAACCGGTACACCAGAGAAACCTACCGAAACATTATTATGGCTAGACAGAGCCGCCCCAGGGACCAAAGAACGAGAAATAGAACTGTTCATTGCACCTGTATCCACCAAAAATTCCTTAGCTGAGCCATGCAAATCTGCAGTAACGTAAGGACCGCATTGATCTACAGGTATCGAAACTGGTCCCTCACTCTGTCCCTGGCTGTCCTAGCTGTAAGACATTCCTGTCACATCATCCGTGTCATAATCATCATGATAATACTGTCCGCCCGAGGGTCATCAAAGTAATTATTATCAGAACGACCCTGTGAGGCCGTAGCATGTTGAGCCCTGTCCGCTCCACCAGTTCCACGACCCCGTCCACGGGAACCTCGTTCTATAGGGACCGCCACCTTCTGCAGCAACACGGGACACACGCTACGCCAGTGTCCCTCCTCCTTACAATACGCACACTGATTCAGCCCTAAAGGTGTAGTATTCGGCTGCCTGCTAGTGCATGGAAGCTGTCGGGCCAAACCACCACGTCCTCTACCATTCCCTCTAGAAGCCTGCTGCAACAACACCTTTGTCTTCAAATCCTTGTGCTTCTTCTCTGTCCTCTCTTCGTCCTCATTTTCCCTATGCTCATAATACTGCGCCATATTCAAAATAACAGAAGGGGAAGAGGTGGACCAAGTGCTTTCGGAAGCCTGCAGTCGAGTCGCAACCTCGGGAAGCAAATTCGAAACAAATCTATTAACAAACAACCGTACACCTCCCTCAATAGACAAATCCTGCCCACTATAATCCAGAAACACATCCTCAAACCGAGTGAAAAAATTAGACACACTCTCATCTTTCTTCTGGCGGCAAGCCGTTAACTTGTCCCAGTCAACCTTCCTCGGTGGAATAAGAGAATGCATATACGTGATAATGCAGCCTGGCAAAGCAAGTATCTCTGCCTTAGGCTTATCACTGGGCTTACTCTCCTGATCCCATACTCTAATTTGATCCCATGTACCACCCAGTTCCGCAACATGATCTTGTGCGTGCACTTGCCTCCAAATATCAACCGGAACCAGTAAACCAAAGAACATTTCAATATCCGCAAGTGTCATGACTGTTGAAGAGGCAGCTTCTGTCAATTCTTTATAATATGCCATAGGGTTTTTCCTAGGATAAGGTAACTGAGTCTTAAGACACAAAACTCACTCCTTTTCCATGGAGTATAAACCCAATGTTCTTGGAAACGGGCCACCACACCTGGTCTAGTAACATTACCGAGCAGATCCGTAAGCTCTGGTAGTTCGGGGTGATATATAGGATGAACCTCCCGTATAGGAAACTGAGATACCGAAGTAGGGCTCTTCTCAAGTAGCCTACCCCGGTAAGCAATCAATGTTGTAATACTGCCAAAAACTTGACCAGGCTCCATATTAGTGACATATACACGATCTTTAATGTCATATAAAATCTGTGGTGCTGCATCTTTGAAACACTGCTCCCAAAGACTAATCAGAGTAGCAGACATATACTCAAGGGCATGCTGTTGTACAAAGGGCTCATAATCTTCCACACTGTAAATGGGGTTTCGGGCCCACTGTGCAGTCTGGTTAGCCAGTACCTTTTTCTCTGCATCTCCCACTTCAGATCGCACATATGGACCCATGCGCTCTTTAAACTTTGCCCAGTCTGCGTCTCCAAACCCGCACACAGGCGTCCCATCACCCAAGGAAAACGGAGGATGAAAAACCAGGGAAGGAGAGGCAACTGGAGTGACAGGTACCAACGATGCTGAGGGCTGCGTCACAGGAGAAAAAGCTGGCGAGAAAGATGCTGACACAATGGGCGTGAGGAGGGTGCTAACAGTCACAGTTGCTGCGGACGGCAAGGCAGCAGAAGGAAGAGAAAGAAGAGAAGGAGCCGATGCCACGGCCGTCGAAAAAGAAGCAATAGATACAGGAACAGAGACAGTGGAAGCAACAGTAACAGGCGGCTGTGGGGCAATAGAACAGGGGGATATATCTTTGTGGGGCGTACGGGGTGGGGGTGGATTATCTAATAGCTCCTCCACGAAAGTATCATTTTCTCCTTGGGCCACATAAGATTTATCAATATGTAATTGAAACCTCTGATCTTCACGTTCAATCCCTATCTCTTGTTTCTCTCTATCATGTGCTACAGCTTTCTCAGTCAATGTTTGCATTCTCCCCTTCCGTGCCTCCTTTTCCATCTTTAATCGTCTCTGTTTAGCCTCTTTCTGC
Source organism: Calotriton arnoldi (assembly GCA_963921515.1). Lineage (NCBI taxonomy): Eukaryota > Metazoa > Chordata > Amphibia > Caudata > Salamandridae > Calotriton > Calotriton arnoldi. The sequence goes on along the minus strand of CAWUFW010001945.1, from coordinate 712,041 downwards.
CACGTTCGAAGAGAATCAAACATAGACTGCCTACTTCGTTTCGCAAACTATTTTTCCTGTAAAAACCCAATTTTTGTTCATCAAAAGTGCCCGTCAACGGCCATTGCAACTTGGCAATGTCCCGCGTATATTTGCGCCATAATGTACTAAACATAATAGGGCCAAGACCATGTTTCACATACATATCAAAATTAGGAGTGCCTTCTGGAGGCGCCGGCTGAGCTTCTTCCAATCGAGCATCAGCAGAACAACAGCGACAGCACAAAGAAACCAATTTACTGACTCCAGGCATTCTCAAAAGAAAACAAATTCACTATTCTATGCCTGGCAAAACATTTTCAAACATTTTTATCCAAAAGACGGCCCATAGACCATACCAAATACAAACCAAAATGGTACTATATCCACAAAGAACCAAAACAAACTCCCCTGATGTATACACAGGTCAAACGAATGTATTCTCCACTGCCGACTCTTCAGACCAAACGGTCAGATCCAAGGGTTTCGCCGTTCAGGACTCCAGTCGGGATGACCACTGGGCGAGGCACCATCCGGCGGGACAGAAAGGGCAGCTGTGAGTACAGGAACTCTCTCATGCAGGGATCCATGATCCGTCCATCTGACCCAACAATGGCCTCGACCTCCCCACTCGTCCGAGGTAGGGGATGGGTCACTCACCCGAAGGAGTCCCTGTTCGGGCACCAACTGAAGGAAGTGGCCTGCTTAGGGTCACCCGGGTCACTCACGACCACCTCTCAACCTTCCATACCAAATGAAGAGTCGGTCAGACAGTAGAGAATACAAACCAAATATATGTTTATTCAGATACATTCGAGCGGAGCCCGGTCTGCCCAGTCTCTTAGGAGTGCTGCAGAGGGACTGGCATCAGCGAACATAGAGATACATTATGTACAATTCAGAACCAATAGAGACACGCCCATAATGGAATTTTCCAGGCAGATGCAGCTAAACAAAGAAGTACAGAAGGATAGGTTTCGATTCTGAGGCCGGGCACACACTATCTCCTGCTCAAGGTCGCTCTGTCCATGCCCACCACTAGACTAGTGGGAGAAGGCCTCTATCTAGTGGGAAAGGTATGCGCTAATAAGAACAGTATATTCATTAGCAAAGCAAGGCCCAACCTTGAAGAAACGGAACCTGCCACAAGCCGTTTCTCGGGAAAGCAAGAATTAGTTTTGATCATGGTACAAAATGGCAGCCAAACATAAAATGGTGCCGCGAATGCTAACTTACATAGAATAATGCGCAAGCAAAGATAACAGAAACATTTTCATTCCAGCACCCTAATATATGGTGTGTTATATTCTCAACTCATTGCAAATTTCTCTGCCTCTATCTTGTTTTCTGGTCCTGGAAACCTAAATACACTGGCAGAAGCAGTGTTAAGCCAAGATGACTACACACTGAATGAGCTCTGATTACCCTGATGGAAACCGTCTGATATGCAGAATTTAGGGCAGCACATTGATGGTGGAATGGGGGAACTGAACTGAGAAGGAGAGGAAACTGTAAAAACTTGTGGGAATAGATTTATGCACTGAGTACACTGCCTGAGGGGGGCAATGCTTGTGAAGAACTTCTGAGGCTGCTGAACAGAGTGTGCACACCCATTTCTCTGCCCTGTCTGTGTGTAGAGACAGATGCCTCACCTGCAACATCATAGGCTGATATCATGGTGTGGCGAGGAAAGTAATTGCCTGATCAGCTCTGAAAGCCAGCAGGTCATGGAAGGAGAGGATCATTGTCACTGCGACTCAGAGCAGATGAGGCCTCGGAGTTGTGCTATATCTGAGACACTTTTCTTAAGAACTAGCTTAAGGAGCCAGGTCTCATCCCTTGAGTAAGGTGAGTGGTGCCATTCAATGCCAACCTCCAAAGCTGGCATTCACCCAGCCAATAACCAGACTGGGGCACTCTGGGAGAATGGAAAATCAGATTCCCAAGAAGCATCAGTACCCAAAAGAAGCCAAATGCTAGCTTGGTCTTAATACACAGAGAGAACCTCAAACTCCCCATAATGGGCGGTACCAGCAAGTTAATTATGTATTTGGCTAAATTGCCTGCATGTGGAAAACAAGTGTAGGTAAGAATTTGAGACCATAGTGTGTACTGAGACCTCTTCAGTGCAGCCTTTGTCCATCTTTTAACTGACACCTTGATCTTTAGAGCTAGATATTCACCATTGTGCAGTCCTATAGGACCTGATTGGTGCAAACAATAAGACTGAGTGCCCTAGAATAATTAATAAGCAGGAAAACACTGCAGCCATTGCAACACCCTCATCAGTGTAAACCTAGACCACAATAGCAGCTGTTCTCAAAGGCAGCTGATGGCAAGCAAAAGAATTGTGCACCACCCAATCCACAATCAAACATAGCTGAAATCACCTTAAACACCCAAAAAGCAGACTGTCATTGATAAAACAACAATAGGCTCGTTCTAGGACACTCCTGGGAAAAATGTAGCAGAAGTCTAGTCTATTAGGACAGTGATCACAACATTCCAGGAACAATGAGATGTCTTAGAGAAGAGGTTATCAGCACTAAAAGGCCAACTGGTGACTCTGTATAACGTACCTCATTGGGAACAAGAATTCTGGAAGGTGCATAGGAAATTTACAGATCTGGAAGAAGTAAAATAGAGAATACCTGTTTCATGGGAATCCTTAAAGGACTAGAGAATTCTCATTATCTAAAATTCCTAACCTCATTCTTGCAAGGTTTACTGCACCACACATTCAGCCCTCTGCTAGAGGTTCAGAGACTATAACGAATGCTAATGTGCACAGGTCATACATAGATTGAAGGAAAATACCTATTTCCAGGTGCATGTAGTTGTTCCCTCTTTCAGGGAAACAACTGTGATTCCTGAAATCTGAATGTCTGATTCTGATTGGTGTGGGGATATCAATCTCAACCAGGCATTCCAGCCCACTTGTATCCCTGCACCAAATTACAGGAATGTTGTAGTGTGTCATCTCAGTCTGCAAATCAGCAGGTACTTAAGCGTTCATTTGTAAGAAATAGTGAAGTCCTTTAGTCTGTATAGGTGATGTGTACTTTCAGGTGGTATAGCCATAGGGTATGGCCATCTTTGTATGAAACTATGTGCCTTCTATCCTCCTTCTCCTTTCCATGTCTCACATTAATAACTTGTGCAACACTGTATAGGCTCTGGAATGGCTCTTTTGGTTATAAAGTAAAATAGAAGACTGATCCAATATTTTACTATTTGCCTCCACTGATTGTCTGCCTTGTATTTACACTTTCTATGCACTATTGATACAGATGGCATTGATGCCTCTAGCTGTTGACTGCAGTTTGTTCTCACCGAAGAGTCTTGTTTGTTAATACCACATGCAACTGCAGTGCTGGATAATTATAATATTGGGACTATTTTAATGTGTTTCTCAGAAATGCTGATAAAAGTGCTAAGAGCAGATGATGGGAATAAAACTTTTGTTTAGCAAATCGACCTCTGCCATTAAACAATGAAAGTTTGTTTTTTCATAGACTATGATAATTGATGGACCTATTTCTGCTGCATCATGGGCTGCAATTTCACCACACACGTAATGTATACACATATTATGCACACTTGAAGATATATTTATTTATTAATGAAGTAGAGCAGAGCCTGCAACATTTCACTATAAAGATTTGTCAGGTGCACACTGAGGGAAGAAACAGCTACCTTCTGTCTGCACGAGTGGCATACATCTCCCTATGCTGAACTTGAAGAAAAAGTAAAAAACTTTATTAAACTTGAAAAAAATAGTAAAAATATTTTTATGTTAAATATTAATGTAAATTAAGTTTATATATTTCTTTGAAATATAGAACAAAATAGAAAATGCTTCAGCCCTATTAACCTAATTGTAAATTCTAATTATTTTGAATATATTTAATTAAATCACAATCATTTTTCTGAAATATCAATAAAAAATGCCCACCGCAAGTAAAACAAGCATTGGAAATGCAATAGGCCGCGCATTTGTTGGAGTTGGAGCTACTGGCATTGTAAATGGCACTGTTTTTTACTAATATGTTATGGAGTGTATGTATGTGATGTGTTGTGGAATTATGTGGGTTGGACTGGATTAGTTAGTTGTGTAATTGTGTGTCCTGAATTTGTGTGATGTGGAGTGGATTTAAATTATGTGGTATGGTGTGCTGTGGAATTATGTGGTATTGAGTGTTCTGGAATTATGTGGAGTGGGATTGTGTGTTTTGGAGTGTAATTATGTGGAATTGTATTTTGTGTTGTGGAGTGATATACAGTGGAGTTTAATGATGTGGTGTGCTGTTGAGGGCTGCACAAAAGCGCCTATAAATAATACTTTTAAAATGACATGATGTAAAGGGCCAAACATGAAGGCACTTGGTAAGGATATGCCCTCCCCACCTTAATAAAAGAAAGAACTTCATTGTGTGTCTTTTTCTGTAGAACTTTGAACAGCATACTTATCACTTAGCAAGTCACGTAGCACCGCTGGAAAGGAAACTTGAAATAACGATTAAATGCTATATGTGGCACAGGCTATCCCTTACCACAGGAATATCCTATACATTGCAAAAGCAGGGTCTTTGCATGATGATGCAACTGGGCTTGATGAACAAGACTTGTTATGCGCGCACAGGTACACGTTTTCTGCACTCTTACTCTATTTTCTCTGTAGGTTTTTACAGCCTCCATTATTAGAAAGGCCATTTAAGGGCCGGCTTTAGTGCTGGTGGTGCCCGGTGTGACAATGTTTGTTGGCGCCCCCAATGACCACCTCCACCACGGATTCTCTCACTATCACCCTATAACAGTGCCCCTCAAGTCTCTATAACCACTCTCTCTCCAATGCATTTCTTTTGTTTTATATCGCCACTCATACCAGTGTAGGGTGTCAGAGCATTTTACATCACACAAACATTACAAAGAGACAATCAATCATACATCAGTAAATCAGTGTATAGGAAATGTTACATCAGACAGAGGACTACCAGGTGTAGGAGTCACATGCCACCCATACTGCTAGGCAGTATAGTTTAGAGTGCTTGGTCTGGAGAATCATAAACTCAGAATTTAAAAAGTAACACCATGGTTAGGGGTTGTCATTACTAATAATTGATTTCAACCCAAATGAAGCCTTTAGGCAACATTAGAATAATGAAATGCTGGGGGAAAAATCATAACGCTCTAATCTATACTTTGTAGTTTTCTTGCAGCTCTCTGTTGAAAGCTAATAGCTCACTGTTCTTTATTAGGATTTTAACTTATAAACTGCAAGTAACAAAAGGATCTCTCTGGCAAAAGCAGTAACGCACTGACCAATTTACATTATATGCACTTCTGTGATCTTATGGTACACCTTCTTAGCAGCATGCATATTAACCCTTTGAGCTACCTTACTTTCACTAGAGGAATCTCAGATCTCTCCAGGAAGAACCTTAATCACCTGAGTTATTTTGACATTTTTATTGTTCCCTGAAGATTGTTGGGAGGGCAGGAACACAGCAGCAGGTGCTTTTAAAACCATAATATGCTTGCAAAAAAATGCGCCACCACCCCAAGTCAGCGTCCGGTGCAGAGGCCCACTGCCCTACAGCCCTGGGCCAGGTTGTTTCTTTGGAGCACCGTGGCCCTGGCACAATCCTCTTAGAAGCCCAAGAGATGCACTTTGTGGAATCAGATGGGCCAGGCCCTTGTAGAAGACAGAGGTTTAAGGAGCATCTCACATTAACTTCCAACTGCTGTTCCTTAGCAATTTAAATGTTGTTCTTCACCATATGTGAAATTAAACATAACATTAAACTGTTTCTTCATTCGGAAGAGGCGAGATATGTGATCCAGTGGGTAAGTCAATGGCAAGTTGTTTATGGGACATACATTTGAATCCTAGCTTGCACACTTCATCAGTTTGTGTGATCTTAAACACATCACATCATTTCACTGTCTGCAAACACTTGAGTGCACAGAAACAGGTGATCCACCAGCTCAGCCTTATACAAATACATGCACTTTGTAACACAGCTCCTTGTTGCTGTGGATCTTGTTCCTGACAAAAAACAGTGTCACATTTTGGATAACCCCCACAAGAATTCAGACAAAGAATGCTCCGATCACCAATACTATACCAAAGTGAAACGATTTTCATCCCAATTTCGACATACATGCAAAATCTAAAATTAGCACGAAGATAAAAACAATTCTTAATAACAGTCGTGAGGACCGAATGTTCTGTCTGCCACGGTGTTTTTGTACCCTTGTGGTCCAATAATGGCATAACCAAAGGCTCGTGATCACCAAGAGATCTGCACTAGAGGATCCTTGTAGTAAACACAAAACATCACCTCTGCTGGAGCTGTGTTTGCAGGCCTGAGACGGCCTAGGAAGAGATAATCATTGAAACCCGAGAGTTTTGAAATAAGGCTTGGGGCGCTTGATAAATTCAAATACAAATAGACCCAAATTGCAATCAGCATCGATTCCTCTCAGTTTCCCCACCTGCCGTCAATTTCAGCAGATTTGCCTGGAAATCAAACTCGTTTGTTTCCTTTACCGTTGCTCTAACAGACATTGGCAGCGTCTGATACAGCGGCGGTGCGTCCATTGGGGCGCTGGGGCGTTGCCCCACTAATGCAAATGCAAAGTAATACTCCTGTACGTCTAGCAGACGTACAGGTGTATTACTTGAAGTCCGTGCCGGGCGGTCACTGACGATCACCGGGCGACGCCCGAGTAATCATCAGGACAGGGGGGGGGGGGGTGGTGACGTCGGGTGTAGTCATTTTTCTGACCAGCCCGCGGCGCACATGCGCATTAGCCTGCAGATTAGAAGAGCGGGGGTTGCTTCATGGCGCAGCCCCGGTCTCCTAATGGGCGGGTGTGTACCCCTGCCTAAGCCAATCCTGGCGCTGCTGGGGCAGCGTCTGGATTGGCTTAGTCACATAGCGAGGCACGGGATTTGGGAAGCGTAAGCGTTAACTGTAGTCCGTACTCCGTAGTCGGACACTCGGACTGCGACACGACGACACCACGACACACACCTCGTGTTCTGGTGCGAGGGCCGAGGCTGCCTGCTACTACTGCTCGTCGTGGGTGGGTGGCTCCGGTAAAGAAGAGACTCACTGCTGGACGAGATTTCAACTTCACCACATAATAAAGTAAGTACTTCGTCTTCGTTCCAATTCCAAAGTGAGCTGATGCTTGATTGATGCTGAGAAATATACAATGTACCTTTCACCCGCGCCACCAAGCTGATTGTTGTAAGTAATAGTACATTTTAAATTACTTACAGCAATCAGCTTGGTGGCACGGGTGGAAGGAAATGCTCCTGTAAACGTTGCTCGGCGCTCTCTAAAGTGCACAATCAAAGCGCCGGCCATTAATATACTCTTTTCCTGGAAAAGAGTATATTAATGGCCCGCGCTTTGATTGTGCACTTTAGAGGGCGCCGAGCAACGTTAACAGGAGCATTTTGTTAACGTTGCTCGGCGCTCTCTAAACTAGTGTAGTGTTGATGTGGAGGGGCTATTCGCATTTTCTACGCTAGGTACCAGCGCGCTGTGGGTGGGCAATTGTGTAGGTGCAGCTCCATCATTGCTCTGAGCGGTCGTCAGTTCCAGGATATATGAGTGCTTTCTAACAAGTGAAATTAGAAGTTTGTATACGCTGTTTCCCTGTCTGCTTATGACAGCATGAGATAATTGGTCAGAGGCTCTGTGATGGTTTCCTGAGCAGAAATAATAAACTGGGAATTTAACAATGCCCCTGTTTGAAAACACAGCTGGGGCGAAACATTCTTTCGAGGAAACTCACATGATTTGACTTGGCATCTCTGTTGTGCAAACCCTTTCAGGAAACTGGTTTGGGGGCGAGGATCACCATTTTTAACTAATCCCCAATGATCCCAGCTGGAAATTGTGAAAGTGGCACGCGAGAAGCCGCCTCATTGAGCAGCCAATGAGCCAATGTTTCTGATTCCCGTGGGGGGGAAGCTCTGTTGTGAAGTGAACTTATTATGCCAGTAGTGTGCGTTCATGGCCGGACAGGCGACACAGTACACAGGGAAACTCCCTGTAGCTCATAATCAGTGTGCTTCTTGTATTTGTTATTGGGGGCACCCACTTTTGTCATTGGCAAAATAAGCAATTTGCTGCTGCGGGTAAATAATGCTTTTGGGTAGCATGCAAAGCCCTTGGGTATAACAGCATTCCATGAGGTCCTCTTTTTGCTCAATAAATGATATATTCTCTTATTACAAAGTGATCGCTCCACAACATTTGATTAAATAATTTCTCCGATAGAACCTTCTCCCTCGCCCATTCCAGCTGCTTGCCAGACATTTCTAGAAAGTGTTGGACTCACTTGTTCATGGCATACAAAAAGTATATTAATGGCCGGCGCCAGGTTTTTAATAGGGGTTTAAGAAGAAGTCGTTGCGAATAAATAAATATTTACTCAAGAACATATAGTGCAGTAGTGATTGCAGAGAGACCCCGTTACAAGGACAAGTCCGAGTAGTACCTCCCAAGGCACCAATTGGCTTTCCAGCGCTCATGAGCCCCCACACTGAGCCGGATCTAAATTAAAAAGGAGAGACCTTTCCCACTGCGTTAATTCTAGTGAAAGGTAAAAACAGGCTCTGTACTAGCGAGAGTCCGATAATAGATCATCACAGTACTTTACACCAACTCCTTTTGCAGCCTTTTTTCTGCACAAAGTTCCAGAAAGAGGCTCTTTACCCATGATGGGTCTTCTTACTTTAGATTCAAAGGGGACAAGAACAGGGAAGACTACCTCACCACCTGGAATGATGTAGAAATTTATTTTAGCCAAGAAATAGAACCCCAGTTAACCAAACTAAGACAATCTGAGATGACATCTCTACAGAACTTTGCTTGTGGATTCGTCCATATATTGACCCAGAGTAACAAGAGGGCCAGTTGGACGCTATCCTCAATATAGCTCTGCGTGTAAAATAAAGCTGGACGTAGCAGGGGAAGCTGTAAAAACCTTCTGCATATGCGATTTTTCTCGAGCTGAAGAGGGGAACACTCATAGGATCCCCATATCCCCGCCCCTGAGAAATCAGTCGATTATGGAAGAGTCTGAGCTGTCACACAGGCAGCTTAAGCGGGTCATTCCTTTGAAAACCAACTCATTCCAAAAACAAATTGCCTACTTCTCTGTTCTACTTTAGACAAAATATGGAGTAATGAACAGACAGGAGCTCGCAAGCTTCCTACTGATAGGTACTGAGCAGTGACGAGCTCCGACAGTCCCATGTGAAGGCTACCTGATCTGAAGAGAGGCTTTAAGGTCAGCATACAGGCTTTGATTTCGAAGAATTACCAGAGAAAAAACCCCAAGGACAGACTAATGCAGAGCTGGGAGGAATTAACAAGGTATCAGCTGAGAGAAAGAGTAAGGTACAGTTATGCCAGGGGAAAAATACATGGTTAACAGAGGGACGCTTGTAACACTTGCCCCACAGTTTTAGGTTGCTAATCCTGGAAACGCCACTTGGAAATGGCCCAGAAGTATGGCGAATACAAGTATTGCTAATATTAGTGGGATTAAGGATCGCCCCCTTTCTAAATGCCTGTACTGGGTCCAAGGCTTTAAATGGGATGAAAAAAGTGGGAAGTAAAAGGGGCGTGGTCTATGTAATTAAGGGCGTTGCTTAAAAATGTAAACAAAATTTCTGCGATTCCTATATTGTGCCACCCAGCTAGCGTTTAGGTGCCCCTGTTAACTTTTTGTTATTGCATACAGATACATAAACACAACAACTGACAAACAACTAAAACCAGCCACAATTATTGGCTTTGTCCATGATTGTGAGCTGTTTAAGATAAATGAGTAACAACAATTTTGTTGTAAATATTATTGAAAATGTTTCAATTCTGAAATTGAGACAGTGAATTAAAGATTACTGAGGCTGTGGAAGGAAAAGTGGTCTTCAGAACCCCCCCGAACCACCCTTTGGTTGTTCGGGCTCGCTCGCTACGCTCGCTCGCTACGCTCGCTCGCTACGGTGCTCTATGAAATTCATTTTCCGCCTCACCACTTACAAATGTCACCAGCCGCCACTGGTCTGATATGAAAATGAGATTTATTACCCGGGCTCATGCCTGACCGTGTGTTTATTCAGCATGCCTGCCTGCTCGGTGAGGAGCCAGGGCTTGCCTAGCATGGATGGGCACTGGAGGCAGAGCTTGGCACAGCGGCCGGGCATCTGGCAAAGTGTGGCTCCATGGAAAGTGGCAAGGAGCAGTGGCCACGGGTTATTCAACTAACATGAGTTTAACGCAGATGTTACCATGCGGTGGGGAGGTGCTTCATACACGTTTCAACCCAAAGCATCACAACTTCAAGTCAAAGTCCTACTTTAGGGGGCGTGGCCGGCAGCCGATGAAGATGGCCGCTGCCTAGGAGAGCTCCGGACCTCCGGAGGCCGAAATTCAAATCCAATAAATGTATCCGCACCCTAACCCAGCTACAACCAGCAGCGGGAACGTCAGAGCCCCTACTGCATCTACCGGGCTGGCCGCCGCGTTTAACCTCGCTGCCCCGACGGGATTCTACCATGGTGCGCGGGGCGTGGCCTGGTGATACGCCGCGACCGGGGCTTCAAGTAGGGGCTCTACCCGGTGGACCCTCCCGGCATCGAGAACTCGGCGCCGCCGAGTGGCAAAGTGCACCCGAGCTGTCCCTCGACATAAAGGCCCCTCCCCCTGGGGCTCCAAGGACACTCCATTCTCCTCTGGCCGTGTGGCGGGACCCGCGAGTAGTGAGACGCGGGAGGACCCACCAGCCACGTATACCAACAACCGGGGAGGCAAGCCTGCATCGGCGCCCGCACTGGGGTAGGTACGCACGCTGGGACGGCGGCGTGTTGGTGGGGCGGCATCCCGCAGCACCTGGGAGCGGTAGGCGCCTCGGCGAACTTGTGGCCTGAATGTAGCAACCCACCGGGGGCCACATTACACGTAGTGGGGACCGGAGGCACATATAATCACGGTGCAGCGGCGTGGCCTCCAGAGCGCCAGGATCCAACAGGGGCCTACATCACGGCGGGTCATAGTGGGGGCCACAAAAGACAACCAACCCACTAAAAGGGACACGAGCAGACACTGAAACCACACGTTTGCAGGGGCCTTGTGCGTCCAAATACTGTGAAGCTGAGGAGGGCCCATCCTCTCCTCCCAAAGCCTGCGAACCGGCCTGCTTCAGGGGCTCCTGTGTGCGGAAACCGCAGATCACCCAGGGGGTTGCCAATCTACAAACTCCATGGCAAGACCAGTAAGCAGCCCACATTATTGGCCCCACAACGGAAACGAAGTGGCATCCACCGGCTGGTAGGAAACCCAACAGGCCGCGTGCGCCACGAGGTAGCACAGGCAGGCGGCGGTGAGTACTACCACCGGGCGGCCGGCGACCACAGGTCATAGCTGCAGAGCAGGACACAATGGGGGGCCGTGGCCAGCGAGTGACCCACCAAAACAAACTCGAGAAGTATGCTTTCTCCAAATCGGACAAAGATCCACAAGACCATGCCAATGCTGACGCAGCAGCAACCAAAGAGCCTGCAACAGGGAAAGAGGTCACGCTACAGGATATTATGGCTACCCTCAACAAGGTACACACCTCTCTGGAGTCCCGTATAGATACCATTACCACTGAACTCTCACTTATCCGTGCTGACCTCAGAAACCTCAGCTCCCGGGTGGCGGTGGTGGAAATGACGACAACTGCTTTAAGGACAGACACAACCACCCTGAAGAAACAAATGAAACAGCTAGAAATAGACAACAGAACCATGGCGGCGAAGCTCGATGATTATGAAAGTCGCTCCCGACGCAATAACGTGCGAATCGTGCAAGTACCGGAGGGAACGGGGGGCCCTGCAGTGGACCTCTTTGTGGAGGACCTGATCAAGAACCACCTGCAACCCAGGGGACTCTCCAATTATTTTTCAGTCGAGCGAGCCCACCGTGTCCCCAGGGGCAGACCCAGGCCGGGAGCGCCCCCTCGGCCCTTACTAGCACGTTTTTTCAACTTTCATGATCGAGACCTCATCCTCCAGATGGCAAGAGCGGCCCCCCGATCTGCTATCAGCAAAGCACGATCTCTTTCTTCCCAGACTACACAGCGGCTGTGGCTAAACAGCGACGGAACTTCATAGCCGTGAAGCAGGAACTCAGGAATCGCAAGCTTAAATACTCTATGTTGTTCCCTGCGAAACTAAGAGTGGAGGCGGATGGGAAGACGTGGTTCTTCACCACTCCGGAGGAAGCACAGGATTGGTTGGAGGGATGGCAACAGGTCCCACACCGTGGTAAGCCCGGACGAAACGCAGTTCGTGAGACAACAAGATCACAAACCCTGGACCGGATGGGTGGCTCGCCGGAGTCAGAGATCAGGCCCAAAGAGAACTGAATAGACATATTCGGCACCCTCTGAGGAGGTGCTGACGCACTGGGACCCATTCCACAGTCCGGATATGGCACTGAGTGAAGAATCACGACTCTGCGATCCTGACCTGTATGGGGAGGGGGCTGTAAGCTCCTACAATGACCCACTGAGACAGTGACTTATCCAGGGTCGGTCACTAGTAGCCCCCGCAAGACTTTGTATGGACATGGGGTTTCTGACATCTTATTATGCTTACCTAAATGAAGCTGGGAGGGCAATTCTGTCTACGAGAAGGCCCCCATGGGGGTAGCCCGGGAGCTCTCTCTCCCCCCTACGAAGGTACCGGGTAATGGGAAATAGGCACTCTGCAAAGTTGGGGTGGTGGGTAGTTCTAAAACCGTCTTGCAGGGAGGCAGGGAGGGGGGAGGGTATGAGGGTTTCTTGGGGAAGTTCTGACTTATTTGTTTTTATATGTTATATGGCACACCGTAGATCCACCCATGTTGTTCGTGCAGTGCTGCAAAACAATCTCGACCGTATAGTGTACGCCTCCAACACTATCCATGACAACGTCCCCTGATCCCACCACACCTGTGACACCTCACGCACAGCATCTACCTATCATAACCTGGAACGTTAACGGTCTCCGGGATAAGCTCAAGCGCGGACTGGTCCTACAATATCTAAAGCGTAAGGCACCAGCAATAACCCTACTGCAAGAGACCCATTTAACAGGGATGGCTTGCAAAGCACTAGACAGGTGGGGTTTCAAACTAGCGGTACACTCGGAGTTTACATCTGGTTCACGGGGGGTAGGAATCCTTCTAAAAAAACAATACCCAATTGTCATCAAGCACACATACACAGACGACCAGGGCCGTTTTGCGGCGCTGTTGTGTCAATGGGAATGTCAGATGGTCAACATAGTGTCAGTCTATGTCCCTCCAGCGATCCACTCTTTAGCATTCCGTGCGCTCAGCGACTTCCTACTTCAGCTCCCACAGGGCAATTTAATTATAGGAGGCTATTTCAATGCTACATTGGATGATACTCTACACCGTACGCCCCCTTGGCAACAACACCGGACACACTCTACCCTAACAGATTTCCTAGACACCATAGGCCTGGTAGACATCTGGCGCCACCGCTTTCCACGAACACGACAGTATACATATTACTCAGGTGCACACAACAGCCTCTCCAGAATAGATCACATACTGGCACCGGCAGGCGAGATAGGAAACTTCCTGAACGTTGCACATTTGCCGAGAGGTGTCTCTGATCACTCCCCGGTCAGCGCTCTATACACCTGGCATACCACGGCACAGCGTCGTATATTCCCTATATACCCTGGATACCTCAAGACCCCTACAATCTAGAAAGGACTGACTGACACTACCAAACACTATTTTAGCGAAAATGCACCCTCAGTCTCTTCCCCACTTGTCCTCTGGGAGGCATACAAGACAGTGCTCAGTGGGCAGGCGGTCTCACTCATAACGCACCATAAAAGAGAGAAGTTCAGACAGTAGCGACAGGAGGATAGACGTCCTAGAGAGGGCCCAGGGACAGGAGTATAGAGACCATCTGTGGGAGGAAGCGAAGACGCGACTCTCTACTACCCAACACACTATATATGAAATCGGTGATAAGGCTGGCAGGCTTTTGGCCTGGCTTGACAAGCGGGAAAAGGCGGATAGGTGGATCGCAGAACTTCAGCTCCCCATGGGTGAAACCACACAGAATCTCCAAGGCATAGTAGACCTCCTAGCACACCACTACGAACAGGTTTACACTTCCACGCTCAAAATAACACAAGAGGATGCGGAGGAGTTCCTCCGTGATATTAAACTTCCAAAGCTCACGGAGAAGGAGTCTCAATTATTAGAGGCAGAGCTCTCAACCGAAGAAATTGCGACAGCAATCGGTAAACTTCAGTCAGGAAAGGCATTGGACCCGAACGGTATTCCCATGGAGTGGTACAAACGTAACACAATGACACTCACACCGTATCTCGTAGCTATGTATGAGGCCAGCTTGGACAGAGGCGAACTTCCCCGAGACCAAAGAACGGCAACAATAGTGCCCATCCACAAACCCGGCAAACCCGCGCAGGAGTGTGCCTCCTACCGGCCCATATCTCTGATTAACGCTGAGGCCAAGATATTGGCCAAGACCCTGGCAACGTTAATACATCCGGATCAATCCCGGTTTATGCCTGGGAGGAATACACCCTTAAATTTGGGACGCCTCCACAACATGTTGGGCTGAAAGCATACCATCCAAGAAGAAGCCATTGTGCTGTCCTTGGACGCACGAATGGCCTTTGATACGGTCGAGTGGCCCTTTCTCTTCGCTGTTCTCGTGAAATTGAGGTTCGGACCAAAATTCTGTTCCTGGGTAAGGTTGCTGTACACTACTCCACTGGCCCACGTAGTGGCCAATGGGCATAGATCTAGAGAGTTCCCACTGCACCGAGGCACGAGACAGGGCTGCCCGCTGTCACTGCTTCTCTTCGCCCTCGTACTGGAGCCTCTAGCGGCCTGGGTGCGACAGGACCCTGTCATCCGCGGGCTTCGATGGACTGAGGGATGTGAGGATCGAATATCCTTATATGCGGACGATGTCCTCCTCTATATGGCCTCTCCCAGACGCTCCCTGTCTCGCATGTTAGACATCTGTGGTTCATATGGATGATAATCAGGGTACACGATTAATTGGACAAAATCAGTGCTTTATGTCCTGAAGGGTCCCCCACCAATACTCCCGGCTGGCTGCGACGTAACAATTGTCGAGGACACTTTAAAATATCTGGGGATTCATATCACCCATGACCCGGAGGTCTTTATGACTCTGAATCTCCAGGCCCCCCTGAAACGGCTGCAAAGAGACACCAAGCACTGGCAGTCGTTGCCACTGTCGCTCCTGGGTAAGGTGGCACTTTTCAAAATGATGGCACTCCCAAGGTTCCTCTACGCCCTTCAAAATACACCTTTCTTGGTCCCCCAGTCCTATTTCCGGGCCATAGAGGCAGAAGTCACTAAACTCCTTTGGGATAATAAACCAGCTCGCATAGCTATGACGAAACTGTATCGCACCTGGTATGATGGGGGCATCGCACTCCCGAACATACAAATATACTATTGGGCCTCCCAATTGATAGTGATTAACCACTGGATGCATGTCCCACACACAGATCCAGCTTACATCCTCGACCGATCAGAATTGGGAGAGGAGGGGCTATATCGGGCGCTCTATAACAAGACCCAGGCCCTAATGGGTCCCACGAACCACACACTCCAGGTATGGAATATGGTGCAAAAAAAGCTAGGATGGCACAACAAGATCACACAAGCAACGCCCCTCTGGGTCACGGACAGGCTGGGAAGATTGGGTAAAAGCAAAGGCTTTCATCATTGGGACAATATCGGAATATCCAAGGTTGGTGATCTTTAGGTGCGGGGAAAGGTGATCCCATTTACACAGCTCCAGGACCTGTATGAGATGGCACCAACGGAGCAATTCCGCTACCGCCAGATCAGACACGCCCTAGAGGCGGTAATTCCCCCTGACACCACTCTACCCGAGGCCTCTCCGTTGGAGGACAGGCTACTGACGGACCATATGGATAAGAAAGCAATCTCGATGACCTATCGGAAGATTATTAACAACATGCCAGACCCCGTGTAGAAGCTCAGAGACAAGTGGCGGGCGGACATGGGAGAGTTAGATGATACTTATTGGCAGGAGGCACTAGCGTCACCTAGAGCAGTAGCGATTTCATCCAAATTACGCCTCGTGCAGCTCAAGATCTTCCATAGAATCTACTACACTAGAACTACTCTTTATAAGATTGGGAAAGCTAACACCCAGCTCTGCCTGCTGCAATGTGGGACAGTTGGTACATTCTTTCACACGCTGTGGGCCTGCCCTGTAATAATGTCGTATTGGAAGTCAGTCATGTCCATCATCACGAGGGTGAGTGGGAATCTAGTCCCTACAGAGCCCAAATGCTGCTTAATCAATATCTGGGAAGCGACAGACCTCAACTCGACGTTACAGGCCTGGGCGACCCTGTGTATGATGTTGGCCAAAAGGAATATTGCTAAACGCTAGGGTGTGGCCTCCGCCCCCAAACTAGCGGAGAGGTGCAGGGATATGGACACGGCCATGGTGGCGGAAAAGACCATATGCGTGCACAGGGGCTGTCCCAAAAAATGGATGAGCAAATGGGGAGGCTGGAACTCCTACAGGGGGGATATCTGTGAATTGCCAATAGTGACCCGAGAATTGGAATAAAGTAATGTAATTGACACTAATGTCTGTAACAATGTACATGCATGCGGCAAGCTGCGAACAATGATGTATGGTAAATAGCAAAAACAAGGAATATATACTGTGTGGACCGTAAATACACTATTTGATATGTACAAAGAAGTGATGTTTGTGCCATTTACGATTAAATTAAAAAAAAAAGTAAAAAAAAAAAAAGTCCTACTTTATATGAACACAAACCAGCAACTTTAAACAAATGAATATGTCTGACAAAGAACAACGCTCCTCTCACCCAACAGCTGGCCTTCCTCCGATAGAGGCATGACTACCCACGTGAGGTTGTAAATAGTAGCAAATCAATGCACTCCACGGAAAACAGAACAGCTGTTGTTGATTTTAACACTGTCTTATCTACATCATTGCAAACAAAATGTTAAAACAAACAGCATACGCAGGGGTAAGTCATGCGGACATGGAAGGAGGATGTCGAATTGTGCTTTTAAAATGCTTCACATACCCATGCTGATTAAATAAAAGGCCTGTTTTTAATCATGCTCAAAATCGAAAGGCAGGGGGAGCAGCTGTGCGACCAGAGAGCCTTCCTGTGCCTGTTTACAGAAAGTCAGAGCTCAGAGCACCGAAAAGATCATAAAATGCAAGCAGCTAATGCGTTGAGCAGGAACCCAATGACATTTTTATTATGTTTGGAAATCTATTCACAGTGATGTATAGATTTATTTAACAGTAATGCAATCATAGTTTCATACAAATTAATGCTATATTAATTGTTAAATTATAGCAGTTATTAAAGTAGTTTCAAACAAAATAATAAATATTTTTTAGATATTTTTCCCAAAATAAAATTTGATTTATAATTTTAAATAGTTCAAGTAATTTAATTTAAAAAAAAATTCTGTGGGGTCCAATTTATAAGAAATTATGAGTAATTATGCAAAATGCTAATCTGTCATTTACCACTATATTTCATTGTGAAATGTGTCTATGAGTCTGTTTTTAACAAATCGATGCATTTTACACAAAAAAATAGTGGAAAAACCAAAAGCACTTTGAACAACAGCCACTCGCATTATGTTGTTGATGTGCGCATGCAATAAATTCTTACCACAAATAACGTGGAATTATTGCAAAGTGGTGTAATTGCATAAAACAAAAAAAACAAAATTACCCAAATTGTGACAAAATTACCCAAATTGCTGAGGCCTAATTTAGGTACCTGCCACCATTATTTTCTGTGGGAGGGTGTTGCAGTGCCAGTGGATGGCAATATGTAGCGCTGGACTTAATCCAGGTATGTGCTGGAGTACATTTACTACTATTTTGGGTCCTTTTTGGCTGTAGTAACTATGCAGTTTGTGAATAGTAATGGGTTTACTCTTTTGTGTGTGGGTGTCTGTTGCTCTCAAAACACTTCCTTACTCCTTCCTAAATTCCTCCTTAGTCCTCCCTTAACCCTTCCGATTTAGTAGTAAGTATGCCCTTTTCTTTTTCTAGCCACTCCCCGGCAGCGCCCACATTTACTACTAGGTAGTAAATCTACTTGTGTGAGGATCTTCACATAGAAATAATAGGAGAGATGGGGGTGGAGATTTACACTCATTTGTGAATTGCATTTTGTAGAAAATAAGTAGTTCTACTGTAGCACTACTTTAAGTACTAAAAAATGCAGTTTGATTTCTGGCCCCATAGTGTGTTATATTCTCAACTCATTGCATATTTCGTCATTGGCTGATGTCACAGTGTGTCGATGGAAGTAATCCCCTGATCAGCTCTGAAAGCCACGCAGGTCATGGAAGAGGAGGATCATTGTCACTGCGATTCAGAGCAGACCAGGCCTCGGATTCATTCTATATCTAGAAAAATCTTGATGTTATAATTTTAAAAGTATGAAAACAATACACCATAGATGTTCTCAACTGAGACAATTTGCTAAAGAACTAGTTTGAGGAGCCGGGTTTCATCCCTTGAGTAAACCTCAATAGCTGGCATTCACCCTGCCAGTAACCAGACTGGGGCACTCTGGGAGAGGGGAAATCCGATTACAAAGAAGCATCAGTGCCTGAAAACAGCCAAATCCTAGCTTGGTCCTAATACACAGAGAGAACCACAGACTACCCATACAGGAAAGTACCAGCAAGTTAATTATGGATTTGGCTAAATTGCCTGCATATGGAATACAAGTGTAGGGAATAATTTGAGACTGTAGTGTGTACCTGAGACCTTTTCAGTGCAGCTTTTGTCCATCTTTTAACCCTTTCGCTGCTAAGCCTTTCCCCCCCTGTGCTAAGCCTTTGGCTATTTGGGGTAGTTTGCACTTAGGCCCCTGTAACCTTTTGTCCACGTAAGGTATCAACGCCAAATTTGTGTCCTTTTCTTCCGACATAATGAGGATTTTAAAGGTAGCCAGGGTTTGTGGACTCCTCTGGAGGAGACCCAGAAATTAGCCAAAATACAGCAAAATGTTTTGTTTTTTGGGAAAAATTGGGAAAAAGTGCCGCAGAAGAAAGCGTCTGTTTTTTGCATGCAAATGGTATCAGCAAAGGGTTTGTGCTGCTGAAATCACCATCTTCCCAGCTTTCAGGGACAGGCAGACTTTTGTCAGAAAATCTAAATTTTCTACGCAGTTTTGGCATTTTACTGGGACATAGCCTATTTTTGCTATTTTTTGTGTTTTCAACCTCCTTCCAGTTAGTCATAGAAATGGGTGTGAAAGCAATACTGGATCCTGGAAAGCTATACATTTCTGACAAAATTCTGAATTCAGCAAGGAGTCATTTGTGTAGATCCTTCAAGGTTTTTTTAAATAAAAACTAACAGTTGAACATAAAAAATATTGAAAATGAGTTGAAAAAAACAGCCATTTGTGCCAACCTTTTCACCTGTAACTTCTTTTAAGTATGACATATATTTTAAAGCAATATATCGTTACATCAGCTGGACCCTTCTGGTTGTGGGGATATATAGGAATTGTAGGTTCACCAAGAACACGAGGAACCCAGAGCCAATAACTGAGCTGCGTCTTGCAAGGGTTTTTCATTGTGTACCGGGTATATAGCAATTCATTTGGTAAAATATAAAGAATGAAAAATAAGTACCAAGGAAACCTATATATTTCTGAAATGGGATCAAAATATAGAGTTTATAAGCAGTGGTTATTTGCACATCTTTAAAATTGTGGGTACCCTTCTTTTTTTACAAATTGTCTTACATTTGGAAGGCAGAAATGCTACGAAAGTCAATTGATAACAACACTTGTTCTACTATTCTGTGTTCCCCAAAGTCTCCAAATAAAAATGCTACCTCACTTGTGTGGGTAGGCCTAGTGCCCGCAACAGGAAACGACCTAAAACGCAACATGGACACATCACATTTTTCCTGTGAAAACTGACCCTTTTCTTGCAATGTGCCTAGATGTGGATTTTGAACCCTAACACAGCCGGCACCTAGGGAAATGTAGCAAATCTATACATTTTTTTAAAGTAGACATGCAGGGGAATCCAGGATGGGGTGACTTGTGCGGCTCTCACCAGGTTCTGTTACCCAGAATCCCTTGCAAACCTCAAACTCTGTAAAAAAAAAAAACCTTTTCCTCATTTCTGTGATGGAAAGTTCTGCAATCTGCGTGGATCCACAAACTTCCACACACCCAGCATCCCCTAAAGTCTCCCAATAAAAATGGTACCTCACTTGTGTGGGTGGGCCAAGTGCACATGGCAGGGAAGGGCCCAAAACATATTGTGATACATCAAAATTACCAATCACAAAACGACCTGCTTTTGCAAGGGGGGGGACACCTGGGTTTTTGGGACCCAGGCTCGGCGGCCATCTAGGGAAACCTACCAAACCCAGACATTTCTGAAAACTAGACACCCAGGGGAGGATCTTTGGGGGGGTGGGGGCATTGGCATGCCCATTTAGGGCATCCCCCACCCCTAAATACAATAACAATTATTTTGGGAGGAGCAAAGGCCCTTGCCCATGGGGTCGCTCCCCCCTCCCTGGTATCTAGTGGTGGATCCCTGCTTGGGAATCTCCCTCTTGAGGCGATACCCAAGCAGGGATCCAATATGGAGGGGTATCATTGGAAAGGGGAGCGTCTACCATTTCCAATGATGCTTCTCCTGTCTTTCTACGTGATTAGTGGGCATCTTCCCCAGCTCTTGTGGCTGTTTAGGGGGAAAGGAAATCCCTCTGGTGCCCGCACCAGAGGGATTTCCTGTGCCATGTCGTCGGACGCCCGGGAGTCGTCTGATGCACATGAGCACTTTTGCATTGGACGGCTCCCGTGCGTCCAACACACGAACAGGTTAACTGACACCTTCAGCTGTAGAGCTAGATATTCACCATTGTGCCATCATATAGAATCTGATTGGTGCACCCAACAAAGACTGAGTGCCCTGGAAAAATGAATCAGCAGGAAATATTTATCAGCAGGAATCTACTGCATCCAAATAGAGAAGATCGTTCAAAGTTTAAGATCAGGTACTGGGTGACTGTGGGAGAGCGCTATGCCACAAGGGCAGCAAATGGCCAATTAACCTCACAATTTTTATGTGCCAAGCCATGCCCTTCCTTTGAACCCTTCCTGGATCAAATTACACCACCACTTGCTAAAAGCTTATACGTCAGATTTAGGTATGGCAACCTTTTACTAAGGTTTCCTAGCAATCAGGCTGCAGGTCTATCGCTAGAACTTTGCCCTGCCTATGCCAGACAAAAGAGACAGAAGAGCACATCCTTTTTTTCTGCACAAAATACCAAATGATCCGTAGGAGATGGATACGACCGATCTGCCGAAACATTGGAGGTAGGCAACATCAGGTTGCCTACAGATCCTTGAAAACTGATACTACAGGACCAATAGTCTATGCGGTCAGTCGTTTCTTATTCTCGTTCTGGATCAAACGACAGAAATTTTGCACGTAGCTGGGACTGATCGTTATTATTAGAATTAACCCCTGTGATTATGAAAGTTGATCACCAGCACAAATGAACTGCGCATTGTATATAAGATTTTATTGCATGCTTCCCAAGTGCCGTGTTTTTTAAATGCATGATGATTTATATGACAATTGTCTGTTTTAACGGTTTTAGAGTTTTAGCTACGCCCTTTTTATTACATATCTAAGATGTAATCCAAGAATTTTACTTTGTCTAATCGTTTAAATTGTAAAGTTTTGAATGTATTTGTACACTTTGATGGTTTTAAGTAAACAGACGAATAAAGTTATTCAAATTGAATTGATACTGCATCCATTGTAGCACCCTCATCGGTGCAAAGGCAGCCGATGGCAAGCAGAAGAATAGTGCACCACCCAAACCACGATCAAGCATAGCTGACGCCACCCTAAACACCCAAATAGCAGACTGTCATAGATAAAACAACAATAGGTTAATTCTAGGACGGTCCTGGGAAAACAGTAGTAGAAGCCTAATCTATTAAGGCAGTGATCACCCGGCATGTTATGTTATGTTAATTTTGATTTATAAGGCGCAACAGATACCCAAAAAGGGTTTCCCGGTGCCAGCCTGAAAGGAACAGAAGGAGGGGAGAGATTATTGATTAAATAACCAGGTTTTTAGGCCTTTACGAAAGTTCTCGTAGACAGTTTAGTTGCGGAGTGGCACGGGGAGAGAGTTCCATAAGGAGGGACCTAAATAGGCAAAAGATCGACCGCCCATGCGTGACAGTCTAATTCTAGGGACCGAGAACTTGGCCTGGGTGGCAGAGCGGAGGGAGCGTGGAGGTAAATAAGGGTGGACCAGAGCTTGCAGGTATTGGGGGGGCCACCCAAGACTTGATTTTAAACATGTAGCTCAGGGCTTTGAACTTGATTCGGTTTTCTACCCTGAGCCAATGAAGGTCACGCAGAGAGCCAGAGATAGAGGCAGCTCTGGGAACCTGACAAATCAGTCTGGCGGCAGAATTCTGCACCACCTGAAGCTTGCGTGTCACATCCTTGTTAGTCCCTAGATAAAGAATGTTGCCGTAGTCCAGTCTCGAGGTGACAAGAGCCTGGACCACGGTTCTCTGGGTAAGACTGGGCAGCATCCAAATAATCTTTTTAAGCCATTTTTGAATAGTGAAACAGGTTGCAGTCACCTTCACAGCTTGCTGTCTCATAGATAATAAATCATCAATGATGAAGCCTAAGTTGCGAACTTGGCAAGAGGGCTGAGGGAGAGCGCCCATTTCAGTAGGCCAGTGTTGGGGACCCCAAAGATCCTTATTCCTCCCCAGAATCAGAACCTCTGTTTTCTCTCCATTGAGTCTGAGAAAATTGGCCTGCATCCAGGAAGCAATTTTACTCAAACCCAACTGGAGAGCAGATGTTAACTTTTTTTTTTAAGAGGAAGGAAGTGCCCCAGAGTCTCCAACTTCCTGTTCATGTCCAGCAGGCTCCTCTCCGTGCTTTGTCCATCTCCTGTTCACTTTTCATTTGGATTTGGAGCTGGAAGGATGCCTCTTTGTGTCTGCTGCATCATATATCATTGGATTTGAGGACTTTTGAATTTGAGATTTCACAAGTAAGTTTGAAAATTGGTGTTGTTTGTTTGATTGAGGCATTGCACCTACATTTTTTTGTACTTTTCATCGTTTATTTTACATTTATTGTGGTGGGTGGCCTGTAGTTTCACTAGTGCCTAGTTGTTTCTTTGTAAGTAATTGTTCTTCTTTATAAAGGAAACATGTTGCACAGTTCATTAATTTTTCTCCAACTTTTGAAATCAGTTTGCAATATTTATTTAATTCACTAGCCCAGTAGTCTGTCAATAGACTTGTCAGCCAGTAGGCCAAGAGCTACTCATGGGTGTATGAAACAACTGTTTCTGTGGTGTCTGTTGAATTTAAACATCGTTTAGGGTATGGATGGCATTGGATTGAAATGCAAAAGGTGTTTTGTTTTGGTATTTCACTTTTTTTCATGTGTGTTAAATAAATGCCTTCATTGGATGTGTGTGGTTGTTGTAACTTGCAACCTTTTTTAGCCCTGTGGATTTTCGTTTTTGACATTGTTGCATTAAAGCTTTGTTGTTTAGCATGCCTCCTTTGTCTGGCCAGTGTGTGAGTGTGTTTGTAATAGTGGGCCAGCATTTGCCTTGGCTGAGCCTCCCTGTGTGGCCATTTTGTAAAGTCTGTGTCCATATAGGCCTGCTTGAGTTCATTGTTTTTCAGGCCTCCTGCTTGTTATTGTGAGTGACCATGTGGCTGGTGGCCATTTTGTGGTGGTGGTAATTAGTGTGCTTGCTTTTGCCATAGGCCTGCATGTCTTCTTTCCTTTGTTCCTCTAGGCTTATTGTTTCTTCTTGTGGCCTGCCTGGCCATGTGGCTGGCGGCCATTTTTTGTGAAGGCAGCCAGTGTGCTTTTGCCATAGGCCTGCATTGTCTGACTTCCCTTTCTTGTTGTTGTAGCCTGGCCATGTGGCTGGCAGCCATTTTGTGAAGGGGTAGCCAGTGTGCTTCTGCATTAGGCCTGCATGTCTTTCCTTTGTTCCTCTTGGCTTATTGCTTCTATCCATTGTCAGCTGCAGCTCCCTGAATGCTGAATCCCACGTGATGCACAATGCCAAACCAGGTCCGTTACATTTGTATTTTTGTACTTGTTCTTTTTCTTTCCTATCCTTCCTGAGTGTACTGTACACTAGTACACCAACCATGAAAGCCCTTGTTGCTGTCAAAGAAGTCTCACAAATGGCTACACTGTATTCTTATGTTTTTTTAATAACTGAGGTAATAAATGTAATAATATTAATAACACTAACAAGTGTGACCACACACTAAGTTATATATTATATTTGTTTGTTTGTACTAGTAGTAATTGAATCACTACAATGAATGCCACGTTTCACTGATGTTCTTCTTGCTTCTTTGCTTTTAGGTGCACAAAAGAGGAGGAGACGACATCACCCATTGTACTGCCAGAAAGAAGTCCTGCTGCGCACAACGTCACGTGACGTGTGACCACAGACATCTCTTCAACTTGTGTCACTGCGTGCTGCAGATATCTTCAAGATGGCCACAAAGAAAGGCACCAGGTCCAGTACCAAGAAATTTGCCAGTAAGAAGAAGGCACTGCCACTTACCTAGACCGGTATGTCCCCCAAGACCTTTTTTGGGAAACCAAAAATTGTGTCTGCAGCAGCGGTGTCTGGGGAGCAAGCTGGGAGCAGTACCCCCGCATCAGTGGACCCATCCCACCAACCTATTCCCAAGCCCATGTCTGTCGCAGAGGCAGCCAGTCTAATCATGAGTCCAAGGCCAACGAGCAGTGATGTTGAAATTGACTTATCGTTATCGCAAAGTAGTACCCAATCAATGCAGGAAACTCAGATATGTGGGCAACAACAGCCGCAACCACCGCCCCCAATAGTAGTTGTTCTTCCCGAAGTAGGGGCAGTTCAGGAGATCGAGCTTCCTGCAGAGGAAGAAGAAGAGCAAGCCACTCTTTCAGAAGATCCATTGTCTTCCAGATCCCCAGCAAGAAAAAGGAGGGTTAGTCCATCTACTTCTTCTTCAAGCCCCCCTTCTGATGATCTAGACACCACTTGGATCCCGCCTCAGTCTGAGAGTGAGACACGCCACGAGACAAGGCTAGGGAAAAGGAAGGTTCCTGAAAGCCTTAGAGTTAGGGAGGTGGATGTAGAAGAGGAGGATGATGACGAGCCAGTCATCATGGACGATAGCCCTGCTCCAGTGGAGACCGACATTACCCCATCCCATATTGCTGTGAGGGATGTGGCACGGATACCACCAACACAGATGATACCACCAACACCACCTCCAGCTTCCATAATTCGCCGGAAGCGACCTACATCCACCACAACCACCTCAGTAGAAGTAGGTACTGCAGGGAGTCAAACGTCACGCCCACCTACTACCAGTTCATCCGACATTGCAAGTGGCATCAGCAGCGGCAGAAATTTGACCTCCCCAGTTTGGGACTTTTTTCAGTTAGCAAGAAGGAGGTGAACATTGCTATATGCTCCATTTGTGGACAAGGTGTTAGTCGGGGTAAGCTTGGTACAAACTATGGTACCGGAGGCCAAACAACCCATCTGAAAAAACACCACTTGATCCAGTGGGAGGCGCACCTTAGCAGCCAAAAAACTGCACCCATTGTTGTTGGAGGGGATGAAGAAGTAGAAGATTCGATCACGGTGGAAGGTGAACAAGAGGGAGACATTTTCTCTGGTACACAAAGCAACCCTGTCCCCAGCAGTGCAGTGGTACCGCCCACATCCTCATCAGCAACATCGCAGTGGCAAAAGAGTTAGGCTGGGACACCAATGGGTCCAAGGCAAGAGAGTACCACAACGAAAAAGCGTGCATTGAGTCTAACATCTGGCGTCAAGAAGTCACCTGCATCAGTGGCACCAGAAAAGAAAAAAATCAAGGCTACCATTATCAGCATGTTTAGGTCAGAGGGGCAGTACGAACGCAACCACCTAATGGCACGTTTATACAACGCGAAGCTGACTAAAATGTTAGCGCTGGAGCTCCTCCTTTTTTCTTTTGTGGAATGGGTGGGTTTTCTTCAATTTGTGGCAGCCATCTGCCCAAAATGGAAGGTTCCCAGCTGGTCCTACTTCGCTAGAGTCGCTGTTCCAGCACTACATCACAACGTGCTTGAATTGCTTGGACAAACTTAGCAGCAGAGTGCTGTTCACACTATCCACCTGACAACAGACATGTGGACCAGTTGCCAAGCCACTGATTACATGTGCATCACTGCACATTGGATCTCTTTTGTGGGAGTTAGAGAAAAGATATCTGCAACAGGTGTTGTTGACACTTCTGAGATTTTTAATGCCGCTTGGAAACATTCAACTGTAGCCATGTTTACCATGGAGAAATCTCATACTGCTGCAAACATTTTGGAAGACTTTGACAGCAAGGTCTTTGAATGGCTGCGGCCAAGAGGGCTTAACATTGGTTTTGTTGCCACGGACAATGGCAGTAATATAGTTAAGGCCATGGCCGATGGTGGCTATTTCATGGTCCTGTGTTTGGTGCACTGCATTAACATCATTGTTCAAGACTTTCTGAAAAAAGAAGACTGAGTCAGCAACTTACTGACCACCTGCAGAAGAATCTGCACACATTTCAGCCATTCTTTTAAAGCCCGGAAGCAGCTGAGGATCATTCAACGTAATAATAGAATGCCAGTTAAAGCACTCATCCAGGAGGTGCCAACACGTTGGAACTCAACTTATTACATGCTTGAATGTCTGTTTGAGCAGGACAGACTAATCAATGAATATGTCATGCAAAGAGGGGATGCTACTGTGAAAGGCATGATCATTGAGATGGACCAATGGGGCCCAGTTAAATGCCTGACAGAGAAGCTACTTCCTTTCTAGGTCTTCACATGTGAAGTCAGCAAGGAGGACTGTACTATGGGCCAAGCTATCCCATTGTTGCACATGCTACAGGAAGAGCTGAAGGGGGTGTCTGCAATGTACACAGGTGTGGAGGAAAAAAAAGAAGCATATGAGTTGGTGGAGAGCTTAACCCTTCGCTTATCTGAAAATACAAGGGTGCAAAGAGGCATTGTGTCATCCAACCATTACATTTGTGCCACAATTCTGGATCCACGGTACAAACAAATACTGCACACTTTCATTCCTTTTTCAGACGGGGAAGTTGCCAACTACAAAACTTGGATAGCTGTGGAAGTCAGTCATCTAGAAAAAGAACGGGCGGGATTTATAGGCCAACTACTCCAGGGCACAACAATTACTGCAGGGCAGCCGGCTTCAAGTTCAACTTCAGAGCCTGAGGGCAGTGCGGTTGGCTCACAGCAGCAAAAACCACCGACAACGCCAAGAACAACATCAACAACAGGAGCATCAGCCCCAAAATCGGCACAGGAATGGTTTCTACAGCAAGGGCTTAAGTCCAGTGCTGAGACAAAGGCAAAAGAGGCAGAGCAAAGCGGAGCACCCATGAGCATTGAGCGGACGGTCCTGGCCTATCTGAATGACCCAACAGAGGTCTACTTTGATCAGAACCCATTGCTGTATTGTTATGGGAAAAGGCGCCAATGGCCAGTGCTCAGCAGGCTGGAGATAAACTGTCTGGCTTGCCCTGTCGCAAGTGCCTCTTCTGAGCGTGTTTTCAGTGCTGCTGGTGCCGTTCTGACAGTGAGAAGGACCAGTCTCTCACCCCAAAACGTGGAGAGGTTACCCATGATCAAAATGAATCAGCACTTTATATCACCGGATTACACCATACCTGAAGTAGCACAGCAGGAAGATGATGACGGCGGCTCAGGTCGAGGATGTAGTGTGTTAGATGACCTACTTCTGGGCGAAGCACCAGAGTTTGAGAACGACCTCTACTTCCCTCACAACTAGGCTTTCGATTCGACTCAAGTTTTTCTTTCTTCCTTTGTGTAGCCCCAAAAAAAAACATAGCTGAGGAACATCATTTACTTTATATTATTTGTGTGTGTCACTGTATTTCTGGTTCACAAATCCATCCCGACCGTCTTACTCAATTATTGCCAAATTGGAGTTGCAACTGCAGTCAGTGAAGAAGTAGCTACTAGTCCACTCTTGATTCTCCCTAAAGCCATTTCCCTCACGCCAGACATTGGATGGATAATACAACAAATGTGAAATGTGTGCCTGCCTCCAAACCTGGGCCCTGACTATATATATCCTTTCCGAGCCTAGAGGGACTGGCCCGGAAGAACAGGTAAATGTGATGGCATGCATTGCACGCTGAGTGATTGTTGTTTGTTGTGCATGATGTTTACTATTCTGAATCTACACACAAAAAAAGTGACTCAAGTCAATCTTTCCCTTCTTGTTGTTCAATAACAAAATTGTACTACTGCAGCACGTTCCATTGCATTTTTGAGTTGGGACGAGTCTGGAGGACTCAGTCGGGACACTGTTGGTACAGAGTTGGACACCATAGTTGGACACCATACCATACTCGCAGTCAGAGTCAAGAGGATCAGAGATGATTGATGGAACGAATAACTCAGGGCGTGAAGTGGCCTAAAGGTAAACAACACAACACCAGACCAGACCTACATGTCTGTGTAGTGGTGGTGGTGTGAATGACAGTGGTGAATTGATTTTTTTACTTAATTTGGAAAATGCTATGTTGCTGTGTGTGTGTGTGTGTGTGCTCAGTGATACTGCTGTCTAGCTCAAATTCGGAGCTAATTGGAGGTTGGGTGGGGGGGGGCCTGTTCCTGTTGTTGGAGGTAACTAACTGCCGGAAACAGACATGATTTAGCCATGCCATCTCTGAAAGTCTTCTTGTTGCACTCCTCCTTAATTGCAGTTTAACTTTTTTCCTTGATTTTTCAATATCCTTTTTCTTTTTCCATCTACCGGCCCTTTACCCTGCACCATACTGGGAAAAACAACTCACACTTACCTTACCAAGCCCCATCCGCCTGACACCCAAAATTGACGGACGGACAGTCCAAGGAAGGACCAAGAGGAATGCGGAGAGATGCAACTCCAAATTTGGTCAAAATATAATACAGTAACAGTATCTTCTTCATTTGATTCATTTTTTTTTTCTCTTCAATCATTATGGCAGTGTGTGTTGTTTGTTTGCTTATATTATACTCCTACAGATATTTTACCTTTTATTTGCTATCTTTCAAAGGAAGCCCGGTACAACAGAACATAATGTATGTATGTATGTAACTTGGGTGTCTCCGGGGGCAGACAGGCAATTTCATAATTACCATACTGCCCTATACTAGTCTAACCCTCTTCCCCCGGGCTGTGTGATTTATTTTGAGCTGTGTCTAAATTACATTTACACCAATAATTGATCACACACTCGCTGGGGGATGTGGTGAAAGCAACAATACATATATATATATATATATATATATAGCCCACACTGGCAACATATAGATTAGATTGCCCACACATGCTCAGTATTCGCTATTCAAGTTTTCTTCCAGCACTAAAGGTTATGCTTGTCCACTTCATAGGTCGAGTCAACTTCAGTTTGTAACTTGTACTAGGCTATCCCCGCCACCATTATGCTTTATTTTACTTTAGCATTGCTTATCATCATCATGGTTTCTTTTTTGGCAGTCTTCTCCATGTGTACTGTACTTCTACTACTTGTTTTCTAGTCTCCCTCAGGTGTGACTGACTGTCTCATTCCGCTACCACCACCCACCATGGCACCTTGGGATACCAAACCATCACCATGCAGCCATCGCTTCGCCTAAACATCAATCACAGGTAAGAGAAGAAGTGTGGGGGAGGCAATAATGTATATACTATGGAAATTAATTAATTCACACATCCACATCCTTCCGAGTACATAGGGGTTTTAGTTGCAGACTGCATAGACTAGGAGGAGAGCCTGACAGTAGTAGGACAAGTGAGGTACCGCATCTATCTGGTGGTGTGTTACACTATTGGCAGATTTCAAAAACTGGCTGCGGCCCTGCAGCAAAGGAGGAAACAAGGCGAAGTAAAAGAGCAACCCCCCAGAAAAGATTTACATCATATGTATTGTAAAACTATAAATAATCATATACTCTAACAAATGAACTAGAAGAAACCCACAACACCTGACCCACCCCTCTCCCTAACCCCAACCAATGTCCAGTAAATGTCCATGATTGTCCACTCCAAGTCCAAATGTCCGTAAGAAAATAGAACATTACCCAAATTATCCCCAACTCCCAACATCCCACCCACCAAAAAAAAGATTAAAAAAGGGGCAATGGTCAAGAAGACTGAGGTATAGCAGCGGGCGTGCCGGCTAGTGTGCTCCAGGACCTCCTCCAGCCTGGCCTCAAGGCGCGCCATCCAGAGGAGCATGCGGCGCCGAAAGTTCCTGCAGGAACAGGGGTGGGCAGCAGTGGTTGAGGATGAGTTGCGGCAGGCAGCTGCCAGAACACGGCGCAGTACCACCGGAGGCACGGGGGGCCTGGCTGGGGCCCGGGGCATTGGAGGAAGCTACATTTGCCGCCTCCTCCTCCTCCGCCAGGACAACCAGCTGGTGATATTCGGCCCGGATAGCATCCAGCTTCCGTTGCCGTGTCCTTGCTGCTAACTCCTGCATGTTGGGTTGGGAAGGAGTATCTATATCAAGAAAGAAAAAAGACAATTGTAACCAATACTCTTAGCAAAACAGTAACACAAAATTATACACATAAAATTATAGTGGCACAGTAGCACTAGCAGTACATAACATTTGTGGTATCCTCACTTCCTCGGCCCCTAAGATTTGGATGTGATGATGATTAGATTTTCAGGCATTAGGCACTATGGAGTAGACAAGTATTCTTCTTCTCTCTCTTGTTTAGCTCAATTAATCTTGTAGGCATGCCAGCTCAGTCAGCTTGTGCCCTAGACAGACATACTTGTGTCGCAGACTCACGTTACTTTACTACTGTCTGCAGGTGGGGCAGCTGTACTACACAATTATCTATTTTTCCATTACGGCCATACTCTGTTAAATCAATGGCAAATGCTCAGTTTTTCACTTTCACCCTGTCTACTACAACAAGCATGATATGCTTAATATGAATGATGATGCTATACGGCATGACGTCACGTCCCGTGATGATGACATGATGACATGACATACTACTATTGTTTGATTGTAAGTAGTTAGATTGTAAGTAGTTAACCATGCAGTGATAGGCCACCCATGGCTGACACGGTCGAAATGACATGGGTAGGGAGTGGGAGTGGGCCTCGGAGTCAGAGGGAGGTGATTGATGATGGGTGGGCACAATATAGTCATACACAATATATATGTTGTGCTCGCAAACTACTGTGAGTCAAGGGAGATTTCCATTCTGAAATACAACCTCAAACCTTTGAATCAAAAACCTTGGAAAAAAACAGTCCTTGTTTATTCTTCTCAGGGTTTTTTCATTTATCATTGCATTGCTCTTCTAGCATTATTTTATTCTTCACCCTTGACTTTGGTACTCTGGCACGGTTTAATTTTCTTCATCCAGTCTGACTCTTCACCTACTATGATACCATCAAGGTATCCATCCATCCAAACATGGCTATCATTCTCAATCTCAACAAACCTTTCACCAACAACATACATTTGTCATTTAACCACCACCCATGCGTCCTTGCTTGCCTTTGAGTTTGACCCATCAAACCCCCTAGAGGATTCCTTTCACCCATACAGTTTCACCCAACCAGGCAGGCATCCTTTCTGCTATTCTTTCACCTTTTACCCACCCTTCAACAACCCATGCATCCTATCAGCCACCTATATGCATCCCGGGGCCCCTTCCTTCACCCACGCATCCTTCTATGCCAGTCATATAAATATTACATGTCTTCTGACACTTTGTCTTCGTCATAAAACTTTCTCTGCTGAGTTGAAGATAGAATAGAATAGGCCATTAGTTACTCAACTCCCGCTAATGCGAATGTTAAGTAAAGGGTGTCTTCTTCAACTGTTCACAACTTATTCTCAGCAGCAGTACAGTGTACTGAGTGTACACCTATGCAGCGAGAGTATTCTTCATTCTCAATAAGTAAGGAATATGACTTACCAACGCCCGCCACTGCTGCTGGCTCAGCCCCTGCAGCTGCGGCATCTGCTCCCTCCAGAGTGGTGTGGCCCTCGCCGCTAGCCCCGGCACTGGTGGTCGGTATGCCTGGAAAAAACATTTCAAATTCTTTAGATGTCATATACGCCTCCCATATTTATTTTTTTCATTACCAAGATTAAAAATTTATAATAATACATACACCACACACAGCACTATCGACAATTTGGATACTAGAGTAGAGTAGATAGTATGTCCTATCAAAAATAACTAAATATCCAGTTGGGCATTTTGTTGGTGGCAATGTTTGAAAAGCCTCTCAAGAAGAGGATAACCCAAAAGACTGGACTCAGTGGCTAGAGCTATTGGTGTATCTCATTTTTTTAAAAGAAGAGTGGCCAACTGGGTGGACAATCGGACATGAGGTCTCTCTTGGTTGGAAAATAATGGTGCCGTCCTCCTCCTCATACTTCCTTCCAGCCATGGTGCACGATAATCAGTTGTTCAGTGTTCACCATCAACTGCTGCTAATAAAAAAAGTACTAGGCCTGGATGAGAAAAAGTAAAATACACCACTTTGGAGTGTCCAACGTGAGTGACCACCATTTACTGATTGAGCTTGAGACAGTAAAAGAAAGACTTCTCATCTCAACAAACATGCATAGAATACCTTACTTGGGCATGCAATCTGCACAGCAGATTAGTGCTACTAGTACTAGTAGTAGTAAGGAGTCCGCACTACTACTAGTACTAGTAGTAGGACCATTGGGTTCGCTGAGTCTTACAGTACCACCACTAGGCAATCCACAAAATATATAAGGGGAGAGGGAAAGCTGAGTAGAAAACCAGAAGAAAGCAAGCTACAGACAGACTAATACATTGTCAGAGGCAGTTTGATTTGATGTAAAAAAAATAAAACAGACACTAGAAATATAAATAGCAATGTTAGTAGGTAATGGAGCAATAACAAGAATTTAGAAACAGACAGATCGAAGAGGATTTGGGAAAAAATTTAATTAGGAAATGGAAATAATAGAACGGTAAAAGTTTGAGGAATATAGATTAATATAACACCAGGAGGACTTACTGGGGCCAGCAGAGTCGTCTGAGGTTGCTTCCTGCCCCTGGGAGGCCCCTCCGGCTCCCGCACCCGCCTCAGCAGACCTAGTCTTCTTCTTCTCTTGCCCCTGGATGCTGATCATGAAAGACATAATTAAAGAGACAAAAAATGATTGGGGTAAATAAATAAATATTAAATAATCGCTCCAAAAAGACAGGAAACGGCAATTGCAATAACTTTGACCTATCCTAAATCAGATCAACTAGTAGTAGACTAGTATCGCAGTCGGGGACCAGCCGATCTTTATTATTCCACAGTTCCATTCTGATTCCTGAATCCTAAACCTACATAGTCCGGCTATTCCAAAGACTTTGCAATGAATTGCAAAAAATATATATTTGCTTCTATCAGTCTCTAAGTCTCAACCCCCTTTGACGGCCAATTCACTAAGTCTGCATTTAGTCTTGTTCTTAAATGCATAGATAGATGCATGCATATTGCATACACCAAATTGGTTGGTTGCTATTCACTCACTCAAAGAACTACAAAAGGTTCTACTAGGACTGAAGTCACATGAGAGGATGCGTCACGCAGGCCGCTAAATTACCAAATAATACTAATCAACTAACTAACTAACTACTACCACTATCTTAGTGACAGGACAGCTTGACAGGACAAAGGAAAGGACTGGAGCCTTTCCTATCTGCATTACCTAACTTAAATTCTCTTACCTCTCTTACATAACCAGCCCAAGCAAGCGCAAAGTTGCAAACAAGTACGATTAGTAGTGCCGAGCACCTGCCTAGAAGAATAACAATCACATAATATAAGATTTTTAAACGTAAGTTACCTGCATGTAAGCAGCAGCAGCATTCTTGCTATTTGGGAAAAAAATAATATTCGCAATAACACAGAACAGAAGAACACAATAGTAATATAAGGAGCTACTCACCAAGCCCCGGGTACTCAGCACCTAGCAGGTCCTGCTCCCGGTCCAGGATGTCGGACCACCGGTGCGTCAGTTGGTTATGGGTGCGCCGGACCCCAGAGCAGCGAAACACTGCCCGGCGCACCCTTGCCCACCGCCGGTGACGCACCCAGAGCCCGTACTCTGACCCAGGCCTGCCACCTGCTGCCAGGGTTAAGGGGAGGTGGCACTGGACAACACAAACGAGTGCGGCAACCTCCACCTCGGAAAACAAGGCCCGGGCCAGCACCCCTTCCGGGCGACACATTCCGAAAGGAAGGCGGCCGCGGCTCTCGCTCCTCCTCTTCCCCTGCTTCTTCACCATGGTTCTGGGGGGCATGGGAGCAGAAAAGAAAATGTAGGAAGTAAAGAAAGGAAGTGAAAAAAATATAAAAGCAAGTAATAGAAAAACAGTAAAAAAACGCCCTATACGCAAAATATACATTCCGGAATAAAGAGGGATATAAATAAAAAGATCAGAAAAAAGGTTTTAGAAACAAAGGATTGAAAAGATATAGGGAGGATAGAAAAACAGGCCCAGAACCATAGCAAACATGAAAAACAAGATGGCCGCGCCCATGGGCGACCGCGTGGTGAAGTTCTCGCGATATTTCCCCCTGAGCACGCAATACGCGTTCCCGGTTGCGCAATACACATTCCTGATTGTCAAAAACTCATGGCGAACAGGCGGAGCTTTTTTACAACTTCGCGGAATTCCGCGTAGCTCTGCTACGCGAACTCCGCCCACATATCTAATTTGTCCTCGCTACTTTGTCTTGATACTCCTCACCAGGGGCGGCTCCTCCATGTGTGCGGAGGAGCGTCACCCCACTGATTTCTTGCAGCGCGAGAAGCAGAAACATAAAATGGTATTATGAATACCATTTTATGTTTCTGCTTCTCGCACTGCGAGAAAGCAGAAGGGTTTGGTTGTGGGCAGGCGGGTGGGCGGTCCTGCTGCAGGGCAGGGGAGGTATTAGCTTGCCCACTGTTGTGGGCGCTGACTGTTTGGTCCAAACCAGTCATACGCACTCTCTCATAGACGCCTGTGTGGTCGGCGTCCCAGCCAATCACAATGCTGCCATTGCTTGCTTCCTGGGACTCGGAGCAGAGAGAGAAGGAGACGCAACGCTGGACCGGAGGCGAAGGTAAGTTTTAATTTTTTGTTTTTTTTAATTAACCCCCCTTCTCCCCGCGCGACCCCCCCCGTCCCACCACCCGCGAGTCATGCCGGCTGCGACTGCTCCTCACACACCCTCCTTTTCCTTTATTTTTCCTCTCTCCCTTTCTTTGTTTGTCTCTTACCCCTTATAATGCTTGACACTTTACACACTATCTCTAGGCGAGCATTGTCTGGTTTGGGTAGAGATGATCCCATAGAGGCAATCCCACTTTAAACCTGTCTCCAATGGTTCTATAAATACTCAACCTTGCAACTCAAGTAGGGGCATATTATCAAGAACGGCGTTAAAAATTATCGCCGCTTTAGCGGCAGAAAACTGCAGCTAAAGCGGCGATAATGGGCTTGATAAAATGCCCTTGAGAATTCCAATAGAAGTCCATGTTCTGGTGTGAACATGGGCTTCTATTGAATTCTCCAGGGCATATTATCAAGCCCATTATCGCCGCTTTAGCGGCAGTTTTCTGCCGCTAAAGCGGCGATAATTTTATCGCCGTTCTTGATAATATGCCCCTATGTTATTAACAGTTTCATAGAGCCATGGCGAACAATGGATACATGAACATCACTTGAAGTGCAAAATATCTCTCAGTTATAGGGCTAAATGTAAATGGCCTAACACACTACATCAAACATAAAAAGTATGGGCTTACCTGGAATCAAAAAGGCCTCACATTGTGTTGATGCAAGAAACACAACTTTCACCCTCCGAATCTGACAAACTAAAGTGGAACTGGGAGGGCAGGTCATACGTGCTCAGTAGAAAGAGGTGAAGCGAGATGGTACTACTATTTATGGAACATATAAGAAGGGAGATAGAGCTATTCTTATGCGCAAAATGCTTCAAAATCGCATATTGAACACCTAGATCAACCAACAAGGGCATTTTGGTTTTGTGAAATTGATAACACAAAGGAAAGCAAAAGTGGAAGGTTTGGTATACATGTAAAATTTTGACAAAATGAGGGACAGGTTGGGCAAACCAGGCTACTGCAATGAAATACCTGGTTATCCCAGGTAATCTAGGACTGAGGGACATTGTTCAAGACAATATTAACACATCTTTTTTTTTTTTTATAACCAATTTTTATTGATTTTAGTTAACATCTTTGCAGCAAAAAAACAAGCCAGCATACAGCACATTGATCAGTATCGAACAGTGACATAGTAGGAGTGACGCTCTGACAAGCATGAGTCCAACAAGGAATAGCAAGCAACATTGTCCACATCCCTGTCCATGGAGCAGCCTCAGGAAATTCAGTCTTCCACCACCCCGATCCATTTACCCCACACCCTTCGAAACTTTTTGGGGCAGCCGCGGGTTACAAACATTGGCCGTTCCTGCGCCGCACACCAATCCACCCCCCTTCACCACCGTGTCACAGTGGGGGTCAACGGGTCCATCCAAAGGGCTGCGATATCCCGTTTAGCAACCATCAGTGCCGTGGTGAGGCAGAGCTTCTCGGCCCTGTTCCCATTTAAACCATCAGTAACCCCTAAAAGGATGTTTAGTGGATTCAGTGGGACCTCCCAGCCCAAGACCTCCATAAGTTCAGTTGTCACTGATTCCCAGTAGCGCATAACTGCGGGACAGAGCCATACCATGTGATAGAAATCTGCTTGTGAGCATTGGCAGCGGGGACAAGACGCACCAGGCCGGAGCCCAGAGCGATGAAGGCGCAGTGGTGTGATGTAGGCCGCGTGCAAGTAGTATATTTGAACTAAGCGGAGTCGCGCTGAAGCAGTAACAGTTCTAGGAGCCATCAG
Organism: Calotriton arnoldi; assembly: GCA_963921515.1. Lineage (NCBI taxonomy): Eukaryota > Metazoa > Chordata > Amphibia > Caudata > Salamandridae > Calotriton > Calotriton arnoldi. Next base: position 674,818 of record CAWUFW010001945.1, on the reverse strand, counting down.
TGCGTCTCTCCAATCAGCATCTTCTAGGGAGCCTATCCAACCCTCCCACTTATCCCGGAGAGAGGAGAGGGAATTGGGGGTGTTATTCGTGAGGGAGAGGTAGATACGGGAAATCCCCCCCTTCCCCAGGTTGCCCGTCATGACCTGTGCCTCCGGTGGACTGTATGCAGGTAGGGCGGTCCCTTCCGAGATGTGGACATGAAGTGCGTGGCGCAATTGAAGATAGCGGTAAAACTGAGAGGCATGGAGGGAGAACCGGGTCTGCATGTCTGAGAATTCGCGAATGTGACTGCCGTTCCAGACATCTCCCAGCTGAGAAATGCCGATGAGATCCCAGACTCTGAATCCGGAGAGAGAAGCAACATCTCTGAGCCATGTTCCACTCAACAGAGGAGTACATTGGGTTAGTCTGCCTGACCAGCAGGTATGGCGCAGGGCGGCTCGCCAGGCCAAAAACACCCCGCGGGTAATCCCTGGCATGGTGTGGGGGATAGTGGTCCCGTACAGCATCCCTTGACTACCGGAAAAACCCAAGGCATGTAGTTCCAGTCGGTAGGCCGGATCCGCCCAGCCTCCATTAAACCAGTCATGCACAGTGAGAAGCCTCGTCGCCAGGTAATATAGATGTAAGTTCGTCATTCCCAGTCCCCCATCAAAGGGTGGAATTCTGCAATGACCGAGAGCCAGTCTCGACCGCCGCCCTCCCCAGAGGAATTTAGTGGCCAAGCCATCCAATTCTCTGAACCAGGCCCGCGAGAAGGTGAGGGGCGTGTTTTGGAGCATATAGAGAGATCGTGGTAGGACCATCATCTTAAAAAGCGCGATCCTGCCCATAAGGTTCAATGGCAATGTTTGCCATCGAAGGAGATCCGCGCGTACCCGTTTCACCAGCGGAGTGACATTGAGAGCCCAGGCGAGATCAGGAAGGAGCGTCACCCAGATCCCCAGGTATTTAAATGACTGGCGCCGGAGAGGGATCGAGGACTGCCAGTCGAAACAGTCTCTTGACAAATGAAGGGGGACCAAGACCGACTTGGCCGCGTTCAATCTGAGACCAGAGACACGTTCGAAGAGACGTAGAGCTCGGAGACATCGAGGTCCTGAATGGGCTGGGTCCGACAGGAAGAGCAGGACGTCGACGGCGTAAAGGGCTATCTTGTCCTCCTCCTGACCAGGCCACTGCCATCCCGTAAGTAACGGATCGGCAAGGACGAGCGAGGCAAAGGGCTCCATCGCTAACGCGAAAAGGAGGGGCGAGAGGGGGCAACCCTGTCTCGTGCCTCTCCCAATGGGGAAGGAGCGGGAGAGACCTCCGTTAACCATCACCTGGGCCTGCGGCTTGTAGTACAGGGTCTTAATCAAGTTGCGAAAGGGGGTTCCAAATCCCATCTCCGACAGCACTGCCTCCAGGTACCGCCAGTCCACAGAATCAAATGCTTTCTCAAAATCTACGAGAAGCAAGGAGAGATAGGGAGTCAGTTGTTGGCGGTGTGCCAGAGCCAGGTAGAGCCGTCTCAGACAGTGCCTGGTGCCCTGGCCGGGCATAAAGCTGCATTGGTCTATATGGACTAATTTGGCCAGGTGAGGGCGTAGACGGTGCGCCAAAACTGAGGCTAAGATCTTGAGTTCTGAATTAATAAGGGAGATGGGACGGTAATCAGAGCAGTGGACTGAGGGGGGTTGAGACTTGGGGATCACCACGATGGTAGCAAGATCCGTCTCAGGACGGAAGAAACCACGGTCCGCTGCCTCGCGGTATACTGCCAGAAGATGGGGAATCAACGTGGCCCAGTAGGACGCGTAAAATTCCTGCGGGAGGCCAACTGGTCCTGGCGTCTTGCCCGCTGCCATGCGGGAAATAGCATCATTAAGTTCTTCCGGAGTGATCGGGAGGTCTAGATCGCCCGCCTCCGTGTCAGTGAGCTGTGGGAGCGAGAATCCTTCATTCTGGAGAAGTTCTGATAGGGCGAGATCTGGAGGTCGGGCAGAGTATAGAGCAGTGTAATAAGAGGCAAAGCACTGGGCCACCGCCGTGGGGGCATGGTGTGTCTGCCCCTGGGAGTCCACCACTTCGGGAATAATATGGTTAGCCATTGGATAAGTGGCCAGACGATGGAGAAGTTTCCCGTTTTTATCCCCCCACCCATACACTCTCGCCACGGAGGATCTCCATAGCAGCTTGGCGGACTCCATGGAGGCCTGTCTGAGCTCATCTCTGAGAAAGGTAAGTCTTCGATCTTGCTCCTCCGTTCTTTCCCCGGGTGGACGGGCCTGCAGCCGGGCCGCTTGAGCCTCTAGGAGTGTGAGCCGGGCCTCCTGCTTCGAGCGTTGAATTTTGAGTTGGCCTTTGGCGAAACCGCGAATGGTTGCCTTAGCGGCTTCCCACAAGGTACCCGGGGACGAGACCGAGCCTTGATTATCCGCGAAGTAGTGATGTAGCTCAAGCCCTACATGTTTCTTGAGGTCTTCATCCTGGAGAAACCAGGCATTGAGCCGCCAAATCGGGCATGAAGAGGCCGGGAGGCTACCCAGATGCATAGATACTGGGGAGTGATTCGAGAGGCCTCTGGGAAGGATAGTGATGGCTTGGACCGATCGACAGTCCAGGGCCGGGAGAAACATATAGTCCAATCTGGCCTGTGTGTGGTGGGCAGCCGATGTGTGAGTGAACATAGCAGTGTTCGGGTGCCAGAGTCGCCATGCATCACTAAGTCCCAGATTCGCAGCCCAGTTTGAAAAGATTGTGGATTGGGAAACCCGGGAGATAGAGGGGGTCGCAGCAGAATCAAGAGCTGGGGCCATAACTGCATTAAAGTCCCCCCCACCACAGTGGTCCCCGGAGGTAGGGCGGCTATTAGTGGAGTGAGGCGCTGGAGCGTGGAGGACAGCAGAGAGGGGGAGCATACACCGTTATCAAATTCAGGGCTTGGGTCCCAATGCTCCCTTCCAGAACGAGAAAGCAGCCGCCCGGATCTTGGATTGCTTTACGCTCAACAAATGGCAGAGTGCGGCGCAGCAGTACGGCCACCCCTCGAGATCCCCGGGTAAAACCAGCGTGCCAAACCCCGCTGTAGCCATAGCGCGCAAGGAAGGGGCAGTTGTTGCCTACTAGATGGGTCTCCTGAAGCAGCAATATGTCTACCTTGTGTCGCTGTGCATAGCGCAAGGCCGCAGTGCGTTTAACCTTGTCGAGGAGGCCGTTCACGTTCCATGACATAATGTGTAGTGATGTTAAACCCGTGTGATCGTTAGACATGGAGAGGCGGGTTAAGTGGTTGAGTGCCCCATATGCGCAGGGAGCGTGGCAGTGGACGCGCTTGGAGTGTGGGACATAGAAGGTCAAGATCTATCACTGTATACATGTGACAAGATGAGGCAGAAGTGCTGGCATAAGAAAAACAAAAAACAAAAACACCATAGAACCCGGGACAACGGTCCCCCCACCAGAACCCAACCCCCACCCTATACTTCAAGAACGAAAGCGTCTGTCGCCCTAACAGTGGAAAAACAACAATGACCAAACTAAAACGTTCGGGACTGGGAAACGTGGAGGACCCCTCCTCATTGCAGGATGTGCATCGTGAAGTCCGTCTGAGGTTGCAGCACTGATTAGCCGAGCTGCCGTCTCCGGCCGCGGAGCCATGCCCGGCGGGCAGAGACGCGCTCAAGTAGGGTCCCTGAGGAGCATTGGGCTACGCAACAGATCAGTGTCCGGAAGGTCCAGCGATGAAGGCCGGGGTGAGGAACCTCCAGGATTCAGATGTCCCGAGGAGCCGGACTGTCTCAGACCGGAAGGACCCCCGGTTAGCGGAGTTGGTTGTCGGGGGGGCCCAGTGGGGAATCAGAACGGGCCCTTCTCTGACCTTGGCGTCTTCGTGAGCGATTGCGCTGGGGCCGGGGACCAGGAGCCTCCCGGTTGCTGGATCCACGAGTCATGCCACCTGGTGAGGATGGATGGTCGGTAACTCTCAGGGGGCGTTCCTCCGTGGCCCAAGTCCATGCCTCTTCAGGGGTGTCAAAGAAAAGGGTCTTGTTGGAGAAAACCACTCGCAGGCGTGCTGGAAAAAGGAGCCTGTACTGAATGTTAAGGGCACGCAGCTTTTGCTTAACTTCCCCAAATGAACGGCGTTGATTCTGGACCTCACGGGTGTAATCGGGGAAGACCATAATCGTGTGGTTGTCGTACCTAAGACATTGCTGTTTGCGGGCCTCAGCCAAGATGGAGACCCGATCTTTAAAATTGAGAATTCGCATGATGATGGGTCTGGGGGCTGCCCCCGGCGGCGGCCTAGGGGCAAGGGAGCGGTGCGCTCGATCAATCGCAAACCACGGGGATAGCAAGCCCTCGGTGACCCATGAGCAAAGCCATTTGTCTATGAAGTCTGCTGGGCGACCCTGCTCCGTTCCCTCCGGGAATCCCACTAGGCGGAGATTGTTACGACGGGCTCTGTTTTCAGCATCTTCCGCCCGCCGATGAAGCTCTTGGGTGTGGGATTGGAGACGGGTGACCTGTTCCTTAAGTTGGTGGACGTCGTCCTCCACCGTGGAGATGCGTGACTCTGTCTCCGTGATCCGGGACACCGCATTCCGCATATCTTGCCAGATGAGGGTAATGTCCACTCGGACCTCTGCAATTTTACCCTCCACAGAGGACTGTGAGGCATGTATGGCCTGGAGTATGGTAGCCAGGTCTGCGGCCGGCGGGCGTCTTTGTCGATGGTTCCTCCAACCACCCCGGCGTCCGTGGTGGTAAAGCGGTCCATTTTAGTCTAGGTGGCCGGGGTTTTGGCCACTATGTCGCGACCCATGATCGTCACTTCTCGGGTCAGAGTTCAGCCAGTTCTGTAGATAGTCTTCGTGGCATGGGCCCCTGACCCAGGGCAAGAGGTACAGGAGCAGGTTGGACCCAGAGCCTTGGGATCCCACACCAGCCGGAATGCGTGGCGGTGCGGCCACCCTCGGTGAGGCCCCAAGGCAGGTACCAGATCTTCCACAGCTGGGGATCTCGGCAAGAGGCAATACGCTGACGGGCCCTCCCAGATCTGGCAGCGGGGCCCCCTCACAGAGGGACCACAGTTCCCTGTGAATACGCCAATACCGATCAGGGAGAGATGGGAGGGGGCTCTCTAGCCCCGTGCCGCTCGGTGCGTGCGGCCGAACACCAACCTTCTCTAAGCCACAGGTCCACGAGGGCGGAGCAATGACGTGCGGGATGTAGGCCAGCAGGGGAAACTCTGGTCCGGTAGGCCCAACTGAAACAGATCGTGTCTCCCCACCCGGGCTCCTCCGGACAGGGGCAGGGGTGCAGCCTCGGCAGGCCGGCAGGGAGAAATCCAGAACCAGGGGATAGGGCCCACCGCAGTGAGGTAAGGGGAGCAATAGGTCAGCCGGTCCAGCACCGCACAGGGTCCAGGTTGCACAAGCGGGTCAGGCGCACGGGAGGTCCCTCTTAGCAGATCTCGGACCATCGGTCAGGCTCACCACCCTGGAGGCCGCCACACCTCAGATCTCCACCTCCCAGCGCAGCAGCGCTGGGCCCAGGATCCACTACCACAGCCAGTCCACCGCCCCCCTGCCGCCCGATATGACGGCCGACACCACGGCAGGGCCGCAGAGGGCCGGAGTGCCGCCGCAGTCGCTACTGTCCCAGGGGGGCGCAGGTATAGTGCCTCTTCGCCAGTGGGTCAGCCTCTGCAGCAGCTGCAGCCCCCCCAGGCAAGGAGGAAGGAGGAGGAGAGAGACAATCCTCCGGAGCAGGGAGCAGCTGGAGCCGGACAGCGGGATGGACGCCGGAGCCGCCGGAGGTCTGACGCGCTGCAGATGGGGCGGGGAGAAGCGGCAGGCCAGGGCAGCAGGCCGAACCACATGTAGCGCCACCCAAGTCACCCAAGCAGGCCGGGCACAGGCCAGACGCACGGGGTCTCCTTCATCAAGCTCTGGACCCCTCCCCGGCGCCCGGACTCACCGCTCTTTAGTCAGCCAGTCACCGGGTCTCCACCTCCTACGGCCGCAGCATATCTTCCAGGATCCCACGTTGTCAGCCTCGGTTTCCCGCCGCCCGATGCGGCGGCCGCCACCACCTCAACACCACCTGGGGGCCGGATGCAGCCACAGGATCCCAGCACCGGGAGGCGGCAGGGACAGCGCCTCTCTCAGGGCCAGCCTCAGCAGGTACGGGAGGAAGAGGGGGAGGGCTCCCGGTCACCCCGTAGGCCGGGGCTCCGTGTCTAGGCCTCGGTCGCCGCCGGTCTCCAGACCTCCGCTTCGGAATCCCGCCACCCGATGACACAGCCGAGACAGCGGAAGCGCCGCAGAGGAGCCAGGTACAGGCGCGGGTGTCCCTGTCAAGGGCAGGGGGCGGGAGGCAGTTTTCGCGCCAGCGGCGCCAGTCAGTGTCACGGTAGGCCGGATTCAACTGACCACTTCAGCCCGGCTAAGGAAGGAGGAGGCAAGCAGTGCTTTTACCGTTCTCACCCCCACAAGGCCTCTCGGTCTCCAGGGCCTCTCAGGCCGACAGCACATCAGGGGCCTGGGCAGCTCGACTCCAGGCCGCAGGTAACGGATGGCTCGAGGGGGAGGCCGCCATGTTAGAGGCGAGCTCTGGCTGGACAGACCGGATTGCAGCGTGGCCCTGATGTCTCGGGTCCTCCCAGCCAGGGGTCTCGTCAGGGCGTGCGGCAGCAGGGGAAATCGCCGGGTTTCAGCACTGGATGGGCAGTAGGACGGGCAGAATGCGGGCGGATAGCGGAGGGGTCCGGGAGCACACTCAAGGTGCGACCGCCATCTTAGCTCGCTAGGCCACCTCCATATTAACACATCTTACGAGTTTACATGATGGTCTGCCATTAAACTATTTTATGGGGGAAAGTGCAGGTCTCTTAAATGCATGTGGTATCTAGACTCAATGAGGCCTTCGACATGCGCAGCTTAATGATACTGCATTCTATGATTAGAGAAACAGATGCAAACGTTTGGCCTTTCTTTGGGGTGATGGGAGTCCGAGGCCCAAAATGTTCAACTGTATGCCCCAACAATCCAAGGAGGCTTAAAGCTGCCACATAAACACTCATACTTTATAGCAGAATATTGGCACACTTGACACAGGTACTTCAGAATGGGGATACATCCCTGCATTGGTTCAGATGGAAGAACACATTATGGGGGCTAAACAGAGGCTAGATATAACATGCAATGCTTTGACTAAAACAATGAGCCTGGTATTTCTTTCCAGTATTAGATCTTGGCACATGATTCATAAGCTCCACCAGATACCTACCTACTTTAATGCTGTGAAGCATCACTAGGTAACAATGCAAACTTGCAACTGATGGTGCACCCATTTACTGGGTAGATTGATCAAGGTCAGAGATTACGAGTATTAAAGACCTATTACTTGATAAATGACATTTTCCCAGAACCTCAAACTGCATATGGGCTACGTCATTCACAATCTTCGAAGTACTTACAGTTGAATCATTGCTTAAGTAAGGCACAGGGGCCTCGCCTCAATGACCCACCACCATCCCTTATGTGGAAATATTTGTCTTTGTGGTGCCAATATAAAGAAGTACTTTCGAGCCTATATAATGATTTCATAGAGCCGTTCTTCTCTAACCTCACAAGGAGGTGATGGAACATAAGTGCCAGAACAGACTTGCTGAACTTATTGCAGATGAAACATGGTCTGGAATATTGCTGAATGTTAGTAAAGGCCTATGTGATGATCTACTATAACTGAGCTTTTTCTAAATACTGCATGATTGGCACTGGGCACCTGAGATACATCTAAAAGTCATCTAAGCATATCTTGTAATTGTTGGTGTCGCAACTAGACAGGTAGCAATATACTGTACACCCTATGGTCTTGCCCCATGGTGTATACATACTCGTCACAGTTGCACACAACTATGGAATCCTACTGTGGATCTGCTGTTCAACCACCCCTACACTTGTACTGTTACAAGACATGATTTACATCGAGGAGATAACTTCACATTGGAAGAGGTGGTTTGCAACGTCTTTAGCGGCAGCTAAACTATGGCCCAGATTCACAAAGGGTTAGCGTCGGGTTAGCGCTGCTTTCATGACGCTAACCTGATGCTAAACCTATTTAGTTATTAACAAACCAATGCTAATTGGTACTAGCGTTGGTTTGTATGGAAAAGTAACACAAAGCATCGCGAAATGCTGCTTTGCATTACTTTGCATCAAGGGGGCATTATATGGGTGGTAGATGGGCGTTTCCATGCAACCATCCATGCTTTTTGACGCTGCACTCTATCTATTAACATTAGTAGACAAGGTTTAACGCCAAAAATGAATGTTGCTGTAAAGCAGGAATTAAAAGGAAAAATCTTTTAATTTCTCCTTTATTTTCCGACTTTGCATGCGTGCTGCACTGTACATTATTTTGTACAGGAAAGGTACCCTTCCTATACAAAACCTATGCTAGACTCGGGCACGCACCCTAGCACCGGCACAAAGGTGCGTGCCTGGTGCACAGCAGTTGAAATCAGCGCCAGCGCTAGGAAAAGAGGATGAGAGTGCCATATCCAGTGGCGGCCGACACAATTAAGAGGTAGTGCGGCAGGTGGAGGGGGTGCGAGGGAGTGCAGGAGGGGAATGCGCAGGGGGGTAATAATTAAAAAAGAAAAAAAAACACTTACCTTAACCTGCTTGAGAGCAGCATGGGGATTGGCCTGAACGGGCTGAGAAGACACTCCGCTCAGGGAGTCTATAGGGTTGGAGAAACCTATGTGCGCATGTGTGTTTGGCCTGCCCGAGATGGTCGGCCAAACACACATGTGCACTTAGAAGTGAACATAGCACACCTCCTTCTCCCTCCCATGCCCTACCACACCCCTCCCTGCACAAGCTGGCTCAGAGCCTACAAGTGAAAAATAAAACGATAGTAATATAGTTTTATTTTTCACTTGCTGGCTCTGAGACGGTGGGGCGACGCTCCTACGCCATTGTGGAGGAGCCGCTGATGACCATATCTCTGTGAATATGGTGCTCTCCTGATCTCCTCCTGTTACGCAACGCATTGCAGCCTCTTTGGGGGCAGCGCCGCATTCCGTGACAGTTTTCACAACCTGGGCCTATGTATGTTGCGAAGCTGGAAATCCCCCAAACTCCTCTCTAATGCCAACTGGTGTAGAAAAATAATCATACTGACGGGCCACAAGAGATGATTTACTAAATTAATGACCAGATTGCGGTGTTTGACAACAAATTGAACAATTTTCTCATTTACTACACATGCTACGACAAACATGACTGATTGTTTCCATGGGAGTACCCAATATTCAAACACAGTGACTAATGCTAGGAACAATTCACTCAACTTCACTTATGAAAAGTCAATAATATTGACATGCTAATACACTGGCCTATGCGGCTGATCTGGGGCCCTATTACACACAGGGCGCACTTTCCCTGTTTGCGCCATGGAGCACCTTAAAACAGGTGTGCCTGGCACAAACAGGGAAAGTGTGCCCTATTACTTTGAATGCGCAGCCCCCAGCGCAGCCCCAGGGCAGCTGCGAAGTCATGCTGCCCTGGTGGCAGCGCATTCAAGTGAAAAAACTGAGTGGCTTTGAAGCTGCTGCTCCGTGTTTCACAGTGCAGGTTGCAACCCAGAGCAGAATGTAGCGCACATAGAATGAGGAGGAAAAAACTAGGAGAATTAAAGATATTTCTCCTCGTTACACCTCACCTGAGGATGCGTAGCAATTTTGGCGCATTCCCAGGCATACCACGTATGGTAAATCTGGGAATATGTCAATATCCATGGGTTTTGTGTGGGAATACCCACTCACCAGCCATGGAACGGCTCTCTGGCACTCAGGGCCACAGAAGGGGGGCCTTGCATGGCTTGATAAATCACATCTTAAGGGTTGTGTCACTTTTCCACCCCGTTGTGTGGTGCAAAAGCAACGCAATCCTTTGATAAATATGGCCCTGAGTCTGTTGCTTTTGACAGCCAGGCTTCTGTCCTGCCAAGAAGTAAGAGACCTTGGGTCCAACCAAGCCTCTTCCCCTCTACCCCAGGGTATACAAATGATTCTGTTGTAATCTACTTGTTGGGTTAATGCATCCTCCCCATTGTTGTTCTCTGCCTTGCTGCTCAGCCAGTGGTGAGGTCATTAGAATGCTGGAGTGTTGGTGCTTGAAGTGGAAGAGTCAGTTGGAGTGTATGGGCTGAGCAGCAAGGAGGCTGCACCTGGTGGGGCATGATATGGATCATACCATCTTCCTGTAACTTGTAACTGAAGCTGTAACCTAAAGAATAAACCAATAACCTATTTATACATGACTTGTCTGTGTGGGTTACTTCATTTTAACACTGGCGACGAGCGGAAAAGACCCACGCGTGAATGGAAATTTAATGCATGACCACAAGAGCTCTGAAGTGTCACTAGAAACGAAGAAGAATTTAAGATGAGGACAAGAGGATGAAGTAATTGAAGACTTGAGATGAGAACCTGTAAAGAGGAGTTGTGCCTGGTAGCCCCACCAGTGTCTATTTGAACAGGCAGCCTACAGGCCAGTGCAGTGTGCAGCAGAAGCAGTAAGCTGTTTTCATCCTGCAAACCTTGAAGGTAATCTGGGCAACTGTGCACAGACAATGATGTCCCTGCTTAACTGGACTCTTAATATTAAAGAACTGGTCTGTTGAACAGTGTGTGAGCAGAGTGAAAAATGAAAAACAAAATTTACTGCAATGAATATTTGGCAACCCAAATTAAAGTCAGTTCAGTTAACAACTGATGGCGGTCTTTGAACTATAGCTTGTAGTGCATCAAGGTTCAGAAGATCCGAACTTCAGCATCATCAAGACCTTTGAACTACAGAGAGTGGTTGAATCGTGACTACTGGATTTATTTATTTTTATGTTAGAAACCGGTGGAGTTGGGACCGGCGGGGAGCAAATGGCTATATAAGGCACGTACTGGAGAGGATTAATTACTGGCGATATAGCACAGTGGTAAGTGTATTTTACGCTGACTGTTGGTAGCGCGAGTGTGGTGTGGCTTTTGAAACAAGGCCACGTGGGCTGCCGTCCAGCTGTTGTCGGGTGAGCGAGTGCCCCTTACCGTCACATCACTAGCTTTTGCGGCATTTGAATGGCTGAGAGACGTTGCAGCTTTAGAAATTGCCTGGTGAGCTGCAGTGCATCAATGGAAGCTATACCGTAAATGAGCGCAGGTTGGTGCATGCGCAGGTTGAACGCTGCAGTGACGTGCCACAGTTCCTTTGTGACGTGTGAGCTGAAGACTGAAATGCTGACATCTCTATCCAGTTCTAGTTTCTCTATTGGAATGCGCATCGTACCCATGTGAACAGGCATCTTGCTGACGCAATAGTTTGGGGCTAGAACGCGCACTGCCTAAACTAAATGACTATGAAGCAGCATGTAACGCACGTCAGAAGCTTAAATGGTATGCAATGCGTGTTGGAAACAAGAGGAGGAGAAAATGTTTCTTGTTCTGTGGCTTTCGTTTTAACTGCAAGCATGAGGATAATTAACAACCTGAACATGCACCTCAGCTTCCGACTGTGGAGTAACACATTTGTGAGGTAACCGTGCTGTCTTGCACGTGTCTTGTACAGGAACATTTGCCTCAGCTCTGGATGGTGGATTGATGCATTATGTGGTGCAAACTGAGGCATGAATTGGAAAAGGTAACACTGACTGAACTATCCAAGTTTGAGGTACTGCAAGGTGCTGTAACAGATACAAGAGAGTGAATACTGTTTGGTGAGATATCGCTCACCGGAGTTGGGAATATATATATATATTGCAATGCCATGCTAGAATATAGAAATGCAGCATTCAGTTGTTGTGGGGTAAGCCCTGGGGGGTGTTTGATCTTAATGTGAGATTGTGTGTGTAGTGGATTCCTTGTCTGAGTTTGTGTACTGTTTTGAGATTCCTGGTCTAGTATAGATTTAAAATGTAGTCTCTAGTCATGTTAGGAGAGGTGGGGGTATTACCCACTGTTTTGGGGTTGGAAGATACCCTGTGTATGTGTAGTTGCACGTTGTTGTGTGGTGAGGTGGGTTGTGTTATGTATTACCCACTGTATAGGGCTTAGAAGATACTTTGTGTATTGTGCCCTTAATAAGGCACTGTGGGTTAGGTAATTTATTACCCACTGTTTAGGGGTTGGAAGATACTCTGTGTGTTTGCCTTGTTTGGAGGCGAAGTGGGTTGGATGATACCTGCTGTAGGGATGAAAGACATCCCGTGTGTGTAGTTACTTTTGAGTGTGAAGCTAGGTGGGGATTTTACCCACTGTTTGAGGGGTGATAGATACCCTGTATGTGTAGTGTGCCTTTAGTGAGAGACGAGGTGGGTTAAGTTTTACATTACCCACTGTTTAGGGGTTGTGAAGATGCCCTGTTTGTGTGTAGTTGTGCCTTGAGAGTGAGGCTAGGTGGTGTGATATACCCACTGTTAGAGGGGCGAGAGATACCCTGTGCGCAGTTGTGCTTGGAGTGTGTGGTGAGGTGGGTGAGTGATGGAGCAAGGTAAATGAGAACATTTTGAACCCCCTAATATTAATGTTAATAATTAACGTTATTAATTGATTTGACAATTAATCAACATTTTACGTCTTCTTATAGACATTTTTGGTAACTTGCAATTTATGTGCAAACTAACCTACTTACAATTGTAAAAAGTGGAATAATATTAACATAATGGTTTGCATACTAATTAGAGTGATATTGCATGATTTGTGCTATGTAGTAAATTGTATTGTGGCAAAAGGATGCGGATGGTAAGTAAACATAGCTTTATATATGTCGCTTTTGCTAGGTAACACCTAATTGGGGTACGTAGAATGACGGGTGGGAAACGAAAAGGCTTATTTTCTTTATTCTTAACTGTTATTGTGTTTGTTTTCATGATAGTTCGTTCGGGCTTGCTAGGCCGCGCTGTAAAAATGGCTGCCGAGGCAGATGGGCTTAATGCGCAAGTGCAAAATGGCTTCCAAGCGGAAGAAAAAGCTGCAGAAACATGTCACGTGATTGTTTATAGAGCCCAGAATGAAAAGGATCAAGGTCAGCATGACCTGTCACCAAAATGTGTGCCAAGAAGGACTCAGCGAGAATGTATGAGAACCAAAGATGCAGCTGTGAATTAACAATGAACTGTTTAAAATAAAGTTACAAAAGAAGATACATATGAGGAGCTGTCAATCGGATTGGTAATGTCCTAAAACTGTGTGAAAGGACAAAATTATAAACATTTTCGGAACTGGTTTGAGCAAGGAGGGCAATGAGGAGATGTTTGCCACCCCTCCAATGGACCAATTAGCGTGAATCTCGCCCCCAAAGATTGAAACATTTCTGTTTAGTAAGCTAGTAATAGGGTATAAGAGGAACTACTCTTAAGTAGGAGGAGCGCTATTCATACATAATTTTTGAGCACTATTTAAATATAATTAATCTTTTACTTCAAATCTGACTGGGAAGGAACAAGAACGTTGCGGGAAACCTGCATAGGTGGTCCGTCGAGGAGGCCTGTTTAGCGGGACAGTCAGTCAGTTTTTGGGAGTTCTATGCTGTGATCTGCAATTTTATCTGCTGTGACGAACTTTATTTCTCATCTAAAAGGGTATGCATAAATTCTTTAAAGTTTATTCCTTATAATGGTAATAAATGTATTAATTGATTAATAAAATTGAGACTTATCCATGCATTTTAAACAAGTAGATAAACTTTATTATAATTAAAACTACGAGTCTGTGGTTCTTTAGCTCAATAATAAATGCAAATGTTTTAATAGGTTTAAAGTGATTGAGCTGGTCTTAATCGCCATCAACTGATTCCTACTAGTTGTCCATCGACCAAAGAGCGGAATACCGTGATGTCTTAGAAACCGACAGAATTAAAACTAATTATGTATGATGATTGAGAAATTATTTAGTCGACTTTAAAAAGGTATCCCGTTCTCTTCCAGCAGTCATAACTTTTTCTCCTAGGTGTAAGTGGATGGAAATCCAGGGAATATTTGAGTGAGTGAATGTTTATGCGGTGTTATGGGCCCCACCGTCATATTGGTATAATTGTTAGAAGAGTGTTTTCAACCTTGATGTCATGTCCAAAGGAGAAGAAATTATATTAGTCGCGCTGGGTCATGAGCACCCACTGTTTTAAGGTATGGAACTTTTACTTTGTGTTTTTCCTAGATTGGAAGGCAATGTAATTTTTGATTAATCATTTTCGAGGTGGTGTGTGTATTTTCTCATCTTGCATTCAAATGATTTTCTATAATCATTATAAGGGGGGAGATGTGTTGTAATCTACTTGTTGGGTTAATGCATCCTCCCCATTGTTGTCCTCTGTCTGGCTGCTCAGCCAGTGGTGAGGTCATTAGAATGCTGGAGTGATGTTGCTTGAAGTGGAAGAGTCAGTTGGAGTGTATGGGCTGAGCAGGAAGGAGGCTGCTCCTGGTGGGGCATTATATGGATCATACCATCTTCCTGTAACTTGTAACTGAAGCTGTAACCTAAAGAATAAACCAATAACCTATTTGTACACGACCTGTTTACGTGGGTTACTTCATTTTAACAGATTCCCTACAGAGGTGGCAGGATGGGTTGCCTCAGGTAAGAGCAGCATACAAGCGTCCCTCTGACAGAGAATAGGATTGTTCCTGAAGAAGATACAATTGTACAATAATCTAATCTGATTTCATCGCACCAGTTCTAAGGGCTGCTGAAATTCAGAGACCGAGTTAAATACATATTGTTAACACTTCATGTTGACTATGAAGCCTGTTCAAAAATCTGCTGATTGTCATCTTTGTCTTTTTCACGTTAGTGGAAAAATTGGATGGATGAGAGTAAAAAACTGCATTCAAACTGTCATTCATAAGGGCTGGGTAAACCTGATCAAAACAGTACTGTATACCTTGTTTTACAATACTATTTTTTGTGTTATCTCTTTGTGAATTAAAAGTAAAAACTTTGGTTATGGCATTAGCTATCTGCATTTGCAGCTTTATCACCACCAAGTGTCCAATTCGTAAACTGCAGGCATGCGAAAAAATCAGTGGCTCTAGGTTAAAACACCGTGTCAGCTGATTGGAGAGTCCTTAGAGTTTTCTCATTAAGAATTGGCTTTTCCGATTTCCGGAAACCCTAATCATGATCTTCATCAGATGGAACAGGTCAAAGAGTGACTACCAGTCCTCGGTCCGATTTTATTACGTTTAGTTGTGGCCATAAAAGTACAATCAAAATACATCACATTACAAAGGAGGAATTCGTCACATATTATAAATCTCAATTGCTTTAAAATATATGCAGCATAAAACTTCCTCAGACGAATATACAGCTCTTAAGATATTTACAGCAATTCATATATATACAAAAAGAATCACTGCGTCAAATAGTCACTTGCCCGAAAGGACAATTAAAGTGCAAATGCTACTTTTTATCAAGATAAATAAATACCATCATGACATTGCTGTCAATACATAAAAGCTACGCTAAAACAAATGAAGAGTAAAAACACATAAAAACATGTTAAAACAGCGGTGAATTTCTTCTTTTGATGGCACGGCTAAACAAGGAGCATACATTAACAGAGATCGTTGGGGTTCCAGAAATTGGAGGAACTCCAGGGCAGCCAAAGAACAACGAATGCCCTGATTCCTGATGATGGGGAGAAGATACGTTTTGATAAGATATTGATAACATTTACAGAAAAAGCCGAATGTAACAGGCTTTGAGATTAAACTTCATCACATGTGCAAAGCACAAAGCACAAAGCTAGCCGCGTCATAACAACCCAGAGGAAAATGTAGGTGCCATCTTATAAAACCCAGGCGGAAACGCGTTAATAACATTCTATCCCAGGAAGAACCAATCCCCCTCAGATATGTAGCCATGCCTGGGGTCTTATGCAGGGCGAATCACTCTCTGACAGTGGTTTTGGAGGACTCATTTGTAGCTCTAAGATTGTGTCTGAATATTTTTAACTTTGATTTAACCAGAGACGCTTCTCAGTTAGACAAAGTTTCAGGGCTGTAGAAGTACTGCGGAACCCCCAAGTCCTAAAAAATGGACTTAACATAGTGAATCCAGGCGATATTCAGCCCTCAATCACAGGACAGGCAATCAAGAATTATTTCCCTATTAAAGGCTGCCAGCGGATTTGTCCATACCGAGCACCTCAATGTTGGAAAAGAATAATGGGAGTCCTCAGCATATTCCATCCCTAGCCCCTGATGAACAGGTAGGTGGAACGCCCAGGACCCACATACATTATATATTTACACCCACACTGACACTCCACAGGTACACAGGCGCACATTTTAGAGCATGGGGAATATCAGATCACTCCCCCCTGGAAGTCACAATACAGACTTATAACACTAAAAGCAGATGGCGGCGTGGCCCTTGTGGTGGTCTCATGCTGGGCCCTAGGCCCACATGCAGATATGAATAACAGACACTGACACCAAGGGTTACTGGGTAGCAATGGCCACGAGCACGTGCGCTCTGACCCTTTTATTGTCAGGGTCACCTGACTGGTGACGCCTGTGAGGGGGTGGGTGTCAAGTGTGGTTGAGGCACAACTGATTAAACACTAGACCAGTGATCAGACGATCACTACATCCCTCCTAACCTTTCTTTAAAGTCAAAGCAAAGTCCAAACCTGTGGGAGGGAAATCTACATAAAATCATAATACAATGCAACAACAAAACTTTCACGGAGTCTTATTATCTACTTGCCAATCGCCGACAACGGCATCCTTTCAGTCAGGACCCCTCGTTCTATTTGGCACGATGTCAGGGTGCCCTGTGAATCTAGTATTTGTTGGACTCCCAACGTGGGAGGGTATTCCACAGTTTCTCTTTTCCATTTCTATTTGCAGTGAAAGTACATGTGGAGTGATGGTGGACGATGTATGTTCGGTGTTCCACCACACAGTCCTGGTTAACGCATTCTATCCCTGTTGGTAGTAGTTATCCTCTCTGCAGATAGGTTTGCAGTTTGCAGGACGTCCCTCTCACAGATGTCCCTCTCTCGGGGTTATTCTCTCCCACCGAATGACCCGGAGGCCCTCTCCTGCCAGGCTTCCACTGGACCGGGTGGACTTCCGCCGTGTCACTCCAACCACGTTGGAGGAATCGCTACGGGCCACCTCTCGTGTCCCACGCTCTGCCTGAACGGGTTGTTGTTGGCTCCTGCCCTTTTACACGAGACCTTCGTCCTCCCGGGACCTGCAGACGAGCGGCTGTGGATCCATCTCTCGTTTCGGGACCCGCTGCCACCGGCGTCCCTGAGGCCCTTGCCCCTTGGATGTCCACGGTCTCCCGTTCTATCCCAAAGGTAGGTGTTACCAATGGACCCTCCTGCTCGCCTCTGCCGTTACCAGAAGATCTGGGGACTCGTAGGTAGATGTCGTAGATAGGCGTTGATTCTCAGTATCCCTGATGTTCTCCAGGCCCGGTGTTCCGATGGTCATGCACTTTTCACCTTCCCTTCAGGTGTTTTCCTTCTGGTGTGTGAGTTGACTTGTTACACACCTCATTACTCTTCTCCGTTGCTTTTCTTCTTCACCATGGCGTCTTGCCGCTCAACTTCTCTCTTCTTTTTCCTTCCTTCGCGACGCGGTCTGGTCCTCTCTTCTACTTGTCTGCCCTAACCAGGCTTCTCCGTGTAGCGTGCACTCCACACGTGTCTTCCCGGTCTTGTCCTAACACTGTAGGACACTGCATTCACTTCGCTCTGTGACTGGACCTGTCGTCGCGACTTTCTTCTATTCAGTTACTTCTGATCAATATTGTCAGACTTCTCTTCTGACCTCTTCTTGGCCCTCGTCCCGGACCTCTCCTCGGTCCTCTTCGTGACCCTCTCTTCGGTCATTCTCTTCCCGGACCACTTCTTCATTTTCCTTGTCGGACTTCTTGTCCGGTCTCATCTCACCGACTACTTCCCTTGGTCACGGCTCTTTGACCTCTTCTGCGGTCACTGCTCTCGGACCTCTTCTGCAGTCACTGCTCCCTGACCTCTTTGTCGGGCACTGTTCCGACCTCTTCGTCGGGCACTGTTCCAACCTCTTCGTCGGGCACTGTTCCGACCTCTTCATCGGGCACTGTTCCGACCTCTTCATTGGGCACTGTTCCGACCTCTTCATCGGGCACTGTTCGCTGACCTCTTCTGCGGTCACTGCTCTCGGACCTCTGCGTCGGTCACTGCTCCCTGACCTCTTTGTCGGGCACTGTTCCGACCTCTTCGTCGGGCACTGTTCGCTGACCTCTTCTGCGGTCACTGCTCTCGGACCTCTTCTGCGGTCACTGCTTTGACCTGTTCGTCGGTCCCTGCGCTCTGACCGCTTCGTCGGTCGCTGCTCCTCGCGCCGGTCTCCGCTCCGGTCGCTTCTTGCTGTACCGTCCGCGTCCAGGGTACCTCTTCTGCGCAAGGTCGCTTCTTGCGCTCTACTTCTGTTCGCGGTGGCGTCCTTTCGCCACTTGGTGTGCCCACTGCGCACTTACTCCAGTCACTCAGAAACTGGCTGCCTGGATCGGCTTCTTCAAACTTTTCCATCCGAGTGCGTTGCTCACTGCTGTCATCACTCCTGCGGCGACTACCCCTGGCCAGTAGGCGTCACCGCCCTTCACGCACCCTTGGCAGCAAGTGCTTTTTCGAATGTCCTTACCGGCGCACTTGTGGGGTCTGCCACCTCAGCGTAGGCAGTTGCACATTTTGTCCCCTCTGGTTCACTGTGTAGCAGCTTTCCCAGAGCCGCTGTGCATTCCTCAATTGGCACCTTTACCTTCTTTCTTTTCCTTCAGTTACGCAGCCTGGATCTGCCTCTCTGTCTGCCTCATCTTTATGCTTTTAGTCCCTCTTCCTCGGGGTCCTTCAGACGGGTGCGACCTGCACACCAGCTGTCCTTCTGCGCCCCTTTTTAGTGTGTCTATGCCCCGTTTTCATGCTTTCGTCTTCCCCCTTTGTCTTTGGAGGCAAACACTTTCTAACCGGGGTGGCTCTCTCTCAGTCAACCCCTCTCTGGGGTCACCGTAGCCAGGAACTGTCTCTGTGCATACTCTGTGCTCTCCTTATTTATTCACTTGATGCACTTCCTTGCCATCAGGGCAGCTTTCCTGCAGTCATCCCTTAACGAGGATTACAGCCGCTTTCATTCTTTATCGCTGACTGTTCCTGTTCCTCGTGGGCTGCATGTTGCGCGCGATCCCGCACTTGGCCACTAGATGGCAGTGTGTCCTTCTTTATCTCATGACGCACGAGCCTCGGCAGTTTCTCCCTGCTGCGGGCCTCGTGCACTTTCCTGGCTATGTCCCCGACTCACACGGACCTGCCTCGGGACTCCTCATGGCGCTACTCACGCTGCCTCCCAAGCGGGCACTCGTCAGAGGTCCCCTCGCCCGGGACACCTCCCATTCAAGTAAGGTAACTCTTCTCGTTTTTCGTGTGTGTGTTTTAATACTGTCCCCTCTGAGGTGCACTGCTGATCGCACGCCGGGAGCGCCTCACTCATTACTGTCCACGCATGTGTCTTCCAGCAACCCTCTTCAGTCACTAGGCTGCCTTAGCTGCTGGCGCGTGGGGCTGGTATGCTACTAGAGCTTTGCTCCTACTTAACGGGCCTCTCACGGGATGGCTAGCACTCCGACCTCACTTGCACCACGGTGCCTGCCTCCCTTCACCGCTTCTCCCTGCCTTTCACTTTAGCGGCGCTGGCCACATTCAGCCACTTTCGGCACTATGCCCCTCGCAGCAGGCCCTTTCTTTCAACGGGCTGCGCAGGGGGTGTGCTGGCGCCGCTCCGATCAGCAGCGGGCGGCCCGCTTTCTTCTATCCTGGCCTCACCCCACCGCAGCCGGCTCGTGCCTCACACGCCGCGCGGGGTGGAGGGGGGGGGGTTCGCACTGCACCCGGGGGCTGCTTACTTGAGTCTTCGGGCTCGGTCATTCTTCCTTCGTTCAGTTACAGCCGGCCAGGCGCGCTCTCCTCCTGCGGGCGGGGCACTGATTCAGAAGCTGCTTCCTTGCCCACACGTCGCTGGAGGCTCTCATAGGCTGCCCGGAGCCACACACACTGCTCCCTTCCAGGGCACACACAGGCCGCCGGACCCCACCGAAGGACTTCTCACGTCACCCCAGTGAGTTGCCATTATAGTTTATTTTCGATGGGGAGCCAGGGCCCTCGCTGCCACACACTACTCAGCGGCGCTCCAGCTCACCTCACACTCCGGCCTCCCCCAATGCAGTTCACTAGTGGTGTCCTCCTTCCTCTACCCGCCCGCAGCAGCCTCTCAGTTCACGCGCTGCGCGGGGTGGGTGAGGGTTGGCGCTGCTGCCGGAGCCTGCCCGCTCCGTTCAACGTTAGTTTTCCTCATGGGAAGGGGGGGGAATGGGTAGCTCCTCCACTCTCCGTCCCTTTCGCCGCAGGCTCACCTTCTCCTCAGATGCGGGGTGGACTCCCGCTGGCGTCATGCTGTTCATGTTCACTCGCCACGGCCCCTCGACACCTTTCCGCTTTCACGGGCTCTCCTCCTGCCCGGCTGGTCATCTCTTCGACGCGGGTGGGCTCCGCTCGGCTCTTTCTTCATTCGGGGCCTGCGCAGGTCGGTGGCAAGGGTCACGCCGCAGGCTCCTCACACGCCTCGCAGGCGATCAGGCTGCTGGCAGGGGCATGCCACCGGCTCCTCCTCTCGCCGCACGGGGCTCTCCCTTTCCCCCCACGCAGGTCTCACTGCGGTGGGGTGCCGCCAAGTACTCACGGGCACCTCCGGTGCGGGGTAGGCTCCCGATCACCGTCTTCACGCCTGGGGCTCTTCACATGCCCCGCAGGCGATCAGGCGCTTCTCTCGCCTGCTCCAGGGGGGTGCCCTCGACACGGGCCACACTCTCCCCCTCACCACCTTCCAAAAAGGCGGCTGCACACGCGGGCAGTTCCAGCTCGTCGCCAATGTGGTGGTCTCATGCTGGGCCCTAGGCCCACATGCAGATATGAATAACAGACACTGACACCAAGGGTTACTGGGTAGCAATGGCCACGAGCACGTGCGCTCTGACCCTTTTATTGTCAGGGTCACCTGACTGGTGACGCCTGTGAGGGGGTGGGTGTCAAGTGTGGTTGAGGCACAACTGATTAAACACTAGACCAGTGATCAGACGATCACTACAGCCCTTAACTTTACCAGAAAAGGAAGAGAGGCTCACTAAATTAACAGATCAACATTTTAAGGAAAACAGGAAGATGGCTACAGACGAGATTGTCATCTGAGAGGCTTAACAAACAACTATAAGGGGGGAGATAATCGCAGGTGAAGTAGCAGACAAAAGGAAGAGAGAAAAAGAATGCAAAGATCTAGAACGGGAGATCAGACAGTTAGAAGATGGACAGGCTCACACACACGGATGAGATAACCCATTAGCTAGAACAGCAAAGGGCAGAATATAAAGTGGTTGCAATGAATGCGGTCACACTAGTACATCAAGCAAGACAACGGAGGACGTATGAGAAGGGGGCAAGGTGGGGAAACTCCTGGCATGGCTAGCAACCAGGGAAGTGGCAAGATCACATATACTTTAAATGGTTGACCCTCGGGGAAATAGAGTGCAGAGAAGCGAGCCTATAGCAGAGGTCATGGCAGGATACCTACATTATTTTTATAGAGAAAGCCGAAGGAATGCAGAGACAGAGCTAAAGGCTGTTGTGAAATATTGTGAAAAAGAGGGCACTGGAGTTGGAAGCAGACTTAACAGAAGAAGAGATTAGAACAGCAATCTCTCAGCTGCAAACGGGAAAGACTCCTAGCCCATTTGGCTTACCAGTTTAATTCTTATGTCACCTATCTGAGAAAGTGGTACCTCCCCTACACAAAATGTATATTAAGGCTTATGAAAAGGATGAATTACCTAGAGACTTTTACGGACGGCAACGGTGGTTCTGAAACCAACGGACTGATGGCACTCAAACAGACCCATCTCATTGCTGAACGTAAATGCCAAAATACTGGCAAAGGCCCAAGCGAATAGACTGAGGGGGGCGATATTAGAATTGGTAAACCCCAACCAAAACAACTTCATGCCACATAGATCCACATGCTTCAACCTTCAAAGATTATATACCATAGCTGCTGCAGGGGAGCTACAGGTACCACTGGCAGTGGCCTCCTTAAATGCCCATAAAGCATTTGACTTGGTTACTGGCCCTATATGTTTGCAGTATTGGAAAGTATGGGTTTTGGCCTGAAATTCTTGAAATAGGTCCAATAACTGTACACTTTATCTCAAGTGTGACTGAAAGGGACCAGGCTCCTTCCAACGATATTCCAGATAGAGAGGGTTGCGTAGCAGGGATGCCCCCTAACACCATTACTATTTGCTCTAACAATAGAACCGCTAGCAGAATGGGTAAAAAATATGCGCAAATCGAGGGTTGGAGATGGGATCCACCATGGGAAGATTGTGTCTCGCTGTATGCAGATAATGTGCTATTATACTTGCCCAACCCTGATAAAACCCTAGAGAGAATACAAGAAATATTTGCGCTATATGGGGATCACTCTGGACTCCGCATTAATTGGGATAAATCTCTGGCTTTTCCAATGGACACACGGGTGGCAAGTAGTCCCTTCCCAATGCTGTTGCAGATCAAAAAGACTCACTTTAAATATTTAGGGATATGGGAATCTATGACTGCCACCCTACACTCTAAGGATAATCTTACACATTTGCTGTGGAACCTAGAAATAGATGTGAAACATTGGAGAGGACTACCCCTCTACTCAATGGGTGAAGCAGCATTATTTAAAATAGTGATCCTTCCACGCTTTGCCCACATATTACAAAATAGCCCTTACAGGACACCTAAACAATTTTTTCAAGTGGTAGATACTATTTTACGGAACCTGCTATGGCAGAGGGGT
Source organism: Calotriton arnoldi (assembly GCA_963921515.1). Lineage (NCBI taxonomy): Eukaryota > Metazoa > Chordata > Amphibia > Caudata > Salamandridae > Calotriton > Calotriton arnoldi. The sequence goes on along the minus strand of CAWUFW010001945.1, from coordinate 651,891 downwards.
TCCCCAAGAATAGCACTCACCACACTACAGTGATCTACATATGAGGGGGGATAGTGCTTGCTAATGTAAAACGATATTACGAAGCAGCACAATTATCGATAATTAATTACTGGGTCTACATACTGCTGACTCACCTGGCATTCCGAATGGACAGGGAGATGATGGGGGAGAAAGGGTACTTACATACTCTCTATGGGGGGGGGCTGAAAAAGGAGACTCCCCCGCCATAAAGGTGACAGTAGAGTTATGGCATGAGCTCCACAGGGCGACGGGAGCTTGGGATGGAAGGGAAGACTCACACCGTGGACCCCATTATTGCTGGGTACAAGACTTAAGGAAATCACTAAGCTTGAGGGTTTCCGACAAAGGGACCTGATAAGAATTAGCCCTTTGGCGTATGTTTGGGACGCCAACAGAATGGTGCCCTTCTCATATATATGAATATGAGATGTCATCCTACCAAATATTTAGATATTTGCAGTTGTGTTATGCCCTTAAAGCACAAATTACAACAGAGGAGGAAATTATGGAGCCCTACCCTCTGGAATATAGGTTGGTTACTGGACGGGCCCCTACAAACAAAAACGATTTTGCTTATCTATCAGACCTTTATGAAGAAACACTCAGACAGATCCGGTAACACTGAGAAACAGATGGCAAACTGACATCAGAGACATGGAGGATGAAGACTGGGTAGATGCACTACAGTTCCCCAGACAAGTAGCGATTAAGGCCTATTATAAGTTAATAGAGCTGAAAATTCTACATAGAGTCTATTACAATAGAACTCACATAATATATGATTCCTGTTTAAGAGAATGCGGACAACCAGGGACTTTCCCACATTTCCTGTGTGAATGCTTGGCCCTGAGTGTGTTCTACGAGAGAGTTCACCACAGGATAGAGGCAGTCACCTGAGTGAGGATAGTGTTGACTGCCCCACTAGCCTTACTGGGGGTCTGGAGTGATTCAGATGCTACATCTTACCATACTGATTCATCTGGGGTTCCTCCTTACAAAAAGGGACTGGGAAAAGGAAACGGATATGAGCTACATACAAGAAAAAGCAGTCTATGAAGGGAGAGGGTGCCCAAAGAAATTTGAAGAGGTTTGGAAAGGATGGAAATGCGACGAATAAATACTCAGACTGCCGGCAACCTTGGTGGGTGGGATGGGAGACGGAAGGGGAAAGGAAAAGGAAGTTTCATTCATTGTATGTTATCTGGTTGTTTGAAAAATCCATAAAATGCTTTACAGAGTCCAACATTTTTTTTTTTTAATTATTCACTGAAAGAAACAAAGGTTAATGTAATGTTATAATTAAGTGAATAGGTCAGTGACAACATTAACGTTTTGAACTTTAAAAAACACAGAAACTGACAAGTTATGGTTAGCATAGCTAACTATAACTTGCGCCCTCACCATACACTGCTTATGACCTCCCTCATGTCATGTTCTATGACATCATTTATGACATCACTCATGACATTATTAATGGCATCACTCATGAAATCATCCAAGCTTCTTTGTACACATTGCTGTATAAATGGAAGAGCATTAGAGCTATGAAATTAAGTGCAAAAATATTTCAGAATGATATAAAGCATCATTACTGCTTTCAGACATACAACCCCCATAGGTAAAGCAAGCTTGTGTTATGTGCATTATTGACCCTAGAGCATACACTTCATGGGTAGCCGAGTTCATGTTGACTATGAACCACAGATTAAAGGGTAACCTATCCTGCAGACGGTGTTAAATTTGTATATAACTGTTCATAATGCAAGACTCCTTACAATACTTCATATGTTTTATATATAATCTTTACCTTTTAGAAACTTTTTCTGCAGAGTCAAAAAACTTGTGTGGAATGTGTTGAACACAAGTCCTCATCACTGGTGAATTTCTGTGTTTTTTTAGTTCAAAAAGTTAATGTTGTCACTGACATATTCACCTATGTTACTTTAACCTTTGTTTTTTTCAGTGAAGATATATATATATATAGATGTGTATATTATCTACTGGCGGTCGCCAGTAGATAGTTATAGTTAGGACCTATTTTCCATAGGAAATCCGCAACATTCTATTTGAAATAACTCTTGCGTCGGTTGAGGAATCTTCGCGAAATTTTCAAACTTTATGGCCCGCTCCGGTCCGCTCCTACCCTGAAAGCTTCGGGGTGATTCGTCAAGCGGGGGCCGAGAAAAAAGGGGGGTCCCAAAACGTGTTTTCCCCATTCATTTTCCCATAGGAAACTTTAGCCACGGCTACAGCCCGAACTGCTGAACGGAATTACACAAAATTTGGCAAAGAGGTAGTTCTTGGTTCAGAAAGAACCCTTTTGTTAAATGGTGTAAATCCGTTCAGTAGTTGCGGAGAAATTAAAAAATAAGAGTCAAAAAATCAATTTCCCATAGGAAACTTTATGCAAGGCTACAGCCCAAACTGCTGAACGGAATTACACCAAATTTGGCAAAGAGGTAGTTCTTGGTTCAGAAAGAACCCTTTTGTTAAATGGTGTAAATCCGTTCAGTAGTTGCTGAGAAAATCAAAAGTAAAAACACATATATATCTGGGCGGAGCCTAACCACACATGTCATCTTGAGATCTGATTGGCTGTCAGCACTTCATCCTGGAATTGCTGGCAGCCATCTTGGGACCAATATAAATGATAGTACCCCATTGAAATGCATTGTAGTGAATCGAAGATTTTGAGGGTTACCAAAAGGAGAACTATAAAGGGTGATAACAGACTTTAGTTACATTAGAATTCATTTGTTGATGGTACCATACTAATTTCAGGAATTGTGGTGTGTTCTAAGGTGATTTTACCCTGTGAAAAACCTTCTGCTGGGATATCATGAATCATGTTTGAGAGAAAACTATTTTCACATGCTTGTCCCATACAGTTTTGGAAGGTGCTCCAGAAGCTAAAATGAGAGCATATTTTCTGTAAATTCACATTATCTTTCTCAGTCATGTGAGAATGAAGTCTGACATTCTCAGTAAAACATGTACATCCAACAATGGCAGAGACTGTAAGTTGATTCCTTTGTGTTCTACTGCAGCTTCCCAGAGTGTTCTAAAGAACAACTAGAGTGCTAACAGCCTTACTTATGACAAAAGTATGGCACACCTGAAGCCATCTTGATTGGAATAAACTGGTAACACTTAAAACATTTAATTTAAAAAGGAACAAAATGATGGGGTTCATTTTGTCATAGAAATTATGGTTAGTGCTGTAGAAAGAAAATTAGGACATGTTTCAAGTGTGATCTCAAATATCTTCCTGTTATATTTCAATAGGAGCAGCCTGTCAGTTGATGCCTTTGTGTTCTTCTGCAGCTTCCCAGAGTGTTCTAAAGAACAACTAGAGCGCTAACAGTCTTACTTATGACAAAAGTATGGCACACCTGAAGCCATCTTGATTGGAATAAACTGGTAACACTTAAAACATTTAATTTAAAAAGGAACAAAATGAGGGGGTTCATTTTGCCATAGAAATTATGGTTAGTGCTGTAGAAAGAAAAATTAGGACATGTTTTAAGTGAGATCTCAAATATCTTCCTGTTATATTTCAACAGGAGCAGCCTGTCAGTTGATGCCTTTGTGTTCTACTGCAGCTTCCCAGAGTGTTCTAAAGAACAACTAGAGTGCTAACAGCCTTACTTATGACAAAAGTATGTCACACCTGAAGCCATCTTGATTGGAATAAACTGGTAACACTTAAAACATTTAATTTAAAAAGGAACAAAATGAGGGGGTTCATTTTGCCATAGAAATTATGGTTAGTGCTGTAGAAAGAAAAATTAGGACATGTTTTAAGTGAGATCTCAAATATCTTCCTGTTATATTTCAACAGGAGCAGCCTGTCAGTTGATGCCTTTGTGTTCTACTGCAGCTTCCCAGAGTGTTCTAAAGAACAACTAGAGTGCTAACAGCCTTACTTATGACAAAAGTATGGCACACCTGAAGCCATCTTGATTGGAATAAACTGGTAACACTTAAAACATTTAATTTAAAAAGGAACAAAATGAGGGGGTTCATTTTGCCATAGAAATTATGGTTAGTGCTGCAAAAAGAAAAATTAGGGCATGTTTTAAGTGAGATCTCAAATCCTCTTCTATTTCATTAGAAAATTCTGACATGCAGACTGAAACAATCACTTTCAATACCAGCAGTAGACTTCCAGTTAACTCCTTGGTGAGCAGTAGCTTTACTACAGTGATCTAATGAACAACTAGAGTGCTAACATTCTGAATTTATGGCAAATGTGTGACACATCTGAATGCCTTCTTGATGGAATCAAAGTAAAAAACTGAAAGCATTTCCTACTGAGGAGACTGTAGTAAATGAGGAAATTAGGAAACTTCATAACAAATAAGTCTCCCAAGATGGCCACCAGAGAAAAAAGAGCCCAAATGTAGCACAAATATCACCCAGAGGTAGCCCACGTATAGCCCAATGACAAAGTGTGCAAAACACTTTTTATTTTTTGTTTTTTTGCAGTTTTATATAGTGCAGACTGGTCAGGTATTGGAGTGCTTTACATGAGCATTGGTTACATCACACAAGGACAAATTCATGTTGGTTGACCCCTACACTACCCAAACACCACGGCACTACCCTAAACCCTAAAACACTACCCCCAGCACGACCCCCTTCACTACCCAAACACAACTGCACTACCCTAAACTCAAAAACACTACCCCCAGCACGACCCCCTACACTACCCAAACACCACTGCACTACCCTAAACCCTAAATCTACCCCCTACACTACACAAATACCACTGCACTACCCTAAACCCTAAAACACTAGAACCCAGCACGACCCCCTACAGTACACAAACACCACTGCACTACCCTAAACCCTAAAACACTACCCCCTACACTACACAAACACCATTGCACTACACTAAACCCTAAAACACTACCCCCAGCATGACCCCCTACACTACACAAACACCACTGCACTACCCTAAACCCTAAAACACTACCCCAGCACGACCCCCTACACTACCCAAACACCACTGCACCACCCTAAACCCTAAAACACTACCCCCAGCACGACTCCCTATACTACACAAACACCACTGGACTACCCTAAACCCTAAAACACTACCCCCAGCATGACTCCCTACACTACCTAAACACCACTGCACTACACTAAACCCTAAAACACTAACCCCAGCATGACCCCCTACACTACCCAAACACCACTGCACTACCCTATACCCTAAAAAACGACTCCGTACACTACACAAACACAACTGCACTACCCTAAACCCTAAAACACTACCCACAGCATGACCCCCTACACTACACAAACACCACTGCACTACCCTAAACCCTAAAACACTACCCCCTACACTACACAAACACCACTGCCCTACCCTAAACCCTAAAACACAACCCCCAGCATGACCCCCTAACACTACACAAACACCACTGCACTACCCTAAACCCCCCTACACTATACAAACACCACTGCATTACTCTAAACCCTAAAACACTACCCCCAGCACGACCCCCTCACAACACAAACACCACTGCACTACCCTAAACCCTAAATCGACCCCCAGCACGACTCCCTACACTACCTAAACACCACTGCACTACACTAAACCCTAAATCTACCCCCAGCATGACCTCCCACACTACACAAACACCACTGCACTACCCTAAACCCTAAAACACTATCCCCAGCATGACCCCCTACACTACACAAATACCACTGCACTACCCTAAACCCTAAAACACTAGAACCCAGCACGACCCCCTACAGTACACAAACACCACTGCACTACCCAAAACCCTAAAACACTACCCCCTACACTACACAAACACCATTGCACTACCCTAAACCCTAAAACACTACCCCCAGCATGACCCCCTACACTACACAAACACCACTGCACTACCCTAAACCCTAAAACACTACCCCAGCACAACCCCCTACACTACCCAAACACCACTGCACTACCCTAAACCCTAAAACACTACCCCCAGCACGACTCCCTACACTTCACAAACACCACTGGACTACCCTAAACCCTAAAACACTACCCCCAGCATGACTCCCTACACTACCTAAACACCACTGCACTACACTAAACCCTAAATCTACCCCCAGCATGACCTCCCACACTACACAAACACCACTGCACTACCCTAAACCCTAAAACACTACCCCCAGCACGACCACCTACACTACCCAAACACCACTGCACTACCCTAAACCCTAAAACACTAACCCCAGTATGACCCCCTACACTACCCAAACACCACTGCACTACCCTATACCCTAAAACACGACCCCGTACACTACACAAACACAACTGCACTACCCTAACCCTAAACCACTACCCACAGCATGACCCCCTACACTACACAAACACCACTGCACTACCCTAAACCCTAAAACATTACCCCCCTACACTACACAAACACCACTGCCCTACCCTAAACCCTAAAACACAACCCCCAGCATGACCCCCTACACTACACAAACACCACTGCACTACCCTAAACCCCCCTACACTATACAAACACCACTGCATTACTCTAAACCCTAAAACACTACCCCCAGCACAACCCCCTCACAACACAAACACCACTGCACTACCCTAAACCCTAAATCGACCCCCAGCACGACCCCCTACACTACCCAAACACCACTGCCATACCCTAAACCCTAAAACACTACCCCCAGCATGAACCCCTACACTACCCAAACACCACTGCACTACCCTAAACCTTAAAACACTACCCCCAGCACTACCCCCTACACTACACAAACACCACTGCACTACCCTAAACCCTAAAACACTACCCCAGCACTACCCCCTACACTACCCAAACACCACTGCACTAACATAAACCCTAAAACACTACCCCCAGCATAACCCCCTACACTACACAAACACCACTGCACTACCCTAAACCCTAAAACACTACCCCCAGCACGACTCCCTACACTACCCAAACACCACTGCACTACCCTAAACCCTAAATCTACCCCCAGCACGACCCCCTACACTACCCAAACACCACTGCACTACCCTAAACCATAAAACACTACCACCAGCATGACCCCCTACACTACCCATACACCACTGCACTACCCTAAAGCCTAAAACACTACCCCCAGCATGACCCCCTACACTACTGCACTACCCTAAACCCTAAAACACTACCCCCAGCACGACCCCCTACACTACCCAAACACCACTGCACTACCCTAAACCCTAAAACACTACCCCCAGCACGACCCCCTACACCACCCAAACACCACTGCACTACCCTAAACCCTAGAAAAGAAACCCCCACCCCATGCCCAATCCCCTTACCTCTCACTCCTCGTGGTTCCTCTCTCCTCGTGGTTCCTGCTTCACGCCGTCTCTGAGGGGCGGTGCACGTCGTTGTGAGGAAACGGAACAGCCTCTGTTTCCTTACAACGACATGGATCGTCTACATGTTTTAGAACGCATGGTCATTTACCATACATACCTTTACAACAAAATTTGTTGTAAAGGCATGCGTGGTAAATGACCATGCGTTCTTAAAAATGCGTAGTAATGACTTTGTAGATGTACAACGCATGTATGGTAATGCATGCGTTGTAATGGTATCGCAAAGTAAAAAGTCGTTGTAACGGCTGTTTACCGATCGAAGCTGGCCCCTGTTCTTCAGTGAGACGTTTATTTGATTAATTAGGAGGAAGGAATGTGTTTTTTACCGAAAAGTGCATTTCCGGCTGTTGTATTGTGAAAGTGTCCGCGTGGCCTGGTTTCACTTCCGGTGAGAGAGTGGAAGAGTCTGTTTGGAGCTAAAGGAGTTCTGTTGTTGGACGGGGCCGGCGCGACATGTCAGCAGAAAACATAGCTAATGGAAAGCGTCCTCCCTGAAGTGTGGAGCAGTGCCATGAGAGGTCAACGAGTGTGCATCCTGTAGGAGAGTAGGATCTGCTTCACAGGGGTACCCCCACTTTTTGCTGATACTTCACTGGTTTTCGACATTAGTCTGGCTGGGGCCCTGCTATTCAGAACCCCAGCCTAGCTGTTTCCTCTTTAAAAGGGTCTCCATGTGCCTTAGGCACATCTCTGATTGGGATCTGGAGTGCCCTTGTAAGTCCCTAGTATATGGTATACTATGTACCAAGGGCATAGGTACCTCAGAGGCCTGCCAGGGGCTGCAGCATGTATTATGCCACCCCTGGTAGGCCATCCAAACTGACACCACAGGTCTGCTACTGCAGCCTGGGTAAGGTGGTGCATGCACCCCTTGCTGTGGTATAGGTTACCTATATCACTAAAAGCATACACACATATAAACCTATAAGTCACTCCTAAGGCAGGCCTTATCAATCCTAAAGGCAGAGTGCATGGTCCTTATGTGAGAGGGTGCCCCTGCATGAGCCGGGCCCCTCTGCAGCGTTCGGAGACCATCTCTGATGCTGTTTGTAGTGCAGCCTGACCATATACTCTTAAACGCATTATATCCTCGCGGTAAAATGCTAACTATGGAATGGCTGCACCAAAACATGTCGTGTTTGGTGTCAAACATCTTGGAATACTACCCCCCGCCAATCCTGGCGGCGGGGGTAGCATTCCACCCTTCTAGAGGGAAAGGCATGTTAACTCTGACGAGTCCGGTAACTTCTTTCCAGAGCCCTGGCATCACAAAATGGATGCTGCTGCCACAGACACGAGTCTGGCCTCCTGCTGCTGGACGAAACTCCGGCAGGGGAGGCCTGGACAACAGGTTTCTGTCCCAGGGAGGTGTGACCACCTCCCCAGACAGGACAATGTGTATTGGGGCTGGGCGGGAGCACTTTCGGGTGCTTTGAAGTCCTGCACTGGGGGCACATTTGGTGTCCCTGTGCATACCCCAGTTCAAACCGGATCAGGGGCTTGCAGCCCCTGCTTTGGCGCGAACTGGACAAAGGGAAAGGGGTGTAGCCACCCTCTGCCCTGACCCACCCATAGGTGGGGCCACAGAGTAGTCCATCCCCTATTTTTAGAATAAAGGTAGGAACCCAGTCCTTAGGACTTTAGATTATACCTGGACGAAACTCTGACACGGAATCCTGGACCTTCGACGCTCTACGACAAGATTAGAGGACTGAAGAATCTCCCTTGGGGTCAAGGAGTGACTCCCCTGCTTGGCAGGCACCAAAGAAGCATCTGTCCGGTTCGCATCACTGAAGCTCCCGTCGGATGCCGAAGTCATCGCATCACCAGAGGTGGATTCTCAGACTTCCCCGAGGCTACTCCTGAGTCCCCAGCAAAGCTGAGGCCCGTGGCTATCGTGGGTGACTTGAGACCGTGACCCCTGGACACCGAGCACATTTGCAAGTGCACCATCTTCTGGGTCTCCCAAGAAGTCGTGCTTTGGGCTCCGAGTAGCCCTAGCCTCCAGCACCACCTGCACCGAAGATCACTGGCCCCCACTCCACGAGTGTCCTGTAAGCCAGCTCCACGTGCGGCGTCACGAGGCTCCTTCGCGGTCGCTAGCCCGTTGGCTAGTAGCCCTTACCGAAGGCCAATCTTTTCTTTACTTGGCAGGCTGGTTGCTCCAGGCCTGCCCTCACTTACCCTTGCTGGGTGAGTTCCCCAGACCTTGCTGGTCTGCATCATCGACGATCTACATCTTACTCGAGACTTGCCGTTGCCAAGGCCTGTTGGGTCCAATCTGGTCGCCGACACCTCTGCACTCGACAGACATCGAGCAACAGCCCGAATCCTGCTCCTGGTCGCCGACAACGCCTCCCGGACCTCGTGGCTGAAGAGTCAAGACGACCGTCAACGAACTTGAAGCACTCGACATCGGTGGGCATCTGTCCATCGCCCTCCTGGTCACTGGCTAGTGACCCAGACTCTGTCCCCTCTGCTTTCAGGTTCTTCAGAACTCCGATCCACTCTTGGATCCACCCGGACACTTTTCTCCTGGTCGCCAGCAGCACTTTGCAGCAGATCGCCATAAGAAACGACGACGAAACCCGACCCCGAAAGGCACCTATGCACCCGGCTTCCCTGGGTGAGGTAACACGAGTACTCCGGTGCTCCCGTGGGTAGAGACTCTTCACAGTCCTAGATCTCAAAGGGTTTTGTCCTAGTCCTTTTTAAAGTGTCCCTTTCCTCTATTTTCCCGATCCCGACTTTCTCCATAGAAGTAAACGGCGTATCGCAGTTGTGTATTTACACTGCACGCGTCTCCCGTGGGTCCCCTGTGTCACTACCTTGGGTGGTTCCTTGTGGTCCAAGCACTTCTAGAGGCTCTAGGCCTAGTGTCTAGTTCAGTCGTGGTTCGCATACCACTTTATTGGTATATGGTTTGGTACGCCCCTAGGGCCCAAACGTGTATTTGTGCTATTACTGTAATTTAAGATCTTATAACCTATGTATTTCGAACTCTAGCCTCATAAAGAGACTAGAGGGGTGTGTTTAGTAATAAATACATATATTTTGAATATATACCTGGTGTGGTGCTCTTTCATTTGGTCACTCAAGAGATTATAGACTGGTAAAACAAGCTGCTTTACATTCCTTCAAGACTTAGCCTGAAGGCTGCTCTCCATAGCTACCACTAGGATAGCTTTCAATAAGGTTGTCTTTAACCTACCTACCATAAGAGTCGATTTGGACTGGTGCAAGGTGCCCACTATAATTAGTGGACAGCATATGCCAGGCCAACTTCTCACATTGGTGTGCAGCGTGTGGGATTCCAGCTTGCTATTGTTTTACCAGATAATCTCAATTGAATTGATCAACTGAAAACCACTAAAGGTACCTAAGGTACATATAATTTAAGCTTAGAATATCAGTAAGTTCTACTGAACTTAGAGTTGTGTGTTAAGGGATAGCACAACCCTTTCTACAACTCAAGAGAGTTTAGTAGGTCACACTAGAGTAGGTAGTGCATACACCACACCACACTAGTAATGTCTTTAAAAGCAGGATCTAGAGATGCCCTGCAGGAAGCCATTGAGCTTCCCCTCCAAGTATGACACACTCCCATTCTTGGAACTGAGAGCTTTGTGTAACGTGAGGAAATTAAGGACAGGCCAAAGTCCCACCACCCAACACCTCCAGGAGTTGTTGGTGGCTTATGATCTTAGTAAGTCCTCAGAGACTGAAGGGGTAGGAGCAGAGGGTGGGCCAGCAGATGAGGAAGGGACCAGGGGTACTACTACCCCCAGCCCCCCTCTGAAACTGACCAGGAGGGTGACAATGACCCTGACCTGGAAAACCCAATCCCTTCTGGGGAAGATGAAGATGAGGATCTGGAGAACCACACCTTTGTCCCCCCAGGAAGGATTATGAGTGTGCTCAGAAAGTCTAGGTCTCCTTCTCAGGAGTCTAACCACTCTGGCACCTCAATAGGGAGCTCTGTTTCTTCTCACAGGAGGGAATCCTCTCATGAGAGAAGAAAGAGACTGGTCCAGTATGAGGAAACTCAACTGGAGATCAGGAAGAAGCAATTGGCTTTAGATAGAGAATCCCTAGATCTCCTTAAAGAGAGAAGAAAGTTGGGACTAGAGTCCCATGGTGGCAGCCATATCCCTAGAGATAGGGAAAGGTCCTATGACCATAGGAACCTGAGCAAGATTGTCCCTCCCTACCAGAGTGGGGATGATATCCACAAATGGATAACTGCTTTAGAGAGGGCCTGTAAGGTACAGAAGGTCCCTCAGGAGCAGTGGGCAGCAATCTTGTGGCTCTCCTTTGCTGACAAAGGTAGGAGACAAGCTCCTCACTGTTAGAGAGGAGGATGCTGACAATTACAAGGTCTTGAAGAGTGCTCTTATTGATGGGTTTGGCCTAACCACTGAACAGTACAGGTTGAAGTTCAGAGACACCCAAAAAGCACAGACTCAAGACTGGGTAGACTATGTGGATTGTTCTGCCAAGGCTCTGGAAGGCTGGTTGATGGGCAGTAAGGTGTGTGACTTCTCAGGATTGTATAATCTGATAATGAGGGAGCAGATTCTTAATAACTGTCAAAACCAGCTGTTGCATCAGTACCTGGTTGACTCTGATCTGACCTCTCCCCAAGAATTGGGAAAGAAGGCAGACAAATGGGTCAGAACCAGGGTGAAGCAGAAGGTACAGAACCAAGGTGGGGAAACCAAGAAGCAAGATGCTAAGAACTCTGACAAGGGTGGGGAGAAGGGTAAAGATCAAAAGTCTTCATCAGGCCCCCAAAAATCTTCTTCTGGTGGGGATTCCCAGTCTACCAAGGGTAAAGGCCAAAGAAAACCATGGTGCAAGGTCTGTAAGCAAAAGACCCACTGGACCAGTGATTGCACCAAGTCCAAAGACTCCAGTCCAGCATCCACCAATGCCCCTAAGGCACCTGTTCCCCTAGTACAGTTGGTGGAAGTGCTCCAGCAAAGGGTTTAGTAGGGTTCACCCTGGGAACTGAGTTGGGCTCTGACTTAGTCAGGGAGCTGACTCAGGCTGTGTTAGTCTGTGATGGAGGCATGGATGTGACCTCCACTGTGAGTCCCAGTAATCTGGGCAAGTACAGACAACAGCCTTTAATCAATGGACGAGAGGCTTTGGCATTTAGGGACACAGGGGCAAGTGTCACAATGGTGACACAAGACCTTGTGCTACCTGGGCAAGTTATACTTGGTGAAATGTACCAAGTGACCAATGCTAGCAATGTCAGAACAGACCATACTCTGGCAGTTGTTAACTTCTCCTGGGGAGGGGTAACTGGCCTTAAGAAGGTTGTGGTAAGTGCAAACCTACCAGTCGAATGCTTGCTTGGCAATGACTTAGAGACTTCTGCTTGGGCAGAAGTGGAGCTCAGGACCCATGCAGAAATGCTGGGGATCCCTGCAGATGTGTTTGCTGTGACCAGGTCACAAGCTAAACTGTCTAAAACTGAACAGGCCTTGGATTCTGGAAGAATGGACCAAGTGCCTTCCAAGAGGAGGAGTAGTAGGGTTAAGGCAGTGCCTTCCCCTTGGCTCAGGAGGAAGATCAGTCCCTTGAGGGGGATGATCTCAGCCCTGAAGAAGGAACTGTCCCAGAGGAACTTGAGCCTGACCAGGTTGAGTTCTTGGGGACAGGGGGACCTTCTAGGGCAGATCTGAGCCAGGAGCAGCAGAGCTGCCCCTCCCTTGAACCCCTCAGACAGCAAGCTGCTGCTGAGGCTGCTGGGAAAGCTAGTGGTCCCCATACAGTGTATTGGGATGATGGACTCCTGTACTCAGAGAGTAGAGACCCCAAGCCTGGTGCTACCAGGAGGTTGGTAATACCTTTGAAGTTCAGGGGCTTCCTATTGACCCTAGCCCATGATATTCCCTTAGCAGGACACCTGGGCCAGAACAAGACTTGGGACAGAATTGTCCCTCACTTTCACTGGCCCCACATGTCTGAAGACAGTAAGGAGTTTTGTCGCTCCTGTGTAACCTGCCAAGCCAGTGGCAAAGCAGGTGGCACTACAAAGGCCCCCTGATACCACTACCTGTGGTGGGGGTGCCCTTTGAGAGGGTAGGGATTGACATTGTTGGTCCCATGGATCCCCAAACAGCATCTGGGCACAGATTTATACTGGTGGTAGTGGATCATGCCACCAGGTATCCAGAGGCTATACCCCTTAGGACCACTACAGCACCTGTGGTGGCAAGGGCCCTCCTGGGAATTTTCTCAAGAGTGGGCTTTCCTAAGGAGGTGGTATCAGACAGGGGTGCAAACTTCATGTCTGGGTACTTAAAGGCAATGTGGAAGGAGTGTGGAGTTACTTATAAGTTCACCACACCCTATCACCCACAATGCAATGGTTTAGTTGAGAGATTCAACAAAACCTTGAAGGGCATGATTAAAGGGCTCCCAGAAAAGCTTAGGCGTAGATGGGACATACTCTTGCCCTGCCTTTTATTCGCATATAGGGAGGTGCCTCAGAAGGGGGTTGGTTACAGCCCTTTGAACTTCTGTTTGGCCACCCTGTGAGGGGTCCACTGTGCTTGGTGAAGGAAGGATGGGAGTTACCTCTCAAGCCCCCAAAGCAAGATATAGTGGACTATGTACTTGGTCTCCGCTCCAGGATGGCTGAGTACATGAAAAAGGCAACCAAAAACCTTGAGGCTAGCCAGGAAATTCAAAAGGCCTGGCATGACCAAAAGGCTGTCCTAACTGTTTACCAGCCAGGACAGAAGGTGTGGGTGTTGGAGCCAGTGGCCCCAGCAGCTCTCCAAGACAAATGGAGTGGACCCCACACTATTGTTGAGCAGAAGGGTGAGGTCACTTACTTAGTAGACCTGGGAACACCCAGGAGTCCCCACAGGGTTCTCCATGTCAACAGACTTAAGCCATATGTGGACAGGGCAGACATGGGCTTGCTCATGGCTACTGATGAAGGGCAGGAGGAAGAGAGTGACCCACTCCCTGACCTGCTCTCACAGAACCCTGACGATGGGTCAGTTGATGGGGCAGGCCTTGGCAGGCAGCCTCACTACCCAGCAACAAACTGATTGCAGGCAAGTCCTCAATCAGTTTAGACATATGTTTTCTCTGACACCCAGTCAGACCACCTGGTGCACTCATGAAGTGGACACTGGGGACAGTCTGCCTATTAAAAACAAGATTTATAGGCAACCTGACCATGTCAGGGACTGTATCAGGACTGAAGTCCAGAAGATGTTGGAATTGGGAGTGATTGAGCCCTCAGATAGCCCTTGGGCTAGTCCAGTAGTCCTAGTACCTAAACCTCACACCAGTGGTGGGAAAAGAGAGATGAGGTTTTGTGTAGACTACAGGGGCCTCAATGCAGTCCCTAGGACTGATGCCCATCCAATACCCAGGGCAGATGAGCTCATAGATACTTTGGCCTCTGCCAAATATCTCAGCACATTTGACCTAACAGCTGGCTACTGGCAGATCAGACTAGCTGATGCTGCAAAGCTCCAAAACAGCATTTTCAACCCCTAGTGGGCATTATCAATTTGTGGTGATGCCCTTTGGTCTGAAAATGCACCTGCCACTTTCCAGAGGTTGGTGAACACAGTTCTCACAGGACTGGAGGCCTATAGTGCAGCTTATCTAGATGATATTGCTGTCTTTAGCTCCACCTGGGAGGATCACCTGGTCCACCTCAGGAATGTTTTACAGGCCCTGCAAAAGGCAGGCCTGACTATCAAGGCCACTAAGTGCCAGATAGGGCAGAGTCAGGTTGTGTACCTGGGCCACCTTGTGGGTGGAGGCCAGGTTCAACCTTTGCAGAGCAAGATCCAGACCATCATGGACTGGACTGCTCCAACTACCCAGACTCAGGTGAGAGCCTTCTTAGGCCTGACTGGGTACTATAGGAGATTTGTCAAGGGGTATGGATCAATAGTGACACCCTTGAATGACTTAACTTCTAAGAAAATGCCCAAAAGGTTCAGTGGACAGTTAGCTGTCAAAAGGCATTTGATGACCTCAAGCAGGCCATGTGCACTGCTCCAATTCTGCAGAGTCCTGATTACTCCAAGAAGTTCATTGTCCAAACAGATGCATCTGAATTGGGGGTAGGGGCTGTACTGTCACAATTGAATGAAGAAGGTCAGGATCAGCCAGTAGCTTTTATTAGCAGAAGGCTGACCCCTAGAGAGAAACGTTGGTCAGCCATAGAGAGAGGAGGCCTTTGCTGTGGTCTGGGCTCTGAAGAAGTTGAGGCCATACTTGTTTGGTACACACTTCCTGGTTCAGACAGACCATAAGCCCCTCTTATGGCTAAAACAAATGAAGGGTGAAAACCCCAAACTGCTTAGGTGGTCCATTTCCCTACAGGGGATGGACTTTACAGTGGAACATAGGCCTGGGAGTAACCATGCGAATGCAGATGGACTCTCTAGGTATTTCCACTTAGAACATGAAGACTTAACTGGGCAAGGTTAGTTTAATGTCCCTACGTTTGGGGGGTTGTGTAGGAGAGTAGGATCTGCTTCACAGGGGTACCCCCACTTTTTGCTGATACTTCACTGGTTTTCGACATTAGTCTGGCTGGGGCCCTGCTATTCAGAACCCCAGCCTAGCTGTTTCCTCTTTAAAAGGGTCTCCATGTGCCTTAGGCACATCTCTGATTGGGATCTGGAGTGCCCTTGTAAGTCCCTAGTATATGGTATACTATGTACCAAGGGCATAGGTACCTCAGAGGCCTGCCAGGGGCTGCAGCATGTATTATGCCACCCCTGGTAGGCCATCCAAACTGACACCACAGGTCTGCTACTGCAGCCTGGGTAAGGTGGTGCATGCACCCCTTGCTGTGGTATAGGTTACCTATATCACTAAAAGCATACACACATATAAACCTATAAGTCACTCCTAAGGCAGGCCTTATCAATCCTAAAGGCAGAGTGCATGGTCCTTATGTGAGAGGGTGCCCCTGCATGAGCCGGGCCCCTCTGCAGCGTTCGGAGACCATCTCTGATGCTGTTTGTAGTGCAGCCTGACCATATACTCTTAAACGCATTATATCCTCGCGGTAAAATGCTAACTATGGAATGGCTGCACCAAAACATGTCGTGTTTGGTGTCAAACATCTTGGAATACTACCCCCCGCCAATCCTGGCGGCGGGGGTAGCATTCCACCCTTCTAGAGGGAAAGGCATGTTAACTCTGACGAGTCCGGTAACTTCTTTCCAGAGCCCTGGCATCACAAAATGGATGCTGCTGCCACAGACACGAGTCTGGCCTCCTGCTGCTGGACGAAACTCCGGCAGGGGAGGCCTGGACAATAGGTTTCCTGTCCCAGGGAGGTGTGACCACCTCCCCAGACAGGACAATGTGTATTGGGGCTGGGCGGGAGCACTTTCGGGTGCTTTGAAGTCCTGCACTGGGGGCACATTTGGTGTCCCTGTGCATACCCCAGTTCAAACCGGATCAGGGGCTTGCAGCCCCTGCTTTGGCGCGAACTGGACAAAGGGAAAGGGGTGTAGCCACCCCTCTGCCCTGACCCACCCATAGGTGGGGCCACAGAGTAGTCCATCCCCTATTTTTAGAATAAAGGTAGGAACCCAGTCCTTAGGACTTTAGATTATACCTGGACGAAACTCTGACACGGAATCCTGGACCTTCGACGCTCTACGACAAGATTAGAGGACTGAAGAATCTCCCTTGGGGTCAAGGAGTGACTCCCTGCTTGGCAGGCACCAAAGAAGCATCTGTCCGGTTCGCATCACTGAAGCTCCCGTCGGACGCCGAAGTCATCGCATCACCAGAGGTGGATTCTCAGACTTCCCCGAGGCTACCCTGAGTCCCCAGCAAAGCTGAGGCCCGTGGCTATCGTGGGTGACTTGAGACCGTGACCCCTGGACACCGAGCACATTTGCAAGTGCACCATCTTCTGGGTCTCCCAAGAAGTCGTGCTTTGGGCTCCGAGTAGCCCTAGCCTCCAGCACCACCTGCACCGAAGATCACTGGCCCCCACTCCACGAGTGTCCTGTAAGCCAGCTCCACGTGCGGCGTCACGAGGCTCCTTTGCGGTCGCTAGCCCGTTGGCTAGTAGCCCTTACCGAAGGCCAATCTTTTCTTTACTTGGCAGGCTGGTTGCTCCAGGCCTGCCCTCACTTACCCTTGCTGGGTGAGTTCCCCAGACCTTGCTGGTCTGCATCATCGACGATCTACATCTTACTCGAGACTTGCCGTTGCCAAGGCCTGTTGGGTCCAATCTGGTCGCCGACACCTCTGCACTCGACAGACATCGAGCAACAGCCCGAATCCTGCTCCTGGTCGCCGACAACGCCTCCCGGACCTCGTGGCTGAAGAGTCAAGACGACCGTCAACGAACTTGAAGCACTCGACATCGGTGGGCATCTGTCCATCGCCCTCCTGGTCACTGGCTAGTGACCCAGACTCTGTCCCCTCTGCTTTCAGGTTCTTCAGAACTCCGATCCACTCTTGGATCCACCCGGACACTTTTCTCCTGGTCGCCAGCAGCACTTTGCAGCAGATCGCCATAAGAAACGACGACGAAACCCGACCCCGAAAGGCACCTATGCACCCGGCTTCCTGGGTGAGGTAACACGAGTACTCCGGTGCTCCCGTGGGTAGAGACTCTTCAAAGTCCTAGATCTCAAAGGGTTTTGTCCTAGTCCTTTTTAAAGTGTCCCTTTCCTCTATTTTCCCGATCCCGACTTTCTCCATAGAAGTAAACGGCGTATCGCGGTTGTGTATTTACACTGCACGCGTCTCCCGTGGGTCCCCTGTGTCACTACCTTGGGTGGTTCCTTGTGGTCCAAGCACTTCTAGAGGCTCTAGGCCTAGTGTCTAGTTCAGTCGTGGTTCGCATACCACTTTATTGGTATATGGTTTGGTACGCCCCTAGGGCCCAAACGTGTATTTGTGCTATTACTATAATTTAAGATCTTATAACCTATGTATTTCGAACTCTAGCCTCATAAAGAGACTAGAGGGGTGTGTTTAGTAATAAATACATATATTTTGAATATATACCTGGTGTGGTGCTCTTTCATTTGGTCACTCAAGAGATTATAGACTGGTAAAACAAGCTGCTTTACATTCCTTCAAGACTTAGCCTGAAGGCTGCTCTCCATAGCTACCACTAGGATAGCTTTCAATAAGGTTGTCTTTAACCTACCTACCATAAGAGTCGATTTGGACTGGTGCAAGGTGCCCACTATAATTAGTGGACAGCATATGCCAGGCCAACTTCTCACACATCCCACCGCAGTATGACCGTACTGCGTGACCCATCTGCCAGCTCCAGGGTACGGGAGGCAGAAGCGGCATCGCAGGTCCTCTTGAAGACCGTTGTAGCACTAATTCTACATTTTGGTACTAGGGCATTTTAACTTCGTTGTTCCTGCCAGATAAAAAGAGAAGATCCTGTGTTATTCAGTGCCCTCGTTACCTTTTTTGTGGGTTGTGGTGCTTGTCACTTCGCTGCCCCGCCGGTGCACACGACTGGGCACCCCACCTCGTGTGCCATCTGCAGGGCCTCTGCCCTCGGATCACTGGTTTCGGTTTCTGGAGTGGCAACATAAACAGTTGCTCCCAAAGGACTAGCCTGAACACTTAGGTGAATATCCCCTGCACCAGCATTCCACGGAAATTCTTTCCTAGCTCTCCCACGTCAACGAGGACGTCATAATAGCACGGCTCCGCTCGCGACACCGTATGACGTCATCGGAGCCATAAGAGAACCTCGTCGGCGTGCTGACGTCAGTTCCACCCATTTTTTCCGTGCCACCGAGGCAAACAGGGGACCGAGACATTTTCACATGTATACATAGTATAATAAATATATATATATTCACTGAAAAAACCATAGGTTTCAGGCACGTTATAGTTAGAAATTAGCATTTAAAAAACCTTAGAAATTCACTGAAAAAACCATAGGTTTCAGGCACGTTATAGTTAGAAATTAGCATTTAAAAAACCTTAGAAATTCACTGAAAAAACCATAGGTTTCAGGGGCGTTATAGTTAGTTGGACATTTCACTCGTACAAAACCATAGAAATTCCCCCGTTATAGTTAGTTCAGCTAACTATAACTCGCGCGCCCGCAATGCACTGCTGATGACATCACATATTACATCACTCATGACATGGTCAGTGACATCACTCATGACATCACTGATGACATCTCAAATGACATCACTGATGACATCACTGATGACATCATCCAGTGAATGTGTGTTTTCTGAAAATTAAATATGTTTTATATATGTATATCTCAAGGTCGATGGAAGAATAAATGGGTATATAAGTGTCTAAATGGATGATTTTGTTTTGTAAAATTGATTGTATAACTGACTAAGTGTATCTTAGTGAATACATGGGTTAGTGAGTAATGTTTAAATATGAAAATATCTGTATCAGTCTCTCACTTTGTGTATAAGTGGCTGCATGGGTTGGTGAGTAGCTACATGAGTGTCTATATGGGTTATTAGTTGGTTTTTTGAGTATCAGTATGAGTGTCTGAGTGTCTGTATGGTTCGGTGGGGGTATTACTTAGTGCATAGATGCATGAATGAGTGACTCACTGTTTGTATGTGTTGAAGACAGCATGTGTGCAGGACTGTATAGGTGGATGAGTATGTGTATGGGTGTGTTAGTGAGTGAATGACTGTCTCAATAGTGTCTTTATGAGTAACGACATATGTTTTAAACTAGTATATGTGAGTATTGGTGTATATAAGTGAGTATATGTGAGAGTGAGAGATTGGAAGAGTTCCTGTACAAATAAGTAGGTGTTTCTATAAGTGATTGTTTAAGAGAGTAAGTATGTGTAAGTTTCTGTAGAAGTAAGTGTGGTAGTGTGTGTGTATAACTGTATATGCAAGTAAATGGATGTTTGATACTTTGTTTGCATGTGTGACTATGTGTGTGAGTAACTCTATGGATGAGAGGCGGTGTGTAACAGGATGTATAGGTGTATGAGTACATATGATGAGTGAGTACATGTATGAGTGACTGTATAGGGACTGTTGGTGAATGAGTGGATGTGTGTGTAGATCTTGGAATTACTGAATAGGTGTGTTGTAACTGGTATTGGTATGTCCATTGTTTTGAAAATGTTAGTTTGTATTTTTGAGTGTGTGTATCAAAGGTTATATTAGGGTGAGAGGAGGTCTGCCACTCTATCACAAGGATGATGTCATCAGTGATGTCATCAGTGATGTCATTTGAGATGTCATCAGTGATGTCATGAGTGATGTCACTGACCATGTCATGAGTGATGTAATATGTGACGTCATCAGCAGTGCATTGCGATGCGTGCGAGTTATAGTTAGCTGAACTAACTATAACGGGGGAATTTCTATGGTTTTGTACGAGTGAAATGTCCAACTAACTATAACGCCCCTGAAACCTATGGTTTTTTCAGTGAATTTCTAAGGTTTTTTAAATGCTAATTTCTAACTATAACGTGCCTGAAACCTATGGTTTTTTCAGTGAATATATATATATATAGATGTGTATGTGTATATATATATATATATATATATATAGATATATATATATATATATGTTACAAAGCTGCAATACCTCACGTTGTTACAAAATGCCCTTCCTTATTGAGAAACAACTGCTGCAAATGTCCTTCACAAAGATGAGGGTGTGTGGCTTAAACATCAAAATGTACATATCCACTTTTACTACTCTAACAAATTATGCTTGATTTCAATAGGGTAAATAAATGTGAAAATGCTGGTACATGTTGATAAATAATATTGCAACATTCAATAAGGGTCTTGATTACTATGTTACACACATATATAATCCCCTCTTTCTTTGTAAAGAAATGCATCAGTACTCAAAGTTAGCTGTTTGATCAGTGTGAAAGATCAAAGAGACACTTTCTGCAGGTTTTTAAATTTTTTTTTTCTCCTCCATAACGCGTTTTGGCCGAATACAGCGGTCTTGGCACATGATATGCCTGCGTACTGACCAAGCTTATACTTTTTATTTGTCATAGACACAAAGAGAAGACTCTCATCTCAATTCAATATGGTGGCGCATATACTGGTTTGATAATCACAAATTAATTACTTTACTTTTTCATTATCATTGCATTCCCCTGATCATATATATTTTTTATATTTTCTTTTCATATTTCTAAAAGACATCTTTATCACATTAATTATGATTTAATCTCAAAATTAAAGCATTCCATGACTTCATCTATAACTCTGGTCAAAATTCAACTTTTATAATCTTCAAATGTTTAGTGACCTCTGTGCACATACCATGCATACTTTTCTCGCAATCCCTTATGAAGTCACAAGTGTTCACAACCATTGACCCCTGACGTATCTATGATGCCCATTAATAACTTTATGGGTGCCAAAGACTCCCTTTAGATGGGGTTTCTATGATAAGTGTATTGAACTGGTTAGAGTCTATGTCACTTATTTATATAACATTAGAATTGAGCCAAAGTAGGCAATCACACAATTACTGAAATTCATTGTGCGGTTTTTTAATTTACAAAATTCTCATTAAAACTTTATGCATAAAAATCATTGACCTGAAACCTAACAATAATGTACAGGGGAAAAATATCTTGCACTGATTACTGAAATAATAATAATGTGCTTAAAGAGAAAACCACCTCGCCTTCTTGCCGGGAATACAATATAAAGTTTGACTGTTGCCCATATGAGATTGCAGTCATTCATTCATACTTACAATTTCTTTGCTACAGGCAGGAATGGAATTCCTCATCAATATTAAGACCATTCGGTACCTTACAGTTGAGATTTATAATGTACCTGGTTTCTATTTCCCTCAATGCTTTTAACCGGTCCCCACCTCTTCTGTTGTGAGGTACAGCATCTATCACATAATATTTTATCTGCTTGGGGTCATTGTGGAGATGTGGTGCACATTGCCTTGCTACTGGGTATGTTGTATCGTTATTAATAATATTAATAATAGCACGCATATGTTGCAAGATCCTCTTGTGAACATGCAATGTTGTACTGCTAAGGCCTGGGCGTAGTTCGCAGAGTTTTGCTACGCGGAACTCCGCAAAGTTACAAAAAAACTCAGCGAAGTTCCGCGGGTGGCAGAGTGCAGTGCAAACTGCAGTTTGTGCTGGTATTCCTGCCTCGAGCGGGGAAAAAACTCCGCTGCACATCGCAAAGCGGAGTTTCCTGCACTCCACAAGCTCCGCGGAGTGCAGAAAACTCCACAAACTCCGCGAACGGAGCGAAGTTCACCGCCCAGGCCTACTGCCGATATAGCTCAAATAGCATTCACATGTTCGCACATAAATTGCATACTCAGTCCTACAACTATATGTGTCCTTTATTTTGATTTGCTTCTTGATAAATGGTGACAGATAAGCTGTGGTATTTTGGCCTATACTGCAGGCTTTGCACCTTGAACATTTTTTAAAACCTGCCTGTGGCTGCAACCAGCGCCTCATGTCTAAAATTTCAGGACTGCTATGCACAAGAGCGTCCTTCATTAAAGGAGCTCATTTATAGGTGATCGGAGGCCATTTGGGTATATGTGTGCTTATTTTTGGGTCTGCTTTAACAATATGCCAATTCTTCCTAAGAAGCGCTCCCAATTTTTTTCTTGGTTGTTATATGTTGCTATAAATCTCAGTTCTGTTTTGCTCGCTCTTAGCTTGGCCTTATGCTGTTTAGAAAACAGAATGCTCTCCCTGTCTTTGTCATTTGCTTACCTCTGAGCTTCCTCAACCATTTTGATGCTGTACCCATTCTGTAGAAACCTTTCTTTCATGTCTTCCTGGCATTGCTGTGTGTCATCTAATGTGCTGCAGTTCCTTTTTGCACATAGCATTTCCCCATATGGGATGCTCGTTTTAGTATGCTTAGGATGGAAACTTGGAGAGGTGTGGTGCAGCGGCCAGGGCAGCTGACTTCGGAGCACAGGGTTCACGGTTCGATCCCCGGCTCCGGTGGCAGCTCAGCTCAGCACCATGTGACTCTGGGCAATAGCTCACTTAATTTCCACGACGGCCCCCAGCGCCTTGAGACCCGTAAGGGTGAGTAGCTGCGCTATATAAAAACGGACTTACATTTTTTTTTTTTTTTTTTTTACAACTTAAAGCATGTAATTGTGTATTACCTGCAGATTCCTTTCTATGTAAAAGTGTTTCCAATTTTCTATTTTGTATGAACACCTCCAAGTCAAGGAATGTCAAATTGGTCTTACTTATATTATGTGTAAAGTGTAGATTCAGAGTGTCGACATTAATTTATTTCACAAATAGTTCGGCAGATTCAATTAACCTCCTCCACACCACAAACAGGTCATCTATAAACCTGGTCCAAACCACTATGTGGTCATTCAATACTGTGCCATGGTTTCTGTGGAGCACCTGTTCCTTCCACCAGCCCACATGCATGCATGCTTAACTGGGGGCGAAACAGGTGCCCATTGCAGTCCCCCAGATTTGCTGGAACAACTCCCCCCCCGAAAAGGAAGAAGCTGCACTCCAGATATTTCCTGGCCATTGTAAGTATCATTTGAGTATGTTTGTACAAGCTGACTTTCCTGCTCTGTAGAAAATAACTCATAGCTCCTAGCCCAGCCTCATGTCAGATGCTAGTATACAGTGCTGTGACATCAAATTAAATCAGAACATAATCTTCCTTCATGTGGATATCATATATAAGCCTTAAGAAATCCCCACTATCCTTCACATAGGTGGGTAAGTGCTTAACATGCTGCTGCTGGAAAAAGTCAATATATTTTGGCGTATCCTCTAATAAACTGCCCTGTGCCGATATTATTGGGCATCCCAGGGGTACTCTTGGATTCTTGTGAACCTTTGGAATCATGTATAGTACTGGTGTTGTTGGATTTTCATTTCGCAAAAACAGATTTTACTCATGAGTGATGAAACCATTATTACATCAGCCTTCAAGCTCTTTGCTGTTTTGTTGTTGAGTTTGAAGCAACACGCTTCGATTGCATCTAATAGAGCAGCTTCTGTCGTTTAGCTGACTGTAAGCTTATTGCAGGTACATATTCATTGGCCACAATACAAGGTTCCCTCCCTTGTCTGAATTCCTTACAACAACTTGCTTGTTCTGTTGCAGTTTGATGATTAAGTTCCTGTATTTCATGGTGGCTACAGTTTTCTTAACGTCTTTTCTATTGTCCTCCACATGGATCTTCTTAACCCCGTCTACAATTAAATCATGAAAAATGTCTATGACATCTTTAGATGTAATGGACAGAGTTTTAGACGGTGGTTTGAAAGGAGTAGGTGTGGTTTCCCACACATCAAGGTCATGTTCTCGAATAATGTCCAAATCCGTAACTTGGTCATCCCCACTGGTACCTTCATTTTCCAGTTCTGCTAGAGTTCTTAATAGGGATAGCCCAGCAATTGTCATAGGTTCCTCATGGGCTGCTGCTCCCAGAGCCCCAGGTGGCTTTGGTTTCTTATTCAGGGTGTGCACCTTCAATACTTTTTACTTCCTTATTAATTTGAAGGTGTCAATCCTGGATTGCGCATAATTCAAAGTACATTCCGGGCAATATGATAAACCCTGAAACAAGGTTTCTTTTTCAGCTTTTGTTAATGTGAGATCAGATAAATAAATAATAGAACTTGTGTTCACTCTAGTTTTCATTTTGACCTCCATACTTTCTTTATATTTGTGCTCTGTTGCGTCAAGTCTTTGCTGCTGCTTCCGCCTCTTTGCTTTTCGTTTCTGGGTCTTTGAGTTCTCAAGTTTCTTGGCCTTAATGTTTGGTGGTGATCTAACCTTAGAAAATCCAATTCTTCTGTGATTGATAAAGATTTGGCCATTACACCGCCCAATGCTCCTAGTGCCTGTACACTGCCGTCGGTGTCAGTCTCCAACAAGCTCAACTCAGTTTTGTGTCTTCCAGGTTCCTTTCTTGTTTATCTCGATTACCTTCCATCTGACACTGCCTCTTCATACCCTCAAACCTTGTTGCAAAAGAAATTATCTGCCCTCTCTCATAGTACAGTTTGTCCCTGGTGAATTTCTGGACTTTTCGCTGCTTAATGCTGTCTTAATGCTTTTTCAGACATACTTCATTTTTGGTTCAGTACTTTACAACAAACTCCTGTTGCTGGTGAGTCATAAATTCCTCCTCTAAAGCTTTGATCTGTTGTTGAATGTGTGCCCTGTCTTTTTTTGCATATTTAACCAAGATCTGTACCAGCCTTGCGGATACTTCCAAGTTACTTTCGGCACACTCTTTCAACATTTCGGGATTCAGGTTTTCGAAACTTTGAGTCACCAATATTCTCAGGCCCCGGGGAATTCATCCTGCCTCCAGATATTTTGTTAAGGACTTATATTTCAACCATTTGGTTAGTTTATTCCGTTTCAATTTCTCCATTAACTTTAACTTTTCACACACATCCATTCCTTGGCTGCCTTTGGAAGTTGTCGGCACCATTGCCCCCTCGCTAGTCAGTGTTTCCTCTTTAAACATTTTCTCAGCTGCTTCCTCTCATTCGCACAGCATGTTGGCAGACATTTTGCTATTTCAATTTTACTCTGACTGACCATGTCATGAGTGATGTAATATGTAAGATCATAAGCAGTGCATTGCGGGGTTGTAAGTTATAGTTAGCACAGGTAACTATAACTGCTGAATTTCACTGGTTTTGTACGAGTAAAATCTGAGCTTAACTATAACGTCCCTATAACGTTTGGTTTTTTCAATGAATTTCTAAGGTTTTTTAAATTATATTTCCTAACTATAATGTCCCTGTAACCTTTCGTTTTTTCAGTGAATTTCGAAGTTTTTTTAGTTCTATATCCTAACTATGCCGTCCCTGTAACCTTTGTTTTTTTCTTTGAATATCTACGGTTTTTAGGTCTCGCCAAGGCAGCGCACATGCGCTGGTCTAGGAGGGCCTTTAGCCATCGGTCTTCACTTTTCAAGCACTGCACTCGTGCTTGTGGCGGCATCCACCTTGCGGGAGCGAGCAGCAGCGCGCCACAAGCACGAGCGCAGTGCTTGAAAAGTGAAGACTGATTGTTTTTTAATGTGGTGGATTTCCCTTTGACTCACTGCCATCTAGTGGTCACTGCCATGAACAATAGTTGGATAAGATAGAAAATAAATGAAAATCAAAAGAACGTGTGTCCGTTTCTTTCGTCTATTAATTAACAGTCCTATTTGCTCACCCATGCACCTTTTTGACCCCCCGCCCACCGATGCTTCTTCACGGCCGCTCAGGATCCTGAAGGCGGGTCTGGCCATCCTGATCAGAAAGTAATTCTAAAGTCCAGCATCTGACATTTTAATTAGGGTAGGTTCTACAAATGAAAGAGTTAAATATTGCCATACTGATTTTGTCTGCGCCAGGCGAATGCCGAAATTAGACGAAATGCACTGCATTTTCCTTTTGCTGCTTTTCACGGTTTCTTCAGTGTGAAGACCACAGTTTCAGCTTCACGGAGGCTCACAGTTGCGGCATTGGTGTGTTAACTCTCCCAGCAAGAACCAACGTGCGCGCGGCCTCTATGCTGAAGGGGTTGATGCCTTTTGCTCGCTGTGAAATCCGTTACGCCACTGATCTTATCAGCTTTCGCTTTTTATCAGCCTCGGCGGTCGTCTTTTGGAGAGAAGAACATGAGTTAAATTTCAACCAGCCGACACGGCTGAAGTCACGTGACCTCCTACATTGTTCACGTTTTGATTTGAACTTCGTCTTGCCCGAATGAGGAAGCAATGGAAACTGAGTTGAGTTTGCGCTATATAAAACTGCACAAAAAGGGCAACTGGGTAATAATGCCTTGCGGTGTGTTCTCCGGCAACACCTATCCGATAAGCAGATTCTAAATATATATAAAAGTTTTATTTTTTTCAAGGAAGGTGTGATAAATTTTGCAGAGAAAGGTTGTTGTTCCCATGATTTTTAACACTGCAATGCCCACAACACTTGTTTTTTAACATTAACAATGCCTACATTGATACACAACATATTAGCAAGGGGATCGGCTACACTGTGTATTCAAGACATCAATACGTTGGCCATCAGCTTTATAACTGAGAGCACTGGTCTCCTAACGTTAATGCATTCAATGAACTTCTTCCTGCATGTAAGATAGAAACAAACATGGGGAGAGGATGTGCTCTCATGGCTAGACTGCCGACTTTGGAGCTGGGAAACCAAGGTTCGAGCCTCGGGGCGACTCCACATCCTGTGATTCTGGGAAAATCACATAATCTCCCCATGCCAACCAAAACAAGCATTTGCAATGCAACAGGTCTCGCAGTTATGCAAGTTTGAGCTATTGGCATTGTAAATGGCTATGCCTTTTATTTTGGTTTTGGTTTTTAAAACATAAATAAAAGACATTGTCATTTACAATGGCAATAGCTTAAACTTGCGTAAATGCGAGACCTATTGCATTGCAAATGCTTGTTTAATGTTATTTCCTAACTGTCACCTTTGAGAGTGAGTGTGTGAGTGAGTGTATGAGTGTCTAAGTCGGTGTGTGAGTGAGTGTGTGAGTATCTCATTGAGTGTGTGAGTGGGTGTGTGAGTGTCTTAGTGGGTCTGTGAGTGGGTGCGTGAGTGTATTGGTGGTTGCATGAGTGTCTGAGTGGGTCTGTGAGTGGGCATGAGAGTGTCTGAGTGGGTTTGCAAGTGTCTCCATGAGTGTGTCAGTCAGTCTGTAAATGACTGCATAAGTGTCTGAGTGGGTCTGTGAGTGGGCGCATGAGTCTCTGAGTGGGTCTGTGAGTGGATGTGTGAGTCTCTGACTGGGTCTGTGAGTCGGGCGCGAGTCTCTGACTGGGTCTGTGAGTGGGTGTGAGAGTGTATGAGTTGTTCAGTGAGTTTGTGCATGAGTGCCTAAGTGGTTTCTGCTCATTCTCTGCTTGTTTTCTGCCTTTTTCTGCTCACTTCTGACCTTTATTTTGCCTCTTTCTGCTTGCTGCTGATCTTTATTTTGCCTCTTCTGCTCATTTCTGACCTTTATTTTGCCTCTTTCTGCTTGTTGCTGACCTCTATTTTGCTTCTTTCTGCTCATTTCTGCTCTCTATTTTACCTCTTTCTGCTTGTTGATGGCCTTTATTTTGCCCCTTTCTGCTAGTTTCTGACTTCTATTGTGCCTCTTTTGACTCGTTTCTGACCTCTATTTTGCCTCTTTCTGCTAGTTTCTGACATGTATCTTGCCTCTTTCTGCTCATTGCTAACCTTTATTTTGCCCCCTTTCTCATATCTGACCTTTATTTTGTCTCTTTCCGCTCGCTGCTGGCCTCTATTTTGCCTCTTTCTGCTCATTGCTGACCTTTATTTTGCCTCTTTCTCATTTCTGACCTTTATTTTGCCTCTTTCTGCCTGCTCGTTGCTGGCCTCTGTTTTGCCTCTTTCTGGTCTTTGCTGACCACTATTTTGCCTCTTTCTGCTCATTTCTGCTCTTTATTTTACATCTTTCTGCTCTTTTCTGATCTCTATTTTGCCTCTTTCTGCTTGGTGCTGGCCTTTATTTTGCCTCTTTTTGCTTGTTTCTGACCTCTATTTTGCATCTTTCTGCTCTTCTGACCTCCATTTTGCCTCTTTGTGCTCGCTTCTGATCTCTTTCTGCCATTTCTGATCTCTATTTTCTCTCTTTCTTCTCGTTGCTGGCCTCTATTTTGCCTCTCTCTGCTCATTTCTGACCTTTATTCTGCATCTTTCTGCTCAATTCTGACCTTTATCTTGCCTCTTTCTGCTCGTTGCTGGCCTTTATTTTGCCTTTTTCTGCTAATATCTGACCTTTTTCTGCTCTTTCTGCTTGTTTCTTACCTTTATTTTGCCTCTTTTTCCTCATTGCAGACCTTTATTTTGCCTCTTTCTGCTCGTTTCTCACCTTAATCTGGCCTCTTTCTGCTCCTTTCTGACCTTTATTCCGCTTCTTTCTGGACCCTTCTGACCTTTATTTTGTCACTTTCTGCTCTTTTCACTGGGACCGCGGAGGGAGCCTCAAGGCCCGTGCAGTCCCAGCAGGCTCCCAATCGTTTTATCTCTTTTCCTGCCCGCATGTTTCGGTTGGATGTTACACCAGTTGAGAGAAGTAATGTTTGCACTGTGATCTTTGCCTAAACCAACACAGTTTGAGGCATTAGACGCATGGATACGGGCAGCACATGCAAGGAAAAGGGAGATATACCAAGGGAAGAGGAGGATAGCTTTGAGGGCATATCAAGAAGCGCAATGGGACGCACAGCTCAAGAGATGGAGAGTGGATAATATTGAGGGAGAAAGGTTGTACCCAATGCTGATAGGAGAGGGAGATTCTCAGAACAGGAATAAAAGGGAAAATGGAAATAACTGGAGTGATACTGATGACAGCTTGTTGGATGGGTTGTTATCTGAGCGTCCAACCTTATAATCCCCAATCTGAGGAGGGAAGGCGAGATTTGGCGAATGCAATGAAAATGGAAAATGGACCAATACCTCCAACTGGTCCTAGTACGAGAGTTGTGGGAAGGATATCGGCAGGAGTAGCGGGGACAGGACTATCCGCCTTAGGAGGGGTGGAAAAAGTACAATCAGGTGATCACATGGTTGCAGTCCAAAATAGCCCCTCAAGACATTGATTAGATTAAGATAGATAAAATGACCCATGAGCCTAAACAGTCAGTACATGCCTATTATGAAAGTCTCTTGCAAGCCTTTCAAGCAGCACAGTGGTTTCAACACACTCAACCCTAAAGACATGGGTCAATTCGTCATAAAATTTGTGACAGAACTGAGGCTGGAAATCAGCCCCATAATCCAGCAACAACTAATCTGCTGGCAAAACAAGTCCGTGGATGAAATTCTACGGTATGCCAGGTATTGCAGTGATGAGGTGGATTCAAAACATAGGAGAATAAAGGAAAAGTTAATGTTGGTTCAAATGTGAAATGAGCAGAAGGGAGAATGGGTACAGGCAATTGGAGAAACAGTAGTTCGCAATCAAGGGAATGTCCCGGGAGGTGTTCAGGTTACATCAATTGCAAATATGGCTGGGCAGGGAAGAGGAAGTGGTGTCCCCATAGATCCTAAAACAGGGATAGATGCTGCTACACTGAAAAAGACAACTGCCTGTCATTTTTGTCGATGGAAGCGCGAGTGCCACTTAAATCAAGCGAATCAGGTGCAGGAGGGAGAACTCGTGCAAATGACCGATGTGGTAGTCAGTTACAGACGGTGACAAGGCCAAGATCCCTTAATGCAGGAGGGAATCAGAACCAGTTAGTGCAAGTGCCCAAACCTCCAAGAATCTCGTAGGGCAATCGAACGTACCATCAGATGCCCGTAATGGAAGTGCTGGATGGATTTGATCAGGACCCATCCTAATGATGGTGCCTGAGGGGGGAGGAAGACTTTACTTTTGGCGCAGTCTTAGAGGTAGACGAGAGTGTACCATATGTAGAAGCTGACACAGATGGTCATCCCATTACATTCTTGATTGATACTGGTGCTACCTGTTCTACTATGAGATCTACAGTAGTCCCAAACCTACCCCTCTCGGGAAAGTCAATCCAAGTTGTAGGAGTTGCTAACAAAAGAATGACAAAGCCTTTGACCGAAGAGGTACCAGTGAAAATCAGGATCACCATCAGTTTGTTGTATGTGTTTCGAGTCCAGTCTGTTTGTTAGGGCATGATCTCTTATTCAAATTGAATTGTACCATTTATTGCACACCTAAGGGTATTGAATTGCAGACTAATGATGAGGACATTGCCTTCAAATTGGCAAATCAGATCCATTACACAGCTATGTTTCCTTTACTGACAGTGGAAGACATGCCTATTTCTCAGCTACATTAGATCCTGTAGCTTCAGCATTGCCCAGATGTCTCAAATCCATTACTGCAACAGGTGTAAGTATTGAACGATATGAAAGCATTGTGATGTGTCATCCACCTACTGTATATGTACCACACTCAGTTGAACTCCTGATGACGAGGACCAAAACACAGCATTTGACTCATAACAGGCTGACAAGATACAAACAAGTTCAGTGTAATGTCCTCCTACCTTGGTACCCGTTCCAAATGCTGATGAAGAAGGTTGTGAAGACCATGACTGTCTGGACGTTACTGAGCTTTGCACCAAGCCATGACCTGACATTGTCGATGAACCATTGTCCGATCCCGACCAAGTCCTTCTTGTTGATGGTTCATGTCTTAGAGAGAATGAAAGTAATTTGAGAGCAGCATTTGCTGTTTGTACCATCTCTGGAGCTGTGGAAGCTGCTTGTTTACAAGGAGTACACTCTGCACAAGTGGCTGAAATCGTTGCCTTGGCCCGTCCATGCCTTGTCTCTGAGATAATCCGAGTCACCATCCATACCGATAGCTAGTACAGTTTGGGTAGTGTTCGTGACTTCAGACAGCTATGGAAACAGAGAGGGTTCCTAACGTCATCAGGTTCTCCCATCAGGAACGGGGAATATGTGAGACACTTGTTGGAAGCATTGCAATTACCAAAGGAAGTGGCGATCGTTAAGTGTGCTGCATATGGGAGGGGAGATGATTTTGTAACCACGGGAAACCAATATGTGGATGAAGTTGCTCGTTTGTGTGCCACACATGCGTGCATTTTTAATGGGGAATATGTTTGCAAGAGTGCAGAGAAGACAGAACACAGAATGATGCTAGCTGTTGCAGACACATGGGATGAAGTTAGGCATTTGCAAATGGAAGCAACAGATCAGGAACAAGCGGGTTGGATCAGAGCAGGTTGTGAGAAGGGGGAACGTTACATATGGGTTTCAACTGATGGCAGGGCAGTGTTGCTGGATTGTCTGTTAAACCCAATGGCAAGGCAGATTCATGGAGCAGCTCATAAAGGAAGGGATGCAATGGTGAGATTGTTCAGGCAGACCTGTTTCAATCTAAGATTTTGTGTGATTGCTTAAGCAGTGTGTCATTGGTGTGTTACGTGCCAACAGATGAATGCTGGAAAGAAAACCGTTGTTGCTTTGAACCACATTGGCAGATCAGGGGTTCCCTTCAATAGCATTCAGTTGGATTTTGTTGAGATGCCTGTGTGTTTTGGACTGAGGTACATCTTGGTTGTTGTCTGCATCTTTTCTTGGTGGGTGGAAGCTTATCCAACTAGAAGGTGTGACAGTCTCACAGTAGCAAAGTTATTGCTGAGAGAGCTTATACCTCATTTCGGATTTCCAACTACATGAGAGTTGGATAGAGGAACGCACTTCCACAGCGAGATCATGAAGCTGTTGTGTACTGCCTTGAGTGTGGATCAAAGACTGCATTGAAGTTACAGGCCAGAGGCATAAGGCACTGTGGAGCAGATCAATGAGACTTTGAAGGCAAGGTTGGCAAAGGCATGTGCTTCAACATCTTTGAAATGGCCTGATGTACTGTCCTTGATTCTAATGAGCTTGCAGAGCATTCCTGGTTGTCGCCCCATGAGATCCTCATGGGAAGGGCGATACGCTTGCCTGCAGTGCCGGCTACAGCTTTGATAAACATCCCACATGACTTGATCCTTGACTACTGTAAAGGATTGGCTGATGTGGTTCGTTCTGTGTCTCATCAGGTTGAAGCAGTGACTGCACCAACTTCAAAAGACCTTTGCCACGACCTGAGCACTGGACATTGGGTGCTCGTCCGAAAGCATGTAAGGAAGAACTTTTCTTGACTCTCGGTGGCGTGGATCATATCAGGTGATATTGGTGATGAATACTGCTGTGAAGTGTGGAGGAGTGCAGAACTGGATCCACTCTTCCCAAACCTGACGAGTCACAGGTCCCTCCGATGAAACAGCTCCTGTCCCAGAAGTAGTTCCAGCCATGATCGTAAGGTCACCGGAGAGGGCAAGCCAAGCTGTGGAGGTTCCTGAAGAGGCTGGATACCCACCAGATCAAGCTGAGGGGGGTCAAGCCACACAAGACCCAGGTATAGACTCTGAGGGAGACGGTAATGTTGCGAGTGGTATAGAGTCTGACTCAGCAGAAGAGACTGGTGTGGAAATTGGGCGTGTGCAGTGAAGAAGGAAGGATGGCGCAGATAAAACGTGGCCTGTGAGACAGAAAAGAAGGAACATGAGACTTGCATCTGAAAGAGAACTTGCAGCTATAAGTAAGTCATCTGAGTCTGATCTAAGTGAGTCTGAGCAAGCCCCAGGAAGTGTAAGGAGATCAAGGAGAACAAGAGTGCCGTGTTGGAGGTATTCTTTTCCCGAGTGGACCTACCTGGTTACCAATGCCGGGGAGAGTGAGGTCCGAGTTCTCGATACTGATCGTCGAGATTTTGCTGAGCATTTCTGGAATTAAGGCTAATGCAATCCTGTCATTGACTGTGCCTTACCCACCAAGGTTGAGTGGTTTACGGACTCTAATTCTGGAAGACATTGAATTCCCGAGCTTCAGAATTCCACCATTTCCTCAAGAGTTTGCAGCATTCAGAGCTGAACTGTTACAGCGAGTCATTGAGGAAATTGGCTCTGATCTCATAAGGGATATAAATTGAACTTTTGAACTATAAATGAAAAATTTCTTTGAAAGAAGACAACCTAGGCCTGAGTGAAAGAAGAATAAAAATAGGGATTTTTCATTTAGAAGAAGAAAGAGAGCTAAGGAAGATTTCCAAGCTGTGTAAATACTGTCCCAAAGACTGCTACAGAATTTTCTAAGATCCAAAAGAGGTTGCTCAAAGAATTTTGTTGCACAAAATAAGAAGGCGGAGACTCTGTGTGTTGATCCTCTTACAGCAACAACCGACAAAGAGTAGAGGGTCTAAGGGAACATTTAGAGACCATGCGTGGATATATTCCACAATACTAACTAACAAAACAAACAAACTATCCACGGGTCTGATGAGTCTAAACAGACCCTACAGCAAAAAAAGAACTAAAAGAACTGTGTTCCTATTCTCAGAGGACAATACTTAAAAAAGGAACATCCTTAAAAAAGGATGGATTCCCATCACTCACAGAAGTGACACGCTTCATCATCTGGGATCTCCTCCTGGTTGCACACTAGTGCAACCAAGGGCTACAACCTTCTCTCTGAGAGAGGGGAGCTCGCGGATGTTTTCAACACAGTATGATGTATGTAGGGAGCTCTATAGGATCCAACAGATGTGAACACATATTATGTGTGAGAGTAATGGACGCAGTGCATGAGAGTGAAAAGTGAAGATAAAATTGGGTACCAGGAGAAAAAGATTTAATAGGTATCTTCTGTTATCCAAATTAAAAACAGTGCAAAGTCAGTTTTAACAAAATAGCTGCAAGGATGTAACTGGGTCTACATGTTTCAGCCACTGGGATTATAAGTAATCCTTGGCCTTCCTCAGGACCACAATAAAGTATTGCTACTGCGTAGTGAAGATAATAATGCAAAAAATGAAAATACAAACAAGGTTGGAACGAATACAACCATGTAACCTGATAATAAGGTATTAAGATCCTCCGTAATTTACAGGATGCTGGTGGCATCTGCAAAAAAAGGATGGTTTTAAGAACACAGAACAATAGGTCTAATACTTATATTGTATTAACAGTGCAAAACGTGGTGCAACAGTAACCATCTATTTGCGTGTATCTAATTTATGGGTGGTTCAATGATATATTTCAAAATTATGCTTACGAGGAATGGACCTCACCTCACCTGGCGACAGCTCAGGGATTGAGGCCCCGCTCTACGGACAAGAGGGAAAGGACTGACAATGATGAACAGACAAAGAGCATCTCCCATAGTCTATTCTATCATTACCCTCTAAATTGAAAACCTGCATTGTGCGACTCTGAACAGAACTTCTAGACAGCTAAATTAAAACAGCAAGAGTATAAATAAAAACCTCACATTTAGGTATGTCTGACTCTGATACGCTTATATTAATGTGCATAGGCGAACTTATGCCCCTTGACTATCATCAGGAGTACGAAGATAACGAGCATCTGAGTGTCTCAAAAATAGTTAAAACACGGAACCACAAATGTACTGGTAATGTGGTCTATCATGTTTGTCATTACTAAGAATAAAGATACAGCAGATTGAGCAATTATAACAACGCATAATTGCGGGTTCTCCAATGCTGCTCTGTCACCAGTCAAAACTATACAACAGAGTGATCGTGATGCATAGATGGAACGGGGTGGCGTGCCTGTTAGTAGCATATTTAAGTTATTTTACGAGTGCTCTAATGCCGCCCTTACGAGTGTACCAACCATAAAGAAACCATAAAGCAAACATTACGCTAGATCACTTAGTGAAGAACCAAACAATACGGGCGGTTTGCCCAAGAGCTTGCTATCTTTAAAGAGCGCCTGACTAGGTAATGAATACGGCACTAGAACTAAAGAGCCACAGTATCCGATACCGCCACACCGGCGTGTACGCAGACTGCAGGTAGAGTTTAAACATGTATATAATTATACGCCTACACCTCCGTAATGAATCGATGGATTAAAAGTAGGGCTGTCGCGCAGTACTGACCTGTCCGTCGGTACCCCAGGCTACCTCTGAGCCGTATACGGAGGTACCGACGTCAGGAACGTTCCCTATTTAAGTATGTCAAGTTTTCACAGCTGCCGCGCATTGCCCTCAGGTCTGCGCGCTGTGATGACGTGCATTTTCCTAAAACTACAGGATGACGGGGGCATCATGGGAAATATAGTTCCGCATTATAACCTATGCGTGTCCCTCTCTAATAAGTAGAAATGCGATGAAAAATGCACCCAAATTCTAGCGTGATTCTTATGTTGGAGACCAGCACATGGAAACAAGTCAGTTTGTAGTGTTCGTGCCGGACTATCTCATAATGAGTACAGTGTAAGGAAGACCTCGATTCTGCTGAAACTACATGAAGACATGAGCTTCATGGGAAATGTAGTTCAGCATCATGGTTTTAGCGTGTCTCTCTTTCTACTGTAAACAAAATGATGATAATGCCCAAACGATCTAACGTCAGATAAAAACTACCATCACAGCCACTCTATTCAAAAAGAATTTAGAAGAATCAAATAAAACCAATAAAGAATTCAAAGACTCCATTTTGCTCACCAAGATTGAGAAATTCAAAAAAGACTTAGCACGCTTCTCACATGATAGAGTGTATCCGTACATAAGTGATAATTACACTCTGCTGGATTCAATAGGACAGGACGAAGATATGGGTCAACTTACTCGTCTACTAGTTCCGAAGAGGGGTTGGGCGACTCAGACTCGTCTACCAGAAGTGGACAACAAAATAGAGGGCGCGGCAGGAACAACAGATCGAATTGGAGGAACGGTCCGCCAGCTCCACAGTTTCAACAATGGTGGCCCCCACTCCTTGGGGTTTTCCAACACCTGCATTTCAGCCACAAATGGGTCCATTCCAATCCTGTCACCAGAATTTCAATAACCAGTCTTTTTTAGGGTTTGGCCGCGGGCGCTCCAGAGGAAGATGGGGAAACCAACAGGCCCAGGTACACTGGAGCCCCCCACCATCACCCAGGAGCACCCGCACCAACAAGAAGAAAGCCCTACCGCAACCAGGGACCAGTGCGGATGCGACCTAGTAGTTAATTTAAGTAGTCGGACTCTGACGTCTGATGAGCATGTGGTACTTAATTGAGGTTTGGGTTTTGTCTCCACTTTCAGTGGAGACCCTTTCCAGACTCAGTGTGAACTGGCCAAATTCTTTCGTAAAATACATCTGCATTATTTCTTCAAAGACAAAGAAGCAATATCTTTGGAAATGGAAGATGTAAATACTGGCCTGAAAAAGCGTTCCACTTTTAATCCACCTGCGCACACTGTACCGTCTCAAGTTTTGACTTTTGAAAAGGCAGTAATTGAAGATGTGACCACATTGTGCACTACGGAGAGGAGATCTTACAATAATCTTTCAAGAAAAGAACAACAGGCACTCGGCACTTTGAGAATGGATGACCAAATAACCATCAAACCGGCGGATAAAGGCGGTGCCATTGTTATTCTGGACACCAACGTGTACCGCGCGGAATGTCTACGACAACTAGAAGACAGGAGGTTCTACCGCCCTTTGAAAACTGACCCTACAGAGAGAATTAAGAGGGTTACCTCTGATATGGTGGAAGAAGCAACCAACAAAGGTTGGATTACTACCCATGAAGCTACTTTTCTACAAACTGAACATCCAG
Source organism: Calotriton arnoldi (assembly GCA_963921515.1). Lineage (NCBI taxonomy): Eukaryota > Metazoa > Chordata > Amphibia > Caudata > Salamandridae > Calotriton > Calotriton arnoldi. The sequence goes on along the minus strand of CAWUFW010001945.1, from coordinate 614,339 downwards.
TGATGCCATATTTTTATGTACTACCGAAAGTGCATAAACAACAGAGACCACCACCTGGTCGACCTATTATATCTGGCTTGGGTTCCATTCTCGAACCACTGTCCACTTTTGTGGACTACTTTCTTAGACCCATGTTCAAAGAGATGCCCACGTATCTTCAAGATACGAAAGACATCCTACGTCTGTTGCCTCAAGTTGAATTTGATATGGACACTGATTTCCTAGTCTCGTTCGATGTCGAGTCTCTTTACACCTCCATCCCCCAAGATGAGACATTGGACGCCATCGCACTACTGCTGTCCAATAGAGACTTGGACTCTATCACTCCTGTACAATTCATCATGGCCTCGCCAAGTTGGCCATGAAAGAAAAAAAATTCAGATTTGAGGATGCTATCTACCTCCAAATCTCGGGGACCAGCATGGGTAGCGTTTTTGCGCCGAGCCTGGCTAATCTGTACGTTCACGTATTCGAACAGGAGCATATCCTGTCTGAAGCTAATCCCTTCCATGACTCCATCCGTCTGTGGAAGCGATATATCAACAATGTTTTGGTTGTCTGGCGAGGGAACCCTGAATCCATCCTTCAGTTCCAAACTTGGCTGAATACGAGGAACAACTTTCTCAGGTTTACGGTGGAGTTCAACAAGAACAGGTTACCGTTTCTTGATCTTTCTATATTCTCTACACCTACAGGCTTGGAGAGTGAGCTGTACAGAAAGCCTATGCTAGGAATTCACTCCTTTGCTATGACAGTCATCATCTCAAGTCACTTCGAGACAACTTACCGTATGGCCAATTTCTCCGGTTACGGAGGAATTGCTCTACTGTAGAGAAATACGATGACCATGCGAAAACATTATCTAGACAATTACAAGCTAGAAAGTATCCGAAGAGACTGGTGCGGCGTTCTCTCAAACGAGCAACAAATAACAACCGGGAGGCACTTCTGGATCTACCCACACCGAAACCGCCTATGACTAGACTAACATTTGTCAACACTTTTAGCACACTGTCTAATGGGATTCAACGCAGCGTGCGCAAACATTGGCGCATATTAAACATCGGCAAGGAAAAGATCCCTCTACCATTATTCTCTTTTAAGAGAAGTACCAATCTGCAAGATAGATTGGTTCACGCCAGACCCAAAACACAACTACCTCGTACGTTGGGGACTTTGTGGGATCTCCCAGCGGTACACGGACATTTTCCCTGTGTGTCTTGTGCAGCATGTCCACAGACTCAACAGTCTAAGACAGTGGATATAGGCACAAATAGACCTTGGGTGCAAAATTAATTCACTAACTGCAACAGCACAAATTGATTTACTTGATTACATGTCCCTGTGAATATCGTTATGTGGGCATGACCACCCGTAAGGTGAAATCAAGAATTCTGGAACACAAGAGCACAATCAGGTGTAAAAAACAAGCCACAAGACTGACAAAACACTTTATTGACCTCAAACATAACGCTGAAGAATTTACATGGACTGTGCTAGAACAACCATTTATTCCAAGCCACATTACTGATGTGTCTAGGTTTTTGTTTATGAAAGAACAGAGGTGGGTTTTCAAACTGCAGTGTGACAAACTAGGGCTTAACGATGAGATACCGTGGACTTCTCTGTAACCCGGCTTGACTTTCGAACTGTGACCAGAAATTTTGATGAGACCATCCTATGTACATATATGACAGAGAGATATGTTCTCATCCATACTATCGAGGGCCCTGCTCCTCCTTTTTTCTGGCCTCTAGCACGAAATTGACGTTAGATCGTTTGGGCATTATCATCATTTTGTTTACAGTAGAAAGAGAGACACGCTAAAACCATGATGTGGAACTACATTTCCCATGAAGCTCATGTCTTCATGTAGTTTCAGCAGAATCGAGGTCTTCCTTACACTGTACTCATTATGAGATAGTCCGGCACCAACACTACAAACTGACTTTTTGCCATGTGCTGGTCTCCAACATAAGAATCACGCTAGAATTTGGGTGCATTTTTCATCGCATTTCTACTTATTAGAGAGGGACACGCATAGGTTATAATGCGGAACTATATTTCCCATGATGCCCCCCTCATCCTGTAGTTTTAGGAAAATGCACGTCATCACAGCGCGCAGACCTGAGGGCAATGCGCGGCAGCTGTGAAAACTTGACATACTTAAATAGGGAACGTTCCTGACGTCGGTACCTCTGTGTACGGCTCAGAGGTAGCCTGGGGTACCGACGGACAGGTCAGTACTGCGCGACAGCCCTACTTTTAATCCATCAATGCATTATGGAGGTGTAGGCGTATAATTATATACATGCTTAAACTCTACCTGCAGTCTGCGTACATGCCGGTGTGGCGGTATCGGATACTGTGGTTCTTTAGTTCTAGTGCCGTATTCATTACCTAGTCAGGTGCTCTTTAAAGATAGTAAACAACAAGGGGGACAATGAGGGCTTGATAAAGGTCCACCGTACTTGCCCTGGGTAGAACTAGAAGACAAAAGAGGTATGGTGTTCCTGGGTGGCAAGTTGGCCACCTGGTTAGTACTCAGAGTGGTGGGGAGGTGGGAATACCTCCTTTCGGAACTAGGACCCTCACACACCCAGCAAGCTAGGTGTCATGCTTCATCATATGGGTCTGCTCCTCGTCGAGCCGGCGCTGCAATGCTCGACGGGCACCCATAAAGGGGCTCTTTATCGGAGATCCTTTGTTCCTTGCCGTATAGGTGCCGTGGGTGTGAGGGGCCTGGTAAAATGTAGATGTGGTGTGTGGGTTAAAACAGGTAAGGGAATCCTCTATAATTATTTTTATTCTGGAGAGGTCACAACCTGATTAAAAAGTAAAAAGAAGGAGGGCGACTATTTTGTTTTAATCTGACAAAAATTACGCTCTACCCCTTAGTGGTCAACATGTTTCTCGCCTATAAAATGTCTCTAATAGATCAGTTGGCGATTCCTCAGGACCTAGTGACTAAATGAAAACTATCTACAGTGTGTGGTGTGGTTCTACATACCACTTCTTCTCTCGGTAGGACGTTGCCCCGGAGAAAAGCAGCTAACCTCTTAAGGATTCAAGTGCTGCTTCATCAGACCGCAGCGGAGTATATGGACACTCAACGTAGTGTCGCTGCTCCCGCTCAGAGCAGTCCGGCTCACCTATCCGCTCCGCTGCATCTTTAAAGATAGCAAGCTCTTGGGCAAACCGCCCGTGTTGTTTGGTTCTTCACTAAGTGATCTAGCGTAATGTTTGCTTTATGGTTGGTACACTCGTAAGGGCGGCATAAGTGATCTAGCGGAATGTTTGCTTTATGGTTTCTTTATGGTTGGTACACTCGTAAGGGCGGCATTAGAGCACTCGTAAAATAACTTGAATATGCTACTAACAGGCACGCCACCCCGTTCCATCTATGCATCACGATCACTCTGTTGAATAGTTTTGACTGGTGACAGAGCGGCATTGGAGAACCCGCAATTATGCGTTGTCACAATTGCTCATTCTGCTGTATCTTTATTCTTAGTAATGACAAACATGATAGACCACATTACCAGTACATTTGTGGTTCTGTGTTTTAACTATTTTTGAGACACTCAGATACTCATTATCTTCGTACTCCTGATGATAGTCAAGGGACATAAGTTTGCCTATGCACATTAATATAAGCGTATCAAAGTCAGACATACCTAAATGTGAGGTTTTTATTTATACTCTTGCTGTTTTAATTTAGCTGTCTTGAAGTTCTGTTTAGAGTCGCACAATGCAGGTTTTCAATTTAGAGGGTATTGTCAGTCCTTTCCCTCTTGTCCGTAGTGTGGGGCCTCAATTCCTGAGCTGTCGTGAGGTGAGGTCCATTCCTCGTAAGATACGGGTAAGCATAATTTTGAAATATATCATTGAACCACACATAAATTAGATACACGCAAATAGATGGTTACTGTTGCACCACGTTTTGCACTGTTAATACAATATAAGTATTAGACCTATTGTTCTGTGTTCTTAAAACCATCTTTTTTTTTGCAGGTGCCACCAGCATCCTGTAAATACGGAGGATCTTAATACCTTATTATCAGGTTACATGGTTGTATTCGTTCCAACCTTATTTGTATTTTCATTTTTTGCATTATTATCCTCACTACGCAGTAGCAATACTTTATTGTGGTCCTGAGGAAGATCAAGGATTACTTATAATCCCAGTGGCTGAAACATGTAGACCCAGTTACATCCTTGCAGTTATTTTGTTAAAACTGCCTTTGTACTGTTTTTAATTTGGATAACAGAAGATACCTATTAAATCTTTTTCTCCTGCTACCCAATTTTATCTTCACTTTTCACTCTCATGCACTGCGTCCATTACTCTCACACATAATATTTGTTCACATCTGTTGGATCCTATAGAGCTCCCTACATAGATCATACTTTGTTGAAAACATCCGCAAGCTCCCCTATCTCAGAGAGAAGGCTGTAGCCCTTGGTTGCACTAGTGTGCAACCAGGAGGAGATCCCAGATGATGAAGCATGTCACTTCGGTGAGTGATGGGAATCCGTCCTTTTTAGGTCTCGCCTACGCAGCGCGCATGTGCTGCATAGGCAAAAAGACCTTTTGAAATCGCTTCGGCTTTTCAGCCAAAAACGTGCACGCGTTCCATTGCCTTCAATGGCAACGCTTGCACGTTTGGCGATTCACTTGCGGGAGCGAGCAGCGCCATATGGTAGCAATTATCGCTCCTGGCGCCGCTTGTTCCCGCAAGAGAATCGCGCAGGCCCCCTCCTCTCCCCCTCCCCCTGCTGCCGTGCGAGGCATGCGCGCTTGTTGCTTAAGCAGGGTTAGATGTACCTCACTTTTTCTTTGCCCTTGGGTTCACAGAGGCAAATGCTCAATACAGTCGAAGTGTGGGCTCCCAGACTTCTCTTCAGCTCCCAGAGTGCCTTGCGGCCTTCTAGTAAATGCTGCTCTCAATAGCTGAAAGGTTAGAAGTTTACTAAGTGGCATTCCTGCATTCGAAACGTGCTTCTTTTGTCTGTTTGTTGAAGTGCGTTTATCCAGCAGACGTCTACAACGGTACATTATGATTTGGAAAAAATGCAGCGCGTAATTTGGATCGTTCTTTGCAGCGTGCGGGATGAAGGTTCTTAAGTAACATGGCTGCAGACAGGTGATTGAAAGCCGTGATTTTATTAGTGCTTGAGCGTGAACTCTCTGTAAATGGAGGTGCCAGAATCGTTCCTTTCTCAGTCTCTTCCCTTTATCTTTGGCTTTAGGGGGGCCGTTTTAGCCTGTGCCTTTCTCCGAGTTCGGGCTAGTTCAGTGCTGTTCTTGGCATATCTACCTCTCGGAGTATGTCGGCGCACAATGTCTGCTACCTCCAGTTCAATTTAACAATTACAGTGATAGTTTGCTCTCTCCACCCACAGTTAAGTGCACCGAGATCTTGTAGAAACCGCATTCTTAGTCGCAGGGTTTCCTCAGTGCCATATAATTAGCACAGCCCCTGCACTTTACAACAAAAAGAAACCCATATATTTTAAAACGTTTTTTATTAGCTTGTGCTCGATTATAGCATGATAAATACTTTTTTTTTTTAAATGCTGTAATTTAACTGGGATTCGTATTGTTTTTGTCGACTGCTGGCTCATGCCTCTGATATAAAATGCGATATTTCATCGCACGGAAATTGTAGAGAAACTAATCTGTATACTGCTGCAAAAAATAACCTTATACGCTTAAAATCCATAAGGGAATGTATGGGAATAGGGAGGTCACATTAAACACACAAGAAACGTTATTAAGGCTAAGTTCACTTAAACCCTCGGGTGCTGCACTACAATTCGCCAGTAGATCGTAAACCATAGACATGAGAGGAAGGCTTGTGCTTCTACTCCTGGCCAATCGTACACCTACTTCCTATCAAGACAGTGGCTCAGCTCTGCCAGGAAATGAAGGCATTAACATTCTGTGGTCTCTTCCCCTCTTCAACTGACACTATCACTCCATGTGTTGCCTTATTTCCTATGCAAAGCAGAGAAACTCTTACTCAGAATCTGCTACTTCCAAGTCTAACAACAAAGAATGCAAAGCAGCCAAGCTTGGCCCCGTTGTGCTAATTATAGCATCCTAGAAGAAAAACTACTAGCCCTCCTCATGGAAATCAAGACCAAAGCTATCAATTTAAAGAAAGAAAATATGCTAGATTTGATGTAAGCTGACTAATACCATGAATATCATGTGACCAGCGGGTCAAACCTTCGGTGTGCGTTTACCTTCTCTTTTCCCTTCCTGACCATGCTAGAAGAGATGGCTTATGCTGAACTTTGGCAGAGGCAGCGGAGTAGAAGCTGAAGTCGCACAACCTCATCAACACTGCTATATGTCCCATGAACAACGGACATCCCATGTATTGTGCAGAATAGTTTAAGCCTTCAGAATTAAAATAGGTGACCAGGATACATTCATCAACTTATTTGGTAGTAAGCATGTGTTTGATCCCTGCATGAACGAGGTAGTCCAGCATCGAAAAAAAAGTATGTCCAAGCAAAACACTGTCTTCCATTGTAGAAACACTGACCACCATACTCCTTCAGTTGATCAAGGCTTTTGAATCTTCCAAGATTAGGGGACCTCGAGCTCCTCATCTGCTCTCACGCCTCTATCCAGCACGTTCTTTCTTTGCCTTGACCTCTTCCAGTAGTACAACAGGAGGCACTTCAGGAGGGGACATGTGTAGGAGAAAACAAACTTGTTTCCCCGTACTCAAGAGGCCAAGAAGTCCCAATAAATCCAATGTGGCCTGGCGTTCCCTGCTACTTCATCACAAGTGCCATATATGTGGCCCAAGCATCTCGGACCTTCCATCTCGGGGGATCACACGCAACTGCAATGAGGGGCAAAGGCTAAAACTCCCTCTTCTGTTTCACAGCAGTTCATCTCAAGTTGTGGTGTTGCTTTGGTCCGCTTGTCCTCTGCTGTTATAGGACCTAACGCACAGACATGTGTGCTGTGGTCTACCAGATTGTATTTGTAACTTCCACAGCCACCATCAGCACGGTCACCTCTCACTCAGTTTTTGCCTTGACTATCATGACCACCGGAGGGGGTGTGGGTTATATAACAGTATGGGCCTGCTGTCCCGTTTTGTTCCGAAGTGCTCTTTAAACTAGGGGCGCTGGGTGCTGACAGGGACAGGTGCTCTACTACTGATGGTACACTGCAGTTTGCAGCTGCTCTGGAGGTGCAGTGCATTAGTGAAACTGACCAGCCGATGGAAGCAGTTGGTCTGCCTTTCACAGTGCATGCGGTACCCGGCTTGTACTTTCAAGGGGGGTAGAGATCCTCCAAATGGGTGGGTGTAGGGAGCAGCTGCCCTCCAACCCCCCACCAGGTATATATCTAGGGGTGTCCATGGACACTCTTTGCCCACTCTAAATGAGTTCCCTCTAGCACGGACTGTGCTCCACCTCTCTGTGACACACACAACCAGTGCACCTCATGATTGCCTCTTTGTATAGTATAAGAATATGGCACAGTCACAAAGACAAAGTGTTTCCCTCCGAGGGAACACCCCATAGGGTAGCACTGGTGATACTTGTGCGCCGGCAATATAGATATTACAGCAGGAGCCACACATGTCTGAGGCACCTTCTGTAATACCAAAGTACTCTGATGATCAGAAAGCGTTGCACACGCCTGTGGTGCTCCAGATTTCCTCTGCCATACCCTGGATAGACCACACAGGAAGGGCGGAGGTCTGGCTGTGCTATATCATAATACTTTAGTGCCCTCTTTTTCTATAGCCTCCAATGCAGCTTGTGAAGCACTGTCGGTTAGTGTACGCTTTTCCCCCCATGACACTTTTAAGGCTATCCTTCTCTATCGTCCTCCTGGTCCCAGAGGCGCGTTCCTAGATGCCATTGGTTCGCTCTTGGAGGAAGGACTTTGTGCTAAGTCCTTTACAGTGTTGGGGGATTTTAATTTTCATTTGGAAGAACCCACTGATCCTGATAATATGAGGCTGAAACTAGTTATGAGTGGGGGGGATCTTGAGCAGCTGGTGGTCGGACCTACACATGTAGCAGGTCATACATTGGATGGAATTTTTACCAATAACTCATGTCTTTCCTTCTCTGAGACCCTGCCTCTTACCTGGACTGATCATGCTGCCATCTTATTTGTTTTATCTCGGACTCCTCATTATCAATCTAAACCAGAGTCCAGGGCCAAACTAACTATCAGGGCCTGGAATAACGCCAACAATCCCGCGTTAGGGAATCTCTTGAAAGACACAGCTCCCCTCCTTCCGGCTGGAGCAGAGGAGGCTGCGGCTGTTTACGCTGGATGGATTGACGATGCGTGCAGTAAATTTGTCCCGACTAAACGGTATTCCCCCAAGCGGGCTTCTCCCTCAGCCCCTTGGTTCTCGGACAACCTTCAAGAGCAAAAAACTGACTGTAAGAGGCTAGAACGAGCCTGGAGAAAAGGCTATAGTGCCAGTGACAAAGTGGCCTATAAAACCAGTCTCTCAGGGTACAAAAAATTACTCGTGGAAACTAAGAGGATTTATTTTTCTGAGCAGATTAATAAGGCAAAATCCTCCTCTAAAGAGTTATTTAAAACGATAAATTTACTTACTAATCCCACTAGGCCAAATGTACATACTAGCCCTGAGCTATGTGAAAATCTTGCCTCTTTCTTTCGGCAAAAGGTCGATGTTATTTTTCCTCCTTTAGTCCTCAGCAATCAGAGGCTAATGAGGCTTTAGACGAGGCGAAGCCCAATGTAAGTAAAGCTATATCTACTCTAGCTGAGTTTACACCACTAGAAACTCAAGAGGTTATTAAGCTCTTGATGGCGAGTAGATCTGGATCTCCCTTGGACCCCTGTCCAGTTTCGGTGATTAAACTCTTTCCTAAGATCATTGGCCCGGTTCTGACTTCTATGATTAACTCTATTTTTGAGTCAGGCCACTTTCCCATAATGTGGAAACAGGCCTCCATTCTTCCTCTGATAAAAAAGCCTAAACTGGACCCTAATGACATGAACAGCTATAGACCTATTTCACGCCTCACACTGTCAGCCAAAATTATTGAAAAGGCCATGAACACCCAGCTTAGCACGTTTTTTCGCACTAACTGTTCATTGGATCCCACGCAGTTTGGCTTTCGTGCTGAACATAGCACAGAGCTAGCCTTGATTAAAGCAACAGAGGAAATAAGAGAGGCCTTGGACCAAGGAGGTGCTGCGATTCTGATCATGTTGGACCTTTCGGCAGCCTTCGATACGGTCCATCATGAAGTATTGATGGACCGGCTATCTACAGCAGGGGTTCAGGGCAGGGCCTGGAACCTTTTACAATCATTTTTGTCGGATAGAACCCAAACGGTGGACATAGGCAAGAATAAGTCTAAGCCGTTCTCCTTTCCGTGCGGGGTGCCACAGGGCTCATCTCTTAGTCCCACGCTTTTTAATATATATGTGGCCCCACTGGCGGCCCTGATTCGATCCTTTGGGTTTCAGGTGACGTCTTATGCAGACGACACTCAAATTGTGTTGTCCCTTCAGCCGGGCAAAGAAGCTGAGACCAGCCTGAGATGTCATGATTGCATGAAATCTGTTGCAGGCTGGATGGCATCTAATTGCCTAAAGCTCAATGCCGGCAAAACTGAGGTTTTGCTATTTGGGAATAAGGTTAACCTCTGGTCACCTGATTGGTGGCCAGAGGAAATGGGCACACCTCCAGCACCCTCCGCGAAAGTAAAGAACCTGGGTGTGGTGATGGATAACAAACTTACCTTTGGTGATCATGTTAGCGGGGTGGTATCCACCAGCTTCTTTCTTCTCAGAAAGCTGAGAAAAATAAAAATATTTCTGCTTAAAGATACCTTTAGGACAGCAGTCACGGCGCTCGTCTTGTCACGACTGGACTATTGCAACGGTCTGTATCTGAGTTTACAAAAGAAACATTTTAACAGACTCCAGATTGTGCAAAATGCGGCAGCAAGACTGCTAACGGGCACTCCTAGGTTCGTCTCAGTGGGAAAGGGTCTTCGAGATCTCCACTGGCTTCCAGTGAAACAACGGACACGGTTTAAAGCATTGTGCATGGTCTTCAAAGCCTTGGTGGGCAGTGGCCCAGTCTACCTGAGAAATCGACTACTCTGGTATGTTCCTGGAAGATTGTTACGTTCCTCGGAAGCCAAGCTAGTGACTATCCCCCGAGTTAAGAAAGCCAGTTGGGGTGGCAGGAGTTTCGTTTACTGTGCCGCCAGGGCTTGGAATGATCTTCCTGTGCATCTGAGAAAGGCCACGGATCTCCTTTCTTTTAGGAAGGGGCTGAAAACCTGGCTTTTCTCTGTATAATTCTCCGCCTAGGACACCCACCAGGTAGTGCTTAGCGCCAGGACGCCTTTGGGCAGCAGCTGCGCTTTACAAGTTTCATTAACATTAACATTAACATTAACATGTAAAATGACCTCCAGTGGTTATGCAAGCGTTTGTGGCTGCACAGGGGCTGTTCCCCATGCCAAGTAGGATCTTTAAGCGTTGCAGCTTTATGTGGGGGAATGTTAAGTTATATTACAGCCTTCCTAAGGCTGGGCTCTTCCATCCGTCTTAAACGCCATCTCTCAGGGGGTTGCTCCATGCTCCCAGTAGGTTGGTGGGATACCGCCCTTTGTCATGCATGTTTACTTGTCCTGGTAATAACATATTTGTAGCAGTGCCTTTGGTGGGGTTCACTGTGTGTTCTTTTCCATAAATGCTTTATGGAAGTGATCATGAATATTTTTCCATTTAAACTCTATGTTCCTTGCTTCATGGTCATTCCTCAAAAGCCACCTTAAACAGAGGTTTACTAGTAACACCTTAACCTACAAGCTAGAAGTAGTGATAAAGGCAAAAGATAGATTTCCTTTTTTGTCATCTTAGGAATCACAGCGTGTAGTGTTTGTTGATATCTGATACATTGACTTCTACTCTATTTTTAGCTTATGTATAATTTAAGGCGAAAAGTCTGGGGGTTCTACATTGCCTTATCTAGTCGCTCGGTGGACTAATGCATCAGTGCAGAATTCTGTTTGACCTCGTGGTCACAGGTTCAAAATCCGGCAGGTCCACTCAGCCTTTCACCCTTTCCAGGTCCATAAAATCAGTATTAATTACTGCGGGGCATATTATCAAGCACGGGGTTAAAATTATCGCCGGTTTAGCGGCAGAAAACTGCCGCTAAAGCGGCGATAATGGGCTTGATAATATGCCCTGGAGAATTCCAATAGAAGCCCATGTTGACACCAGAACATGGGCTTCTATTGGAATTCTCAAGGGCATATTATCAAGCCCATTATCGCCGCTTTAGCGGCAGTTTTCTGCCGCTAAACCGGCGATAATTTTTAACGCCGTTCTTGATAATATGCCCCCTCGTTGGGTAACCATACACATTTGGTATTTTGCGCCAAGCTACCCTTCAGGGTCAAGATAGTTATTTACAAATACGTTATTTTTTCGTCAGATTTTAACATTTGATTAAATATTTCCTCTCACGGCGGATTGGTACGTGGCAAGTGTTTTACTTTATTTACTTAGTATAATATAGGGGCATATTAGCAAGACCCACGTTAAAATTATCGCCGTTTTAGCGGCAGGAAACTGCCGCTAAAACGGCGGTAATGGGATTGCTAATATGCGTTATGGAATTCCAATAGAAGCCCAGGTTAGATGTCCTGCACATCTAACCTGTGCTTCTATTGGAATTCTATAACGCATATTAGCAAGCCCATTATCGCCGTTTTAGCGGCAGTTTCCTGTGCTGTGGTCAGTTTGGGTGAGATTCAGGCTATTACTAAAAATACTGCCGACTGCATGAATATTCATCATATTAATGACTCAATGAGTTCCTCTAGCTGGCTTATTATAGGCTTCATAAATAATCACGGGCGCCAAGGGCTGGAGCTTTCAGAATTCTGATTTGAAGTAAACATGCTAAACATAGCTGACAGGGAGCAAGAATATTCTTCTGTTTATTCTGTTCAAGTGTGGTGGCACTCTTGCTGCCTAAATGTCTACTGCTCACTTCCCGGCCTCTCATGGGATCCGGGGAAGGTGGCAAACCCAGTTGTCGCCACCTACTATAGGGAAGTGCTAAGTACACGACTGGCATGTGCCGTGGCAGCCAGCACGAATATATTTTTGCCACTGCGAGAGGCAAGCCTAGGAATGCAAATGATGAACTTGTGGCAGACTGGCAGGACCCTTTTGTAGCCTGCTCTCACAGTAATCTTTTATGCGGGCTAGCGCTCAGTGCATGTTACAATGATTGTAAGTGACTGTGCACACATCTCTAGCTCTTATTTAAATGAGGGTGCTTTTTACCTTGGAAAAAAGCAACCATGCTTAGCCCTAAACTACGGCCCAGTTTCTTGGATGCAACGACCAACTTCTCTTATGTTATATTAAAGTATATTTTCGAGTGCACTTTTACTCCTCTGTGTTTCTTTGCTCTAAAGGGGACAAGAACAGAGAGCCCAAGAGTCCTATCTTTGCTTAAAGAGATTTCGACATCTAATTTGATATGCTATGGTCCATGACAAGTCATAAAAGGGACTGGAGATTCGAGTGTGGGAGGTCAAAGGAACACGAATCTCCACCTACTAATCCTGCTTCATTTGAACAAGCAACCAATAAGAGGCCAGAGTTTCAAATATGATTACCTCTGCAAATGGGAACTCAAAAATCGAGTTGCAATCTGGTTGGATAGCCAATTACATTTTTACGCAATAGTTTAGCATGGCCAAACGTCGGGACCATAGCAACAAGTCAGGCTGCATCGTTTTAAACCCACTGTAAATAGGATTACTCTGTAATCGGACACAAACCTGTAATCAAATCACAAACTTACTTAGCTGACGTGGTTAGTTGTCTACCTTGTGCGGTAAGAAAGGCATGATATTACTTACACTACATAGGAGGTAGGAGTAAACAGAGACCACTGACAAGTCTTACAGTGACAGATTTAAAATGCGGGTTTTTGACATGCACCCTTGGTGGTGGGCCAGTAGGTTTTCATTGAGAGGTCCTTGCTGCTACCCACCATCATGATGTCGGTGTTAGCAGAGTTTATATTGAGGCATTGGTTGTCAACTTACTGCCTTTTCTTTCAAACAAAATTGGAAGGACTCTGCTGAAGTTCTTCAGACAACCCGAGAAGACGCTGGATGCCTGACCCAGTTTCGAATGGGTGCAGGTTCCTGTTCTGGGATTTATAAGTTAAGAATTTCCAGGTCAGGATTTACATTACAATAAATCACATGGTATTTTCTTCTTTTACTTTGTTTCTGTACTAGATTTCCGGAGCCTGCAGGCTTTAGTTATTGTATGACAGATTGGCTTTTTGATTATACTTAATAGCATGTGAGGATATGCTGCTAAACTCTTGCTATTGTTGTGGGGATTGAGTAGATTGTGCGGAGTTTCATGGATTTAGTTACATTTTACCTGCAGGTATCTGCTAGGCCTCCCTCCCTCAGTCACTGCGCCTACCAAACCACTCTACTCTTGGGTTAGGGAGGTCATGAGGCTCCTGGAATGTGGGTAAAGTTGGAGGAGCTGGGGCTCAGCGTGGGCTTTTATTCTCACATGGGTTGTGAGGCAGGGATATGTGCATAGCACATGTACGCTGCAGTCAAACTTCCAATTTATTTTCATGGTGGTGGGGTAGATTTTGCTCTCTTTTCCTTTCAAACGGGCTATGTGCATGCTGCAGGGCACAATGAATATAAGTCTTAGCATGTTACAAGATAGATTGAGAGGCGAATGTGTGCTTAATTCTAATTAAATCTGAAACAATTGTTCGAAGGTGGTGCAGCGCAAAAGCTGTCCACTCTTTACACGTCACGAGTTATGATAGATGACATGAGAAAATGTTCATAGAGAGGTGACATGCACGTGCACCTTGCAGGCGTTTCTTATTTAAAGCAATGAGTTATGAGAAAAGGTTCACTTGATATTAGTGAAGAGTGCATTTATTGTAGAATTAGAGAATCAACTCACAAGAATATGTTTAACCATCATGATTTAGACGTTTTAATGAAGCTTGACTAATACGAATGAAACCATCGTGGTGCAATAGCAATGTGCTTTCACTGATGAAGAAAACCCAATTTTCCGAAACATGTGCTATATTGTCGGTTTAACTCTTGGTGACCTCATTTTAATAGACAATCATCCATAAATATGCAGAAACCTAGTTCATGTTAAACGATAATAGAAATGTAATGTATGCATGAATGTTACACATATGTACTTGGATGTCATATCATGGGAACTACCTTTCAAAGACACAGCCCTAGCGCGCAGAGCAGCTCACCAGGGACCGGCAATGCAGGACTCGTGCGCGCACCAAAGTAAGTTAACTAACTTCAGGTCTCCCCGCTTCACGCACACGCGCTTTTAGCAACACGTCCTTCCCGCGTTGGGTTGTTGTTGTTGTTATTGTTGTGCTCCCATCGGGGCAAACGCTTTGATTTGCGATGTCTGTGAAGAAAGTGATGCGCATCGCAGGGCTTTTTTCAAACTGAAATGCAGAAAAGCCTTAGTTACATTTTAGTAAAAGAAACCTCTTTCTTTAACGCATTTGGTGCTTTTGAGGGCTGGGGGGCGCTGGGTGAGTGAATGATGGTTTTGTTTCTGCATCTGCGCTAGAACGCTTTGAAAACGAAAGGTCAGAGTGTAATTGCTTTTCCAATGCATCAGCTAAGCTTTTGTGATTCTGAATTTAAGATGTGGTAATTTGCAAACCAGGATATTTATTTGCGCGTTCATCGGAGACATGTTTGAATTTGTTGGCAAACTTACTGAACTTAAATGGCGCTCTTCTACCGACTCGGTTGGATTGTATTTTTAGACGTTTTGTGTTTAGGTAATGTTTATTTCTTGATCTTTAAGGACGCTAAATGCTTGTGCTTTTGTGAATGCCACGTGTGTGTGCATACACATGTTGCATACATATACATACATATTTAGATCAGGTGTGTGGGTCTGGCATGTTTGAAAGGCTCTGCTGGGGCGGGATTTATAAACAAAGGATAGTGTGGGGCAATATTTTGGTGTTTTCTGCCTCCCGCTGCCAAGTTTGAGGGAGGCTTGCGTGGGCTCTAATGCTGTCGCCATGCTCCCTCCACCATTAAATGGAACGGAGAATTAAGCAACCTATTTGCGCTGGTTATTTTTGCTGGCATTTCAGTTTGTTACCTATCCTCTTTTAAGGATTCATTATTTGTGTTCACTTTTATATCCTTTCACTTTGTCACTCTATCAGACTCAACTATGTCATTCTGTGTTTGACTGATCCCGGTTTAAAAGAACCAGGGGTGGTGTTGGCGATTAAGAGGCTGAGGCCGTTTCAGAGAACAGTTTGTGTTGCCAGCATTAGCTTTATGATATGAACATATTTGTTTCGACCGCATTGTAGTTTGTTAGCAGTAAATTGGACAGTGTTTGTTCCTTTTTATGACTTGCCATTGTTGTCCGTGGTATTTCAATGTATTTTAATTATTTGAAGGTTTCGTCTAACGCTTTCAAAAGCCCTTGGGTGTCAGAGGTTTTACAGGTAAGAATATAGCAACTTATTCAGGGATCGAATGAGATGCTGTAGAAATTAGTCGTCAGATATATTTACATTACCTGATAAAATAAGAAAGGGAAACTACTATGTTATATGACATCTCTTTATTAATGTAATAACTGCACTTTCACAATTGCTTTATTAACCATCCTGCTTTCTCAAATTTGCTTGAAAATGCACCATATGTCCACTCTTTTTCAAAATTTTCACGGGGGGAGAACCCCCCCGAACCCCCCTTAGGTTGTTCGGGCTCGCTCGCTACGCTCGCTCGCTGCGGTGCAGTATGCCAATAATTTTACGCCCCACCACCTTCAAATGTCACCAGCCACCACTGCTTGTGTGCGTGGATGAGGAGTTTGAAGGAGATTCTCCTGTCGACGGGGAGCCAGTGCAGGTTCCTCAGGTGGGGGGTGATGTGGCTGTGGCGTGGTACATCGAGGATCAGGCGTGCGGAGGCATTTTGTATGCGTTGCAGTCGCTTGATGAGCTTGGCCGGGGCTCCCGCGTAGAGGGCGTTCCCATAGTCAAGTCTGCTACTGACAAGGGCCTGGGTGACTGTTCTTCTTGTGTCTGTCGGGATCCACCTGTAGATCTTGCGAAGCATGCGGAGGGTGTTGAAGCAGGAGGATGAGACTGCGTTGACTTGCCTGGCCATGGAGAGCGTTGAGTCGAGGATGACTCCCAGGTTGCGTGCGTGGTCGGTGGGTGTCGGGGCTGCTCCCAGCGTCGTTGGCCACCAGGAGTCGTCCCAGGCTGAGGGGTTGGAGCCGAGGATGAGGACCTCTGTCTTCTCCGTGTTCAGTTTTAGTCGGCTGATCTTCAATCGGCGACGGCCTTCATTCCTTCATGGAGGTTGGATTTGGCGGCGAGGGGTCCTTGGTGAGGAGAGGATCAGTTGAGTGTCGTCGGCGTAGGAGATTATGTTGAGGTCGTGCTGTCTGGCGATGCGTGCGGCGGGGCCATGTAGATGTTGAACAGTGTTGGGCTGAGGGACGATCCCTGGGGTACGCCGCAGATGATCTCGGAGGCTTCGGATCGGAATGGTGGGAGGCGGACTCTCTGGGTTCTGCCGGTGAGGAAGGAGGTGGCCCATTCCAGGGCCTTGTCTCGGATCCCTGCGTCGTGGAGGCGTGCGCGTAGAGTGCGGTGGCAGACAGTGTCGAAGGCGGCGGAGAGGTCGAGCAGGATGAGGGCTGCGGTCTCACCGTTGTCCAGCAGGATCCTGATGTCGTCGGTGGCGGCGATGAGGGCAGTCTCAGTGCTGTGGTTGCTACGGAACCCCGATTGGGATGGGTCCAGGATGCTGTTTTCTTCGAGGTATCGGGTTAGCTGTTTGTTGACGATCTTCTCGATGACCTTGGCTGGGAACGGAAGCAGGGAGATGGGCTGGAAGTTCTTGAGGTCTCTCGGGTCCGCCTTGGGTTTTTGAGTAGGGCATTGATCTCTGCGTGTTTCCAGCTCTCTGGGAAGGTCGCGGTCTCGAAGGAGAGATTGATGACGTTGCACAGGTGGGGTGCGATGGAGCTGCTGGCTTTGTTAAAGATGTGGTGCGGGAAAGGGTCTGACGGGGAGCCGGAGTGTATTGTGCTCATGGTCTTGATGGTGTCCTCAATGTTTACGCTGGCCCAGGCTGGCAGGGGGTCGTGGACGATGGTGTGCGGTGGGTCTGGTGCATCGATCTTAGTTGGGGCTGTCTGGGTGTTGAAGCTGTCGTGGATGTCGGCGATCTTGCGGTGGAAGAAGGTGGCGAGGGAATCGCACAGGGGTTGCGACGGCGGGATGTCGTTGGTGTTGGAGCTGGGGTTGGAGAGTTCCTTCACGATGTTGAAAAGCTCCTTGCTGTTGTGTGCGTTGTTGTCGAGGCGGTCTTTGAAGGAGATTCTCTTGGCGGACTTGATGAGGTGGTGGTGGTTACGGATGGCGTCTTTGTGGGCTGCGTGGCTGTCCAGTGTCTTATCACTGTGCCATTTCTTCTCTAGTTTCCGGCAGGTGCGCTTGGAAGCTAGGAGTTCCGAGGTGAACCAGCTGGCTCTTTTGGTGGTGTCACTGTGGGTGAGTTTTTTCAGCGGGGCGAGGGTGTTGGCACAGTCGTCCATCCATCGTCTGAGGTTGCAGGCGGCGTCGTCGGTGTTGGATGGGTCGGAGGGAGGGCTGAGAGCGAGGGTTGCCCGTAGTTGGTCTTCGGTGACTTTGCTCCAGCAGCGGCGTGGGATCTGTTGGGTGCGGTGGTGTGTGGTGGGTTTCTGGAAGGTGAAATGGATGCAGCGGTGGTCGGTCCAGAGGAGTTCCGTGGTGTGGCTGAAGGAGACGTGGGAGCTTGAGGAGAAGATGGGGTCAAGCGTGTGGCCGGCGGAATGGGTCGGTGTTGTGACGAGCTGGCTCAGACCGAGGTTGGCGAGGTTGTCGATCAGGGTGGTGGAGTTGCTGTCGTTGTTGTTCTCCAGGTGAAAGTTCAGGTCTCCGAGGAAGATGTAGTCGGTAGAGGTCAGGGCGTGCGTGCTGTTGAAGTCGGCGATGGAGTCGCTGAACTGGGGTCGGGGCCCAGGGGGTCTGTAGACAAGGGTGCCTCTAAGGGTGGTGTTGGGGTCCGTGTGGATCTGGAAGTGCATGTGTTCGGCGGTGCTGAGAGTGTCGTCGGTGCTGGTCGAGACAGTACCAAACCAGCTACTAACCATCACACTCTCACAAGTGACATTTCAGACTATTCCAGGCCTCCAAAGCTATAAGGTTATCATGGGTGGAAGGTAATAGTAATTTTTAACGTATATTGCATTAGTAAACAACTGTTGTTGTGCTCACTCTAAATCAGACAAACAGCCCACCATGTGGCAGACTGTCAAGTAAATGAGGTGCCGAGCGCCGGAAATCACCAGCTCAAATTAAGCACTGCTCTTATTTCGAACTATTTTTGAATGGTATATGAAAACACCTCCACCATCCCTGGTACATATTTTCTGAAGTAGCTCTGCGCCGCCCAGTAGTGTGCTGTGAGGTTTTCATCTGTTGCTTCTTTGAATCAATGTCTACTTTAAAATATTTTTTGTGATCAGTTTTTTGTGAATGTTGATAAAGAGGTTCTCTCGTATTCAGTTTTTGAGACACCTCATTGTGTGATGAAAATAGAATTTAAGCCCTTGTTTGTTCTCTGTGGTATCTCCTGCATTGGGTGATCAGTTTGCAGGGTCCACTGTCTTTGAGTTGGGGGTGGGAGGGCTTGAACTAGCACTCCCAGTTGTGTCCTCACTGGTTTTGTGACATCAGATTAGTATGGGAAGAAGGGACCTGATGCACATGCTTCTTCTCAGCAAGCAAATGAGTACCAAGGTGCCCTATGCTGTGGCCCTAGTGGCTTGTAGAACACTTGCGGTTTTGTTTGGTAGGAAAATGCAACCTCGTAGCTCATCTGCTAAAAGTTGTGCTTGTTGCTGTATTAGCCATTTCTCGAACTCTAGCTTAAGTCACATCATACAAACCGTGATGTTAACAATTGCCTTGTATTATTTCAATCTGAGCTGGCCTTAAAAACATAGCAAATTAACTATTTAACTTCATTGCCAATTTGGGTGGTAGCGTGGTTGAAGTAGAGGCTTGCCAAAGTATCCACCAGTGTTTATTGTTATCTATTATTCTGTAATTTCCTTAAGCCCAGTTTTGTAAACCGTTTTGATGGTTCTTTCACAATAACTTTGTGGCCTCTCTTTAGGTTTCTGCGGGGAGAATCAGAACAGATTCTCAATGATGATGTCCTACTCATTGGCTCTGAGGTACCTCACTTTTTCGGAGTTTGGCTTGATCGCCCAATTTTTTGTAAAAATAGTGGTTCTTGGTCTGTTGCCTGTGAACCCTTGAGGTTCCATGATACCCGCTCAGGGTCTCTGACTGTTTATTAAATTATTTTTTTTTAGCAGATTAATAAAGACTATATGAATAAAAAAGCAACATTGAAAAATGTATAATGCTGTTTAAATGTGGTGGAATTGAACGATTGGGAGCCTCAATTGAAGCACTGGTTTGCACTAACAAAAAGAGCTTGCATTGGGAGTAAAAAAAAAAAAAAAAAAGTAAAGACAGTGATTTGCTAACTTTTGAAAAGCTCCAACCTTCCAACATTACCATTATATAAAAATTTCGATTTTTGCATTTTTTTCCATTTGCAAATTAAATAAAACTTTTTGTAATGTGTGTATTGCGTTGATGTATACTTGCTTATGTATTTTTCAGTATTTTGAAGTAGAAATCAGACATTGCTTATGCGTGGGCCCTGGCGGCAGTTCACCGAACTCAAAAGGTTAAGAACCACCCTTCTAGCAGTTCTCAATCAGCTTTGCCCAAAGATTCACATGATGAAAATCTGTTTTTTCAGGGACGAAGTCTGTAACTGAAGTTTTCTTCTAACACACAAAACACTATGCAAGCATAATTATAAGAGCTTTCCTATTAAGCAAAATATTGATACAGCCCTTCACTGAGGTCTGCCTTCACAAAGGATTTGCAGGACTCACTCTCACTTACTCTCACTCACTCTCACTCGCTCTCACTCTCTCACTCACTCACTCACTCACTCACTCTCACTGACTCACTCACTCTCACTGACTCACTCACTCTCACTCACTCTCACTCACTCACTCTCACTCACTCTCACTCACTCTCTCTCACTCTCACTCACTCACTCACTCTCACTCACTCTCACTCACTCACTCTCACTCACTCTCACTCACTCTCTCTCACTCACTCACTCACTCACTCACTCTCACTCACTCACTCTCACTCACTCACTCACTCTCACTCACACTCACTCTCACTCACTCTCTCTCTCACTCACTCTCTCACACTCACTCACTGTCTCACACTCACTCACTCTCTCTCACTCACTCTCACTCACTCACTCTCACTGACTCACTCACTGACTCACTCTCACTGACTCACTCTGACTCACTCACTCTCACTGACACTCTCACTGACACACTCTCACTGACACACTCTCACTGACACACTCTCACTGACTCACTCTCACTGACTCACTCACTCTCACTCACACTCACTCACACACTCACTCTCACTGACTCACTCACTGACTCACTCTCACTGACTCACTCTCACTGACTCACTCTCACTGACTCACTCTCACTAACTCACTCTCACTGACACTCTCACTGACACTCTCACTGACTCACTCACTCTCACTCACTCTCACTCACTCACACTCACTCACTCACTCACTCTCACTCACTCACTCTCACTCACTCACTCACTCACTCACTCACTCCCAGACTCACTCTCACTGACACACTCTCATTGACTCACTCACTCTCACTCACTCTCACTCACTCACTCTCACTCACTCACTCTCACTGACTCACTCACTTACTGACTCACTCTCACTGACTCACTCTCACTGACTCGCTCTCACTGACACTCTCACTGACACACTCTGACTCACTCACTCTCACTGACACACTCTCACTGACACACTCTCACTGACTCACTCTCACTGACTCACTCGCACTGACTCACTCTCACTGACACACTCTCACTGACACACTCTCACTGACTCACTCACTCTCACTCACTCACTCTCACCCACACTCACTCACACTCACTCTCACTCTCTCACTGACTCTCTCTCCATGACTGACTCTCACTGACTCTCTCTCACTGACTCTCTCACTGACTGACTCTCACTGACTCTCTCACTCTGACTCTCTCACTCTGACTGACTCTCTCACTCTGACTCTCTCACTCTGACTGACTCTCTCACTCTGAGTGACTCTCTCACTCTGACTGACTCTCACTCTGACTGACTCTCTCACTCTGACTGACTCTCTCACTCTCACTAACTCTCTCACTCTCACTGACTGACTCTCTCACTCTGACTGACTGACTCTCTCACTAACTCTCTCACTCTCACTGACTGACTCTCTCACTCTCACTGACTGACACTCTCACTGACTGACCTTCACCCTCCTGTTATTTATGCCCCCATAACAAAAAAAAACACAACAAGCAACCATTGGGACAGGCAGATACAAGTGCCAGCATTGAAAGGACAAAAAAAACTCAAGACATTATTTTTAATACTTTTTTAATATGGTCGTTCAGTTGTACATAATGCTTTTTTGGTCATATCTAAGGTAACAAAAATGCTTCTGACACTTATTTATTATAACTTTTCAGCATGCTGCAGACTTCTGTACAGCACAGCTTAAAGACATAGGTAAAGTCAATATCTCTGGCTAAACACTTATAAGTTACCAAAGGCGAGACCTATTGGCTATGCCAATGCTTGTTTAAGGATGTTCCTTTTTTGAGGATTGTCCTCTGAGAATAGGAACACAGTTCTTTTAGGTCTTTTTTTGCTGTAGGGTCTGTTTAGACTCATCAGACCCGTGGATAGTTTGTTTGTTTTGATCCTCTTACAGCTACAATCCGAGCCACTTTGAAAATGGAGTCTGGAAATTCGAACAGTAGGCACAAATGTATTATAGGTACACTTATTGTAGGGGTAATCATAGTAATAGCTGCAGTCATTACTGAATCGATTTTAAGCGCACACAAGGCTGAGGAACAGTGAGTGGGGGTACATGGGACATCCACACATACCACTGTAGCCTCAAGGGAGGGTACACTAGGATCTGATAAATGCTTAATAGAGCAAACTAGACACTTTCTGCATGTAGATTTGTCTAAAGGTGATTACACGCTGAATGCTTATGTGAAGTTGCTGTATGAATATGTGAATACTATGGCTGTGAGAGATTGTTACGTGTGTATGCAATTGCCTGCTTCGGTCAAGGAAGGTATTAGGTACCATCACCTGCCCTTGACGTATGGTATTATTTGTAGTTTGCTCCTTAGCATGTTCTATGGAAAGGGTCATTACGAGTACTATTTCTCGAATTATAATTTGGTACTTTCAGAAGTTCCAGTCTACAAACTTCTGAACAAATATGATTATTACAAGGAGGAAGAGAGAATGGGAAAGTATGTTGTACACACTGCTTATGCACACAGACATGATCTTACCTGCACATTATTGGACATAGAAAAGAAATTTGTGGATCAAGTAGAGGATAGACATAGAGGCCTAACCGTTAAGCTTAATAATAGGGAGGGTAACATTGAATGGGCCAAGGAGGAGTTAGCTCACAAGGCTAAGGGAAGATATGGTCCTACAGCTCTAGATTGGGAACAACTAGGCACGCTTTTCATTCGACAGATAAAGACTCGTTATGACACTATTTTTGTGGGACAGAGGGCATATTTACAAAAGAAGTGATGGAGCACAGCTTTTGCCTTGTTGGCTTAACGCCGCACTCAGCCACTTCTGAAACTCCGGGCTGCACCGTATTTACAAGAATACGGTGCACCCCTGCGTTTCTCCCTGCACTGGCGCTAAATTTAGCAACCTAGCGCCAATGCAGGCACCCTTGCAACATAGTGCAGGGGTGCCTGCGTTGAGGGGAAGGATAGTTTATGTGCAGGAAGGTGTCCCCTCCTGCACAGAACAATCTGAAATGGCATTTTGTAACTTCTATGTGTGCTGCTTTGTGCAGCACACATAGAAGTTGCAACTCGTAATATTTTTTTAATGATTGTTTATGTGCAGTAAGGGACACCTTCCTGCACATAAAAAATCAATTGCGTTTTGCTGTTTTAATGTGTGTTGCCCAATGCAGCACACATACAAACAGCAAAAGCGAGGAGAAATAAAGCATTTCCCCTCATTTCACCAGGGTAAGACCAGGTTTTCCCTGGTCTCAATTTTGGTGCTGCCCCATATTTACGCCACCCGTGGATGCAGTGCTGGTGAAATTGTGGGAGACATGTTTAGAGCGATGATACCTAATTTTGGTGTGGTGTTGAATGGCATCAAGATTAGGAGGTTGTCTACCATTGTGGATAAGTTGTTGGTTAACACAGCTCAGTCATTGTTGCTCATAGATGGAGAAATGGTTTCGATAAGGGCGATGGTATGCAGAACCGTCTTGCTTTAGATGTGTTACTAGTAAAAGAAGGCGTAGTCTGTCAGATGCTGAAGGTCCAACAGTGTTGCACTTACATTCCTGACAAAAGTAAAGACCTGAGGATATATATATATAAGTAACATCACTGAGATACATCATGAGATACATGACTTGGCATCTGAGGGAGTTTGGGATAATATTGGGAAAGGATTTGGAGCAGTTGGAAGTTGGTTTGCTAACCTAGGAAAGGGAATCTTTGGATATATCTTAAAGCCCATAATTATTGTTGTGGTCTGTGTCATCATTTTGCTAGATATGATAAGAGCATACAAATGGCACAAGGCGAGGCAATTGGAGGATTCCTTTAGGGAGAGAGAAAGAAGGGTGTAAAGACTGCAGGGCAGTCATTAAGAGAATCTGAAGTGGTTGGAGGAGTTCAGACAGAGGAGACTAGCTACAACATCTGTTTAGATCGGTCTACTCTACAGGGATTTAATGGTGGTTTGTGATGACAACGTCATCGGAGGGGGGAAACGATGTAGCGGAAACCGCATTTTACATGTAGGGGTGCATTATAATCACACATGTAGAGCGCACCCGCATATAATCCTTTGTCGTATTAAAGTGAAGTGTTAGAATTCGAAATGTAATATCATGAAGGGTGAATGTATTTAGGCCATTGAATAGTAACATGAAGAATTAACGTAGAAAGTGAATGTAACTAGTAGAAAACATGTTTTAAAGCTCACATGACACTTCCGTATGTTAGCTGAATTTTGTAGGCCTGAAATGTATTTTGCCCTGTTAAATCTTGCTCTAGAATTAATGGCTGAATTTCATGTGTGCTGGGAATTTGTTCTTTTTCACGTTTTGCATTGCAGGTGAAAGAAGCGCTCATGTTAGCTAGAATAATGTCTTAGTTTTACTAGTTAGGCAAGTGGGAAAAAGTTACATCGTTTGGTCTGAATCGATAAGCGAAGGCCATTGTCTTTCGCACAGGAGAAGGCTTGGGAACCAAGGACAGAAATTATGAGAAGAAGAACATTGCGGTCCCATGGAAAATTACCATTAGGATGTCAGCCAGAGAGCGGATAGCGTGACCCACAAGGACTCTTGGGAAGGATACCTGTAATAATGGGACGTTGCCCGCTTCTTTTTTTGCCTTCGGAGAGAAAGCATCTTAGAACGAGCTCTGGCTCGATAGCTTAATGCTATTGGACCCATCGATGGTCGAGAGACTTCTTAGGAAGACTCCACAAGCTGACACTTTTTATCTCTTATCCCTGAAGATGCTTAAGTAGGGATGTCATTTAAGTGCTAGTGTGGGGATAGATTGAGATTTTATATTCATCGACCATTGATGCAGGATAATTTAGACTCATGCTTTCTGATCCTCTGCATCCTATTTCTTGAATTAATTGTGTTGCTTATGCTTCATCACTTACACTGGATTCTGAGATTTGGTTTTGTGCTGATTCCAATGTATTTTTACACTCTCATTTTGAGGTGTCTTTATCTCGAGTTATTTTTGGCTTTGTAATAAATTAACTAACTTTACGTAATTGTCTGTGGTACTATGTGTCCAGAGAAATTCCTATTAAATTGATTGACATTAATAACTACTTTGTCCCCTCTATGCTTACATGCTGCGAAAAAATACCATCGGATTGTGATTCTAGATCAGGTCTAGAACTTATGGGCCAGTCCCTTTCACCTGCTTACAGCCCATCCACTATGCCCCGCCACTTAGTGTATTGTGCTGTTCCTTTTTCTCCACCTCTTCTTCCTTCTCTCTTAACAAACACCTCCTATTCAAGTCCACTAATGTTTACCCCAATAGACTTTCTCATCATGCTACTATCCCCCCATCACACATTATATAATAGCTACCTTGGTTAGAGTTTAGGCTAATGCTTTATAAATCCAGATACCTAAAAATACACATTTAGGGCCTGATTCACAAAGGTAAACTTACACTTTTGTGTAAGTTTACTACTTTTTGGTATTCACAAACTACGTGCGAAGTTTTATCCACTCCCAATACTTATGTGAGAGGAGTCCTCCATCCTAGCTGTGGAGTCTCCGAGTGCGGAGAACTCTGCACACATAATTACAAAGAGTGCAGATTCGTACAACGCTGCAGTGTAAATTTATCTTTCTGAACCAGGCCCAGAGTTTCTTATCTGTTGTGTTGCTTTATTTCATTTCCAGGTATTATTCCTCATTTGTTTATATGAGCAACTGTCTTTTGCAGGTAAGGCATCTGAGGCCCAAGTGGCTAGAGTGGTTCGCACAAGATCACTTATTCTACCTACTCCAGTAAGAACAAGCATTTGCAAATTCAACGTGTCTGGCCTTGGCAAGTTAAGTTGATCATCTGCAATGTATTTATTTTTGCATTCATTTATTTATGTTTTCAAGTATATACAACACATTTAAAGCATAAAAGTAAAAAGTAGAAATGTTGTTGCTTAAAAGTGCAAGATTTTTTTTTAAAGCAAGATCATTGCAGCGGGGACACACTATATATGTTTAAATATATTTATTGTTCAATTAATAAAAATCGTTACAATCATGAAAATGTAAAAGCAGCAGAATTCTTAAAGCAGAGACTTCCGACATTTTGAACAGATACATTATAGATATTAGAATAATTCAAAGATAACATGCCGTGCAGGACCATTGAAATCACATAGAGCATCATAAAAATAATATTCTGTTCATATCTTAATTATATTAATTCATTTAATTATTAATAATAATGTCTCTATATAAAAATAATACCTGCCATACCAACAGTCTTGGCTGTCATGCCCAGCCCGGTAATTAAAGTGCTGTTACGCAGTCCCTTATACCAATCTCTATTTAGTGCAAACACATAGCAAATATAGTAATAATAAATAATAACTTAATCTATGAGGTGCATCCGTGCCTTTTCTCAGTATTCAACTGAGTCCTATTAAAGTTTTATATGGTACATCAACATGGGTGCTTTCATGTCCACCAGCTTACTCCTATACCGCGGACAAAACGTCAGCCTTGGTCAATTCTTTCTCAGCTATCAGGATACACTTGGCAAAATGCACTCTTAGGTTGATGCTATGCCCTAAAAGGCATGTCATAATTGCTTGGCAGCACGTTTTCACTCCTATTTCCTTAAAGATTGATTTTAACACAGTTTGCCTCTCTTGCCGCAATCTAGGGCAGATACATACAATATGCAGTAACGTTTCATTAACAACATCACATAATCTACAGTGTTGAGATTGCCAATTTTGTACCCATCTTGGCGTTCCATCCTTTGTTGGATAGCGACCAAATCTTAACATAAGAAGTCTATCCCTCATAACCGGTTTTAAATGAGTGGATAAATAGGGTTGGGACTCAATTTCATTATACGAGTTAATAATCGAACAGGCATGCTTTTTATGTGCAATCACCTCCTGGTCAAATAGAAATTATAACATTTTATTATATTGATTTAAAGTCTGTTTTAAATCAATTTTATTTCAATCTAGTTGTTCGAATGGCAGGGAATTCAAAGTGTTTAGACTCTCTGTTAAATATAATCTCCAGGCGCTGCAATACTCTTTTTTTATTATTTCTTGCCAGCACAGATCGATAAATAAAATGAAAATAAACATTTCAGAAATGCAGATTGTCTCACCAAAAATTGGTTCAACAGGCCCAACTCTAATCTAACATTGGCATGCCCTGTGTTTCTCGGAATCCTAAATGTTGATTTAAAAACTTTTATTTGTAAATTCTCAAGGAGTTTGGTATCTTTACCTCGAAAGATTATTGAACCATAAGTGAGCGAGGGAATTAGTTTTGCTTTCACTACCTTAAATAAATGTTTATAACTCAGTCATAATAGCTTATCTCTCAGTGATCTAAAAGCAAAGGAGAGCGAAGTTGCTTTGGCCTTTAGGTTAATAAAATGTTGTTTAAATTTCATTCTATCATCCAGCATGATTCCTAAATATTTATATTGCTTTACTGATTTGATGGATAACCCATTGATATTCCATAATTTCTTGTCCAATCTATTTGATCCTATCATCATAATTTTCGTTTATTTAATATTCATTTGAAGACCATTTGCTATAATATAAAATTACTCTATTAATCTTTTGAGCCCTATTGGTGTGTGGCTTAGCAAGATGGTGTCATCTGCATATTGCAAATATTTTACAGTAAGACCTGGAAAATATGGAGAATGCCCATTAACATTTTGTAGATAATATGGTAAATCAGCCATAAATAGACACAAAATAAAGGACTAAAATAAATTAAAGGGAACTTGGCAAAGAAGACAATGGAAAAGTAAAGTATTGTCTTACCCGACCTGACTAAATGCAGTCACTCACAGTGCAGTAGTGCCAATTGCTGAAGTGGGCTGACCCACTGCACCATGATGTATGTTGTCGTAGGCAGAAGCAAAATATGAAAGGACTTGAACTAATCAATGAATGAGGTGGGCTGAACAAAATCCCTTCTATGTATGTGTATGTATGCATTATTTACATTTATGAATTTTTGATTAGTCAGGTTTGGTTGGGAGCCAAAACCGTCTTTAGGCTAGAGATAAAAAGGGATTAGATTTCAGGTTTCTTCTTTCCTCTGTCCACAACTGAACTTGAAGACTCCGCGTGCTCTGGATGTAGGCAGTTTTCCTCTTCCGCGACAAGCTATGTCTAGGCCTCTATTTCCACTGCTGGGCATCAGAATGTGACTCATTAGCAGAGCCGACAAAGCACACCATGGAGTGAGAGAATGCTTACAGAGAAGTCTTTGAATGTATATAGGCCCCAAGTTGATGCTATCCGTACTGGGTTCTGGTTAGACCTCTAGTGCTAGAATTTCCAAATTCCTGATTTTGAATGGGTCCTTAAACAAGATGGTGCATTATGTCTGAGTGCAACATCACTTAGGGACATATTTATGACAGGAGTTGTATTGCTCTTGCACGACCCAAGTCCAAAATGAGATTTATGAAGCCACATAAGGCCACCTTGCGTAGCTCTGAGTGGCTTCATAATTCTGGAGTAACGCAAAGCAGTGCAAATTGCTGCATTGCATTACTCTGCCCTGGGAAGGCGTTCCATGGTAAACCTGCGAATGCGCCAAAAAGATACGTCTTGCGAGGGGAGGCTTAACGAGGAGAAATATCTTTATTTCTCCTCGTAACTTCCTCTTTCTAAGTGTGTTGCATTCTGCAGCACACATAGAAAGAGGAATATGCCTCAGGGGATTGTTTTTGGGCAGGAAGGTGCCCCTTCCTGCACAGAAACAGTACTGTATGCAACACAGGCACCCTTGAACCATGGTGCAAGGGTGCCTGTGTTGGCACTAGGCAGCCAACCTGCGCAGGGACAAGAACAGGAACCTTGCACCATGGTGCAAGGGTGCCTGCGTTGGCGCTAGGCAGTCAACCAGAGCAGGGACAAGAACAGGAATGTGTTGTATTCTTTTAAATATGGCGCATTCCTGCCCTTTTCCTGTCATGCAGGGCGGCACGGTGACTTCCTGTACTGCGTGATTATTTTGTAAATATGCCCTTTAGTATTTTAAGCTACCACAATGCCTAGGAAATTATTATGACAACATCTACACACAGAACTATTCTTTTCTAGGGATAAGAAGAGTGGAAGAAGTCATGTACAAAAAATTATCAACACAAAATAAAAAAATTAGCATTTTTTAAAATTAATGTAGGTTTGAAATAAAAAATGGCCAGTACCAAACATCAAATTACTATGCCAAACAAAGTCTAACAGATCAAATAAAAAACATAAACGGAAACAATTAACTAAAACTGTTGATTGAACTGCTGACTTGTACACTCAATATTTGCAAATATAAAACATAGAATGTTCTAATAAAGTTGCAGTTGTGATTTTAAGATATGCTTTGGCACAATAAAATAGATCACAGACCAGGGTATGCTCACTACAAAGCTGTAGCTACAATCTCATTCTGCAATTCTCAGAAGTTGCTGTCGGCATCATCAACTAACAGGAATCCCCTGACCGTGGATCCTCCACTGATGATTATCAATGTAAAGGTGGCTGAGACTATATTGGCTAGGATACCCAGACGCTAACATGGTCATGACCCCGTATCAATGCAAGGCGCCGCTCCATACAACAGCGGACCCTTTTCAGTTGGGAGAGTTTTACACAAGGTTAAGTTATTTTCATCCAGTGGTCCTGTAGAGCACAAGGAGAAAATAACTAGTATGCGTGTAAATAGTCCGCTAGCAATTTTATTCCGCCCACTCTGGTGAATAGGTATGCCAATTGTGGATAACCAATTTACCATGGTTAGTGTACAGAGCGCATGCACTTTAGCACTGGTTAGGTGTGGTAAAGTGCCCAGATTCCTAAAGCCAGCAAATATTAAGTCAGCAAAACAGGAGGTCAGAAGGTAAAAAATCAGCGGAAGGCACACCAAGGATGCCAGGTGTAACACGTGCCCCCACTAGCTGAAGATGGGGAGAGCTACCAAATCCCTTGGGAGTTCTCTTTACTAAGGTGGAAGAAAAGGGATAGACCATCAGCATTGGCATGGTCTGTGCCAGGACGGTTTTCCACCGTAAATCCCATTCCCTGCAGAGAGATGGACCACCTCAACAGTTTGGTATTCTGACCCCTCATCTGCATTAAACATCTCAGGGACCTGTCTGAACCCGGAAGTGAGTGCCAAACAGGTATTGCCTTAGCTTTTTCAATGCCCAGACCCCACAGCAAAGGCTTCCCTTTTAATGTCCCTCCACCTCTGTTCCCTGGGAAGTAGCCTACTACTGATGAAGGCTACAGGCTGATCCAGGCCCTTTTCATTTAGCTGTGAGAGCATGACACCTATGCCATGCTCTGAGGCATCCGTCTGCACAACAAACTCTTGGGAGAAGTCAGAGGCTTTGAGCACAGGTGCCATGCACATGGCTTCCTTCAGTGCGTCAAAAGCTTTCTGGCTTTCCTCTGTCCAGATCACCTGACGTGGCTGCTTCATGGAAGTCAGCTCTGTCTAGGGGGCAACAATGGTGCCATATCCCTTGATGAATCTCCTGTAGTATCTAGTGAGGCCTAGGAAGGCTTTCACTTCTGTCTGGGTCTTGGGGTGGTCCCAAGCCAGAATGGTGTCAATTTTGGGCTGCAAGGTCTGCACCTTGCTGCCCCCTACTTGATGCCCAAACTAGACCACAGAACCCTGTCCTATCTGGCACTTACTGGACTTGATAGTTAGGCCTGCGCTCCACAGAGCCTGAAGCACTTCCTGGAGGTGGTTCAAATGGTCCTCCCAACTAAAGCTGAAGACTGCAATGTCATCTAGGTAGGTGGCAATATGTTTTCCGACCCAGTCAGGTCCTAATTGACCAGTCTCTGGAAGATGGTAGGGGCGTTCTTCAACTCAAAAGGAGTTACCTGGAACTGGAAGTGCCCTTCTGGTGTTGAGAAATCTGACATCTCCTTAGCCCCCTCAGTCAAAGCAATCTGCCAGTACCCAGACGTTAGGTCAAACGTGCTGAGGAACTTGGCAGTGGCAAACCGACCTATAAGCGCATCAGCTTTGGGGATGGGGTGGGTGTCAGTCCTAGTGACTGTATTGAGCCCACGGTAGTCCACACAGAACCTAAGTTCAGATGTTACACCTGGAGGGGTAGCTTTGGGAACCACCACCACTGGGCTGAACCAAGGGCTGTTTGAAGGCTCAATAACCCGTAGCGCCAGTATCTTGAAGACCTCCTTAATTCTAGCTCTCACCTCATCAGACAATATATACATTTTATTCTTCACAGGTGTGCTGTCCCCAGTATCAATATCAAGGGTACACCATGTAGTGAGTCCTGGGTAAGGAAGCAACTGGAGGCTGTCTCTCTGTTGATCTAGGGTCAGTGTAGGGGAGAGGCTGACACCCTCCACTTACCCATCCTGCTCCTTGGAAGATAGGAGGTCGGGGAGAGGTTCACTCTCCTCTTCCACCCCATCATCAGTAACCAGGAGCATGGTAATCTCAGACCGCTCAAAGTGGGGTTTGAGGAGATTCACATGCAGAACCCTCAAAGGGTTCCTGGGAGTCTTGAGGTCCACCAAGTAGGTGACATCAAACTTGCACTGCTTCACCTCATAAGGCCCAGACCGATAATCCTGCAGGACCCGTGGCTCCACTGGCTCCATTACCCGCTCTTTGTGACCAGGCTGAAACTCAACCAGAGTGGTATTCTGGTCATACCAGTGTTTCATGTCCTCCAGGCTAGCTTCCAGGTTCTCCTGTGTGAGTTTCCTGAAGCAGGCTGTGTGATTGCGGAATGCCAGCATGTAGCTAACTACATCCTGGTGTGACTTCTTGGGAGCTTGCTATCAGCCTTCCATGAGCAAACTGAGAGGTCCTTTTACAGGGTGCCCATACAGAAGTTCAACAGGCCAACCCCCTTCTATGGTACCTTCCTGCAGGTAAACAAATAACATGGCATGAGAACATCCCACTTACACCTCATGGGTTCTGGTGACCCATAATCATGCCTTTAAGGGTGCGGTCAAACGTTTTAACCAATCCATTATTTAGGAGATGGTAAGGAGTGGTGAACTTGTAGGTTACCCCACACTCTTTACACATGGCCTTCATGTAATTGGACATCAAGTTGGTATCCTGGTCAGAGACTACATCCTTGGGGAAACCCACACTGGGAACTATCTCCATCAGTACCCTGGCCATGATGGGTGCAGTCATTGTCCTCAGAGGTATAACTTCCAGGTAATGGGTGGCATGGTCCACCAAGAACAGAACAAATCTGTTCCCCATGGTTGTCTTGGGAACCTGAGGCCCCACAATGTTGATGCCAACCCACTCAAAAGGGGTGCTAACAATAAGAAAAGGTTGCAAGGGGGCCTTGCACCTCCCCCCTGACTTGCCACTTGCCTGCAGGTAGGACAGGACCTACAGAACGCATCTGAGACCTTCTTCATTTGAGGCTAAAAAAAAGTGAGTGACAAGCCTATCAAAGGTCTTGTCTTGCCCCAAATGACCTGCCAGTGGCACATCATGAGCCAGACCCAGTAGGAAGCCCTTGAAGCACTGGAGTACCACCAACGCATGTGTTGCACCAGGCTCAGGAGCCATTGGCTTACTATACAGGAGATCATTCTGCCAAAAGATCAGGTGCTTTCCAGAGTTGTCACCAGCTGCCTGGGCCTCAGTCTGCTGTCGAAGGCCCACAAGAGTAGGGCACTCATTCTGCACCTTGCAGAAATTATTTTTGGAGGGACCCCCTTCCTGCTGCCAGTTCATCAGCTCAGGCAGGTTCCTCAGTTCGGCTACATCCTCCCCTGTAGGTAACAGGGCACCCCCCTCAGGAACAGCCTCCTCCTGGACCGTGGGAATCTCAGGAGCAGGTTTCCCACACCCCGTACCCTTCCTCTTCTTGGCGTGTTGGTCAGGCACACCCACTTCCAGATGGTCTGCTCCAGGCCATTGACAAGCAGACAATCCACAGGCATGGATGAACTCACAACTACCTTCAGCAGACCTGAGACCCTACCCCCACCCCTCTAATTCAAAGGGAACCTGAGCCACTGGGTAGTGGCTCTCATGGTTGTCAGCAGCAACAACTTGGTGGAACACATTAGGTACTACCTGCTCTGAAGACATTAGATGGCACCGGACGGTTGTCTTACTGGCTCCTGTGTCTCTCAGAGTCTCCACCCTCTGCCCATTGATGGTGGCCCAGTGACTGCACTTCCTAGTATTGTCAGGCATGTGGGTTCTCTGCACCATCTCTCCGTCTCCCAGGGACACTAGAGTAACCTCTACACTGTCCCAAAACTATCTTGGGCAATCTCCTCCCCAAGTGCTACACTAGCCAACCCCAGTGACTGCCCACCGGTGGGGGACGTGTGTGCTTGGGACACTTGGCATCCCCTTTGTAGTGTCTTTCTTGCTGGCACTCATAACACTTCATGGGAGCCTTCCCTGTAGACCTTCTGTCAGGGAACCATTTCCTTTTCTTATCAAGTAGGGGGATGGGTACCCTGACCCCCAGAACTAGTTTGGGGAACTTTAGAGAACTCCTTGGTCTTTTTTTGCCTCCCTCTTTTTTCTGGTAGGGACTCTGCCCACCCTTGTGGTAATCCCCCCAGATACCTTCTTGTGGACCCCGGTGCTGATCCAGCAGTCTGCCTCCTTAGCAAGCTCTCTGGGGTCAGTGAGCTTACTATCAAGATTTGGAAGACAAAGACTGAACATGTGCTCTGTTGCAAACAAATTATACAGACCCTGGTAATCTTTAACCTTACTGCCCTTCACCCAACCATCCAGTGCCTTGCAAAAGGAATCTACACAATCCACCCAGGTCTCTTGGGATTGTCTTGTGGTTTGTGGCCTCCTGGCCTGCCTTGCTACGTTGCCTTAGGCCTGGCTGCCATGATGCTTTTCTTTGCACACGTTACTCTAAGCCGTTGTTCTACCGACCTCTGCTCCTGACAAGTTATTTTAGCACTGTCTGCATTTTCTGTCTCTCACCTTTTCTCCTGTTCGATTTGGGCTTAGACTGCACAACATGTACAAGGTCGAATAACAATGTCTCCTTGTTCTTGCTGATTTGGCCAGTCCCTCGCACCTAGACATAACACTATGTACAGCTGCCATGGAGCAATTTGTGTGCTTTTAATATTGCGGTTTTCCCGCTCTAGAGACACTTGGAGAAAAACCTTTCCAGAGAGAAGAGCTGTGATTGTCTGCTGATGTAGTCTTTGCATCTAGAGATTGAGGTATGGGGCTTCGCTAGTCAAAGCCCAGAGGTCTTCTATTTGTATAATAAACTAGTTTCTAACACGGGGAGGGTGGTAAGGTCATTCAGCCCTACATCCACTGCTTTATGAAATGCTTTCCCCGTTTGTATTCTATGGAGTTGTAACTATGCTGATTATATTATTCTTATGCATTATGCTGATAGTACTGACACGTGTACTGTATCTTAGAGCACGTAAGTTGAAATAAATATTTTAACCTATACTGTGTCTCTTCTTACGCACGTTGTGGACAGGTATGAGTGAGTGATGAAAGGGTGTTCTTGCTACTGCGAGTCCTGAGAGAGAGATACCGTGTTCTGGGTTGTCTAAGCATTGGTAACTTTGTTACTAATGGGACGCTACGGCTAGTCTGGTTGGGGTTTTAGGTGCTAAGGTTTATGGTTGGCTCACCACTATATTCCTAGGTCCTATTATCCTGTGCATAGCTCTGTGTGTGCAGAATCCCTATAACAGGATAGCTTCTGACTGTCAATGAACTTCTGTCTGTACTTTTCTGGGGTCAGACCAAACTTTTGATTAGGGCTTCCTTCATGGGGGGATACCTCATCCTGTCACTCCCTTCTAGGGCCAGTAAAGTGTACCTCCCCTCACTAGGGATATATCTCCACAGACTAACTCCCCAATCTCCTTCAGGGACCTTGTCAATCTGTAGGGCAATTTCGTAGGCCTCAAACCATCTCTCTATGTCATCTCCCACTATAAAGTCATTGTTAGACCTGGAATCCTTGGCGTGGGTCTCCCTTCCATTTTTTGATGATGCCTCCAATGTTATTGATCTGTTTTTGCTGGTTTAGATGCTTTGGGCACTGTGCCACTGCTATTCAGTGCCACAGTGCAAGTGCTCCCTATTGTAAATTGATGCATGTATTAGTGACTCCATGATTGGATGATTGGTTTACTTGTCAGTCCCTAGTACAGTGCACTGAGTGTGCCCAGGGCTTGTAAATCCAATGCCGCTGGTGGGCTTGCAGCACTGGTTGTGCCACCCACAGAAGCAGCTTGTAAAATGTGTCTCAGGCCTGCCATTGCAGAGCCTGGGTGCAGCCTAGGCTGCCATGTCGACTTGGTGAGTACACCCACTTACCAGTCCCTAAACCTTCCCTTTACTACATGTTGGTCACCCCTAAAGTAGGCCCTAGGGCAGGGTGCATTGTAAGTACAAGGTGGGACATGCCCTGGTGTGTGTGGCATGTCCTAATAGTGAATTACAGCCATTTTCGTTTCTCACTATTGCAAGGCTACCTGCTCCCCATAGGCCAGAATGGGCAGACTGACTATTACACCTTATAGTCAGAACTGACCCAGGGAACATGGTAGAAAAACGAATGTAGTATGCCTGAACTCAGGATGATAAAATACATCTTTTAGTGAAGTTGGTTTTAACATTCTGTGTTTGAAAATACCACTTTTAGAAAGTGGGTATTTTCTTGCCTAACTATCCAAGCCTGCCTCTGCTAGGTTGTGTATTCCTTATCTGGAGATTGAGTGACAGGGGCTGGGGGTGGCTACAGGAGACAGGGTGAGCCAGCACAGGGCTGAATAGAAAGATCTGCATCCAGAGTGGAGGGAGGAGTTGCACCTGGGTCTGAATAGGGCTGTGCCTGCCTTCCACAATGCTGGCTCCACCTCCTGCCGGGCGGCTGAGCACTCTGCCCCACATTCTGAAAGGAAAGAAGGAGTCAGGAAAACAAAGTGCTACAGGACTGACCAGAACTGGTTTTGGACTAGGCAAAGGCCTCTCTGCCTCCAGAGAACAAAGAGAAAAGGTGTATAAAAAGGGGACCCAGACCCCTAGGAAATAAGATCACTTTTGGGAAACAAGAAGAAACCTTTGCTGAGGAGCGGAACCAAGAAGAAACTGAGGAGAGACTATCCCTAAGCCTGAAGTGCTGCTTGGGGGGATTGGCCTGCAGTGGTTTGCCTGACTACCAAAGAAAGGAGAAAGGAACTTTTGCTTTGCTGTGACTTTCATCAACTTGTGAAGGATCTCCAAGGGCTTGATTTTAGAGATTGCCTCCTGCTGAAGTCTCAGGGACAACAGACTTCACCCACCAGCTCCCCCTGTGTTCCCTTGCTGGGAAATTGGACCTTCTGACACACTTGCGTGTCTCTGGGAGCTGGAAGCGCGACTCAACACGAAGAAGCGTGTCGCCGCAGCCGCTGAGTATCGCATCGCCGGAGAAGAGTGTCGACGTCGCCTCAGACGCCGGCGCATCCCCGAAGAAGCGCGCCGCATCCTTCGAAGCGCCTTGCAGCACCGGAGAAGAGTGTCGCCGTCGCATCAGACGCCGTCGCATCCCCGGGGCAGAGCATCGACCTCGCATCAGACGCCGATGCATCGCAACACGAGGCGTGCCCCGCATCCCAGGAGAAGATCGTCGACTTCGCATCAGACGCCGTCGCATCGCCAGGGAAGCGTGTCGCAGGGTCTGTCGCGGCTCCAAAGACTCATCGCAATCGCCACACGGCCGTCGGGCGTGCACGCATCACCTCTTCGTTGTCGCAACCTCAAGAAGACGCCACTTTGTTTCTTTTGCACCAGATCTTCAACGCATCACTGTCCTTGCGTGTAAGGGACTATCGCATCACCTTCCCTGCAACACTTTCCGTTGCCCTGCGTTACGCATCTTAAGGTACATTGAACTCAAAGTGTCGCATTTTCATTTTAAGAGACTCAAGCTAATTCTACCATCCTTAAAGTACAGTATTGTGGATTATGTATGTCATTTATGGTCTTGTGGTAAATCTATATAAAAGATACTTATTTTTATAATACAACCTGTGTGGTGTCCATTTGTAGTGTTGTCACTAGATTACTGTATGTGTTCACAAATGCTTTACACACTGCCTCTGAACTAAGCCTGTCTGCTCGTGCCAAGCTACCAAGAGGGTGAGCAGGGGTTATTTCAGGAGTGTACCCCCTTACCCTGACTAGAAGCAAGGGTCCCTATTTGGACAAAGGTACCTACCTCTGCCAACTAGAGACCCCCAGTTCTAACATTGGTGGCAGCGGTGGGATTCTGGACTTGCATTTGTGACTCATGTACAGTGATTGGTGAACACTACCTAGTGAGTGCAGACCATAAAGCAACCACATACTTTTGGTAGATATTCTTTTCTGAGACTTTCTATTTTTGCTAAAAACTGCCAAGTTTAATCACCATGGATACAGCAGCATCCATAGCATCTGTTGATAATGATTGGGAAGAGGAGAAACTAGAATGCTACAACTTGAAACAGCTCAAGCATTTCTGCAGAAGATTCAAAGTTTCAATGACTGGTCTCTCCAAGAAGGATGTGATCCAAAAGGCGCTGAGGGCCTGGGTCGAAGCGAGGAATACCCCTGAAAATGAGGAGGGGGCTGAGAATATAATTGAGCAGCTGGATGGGCCAGTAGGTCCAGGGGAGAGGAGAGCATCTTCCCCCATAGGTAGCAGTGTTTCTGCCCGAGGTCTGTCCCCAGAAGAGCTGGAGGACAGAGAAAAGAGTAGGATGCATGAAATGGAGCTGACCAAGCTCAAGTTCAAGGGGCAGTTGGAATTTGAATTGCAATCTAGAAAGTTGGCCTTAGAGGAGAAAAGAATGGATCATGAGCATGAAAAAGTTTGAGGGAGATGGAGTTTAGAGCCAAGAAGTTAGAGATTACTCCCTCTGGTGGCAGCACACCGTCAGTGCCTGGTGAGGCCAGGGTGTATATTCCTAAGGATGTGGTTAAGGAGTTTTTAAAAATGATGATATTGGGCAATGGTTCAAGGCCTATGAGGTAGCCATGACTTCCCACCGGGTCCCTGAGAAGGATTGGGGAGCGGGGTTGTGGGGTCGGTTCCTTAGTGAGGGACGGGATACCTTGTTGGACTTGCCCTCTGAAGTCTATAATTCCTACAGCCACATGAAAAATGCATTGATGACCAGGTATGGGTTGACTCCTGAACTCTATAGGCAGAGGTTCAGGAACTGTAAGAAGATTGAAAACAGTACCTGGGTTGAATATGTGACCTTTTTTGCAGAGCCTTGGATGGTTGGGTAAAGGGTAGCAAAGCAAATGATTTTCAGGCGCTCTTTGATTTGATTGCATGGGAGCACTTGTCCAGTAATTGTTTTCCTGAGCTACGCCAGCACCTGATTGACAGTAGGCTGACTAACCCTAGGCAGCTTGCTGAGGAGGCGGACCGCTGGGTGAGCACCCGGGTCCACAAGGGTCACGTGGGAGACTCCGCCAAGGGTGGGCAGGGTCCCCAGCAGAAGAGTGGGGGGGGACAAGGGTAAACAGAGGGAGTTCCAGAGAGGGCCCCAAAGTAAACCCCAAGGGAACCAAGGCAAAGGTTCCCAGCCTCCCCCTGATAATAAGCACGGGGCCCGACAGGTCCACCTGTTCATAGGGGACCCCTGATGTGCTACAAGTGTGGCGCCCTAGGCCACAAGGCCAATGATCCCCATTGCCCTTTGTTTGGAAAGCCAGCACCACCTGGTGCAGTCCCCCGGCAGTTGGCTAGTGTAGCCCTGGGGGAGGAGGTGGGTGCCCAAGATGGGTGGGATCCTGTAGTATTGTCCCTTGTCTCTTTAGGAGACTCTGAGATGGTCCCTAGGACCCAACTGCCTGAGAACACTAAGAAATACAGGCAGTGGGTGACCATCAATGGCCAAAGGGTGGAGGCTCTGAGAGACACAGGAGCCAGTGTGACAGCTGTCAAGTGTCACCTGGTGTCTAAAGAGCAGGTGGTCCCTGATGCATTCTATCCAGTTGTTGCCGCTGACAACACAGAGAGCCACTGCAAGGTGGCTCAGGTTCCCTTTGAGTGGGGGGGTCTCTGGTACTCTTCAAGTAGCTGTGAGGCCAGCCATGCCTGTTGACTGTTTGTTAGGGAACGATTTGGAGAGCTCCCCTTGGGCTAAGGTGGAGCGGAGTGCTCATTTGGAGATGTTGGGCTTGCCTGATTGGGCGTGTGTGACCACCCGGTCCATGGCAGCCAGAGGTGTTCAAGAGGACCTGGAGCCTGAGAGGGAGGCCCAGGTGCCTGCCGGTGAGAGAAGAGGCAGGAGGCACGGGAAACCGGCCCCCAAAGTTCCCACGGTCCAGGAGGAGGCAGACCCTGAGGGGGATGCCCTGGAGCCTACAGGGGAACAGGTAGCTGAACTGGGGGACCTGCCTGAGCTGACCCATTGGCAGCAAGATGGAGGACCCTCCAGGGAGGAGTTCTGCGAGGAGCAGAACAAGTGCCCTTCTCTCGTGGGTCTGAGGCAACAGGCCACAGACCAGGCAGCAGGTGATCAGTCTGGATCACATTGGATCTACTGGGAGAATGGTCTCCTGTATAGCGAGCCTAAGGTTGCTGAGCCTGGGTCAGCCCGTGTGCTGGTGGTACCCCAGCGCTTCAGAGCCTTCCTACTGGGTTTGGCTCATGATGTGCCTTTAGCAGGACATCTGGGGCAGGACAAGACCTTTGAAAGGCTTGTCACCCATTTCTTTTGGCCCCAGATGCGCAGGAGTGCCGCCACTCACTGCAGGACTTGTCAGACTTGCCAGGCAAGTGGAAAGAGTGGGAGGAAGCACAAGGCTCCTCTCCAGCCATTCCCTGTAGTCAGCACCCCCTTTGAACGGGTGGGTATTGACATTGTGGGGCCACTGGACCCCAAGACAGCCATGGGCAACAGGTTCATCCTGGTCTTGGTGGACCATGCCACCCGGTACCCTGAAGCCATCCCTCTGAGGACAGTGACGGCCCCCGTGGTGGGACGGGCACTGATGGGAATTTTCTCACGTGTGGGGTTCCCTCAAGAGGTGGTGTCTGACAGAGGTACTAACTTCATATCCAAGTATATGAAGTCCCTGTGGCAGGAGTGCGGTGTAACGTACAAGTTGATCCACTACTTACCACCCCCAAGGAAATGGGTTGGTTGAGAGATTCAACCGGACCCTGAAGGGCATGATTATGTGTCTGGAAGAACCCATGAGGCGTAAGTGGAAGTCCTCTTGCCATGCCTTCTTTTTGCATACCGTGAGGTGCCACAGAAGTCTCTAGGGTTCAGCCCCTTTGAGCTTCTGTATGGTCACCCAGTGAGAGGACCTCTGAGTTTGGTCAAGGAAGGCTGGGAGCAATCTCCCAGGAAACCTCCCCAGGATGTATATAGCTACATGCTGGCCTTCAGGAACCAAACTAGGCGTTTCAGGCAACTTGCTGAGGCAAATCTGGAAGCCAGCCAGGAGGAAATGAAGCGGTGGTACGACCAGAATGCCACTCTGGTTGAGCTTCAACCTGGTCAGAAAGTTTGGGTCATGGCCCCAGTGGAGCCCTGTGCGCTCCAGGATAAGTGGACCGGACCCTTTGAGGTGGTGGAGCGCAAGAGTCCTGTTACCTACTTGGTGGACATGCGGTCTCCCAGGAACCCCTTGCGGGTCCTGCACGTCAACCGCCTGAAGCCCCACTTGGAGAGGTCCCAAGTGGGCATGCTCTTAGCTACAGATGCTGGGATGGAGGAGGAGACTGAGCCTCTTCCTGACCTCCTGTCAGCCCAAGAGCAAGATGGATCAGTGGAGGGTGTGAACCTCTCTACCTCCCTGACACCTGGGCAGCAAGGTGACTGTCGCCAACTGTTGGGGCAGTTTCCTGACCTGTTCTCCCTGGTTCCTAGTGTCACTGACTGGTGTGTCCATGATGTGGACACTGGGGACAGTCTTCCTGTCAAGCACAAGGCTTACAGGGTGACTGACAGGGTGAGAGCTTGCATCAAGGAGGAGGTCTCCAAGATGT
Source organism: Calotriton arnoldi (assembly GCA_963921515.1). Lineage (NCBI taxonomy): Eukaryota > Metazoa > Chordata > Amphibia > Caudata > Salamandridae > Calotriton > Calotriton arnoldi. The sequence continues at coordinate 573,213 of CAWUFW010001945.1, read as the reverse complement.
TTGCATTGGGGGTAATTGAGTCCTCTCACAGCCCTTGGGCCAGCCCAGTGGTCTTGGTCCCAAAGGCTGCCGCGCCTGGTGCCACACCCGAACTCCGGTTCTGTGTGGACTACCGAGGACTCAATTCCATCACCAGGACTGACGCACACCCCATCCCCAGAGCTGATGAGCTCATAGATCGGTTAGGGGCTGCCCGGTACCTCAGTACGTTTGACTTAACGTCTGGGTACTGGCAGATCGCCTTGACTGATGGGGCAAAGGAGAGGTCAGCATTCTCCACACCAGATGGGCACTACCAATTCCGGGTGATGCCCTTTGGGATGAAGAATGCCCCTGCCACCTTTCAGAGGTTGGTCAACCAGGTGTTGGTTGGACTGGAAGAGTTCAGTGCCGCCTACCTGGATGACATCGCAGTGTTCAGCACCAGTTGGGAAGAACATCTGCGCCACCTCTGGGAAGTGTTGATGGTGCTGCGGAGGGCAGGCCTCATGATCAAGGCGAGTAAGTGCCAGATCGGGCACGGTTCTGTGGTGTACTTGGGACACCAGGTTGGGAGCAGCCAGGTGGCGCCCCTACAGCCCAAGATAGATACCATTCTGGCTTGGGAGCCCCCAAGACCCAGACAGCGGTGAGAGCCTTCCTAGGACTCACCGGGTATTACAGGAGATTTGTCAAGGGGTATGGCAGCATGGTTGCACCCTTGACAGAGCTGACTTCCAGGAAGCAGCCCAAGAGAGTGATTTGGACTGACACCTGTCAACAAGCTTTTGACACCTTGAAGACAGCCATGTGCACGGCGCCCGTGCTCCTGGCCCCCAACTTCTCCAAAGAGTTTATCGTTCAGACAGATGCTTCAGAGCATGGTGTGGGGGCTGTTTTGTCACAGATGAATGAGGAGGGCCTAGACCAACCTGTAGCCTTCCTTAGCAGGAGGTTACTTCCACGGGAACAGAGGTGGAGTGCTATTGAGCGTGAGGCATTTGCTGTGGTCTGGGCGCTGAAGAAACTGAGACCATACCTGTTTGGGACTCACTTCCGGGTTCAGACAGACCACAGGACCTTCAGATGGTTGATGCAGATGAGGGGTGAGAATCCAAAGCTGTTGAGGTGGTCCATTTCCCTACAGGGGATGGACTTCACGGTGGAACACCGCCCTGGTACAGAACACGCCAATGCTGATGGTCTGTCCAGATTTATCCGCCTTAGTGAAGAGAACTCCCCAGAGGAAGGATAGTTCTCCCCACATTTCAGCTGGAGGGGACACGTGTTAGACCTGGCATCCTTGGCGTGGGTCTCCCTTCCATTTTTTGATGATGCCTCCAATGTTATTGATCTGTTTTTGCTGGTTTAGATGCTTTGGGCACTGTGCCACTGCTATTCAGTGCCACAGTGCAAGTGCTCCCTATTGTAAATTGATGTATGTATTAGTGACTCCATGATTGGATGATTGGTTTACTTGTCAGTCCCTAGTACAGTGCACTGAGTGTGCCCAGGGCTTGTAAATCCAATGCCGCTGGTGGGCTTGCAGCACTGGTTGTGCCACCCACAGAAGCAGCTTGTAAAATGTGTCTCAGGCCTGCCATTGCAGAGCCTGCGTGCAGCCTAGGCTGCCATGTCGACTTGGTGAGTACACCCACTTACCAGTCCCTAAACCTTCCCTTTACTGCATGTTGGTCACCCCTAAAGTAGGCCCTAGGGCAGGGTGCATTGTAAGTACAAGGTGGGACATGCCCTGGTGTGTGTGGCATGTCCTAATAGTGAATTACAGCCATTTTCGTTTTTCACTATTGCAAGGCTACCTGCTCCCCATAGGCCAGAATGGGCAGACTGACTATTACACCTTATAGTCAGAACTGACCCAGGGAACATGGTAGAAAAACGAATTTAGTATGCCTGAACTCAGGATGATAAAATACATCTTTTAGTGAAGTTGGTTTTAACATTCTGTGTTTGAAAATACCACTTTTAGAAAGTGGGTATTTTCTTGCCTAACTATCCAAGCCTGCCTCTGCTAGGTTGTGTATTCCTTGTCTGGAGATTGAGTGACAGGGGCTGGGGGTGGCTACAGGAGACAGGGTGAGTCAGCACAGGGCTGAATAGAAAGATCTGCATCCAGAGTGGAGGGAGGAGTTGCACCTGGGTCTGAATAGGGCTGTGCCTGCCTTCCACAATGCTGGCTCCACCTCCTGCCGGGCGGCTGAGCACTCTGCCCCACATTCTGAAAGGAAAGAAGGAGTCAGGAAAACAAAGTGCTCCAGGACTGACCAGAACTGGTTTTGGGCTAGGCAGAGGCCTCTCTGCCTCCAGAGAACAAAGAGAAAAGGTGTATAAAAAGGGGACCCAGACCCCTAGGAAATTAGATCACTTTTGGGAAACAAGAAGAAACCTTTGCTGAGGAGCGGAACCAAGAAGAAACTGAGGAGAGACTATCCCTAAGCCTGAAGTGCTGCTTGGGGGATTGGCCTGCAGTGGTTTGCCTGACTGCCAAAGAAAGGAGAAAGGAACTTTGCTTTGCTGTGACTTTCATCAACTTGTGAAGGATCTCCAAGGGCTTGATTTTAGAGCTTGCCTCCTGCTGAAGTCTCAGGGACAACAGACTTCACCCACCAGCTCCCCCTGTGTTCCCTTGCTGGGAAATTGGACCTTCTGACACACTTGCGTGTCTCTGGGAGCTGGAAGTGCGACTCAACACGAAGAAGCGTGTCGCCGCAACCGCTGAGTATCGCATCGCCGGAGAAGAGTGTCGACGTCGCATCAGACGCCGGCGCATCCCCGAAGAAGCGCGCTGCATCCTTCGAAGCGCCTCGCAGCACCGGAGAAGAGTGTCGCCGTCGCATCAGACGCCGTCGCATCCCCGGGGCAGATCATCGACCTCGCATCAGACACCGACGCATCGCAACACGAGGCGCGCCCCGCATCCCAGGAGAAGATCGTCGACTTCGCATCAGACGCCGTCGCATCGCCAGGGAAGCGTGTCGCAGGGCCTGTCGCGGCTCCAAAGACTCATCGCAATCGCCGCACGGCCGTCGGGCGTGCACGCATCACCTCTTCGTTGTCGCAACCTCAAGAAGACGCCACTTTGTTTCTTTTGCACCAGATCTTCAACGCATCACTGTCCTTGCGTGTAAGGGACTATCGCATCACCTTCCCTGCAACACTTTCCGTTGCCCTGCGTTACGCATCTTAAGGTACATTGAACTCAAAGTGTCGCATTTTCATTTTAAGAGACTCAAGCTAATTCTACCATCCTTAAAGTACAGTATTGTGGATTATTTATGTCATTTATGGTCTTGTGGTAAATCTATATAAAAGATACTTATTTTTATAATACAACCTGTGTGGTGTCCATTTGTAGTGTTGTCACTGGATTACTGTATGTGTTCACAAATGCTTTACACACTGCCTCTGAACTAAGCCTGTCTGCTCGTGCCAAGCTACCAAGAGGGTGAGCAGGGGTTATTTCAGGAGTGTACCCCCTTACCCTGACTAGAAGCAAGGGTCCCTATTTGGACAAAGGTACCTACCTCTGCCAACTAGAGACCCCCAGTTCTAACATTGGTGGTCAGCGGTGGGATTCTGGACTTGCATTTGTGACTCATGTACAGTGATTGGTGAACACTACCTAGTGAGTGCAGACCATAACGCAACCACATACTTTTGGTAGATATTCTTTTCTGGGACTTTCTATTTTTGCTAAAAACTGCCAAGTTTAATCACCATGGATACAGCAGCATCCATAGCATCTGTTGATAATGATTGGGAAGAGGAGAAACTAGAATGCTACAACTTGAAACAGCTCAAGCATTTCTGCAGAAGATTCAAAGTTTCAATGACCGGTCTCTCCAAGAAGGATGAGATCCAAAAGGCGCTGAGGGCCTGGGTCGAAGCAAGGAATACCCCTGAAAATGAGGAGGGGGCTGAGAATATAATTGAGCAGCTGGATGGGCCAGTAGGTCCAGGGGAGAGGAGAGCATCTTCCCCCATAGGTAGCAGTGTTTCTGCCCGAGGTCTGTCCCCAGAAGAGCTGGAGGACAGAGAAAAGAGTAGGATGCATGAAATGGAGCTGACCAAGCCAAGTTCAAGGGGCAGTTGGAATTTGAATTGCAATCTAGAAAGTTGGCCTTAGAGGAGAAAAGAATGGATCATGAGCATGAAAAAAGTTTGAGGGAGATGGAGTTTAGAGCCAAGAAGTTAGAGATTACTCCCTCTGGTGGCAGCACACCGTCAGTGCCTGGTGAGGCCAGGGTGTATATTCCTAAGGATGTGGTTAAGGAGTTTTTTAAAAATGATGATATTGGGCAATGGTTCAAGGCCTATGAGGTAGCCATGACTTCCCACCGGGTCCCTGAGAAGGATTGGGGAGCGGGGTTGTGGGGTCGGTTCCTTGTTGAGGGACGGGAAACCTTGTTGGACTTGCCCTCTGAAGTCTATAATTCCTACAGCCACATGAAAAATGCATTGATGACCAGGTATGGGTTGACTCCTGAACTCTATAGGCAGAGGTTCAGGAACTGTAAGAAGATTGAAAACAGTACCTGGGTTGAATATGTGACCTTTTTTTGCAGAGCCTTGGATGGTTGGGTAAAGGGTAGCAAAGCAAATGATTTTCAGGCGCTCTTTGATTTGATTGCATGGGAGCACTTGTCCAGTAATTGTTTTCCTGAGCTACGCCAGCACCTGATTGACAGTAGGCTGACTAACCCTAGGCAGCTTGCTGAGGAGGCGGACCGCTGGGTGAGCACCCGGGTCCACAAGGGTCACGTGGGAGACTCCGCCAAGGGTGGGCAGGGTCCCCAGCAGAAGAGTGGGGGGACAAGGGTAAACAGAGGGAGTTCCAGAGAGGGCCCCAAAGTAAACCCCAAGGGAACCAAGGGAAAGGTTCCCAGCCTCCCCTGATAATAAGCACGGGGCCCCGACAGGTCCACCTGTTCATAGGGGACCCCTGATGTGCTACAAGTGTGGCGCCCTAGGCCACAAGGCCAATGATCCCCATTGCCCTTTGTTTGGAAAGCCAGCACCACCTGGTGCAGTCCCCCGGCAGTTGGCTAGTGTAGCCCTGGGGGAGGAGGTGGGTGCCCAAGATGGGTGGGATCCTGTAGTATTGTCCCTTGTCTCTTTAGGAGACTCTGAGATGGTCCCTAGGACCCAACTGCCTGAGAACACTAAGAAATACAGGCAGTGGGTGACCATCAATGGCCAAAGGGTGGAGGCTCTGAGAGACACAGGAGCCAGTGTGACAGCTGTCAAGTGTCACCTGGTGTCTAAAGAGCAGGTGGTCCCTGATGCATTCTATCCAGTTGTTGCCGCTGACAACACAGAGAGCCACTGCAAGGTGGCTCAGGTTCCCTTTGAGTGGGGGGTCTCTGGTACTCTTCAAGTAGCTGTGAGGCCAGCCATGCCTGTTGACTGTTTGTTAGGGAACGATTTGGAGAGCTCCCCTTGGGCTAAGGTGGAGCGGAGTGCTCATTTGGAGATGTTGGGCTTGCCTGATTGGGCGTGTGTGACCACCCGGTCCATGGCAGCCAGAGGTGTTCAAGAGGACCTGGAGCCTGAGAGGGAGGCCCAGGTGCCTGCCGGAGAGAGAAGAGGCAGGAGGCGCGGGAAACCGGCCCCCGAAGTTCCCACGGTCCAGGAGGAGGCAGACCCTGAGGGGGATGCCCTGGAGCCTACAGGGGAACAGGTAGCTGAACTGGGGGACCTGCCTGAGCTGACCCATTGGCAGCAAGATGGAGGACCCTCCAGGGAGGAGTTCTGCGAGGAGCAGAACAAGTGCCCTTCTCTCGTGGGTCTGAGGCAACAGGCCACAGACCAGGCAGCAGGTGATCAGTCTGGATCACATTGGATCTACTGGGAGAATGGTCTCCTGTATAGCGAGCCTAAGGTTGCTGAGCCTGGGTCAGCCCGTGTGCTGGTGGTACCCCAGCGCTTCAGAGCCTTCCTACTGGGTTTGGCTCATGATGTGCCTTTAGCAGGACATCTGGGGCAGGACAAGACCTTTGAAAGGCTTGTCACCCATTTCTTTTGGCCCCAGATGCGCAGGAGTGCCGCCACTCACTGCAGGACTTGTCAGACTTGCCAGGCAAGTGGAAAGAGTGGGAGGAAGCACAAGGCTCCTCTCCAGCCATTCCCTGTGGTCAGCACCCCCTTTGAACGGGTGGGTATTGACATTGTGGGGCCACTGGACCCCAAGACAGCCATGGGCAACAGGTTCATCCTGGTCTTGGTGGACCATGCCAACCGGTACCCTGAAGCCATCCCTCTGAGGACAGTGACGGCCCCCGTGGTGGGACGGGCACTGATGGGAATTTTCTCACGTGTGGGGTTCCCTCAAGAGGTGGTGTCTGACAGAGGTACTAACTTCATATCCAAGTATATGAAGTCCCTGTGGCAGGAGTGCGGTGTAACGTACAAGTTCACCACTCCTTACCACCCCCAAGGAAATGGGTTGGTTGAGAGATTCAACCGGACCCTGAAGGGCATGATTATGGGTCTGGAAGAACCCATGAGGCGTAAGTGGAAGTCCTCTTGCCATGCCTTCTTTTTGCATACCGTGAGGTGCCACAGACGTCTCTAGGGTTCAGCCCCTTTGAGCTTCTGTATGGTCACCCAGTGAGAGGACCTCTGAGTTTGGTCAAGGAAGGCTGGGAGCAATCTCCCAGGAAACCTCCCCAGGATGTATATAGCTACATGCTGGCCTTCAGGAACCAAACTAGGCGTTTCAGGCAACTTGCTGAGGCAAATCTGGAAGCCAGCCAGGAGGAAATGAAGCGGTGGTACGACCAGAATGCCACTCTGGTTGAGCTTCAACCTGGTCAGAAAGTTTGGGTCATGGCCCCAGTGGAGCCCTGTGCGCTCCAGGATTAGTGGACCGGACCCTTTGAGGTGGTGGAGCACAAGAGTCCTGTTACCTACTTGGTGGACATGCGGTCTCCCAGGAACCCCTTGCGGGTCCTGCACGTCAACCGCCTGAAGCCCCACTTGGAGAGGTCCCAAGTGGGCATGCTCTTAGCTACAGATGTTGGGATGGAGGAGGAGACTGAGCCTCTTCCTGACCTCCTGTCAGCCCAAGAGCAAGATGGATCAGTGGAGGGTGTGAAACTCTCTACCTCCCTGACACCTGGGCAGCAAGGTGACTGTCGCCAACTGTTGGGGCAGTTTCCTGACCTGTTCTCCCTGGTTCCTAGTGTCACTGACTGGTGTGTCCATGATGTGGACACTGGGGACAGTCTTCCTGTCAAGCACAAGGCTTACAGGGTGACTGACAGGGTGAGAGCTTGCATCAAGGAGGAGGTCTCCAAGATGTTTGCATTGGGGGTACTTGAGTCCTCTCACAGCCCTTGGGCCAGCCCAGTGGTCTTGGTCCCAAAGGCTGCCGCGCCTGGTGCCACACCCGAACTCCGGTTCTGTGTGGACTACCGAGGACTCAATTCCGTCACCAGGACTGACGCACACCCCATACCCAGAGCTGATGAGCTCATAGATCGGTTAGGGGCTGCCCGGTACCTCAGTACGTTTGACTTAACGTCTGGGTACTGGCAGATCACCTTGACTGATGGGGCAAAGGAGAGGTCAGCATTCTCCACACCAGATGGGCACTACCAATTCCGGGTGATGCCCTTTGGGATGAAGAATGCCCCTGCCACCTTTCAGAGGTTGGTCAACCAGGTGTTGGTTGGACTGGAAGAGTTCAGTGCCGCCTACCTGGATGACATCGCAGTGTTCAGCGCCAGTTGGGAAGAACATCTGCGCCACCTCTGGGAAGTGTTGATGGTGCTGCGGAGGGCAGGCCTCACGATCAAGGCGAGTAAGTGCCAGATCGGGCACGGTTCTGTGGTGTACTTGGGACACCAGGTTGGGAGCAGCCAGGTGGCGCCCCTACAGCCCAAGATAGATACCATTCTGGCTTGGGAGCCCCCCAAGACCCAGACAGCGGTGAGAGCCTTCCTAGGACTCACCGGGTATTACAGGAGATTTGTCAAGGGGTATGGCAGCATGGTTGCACCCTTGACAGAGCTGACTTCCAGGAAGCAGCCCAAGAGAGTGATTTGGACTGACACCTGTCAACAAGCTTTTGACACCTTGAAGACAGCCATGTGCACGGCGCCCGTGCTCCTGGCCCCCAACTTCTCCAAAGAGTTTATCGTTCAGACAGACGCTTCAGAGCATGGTGTGGGGGCTGTTTTGTCACAGATGAATGAGGAGGGCCTAGACCAACCTGTAGCCTTCCTTAGCAGGAGGTTACTTCCACGGGAACAGAGGTGGAGTGCTATTGAGCGTGAGGCATTTGCTGTGGTCTGGGCGCTGAAGAAACTGAGACCATACCTGTTTGGGACTCACTTCCGGGTTCAGACAGACCACAGGACCCTCAGATGGTTGATGCAGATGAGGGGTGAGAATCCAAAGCTGTTGAGGTGGTCCATTTCCCTACAGGGGATGGACTTCACGGTGGAACACCGCCCTGGTACAGAACACGCCAATGCTGATGGTCTGTCCAGATTTATCTGCCTTAGTGAAGAGAACTCCCCAGAGGAAGGATAGTTCTCCCCACATTTCAGCTGGAGGGGACACGTGTTAGACCTGGCATCCTTGGCGTGGGTCTCCCTTCCATTTTTTGATGATGCCTCCAATGTTATTGATCTGTTTTTGCTGGTTTAGATGCTTTGGGCACTGTGCCACTGCTATTCAGTGCCACAGTGCAAGTGCTCCCTATTGTAAATTGATGTATGTATTAGTGACTCCATGATTGGATGATTGGTTTACTTGTCAGTCCCTAGTACAGTGCACTGAGTGTGCCCAGGGCTTGTAAATCCAATGCCGCTGGTGGGCTTGCAGCACTGGTTGTGCCACCCACAGAAGCAGCTTGTAAAATGTGTCTCAGGCCTGCCATTGCAGAGCCTGCGTGCAGCCTAGGCTGCCATGTCGACTTGGTGAGTACACCCACTTACCAGTCCCTAAACCTTCCCTTTACTGCATGTTGGTCACCCCTAAAGTAGGCCCTAGGGCAGGGTGCATTGTAAGTACAAGGTGGGACATGCCCTGGTGTGTGTGGCATGTCCTAATAGTGAATTACAGCCATTTTCGTTTCTCACTATTGCAAGGCTACCTGCTCCTCATAGGCCAGAATGGGCAGACTGACTATTACACCTTATAGTCAGAACTGACCCAGGGAACATGGTAGAAAAACGAATTTAGTATGCCTGAACTCAGGATGATAAAATACATCTTTTAGTGAAGTTGGTTTTAACATTCTGTGTTTGAAAATACCACTTTTAGAAAGTGGGTATTTTCTTGCCTAAACTATCCAAGCCTGCCTCTGCTAGGTTGTGTATTCCTTGTCTGGAGATTGAGTGACAGGGGCTGGGGGTGGCTACAGGAGACAGGGTGAGTCAGCACAGGGCTGAATAGAAAGATCTGCATCCAGAGTGGAGGGAGGAGTTGCACCTGGGTCTGAATAGGGCTGTGCCTGCCTTCCACAATGCTGGCTCCACCTCCTGCCGGGCGGCTGAGCACTCTGCCCCACATTCTGAAAGGAAAGAAGGAGTCAGGAAAACAAAGTGCTTCAGGACTGACCAGAACTGGTTTTGGAATAGGCAAAGGCATCTCTGCCTCCAGAGAACAAAGAGAAAAGGTGTATAAAAAGGGGACCCAGAACCTTAGGAAATAAGATCACTTTTGGGAAACAAGAAGAAACCTTTGCTGAGGAGCGGAACCAAGAAGAAACTGAGGAGAGACTATCCCTAAGCCTGAAGTGCTGCTTGGGGGGATTGGCCTGCAGTGGTTTGCCTGACTGCCAAAGAAAGGAGAAAGGAACTTTTGCTTTGCAGTGACTTTCATCAACTTGTGAAGGATCTCCAAGGGCTTGATTTTAGAGCTTGCCTCCTGCTGAAGTCTCAGGGACAACAGACTTCACCCACCAGCTCCCCCTGTGTTCCCTTGCTGGGAAATTGGACCTTCTGACACACTTGCGTGTCTCTGGAAGCTGGAAGCGCGACTCAACACGAAGAAGCGTGTCGCCGCAGCCGCTGAGTATTGCATCGCCGGAGAAGAGTGTCGACGTCGCATCAGACGCCGGCGCATCCCCGAAGAAGCGCGCCGCATCCTTCGAAGCGCCTCGCAGCACCGGAGAAGAGTGTCGCCGTCGCATCAGACGCCGTCGCATCCCCAGGGCAGAGCATCGACCTTGCATCAGACACCGACGCATCGCAACACGAGGCGCGCCCCGCTTCCCAGGAGAAGATCGTCGACTTCGCATCAGACGCCGTCGCATCGCCAGGGAAGCGTGTCGCAGGGCCTGTCGCGGCTCCAAAGACTCATCGCAATCGCCGCACGGCCGTCGGGCGTGCACGCATCACCTCTTCGTTGTCGCAACCTCAAGAAGACGCCACTTTGTTTCTTTTGCACCAGATCTTCAACGCATCACTGTCCTTGCGTGTAAGGGACTATCGCATCACCTTCCCTGCAACACTTTCCGTTGCCCTGCGTTACGCATCTTAAGGTACATTGAACTCAAAGTGTCGCATTTTCATTTTAAGAGACTCAAGCTAATTCTACCATCCTTAAAGTACAGTATTGTGGATTATTTATGTCATTTATGGTCTTGTGGTAAATCTATATAAAAGATACTTATTTTTATAATACAACCTGTGTGGTGTCCATTTGTAGTGTTGTCACTAGATTACTGTATGTGTTCACAAATGCTTTACACACTGCCTCTGAACTAAGCCTGTCTGCTCGTGCCAAGCTACCAAGAGGGTGAGCAGGGGTTATTTCAGGAGTGTACCCCTTACCCTGACTAGAAGCAAGGTTCCCTATTTGGACAAAGGTACCTACCTCTGCCAACTAGAGACCCCCAGTTCTAACAGTCATGCACCAGAACCTTGGGTATGCAGATCCTCCTATCAGAGGGCACTATAGAAATACTGCCAGCATCTTGGCTGGACTCAGCCCTCCTGGCTTTTAGGTCCAGCTCTTTCAAGCTCAGCTCCTGAGCCAAAATCATTTTCTTTTCTTCTTTAGCCAACCTGGCTCTCTTTTCCTTCTCCTCCATGGCCTATCTCTTTTTGTTTTCCTCCATCTCTGTGGTTAGCCTTTTCACCACAAAGACCTATTTCTTTTGCTTTGCCTCAAGGTTTAGTTTGGCAACTTATAACTTTATTTCCTCTCTTTCCTCCAGTCCTCCAGCTTCTCTGGGCACAGGCCATTAGAAGACACACAGCTTCCTGTCCTGGGGGAGACCATCTCTCCTTTCAGACTGATTGCCCCGTCCCACATGCAGACTCAGATTCTCCACTGAATCCTGGTCCAGATCCTCATCCTCCTCTATTTTCTCATCATGGGCCGCATCCTCTGGGGTTTCATGTGTTGCATTCCTAGATTCCAACCACGTCCTCAGCGCCTTTTGCAGCTCCTCCTTCATGGTGAAGCCCTTGGTAGAAACTTAAAACCCATTCCAAAATACTTGCGTTGGCTCACTGTGCATTTCTACAACTTGGCCAACTCAAAATCCATGCTTGCAGGTGCAGTTATGGGACCACCAATCTGAGACATGATTTAGAAAAAAGCAAAAATGCCAATCAGGGGGAATGGAATAATAAAAAATGGCAATTTAAAGAGAGCAAAAAAAAAAGCCAAATGAGGATCAGAGACTATTGGTTTGAATTGGTCTTAGATGTCGATAGTAGTGTACTCCAAATTACTGTAAGGTACTGCACAATTGCAAATCCTTTTCTCGCCTCTGACCACCAATGTTAGAAATTGGGTCTCTAGTTGTCAAAGATATGCGCCTTGTCCAAGTAGGGACCACAATCCTAGTCGGAGTACATCAGATACACAACCAAAATTAACCTGTTCTCACCCTCTGGTAACTTGGCACAGAACAGTCAGACCTAACTTAAGAGGCAATGTGTAAAGTATTTGTGCTAGAGTAACACAGTTCAAACACCGCAAAAAGACTCCACACCAGTTTACAAAAATAGAGAATATTTATCTGAGAAAAACAAGACCAAAACGCCAACGATCCAATAAGTTGAACTTGAGATATGAATTTTTGAAGAATAAACTGCAATATAGTGCTTGAAAGCCAATAGTACATAGGGGTTACTTGAGGTCGCGCTGGACCAAGTTCAGGCCGACCGCGATGGAAGTCAGGCCGGCAACAGGACCAATGCAGGGCCCACTGAAAAAGTACCTTGGATGGAGAAAGCGTCGGCATCAAAGCCTCTATGCGCCAGTTTTGACCCACGCAGTCGAGTAGATGTGTTTGCGTCGAGCCTCGCAGACGGGTCCTGCATCATTGTCGAACCCCTTTCAATGCAGGCGATAAGTCTTCGTCGAGCCTCGCAGGTAGGTCCCACCTCGGCGTTGAACCACTTATGATGCAGGCGCTGCACCGTTGTTGAGCCTCGCAGTTGGCAAAATCCAATCAGTAGAAGTCGAGATTTGAATTTTTAAAGATTAAATGCAAAAATAGTGCTTAGAAGTCACTAGCGGTCAAAAGGTTACTTGAGGTCGCAAAGGACCGGTGCAAATCCAAAGTTCAGGTCGACTGCGATCGACGGCAGGTTGGCTACAGGACCCAGACAGGTCCCGCTGATGAAATATCTTGGGGGCCCGTGTCGTTGTTGAGCTCCGTTCAAGTGAATTCAATGTGTTGTCATTAAACCACACAGAGCATCGTCGTTGAGCCAGGTAGGCTGTATAACCACTGTCGTTGGGCGGCCTCTGCATCGGTGTCTAAGGGCGATGCAGCAGAATTTCTCACACAGTCGATGCAATGCATTGGTTTCTGATGAAAACAGCTGCAGAGCCCACAGAGTTTGGAGGGGCCACCTCAGGTAAGGGTAGGACTCACAGAAGGCAGAGTCCTGCAGCACCAGAAGAATTGTAGGAAGTCTGGTGTCCCTGAGAGACTTCAGAAAACAGGAGGTAAGCCTGCAAGCCCATGGAGAGCACTTGGAGGGAAGGCAGAGTTCTTCCAGCAGAGTCAGGGAGAAGCAGACAGCATGACAACAAGCAGCAACTCAGGCCTTCCAGAAAAGCAGTCCAGTTGAGTCCTTTAAGAAGCTCACCAGTCCTTCTGACAGAGCTTCAGTTCAGGATCCAGAAGTGTCTGATTTTAGGGCTTCAGAGACCCAGTACTTATACCCAAAAGTACTTTTTATGTAGGGGGTGACCACAAAAGATCTCTCTGAAGTGCACAAGAATCCCTGTCAACCCAGTCCTGTCTGCCAAGCTACCAGAGGGAGTAACTCAGTCCTTTGTGTGTGACAGGTCCTACCTATTGAAGTATAAAGTGTCAGCCCTTGCCATTCCTCCCTGATCAGGAAGACTCATCAGAATGCAGATGAATGCAGATGAGTGCTCAGAATACAGATGAGCCTCACCTGCCTGTGTTTGTGGCAGCCCAGAGGGAATGAACAAAGTGTATCTGTCACCCAACCCAGACATGTATGAGACAGGCTGCCAGGCCAACTTCACCAGTAAGTAGGATTTATCATTTCCATCCCAAACATTTGAAACATGAAAAAAACCACTCCTCTCTGATTAGGAAATACAGCTTAAAAGTGTATTAAGGAATTCTCAAAGCTGGCCTATGAGGGGGTAGGCCTCACAGCAATGAAAAACTAAATAGGCTGTTTGTCACTACCAGGACATGCAAAACATGCAAGTACATGTCCTACCTCTTACTTACATGGCACCCTGCCCTTAGGGTCATTTAGGGCCTACCTTAGGGGTGACTTATATGAAATAAAAGGGGAGTTTAAGGCCTGGCAAGTAGTTTTAAATGCCAAGCAGAAGCAGGCCTGAGACAGGTTTGAAAGGCTCCTTCTGTGGGCTGCACATTCAGTGCTGCAGCCCACTAGTAGTATTTGAAGTAGAAGCCCTGGGTATATGGTATACCACTTAACAAGGTACTTACCATTGCAAGAAATATGCCAATCAGGGATACACCAATGTCATCATGTTTAGGGGAGAAGCACATGCACTTTAGCACTGCTTGGAGGAGGTAAAGTGCTCAGAGTCCTAAGTCCAACGAAAAGAATCAGCAAAAATGTGGGGCAAAAGGCAAAATATCCAGGGGAAGACCACCCTAAGAATGCCAGTTCTACACCCCCCCACCCCCAGCTGAAAGTGGGGAGATCTACCCAACCTCTAGGGAGTTCTCATCACTAAGGCGGAAAAACCCAGATAGATCATCAGCACTGGCGTGGTCTACCTCAGGTCTGTGTTCCACTCGGAAGTCCATTCCCTGTAGGGAAATGTACTACCTAAAAAGTTTTGGATCATCACCCCTCATTTGCATGAGCCACCTGAGAGGCCTGTGGTAAGTCTGAATCAGGACATGATTGTCCAAACAGGTATGGCCTCAACTTCAGTGCTCAGACCACACCAAAAGCTTCTCTCTCAATAGCACTCACTCTCTGTGCCCTGGGGACTAACCTCCTGGAGATAAAGGCTACAAGTTGATCTAGGCCCTCCTCAGTAAGTTGGGATAGTACTGCCCCTTTACCATATGCTGAGGCATCTGCCTGAATTATAAGCTCCTGGGAGTAGTTAGGGGCCTTGAATACAGGAGTCGTGAACATGGCTTGCTTCAGGGAGTCAAAGGCCTCTGTCTAAATCACATTTCTGGGCTGCTTCTTCCAAGTCAGTTCAGGCAAGGGGGGGGGGGCAACAATGGTGCCATATCCCTTGACAAACCTAAGCCTCCTTAGCCCCAGTGAGGCCCAGAATGCTCTGACCTCAGTCTGGGATTTGGAGGGCAGCCAAGCCATGATGGTTTCTATCTTGGCCTAAAGGGGTTTAACCTTCCCCCTACACACCAGGTGTCCCAAGGACACCACAGACCCTTGCCCTATCTGGCACTTAGTTGACTTGATAGTCAGGCCAGCCTGTTGCAGAGCCTGAAGCACTTCCTGAATACCTTGGATGGAGCAAACGTCGACATCTAAGACTCACTGTGTCAGTTCCAATCCACACAGTCGGGTCGAAGGGCATTGCGTCAGTGCCGATTGGCGCACAGTCATGCACCAGAACCTTGGGTATGCAGATCCTCCTGTCAGAGGGCACTATAGAAATACTGCCAGCATCTTGGCTGGACTCAGCCCTCCTGGCTTTTAGGTCCAGCTCTTTCAAGCTCAGCTCCTGAGCCAAAATCATTTTCTTTTCTTCTTTAGCCAACCTGGCTCTCTTTTCCTTCTCCTCCATGGCCTATCTCTTTTTGTTTTCCTCCATCTCTGTGGTTAGCCTTTTCACCACAAAGACCTATTTCTTTTGCTTTGCCTCAAGGTTTAGTTTGGCAACTTATAACTTTATTTCCTCTCTTTCCTCCAGTCCTCCAGCTTCTCTGGGCTCAGGCCATTAGAAGACACACAGCTTCCTGTCCTGGGGGAGACCATCTCTCCTTTCAGACTGATTGCCCCGTCCCACATGCAGACTCAGATTCTCCACTGAATCCTGGTCCAGATCCTCATCCTCCTCTATTTTCTCATCATGGGCCGCATCCTCTGGGGTTTCATGTGTTGCATTCCTAGATTCCAACGACGTCCTCAGCGCCTTTTGCAGCTCCTCCTTCATGGTGAAGCCCTTGGTAGAAACTTAAAACCCATTCCAAAATACTTGCGTTGGCTCACTGTGCATTTCTACAACTTGGCCAACTCAAAATCCATGCTTGCAGGTGCAGTTATGGGACCACCAATCTGAGACATGATTTAGAAAAAAGCAAAAATGCCAATCAGGGGCAATGGAATAATAAAAAATGGCAATTTAAAGAGAGCAAAAAAAAAAGCCAAATGGGGATCAGAGACTATTGGTTTGAATTGGTCTTAGATGTCGATAGTAGTGTACTCCAAATTACTGTAAGGTACTGCACAATTGCAAATCCTTTTCTCGCCTCTGACCACCAATGTTAGAAATTGGGTCTCTAGTTGGCAAAGATATGCGCCTTGTCCAAGTAGGGACCACAATCCTAGTCGGAGTACATCAGATACACAACCAAAATTAACCTGTTCTCACCCTCTGGTAACTTGGCACAGAACAGTCAGGCCTAACTTAAGAGGCAATGTGTAAAGTATTTGTGCTAGAGTAACACAGTTCAAACACCGCAAAAAGACTCCACACCAGTTTACAAAAATAGAGAATATTTATCTGAGAAAAACAAGACCAAAACGCCAACGATCCAATAAGTTGAACTTGAGATATGAATTTTTGAAGAATAAACTGCAATATAGTGCTTGAAAGCCAATAGTACATAGGGGTTACTTGAAGTTGCGCTGGACCAAGTTCAGGCCGACCGAGATGGAAGTCAGGCCGGCAACAGGACCAATGCAGGGCCCACTGAAAAAGTACCTTGGATGGAGAAAGCGTCGGCATCAAAGCCTCTATGCGCCAGTTTTGACCCACGCAGTCGAGTAGATGTGTTTGCGTCGAGCCTCGCAGACGGGTCCTGCATCATTGTCGAACCCCTTTCAATGCAGGCGATGCGTCTTCGTCGAGCCTCGCAGGTAGGTCCCACCTCGGCGTTGAACCACTTATGATGCAGGCGCTGCACCGTTGTTGAGCCTCGCAGTCGGCAAAATTCAATCAGTAGAAGTCGAGATTTGAATTTTTAAAGATTAAATGCAAAAATAGTGCTTAGAAGTCACTAGCGGTCAAAAGGTTACTTGAGGTCGCAAAGGACCAGTGCAAATCCAAAGTTCAGGTCGACTGCGATCGACGGCAGGTTGGCTACAGGACCCAGACAGGTCCCGCTGATGAAATATCTTGGGGGCCCGTGTCGTTGTTGAGCTCCGTTCAAGTGAATTCAATGTGTTGTCATTAAACCACACAGAGCATCGTCGTTGAGCCAGGTAGGCTGTATAACCACTGTCGTTGGGCGGCCTCTGCATCGGTGCCTAAGGGCGATGCAGCAGAATTTCTCACACAGTCGATGCAATGCATTGGTTTCTGATGAAAACAGCTGCAGAGCCCACAGAGTTTGGAGGGGCCACCTCAGGTAAGGGTAGGACTCACAGAAGGCAGAGTCCTGCAGCACCAGAAGAATTGTAGGAAGTCTGGTGTCCCTGAGAGACTTCAGAATACAGGAGGTAAGCCTGCAAGCCCATGGAGAGCACTTGGAGGGAAGGCAGAGTTCTTCCAGCAGAGTCAGGGAGAAGCAGACAGCATGACAACAAGCAGCAACTCAGGCCTTCCAGAAAAGCAGTCCAGTTGAGTCCTTTAAGCAGCTCACCAGTCCTTCTGACAGAGCTTCAGTTCAGGATCCAGAAGTGTCTGATTTTAGGGGTTCAGAGACCCAGTACTTATACCCAAAAGTACTTTTTATGTAGGGGGTGACCACAAAAGATCTCTCTGAAGTGCACAAGAATCCCTGTCAACCCAGTCCTGTCTGCCAAGCTACCAGAGGGAGTAACTCAGTCCTTTGTGTGTGACAGGACCTACCTATTGAAGTATAAAGTGTCAGCCCTTGCCATTCCTCCCTGACCAGGAAGACTCATCAGAATGCAGATGAATGCAGATGAGTGCTCAGAATACAGATGAGCCTCACCTTCCTGTGTTTGTGGCAGCCCAGAGGGAATGAACAAAGTGTATCTGTCACCCAACCCAGACATGTATGAGACAGGCTGCCAGGCCAACTTCACCAGTAAGTAGGATTTATCATTTCCATCCCAAACATTTGAAACATGAAAAAAAACACTCCTCTCTGATTAGGAAATACAGCTTAAAAGTGTATTAAGGAATTCTCAAAGCTGGCCTATGAGGGGGTAGGCCTCACAGCAATGAAAAACTAAATAGGCTGTTTGTCACTACCAGGACATGCAAAACATGCAAGTACATGTCCTACCTCTTACTTACATGGCACCCTGCCCTTAGGGTCATTTAGGGCCTACCTTAGGGGTGACTTATATGAAATAAAAGGGAGTTTAAGGCCTGGCAAGTAGTTTTAAATGCCAAGCAGAAGCAGGCCTGAGACAGGTTTGAAAGGCTCCTTCTGTGGGCTGCACAATCAGTGCTGCAGCCCACTAGTAGTATTTGAAGTAGAAGCCCTGGGTATATGGTATACCACTTAACAAGGTACTTACCATTGCAAGAAATATGCCAATCAGGGATACACCAATGTCATCATGTTTAGGGGAGAAGCACATGCACTTTAGCACTGCTTGGCAGTGGTAAAGTGCTCAGAGTCCTAAGTCCAACGAAAAGAATCAGCAAAAATGTGAGGCAAAAGGCAAAATATCCAGGGGAAGACCACCCTAAGAATGCCAGTTCTACACCCCCCCCCACCCCCAGCTGAAAGTGGGGAGATCTACCCAACCTCTAGGGAGTTCTCATCACTAAGGCGGAAAAACCTAGATAGATCATCAGCACTGGCGTGGTCTACCTCAGGTCTGTGTTCCACTCGGAAGTCCATTCCCTGTAGGGAAATGTACTACCTAAAAAGTTTTGGATCATCACCCCTCATTTGTATGAGCCACCTGAGAGGCCTGTGGTAAGTCTGAATCAGGACATGATTGTCCAAACAGGTATGGCCTCAACTTCAGTGCTCAGACCACACCAAAAGCTTCTCTCTCAATAGCACTCACTCTCTGTGCCCTGGGGACTAACCTCCTGGAGATAAAGGCTACAAGTTGATCTAGGCCCTCCTCAGTAAGTTGGGATAGTACTGCCCCTTTACCATATGCTGAGGCATCTGCCTGAATTATAAGCTCCTGGGAGTAGTTAGGGGCCTTGAATACAGGAGTCGTGAACATGGCTTGCTTCAGGGAGTCAAAGGCCTCTGTCTAAATCACATTTCTGGGCTGCTTCTTCCAAGTCAGTTCAGGCAAGGGGGGGCAACAATGGTGCCATATCCCTTGACAAACCTAAGCCTCCTTAGCCCCAGTGAGGCCCAAGAATGCTCTGACCTCAGTCTGGGATTTGGAGGGCAGCCAAGCCATGATGGTTTCTATCTTGGCCTAAAGGGGTTTAACCTTCCCCCTACACACCAGGTGTCCCAAGGACACCACAGACCCTTGCCCTATCTGGCACTTAGTTGACTTGATAGTCAGGCCAGCCTGTTGCAGAGCCTGAAGCACTTCCTGAATACCTTGGATGGAGCAAACGTCGACATCTAAGACTCACTGTGTCAGTTCCAATCCACACAGTCGGGTCGAAGGGCATTGCGTCAGTGCCGATTGGCGCAAAGACGTCACTGTGTCGAGTTTTGTAGAAATACCGCTGCTGAACCCACTTTCAAGGCCCACGACTGGATTGGCCCCTTTTGGCAGGGCAGGACTCACAGTTGGCAGAGTCCAGCAGCTGAAGCAGAGTTGAAGAAATGCTTTGATGGCCCTGAGACATCAAAATAAGAGGCAAGCCAGCAAGCCCTTGGAGAAACTTGGGTTCAAGGATGTAGAAAGCAGGTCCAGTCCTTCCCACTCCGAGGCAAGAAGCAGCAGGCCAACACAGCAAAGAAGGCAGCAAGCTGGCAGGCTGTCCTACAGCACAGCAATCAGCAGGCAGCATGCCAACACAGCAAAGCAGTTAGCAAAGAGGCAATCCCTCCTGCAGTCCAGCAGCTCTTCTTCCAGGCAGATTGTCCTTAGATCCAGAATTGTTCTGCAATCATGGTGTCAGAGGGCTAGTACTTATACCCAATTTGGCCTTTGAAGTAGGGAGACTTCAAAGAGATGCTTTTAAATGCACCAGGCCCTGCCTTTCCTGTCCTTGCCCCAGGCTACAGGGGGGTATGCAATCCTGTGTGTGGGGGCAGGTATGGCCCTTTTCAGGTGCAAGTGTCAGCTCCTCCTTCTCATCCTGCCTCAGAATGACCCATCAGCTTGCAGCATGCAGGTCACACCTACTCTGCCTTTGTGTTTTGCTCTCTAGAGGGAATACAGGAAACCAGCTGTCCCCCACCCTAGACGTGTATTCCAGGGACAGGCAGAAGGCACCAAATGGTTTAAGTATGAATATGCCAACTTTCTAAAAGTGGCACTTTCAGAAATGTAAGTTAAAAACCAACTTCTCCATGAGATGTCTTTCAAAATTGTGAGTCCATAGACATCAAATTTGATTTTCCTATTTTGTCCCAATAGGAAACTAGACTTATAAAATGTTATAAGGCAGTCCCCATGTTAACCTATGGGAGACACAGGCCTTGCAGTAGAAAAAAATGAAATTTTATTTCACGACCAGGATATGTAAAACTTAAACGTACATGTCCTACACTGCACCCTGTTCATAGGGCTGCCCAGGGCCTACCTTAGGAGTGCCATACAAGTAATAAAAAGGAAGGTTTGGGCCTGGCAAGTAGGTTAACTTGCCAGGTGAAAATGGCAGTTTAAACTGCATACACAGGCTCTGCAGTGGCAGGCCTGAGCCATGTTTAAAGTGTTACTTAAGCAGGTGACACAATCAGTGCTGCAGGCCCGCTAGTAGCATTTCATTTAGAAGCCCTGGGCTCCTGGGGTGCACTTTACTAGGGACGCATAGGCAAATTAAATATGCAAATTGTGGATAGGCCAGTGTTACCATGTTTAGTGTACAGAGCACATGCACTTTAGCACTGGTTAGCAGTGGTAAAGTGCCTAGAATCATAAAGCCAGCAAAAATGAAGTTAGCAAAACTGGAGGTCAGAAGGGAAAACGTCACAGGAAACCACGCCAAGCATGCCAGGT
Source organism: Calotriton arnoldi (assembly GCA_963921515.1). Lineage (NCBI taxonomy): Eukaryota > Metazoa > Chordata > Amphibia > Caudata > Salamandridae > Calotriton > Calotriton arnoldi. Next base: position 552,559 of record CAWUFW010001945.1, on the reverse strand, counting down.
CTAACAGTTTTGCTTCATAATTAATTCAAACTTATTTTTCTATACCAAGACAGAAGTTAAGACAGCAATTAGAGTACAAAACCAACCCTGACATTTTACTTAGCCATTGTAAAGATTTGATGTCCCGTAGCATGAACACAGAGTAAAATCAAACAGAAGGCCAGTCCTAGATATAACTGCGATACACAGACTAAAACAGCCAGAACTTGTAATACCTAAATTTAAGTATGTAGAGTTTGAAGGATTTGGGACAATTGCCCAAAAAAAAAAAAATATATATATATATATATGATATAATCAGGGCCATTGAGTGCATACCTTTGTATATATAAAAAAATAGATTAAATGGGACATTCGCCAATTATATATATATATATAGTTATTTTGCAGATGCTCTGCAATCATCGAACTGAAAACCTTCACACAAAGGCTTGATTTCTGCTGAGTGCAACATTGTATGTTTTACACACACTATTTTACTGGGGCAGTTAGACTGAACAGTGTTAGTAAACGCGTTTATGTCCAACAAAAAATCATTATTTGCTCCGGAATAATATTCTCAGTAGGATGTATAATTTCCTTTCTTGAGAAACCTTTGCATTTTGCATAACGTTCGGCTCCCTTTATAATAATATGAGCTAAAATAGCAAAGTAGCACTGCCACAGAATGTGTTACATAATGAAGCATGATTTGCCTTTTCTTGAGGCATTATTTGGTCCACCCTGTTACATAACTTAGTCAGCCAGTGCATCATAATTCCAGTGACCTGGTTACTAGTAACTAGAAGTGAAGGCTGTCTTCAATATACTTTCAATCAGTTTGTACATTTGCATCCAGAAATACTGAGGGCCTCATTTATGAGGTTTTAACCAAGGGCAGCGCCGCAAAGAATCTTGCAGCCCTGTCCTACGTCGAAAGAAAAGGGCAGGAATGCGCTGTATCTATAAGATACGGTGCATTCCTGTCCTTTCCCCTGCGTTGGCGCACAACGGACTACCGTGCGTCAACGCAGGCACCCTTGCGCCACGGTGCAAGGGTACCTGCGTTGCAGGGTTGATAGATTTTGTGCAGGAAGGTGTCCCTTCCTGCAAAAAATACAATCACGAGAGGTGTTTTCCTCTTTCTATGTGTGCTGCAGAATGCAGCACACATAGAAAAGGAAAAACGAGGAGAAATAAAGGTATTTGTCCTCGTTGCGCCTCCCTTACGCCTGTAGGAATTTGACGCATTCCCAGGTTTACAAAAAATTGTAAATGTGGGAATGCATCAGATTCCATGGGTGTTGCAGGGAACACCCTGAGCAACACCCATGTAACACCCCTTTCATGCAGAGTACTGCGTGAAAATAGACCGGGGCAGATTTAAAAGGCCCTTGCGCCACTTTTGCGTCACTTTTCCCATGTTAAAAATGACGCAAAAGTGGCGCAAGGGGCTTGTAAATAAGCCCCACTATGTTTACAAAGTCATGAAAAGCCAAACAGAGTGGCTCGCGTGGCCTTGTAAATATGGGCCAGCACACTGCGCCACCTGAGCATCAAAATAAATGACGCTCCGGTGGCGCAAGTGCCTAGTAAATGAGGCTCCAATGTTTTGCGCCAGTTCTAGCGCAGAACCACGCAACACAAAGCGTTACAATGCAGTTTATGCTATTTACTATCCATCTCAAAAGGCATTTTCGATTGGAAAGGTGCTCTTCTCATAGCGAAAAAACGTTTTGCGCCTCATTGTGTCAAGAGGGCGTTACTGAGGCAGATCAGCACAAACACCCATAGGTTTTGGCGCAAAGTCCACTCTATTAAGATAGGTAAATTGGGCTGTGTGTCAGATACTAACTATTCCTTGAAGGAGACGCACACAAAGGGCAATGTGTTTGTTTGGTTAAAAAACAGTCCATTGCATGTGTGCTGCAGTGTACAGCACACATCCAGTACCTGGGAACTTTCTGAGTTGGCCTGGTGCATATGAACTTGCACTGAGTGTAGCTCTAATACAAATCATAGGAGAGGCAGCGCACACTCATCTCAGCTTTGTACAAAGAAGATTATTTTGAGCGCCAGAAAAGATAACACTAGAAGCAGGCCAATCTTTGTAGATATGGCACTACTATTTCCCTTGCGCAAACGCATTAAATTTGTAAGGCTCTACTTCCCGTTTGACGGTTTGATTGAATTTATAAAGTAAACGTTTTTTAACTTTAGCTAAAACTTAATTTTGTTTGTATGGAGTACGACTGACCTCGGGTGGTCAACTTGGTTTTAGCAGGTTCATCATTCAATTCACATTTCTCAAGACATATGTGCTTAGGGACACAATAATGTGTCTGTGAAGAATGAATCATCTGGAAGAAATTGCAAGGGGCAGCATTATTCCTGCTGTAGAGTATTTTATCCCGATTTTGTTAAAATCCAAAATGAGTCCTAAAATAAACTATGTACATTACGTAGAGAGGGCAATAAGAACAATTGATAGATTTTTCTAATTATTATATTCGATTTTACAGCAACAAAATGAGTTAAACAGAGCAGAATTAATGCACCCACCAAGGCTGTTCCTTCAACGTGTTGTTTGCATTCTTGGTAAATAGTTTTAATGTTAAAAGACGTACACAGTTACACAAGGTCATTATTGAGGACTATTGAAAATATTGGCCTCACATCTGATCTTTAACGTTGTTGGATATGGGACGGAAGAGGGGCATGGCTATATGCAAAATACTTTGTGTGATACACATTGTGTCACCTTAACGATTTATACATCTGACGTGTATATTATGTTTATGTTATATTGTGTTAATTCTTGTTGTATTGCAAGACTTCCACAAGGAAGGTTTTGTGGTGTGTTGAAAACATGATACGTTACTGACACTATTTATTATGTGGTGATGTTTCTTACTACAATTGTGTCCAATTTTCTGATGATGGTGTGGGGGCATACTATGACTAAGACTCTGATTCCTAGTTTGTTGGAAACAAGTTGCTATTTATCACACCTTATACATAACAATCCTGCAGGGTTTTAATTTATTGGATGAAATTTATAACACTTATCACAAATTTCTGAGGAACAACATATGGATTTTGGTGCTTAGCGCACCAAAATCCACATGGTACGGTAAATACTGTATACTTTTCTGCTGTTAAATTCGGGCAGATTGGACCTGGCTTAATTTGACAAATTATGAAATATTTAATACAACCAATGATTGCTGGGTGTGTTAAATAACACCTAACTCATAATTCTGGCCCACTCATAATTAGGGCCTAAATGATGGAATAATGCCAAGGCCCTGATTACAAGTCTGTGATTAATGATACCCGAAGGTATGGTATTTATCGAGAGAGATAAATAGCACATATTATTCTGTAGAATAACATGCAGACTTTGTTGTTTAATGTATCAAAATCCAAATGATACAGTAAATACCGTATGCTTTTCCCTTGTTACATTTCGGCAGGCTTGACCAGCTGAAATTTAACAAAGGTTAAGTAATGTTATGAATCCCATAATTATCATATGTGTTAAATACAATCAAATGTGTAATTCCGATCCTTGCGCAAAGAGCAGTTTTACACAGGGGTCGGAAAAACAAAGCCCCACTTCTAATCAGGAACAAAGGGACTCATTTACTAGTTTTTGGAACAGGGCAGGGCAACAAGTCACTTTGCTGTGCTGCCCTTCATCAAAAGGAAAGGGCAGGAATGCCCCGTATCCACGAGATACGGCACATTCATGTCCTCTTCCCCTGTGCTGGCGCACAAATGGCTGCCTTGCGCCAATGCAGGCACACTTGCACCATGGCACAAGGGTGCCTGCGTTGTAGGTATGATTGTTTTTTGTGCAGGAAAGAGCAGCTTCTTGCACAAAAACAATCAATGGAGGTGCTTTCCTCCTTCTACGTGTGCTGCAGAATGCAGCATACATAGAAAGAAGAAAGAACAAGGAGACATACAGATATGCCTCCTCATTACGCCTCCCCTGGGGAGGTGTAGGCTTTTTTATGCATTCCCAGATTTACAAGTCCTTGTAAATCTGGGAATGCGTCAAAATCCATGGGTGTTGCGTGGAAACACCCACTGCAATATCCATGGAATGATTCTTTGACACAGGGTAAGGCAACGCAGTGACTTGCACTTCTTTGCCTTACTCCATTTCTATGAGGCCATGACAAGCCATGCAAAGTGGTTTATGCATGGCCTCGTAGATATGTATCTTCACTTTGCACTGCCGGTGCATCAAATAAAGTGATGCACCGATGGCACAATGGGCTTGTAAATAAGCCCCCAAGTGTGTTATCTTTATGTGCTAATTTATGCTTCACCTCATTGCTGTTAAGGTGTGTGAAGAATTCAAGATTCCACCGAAAAACGTCTTGAATTCTTCACACACCTTAACAGCAATGACAAAAACATCAGATTTACATTCCAGTACAGTCAGAGGATCATCACATTCTTGGATGTTGAACTCTTCATTCTAGATAATAAGATCCAAAGCAGACTATTCAGGAAACCAACAGCTTGTAATGCAACCATTCATGCCTTAAGTGCACATCCAGGTCACCAGATTAATGCTATCACATATGGCGAATTCACACGTGCCAGGCGCAATTGTAGTACAGAATTGGACTTTAAGGATTGTATACAGAGCATGGTCACTAGATTCTAACGCAGAGGGTATGCTAAGAGCACTATACATAGGGCCAAAGAGAGAATCTCTAAGATCAGTCGACAAGACACCCTTAAACACAAACCAGAAAAGAGAGAGAACAAAACAGTATGTTTATTTACGGATTTTAACAAGCACGCAAACACACTAACACGCAGTATGCGTAGACATTGGCACTTACTCACGGCAGACAAGACACTGCAGAGATTTACAACATCAAGGCCTGAGATTACCTTTCGCAGGGGTGTATGCCTAAGAAATATTCTCAGCCCTAGCTACCCAAAAGTGAAACAAACACCAAACTGGCTTACCCAACACACTTTGGGCTTTTTCAAATGCGGTCACTGCTCCATGTGCAGATGGGCCACTGACAGAAAGAAAGAATTTAGGGGACCTAACAACATGGTGTACAAAATTGATAACAACATCACCTGTTACACAAAATATGTAGTATATGCTATTGAGTGTAAGTGTGGTCTAAGATACATTGGAAGTACCATCAGGAGCCTCAAAGAGCGCATTGGGGAACACATGAGGACTGTAAAGCAAGGGGACATTAGATATCCGATAGCCACACAAATACCTGAATGTAACTCTCAGAGCACACATAGAACGTTCTCCTTTTATGGCTTTGATGTCACACCCAAAGACCCAAGGGGAGGTAACAGGGAATTAACACTTAGGAGGAAAGAGGCGCTATGGATTATGAGACTTAAAAGTGTTGAATAGGGCTTGAACACGGACCATGAGCTTCAATACTTCCTTGGGGATTAGCCCGGACCCACGTCCAAATGAACTGAAACACTGGCTGGCTTACGCCAGGCCATCCTCACAGTTTATAGAGTACGCCCATTATCATCCCTACTTTTCTTGGTAGACTACATACTGTTGCAATACATGACAGTTTCTGTATTAATGAAGTGATTTACTCGCACTGGATACTTAACTCACTATAGACTATATACTGTGAGGAATTGAGACCTCGAGACTTAACATGTTGTAGACCATGTACACCATCACAGTTTATAGAGTACTCCCATCATCATCCCTATTTATTTTGGTAGACTACATACTGTTAGAATATATGACTGTTTCCGTATTAATGAAGGGATTTACTTGCACTCGATACTTAACATGTTGTAGACAGGGGGCCCGATTCACAGAACTAACTTACGACAAAATCCTAAACTTACTACCATTTTGGTATTCACAGAATGAACTTACTCATTTTGGTATTCACAGAATAAACTTACTCATTTTGGTATTCACAGAAGACACTTACACATTTTGTGTAACTTACACATTTTGTGTAACTTACTCATTTTGTGTAACTTACACATTTTGTGTAACTTACACATTTTGTGTAACTTACACATTTTGGTATTCACAGAAGGCACTTACTCATTGATGAGTAAGTGCCTTCTGTGAATACCAAAATGAGTAAGTTAATTCTGTGAATACCAAAATTGTTGTAAGTTCATTCTGTGAATACCCAAATGTGTAAATTCATTCTGTGAATACCCAAATGTGTAAGTTCATTCTGTGAATACCCAAATGTGTAAGTTCATTCTGTGAATACCCAAATGTGTAAGTTCATTCTGTGAATACCAAAATTGTTGTAAGTTTAGGATCTTGACGTAAGTTAGTTCTGTGAATCAGGCCCTATGTACAGTGAGGAATTGAGACATTGAGACTTAACTTGTTGTAGACTATGTACAATAAGGAACTGAGACTAAATGCTACTGTCCCCACCTAGCTATGTCACAGAATTCACTTTCACATTGCAATACGCCTCCTAAAATGCTTTGGATCTGATACTAGCGAGAATTGAGACCGACTGCCACTGTCCGTAACAAGTCTAGGAATTTATAGTTAAATATGAGGTTCACCCAGTTATGTCACGAAATTCACTATCACTTTGTCACACGTCACATGTCACAAAACACACTATCATGTTGATTAGTTCGGGTCAGAACGACAAAGCTCTTGGATATCAAGAGAAATTTCTTGCAAGGATGTTCTTATGTATAAACACCGCATGCATGTTGCCACAAATGTCACACTTGTTTGGTAGTGCACCGCAATGCTGTCATGTGCCCCTGCAGATGCAGATTACTAGCAGATAGCGTTTAATCTTATGGGCTTTCCACCAGCCCGTTGCCACCGACATTCCGCTAGTTCACAACAATATTGATTCCAGTGCCCCGGGGGTCCAAATACACCACTCCAAGATGGCGCCCAAAATGGGTTCAGGGATTCCAGTGTCCCAGGGGTCCCGATACACCACTCCAAGAGGGGACAGAGGAATAAGGGATAAAAATGCTAATGTAATGTTAATTTTACCTTAGGATGGGGCAGTTCTTCTAAAAGAAACTCCCTTACATTTGGAAGCAATTTTAGCTTTCCGGACACAAGACTAATTGGTGTACCTCTCCAGGAGCAGAACTTATAGGAACCCCTTCCGGGTTGGAATTATCACCGGAATTAAGGTAGGGGGATCCTTCATGGTACCTAGTACACCTTATTAGAATGTACCGACTGCTACTCTTTAGCTGATGTGCCTTTTTCTGTTACTTAGAGACTACTTGAAACTGACCTCAGGTATCGTATTGTAACAAAATACGTTCTTTTATACATGTTTGATTACACAATATAGTCACCATGTATTTACTATTTAGTGACAGCATTAGGGAGCACCACTTCGCCATGAATATAACAAAATAGATTATAATTCCTAAACAGGATGACTGCATGCCAGCACCTTGCCAACCACAGAATTACTCCTATAATGGGAATCTCAAACACCAACTGTACCAGTATGTTTTATAGAGATAACATAAACGATTGGGGGCTTTGCTTGTTCTTTCTTTCCCCCATTGATATATGGATGCACAAAGAAGTTGTACGAGAAGCGTGTCCAACACCAGTTTCACATGGATTTCCACACAGTTCTATTCACTTTTTTGAAATTCACACAAGTCACCGAAGTCACCTTGTCAATAATTTGAAAAGTAAAGTGTTCTTACTACCATTGCATACACGAACAAGTACCTGTTTAAATATTCCCTTAGCCCTGAAGAAGTCGCGGGGTAATCCCCTGTAACAGCGACGAAACACGTGTTGGCTAAGAAGGCTTAAAGATCTTGAATTGAAGACATCTGAAAATATAAAGACAAGCATCAATGTGATATTTTATGTAACTTCATGTATGTACTTTTGAACGTGTGCAGAGGATTTGTATATATGTATGTTTAGAAGCCCAGTAGATTTAATGCACTTTAGTGTGCACTACATTTGAAAGGGCCCTTAAGATGCAAAGGGTCCACTCTAAATATTGGGGTTCACTCCTGTGAGAGTTGATAAGCTCCTGATCCTACAGGGGGATGAGGCAGTGTCCTACCCACGCATGAAGAGATGTCTAGTCAGGAAATTTGGTCTGGCCCCAGAGCAGTACAGGGTGAAGTTATGGGACACCTAGAAAGTCAGCACCCAACTCTGGGTGGACTTTGTAAATATCTCAGTGAAGGCACTATACTGCTGGGTTGAAGGTAACTCGGTGAGCACTTACTGTACAATTTAATTCTTAAAGTTCACATCCTGACTCATTGTGTACAAGAGAAGTTACTCCAGTACATAGTGGACTCTAAACTGTCTAGTCCCAGGGAACTAGGAGAGACAGCTGATCAGTGGATGAGAATCTGGTTCTTCAATCAGCACCAGAGAGTAGACTCCAAGAAGATGGGTAGGGCCCACAAAAACAGAAGGAGGGAGGTGTTTAGCTCACCACAGGGAGTCCCTCAGAACCCTGGAACCCTAAAAAGGAGGGCTGACTCCACCTAACTCTGATAAGCAGAGGCAGGGGAACCTGCTGAAAATGCATTTGGACAACAGGGTGTGTTTGACTGTAAGCAGTCTGGTCACTTCAGGGGTGATCCCGCCTGTTCAAAGAAGGTGGTTAGCACTGGGCTGTTCAGTGTAGCCATAGAGAAGTACTCCTCAGATGTGGAGGATCTCATAGCATTGTGCTGGGAGACAGGTACATATGGTAAGCTGGTGATCCCTGATGGTGGGAGTAGGCACTTCCACTCCATTCAGGCGAATAGTATCCCTGCCATTGGCCCGAGAGACACCTGTGCCAGTCACACTATAGTGAGTGACAGATTGGTGTCCCTAGATCAGTATGTGCCAGGAGAGACAAAAACCTGTAGCCATAGTGTCCCGAGAATGGGAGGGTACCCTTAGCTGGTATTAGGTGGTAGTCAGTACAGATCTCCACTTAGATTGTCTCCTGGGAAATTACCTCCTAGAGGTTGGTCTGAGCCCAACTGGGGCAGTCGCCCAGAGCGCCCCCCAACCCAAAGATCCTGGAGAGCCAGTCCCTACAGTTTGGAAACCAGGGTCCCAAATGGAAGGGAAAAATGTGAGGAAATGTAAGCCACTCTTAAAGAGGGTTCCAGTGAGCCAAGTGTCTTCTGTCCCAGTAAGGGAGAAATCCAAAGTTGTCAAGCAGCAGGGTGGCGCCCCTGTACTGACAGAAGGCAGTGGAAGGCAGTGTTAGCCCCCCATTCTAAACAGCAAAAGAGGTTTTAGGAACCCAGAGTTGCCCCTAAAGCAGCTCAGCGACCTGTCAGTGGAGAGATTAGGGTGTGGTTCTGGATTCTGACAGCTGTCAGTAGCCTCTGCTGGGTGTATCATGTGGTCAGGATAGGCCCACTAGGAAAAGCTGCCATTTTACACACTCATGTTTCTTAAGTTACCTTCTCTTTAACGTCTGGTGACTTTTGACATACATTTGCATGTGTGACCCTGCAGGATAACATTTTCTGAATCTGCATTGCTTACATTTCCACTTCGTAGGCATACTATCACGATACCTTGAACATTCAGTGCAAGGGATAAAGTTCACTGCACAAATGTTATTATGTTAATGTCCGAAAGGTGAAAGCATTATCCAACTAGAATAACCAATTACGGCCTGACAGGGGTGCGACACGGCCACATGGGTTCTATTGATATAAACACACAACCACTTCCTTGTTTAGGCAGAGGGGCACTCATCTGACACTGCGAGGTTACTTCATGTCGGAATTCCAGCTCATCTGATTCTTGCGTACCAACACAAGGAATGTCCAGCTCTACACCCAGACGGACAGCCTGATTACACTTACCCACAGGTAACGGGGAGTTAGACCACCTGGGCAGGGATTTGGCAGATCAAACCCTCTAGGCAAGAGTAGGTCAAAGAAGTGCGAGATAGGAGTACAACCATATACTGCAATTATATGCCTGCATATATTCATTGTCTTAGCACAATGGTGGAAATGTTAATTTTTTTCACTGTTCTCGTTATGCTAATCACGCTAATCTGGTTAATTTTACTCATTATCGCAGCACACATATTTTACACAAGAATCACCATGCTTCAATAAATATTGAAAAGCCTCATTGAGTATTTCTTGGGCATTTCTTTGGGTAGCATGATAGTCCAAAGGAAAAGGTTCTAAATCTGTTACGACGATTTCTTTTGGGGATCGGGGTTGTCATGTTCTGAGACTGCACACCCATTTGGTACCCTGTGAGGTTAGGGGTCCATATGGTGCACTGTGAGCTAGCAGGCAGATAGGCCGGTGAGCAGACAAAATATCGAAAATAATATATTGATATACAAAAATATATAAGTTAAAATATCGAAGGGACAGAATATCGAAGGGACAGAATATCGATGGACAGAATATCGACCCTAAGGTAAGTAATATCGAATTTTTTAATATCGATGTTCCTAATATCGAAATTTGTATTATTGTTATGTATTTTGTTATGTTTTTAATATGTATGTGTTATATGTGTTTTTGTTAAGTGTTCTACTTGTTTAAAAATATATGTATACAATTTTTATATGTTAATAAAAAAAAATGTAAGTTAATTTTTTTTTTTTGTACTGTAGCGGGTTGTGGGTTTATAGGGGAATAGGGTGGGAAGTAATTTAATTATACTAAATTAATTATTAATTTTTAGGAATTATAAATTAATTTTAATTATTTTTTATGTTTAAGTTCTGTAGCGGGTTGTGGGTTTATAGGGGAATAGGGTGGGAAGTAACTTAATTGTAATTAAGTTATAATTTATTTTAATTAATTGTTATTGATAATTATATAATTGTTAATTAATTAATATTTGGTAATTAATTTTTATTAATTGGTGATTAATTTTTATTAATTCATTAATTGATCATCATGTAATTTAAATGTAATTAACTTATAATTTATTTGAATTAATTGGTATTGATAATTATATTATTGTTAATTAATTGATAATTGGTAATCAATTATTATTAATTAGTTATTAATTTTTATTAATTGATCATTATGTTAAGTGTATTATTTTATCATTGGAGTGTGTTGTGCGTTTATAGGGGAATACTTTTGGAAGTAATTGAAATCTAATTAAGTAATTATTAAATTTATTTTTGGGTATTGATAATTAATTTATTGGATATTAATTATTAATAGGTAATTTTTTCAAATTACAATTTTTTGGTTCTAAAAATTAATTTATTGTTGTTTTATTATTAATTGGTAATCAAATATTATTAAATATTATTTATTGATAAATTTAATTAATATATTAAGAATTATTTATTAATTGCTAATTAATGTTTAATTATTATTATTATTGGTATAAAAAAGCATTTAATTGTTTAATATTAGTTCATTGGTAATTACGTTTTAATAATTTATATGTTTTTTGTTATTAAAAATATTTTATTGTTCAATATTTATTATTTAGTAACTAATATTTATTACTTATTATTTATTGGTATTTATTATTAATTTATTGTTAATAAATTTTCTATTGGTAATTATGTTTTTAATAATTATTTATTGGTATTGGTAAATAGTTTAGAGTTATTTAATAATTAATTATTATTTAAAAAAATAATTTATTTATAAGTATGTTATTTGTAACTTCTACGCTATCCAACACTTCCCCTACTGTTGCACTCTCTGGAGTTGGAATAGTCATTTTTACCCCTACGCTATCCAACACTTTCCCTACTGTTGCACTCTCTGGAGTGGGAATAGTAATTTTTACCCCTACGCTATCCAACACTTTCCCTACTGTTGCACTCCCTGGAGTGGGAATAGTAATTTTTACCCCTACGCTATCCAACATTTTCCCTACTGTTGCACTCACTGGAGTGGGAATAGTAATTTTTACCCCTACGCTATCCAACACTTTCCCTACTGGTGCACTCTCTGGAGTGGGAATCGTAATTTTTACCCCTACGCTATCCAACACTTTCCCTACTGTTGCACTCACTGGAGTGGGAATAGTAATTTTTACCCTCACGCTATCCAACGCTTTCCCTACTGTTGCACTCCCTGGAGTGGGAATAGTAATTTCTACCCCTACGCTATCCAACACTTTCCCTACTGTTGCACTCTCTGGAGTTGGAATAGTAATTTTTACCCCTACGCTATCCAACACTTTCCCTACTGTTGCACTCTCTGGAGGGGAATAGTAATTTTTACCCCTACGCTATCCAACATTTTTCTTACTGTTGTTTTTTTGGGGGTTGTAATAGTAGTTTTATTCCCTACGCTATTTAATATGTTTTGTATTATTTTAGTTAATATAGTATATAATTAATTTTCAAAATATTAAAAGTAAATTTAATTTTTTTAATTTGTTATTATAATTATTTAATTTTTATTTATGTTATTGTTTTATGTGTATAGATGTATTTGTAATTTATAATATTTTTTAATAATTTATAATTTATTAAAATAATTATTGAAACTTATTATAAAGTAAGTATATATATTATATATTATATGTATATGTGTAATTAATGTTTTATTTAATTATATATGTTACTTATTAATTTTAAAAATTATAAAATATTTTTAACTATGTTTATTTTAATTATAAGTATTATTTAGTTTATTTTACATATTATTTTTAACAAAAAAAAACGATATTTTTGATGATATTTTTGACAATCGATATTGTTTTTTCGATATTTTTGTACTTACCATGTTGTAGATAGGATTTCGATATTATTGACATCGATATTTTTGTTGCGATATTTTTGTAGGTCGATTTTTTGACCTTCGATATTTTGTCAGTGATCCAGATAGGCCAACATATCCTTAGGGTGAAATCATTCTAGCACATTCTTGGTGTTTATGGTTTTCTTTATTTTTCGATACTCAAAACTTTCTAATTTCAAAAGTTTTTCTTGGTTTTGAAGATAAAAAAAAAGAAATACAGGGGGTACAGGAGAAAAGCATAAGTGAACAAATAAATAAATATTTGAGCACATAATACATAAAAAGCAACTTATGAGGGGGTAATAGGTTACAGAATCATTTGTGACATAGAGTCACCTGAGGTGCAGAGTCTATTCTGTGCGGCACAGTGACATAGAGCTTGCATTGACAGACAAGTCTACCACTCAGTGCATTGTTCCCAAGGCATAGACATGGAAAAGTACAAATGATACAGTTTACATTGCATTTGGCAGAGACAGAGCTTTAATTAGGAAGCAAAAATACGTTATACATACTTTCAAATACCAAGCAGCAGCTCTATTTGTTAGATTAAAGATGGTATATGATTGCGAGTGTCATGTTACTTCACACATGTGACATTTTTATAATCGTGCTCCAGGCATCAAGGGTTGCAAGATGAATTATAAGAAGTTGTCTATATTGGGTAGCAGTCTTAGGGTAGTTGGAGTGGGCATTTTTGGTAAATTCCAATGGGGAGAGAAGATGTGATGAGGAGGGTAAGTATGCTGAGATGTGTTTAAGGTGGTTTATTGGTGGCGAAATAATTATCCAGTGTTCCCCAGATAGGTCTAGAGGGTGATTTCCACGGGAAGTGAAGGAGTGCTATGTTGTCTGCTCCCCTGATGTGCGAAACCCAATTGATCCAGGTGCGGAAGGAAGCCAGCCTGACTTGTATTTTTCCAATTAGAGAGGATTATTTTGGTCACTGATGTTAGGAGGAGGTCTAGCAAGGCACGATCATATGGGCAAATCAGGTTTGGATCGAGGAAGCCTTTAATGAGAAAAGAGAGTTCCTTTTTAGGGTGGCAACCAAATAGTTTTGATAGGAATGAGAATACCTTGTCCCAGACGGGGGATAGTGATTTACAATGAAGAATGAGGTGAGCAAGGTCACCTTCTTCCTCGTTACAATTTCAGTTGGTGGGATTTTCAGGGAGTGTAGGCGAGATGGGGTCTAGTAGGCTTTGTGTAGTAGCCAGAATTTAGGGGCCGATTCCGATCTCGGCCGGTAGGGCTCCGAATCGGATTCGGCTTTACCGGATCCGATTCGGAGCCCTATTTCCCGACCGAATCGTACGTGCGTCCGGGCGAGCGAGTACGATGTGTGCGCTCGCGAAATCTCCGACCGACTCGTACGCAGGACCCGACCACTCCGACCGACTCGCACGGGGACGACTCGCACCGCGTAATGGAGACGTTCCCCGGCCGGGTAAGTACGATGCGCATCGCGACCGCTCCGACCGACTCGCGCAGTCCGGCTCCAAGGAGCTGTCGGAGCCGCACTTTGGGGGTCCGTGTCAGACCCCCCTGGAAGTGTAGCCGCGCGAGTCGCACACAGGGGGGACACATGGGTCCCCCCTACATGTGCATGTATGGCGCGACCCGCATCGACGCGCACACGCTGTAGGGGGCACCCTTGTTCGCGTCGTGCCCATTGAGTCAATGGGAGCCCGTGTACGCGTCGTACGACTGGCTCCCATTGACTTCAATGGGAGTCCGACCGAATCGAGTCCGATAGCATACGTGCGCATCGTACTCGTTCGGTTGGACTGCTAGAGTCCGATTCGGTCGGAAATCTCTCCGGGTCCGGCTCGGTCGGAGAGATTTCCGGCCCGAATCGGAATCGGCCCCAATGTTTGTGAGAGAACTGGGGAGATCTTTTGCGATGTAACCGATCTCCAAATACTGACCCAGTCTGAGTCTGTTACAGGGTTGGAGGAGTGATTTTTCCAGTATGCTGTTATGTGATTGTTGAATTTTGTTGTCTTAGGGCGAAGTAGGCAGTAGGCGTTGGAGACTTGGTGACCGGATTTGTTAAGTTCAGGTAGGGATGGAACCCTCTAATGGCTCATAGTTTGGAGATGGCCGTTTTAATTTTTAGAAAGTTGTAGAAGTCCATCTGTTCTGGAATTCAGAGAATGATACCGGTAGTGCCCCCAGGGCAAGCTGGTAAGGGAAGAAAATGCTTTTATTTATCCACGACGGCCAAAGCAAGGGTTTGCCGTTGTATTTGATATTTGGGTTGTTCCAAAGGGATGCTAGATTCAATAGTTTTATTTGTGATGGTAGATTTTTATTGATTTTAAAAGGGTATTTTTGGTGTCCTGAAATATGTATTTGGAAGTGGAGTGATATTTATTATTGGTTGTAAGTAAAGTTAATGGATTTTGGTTATCTAGATCGTCTTTTCAATCTCCAGCCAAACTACTGTATAGTTATCTGGGGCTTGGATCCAGTGTGAGCCTTATTTAGCAAGAAATGTGGTCTGGTAATCTCTGAAGTTGGAAAGATTAACACCACCTAAATTATTGTGTAGTCGAAGTTTCCTAATTGATATCCTTGCTTTTTTGTCTTGACAGATACATTTCGAGAGCAATTTGTCTAATTTTTGGTGGAAGTCATCTGATAAGAGTAGCGGTAGCATGCTGATAAGGTATTTAATTATTGGTGTGATCATCATTTTTATCGTCTCTATTCTGCCCTACCAAGTAATAAATCTAGGCAACCAGTTCTCCAAGAGGTTCCTTGTTTTTTTGAAGGGTGATTTTTTCTTTGTGTTTGATGGTATCTATCAGGTCTGACCCAAACTCTATACCAAGATATTTTATGTACCCCTTTTGCTAGGGAAGGCCTGAGTCACCTAAAAGGTCACTTGTGGTGTGAAGGTTTAGAAGTTTAACTTCAGATTTGTCTCTATTTGGCTTGTAGTCCGAGAGTTCAGAGTAAAGTTCTATGGTGGACATAAGGGCTTCGATGGAGGGGCCTGGGTTTTCTGTAACTATCAATATATCATCCGTGTAGGCGGCCAGTTTGACGCACTTACCCTTGAAATCAATATCAGTGATATTGGGGTTCATTTGTATGTTTGGAAGAAGGGGTTCCAGGGCTAGGAGGAATAGGGTTGGGGAGAGTGGACAGCCTTGTCTTGTACCCTTTGTTAGGTTAAAGCTGTTGAGAGAGATACGAGCGGTTGGCTTTTGATATAGGGCCATGACCATTCTTATGAAGTTGTCTCCTAGGTGAAAGGCTTCTAGACAATGTTTGATGAAGGCCCCTGAGACTCTGTTGAACGCTTTTTCAGCGTCTAGTGTTATTGCTACAGTGGGCGAGGAGGATTTCTTCGTGTTATCAAGGACATGGCATAGAAGGCATGTATTGTCTTTTGACACGCGTTTTTTGAGGAAGCCGGCTTGGGAATTGCCTATCAATTGTGGAAGGTAGGTGTTATGGCGTGTAGCTAGGATCTTCGCGTAGATTTTACAGTCCAAATTTATCAGTGAAATCGGTCTGCAGTTTTTGGGTAGTAACGGGTCCATCCCATCTTTGGGGATCACGATAATATTAGCTTCAGCCAATGTACCCGAAATAGTCCCCGATTTAGTAATGTGATTAAATAGGAATAGCAAAGTTGGTTGAGGGAAATTGGAGAATGATTTGTAGAATTTGGCTGAGTAGCCATCCAGCCCTCGGGCTTTGATTTCTTTCAGTGTGGTAATTGCTTTTGATATTTCCGTAATAGTTATAGGCTTACTGAGGGCTGTTTTGCCTTCTTCTGTTATTTTGGGAACTTGGATTTTGTTTAAATATTGTAAAAGTCTTTGGGTTATGTTTCTGTGATCATTAATTGCTGTGATTTATTTTATTTTGTTTATGTTTGAGGTAGTAGGCTAGCAGTTTATCCAGCCTTGTTTGTTTCACATAATTTAAGGCCTTTAAATTTGTTTATCGACACCCTGGCTCTATCGATCAAGATTTTGTTATACTCATATTTTTCCTGTGTAAGAAGAGAGAGTGTGGTTTTGTCAAGGTTTCTGGTGTGAGTCATTTCGAGTTGTCTTATTTCTGACTCTAAAGATTCAAGTTTGGCATTGTTTGCTTTATTGATTTTCGTTTTGATCTCTATGAGTGTACCCCTAGTTGTTGGATTGAGGGCATCCCATAGTGTTGGTATGTTTGTGTCTGGGAGGTCATTGTCTTTGAAGTCATCCTTGATTGTCTTTTGAATTTTGTGGCTAAAATTCAAAAGTCTTGGGGGCATATTAGCAAGACCGGCGATAATGGGCTTGATAATATGCGTTATGGAATTCCAATAGAAGCCCAGGTTAGATGTCCTGCACATCTAACCTGGGCTCTATTGGAATTCTATAACGCATATTAGCAAGCCCATTATCGCCGTTTAGCAACAGTTTCCTGCCGCTAAAACGGCGATAATTTTATCGCCGGTCTTGCTAATATGCCCCTTGATGTTTATGTTGTCTGACAAACACACAGTTTTACCAAGGGAGGTGCAAGTCATGCGGCAGGCGCTGGCCTTGAAGGCAGCACTGTACTTGGCATGGGAGGCAGACCCCATGGCCAAAAGAAAGTTAGCCCCCCTGCCTCTGTTGGTCATGGTGTGGTTACTCAAGTGTTGGGTGACTGCTGTGGGTAAGCTAGGTGTTGCCCTAGCAAGGTTAATGAAAGATGTAGGCACCCCACTACCCAAACAAAAAAGGGAGGAAGAAAATGAAACAGCTGTGTTGAAGTTTCAGTTTGAAATGGGTCCTGCTACTGTAGAGATTGGCCAGCTTCCCAGAGGAAATGACCTTGGCAGGAGGATGTAAGGCAGAGTAGGCCCTGCAACTGTGCAGCCTGGTTTTATAACTTTCTTCCTCGACCTGACAGACCAGAGAAACTCTCCCAGGGTTGGGATGAGTCTCCTGGGCTATTGGCTGGGGGGGAGGGATTGTGTGATAAACCAAGGCCTGTTTGCAGTGTCCCCCCACTTTGTGCCCCCATTTTCATTACTAGATGCTGTTTTGTGACTCTGATTGTGCCCTGGGCTCTGCTAACCAGGACCAGGTGTAAACGTTACATGGTAATTAGGTATAATTGCAAATGGTACTGACAACCTACCTGTAAGACCCTAGTATATGGTAGGGCATGTAGGTTTAGAGGCCCAGTAGATTTAATGCACTTAAGTGTGCACTGCTGTGTTGCCTGCTGTAATTTTAAGAGTCAGCCCTGCTTTGCAAACTGCTTTTAAATTGAAATTATATGCAAATTCGACTTTGGAATTAGAGATACTTCCAAAGTCTCAAAGTACCTTATTTTTTACATTTAAGTCAACTCTAAAGTCTCCCATAGGTGCCCCGGAGGTAGGGCGCTGTGTAACTATAAGCAGGGACATTATAAAAGATGGTTTATATGCACTGGTGAGGGAAACCTGCCAATTTACTTTTTCACATTGTAGCACTATTGAAAGAAAGGAGCTAAAGATATACTTCAAAGTATCAAAATGATAGAATAAATCCAACAACTTGCCACTATTAGATTTATTATAACTATCACTGAAAATACGTTATAGAACTTTCTTTTCTGTGAGCCAAAATCTAGTCTTCCAGCAGCTCTCTCCTGATTGGCCAGCCTCATCCAGGCTGAGCTAAGCTGCCTTAATGAGGTGTGAAGTGGCCTAACTAGAGACAAAGAATTTCCTGTGGGAGAAGAACTGCAGCTGCAGAGCAAAAGGCAGGATGGGAGTGGAGTAGTCAAACTGGTCTTCAAAGAGGGAATGACAGTTTAGGGCAGCACAGGCTCACCCCCACATCCTGCACCCCCCAGCCAGACGGGAACCCCTATAATTAGACTAGCAGAGGGGCTGTAAGGGGAGTGCTAGACAAACTTAGCCACACCAGTGGGATGGCTTAGCCAGATCTTAACCTCCAGGAGAGAGTTTCTGCATTTTGGAAGAATAGTGCTTTCTGGGTCAAGTATATGCCACACTTTGGAGGAAGTGGTCATACCAGTGGGTGGCCCCCTGCACCCTATTGGTAAGGGGTGCCCCCTGCTTGTCACCCAGGAAATGTGAATATATATGGCAGCAATGCCCAGCAACTCAGATCTCTGCCTGGAATATTCAAGAGCAGAATGACTGCCCTGCTGAACCCCTGTTCTGCACCCAAGAGGACTGCACTCATAAGGACTGCATCTGCTGCACACCTTGAGGTTCCCCAAAGAAGACTTTGCCTGGCTTCAAAGGGGATTAAGGAAAGGACTCCCTGAAAGCAAGAGGTACAAAAGAGCTATAAGAGTTCCCTGCCTGCAACTACAAGAAGTAGGACTGCCCTTCTGGAACCCTGGCCGTCACCCAAAGGATTGCACTCTGAATGTCTGGACCTGCTGCACACTTTGGAACTACAGCCCTAAGGACTTTGCCTTGCTTTAAAAAGTGGAAGGAGTGGACTCCCTGAAATCAACATGTTTAAAAGAGCTCCACCTGCATCAACTCCACCAAGAAGAACCCAGCTGGACAGCATCTAGTGAACGTTTAAGGTTTGGCCAGGTGCATTGCCGGAATTGTAGTCCCAAGGACCATGTAATAGCTTTCAGACCCTTGGATTGGTATTGTGGACACTTTGAACCCCCAAAAGAACACTGCTGGAAGTAAGTGTAAAAGTGTTACATCGCGGGTGGCAGGAACTCGACTTTGTACCGGTCCAGTGTGACCTTTTTTAACACTTTGCTTCTAAGCACTAGTTTTACTTTTAATCTTTAAAAATTCATATCTCTGGTTCCCTACATTGGATTTTTGTCGTTTTGGTGTCAATTTGTTCATAATTTCTATTGTGTGTTGTGTCTTACTTATTTAATTTATTGGTGCTTTTAAATGCTTTACACACCTGCCTCCTAAGTTAAGCCTGCTTTCTCATTGCCAGCTCCCCAGGGTTGAGCAAGGGAATAATTTATGGAGACCTTGACTGGACCTTTTTTTGTGATTGTGGCCTTATTACTAGTGGTATGTCCCTACTTATCCCTACTAATAATCTGCTTTCCAACAATACCCACACCTCAATCCTTACTTTTTGTATTTGTAGGGAAAAAATCTTTCATTGCTCGTTATTGTGTATTAGAGTATTTTGCTTCACAATCTCACCTAATTGTGCTTGCCATCGGCATTTGTTTTATATGTGAAGGTATGAACAGTGAGTTATGTGTCATGCATAGGATGAGCTGTAGTCATTCATTACATCAGACATTACACTGACACGCCGTACATCTTTGACCCCGCTATATTGATATATTACTAATGTATGCAGTGAATTTCAAGGTGTAATTAATGATATGTGAATGATTAGCAGTAATATCTAACAGATGTGCATATGTGTTTGTGCAGTGTGGTGATGATTTAAATGGCCTTTGGAATGTCTACAATATGCTCAACAAAAATCTATTTATTTGCAATAGTAGAAACAAAATGTAAATTTAGATGTTGTACAAGAAGTCATACGTCTGACTACATGGGGCTATAGGAAGCTTTGAACATTGACATTGGCCACATGACTGTAAAAGTAATACTGAACAGAAATGCTGTTGTGTGACATTAATAGCATAACCCAGCATGTTGAAGATAATTTACACACATCGGGTTAGGCTCATCTTGACTGTTTATATATTTTCACTGCGTTGTTGAAGACCATATGGGACTGCTAAACATTGTTTAGTGAGAGGAGGTAGTTTTTAGGTCTTGCCTAAAAACTTTTTTAGCATGTTTTACAAAGCATATCATGCAAAAACATATACCTATATAGGGGCACACAATCAACACTCTTTCACCATTGGTCTGTTAACTTGTCACTCAAATTATACTCACTCCCATACCAGCAGAAGGTATAGAGCAACAGAACAGCCCACCAAAGCCATTGGATGCTTTCACTTTGAGAGACTGCATTTTGCCTTCGCCCATGAATACATACAACTAACAAACAGTTACCCAGTGACTGATAGTCCCTATGTATAGTAGGGTTACATCAATAATTTTATAACTTTCAAGACATTTATTGTAGGTTACAATGTTAGTTCTATTATAAATCATTAGATATGCTCCAATAAAGGATTGGAAGGAGTGTTTATTGATAAAAGCAATGGCAGCCTCTCAACCACATCAGCTGTTGATGACATTACCTCAGAACAAAGTGAACTGACACAATCAATGATTAATGGAATGCTGGTAAGTACCAACTAAGAGAACAAGGGGAATGTGGGGGAGGAAGGAATATTACATAAGTATATATTTAAACAAATAGATATAACATCTAAAATACAAACTAAGAATTTTGAAAAGCTTGTAAAATATTAATATGTTAGGCAATTATGCTGTGGGTAAATTACAACACATCTCCTTCCCATAAATGAAAGAAGACATGACTCTTGTAGTGTAACTAATAACATTACTCCTTCAGAATTTTAGGGGAAAATGTAATCTTTATGCCAAGCAGGAACCGCATGAGCTCTGACACTGCGGCCATGTCCATTTCCACTTGACCTGCCTTGGTAACTCTCAGTAGTACGGTTTTAATCTGTCCTTGTTTCATGTTCTACCATCCTCCAAAGTTACTACGTTTCTTCACATCTTTTATTTTCACTGGTTTAGAAAGCTTGCTACCCCATATTTGGCAAGAATCAGGCAGTTTGACCATTACCAAACCTCCCACTTTCCAATTACCTGTCTTGGCTCCCTGTTTATGATCATACCTTTCCTGTACCCTTCCTGATGCCTTTTGACTTCATTATTCATTTTGTCTCTATGTACCCATCTAGGTTCTCCACCACCAAACCAGTTCTGGGTGAGCTTTGTGCCTGTATTCTACCCTTCAGTGCTAAAAATGGTGACTGAATTTGGCATAGTGTGATAGGACCAGAGCTTTTAGAAGTGCCTTGTCTGCGGGACTTCCTGACAGGTGTGCAAATTGAATGCAATCTTAAATCATATGGTTAACACGTTCCACTAAACCGTTTACCCTCGGGCAATACAAAGCTGTTTCATGTTTCTAAAAATGCTCACATTTATTCTGAAGTGAATTGAACGTCATTGTCTGTTACAATGATACTTACTTGGTACATCAGCATCAGTTAAGAATTACATGAGCGCTTGAGTGGTGATGCTACTAACCACTTTGGTGATAATCCAATTGGAATTATAGTCTACTAGTACTATCATAAATTTGCCAGCCCACATGGTGAATTTTAAGGGACCAATGATATCAAGGGCAAGTTTGTCCCATGGCTTTGATTGCACACTCACAGGAGTTAACGGTGCATATCTCGTAATCTTGCTTTTATTGCCTCAAAGCACAAATAAGACATTCCTTGACCTTATTTTCTACAGTCCTATCCATACTGGAAAACCAGCTCATGGCTCTGACTTTAGATTTAGTTATACTCCTACCCAAATCACCTTCATGACCCAATTCTGCTATGCTATCCCACAAGTCCTTATGTGTTACCATCCTTTCCCCTCTCATGACTTTGTTATCAATTATGCTCAATGCTTGTTGCACAGCCCAATAATTCTTGAGGTCTAAATTACTTGGCTTCACATGCCATCCCTGAACAATCTTCTCCTTAACACTTAAGAGGGTTAAATCATTCTCCATGCAAGTATCCCACTCCTCTATTGTGATGCCAGGATTATTAATCATAAGTATAGATCCTTCTGTCTTGTTTCCATCTATCTCTTCTCCTTTGCACAGTAAAATGGATAAACAATCAGCTACGGAGTTCTTTGTACCTGGGACATACTCAATTTTGAAATTCTTTCCCTCCAGTCCAATAAGCCATTTAGCTATACGAAGAGTAGTATTCTCCCTCCCTTTTGTGGAAAATATGTAAACCAAAGGCATATGATCTGTGCGCGCAGTGAACAGTAAACACCATAGAACAATTTTTAAATGTAAAATAGCCCAAGCACAAGCTAGTGCTTCACGCACCACAGTGGAAAGCTGCGTTCTGCATCTTTTAATGCCCTGGAAGCAAACCATCTACCATTTCTGTAAAAGAGGCTCCAATTCCCTTCCCACTAGCATCAGTGGTTAGGAAAGTTTTATGCCTGGTGCCAAACTTTCCAAAGGACGGGGCATTGATGACGGCTCTCTTGACTGATTAAGAGGATTCTTGGCATTCCACATCCCAAATGAAGTGAGTCCCCTTTTAAGGAGACTTCTCAATGCTGCAGTAATCTCTGCAAAATTTCTTACAAATTTTGTCACATACTCAACTAACCCTAAGAAGGATTTCAATTCCTCCTTGTTCATGGGGGGGGGGGTGGGGAATCTTTTACTGCCTTTAGTAAGTCTAGTTTTGGTTTAATCCCATGTCTGGAGATAATACTACCTAAATAATCTACTGACTGCACACCGAAGCAACTCTTGTCTTTTTTATGGTTAACCCTGCTTTCTTGAGTGCTGTTAGAACTTCCTTCAAAAAGTTATCGTGATTGTCTGTTGAATCACCATAAATGAGTGAATCATCTTGGAAGCATAACACATTTTTTGTTATCCTTTCCAAAACTTGTTGCATAACTCTTTGGAGTACAGCATCCACTGACACAAGGCCAGACGGCATCCTCCAATACCTGATGTCTCCAAATGGAGTTATAAATGAAGTTAAGGATTTGGAATCTTGATGCAGCTCTATTTGGTGGTACACTGAAGAGAGGTCAATGACACTAAAATGTTTGGCCTCTCCAATTATACTGATCATTTCATTTATAGTGAGAAGAGGAAATGTATCCACCCAAATATTAGCCTTTAGGTCTCTTAGGTCATTACAAAGGTGAAGACCACTCCCTCCTGATTTTTGAGTGGCCATAATTGGGGCTAACCATAAGGAACTTTCAATGGGTTTGATGATTCCTTGATTTACCAAGTTATTTAACTCTTCCTGTAGAGGTTCACGCATCAATTGGGGAATTCGTCTCACCTTGTGTATTACTGGTACTGCATGATTTTTTTATTTAATTTTATATTGAAAGTTTTTAAGATGACCTAACTCATCGGTGAACACTTCTGGAAATTCTTCGCGTAGTTTCACATTCACCTTTTCCTCATCTATAGTTAATACAGATTTCCAACTATTAGGATCAAGCTTGATCCCCAAGTCTTTCTGATGAGCCCAGCCTAATAAATCGGACCCCTTCTTTGTTAGGTGAACTTTTCCCATAGTGGAATGATCTTTAAAAATTATCTGCATGTTCACCATTCCTACTAATGGTATAAGATCTTTATTGTATCCCCCAGGTTCAATATCCGCTTCAAGGATAATATACTTCTTTTCTTTGAATTTCTCTCGGAAACTATTATAATCAATCAGAGTGTATGGAGAGCATAAATCAGCATCAACTCTAAACGTTTCTCCATCTAGTGTTAAAGCACATGTAGGATAATTATCCCCATTACCTGTTACTTTGCTTACTACTTGAAGTACATATTTATTTGCACCTTCTCCAAAATCTTCAACCATATTTACATTCTTTCTTTGTTCTTTTCAACTTTTACATAATCTTGCATTGTGCCCCTTCTAGATGGTAGTAGTTTCCACAGCAATAACATTTCATCCTCTCTTTTTTCTCATCATCTGTGTTTTTCTTGAATTGAGGGTCAACATTTTATTTCCTATCCCCAGCTTACAGGAGTGGTCTTATACTATATAGACATTGTCTAGAATTGCTACTCTGCTTCATTTCTCTAATGCACTCTTCAGTGTGTTCTACTTTTAGCTATTCGCACAGCCTCCATTAAGCCTGTATTCCCAAACAATAGCTTTTCCTGTATTTTGGCATTGTTTATGCAACAAAACTATTGGCCCCTAATCAGGGAATCACATAACAACCCAAAATCGCAAATACCAGCCAACCCTCTCAATAATGCAATATATCGTTCTTCCCTTGTACTCTACAGAAAAACGTGTGCCTTTCTAACACAATATTGACTCTTTGACCAAAATGTTTCTCCAGTTTGTGAAACGTTTTATGATATACATCTTCCTGGCTTGTTTCACCTTCTTCTTCACTCTCAGAATCTGGTAAATTTTCTTAAACTTTTCTCCCTGGAACGCCTAAATTGTGTAGCAATATATCCTGTTTCCTTATGGGAGAGTATTTTCCAAATGCACTGATATACAAAATGAACCATTATTCCCATTCCTTCCAAGGCATTACTGGGTCACCTGCCTCATCCAAAAATGGTGGAGACTGAGCCATATCTGCCGTCACCATGTTCTGTGCCAGACAAAGCAGAACAGGCCAAAAATGTGGAAACAATAATAACTAACCAACGGTGCCCATCAGCATGACAGGGGGTAGCATGTAAAAGTGGAGTTGAATACAAGCTGTGCTTATCAGCGTGGCAGGCTCCTAATGCAGGACACTCCTCTTGAACTCAAAAGAAGCAGGAAATTCACAGGTCTGCCTGTCAGCAAGAAATGCTTCATGGAGCAACACACCAACGCCAAGAATAACACTTCCTCTTTGTTTAGATCTGATGGTGATAAGCTGTGCCTGTCAGATGTGATAGATTAAAACTGTGGCAATTGCTGTTATGGTTGGCACAGTGATGAATGCAATACTGGCAGGGAACAGTAGATGACACTGTTTGTTCAAAAATCTGAAGCACTGTAGACAACCTTGGTACGTAAACGAATGCCTTTCAGTGTGGAAGCTTCCTGGCAGAATATGCAGAAATAAGAGATGAAAGAAATCTCTTCCACAAGGTGAGTTCAGTACAATTATTATCTCGTGTGGCGATCGCAGGTGCGGATGGCACAGGTAAGAGCGTTGTGGCAGTGGGGCGGGAGGGGTGATCGGGAGAAGACGACAGACGACGGGATAGGTAAAATTAAATAAAAATATTAATAAAACAACTTACTCGGCGATGCGGCTAGAGCAATGTAAGTGGTTTTATTAATTTTTTAAAATATGGAAACCCACTCACCAACCAACAGCAACCCTTTCTCTCCTCACCTTCAGGAAGATGGTGGTGATGATTGTCTCACCACACATAGATCGCGGCAGAAGAATAGAAAGAAGTGGCTATAATAAATAGGGGAAGCGGCTGTCGATGCTGTCACCTACACAGCAAACCGTCGTCAATATTATAGATCATTTAAAACACTCCAATGAAGGGTTGAGTGTTTGTGGACAAAAGCAATGACAGCCTCTCAGCCACATCAGCTGTGGATGACTTTACCTCAGAACAAAGTCAACTGACACAATCAATGGTTAATGGAATGTTGGTAAGAACCAACTAAGAGAACAAGGGGAATGTGGGGGAGGAAGGATTAGTACATTAGTATATATTATATAGATATAACATCTATAATGCAAACTAAGAATTTTGACAAGCTTGTATAACATTAATATGTTAGGCAATTATGCTGCAGATAAATGACAAGTTCCTCACTGTAAACCAGCTCTGGTATATTTATTAATCCTACTGAAAATGAGCACGTTGTTAGAGTAGCTGCAGTGTATATGTAGATTTTTGGGTTGAAGCCACACCCCCGTAGATTTGTGATTGACATCCAAACCACTTGTATCTTACTTGAGAGAGCCTTCAGTAATTACCTGTGGAAATGAATCACCCCTATTGGAGTGTTCTATGAGCACTCTCAGTATGCAGAAAACACTACTCAAAACTCAAAGACAAAACTTACACCCACCAACACAGCTTAAACGAGCTATCTAAGTGTACTCGTACTTACCAGTGAATAAAAATTCCTAGAAATGGTAAGGTGTAATCACAAACCTACAAAAAAAACAAGAACTGTATTGAAATCTTTGCTTTTGATTCATTATTATAAACCAGATTCGGCAAATATTCCTGTGGAAAACAAAGTACTAATGAATAACATAGCAAAAGTATGTATGCAGCTATGTGTACTAAAGCCACACACCCTAAGCTTGGTGCAGATAATTTGAAGCAGTTGGTTCTGCCTTGAGCACAACAGGTGGAACTGCAGCTTCATGAAAATATTTCAATGCTTTTGTAGTTGACTTGTGACGGACACCTAGTAATGACTAATGAAACTGCAGCTTCATGTAAGAATTTCAGTTCTTTTGATTATGACTTATGAGGGAAACCTAGTAACGACCAGTAGAACTGTAGCTTCATATACAAATATACTCAGTAGAGGCACCTAGTAAAGACTAGTGGAACTGCTGCTTCATGTAAGAATTTCATGGCTTTTGCATTCAACCAGAATGGGACACCTAGCAATAACTTGCAGAACTTCAGATTTATTAAAGAATTTAATGCTTTTGCATTTAACTTTTGAGGGACACCTAGCAACGACTAGTGGAACTGCAGCTTCATGTAATAATTTCAATGCTTTTGCATTTGACATGTGGGAGACACCTAGTAACGACTTGCGGAACTGCACCTTCATGAAAGAATATCAATGTATTTGCATTTGGCATGAGAGACACCCAGTAATAGCTAGTGTAACTGCAGCTTCAAGTGCAAATTTCAATGTTTTTACATTTGTCTTTTGAAGACACCAAGCAACTACTAGAAGAACTGTAGTTAAATAAAATAATTTCAATGCTTTTGTATATGACTTGTAAGGGATATTAGTAATGATTAGTGGAACTGCATCTTTGTGTAAGAATTTTAATCCTTTTACATTTCACTTGTGACAGACACCTAGTAACAACTAGTGGAACTGCAACTTCAAGTAAGAATGTCAATGCTATTGCATTTGAATTGTAAGGGACACCTAGTAACCACTAGTGGAACTGCAGCTTTATGTAAGAATTCCAATTCTTTTGCATTGACTTGTAAAGGACACGTAGTAAAATACAGTTGAAACTGAAACTTTAATTCTTGTGCATCTGACTCAATATGGACATCTAGCAATGTCTAGTGGAACTGCGGCTTCATGTAAGAAATTCAATGCTTTTGCATTGGACTTGTGAGGGACACCTGGTAACGACTTGTGGAACTACACCTTCCATGAAATAGTATCAAAGGGTTTGCATTTGACTTGTGAGGGCCACCTAGTAAAAACTAGTGGAACCTCAACTTTGTATCAGAATTTGAATGCTTTTGCTTTTGACTTGTGATGGACACCTTGTAACAACTAGTGGAACTGCAGATTCGTAAGAATTTGAATTCTTTTGCATCTGACTCCATAGGGACACCTAGTAATGACTAGTGCAACTGCAACTTCACAAAAGCATATACATGCTTTTGCATTTACTTTTTGATGGACACCTAGCAACGATTAGTGGAACAGCAACTTCATATAAGAATTTCAATGCTTTAGCATCTGACTCTATAGGGACACCTAATAACAACTAGTGGAACTGCACCTTTGTTTACGAATGTCAGTGCTTTTGCCATTTGACTTGTGAGGGACACCTAATAACCACTGGTGGAACTGCAGCTTCATCTAAGAATTTCAATGGCTTTGCATCTGACTCAATAGGAACACCTACTAATGACTAATGACTAGTGGACCTGCAGCTTCCTGTAAGAATTTCAGTACTTGACTTGTTAGACTTACCTAGAAACAACTTGTTGAACTGCACCTTCACGAAAGAATTTTGCAATTGACCCCTGAGGGACACCTAGTAATAAACTGCAGTTTCATGTAAGAATTTCAATGCATTTGAATTTGTCTTGTGAGGGACACATAGTAACAACTAGTGGAGCTGAAGCTTGATGAAGGGGTGATAATATTTTTGCATCTGACTCAAGAGTCAGCAATGGTATATCTATATGTGTATATACGCAATTAACTTTAAAAAGCAACTAACTACTCAATAAATCATATGATCAAGACCTGCAAAAGGTTGAAACACATAATGATGGAACTGTCTGCTTAAAGAAGATATTTTGTCCCGAGTCGGATGGAGTGGCTCATTTCTGCGCACTCAAAGCTTAGGTGCTGTTCTTTCTTTTGGATACGTATTGCGGTGACGGCATTCTACTAAGCGTCAAAACTCCTTTTGGAACTATATTGATGGAATGCTCGCCGGCTGCACTTTGGATTTGTTTACAATGTAAGAAGCGACAGCGCCGAGACCTGTGAAGTAGTGCCAGGCTTGGAATGGACTCTTTGGACACAGAGGAAAGACAGCCGGGGTTTGCGGGTAGATGTTTTCCCAGCACGATCCCAACATGGAAGGCACAAATGATGTATGAGCTTTGACCTCCCCGATAAGGTTGAGAATCTGCAAAAAACTGGGATTGTGGAAAAGATAGTGTTTTTTCAAATGTATTTCTTCGAGGAGAATGGATGTGAACATTATGTGCCCAGCATGGAATTAATCCTTTGAGGCACGAATGCAATGTTTGATGGAGATGCTTTTGGCGATCCCCTAAAGATCAACGTGACTGGCATAGAGCCACAGTAAACAGTGGAAACAATTGCAATGCACAATGGTTATTGTAGTGACTCATGTGATTCACTTGTGGCGACAGTGAGAAGTGAATTACTGTGCTAGTGTCTTTAATTGAGAACTTAATATTGAGAACTATTGTGGAAAATACAGTTGACATCAGTTTATGAACTTTCCACTGACATTATGCCATTGTTAAAAGGAAGCACCACACCTTTGACTTTAAGACCGAATTACAAATATCAGGAGTCCCTTTTTGCTGTTCAATACACAGTTAAGTTTAGAAAGCAACTGACTACTCAATAAATCATGTGATCAAGACCTGCAATAGGTCGAAACGCATAATGATGGAATTGTCCTCTTAATAAAGATATTTTGGCCCTAGTCAAATGGTGTGGCTCATTTCTGCGCACTCAAAGCTTCAGTGCAGCTCTTTCTTTTGGGGACACACACACGCATGCACGCACGCACACACACACACACACACACGCACACACACACACCTGTTCAAAAACACAGTCCATTACAATCCTGCTCAGACATGCCATGATTAGATTTGTATTTGCTTGGCACCATCGCAGATCCATAAGGCACATTAGCCCACTTGGGCAGGATTGTAATGGACTGTGTTTTTGAACAGTGGGATTATGTATACCCGATTCCATGTTTATGTTTATTGTCATGATGTCAGAGCATAATTCATGTGACATCTTAAATTTGCTCACCATGTCTTCTGTATCAGTGAGACCAACAATGAGGTAATATAGGTTTGAGTATTAGCAATTTTTGCTGACATCTGAATTGCTCACTTGCCATGTGTTAATCACACAGGGGCAACCACTCAAACCTGTGTGAGGGATGCTTGTTATTATGCCTAGTCATCACTGATGGCTTGATGTGATGTTTTGATCCAGCAATATGATACTGCATACTACATTACCCACAATCCATTGCACATGCTGCAGTGCTGACAATACACTTATGGGTAGAGCAAAGGTATTTTTTTTCTTGATTTAAAGTCGGCTTATCAGGTGGAGCTAGATGATGTGTCAGAAGATCTGACTGCATTTGTGATGCCTTTTGGGACTTTCAGATACAAGAGGATGTCGTTTGGACTGGTATCAGCGGCGTCTGTGTACCAGAGGGTGATTGGAAAAAGTGTTGAAGGGTGTGGGAAACATTAAAGTTTATCAAGATGATATCTTGATATCTGAGGGAACACGATCAGCGACTGAGGGAAGTGTTGATTAAAAATGGAAAAATCAAACCTGACGATTAAGGGAGAGAAGTGTAAGTTCAGGCAATCTCATATTGAGTAATTAGGACATGAGATTTCTGCAGAGGGCCTTAAACCCAAAGCAAGTTTGGTGGAGGCTATTAGGAAACTAGCACCGCCCACAAGTAGGGAAGAGTTGCAGAAGTGCTTGGAGATGGCTGAGTATTATAACAAGTTTGTGCCAGACTTTGCCATGAAAATTGAGGGTATTAGGGAACTGTTGAAGAAGGGTGCAGAATGTGTCTTGGATCAGAGGTGGGGAGAAGAATTTGAGGTAATTAAGTTGAGGTTGGAAATGGTTCCCAATCTCAAGAGTTTTGACCTCAAAGCCAAATCTATGCTTAGAACAAATGCTAGTATTAAAGGTCTAGGAGCAGTATTGGTGCAGGGCGAAAGTGCAAGTGAGAGAACTATAATGTTTGCATCACACAGCCTGAAAGGAGCTGAAACACGGTATTCAGTTATTGAGAGGGAGGCCCTGGCCATTTACTGGGCCATAAGAAAAATGAAGATTTTTTGGGGGGCCAGGAGTTTACAGTGAAGACTGATCATAAGACTAGAAATGTGGTGGCAGGTTCGTTGTCCAGGCTGGTTGAGGACAAAGGTGAAGAAGCGATGGATGAGTGCATGGAAGAAGATGTGTACGTGTGTGAAACTGAAGGCTTTGCATTTTCAGAGGAGCAATGGTGAGTGACAACTGGGAAAGATGAAGTGCTGCAGGAAGTATTCAGGCAATTGAAATCTTGTTGGAGTAAGAAGAATGGTTTGGATGAGCAATGTAAGAAATATTGGGAAGGGAGAAAAGAATTGTTTGAGAGCCAGGGTTTACTGTTTAGGGGGAGAAGATTAGTTCCATCTGTGGCCATGAGTGCAGATCTACTTGTAATGGCGCATGAGGGACATTCTGGGTTGACCAAAACTAAGGAGCGATTGAGAATGGCTTATTGGTGGCCAGGAATGGATGTTCAGGTTTAGAGATGTGTGAGGGATTTTGTACAGTGCATGATGATTGATAAATGTCTCGAAGTCAGGGTTCAACCTATGACAATGAGAAATGTGCCTAAAGGCCCATGGGAAGAAGTGGCCCTGAATATTTTGGGACCTATACACTCAAAAGGGAGAGCTACATATGTCTTGATACTGATTGATATGTACTCAAAGTGGCCGGAGGTCATGTTCACAATTGGGATTGAGACAAAGCATATTATAGCTTTTTTGAAAGAGCTAATTGCACAGGAAGGAGTACCTGGCTCATTACTGATGGACAATGGCTGTCAGCTGATTTCTAAAGAAATGGAGATGTTCCTGAAGAAGTATGGAGTTCAACATAAGACAATTGCACTATACCATCCTGAGGCTAATGGTGGAACGTTTCAATTGTGTTCTAAAGGAAACCATACAGATGGGTGTGGGATGGAAAAGGAAGTGCACAAGAAGGTTGAGATGTATCGCATAACTCCTCACTCAGTCACAAGAAAAACCCAATTTGAGTTATTTAGCGGGAAAATGCCAAACAGTGTCTCCGGCATGGGTAAATGCGAAATGTCTGGAGAGTGAGGCGGGTAAGGAAGGCTGGAGAGAAAAATAATGGGAAGCCCTGGAGAGAAGTAAACAGTGGTTTGATGACAGAAAGAAAGTTAAGGTCATTCAAGTAAGAGTTGGTGATTGGGTGAGAGTCTGGAAACCAGGGGATAATCAGGGGAGACATTTTTCAGTCCCATTAAGGTGGTGCAATTGTTTAAAAGTGCTGTAAAAACAGCAGACTCTAAATTTTGGAATCTGAACAGAGTTGTTGTAGTGAAAGGTAAAAAAAAGGATGAGAGAATCAGCATGAGCAAGAGTGATGATGAGAAGTGTGAATTAAGAAAGAAGAGCCAGAGAGTACTTTAGACACCGAAATATTTGTGATGTATAGTAGAATATAATAGGTTGTTTTTATTTCATCATATTGTTCTTTAATAAGTGCTATTTATTTGTGCTTAGAGGTGGCTTTGTTTATGGGGTTCCCTCTGCCTTTAGTTTTTGTATATGTGTTGTTATAGGAGGGATGTGTGTGGTATTTGCTTAAATGGAATTGCATTCGTTCATAGAACATAATGCTGCTACCAGCCTTCTTGTTCCAGTTGGATTGTGATGTTTTAAAAAGAGAGAGAGGTGGAGCAGTTTAAAGGTGGCAGCTGGGATGACTTCTGGAGGTTCAACTTGAAATAAAGAAACCACAAAGAAACCTACGTGGCCTCAAGAGTGTCTTTCATGAAAGGAAACCTTCGTTTCTACACGTATTTTCCGATATTTTGCCTCACGCTTGCAAACACCAACCTGTCCAGCCGGCATGATCCCATTGTGTTTCATCACTGTACTTAGTGCCACTTTGGTGGGGAGTGATTGGATACTATTGTGCCCATGAGCCCACGGTTGCGTATATTACCTAGCAGTTTATCATCACATTAACAATATAATTGTATTTATTCATTGTTTATGTTTGACCACAATGTATCCTACATCAACTTTTATTTTTATTGTATCTTTCTACATATTCCAAAGGGGGTAAGGCTTTTGGATTGTTTAATGTATGACATCCACAGACTTCATAGGATCTTAGCTTGTTTGTACACTTATCACTGGATTGTTGTCCTTTCTTTATGTTCTTGACCATGCGAATGTAATGGTCTTGTCAGCTTCAGTCTCACCGTGATCAAGGCTACGGCTGAAATGTGTTGAAGAGGATTTACTTGTCGTAATAAACCAGCATCGATACTGAGAAAACACATGCAGGCTTTGTATTTTACCTGGTTGGTGCATAGAGAAATAAAGTGACAGAAGGAAAATGAAGAGGCCAGAGCAGAAAGATTGGCTGCAGGTACTTCTTCATCTTCTTCTGTGTAGTCAGCACCTATACCATCACCCACTGCATCAGTCCCTCAAGTCACTGCTTCGATTTATTTAACTACATCTGCCCCTCCATCACCAGCCCATCATCATCTGGCCCTGCATCAGTACCTGCTCCTGGTATTGCAGTGCGAATCTAATTGTTGAGGCATAATAGGAACATTATTGAGCAGTATGGCAGTACAGCAACGTACTGTCTCCTCTGCCATATTGTGACGGTTGTGGGAGATTGGGACATGACACTACATCAGGAGCTGGTCATGGCCACCAATGTGCTCCTAAACACACTTATTTTTTTCTTTTTTATTTTACTCCTGGCTCCTGTTGAGACTATTCTTGTGTTTGGTCATGTTGACCTTGTGAAAACAAAATTCCAGAACAGAGCATAAAAAGAAGAAAACAAGTTATTTTAAGAACTAACGAAATGTCTCAAAAGTGAAAGAGCTTGTAGCAAAATTAACCACATTTTTTCAGACGCTGAATCATATTTTTTCAGGTATCACAAATACATTGTAATTAATATAGAGATAAATGGTAACTGTAAGGTAAGTTTATCATGTGCCTCATGGTGGCTTCATGGTAGATGAAAAGCTAATAATAGACTACTTCAGTGATATCTGATTGTATTTACAGTAGAGGACAGTGTCGTAGAGTGGAGTGGAGTAGAGTGGAATAGAGTAGAGTGTCAATGAGTGAAGTCTCACCAAGTGGAATGGCATAGAGTGGAGTAGAGTGTTATGGAGTGGAGGGGTATAGAGTGGAGTAGAGTAAAGTAGAGTTGGTTACACTGTCATGGCATGCGTGGGGTGGCATAGAGTGAAGTGGCATACAGGAGAATGGTATACAGTAGAGTGGCATACAGTGGAGTGTGGTGGTGTAGAATACAGTGGCGTGTAGAGTCCCGTGTCATACAATGTCAAAGTGGAGGGGTGTGGAGTGGCGTAGAGTGGAGTAGCATATTGTGGCGTGGTGTGGAATGGCGTATCGTAGAGTGGAGTGTCATAAAGTAGAGCAGAGAAGAGTGTCATAGAGTGGAGTGTCCTACAATGGAGTGCTGTACAATGAAGTGTCGTATATTGGAGTGTCGTAGAGTGGAGTGTTATAGAGTGGAGTCTCGCAGAGTGTGGTAGAGTCAAGTAAAGTGGAGTGCCATAGACAGGAGTAAGGTATTGTAGAGTGCAGTGATGTAGAGTGGAGTAGAGTGCTGTAGAGTGTGGTACAGTGAAGTAGCATAGAGTGCTGTGGAGTGGAGTGGCATAGACTGCCGTACAGTCTAATAGCATAGAGTGGAGTAGTGTATTATAGTGAAGTAGAGCAGAGTAGTATGTCATTGAGTAAAGTGGAGAATAGTGTAGTGAAGTGGTTTGGAGTTGCGTACAGCGTTGTACTGTTCAGTAGATTGTTGAAAAGTCACATAGTGTGAAGTAGAGTGTTGTAGAGTGAAATAGAGTGGAGTAGAGATTTGTAGAGTGGTATTGTGTAGAGTAGAGTGGGGTGGCAAAGAGTGGAGTGGCATGTCATAGAATAGAGTTGCGTGTCATACCGTGTTTTAGTTTCATAGAGTGGCGTATCATAGAGTGTCTTAGAGTGCAGGGGCATAGAATGGAGTGGCATGTCCAACAGTGGAGTTGTGTGTCATAAAGTGGAGACACATTTCGTACAGTGGAATGGTGTGACGTAGATTGGAGTGGAGTGTGTAGAGTAGGGTGGCATGTAGTAGAGTGGAGTGACATGAGTAGAGTGTCGCAGAGTGTAGTAGAGTGTCATAGAATGGCAGAGTGTAGAACAGTGTCATACGATAGCTTAGAGTGGAGTAGAGAGGAGGAGCCTAGAGTATTTTAGATTGGAGTTCAGTGGCATACAGTGGAGTGGCATGGAGTGACATGTCGTATAGTGCAGTGGAGTGGCATGTCATAGAGTGGCATGTTCTAGAGAGTCTAAGAGTGAAGGTGCATAGAGTGGAGTGGCATAGACTGGAGTGTCATGTCATAGAGTGGAGGGGCCTCAGGAAAAGGGGAGTAGAGTGGCATATCGTAGGTTGGAGTGCCATGCAGTGTAGTAGAGTGGAGTGGAGTAGAGTAGAGTGGTGTGTAGTAGAGTGGAGTGTCATATCATACAGTTGAGTGCTATGTCATACAGTGGAATGAAGAGGCATCCCATAGAGTAGAGTGGAGTAGAGTGGCATAGATTGGAGGGGCATAGAGTGGAGTATATTGTTGTAGAGTGGAGTGACATAGATTGGAGTGGCATGTCGTGTCATACAGTCGTGTGTCATACAGTGTGTTAGAGTGGAGGGGAGTAGGGTGACGTGGCATAGACTGGAGTGGCATGTCATAGAGTCAAGCGGAGTTGAGTGGCCTGTAGTAGAGTGTTTTACAGTGGAGTAGAGTGGTGTAGAGTGGAAATGCATAGAGTGGAATGCCATGTCATATAGTAGAGTGTAGTTTTTTTTCATAGAGCAGCGTGTCTTACAGTGTCTTAGAGTGTAGGGGTGTAGAATGGAGTGGTGTACAGTAGAAGGGTATAGAGTGGAGTACAGTGTTGCTGAGTAGATTGGAGTAGTGTTGCATGTCATATAGTGGCAAGGTGTACAGTGTCTTAGAGTGAAGGGGTATAGAGTGGAGTGGCATGTCATACAGTGGAGTGGGGTCTGTTCGAGTGGAGTGGTGTGTCATAGAATGGAGTGGCGTACAGTGTTGTAGAGTGGAGCGGAATGGCATAGAGTGGATTATCATACTATAGAGCGGAGTGGCGTGTCATACAGTGGAGTGTAGTACAATGTTTTAGAGTGGAGGGGCATTGAGTGAAGTGGCATGTCATAGAGTAAAGTGGAGTCTCTCAGAGTGGAGTGGCGTGCCGTAGAGTAAAGTGAAATGCCGTGGACTGGTGTGCCGTAGGGTGTGATGGCGTAGATTGGAGTGGCGTAGTGTGGAGTGGTATATCGTAGAGTGGAGTGGCATACAGTGGAATGGTGTGTAGGGGTGGGTGAAACTCACGGAGTTTCAATCTGTGAAATTTTGCAGAGTTATATAAAAACTCTGCTAGATTCTGCAAAGTAACACCAAAGGGCAGAAAATATCCAGTTTGTGCTGCTATTTAGCACCAGTGGTGCGGGTACCACTGCAAATCAGTGCAAACAGAAACATGCGTTGCACAAGAGCAAGCGGCATTCGAGTTGATTTTACTGCCACTTGAGTAGAAAATCTACTCAAGTGGCAGCAATTCTACTCGTACGACAGCCCTCTGACCGTCACTGCTCGTGATCACCCACATTAGAATATCGCGCTAGGGGACACCAAATCTCACTAGCGATCACCAGCTTGCATTTTCTGTAGCCTCGCAGGAGAAAAATTCTGCCACACAGCAATTGCCGGAATTTTGCCAAAACTTTGCGTTACTCTTTAAACCAAAATTCCACCAATTCTGCAGGCGGAACTTAACATTCCGCCCACACCTTGTGGCATATCATAGGGTAAAGTGGAGTGGTGTGTCAGTGAGTGGCATGTCGTATAGTGTCTTAGAGTGGAGGGGAGTAGAGTGTTGTAGAGTTGAGTAACATTTCGTAGAGTGGAGTGGCCTGTCGCAGAGTGGAGTGGCATGTCGTAGAGTGGAGTGGAGTGTCATAAAGT
Organism: Calotriton arnoldi; assembly: GCA_963921515.1. Lineage (NCBI taxonomy): Eukaryota > Metazoa > Chordata > Amphibia > Caudata > Salamandridae > Calotriton > Calotriton arnoldi. The sequence goes on along the minus strand of CAWUFW010001945.1, from coordinate 515,652 downwards.
GGAGTGGCATAGAGTGGATTGGCATAGAGTGGAATGTTGTAGAAGGAAGTGGTGTGTCGTAGAGAAGAGCAGAGTGGCATGACATAGAGTGCAGTGGTGTGTCGTAGAGTAGAGTGGAGTGTCGTGTCATGTCATAGACTGGCATGTTTTAGAGTACCTTACAGTGGAGGGGCGTAGAGTGGAGTGGCATGTCATCGAGTGGAGTGGCCTGTCATAGAGTGGAGTAGCATAGAGTGTAGTGACGTAATGTACAGTGGAGTAAAGTATCATGGCATATCGTAGAGTGGATAGGCATGTTGTACAGTTTCTTTTGTTATATGTACATTTTTTATTTCCATAGGTACCGCTGTACTTTCTAGATACTTTGGTTTTGTAAACAAATATTAAAAATATGTGTAAGACTCTTTTGGAACGGGAATGTCCCCTCAGTCTCAGTTCTAGGCCTGCACACCCAAATGAGTTCAAGTTTCTGGTGGTGGTGAAAATAGACTTTCACAGTAAGCCAGAATAGGTGACTTTACCATGCTCATTATGATAATATCTTTTACCTGTATTACCTCAGTAGAACTTCTTGACCATGTCAGAGTGATGCTTTCAAAATGTTTAATGAATATAACAGACTTTGAAAATACATTTGGGGACCATAATAATCTGACCTTATGATCATGGACAATGTAGCATATGGTAGTGCATGTTCTTGACCGCATGATGACCCTAGGGGCGGAGTCAGAGAAGTGACTCACCTTAGCCTAGGTGCACTGCAGCTGCCACTTGTGTCCTATTGTTCTTCTCAATCACCTTGCCAGGAATGTGAGGCAGGGTCTGGCTGACATAATGAGTAGGGAGAGTAAGAACTACAGTGGGAAGACACAGTCAATGCAGGGGTTGAGACAGTGCACACTACTGATCCAAGATACATCTACAAGAAGGGGATATAAAGTGGGCTGGAACCAGCTAAGAACCAGGCAAGGAGATTGGGAGTAAGAACTAGACAATGAACCCAAATCTTTCCTCATTTCTGGGTGAGTCTATGCAGAGGAATATTTAAGCTGAGAATTAGAGTGTGTAAGAATGCTGGATATTAGTTGGGAATGATGTGAGTCCCTTACAAGTAATAAGTCTGCAAACTTCCATCTACAGTAAACCAAGTACCCCACTGTAGCACCTGACTCTCTCAGGATACTAGCGAGGCAGAGCATTCCGAGGACTACATAATATAGGTGGTGTGGGATAGTGCCACAGCCTTACTCAAGCATCAAACAAAGCTCAATAAATCATTGCCCAGTCAGTGCTTTTACTTATATAAAGGAAAAGTACTTTATTAAGAATGCACTAATCAATACTACACTTTAATTGAAAAACATATATAAGTTGGCAGGTGGAAATAACTAGGAATAAACCGTCTACCATTTCACACCTCTAGCAAAACCTCACCACAATGCCCTCCCCCACATTTACTAGAAGCAATATAATGGGGTGTAGGTGACAAAAGTCAGGCCTGTTTGCTTTCTCAGAGTGTCACTGAAATAATAAAAGAAGAACTATGTCATGTTAAATCAATACAACACCATTAGGATCATGCAATCTTACAATGACATTCATTAAAACATGTAATGATTCACTGTTAACTTTATTATTGTCAATAAAGTAGTTCAGTATTTAACATACTGTTTTCATGAGTCTGCTTTCAACTTTTACACATTCTGCAAAGCAGCCTTCAGTATTTGCATTTGGTTTAGATGCAGTAAATTGTCACTTCTCCCTAAAAACACTTACTGGTAATGGGTAACAAACTTGGCAACATTTGTAAAGGCTATCTCTTTGACATATTACCTGTGAAGGAAAATGGTCAAGTTAGTCAAAATACATTTTGTATCTTTATCAATTATTTCCTCTTACCAGTCGCCTTCCAGTTCCTGGAGTAACGTAGAAGAAACTATGTTAGATGCCTCTCGGGGTCACCCCGGCGGGGTTTGAGGGAATGACAGTCATGGTGGAAAGGGAACTCAAGTAATTATCCGGAATATCTCCTGGTTCAATAAGTCACCCTGAGACACTGAAACAGAGAATAACATGCCAGAAGGCCATAATGGAAGAAGAGGAGACGTGAAAAATGAGGATGAAGAAGGCAGGTTCTCTCCGCATTCTCCTGCTGTGGCAACGACCCTATTGGCACCCCAGGCACAAAAATGCCCAAAGAAAGTGCTGACCAAACTTTAGTCACAGGAACATCCAGTGCAGCCGAAAAGGAGACTTCTTGCCTTCGCCAGCAGTTCAACCTCCTGTGTAATCCCCCTGCAGAGTTAGAGACTGCAGTACTTGCTTTGCTGTCCAATGTGTGCCTGTGGTCTATATGCGCTGCGCCCAAGATGTCTGTAGCCTGACTGTAAGGCTACTTTACAATAGAGAAGGTAATACATGACTGCTTGAAGGGTGACTGAATCAAGGGGTGGGTCGGTGGTGTTGTATCTGGCCGGATGTCAGTGCTGTGGGCCCGAGCATCAATAGTGGGTAGCGCGTGCTTATGGGACGCTCGGCCGGGGAACAGACTACACAGAGACAGGGATTAAGGTTAGCACTCTGCCCAGGCCCTTGTCTCCTCTGAGGCCACGCCCGGCAAGGAAAGCATTTGTTTTCTAGGCCCCACGTGGTGTGGGGCGAACCAAAATGACTTGAAACCACAGGGGCACGAACATGGCACCCCTGACATCAGGGCACAGTGAGGTAACCTTAACGCTCCAATAGCATCACTGGTGCGACACTACATTCCTCCCCAAAATACAAAGCAAACAAAATACCATAGACAGCAAACAAACATCATGAAATATCACAACTGAAGAGTGAGCAGGAAGTCCAGGAATTCACACAAGAGTGAAAAGAACATATGATAGTGAAACATACCTGGTAACAAGAGTTTACCTGACACCGGACAAAAGTTCACAAGCTCTTACACCAGATGATCTCTCAGTCTAGTAGATGCCATGGGATTGCTCCGGAGCCCATACCACATACACATGTTGTGGCTGGGCTGTTGTTCAGGTGAACTGGCAGTGTGACACCTCAGAGGGACTTCAGCCGAGCTGGGAACTCTGAGTTCAATGTCGCTAGACTCCGATGGTCCACCTTCTGGAGATAACAACTTCCAAACCACCTTCCCGTTCAACAATCACAGGGGCAGCATTCTCACCCCTCAGGGAGCAACTTCGCTGCTGATGAAACCTCTATGCTGAAATGTTCCAAGTGATTGTCTCTTGTCCGCGATGGGCGGTGACTTTGGTGCCACGCAAAGAGACTATGGTCCCGGGGTGGCGCTCAAAAGGTAGCCTGAACTTGCTGCCTGGGAGGAAAACGACCTTTACATCGCGGTCATTACACCGCGATGCCATTACAACGGGGTTGTTACAACGACCGCATTGTTACCACGCAATGCCATTACTACACAAGTCATTACATCGACTTGCAGTAGATGGCGCGCTAACATAAGGAATAGTATAGTTTACTATTCCAACACCTTTCCTACTGTTGTGTAGGCTGGAGTTGGAATAGTAAATTATACATTCCTAATGTTAGCGCGCCATCTACTACAAGTCGATGTAATGACTTGCGTAGTAATGGCATTGCGTGGTAACAACGCGGTCGTTGTAACGACCGTGTTGTGAAGGCACGTGATTTAATGACTCGCGTAGTCGCGAGTCATATTCCCTGGGGATCAATCCTGTACCAGTACCAAATCATCCACCTTCAGATCAGGCACCTTAGCCCGCCGGCAATAGCAGGCTTTCTCCTTGGACCTCCTTCTTCACTCATAGACAAGTTGATCATCAACAGGATCTGGAAGCCATCCGGGATGGTGAGGAATTGAGTCCAAAACCACCCGACCCATGGAAAGGTGCCATGGGGCTCATCCCATGGTCGTGTGGGGAGTCTGTCGATAGTCTGAAAGGAATGAGTAAATGGCAAGCTCCAGAGACTGGTGGCTCTCTGAGGCAATCCGAGTGACTTTATTTAATGTTCTCATAAACCTTTCGGCCTCCCCATTCGCTTGGGGCCACCGCAGAGTAATTTTCTTGTGAGTGATCCCCATGGAGGTTAGATATGATGCCATCTCTTGTCCATGGAAGGGTGAGCCATTGTCAGTTCTTAGTTATCTGATCAACCCGTGGGTAGCCATAATCTTTTCCTCTTTTCCAATTTGGGCACCACCTCACTGGCACTCAGAGAATAGAGGATCTCTACCTCTGGATATTTGTACTAATTATCAATCATTACCAGAGTATGTTGTCCATCTGGGAGGCTCCCAAAATGCAGACTGGCATAGACCCACGGATGTTGCAGCTCCTTCTCGGTCAATACGAGTGGTGGCAGACTGGCCTCCCCAGATACTTGGCACCAAGGTCAGGATCTGACCACCTCCTCAACCTTCTCATCCATCAGAGGAAACCACACTTTTGTTCACAGTCAGTTCTTGGTCTTAACCATACCCTGGTGTCCTGTGTGGGCAAGTTGAATCACCCTATCAGTGAGTGTGTTGGGTATGACCAGGCGATTTCCTGGCAGCAGGCACCCATTTTGGCCAGCACTTAACTCCTGGTGAATGTGATATAGACTCTCCATGATCCGCCGTGCCTCGGGTGTGAGCAGAGTGTGCCACTGATTGGTCCTCACTGTTTCCAGAGCTCTCTGAAGACATTTGTCTTGGTTCAGGGCTTGACAAAGTGCATCCACGGAGAGTGGAATGGGACGAGACCCGTCAGTCACATATCGTACCGATTCTTCGGTCTCATCTGCGTCTTCTCCCTCTTCTGGAGTAGCTGCCCAAGTGTGCCGAGACAAATAGTCCACCGGGTTGTGAAATCCAGAGTGGCACTTCACGTGGCAGTTATACTCTTGCAGTTGGAGCATCCACTTTTCAATTTGCGGAGGTGGTGTGACAGCAGTACCTTTGAAGAGGAGAATTAACAGCTTGTGATCCGTAGTAACCGTGAAGGGATTTCCATATAAGGAGAGATGGAAATGGTGACATCACCAGTGGATGGCTATTGCCTCTTTCTCAATTTGAGAACATCTCTGTTCAGTACTAGTCAGCAAACAACTTGCAAATGCAATGGGGGCCCATCAGTCTTCATCAGTTGTTGCATCAGTACTGCACCAACCCTTTAGGGCCAGCATCTACAGCTATCGTAGTGTTCTTCCGGGGGGAAAAATTAGGCCAACATGGTATTAGATGACAGGGCATCCTTGGTGGCCTGAAAATCAGCCTCCTGCGCAGGTCCCCAGGACCAAGGGACGGATATTTTGGTGAGTTCTCGGAGGGGTTGCATCAGTGTAGTGAGATCTTTGATGAAACTGACAAAATAATTGACCATGCCTAAAAAGCTGCACACCTCTGTCACAGTAGCTGGTGCAGGTGAATCCTTAATGTCCCGTACCTTGTCGGGATCCGGGGCCGCTCCCTCCAACGAGAGTACATATACAAAGAAGTGTAACTTCTGCTGTAGGAATTCACACTTGTTGCGATGTAGAATGAGACCTGATTCCTGAATTCTTTGGAGCACCTTCTTTAACCTTGCATTATGTTCTGGCACAGTCTTAGCATAGATAAAAATGTCATCGCTGACATTGACAACTCCTGGTAGGTCAACCAGAAGCACTTGAATAATATGTTGGAAACACTTTGGCAGCACTGGAGATGCCAAAACTCAAACGCTTGTAGCGCCGCAGGCCCACATGCATTGAAAAAGTTGTGACGTAGAGGGATTCCTCATCAAGGACTAGCTGGTGATATCCTAAATGCAAATCCAGCTTGGAAAACCAGCTGGCTCCACTGAGTTCGCCAATCAGATCTTCAATCGTCGGTGTTAAGTGTTGTTCTATTTTTATTGTGACATTTGGCAGGTCCGTATATATCTACGCATATTCGCACTGCACCGGGCTGTTTGGGCTTTCTGGTCACCACAATTGGTGATACCCAAGGTGTTGGCCCAGTCACTTTTTCAATGAGGCCTGCAGCCTCAAGTTGGTCCAGTTCTTTCTCCACAAGAGGTCTCATATGAAATGCAATCCACCAATGTCGGAGTGCTACCAGCCACACTGACTGGTCAATGGGTAGGTGGATCTCTTTGCCTTTCAGGCACCCAATACCTTCAAAAACTGTTGAAAATTCACCGAGAATATGATTTATGGCCTCCTGGTATATTCCAAATGCGAACGTTAAAATGCCGAGGGCTTCGCTGCCCGGCAGCCTAGGAGCATGCCATGGCCTTCTTCTGTGACTTGGGAATCCACCAATTGTGATCCACAGGTTATGGCAGCCTTGAACCTTCCTTACATCACAAGGGGTCTATCATGCCGGTAGGCGAGCACATTAATTACCGCAGGGTGCAATTGTGGGGTGGGTTGCATGGTACGATAGGCCTCAGCGGACATGATGTTGATAGTTGCCCCGTTATCTACCACAGCAGTGGTGGGGTGATCTCCGACGAGTATCTGGCATTGCGGCAGGCGACGTGTGGTTTGATCAGCTGTGTAAATGGTGAAAACAGAGTGGATGGTATGTTCCTTATTTTCATCATCATCCATGCTGCTGCTTTTTTCTCGCACTTCTGATAGAGCATTTATGGTGGTGTGCTGCACTCGCTTTTTTCCTGAGCAACAGACTCTCATGAAGTGATTGAGTTTCACACACCCCACACATTTCTTGCTTCTCGTTGGGCACTTGGAGGGGCTATGGACAGTTTCCCCACAGTGGACATAGGTTTGGGGTTTGCTACCATCTCTCCTGACCTGTTTGGCATTAGGAGTCGGAGTGATGACTTTAACGGGTTCGGTTTTCACCGGTTTCTGTAATGCCGCTTCCATGTGAGCAGCTCGGGCCTTGGAGAGCTCATTGGTCCTGCCCAGCATTAAGATGTCATAGGACAAAAAGACATGGGGTATACCCAAATTACCCTCCTATACCTGGGCATAGGACATCATACAACGATAGAGAAAAAGAGTACGGAGGGGTTAATATCCAATTTATTTTCAATGAAGGGCACAGTTAATTACCCTAACATAAGTATATAATTCTACATGACTCATTTATCAAAATTAATTTTACACACATACATGCCATGGGACCGATCTCAGACCGTAAATTATTCCAAAACACATCAATACCAAAACATACAACAATACATATACATATAACAAAATACAAAAAATACATATATATATACACACTCTATATCACCAATACCCCAAAATGTAATTTAATAGCTAGTGTTCACTCATTAGATCTGGGTGATACACTCAGAGGTAGTCCTAACAGCACCTGAGGTGAAAACACCTCTCTATCTTTTCAACTCTATGTGCTATCACTGTTACAACAATATTTGCAATTCATAGAGACTCCTCTATATGAAGCTGTCGACGCGGGCGCGTTTCAGCTGTCAATTTCTTCTGGCCTCCTCAGGACAAGGGCAATGAAACCAATATACAATACTGGATTGCGCTGTCAAATTCGCACTGTAAACCTTCTTCTATCAGGTCACGGTCCATAAGTACAAACACCCTTACTCGTGTTGCACTTCTACCCACAGTAGGGCCACCTCTTCCGTTGGTGTTTAAAATGGGCCTCCGTCTCCCATACGCCAACTCCCTTTCCAATTCTTAAGCCAGTCTGCAACCGCAATAGTCCTCTCCTTAATGGCGAATCCACGTGTGCCAGCTCCAGCCGATCGGCCAGGGAACAAACGAATAAGGTTAGCACAGGCCTCCACTGAGGGCACGTCTGGCAAGGAAAGCATTTATTTTCTACGCCCCACGTGCTGCAGGGCGGACCAAACAGACTGGAAACAACAGGGGCACGAACATGTCACCCCTGACATCAGGGCACAGTGAGGTAACCTTGATGCTCCAGTTGCTTCACTGGAATAACACTAAAGGGGGGAGTAATGGGGGGGGCTGGAGGCTCATCTCAAATCTAGGGACTGGGACCCTACATGGAGAAGGCAGAGGTGCACGACTGCAGGTGATGAGAGTGCCCCACCCCCAGTCAGTGGCTTTCTTTCTTCAGGCTGTGGTGGTGAACTGCGCAGCAAAGACTTTGTACAAGTTAGTTACTTGTAGTAAAATGAGTATAAAAGATATTTCTTCTTTTCAATGAGAGGAGGACACGCCATCCAAACAGGTGATGAAGCCAAAGCAGCAGGGTGAAAAATGTAGTGATCTCACTTACTAAGGCATCGAAAAAACTTGCTAGGGACTCTGGGAGTTTTCAATACTGCAAGGTTTTCTGTCCTTGCTCTTTTGAGCCGTCTTCCTGCATCGTCTGTCCCTTTTTATTAACAGTACTGGCAATCTACCTATCAGCAGGTCCGCAGTGTTCGATTCGGCCAGGTTCTGAATTGGGGTGTGCAAAGTTTTCTTCAATTCCTCGATTCAAAAACTACTTCAGCAGAAAAATAGGACCACTGCGGGTGTCACAGCATAAGTTTAGTGTGATAGGCTAACTGGACACTAAATGACAAACGTCACCTTCTAAGAACTTAGATGTAGTGTAATCACTTGGCACACAAGCGTTGAAACAATTCTTTCATGAATCAGCATAGCAATATTTATGGATTAAGAATCAATCAAGACCTTTTTAAATAGACTACTACTCAATTGTCGAACTGATGGATTGAAAATAAAATAAAATACACTTACCTGTCTGCGGCCGCCGCTGCCGCCTTCTCCTCCTCGCATGGTCCTCTTCTCTGGCAGGGAAGGAAGCAGGAAGCACCTGGCTCCCAGCCGCCTGATAGCCATTCACAATGCTGCAATGCAGCGTTGTGATTGGTCTGAACGCTGTGGATCGGTGCCCAACCAGAGAATGGGTGGCTGGGCATGTTCTCTATGCAGACTGTAATGCAGCCCGCATGGAGAACATACAAAGTGCGCATGGCGGTTTGACCGGTCCGAGAGCGCCGGCCAAAGCGTCATGCGCACTAGGAGTGGGCAAACCACTCCTCCCCTGTCCTGCTCTGTGAGCAGAGCAGCCCCACCCGCCCCAGCTGAGCAAGGATATAAAAATAAAATGATAATAACAATGAGTTATTATCATTTTATTTTTACCTTTTTGACCTTCTCAGTGGGGCGATGGTCCTCCGCCTTAGAGGAGGAGCCGCTACTGATCTGTACCTCTGCAAGAGTACAACTATAGTTACAACATTCCATAAATATGGAAACAGAGACAGCAGCAGTATACATAGCTGTCTAGTTAAAATAATTAGTAGCACTTTGTCACACAAAGTTGCCTATCATGAGACAGTTTATACTTCAACGCACAATAAATACTGGAGGACTAACAAACACAGCCTCTTCATTGGTAATCCTCCATCTGAACACCATCAAGAATACATGGGTGTGCTGCAGCACGCCCTGCACTCTTACTTTCAGTGCCACTGTACGGAAATTAAAAGATCTCGGGGTTTTCCACGGATCCTGTGTCTTCCACCCATTGTCTTCCTTGTTTCTTAGCAACTCCACGGGATAAAGAGAAATTACAGGAACATTTTATATTTTGTTAGGAAAACTCTCTGGGTCCTCATCGTAATGCCCTGGGTTTCCTACTCCACCCCTCTCTGATGCTTCTGCAGTTGGTAATCCGAGTGAGGGATGGCGAAGATTAAAAACAGACTCATAATCAAGCCCTCAGTGTTTCAGGTGTAGTTACTCCGGACAGCCTTTATTGCACCATTGTTATTTTTTCTTACTGGGACTACATGTCTCAGGATATATATATTTTTTTCTGTTTGGTCTGTATGACAGATGTTGTGTGAGTGTTGCTGTGCAAAACATTCTAGTGCTATCCAGAGTTCAGCGAATGTGATATCATCAACATAATATTGGTGAGCATGAGAAGAGAATGTGGGGCAGTTTGGGAGCAGGAGGCTGAAGAGATTGGAGTCCTAGCTGAGGCAGAGTTCAGGAGCCACAGATTTTACAGGTAACCCTGAGAGAAGTCTTCATACATATTGCCCCTTAGGTAACCTACAGTTTAAGAATTCAGCTTCCCTTATTCAGTGGGATCGCTGCGGATGAGATGTGGACCTTGAGATAACTAGCACTTCAGGTGATGTGGCAGGATTCCTTTCGAAGCAGCGTTGAGGTAACATAGTCATTCCCATGGTTGCCTGGAGTAGAATAAAGAACTACTTGGGTGTGAATGAAGATATGGTCCTAGATGAGTGTAAAAAGAATGAGTACAGAGGACTTAACAGACACCACAATAGCATATGCACCCATAAATTCACCAGCCATGGGGAAAAAGGCTATATTAAAATTGATTCATGGAAAATCACCAATATCTAATGATTGACGGGTAATTTATAATGAAGTCACTCTGCTCCATGCTTAAAACAAACTCTCTGCCAGTCAGCTGTCAAAGTAAAATGGCATGTACTTACTACCTTTTTAGAGGTAGCATTCAGGAGTAGAAGCTGAAATAATGCCTGAAGGCCCTGATTTACAAAGGTAAACTTAGACCTGAAGTCTAAGTTTAGACCTGAAGTCTAAGGGTGTGATTCACAAAGGTAAACCTTGACCTGAAGACTATGGGGTCGATTTACAAAGGGCCTCTGCACTTGTAGCGGAGGCCCAACCACTCATGGCGGGGGCGCCCGCACTCATGGTAGAAGCCCTGCACTCGAGGTGGGACCTCTGCAATGGGTAAATGCAGTACGGGGGTCCCATCACAAGTGCCGGACCCCCGTCACGACTGCGGGACCTCTGCTACAAGTGCGGAGACCCTTTGTAAATCAGACCCTAAGTTTAGACCTGAAGTCTAAGGGCCTGATTCACAAAGGTAAACTTAGACTTAGACCTGAAGTCTAAGTTTAGACCTGAAGGGCCTGATTCATAAAGGTAAACTTAGACTCCAGGTCTAAACTTAGACTCAGGTCTACGTTCACCTTTGTGAATCAGGCCCTTGGATTTAAAGGAATTGGTATGAGCGATTGGTTGTTGCACCCTATGTTTGTAATGATGTATTTGCCCATGTTGCTTAGTATTCACATATTGGTCTAACAGAACAAGTTAGACTGAGACAAAGTGGACTCTCTCAGACAAAACTGGGTATCAACCTTGACTGAACTGTTCTCTTTCTATAACATACCCACATGTCCTCTTGGTGTTTCCAAAGAATTCAGATCAACTCACCCTTATTTGAAGGCGGGGGGAGAAAAGAGAGAGAGAGAGAGATCCATTCTTCTGTTAATCACCTTACAGAGTCAATACAAAACTAGCGTTGGCAAAGCCTATAGATTGAGCTTTTTGTTAGGGGAATTGTTTGGTAGCAGTGTGGTACTGATTGGGTGTGTGGAGGAGGATGTACCCCTAGCTGTTGCCACTGTGTAGTTATACCTAGGATCTAGTTATCATCGGAAATTGATCTTTTTTGGTTTGCTAATAACATTGGCGTTGTTTGATGAATCTTCACGAAACTTCCCAAAGTTAAAGTTCATCCACCTCAGCTCAATTACAGCAGCTGTTTAAAGAACGAAAATTAAATGTTTTTCTTTTTTCTGCTCTGTTTTTCTAGATGTACAGTGACAAACAGAAAAAAGATAAGGCAACATGTTTCTTTTTGAACTTCTTAAGTATCTACAGAAAAGTTAGAATCCTTCTGCAGGTTTCTACACATTCCAAGCGAACTGAGCTATAAAAAAAAAACTGACGTGTGTAAGTGTTTCTAATATATTTTTGCAACAGATATCTCCCAGCTTTTTTATATGTTTAATTTTGCATTACAGATTCTATTTTTTATCCTTTGTGTTTGCTAACATGCTCTCTCTTTCATATGAAGGGACTACGCACCAAGGATTTAAGTGGTTTGTGTTAAAGGTGATGGTGTGACCATGTATTATCTGGAATGAAGTATCCCCAGCCGTACATGATAAGGATATTGCAAGCCACCTTGAAGTTCCATTACCTTATAATCGAACTCAGCCTTTGGCCTAGTTCCTCTATATGTTCATGGAACTCCTAGGTGACTTGCAATATGCTTATAATGCATGACAGTGGGTACTTTATTGCCTATATAAATAGATAAGTGCACAGAAATGTCCTGAAGCACAGAAACCACGTTACAAGTGAGGGAAAACACACAAGCAACGGGAAAAACAGCAGAAAGTTCTCAGACACAGGGCAAAAATATAAATGAAGGAATCATAGAACGCTAAGGCAAAGATAGAGAAATAATGGGAGACTGAAAGCACATATCTTGAAGGCCTAGAAGTACCAACAACCGGCATCCTAGAGACACTATGAACTGGAGCATTACAGGTGTTGCAAATTATAGTTCTAAATAAACTATTAACTGGATTATTAACAGCACTGGGACCTCATAAGCCAAAGGAATCATGAACTGAAGAATTTGCACTGCAATATGAAATTGCTTGAGGTTTCTGGACAGGTAGGAATCAGGGTAAGGATGGCATGGGGCATAGGACAGGAGCACTAGAAACAGCAAGCAGGAGCACAGAATTTAAAGACCAAAGGCACTGGCCAATAGGAGCAACAACAGGAGCACTGAGGCCGTCCACAGCAGGAACAAATATCAGAGATACAAACAGCAGTAAGCCTTTGCAAGCAGAGTGGGTTCCAAATTCATGATGGTCAGAAACATGCACAATAGAGGATCAGGAGGTCTTGAATTCTGCTATTTTAAATAACTTTCTCTATAAGGAAAGGGCCTATGGAAAAGAGGCTAAGGGGCATATTATCAAGAACGGCATTAAACATTATCGCCGGTTTAGCGGCAGAAAACTGCCGCTAAAGCGGCGATAATGGGCTTGATAATATGCCCTGGAGAATTCCAATAGAAGCCCATGTTCATCTCCAGGGCATATTATCAAGCCCATTATCGCCGCTTTAGCGGCAGTTTTCTGCCGCTAAACCGGCGATAATTTTTAACGCCATTCTTGATAATATGCCCCCGAGAGTTAGTGCCTGGAGTGTGATATTTGATAATAATCTTCCTCCTCCCTCTCTAAATTTCGAAAAACAAAGAGAAAAAAGCCCTGGAACCCCTGTGGCTTGTAGTTCTCTGAATGCTACACAAACGTTTCCAGATTATTAGACCCACTAGCAAGCTAACTAGGGGATCTGTGCTCAGTACAATCTGATACATAATCCTGAAGCATTTTGAAGGTTTCATGAGACCATATTGAATAGAGATGCCTGCTGTTGGTCCAGGACTGCATGCTTGCCAGATTTTCAGGACATCCACAGGAGATAAATGTCAATATATAGATTTTAAAAATGAACTGCTGATCCTCATGGCAAGCAAAAGAGAGAAGCTGAAGAATGGTAAATGGTCGATGAGGACATACTTTTTATTGATGACAACCAACCACATAGAACCATATTTGCTTATTATCCCTAGTTCACAGAGGTATTATTTGGTAAGATTTCGCCTCAACATGCCTCATCTGCCGGTCTCATATCCATCACGGGCTTACTGCGATAATGCTTTCACAGTCTGCCCATGCGATTCAAAATAAACTCAAACACAGCTGCATTTTGTTTTCTTCTGTGATCTATACAGCACTGGGCCCCTAGAAAAACCATATTGGCCCCACCGCTCAGAACCCTTAGAATTAGATTATGTAGGGCAGCTATGCTGCATCTCCAACTATCACAAACAGAACTAGTATGTCACACAGTATACAGGTTAATCGCAGCCCCTGTTAGACTGCGTAAAGTGGTTGGGAAATAACTGTACAGTATAAATTGTACCTTACCGCATTGCTGCTAATTCATGTCTTCTTGTTGCACTTTACATTTGGCTGCTATTGCGTCATTAACTCATTGCTGAAGGCCTTCAAAGCGTCTATCTCAGAGACATAAGAAACTGTGGGGTATATTCACAAGAACGTGTGATAACTACTGCAAGAGTAGCGTAACGCATCTTTCAATATCGCAGCCTAGCGCGGGAAAATAACCCCGTGTCAACGTGGAATTCACAACAAGGCGGTAGCATGCGATAGTCTGCCGAAACCTCGGACAATGTCCGCGATACAACCACCACGATGGAGATAAAAACACAAACCACAACACCAAAAAACACGCGATGGGCCAAAGCGCGATGAGGAAATCAGCAACAAGCAGCGCCAGGCCTGCAACACACACCTGGCAGGCGTCAAAAATCACCATAAAAGTAGAAAAAACACCCACACACAAACTGACCAACACCCAAGCACCATGGAGGCAACCGGAGCAGGCGCAGAGGACGAGCGCAACCCCACAAGCACCCCGGACGACCAGCCTGGGACCTCGGGGACAGGGAAGGGCAAGGACAAGAAGACCAGGAAGACCAAGTTCAGTCCGCAGGCGAACAGGATCATAGTCACGGAGGTGATGGAACACCATCAACAACTCTTCGTCACCTCCAACGTGTCATTGGGCACCAAAAATGGAATATGGCGGGACATCGTCGACAAGGTGAATGCCGTCGGAGAGCACAAGCGGACAATGGACAAGGTCAAGAGGCGATGAATGACATCAAGCGGAAGACCAAGGAGAAACTCACCGCCAACAAGAAGGCAGCAACGCAGACCGGAGGTGGGGGCCCAGCGCCACAGCTGGAGCTGGATGACATGGAGGAGCTGGTGTCGACAGTCATCAGTATGGATACTGTGGCCGGAGTCGGGAGACCGGACACTGCTAGACAGGACACAACACAACCGCAACAGGGTGAGTGACCACCAGGTACTCGGGGGACGGGGGGAGATGGCCACAATGGCACACATGCACAAGCAAGCAGGGCACAGTGCACACCCACAATGACCCTGGGCCCTCGCCCAGACCCACAAACTGTCACAATGTACAATGCCATGCTGTCTGAATGTCAACCTGTACCATGCGGCTCCATACATGTGGACACATTGTAATACACCATCTCCCCTTCACATCGCAGGGGCATCGTCAACACCTCCTGCAGAGCAGTCACAGCCACTCTTCACTGATGATGAGGAGGAGGACAACACCAGCATCGTCACCCAAACCATCCAAGACATCATTGACCTCATCCGCCAGCCACCTCCAGGATCAGGGCAGCCCAGCTACATCGATGAGACCCCACCCACCACCCAAACCACCCAGCAGGAGGCACCCACAGCCCCGGCACTCTCCCAAGACACCCAGGAACAACAAATGGCCTTCCAACGCCGTGTGCTGGAGGGCCAGAGGGAGACGGCCGAGCAGGTGCGGGTGGGGTTCGACCTCATGGCTACCAAACTGGACGCAATCCTTGGGTGTCTATGTCCGCCCCATGGTCTCCAACGAGCCCTGACTGACATCGCTGGAGTCATGACGTGGAGGGAAGAATACCTGTCTGCTCAGAGTGGCCCCAGCGATGCCAGCCGTGAGCTGGCACACATTCGGAGGCTCATGGAGGAAATGGTGCGGATGGAGGCGGAAAGGATGGCAGCCACCGCTGCACATCAGCGAAATGTAGCTGGGATCTACCAGGCCCTGCATGTCTTCATCATGGCATTGCTGCCACAAGGCGTGGCGATGATGAATGCTGCTGCCCCCACACCATCCACATCTCCGCCCCCTGGTGTGTCAGTGCCTCCCAGTGTGGCAGGCGTATCCACTCCGGCACCTGATGTGTCACTGCCACACAGTGCGGCCGACAATCCTCCTCCGACCCCTGACCTTGACTGGTAGGTCGCTCCCCCACCACACAGCTCCGTCTGTGTGCCCTGCTGCTGCCCCGGATTGTGCTCGTTTTTCCTTTCTGTGCCCCCTTGCTGCCCCTGATTGTGCTCGTTTTTCCTTTCTGTGCCCCCCTTGCTGCCCCTGATTGTGCTCGCTTTTCCTTTCTGTGCCCCCCTTGCTGCCCCTGATTGTGCTCGTTTTTTCCTTTCTGTGCCCCCTTGCTGCCCCTGATTGTGCTCGTTTTTTCCTTTCTGTGCCCCCTTGATGCCCTGATTGTGCTCGTTTTCCCTTCTGTGCCTGTTTCCCGCCGCTGCGCCCCTGCGGCCCCGCCCCCTCACTGCCCATTCGCTGCCCCATTCCCTGCTCCTCCCTCCCACCTCCCCATTTATGGCGGCCGCTGCGTGGTGAAGAGAGCGACCCTTGACTGGTAGGTCGCTCCCCCACCACACAGCTCCGTCTGTGTGCCCTGCTGCTGCCCCTGATTGTGCTCGTTTTTCCTTTCTGTGCCCCCTTGCTGCCCCTGATTGTGCTCGTTTTTCCATCTGTGCCCCCCTTGCTGCCCCTGATTGTGCTCGTTTTTCCTTTCTGTGCCCCCCTTGCTGCCCCTGATTGTGCTCGTTTTTTTCCTTTCTGTGCCCCCTTGCTGCCCCTGATTGTGCTCGCTTTTTCCTTTCTGTGCCCCCTTGCTGCCCCTGATTGTGCTCGTTTTTTTTTTTTTTTGTGCCCCTTGATGCCCTGATTGTGCTCGTTTTTTCCTTTCTGTGCCCCCTTGCTGCCCCTGATTGTGCTCGTTTTTTTTCCTTTCTGTGCCCCCCTTGCTGCCCCTGATTGTGCTCGTTTTTTCCTTTCTGTGCCCCCTTGCTGCCCCTGATTGTGCTCGTTTTTCCTTTCTGTGCCCCCCTTGCTGCCCCTGATTGTGCTCGTTTTTTTTTCCTTTCTGTGCCCCCTTGATGCCCTGATTGTGCTCGTTTTTCCTTTCTGTGCCCCCTTGCTGCCCCTGATTGTGCTCATTTTTTTCCCTTTCTGTGCCCCCTTGATGCCCTGATTGTGCTCGTTTTCCCTTCTGTGCCTGTTTCCCGCCGCTGCGCCCCTGCGGCCCCGCCCCCTCACTGCCCATTCGCTGCCCCATTTCCTGCTCCTCCCTCCCACCTCCTCATTTATGGTGGCTGCTGCGCGGCTGCGCCGCTGGCGCGACGAAGGCGCGCCTAAGGCAAGCCCGTCTGCGCCCGTCCGCGCCGTGACCGCGCCCAGCGCCAGACCCCCTGGTCCGGGCATCCCCCACGCCCGCCACATCAACAGACGCCGAAACGACGCCAGCACCCTCCACGCACTCAACCCCGGAAAAGATCACGCCTGCTACCAGGCCACCCCGAAGCGCACCCAAGGGCCCTTCACCTGCTGGAACTGCAGCTTCGCCAGCACCCGCCCCGCCAAACCACCGCCCAGGAAAGAACCCAACTACCTCAGATGCATCCTCCTCAACACCCGCTCCGCCCGCAAACACGCCATCGAACTCTGGGACCTTCTCGACTCAACCTCCCCAGACGTCGCATTCCTGACGGAGACCTGGCTGAATCCCGCTTCAGCCCCCGACATCGCCATTGCCATCCCGGACGGATACAAGATCACCCGCAGGGACCGCACCAACGGAGTCGGAGGAGGCATCGACATCGTCCACAGGAACACCCTCAGAGTCTCAACCAACACCGACGACACCCTCAGCACTGCCGAACACATGCACTTCCAGATCCACACCGATCCCAACACCACCCTCAGAGGAACCCTCATCTACAGACCCCCGGACCCCGACCACAGTTCAGCGATTCCATCGCTGACTTCGTCAGCACACACGCCATCGCCTCCATGGACTACATCCTCCTCGGGGACCTGAACTTCCACCTCGAGAACAACAAGGACACCAACTCCACCACCCTGATCGACAACCTCGCCACCCTCGGACTCAGACAGCTCGTGACTACACCCACCCACGCCGCCGGCCACACGCTAGACTCCATCTTTTCCGCAAGCCCACACGTCTCCTTCAACCACACCTCCGAACCCCACTGGACTGACCACCACTGCATCCACTTCACCTACAGGAAGCCCACCACGCACCACCGCACCGAACAAATGCCTCGCCGCTGCTGGAGCAGAGTCACGGAAGACCAGCTAACCACAACCCTCGCCCTGAGCCCACCCGCCGAACCCTCCGACCCCGACACCGCCGCCCGCAACCTCAGACAGTGGATCGACGACTGCGCCAACACCCTCGCCCCGCTCAAGAATCCGCCCAACAGCCACACCAGCAAGAAAGCCACCTGGTTCACCGAAGACCTCCAGGCCTCCAAACGAACATGCCGAAAACTGGAGAAGATCTGGCTCCACGAACGGACAGCGGACAGGTACGCCGCCCACAAGAGCGCCACCCGCAGTCACCATCACCTCATCAGATCCGCCAAAAGGGCCTCACTCAAAGACCGCCTAGACAACAACGCACACAACAGCAAAGAGCTCTTCAACATCGTGAAGGAACTCTCCAACCCCAGCTCCAACACCAACGACATCCAGCCGTCGCGAGACCTGTGCGACTCACTGGCCACCTTCTTCCACCGCAAAATCGCCGACATCCACGACAGCTTCAACACCACGACCGCCCCGGCAACCACCGAGACCACTGCCCCCACAACCACCAACCACCTGCTCTCCTGGACCAACATCAACGACGAGGACACCAGCGAGATCATGAACACCATCCACTCCGGTTCACCGCTAGACCCGTGCCCTCACCACATCTTCAACAAAGCCAGTACAGCCATCGCGCCCCATCTCCGGAAAATAATCAACATCTCCTTCGAGACAGCAACCTTCCCGGAAAGCTGTAAGCACGCCGAGATCACCGCCTTACTCAAGAAACCCAAGGCAGACCCCAAGGACCTCAAGAACTTCCGACCCATCTCTCTGCTCCCGTTCCCCGCGAAGGTCACCGAGAAAATCGTCAACAAACAACTGACCCGCTACCTCGAGGAGAACAACATCCTGGACCCTTCCCAGTCCGGCTTCCGCAGCAACCACAGCACCGAAACCGCCCTCATCGCCGCCACCGATGACATCAGGACCCTGCTAGACAACGGAGAAACAGCAGCCCTCATCCTCCTGGACCTATCAGCCGCCTTCGACACGGTCTGCCACCACACACTACGAACACGCCTTCACGACGCCGGGATCCAAGAGAAGGCCCTGGACTGGACCACATCCTTCCTTTCCGGCAGAACACAAAGCGTCCGCCTCGCCCCTTCCGATCCAAGGCCACCAAGATCATCTGCGGCGTACCCCAAGGCTCCTCCCTCAGCCCAACGCTGTTCAACATCTACATGGCACCCCTCGCCCACGTCGCCCGACAGCACAACCTCAACATCATCTCCCTACGCCGACGACACCCAGCTGATCCTCTCCCTCACCAAAGACCCTCACACCGCCAAAGCCCACCTCCACGAAGGAATGAAGGCCGTCGCCGAATGGATGAGGACCAGCCGCCTGAAGCTGAACTCGGACAAGACGGAGGTCCTCATCCTTGGTTCCAACCCTTCAGCCTGGGACGACTCCTGGTGGCCAACATCACTGGGAACAGCCCCGCCACACACCGACCACGTACGCAACCTAGGGGTCATCCTCGACCCCACCCTCTCCATGACTAAGCAGGTCAACGCCGTTTCCTCATCCTGCTTCAACATCCTCCGAATGCTCCGCAGGATCTTCAAGTGGATCCCCACCGAAACAAGAAAAACAGTCACCCAGGCCCTCGTCACCAGCAGGCTGGACTACGGAAACGCCCTCTACGCAGGAACGACGGCTAAGCTCCCCCGACGCAGCCACATCACACCCCACCTGAGAGACCTGCACTGGCTCCCTGTCAACAAGAGGATAACCTTCAAGCTCCTCACCCACGCACACAAAGCACTCCACAACTCCGGACCAGCCTACCTCAACAGACGACTCAGCTTCTACACCCCCACCCGCCAGCTCCGCTCGACCAGCCTCGCCCTCGCCACAGTCCCCCGCATCCGGAAAACGACCGCCGGCGGCAGATCCTTCTCCCACCTCGCCGCCAAGACCTGGAACACCCTCCCCACCAACTTCCGACAGACCCAAGACCTACTGGCCTTCAGAAGACTCCTCAAGACCTGGCTCTTCGATCAGTAGCAGCACCACCCCCCTCTTCCCCCAGCGCCTTGAGACCCTCGCGGGCATGTAGTGCGCTTTATAAGTGACATGATTGATTGATTGATTGATGCCGCAGCCGGTACTGCAACACCCACAGGTGGGGCAGAGCACACATCCGGGGATGAGGACATGGATGAGATTGAGATCAGAAGGAGGTACTAGCATTAATTTTCACCACATTGCCTGTTTCTGCTTGGTGCCGCACATTGCCTCAAGACCTACCACTGACCCCTGATACACTCCGATGCACTCACCTTGGACAGCGACATGGACTGCCACATCCTGTTTGACGACCATTGACACGGCGGACAGACTGCGGACTGTACCCTTCCCCTCCCGCAGTACAGGTCATCCCCGGATGTACACTGGCTGGCCCTCCACGGGCCCATATTGTGTAGTGTGCTCGGCATTGCCCTGTACCGTTCCAGCTGCATGACTGCACTGGATGTGCAAATAAACATCCAGTGACGCACTGCTGTGTAATGTCTTACGTCATTCATGTATGGATGTGTGGATGAATGTGGGGACAGTGCCTTCCCTTGCGTCAATGATGTTCATCCTGTGGGATGCCCGTCAGAGGGTGCAACATTGCATTTTGTGTACCGGGTCCCGTGAACACTACAACAAGGACACTCGCATCAGTCACTTCCTTGTCCGGACATGGACTGGACCACGCCCAGATCCCACGAGTCATTGTTGCAAGCCCTGCGCTGGTCCGGCGTACGGCAGGCCAGACCACTCCGCTTACGCCCCGAGGGGGGGCCCTCATTGCTACCCGTCGCAGCCGTACTCGCTGGTGGTGTGCAGGTCACTGGTCTAGTTGTCAGCATGTCACAGCCACTCCCTGAGGGCAGGTTTTCACACACACCACACCCATCCGGCACAGGCGTCACAGGCCATGTGACTCTGCCAACATAAGGGGCCGATGACATCACATTCCCCTCTTCCGGTGGTGACTGGATGACGGACGCTCCACGGTTCGCACTCATATAGGGCCCATGAGTTGTTGCGCACAGGGTTAATGGCATCCGAGGCCTTGAGTACGGCACAGGCCTACCACCACGTGGCGCAGACTGGGGTTGCACAGGGTTAGTGGCATCCGAGGCCTTGAGTACGGCACGGGCCTACCACCACGTGGCACAGACTGGGGTTGCACAGGGTTAGTGGCACACAGGTTCTTGCGGACGGCACAGGCACCCCGCCACGGGACGGTGACTTTGGGTGCACTGAGTCAGTGGCACCTTGAGCTGCTGAGCTGGTGTGCAGCCTGCGATGATGCCCCGTCCCGGCGGTCCGGACAGCTCAGGTTTTGTGTGCCCTGCTGGACCGCAGTGTAGGCCAGAGCCAGCGGGCAGCGCGGGCCTACCGCCACGTGGCGTCGCTTCCGGGATCCCAGAGTTGGTGACACCTAGTGGGCTGAGCGGGTGTGCAGCCTGTGATGGTGCCGGGTGCACTGGTATGTCCTCTGCCATGGAGTAATCAAGACCCAGCACCAAACATGAGACCTGGTGGCCTGCGGAGCGGGCTGCATGATGTGGAGGGTGCCATGTCCGCGGGCACCGGGCTTGTGGCTTGCAGCGGCACGTAGTGGGACCTCCTGTCTACGCGCCGGTGGCAGAAGGTGAGCATTGAGGCCTGGGTGTGCATGGGCGGGCATGCTCCGATGGGTGGCGGGAGGGGTTGGGGTGCCTCTGCCTGGGTGTGCATGGGCGGGCAGGCGATGTTGTATTGTGCAAGTGTGTGTACTGTGCCAGTCATGTATCTGGACTCTGTTTCAGCTGACGGCTTTGACTCAGATGTGTGACCTGGTGTCCTGCTATACATACCGGCACGTGGTTGGAGACACACCGGTGGCAGCAGGTGAGCAGTGTGGCCTGGGTGCTCAGGGGCGGCACTCTCTCTCTCTCTCCCTCTCTTCCTCTCTCTCTCCTCTTCTCTCTCTCTCTCTCTCTCTCTCTCCCTCTCTTCCTCTCTCTCTCCCTCCCTCTCTTCCTCTCTCTCTCCTTCGGTCTCTCTCTCTCTGTCCTCTGATGTGCGCATGACACACCTTCTCATCATGTTTTTTGTCTTACAGGCTGTGACCTACGTATTGTCCCGAGGGGAGCGGCCATGTGTCTTCATTTCATTTCGTTGTTCATTTTAATAAAGTTTCATTTGTTGCTTCGAAAGTGAATGTGTGCTGCTCATTTCTGTGACGACACATGCATGTCACCAGTTCTGTGCGGCATGAAGCGGAATATTTTGTACATGTTTAGGTGTGGCTGATGTGGCATGTCTTTGGTCGGGGGGTGCCAGGGAGGGGTGGTCCTGGGGGTGGTGGCGGTGGGTGTTGTGGCCCTCTTGGGTGT
Source organism: Calotriton arnoldi (assembly GCA_963921515.1). Taxonomy (NCBI): domain Eukaryota; kingdom Metazoa; phylum Chordata; class Amphibia; order Caudata; family Salamandridae; genus Calotriton; species Calotriton arnoldi. The sequence goes on along the minus strand of CAWUFW010001945.1, from coordinate 493,396 downwards.
CCGGGCCGCATGATGGGTGGCTCCATGGCATCTGTTGCCCTTCCGATGTAGCCCTGGGATGCGCTCCCTTTTGGTTTGCAGGCTGCCGTCCGACTTTACACCAGGTCAGAGCAGGTGTAGATTTCCTGGTGCTAACGCGCCTTATCGCCTGTTTTGTGTTTTTATCGCCGATGTGGCTGGTCGTTGTGAATGTTCAGGTGTGATGTCGCGCCTTTTGGCACGGGAACGTCCACTCTGCATCTCATTAGCGATAGTTGCGCGGGTCCTCTGTGGCGATGTTTTTTACGGCTGCTATCGTGGGTAAACTGGTGCTGTGGGCTGTTAACACCGGCTTGTGAATGGGGAGGTAAATTTATCACGACTTTGGCTGCGATAAAGTGCCGTTAATTCGACGATAGCTCCTTGTGAATATGCCCTTGTATGTTCTGGACCCTGAACAAGGGCCAATATTGTGTTAGAAACTGTAAATCATGCGGCATAGACTCATAACCCTTAATATTAGATTATGTAGACTAGCTATGCTGCATCTCAAAATATTACAAATAAAACTTGTATGTCACTCAGTATATAAGTTCATCGCTGCCTCTGTTAGACTGTGCAAAGTGGTCAGGAATTAATTGTACTGTATTCTTTGTATCTTACCCCATTCCTGCTAATCCATGTCTTTTTGCTGCACTTTATATTTCACTGCTATTGCTTTATTAACTCGCTGCTCAAAGCCTTGAAAGCGTCTATCTCAGACGCATTAGTGACTGCATGTTCTGGATCTTGAAAAAGGGCCAATGTATTGATAGAATCTGTACATTATAAGTCATAGGCTAGAAGCCATTGCCACACATGCGCATAGCGGGCGCAATAAGCGTAACACAACTTATGCACTTTATACTTCACTGCTTTGTCTTGCTGTCCCTGGTACTGGTAATGCTCTCCGCATGAACGACTGTAACATTTATGGAACCTGAACTTGGAGATGGCAAACCATTTTTCTGTATGCACATATGTTTTATGCAATGATTTTATTGAAAGTAATTTTATACTGGATATAATGTATTGTACGGTGTGCTTTTATGGTTTTACAACCGAATAAAGATTATACTACTACTATAGATTTCATTCACAGTGAGCAGTTATCTTTGAATCTGCCATGGATCTGGCCATTCTTTTCCTATTCTGGGTTTGAGAAACTAGGGTAAAGAGCAGTGGATGGGCTCCCATAAATGTATGTAATCTGGTACCTGGAAATAAAAAGCAGGGAATCATTGGCTTACGTTTAACACAAAAAGAGCCGCTCCTAGTTTGGTGACCTAAGTGCTACAGTGTTATTTCGTGAGTGCAGGCATCTCACAAAAAGTGAAAGACTGGTCTCACACACCACCTGGTGTCATGCTTCATCATTGACCAGTCCTCACCCTCTAAAAACTTGGTTTGATAGAGGGCGGGCATGCACCTGAAGACAGGGATGCACTTCTGAAGCTAAGTGGGGGCCATTGCAAAGAAAGTGAAATTTAAAAAGCCATTACAGATGTCAAACTCATTTTAATGTAACTGGCATCTGTATGGTAGTTAAAATAAATGGTCGGTATGTTGGGGATTCTATTGTCCCCCCACAGTGATGTGAGTGGTCGACATGTTTCTGCCTGTTGGCCCAGTCGGGTCCATGGCATTCATCAGGACCTATAATAAACAGAATCGTAGTACTATACGATGTGAAAAACAAACACTAAACTAACAAGGCACTTCTTGGAACTCAACCACAAAGACAGTGACCTGAAATGGGTGGTACTGGAAGTTATGAAAAAATACAAGACGGACCTTACCAGACCACTTCATATCAGAGAACAGAGGTGGGTATATCGGCTCCGGACATGGGAGAAGGGACTTAATGACGAAATCCCTTGGCTACAACTGGCACAGTAGTCTGACGCAGAGCCTCATAAACCCCCTCCCCCCCTGGAGATATCTGGCTGTTATTTATTAAGAAAGCACAGGAGCACAGAATTTATTATGCTCGCTCATACGAAGGGAACACCGGTTTTTTCAAAACCCTCTGATTAGACAGACAAGGTCTCTGCAATGCATTTGTGCCCTCCACACACTAGTCTGCCTTGCAGCTACTGCTGGGCTCTATTTGAAGCACCAGTCATTTATTCCCAGATTTTCGCTGACATCTATTACCCCATGGGTAGAACACACATATAGTCTCAGTAATAAGAATACACAACCCAGTGTATACCGTTTTTCCATGAATGAAACCATTGCCGTGATTCCTCCTATGTGGTTTGTGTGACTCTAAGGAGAATAGACATTTTCCTTCTAAAGCGGTTTTTCGCTATGCAACGTGACCACCTTGCATGCACACCCAGTTAGATGCACGTGGCTAATATCAACACACGCAGGCGCAGCATGAACATCCCTTAGCGCCCGCTGTTGGAGCACAGAATTCTTTATGCTCGCTCCCTCGAGGCAGCTGCCCGGAGGCGCTTCCTTTCTGAGACGCTCCCTTACACACGGAGCTTACACGGGACCAAGCCCACCCCTCCCGGCATTTGACCGCATGCACCGCTCTCATACACTTCATTCTCTTACGCTCGCCTCCATACAGAGCGGAGTTGCAACCACGCCCGCTCTTCTCTAGCGCAGATGTCAGGCATGCACCGATACAGACATCAGAAGTCCTTTTAAGGCTTGGACTCGCTTTCAAGTATACCTCAGGCAAGTCAGGCACTTTTTAAACAGCGTTTGGCAGCAACACCGGATCCCCATGTTACTAGAGCTAATCAGACCCAATTAACTCACTGATTAACATCTGCTATGTGGCGCGAACACTATAAATAGCCCACACTCGCTCCCCTCACTTACCATCGAGGAGGCGAGGAGCTCAGACGTAGGTGCAGAGGCGGGAGATACACCTTTAAACAGAAAGAGTACGAGAGAGATGGTATGGATGAGAGTGTATGTCTATGTTGTTATTGTGTTCCTGAACTCTTCATGTTATACCCAACCTTGGAGTATAACTGTTTTTCTCAGAGTCCTCACCTGGATGTTTCCTGAATTTTTCCTTTTTCTCCTCAAACACAGCGCTTGACCGAAGGGGTCTTCCTTCCTCACCCTCCTATGGGGCTAGTAGGTCCCATTTGATAGGGTAAGCATTGGGGATTACAGTTCCCACAACGTATAAGTGCACAGATGAATGGCACGGTTTGTTGCGCTTATAGCCACTCACTATGTTTTGCATGTGTATGTGGCTGACTGGACATTGTTCACCAAACCTGTGACCTAGTTGCTATTTTGGATTTCACTTTGTTAAATTTTTTTCCATACAGGCTTGAATATATTGGCCGCATATCGGTGGAGTGTGATATTGATCACCCCACTCAGTGGAACCCTCCCACCATAGTACGGTAAGGGTGGAGCCCGATTCTGTTTATTATAGGTCCTGATGAATGCCATGGACCCGTCTGGGCCAACAGGCAGAAACATGTCGACCACTCACATCACGGTGGGGGGACAATAGAATCCCCAACACACCGACCATTTATTTTAACTACCAAACAGATGCCAGTTACATTAAAATGAGTTTGACATCTGTAATGGCTTTTTAAATTTCACTTTCTTTGCAAGGGCCCCCACTTAGCTTTAGCAGTGCATCCCTGTCTTCAGGTGCATGCCCGCCCTCTATCAAACCAAGTTTTTAGAGGGCGAGGACTGGTCAATGATGAAGCATGACACCAGGTGGTGTGTGAGACCAGTCTTTCACTTTTTGTGAGATGCCTGCACTCACGAAATAACACTGTAGCACTTAGGTCACCAAACTAAGAGCGACTCTTTTTGTGTTAAACATTATATGTTGGAGGCTGCCTGCTCCTAGCGCCCCGTGCCTCTAGTTGAGTTCCCTTTCCCAGATCTCTTCTGGGGTTCTTGTGGTTATGCAATCTATGACTTACACCTGGCAGCTGCTGTTCAAAGTGACAGAACCAACAAGATACAATATCCCTCCCCAGTGCCCCAAAAAGGAATATCTTATAATGACTAAATTGTCACCAAAATAACAAAAAATAAGCACAAGAGAGCAGGAGCTGTGAATATTTGTATCCATTGGTCGGGTCAAGCTTAGCATTTCACCCTAGCGGAGGGAAAGCTCTGCCATAAATTGGTGAAAGACCTTCTGCGCCACAAACCTGAATATGTAAATGTAAATTCGTATTTGTAAAGCGCGAACTACTCACCCTTACGGGTCTTAAGGCGCAGGGGGCCGTCATGGAAATTAAGTGAGCTATTGCCCAGAGTCACAAGGTGCTGAGCTGCCGCCAGAGCCGGGGATCGAACCGTGAGCCCTGTGCTCCGAAGTCAGCTGCCCTGGCCGCTGCACCACACCTGAAGGATTTACCCTCATTTAGAGTCAAATAATAACTACAAGGTTTCAAAAGGCAGAGCCTCAGGTGGTCCTGTCTAAGGAAACCCTTAATCTTGCAACCACTTTATCATAGAACTGCCGGGTCACAGTAGTGATTGCCCGAGGTCATTGATAGTCAATGATTTTCCCTGCCTGGGTAAACCATGCGAGTGTTTGGAAACTCAGGCAGGGAAAACAAACAATGTCCCCAGTGTGAAGTGAGAAAACTCCCTGTGCGTCAGGGTCATTGTTTTTTGTTTTTCTGAAACAAAGGACTTTGTTTCAGAAAAAAATAAAAGCTCAGAGGATCATACAAGAAAGAGCTAAGAAAAAGCAGCTAAAAGTAAGATTAACTTGAAATCTTCCGGCTTTCTTTCCTTGCTCTTTATGTTGGGAGATAATCTCTGTTATGGAGCTCAAAATCTTCATTGGAGTATGGCTAGATGCTGAAACTGTCCAGGGTTCCAGGAAATCAGATCCCTTCTTACCAAAGTCCTGTAGTAGTCTTAGGAACTTTGCTGAAAAGCATCAAGAAGGAAAACCTGGAATTAATGTCCTCTTGGAGTGTGCCTTCAACAGATAGTCTCAACACCTTGTCTTGATTCTTCAAAAGTTGAACATTTTCCAGGTCCCAAATTTACAGGATGCTTCACTCTTAGCACTAACGTGGTTTAACGCTGCCTTGTAAGTAAGGCACCCTTTCACGCTACACTTAGCGTGAAAGGGGCGGGCAATGGGTGTTGTGGTGGGCTTTCCACCGCAACACCCATTGATTTTGATGCTGCCTATTTACAAGAGCAGCAGAAATAGGAGGCAGCGCCAAAATTAAGATCATGGAAAACCTGGTCTTAGACAGGCGAAATTAGGAGAAATGCTTTACTCCTCCTCGTTTTTGCTGTTTCCATGTGATAGAGCGCAAAGATATTCTGAAAATTGTAGGGGTACATTATATCCATGAGTAGTCCGTACCCGTTTATATTTTATGTGTGCGTTAACATTAGCTAGAATTTGTGTTGTAATAATTAGTGGTAAATGAAATGATAAGTTGAGCGGTGCCACTCAAGAAACGTAAAGTGGCGTTCAGAGGGAGATGTGTAATTTAATGTTTATTGTAAAAGTTAATGGTTAATGAAGAAGCTTAGAGGAAGTGTAATGTATTAGATTTAAACGTGCATCATGTCGAAGTTGCACACACATTAGTGATTAATTGCGTTTAATAATGATGAAATGTAGTGCTTATAAATGTGATATCAATGTGTGTTTAATTTTATGTTAAAGGCCTTGATGGAGTATTTACTCTTTCGTGCTAAGAAAGGCCTATGTAGGGGCATATTAACAACGAGGCGATAAACAATTATCGCCGCTTTAGCGTCCGTTTTCGGACGAAAAGCGGCGATAATCTTATCGCCTAATCAGCAAGGTCACGCTATCGCGTGAATCCTTGCACTATCGCCCTTTCCCCCAACGCCCATCTTTGCATGTCTAATGAGATGCAAAGTGGGCGTTACTGGGCGTACCCCGGATGGGCTACGTTGCAAATATCGCCGATGTGCACATCGCGATATTTACAAGGCAGCCCACAGGATTATAGCAGACGTTAAATTTTGGCGAAAACGGCCGTTTTCGCCAAAATCTAACGTCTGCTATAATCCTGACTTACCTATGTTGGACATAGGAGATGGATTCTGCTGATACGACCACAGGGTCGTATCAGCAAGGTTATCGCCGTTTTGAGGGAACATCGCTGGAAAACCAGCGATGTTCCCTGCAAAGGGCGATAACCTCGCTATCTCTGGAATCTTTATCGCCCTGGAGTAACGCGTTGTTAATAACGCGCTACCAGGGCGATAAATACCTGAGATAGCCTGCGATAATATAATTATCGCTAAGCACGGCCAGCGATAATTATCGCTGGCCGTTGTTAATATGCCCCCTAGTTTCTTATGTTAGCTGGTTCATGTAGGCCCAAATTGTATTTTCCCCTGGTGAGGCTCTCATTTGGAGACGGTCAGTGAAATTTATTTGCGAGCAAGGTTGTTTCGTTCTCATGCATTCGTTGCAGGTGCAAGGACTTCGTCTTCGTTAGTTAGAATAATGCTTTTGTTTTAGGAGTTAGGTATGGAGGAGATCCGCTACAAAGTCTCCAGGAATGCTGATAATTGGAAGATGTGCTGAAGAAGCCTGAGAACCAAGGACACTTCAACCGTCGTTGGACCGATTTCAAGTTTTAGTGGAAAATCACCTAGAAGAGGTGTTTGGCCAGAAGAGGTGTTACCTGGGCGGGCCTAACGAAGGTCCATTTTGTATTAGGGACAGTGCCCCGTGGGAGGAGGGTCAGGTGAGAGGAGAGACAGACAGAGGAGAGGTACTCAGCAGAGAGGGTAAAAGGAAGGGATCGATTCTTAGGATGGAGACTTAGACGGATTTTCACAATGTGAGTATACTTCTGAGGAAGTCATCACGAGCTGACACCTTTTTTTCATGATCTTGCTTGAGCAAAGTTAAGTAGGGATGCCCTTTAGAATAGAGTAGGGATAGACTAACGGATTTCATTACGGATTTCAATGAAGGCTAATATAGATGTTGGTGCAGTTATTGCCTGTTTAGTGTTTCTGGAGCTACTCATTCTTTTCATGCTATACCGGATTAGATTGGTGCGTAGAATGAACTAGTGCCTTTGTATTTTTGCAACCTCGTTCTGAGGTGCCTGTATGTTCAGCTATTTTTGGTTTTGTAATAAACCCCTAAACTTGAACTCCGGAGTCAGTGATCCTTTCAGAGTTTTGATTAAAATTGCTACATGTTATCTTGTAAAGAATACGTTGTTTCTCCCCTTTACACTTCTCAGCAGGTAACAAAAGGTCCAGTCGACCGAGGGTTCCTAGTAAATTATCAGATTGGAATCCAGCTTAATAACATGTGTGCTGCCTCGGGCAGCACCAATGGAAACAGCTAAATGCCAATGATTGTTTATGTGCAGGAAGGTCCCCCTTCCTGCACATAAACAATAATTTTTTTTAAATGTTGTTTTGCAACTTCTATACAAAACGGCATTTAAAGATTGTTCATATGCAGAAAGGGGGACCTTCCTTTACATAAACAACCTTCCCCTCAACACAGGCACCCTTGCACTATGATGCAAGGGTGCCTGTGTGGGCAAGAAGGCATCTAAAGTTATCGCCAGCGCAGGGGGAAATGCAGGGCTGCACCATATTCTAGTAAATATGGTGCAGCCCTGCGTTTCTAAAGTGATGAAGTGTGTCGTTAGCCTTCTTGGCTTAACGACATGCTTCACCACTTTCTTGTAAATATGCCCCTTTGTGTTTTCTAAACAATGGTGAAGTATCATGACCTTTCTTACTATATTGGGACCTTTTCCTCAGTTTCGCATTTTAAGGTTAAATACACGAAGTCTGAGCGGATGTGTGTTAATTCCCCTTAGAGACTATCATCTCTTAGCAGCACAAAGACCATTCCCCACAGAGACTATTATCTCTTAGCAGCACAAAGACCATTCCCCACAGAGACTATTATCTCTTGGCAGCACAAAGAGCATTCCCCATACAGACTAACTCTTAGCAGCACAAAGAGCATTCCCCATAAAGACTATCTCTTAGCAGCACAAAGAGCATTCCCCATAGAGACTATCTCTTAGCGGCACAAACAGCATTCCCCATAGAGACTATTATCTCTTAGCAGCACAACGAGCATTCCCCATAGAAACAGGGGCGTCGCCCCACAAGAAAAATAAAATGATTATAACAACGTCATTATCATTTCATTTTTTACTGTTGTCGTGCACTTTCAAGGTGCAGGTGGGGCAGGGCTGTGCCGGGCGCAGAGCAGTGGGAGGAGTGAAAAGCACACCCTAAAGTGTGCATGACTGTTTGGTCGGCCATTTTGGGCCGGCCAAACAGCCATGCACACTTTGCATGTTGCCCACCAGGCTGCGTTACAAAGCCTGGTGAGGAACATGCCCGGTCTCCCATTCCTCGTCTGAGCGCCGAACCACGGCACTCAGACCAACCACAACGCTGCATTGCAGCATTGTGATTGGCTTAGGGGAGGGAGCGTGGGGCTTCCTGTTCCTGTGTGCGTCGTGGACATGGACAAAGAGGACAAAGGAGAGCCGGCCACCGGGAAGGTAAGTGGGTTTTTCTTTATTTGTTTCCCCCTTTCTTTTTTTTAACACTGCCCGTCCCCAGCCCGCCCCACCACTACTCCCCGGTAGCAGCCACTACTGATTCCCCATAGAGACTTTTATCTCTTAGCAGCACAAAGAGTATTCCCCATAGAGACTATTATCTCATTTCTTAGCGGCACAAAGAGCATTCCACAAAGAGATAATCTCTTAGCAGCACAAAGAGAATTCCCCATAGAGACTATTTGGGGCATATTTACAAGCCCCTATCTCCACCACAACGTCACTTTCAGTGAAGTTTTGATGGCGATAGGGGCCTCGCCTTATTTAAAAGGCAGTGTTAAGCCACTTAACGTGGCTTAACGCTGCTTTGTAAATAAGGCACCCTTTCACGCTGTGTTTAGCGTGAAAGGGGAGGGCAATGGGTTTCCAGCTAGCCTGGCTGATGAGGGCTGTTAGACCGAAACCGGTCTCAGGATGCTTGTTTCCGGTCCAGGGAAGATATGGCTTGGCAGTTCGGGCTGGACTGTTCCCATGAGGCACAGGGTCAAGACTGATTTGCATATAGCTGTGTCTGAACTGGGGAGGCGAAAAGAGCTAAAGAACGATGATGGATTTAACCCAGATCTGTGACTGGGGGTGAGTGTCTGAAAAGTTTCAGCGCTCCTTCCATCATCTCCTTGTGTTTGCTTAGCTCTCTAGAGTCCCCTTTAGGCAGGCATCCACTGCCGATGAACAAGATCTAATCAACAAGCATCTAAACATCGGTACTAACCCGAAACTTTAGAGGACTGTTAGGTTAGTATAAATACAGATAACATGGATTACTGTTTCAGAGCAGGTGTCTCCAACCTTTTCTGTAGTGAGAGGCACTTCTGATCAGTGAAAATCATCGTGAGCAACTGAAGGTCAAGTCACTTGCATAGTATTACCAAACACCCCCACGTCCAGCTTTATTGACCTTAAGCCTAATGTTTATGGAGCAAGATGCTATGTGTAGGAAGCTGGATCCCTATATACTATACCAACGTAAGGTATAGTGTGCACAGAGTCCAGTGGTTCCCCAGAGGCTTAAGTAGATAATACTAAAAGCTCTATTTGAGGTAGTGTGGTTGAACAGTTAGGCTTATCAGAGGCTGTGTTAAGCATTTATTGTACACACTCAGGCAAGAAATGATTGCACACACTTAAAGACTGAATCCATACCAATTGTTTTGTATAAACAGTTATTATTTGGTTATTTTATTTCTAGAACCAAGAAATACTCAGTTGCAGGTAAGTAACAGTTTTCAAAGTAGTACCACTTTATAAAATTGCAGCAAGAATTGTTTTGCAAGTCTTAGAAATACTTTGATATTTGTCAATCAGAAATAGTAGCACAGAGCAATGTGAAATATAGACAGTTGTATGCAATAGATAGAATGCAATGCAATCCTATAGGAGGAAAACACTGTTATGCATTAGCAGGTAAGTTTTCGACTTACAATCCCAGTCTTCAGGGGTTTTGACCAACACTGGGCAAGGATCAGTTTAAGGTAGGTACTGCACCACTAGCAGCACTGGGGCGGCTGGGTGCAGAGGTCACTGGGCCCAATGTAAATAAATGGAGGCTGGAGGTACCTAGAAGAGGCACGGTTTGCAGATAAGTAACCATGGTTTCAGGGCACAGGCTCTGGGGGTTAAGATCAGCACAGGGTGGGCCACAAGACAGATCCAAAGCCACATCACCAGCGGCACAGGGGCGGCCGGGTGCAGGGTGCAAAATCAGCGGTGGGCGCCCAATGCGGCTCAATAGAGGTTCTTCGTCGCACAAAGAGGCTGCAGGCTCAGACCAGGAAGCTGGTTGAAGGTGACCACTGGCTGGGCAGGTAAGTTGGAGGGCTGAGGGAGGTCGAGGCACCTTTGGTTGGGCTCCCCAAGGCAGAGGCCTGAGGATGCAGGGGTACCTTTTGGTGTTGAATCTCTGGGTTCGAGCCTGTCACGGTCAGGGGGACCCTTCATGTAGAGGCTTCAGGAGACTTCATGGGGTCCAGGAGAGGTCAGCCACTGATGGAGATGAGGTCAGGATCACTGGGGAGACTTCACAGGACAGGTGAGCCATTCGAACTTGGGCCGTGTGCGTCGGGTGCAGAGTGGGTTGAGATCACGGATCCGCCTGGATCCAGAGTCTTTAAAATTGGAGTCTTCTGGAAAGGGCCGCTGTCCTTGGGAGATCTTGTCTTTATTGAAGAGCGGCAGTCTTCCTGTGATTCTCAAAAGTCACTGGCCATGGGACAGGTGTTCTCTTCTTTGAAGGCTTGACAAGCAGGAGACAGGCTGGTAGGGCTGGGGCTAAGGCAGTAGGTATCTTTTTGCTTTGCTGCACAGCGTCCTCTTCGTCCGAATTCTTCTTAGGATGCAGGATTCTGAGGATCAAGGTTCAGGAGTGCCACTAAATACTCAATTTAGGAGCGTTATAGTACTGGCAGCTGGTAGCCAATGGGCTACTTGCCTTTTAGGGTGACTACACCCTTTGTATGTCACATCCCTTTGGGGAGGGGGCATCCCATAACCTGATTGGCTAAAATCCTACCATTCAAGATGGAGGATTTTCTAAGGAGGGGGTCACTTCGGTCCAGGACACCTTAGGGGTGATCCTGGCAGAGAGAGAGGACATACCTCTCCTGACTACTAATTTTCCCACTGACCTTGCTTCCAAAAGTGGGGCTTGTTCAGGGGAGCAGGCATCTCCACTAGCTGGAGAGGCCCTGGCTAGCATATCAGAGGGCAGGAAGCCTTTGAGGCTCACCACCCTGAATGCGGTTCCTTCTTGGGGGTAGGTGTGAAGCACCGGCCATAGCTCAAAAATGAAAAGACCGCAAAGTCCCTGCATTGTCGCTGAGGTGGACTAAGATGTGACACCTGAGTACCATGGAAAACCTGTCTGGTCAGATGACACTTAGGGCTCGATTACGATGTCGGGACATCAATTACAATGCGACCATACTTCCATTACTCAAACTGGCCGTAGCACAAGCTCCCATAGAGAAATGGGAGATTGTGTTCATCCCTGCACCACATGGCATGCACCTCAAGGTGCCCACCACACGGTGCAGGGATCAACCTGGGGGCACCATAGGTGCCCTCTCAGCCCCCAACTGGAGGCTGCAAGGTGAACTCGCTTTCCGACAGGATTTCCATGTCAGAAAGCCCGACATGGAAAACCTGTCGGAAACCGAGCATCGCAATCCCAACGGAGGAAAGGCCGTCTATTGGGATTACGGGCCGGTCTCTGACTGGCCGGCAGGGTCCTTGAGCCTGTCGGAATCCAGCCCGAATGACCAGCCGGTTTTAATTACGACCGCCTAAATTGTAATTAGGCAGTCGGAATTGAAACCGTCGATGTCGGTCGAAAAGCCTCCGGCCTGTGGTCGGAGGCTTTCCAACCGACATTGAAATAGGCGAACATAGTGTTCAGAATTGATCCTGACATCAGTAAGTAAAAGGTATATTGTACAGTTAATTAAAACAGTTACAAAGAATACAAAATAAATAAACAGATTAAAAGGCTGCCCTAGTTAAAGCATACAATGATTTAATTTTCAATTATGTTCTCATCAATCAGAATCATATATAGGTATAAAAGCTATCATGGGGAATAAAAGTGGTAACTCAGGGGACCATTAAACTTCTCCAACAATTTACATAAATGAGCGTAGCTAGACAAAACAGCAGTGCATAGTGATTCTAACAGTTCAGTACGAAGAAGCTTACACAGTGCTAGTGCTCTGGAGTTGTGCAGCTCTGAGGGTCACACTATTCCCCAATCCCCTATACACCAGCTGAGTGCAGAACATTCCTGGATGCCGCAAGTCCACAAAGTGCTAGTTCGCCATCAGTTAACCTTATGCTTAGCTTTACTAAGTATGGAATAGTTGCTTTCTGGGCACCACACTTTCTTGGTGCTCCAACCTCTAACACTGGGAGTAGCTAGGACTTTTACCAAACAAAGAAATCAGATTTAATATTTCCATTGGTCTTACTCAGGTCCTGTTGATCAATAGGGAATTTCATCAGCAATGATCTGCTCTGATCGTTATCTTAACTTGCTCCTAATTGGTTTCCCCAGGTTACTGAAATTTAATTGGCTGATTGAAATGGAACCTTGCTGTGGTGAGGTTAGAGAGCATTAAAATGAGAGAGCCTCCAGCAACTTTACTGGGTATTGCATGCATTTTGTAAAATGGACAGCAAGTTGGGAAGATTCCAGGGATAGACAGGCCGTGGTTTCTTCTCTGCATGATCTTATTTGAAGCTGCAAGAAAACATGGCGCAGCCAGTAGTGAGTATAAACCAATTGAGGTTCACAAATGCAGATAATATGGATTAAAGACTCCAATGGAGCCCCACGGAGCCTACACACCCAATCCGTCGTGCCGGTCAGACGTCGAAAATGGTACTCTTCACACGGAATTATGCCACTTCTTAGCTAAAGTAATTGATTTTTCTCATGGAGTTTTAGTGGAAAGTCCACGAACTTTGTGATATTTCCCTGATTGTATTGAAGAGGAGCGGCACTTAATAAAAAGCGAGATTATTAACAGCTTCAATTGCCAGGTCTCTCAAGATTAATCTTGCCTGTTTGGTCAAAAGTCAGTCTATCTTTTTGGGAGACAGGGAGCTTTCCAATAGATCCTTAGCCTTCGAGGTTTTGATTGAGGCTCTCAAATATTTATGCCACTTTAGCCTTTCGTCAGAAAGAAATTCCCAAATTACATGTTTCAACCTGCCACTACCTGCATTCTTCACTTTCAAACCGTATGCCAAGAAACACGCTTTTAATATCAAGCTTTGCCTTGGTAAAGTGAATTCCAGTTGAAGACAGTACACAGGAGAGGAATTTGGGAGGGCAACCACTGAGCGGAAGCATTTATTTTGGGCCTGATCCAGCCAAACCTCATGGCAGTCTCTAAACGTGAATGCTCCATACATCAAGGTTGGCATTAACTTGCTATTAATAACCTCACAGACCACCGACATATTAGGACCATTCATTTTTTGTACTAACTTACAAAACGTAGATGTCAATGCAGAACTGGCATATTTCTGGGAGCTGAGGTGGCCAGAAAAGTTGCCTCATTCGTTAAAGCAAACGCCCTGGTGTGTAATTGATCTTTCTCTCTCGAGCTTCATTGTTGACAAGTATCAGGCCCCTTTATTGTGTCGTTTCCAACTTATTACTAAAATTAGTTTTTTGTGCTGTTGATTTGAATTTTGTTTGCCTTACTGTAGAACTCTAGCGCAGTCAGAGAACGCTAAAGAGCAATCTGTGTGTGGTCGAAGATAATGGCATCATCAGCGTATTGAAGAAGTTTGATTTTTAGTCCTGTCATTCTCGGTGGAAAAACTCTTGCTCTTGCAAAATGGTAGTTGATATCAGCAAGGTACAGATTGAAGAGTAGGCAGGCTAAGATAAAGCCTTGCTTAACCCCCCTTGATGTTTAATTTTTTAGGTCGCGCATTCAAGACCTGTTGTAACTTCTCATGTGGGCTTCAAGACATCCCCCTACTTTTGATTTGTTTGTTTCAGTGACCTTTAAAATTCCTTGCTTGCTAGTGGTCAGTCATGCCTCTTTGTCCCTCCTTTTTCCCTTCTGTTCCTCCCATGCAGCAGGGACTTTATGTGTTCTATGGGAGACTATTTCTTTTTTGTTTTCCTGGTCTGTTACTGTTTGCCAGTGTTCAGCTTCGGTGCCATAGCTGCTTACATATAAATATAGCATTTCTCCCTCCCAACTCCTCCTAATTCCACAGTTGTGTTAGTGCTGCCTTCTGTGCCATGCCTCCTGCTCCCTTAATTGTATTTTTGCTCCCTTTTTGCACTTTTCATGCCCACCGTCAGTTGGGCTTCTTTTTGGTAGGATATTCGTTTCGTTTTGGGCTTTCTTTTAAGGGAGATTGGATTGTTGAAGGCTCGTCTCCCACTCCTCCTTGTGCCTGGTGCTCCTGTCCCATCTCTCACCCCTCCTGCCATTTTACAACAGCTGCAGCCTAGTAGTAGCCACCGTTGTATCATACTTTAAGGCAACTTTGAAGTGAAAGCAAGAAGTTGTGCTTTTACTTAAAAAAATGCTTGTTTCCCGCGTCGCTGTTTGTTTTTCCACTGATTGTCCTAAGAAAGGGTTAATCACTGTGCAGACGGTTTGGTTGTATCATACTTTAAGGTAACTTTAAATTGAAAGCACAAAGTGGTGCTTTTATTTAAAAATGCTTGTTTCCCACGTTGCTGATTTCTTTTTAAAATGGCGCATGCTTAGCCCCGATCTCGCATCTCACAACCGAAGCTCAGCTCAGCTTGCGAGTTGCAACTATTTCTGTCTGGCTGAGAAGCTTCTGTCACAGATGGGGCGGAGCTAAGAAAGAGCTCTCCGTGATCAGCCAATTGTGCATGAAGAGGGAAGATCCTCGAAGGGAACCAATGAGCAGCCTCTGCCCCCTGCACGAAATTCCGTTTTCAGCCTGCTTCTGTTTCTTTTCCCCGTGTTCTTTTTTACTGCCTTCCTTGCTGTTACCGTGCCCAGGTTCAGAATCTCTTCCACCTGCTTTTTAGGTCGAGCCTATAGCGGCAGCGCGCATGCGCTGCTCGCTTTGCGGGGCATGCAGTTATCTAGTATGGAGTGGAAGCTCCATGGAAGCTCCGCCCACTCTCCCCCCATGTTTTTAATTGGCTTGTGTCATTTTCTTTTGTAAATGCTGCCGTCTGATTGATTATGAGGCTTGTTAGTCCCTCCTTATTATGGCCATGTCGTCATTTGTATCCTTCCATGGCTACTGGCCCCTTTACTTCGAGTGTTGCACGGTATGTGTTATTTACATTGTGAGCACTACTTTGTCCCTGCCTTCTCGCCCCTTCTCCTCCTGCCCCCGGCTGCACTCCCGTTATCCATGCTCCCCCCCCCTCCTGTTGTCCGTGATGCAATGCAATAGGTCTCGCGTAAATGCGAGTCCTATTGCATTGCAAATGCGTTTTTTTCCCTGCAAGGTCCGGCTAGATTTTTCCCTATTTTTTAAAACAAACCGCACAGGTCTGTCGGGGGCATGAAGAGCCTCCGTGCATACACCAGCCACAGGTCCCTGTTTTTAGGCGATAGGAGAGGGAGCAGAGCACAAGGCTGCTGAAGCAAAACACAGACGCGTGCACCGAGCGAGGAGAGAGACACTGTTCATGTGTGAGTCTACCCCTCTCACTGGCCTGAAGGGGAGCGGCTCACAAGGATGGGGAATGCCAGCAGCCCTTCTCGGAGGGTGGTTTACCTCCTGTACCTTTCATCCCTCATCCTGAGCAGCTCAGTGGGTGTCAAACTGTGCAAACGTAGTGTCAATTACAATGGAGAATCTGCGGCCTTTAAATGACAGGGCGCTGCCACACCAGGCTTTAGTAATGTATTTGACCAGCTGCTCTGAAATGCAACCCCAGCTGCCTACTACCCTCTTAGCACTCTCCTGTGAATGGGCATGCCACTTGTTCTTTGGTTGACCCTCAGATGTTTCAAAATCCCTGTGACTTCAGTGGTGTAACACTGATATCGGCGTCCTCAGTCTAATGATTGTTCCTGCACCACAGAGTATGCTGGAAGATCCTCCACCGTGCCCAGGCTGTCCTACTTCCCCCTCACATCTGGGGATTTTCCATCACCGCCCAGCTGGGTCGGATCCATAGTCTTGTATCGGGCGGAGTTTGCCAGGTGAACGCTAGTCTGGCTTCGTTGGCCCTGTTAGCTTGGACCTACATCATTTGTATGCCATCCAGGCCATGAACCAAACCCGCTCCCAGGGGAAGTCTGTGTTTAAAGGGACCAGAGGGTTTTAAAGGGCCTGGGGCATCTCTTCCGTTGGGAGCAGCGTGTAAACCTCCCTTTGCACCCGAGCAGTTGCAGCCAGGCTGTGGCCTTAGAGACAAGGGAGGGAGGGCGGTGGCTCCTGGCCCCCTCAGGTGCTGCTCCCCATTTTATGCAAAGCTTAATCTGTTAAAACCAGTGCTTTAAATGGACCGGTACTCACCGGTACTGAGTACCGGCACTTCTTAGATTTATCACTCTGAGTACCGGTACTTCTCTACTGCCGAGGAGAGTACCGGTACTCATGAAACGCTGGTGCTGGCGGCCTTTCTTTGATAGCCAAGGCACTTCCGTAGACCTGAGCTGAGCCCAGCTGAACAATTCAGCGTGGGCTCATTTGCATACCGTCCGGGTGTTCACCAACATGCTGTGTGGCAAACACAGACATGGAGACAGCCCCGTGACAGCGTAATTAAGAAAGCCGATGGAGGTAACCAGGTTCAAATGGCTTTAATCCCACCTGATTCTTTTGTTAACTGTCTGTTTATGTTTGTCTGCTTGCCTGTGTGCTTGCCTGTGATTGTTTTTGTGTGAGACAAAAACGAGAGAAAGGGGGAGAAAATAGAGACACTCTTGGAAGTTATATTAAAAGAAATGTGTGGAATGCTTTGTGTGTGTATGTCTTCTTGTTTCTTTCTGTGTCACTCGAGAATATATAGAATTGTGCCAAGCAACAGCAATTAACAGTATTGATGTTGCACATATTACAAAACAAGGAAATGTTAAAATATCACCGCGTTTGCCTTTCGTTGTGTGTAATGAGTAAACAAACCTGCTTTGTTTATTGAAAGAAATTTGTCATGTGTTTTGGTATGTGCTGCAAGTACTATCAAAGTCAATAAGTATCGGCATGTCTAGCCCTAAGCCCGCCCCCAAGCCCCGTCCACACGCCATATTTAAATGAGTACCTGCACTATTTTCCCCCCATTTAAAGCACTGGTTAAAACTATAAACGCAGGGGCCCGGAGCCGTTCTCGGGAGCCTGGCGCTGGTTCTGCTGAATGTCCGCATTCACTAATACTGAGACAGCCTCGTCTTAATCCCATCTCGGGGCTCTTTCTTCCACATGCCCTTCCTGTCTCTCTATTTTGCGGCTGTCCGAGGCCTCCGCAGGGGGCCACTAAAGAGGGCAGCCCTCTAGTACCAGCTGGGCACCCCACACCCCCGTAGGGGCAGGGACTCAGGGAGGAGTCCCCCAAGCCTTGTCGCAGCGCGATAGGCGAGCATCACGTCCGGGGCGCGAGGACAGGGGGAGGGGTATATAGGCCTCCCCCACCATCTTGTCGTCCTCTTTCGCGCGCCCGGACACGCTAGCTGGTATCCCTAGGGGGGTTCACCACGAAGGGAGCTGGGCTGGCGAAATTCCCATAAGAAATAAGGGATGCACGGCAAGGGCAGGAGGGCACCCTGGCTCATTGTCACACACGTCTAGTTATGGACATTCCTGTGCGTCATGAGTTAGAAAGCAAATGGACGGTGCAAAGGTTAAAATATAATCCTTCTCGCCCGAATAGCCAAAAGTAGGCAGGTGGGTGTGGGAGCGGTCTCCCAACAAGCGGGCAGCTGTCCCTTAAGTGGGGACTCAGGTGTGCTAGACACACCGTCCTAGTAGGACGGCAGCTAGGTGAGCTCAGCAAATTAATGGGGCAATGTGAGCCAGGGAATCATCTGCCCCGCCCAGAGTTGGCACAGGGCTGAGTTATGTGAAGTAGTGGAACTTTCCCACAGGAGGGTGGATAGTTCTTGGCACAAATTCACAGGGCAGAAGGGCCTTTGTGTTGCATTAGACACTAGCTGATCCAGGCTACCGGCAAGGGCTATTGTGATATAGATGGGGTTCATCTATCACCAGTGGGAGGGATCTCTTCCCTAGCTTTGCAGGAGGCCTGGAAATGAGAGGTTGCAGGTGAGAAAGGAGCTGTTTTGGTGGGGGCTCTGGCGGCGACGGTGGCCACCTCCAGAGCTGTGGCGGAGTTACAGGGCGATCTGGAAGCAGAGGGGTACAGAAGGGTACCTCTGCGCGGCACCATGGTGGGTGCCAGAGCCAAATCCTAGGAGCCTCATGGGAGGTTCCTAGAAAACCGTGTCGGCGCCCCGTTAGTCCTTCGGACGGTTGTGGGCCTGAACAACCGGGGGTTTGCTATGCTACGCGCTGCCCTGAAAGGGGCGTGAGTAATAAGGAACCATGTGTCACGTGATCCGGGAAGAGGATCACCAGAAGTGGCAGCACAGATGGGGTTCGCCCCAGTGCTGCTTGGCTCATCAGGCGGGCAGGCGGCCCAGACGGTTGCCTGCCCTTGGATCGCCCGTAAGATAACCCACCATATTACATAACGGTGTATGTAATAAACCTGTAGCAATTTTACCCAAACAAGAAATGTGTTGTGTGTTTATTTATGAGCATGCATGTTACGTTGGAGGGGTGGGGTAGGTTGCCAATGATGGTACTATGCGGCTGTCCGAGGCCCCCGCAGGGGGCCACTAAAGAGGGCAGCCCTCTAGTACCAGCTGGGCACCCACACCCCCGTAGGGGCAGGGACTCAGGGAGGAGTCCCCCAAGCCTTGTCGCAGCGCGATAGGCGAGCATCACGTCCGGGCGCGAGGACAGGGGGAGGGGTATATAGGCCTCCCCCCACCATCTTGTCGTCCTCTTTCGCGCACCCGGACACGCCGTCTCCCACCCTAGCGCTTACCCGGCGTGGTTCGTGGCAGGCAGGAGGCAGAGAATGTTGTAATGTTGTCTTTTTCGTTGCAGGCGGAGTTACAGGGCGATCTGGAAGCAGAGGGGTACAGAAGGGTACCTCTGCGCGGCACCATGGTGGGTGCCAGAGCCAAATCCTAGGAGCCTCATGGGAGGTTCCTAGAAAACCGTGTCGGCGCCCCGTTAGTCCTTCGGGCGGTTGTGGGCCTGAACAACCGGGGGTTTGCTATGCTACGCTCTGCCCTGAAAGGGGCGTGAGTAATAAGGAACCATGTGTCACGTG
The DNA here is from genome assembly GCA_963921515.1 of Calotriton arnoldi. Taxonomy (NCBI): domain Eukaryota; kingdom Metazoa; phylum Chordata; class Amphibia; order Caudata; family Salamandridae; genus Calotriton; species Calotriton arnoldi. The sequence goes on along the minus strand of CAWUFW010001945.1, from coordinate 474,001 downwards.
ATCCGGGAAGAGGATCACCAGAAGTGGCAGCACAGATGGGGTTCGCCCCAGTGCTGCTTGGCTCATCAGGCGGGCAGGCGGCCCAGACGGTTGCCTGCCCTTGGATCGCCCGTAAGATAACCCACCATATTACATAACGGTGTATGTAATAAACCTGCAGCAATTTTACCCAAACAAGAAATGTGTTGTGTGTTTATTTATGAGCATGCATGTTACGTTGGAGGGGTGGGGTAGGTTGCCAATGATGGTACTATGCGGCTGTCCGAGGCCCCCGCAGGGGCGCACTAAAGAGGGCAGCCCTCTAGTACCAGCTGGGCACCCCACACCCCGTAGGGGCAGGGACTCAGGGAGGAGTCCCCCAAGCCTTGTCGCAGCGCGATAGGCGAGCATCACGTCCGGGCGCGAGGACAGGGGAGGGTATATAGGCCTCCCCCACCATCTTGTCGTCCTCTTTCGCGCACCCGGACACGCCGTCTCCCACCCTACCGCTTACCCGGCGTGGTTCGTGGCAGGCAGGAGGCAGAGAATGTTGTAATGTTGTCTTTTTTCGTTGCAGGCGGAGTTACAGGGCGATCTGGAAGCAGAGGGGTACAGAAGGGTACCTCTGCGCGGCACCATGGTGGGTGCCAGAGCCAAATCCTAGGAGCCTCATGGGAGGTTCCTAGAAAACCGTGTCGGCGCCCCGTTAGTCCTTCGGGCGGTTGTGGGCCTGAACAACCGGGGGTTTGCTATGCTACGCTCTGCCCTGAAAGGGGCGTGAGTAATAAGGAACCATGTGTCACGTGATCCGGGAAGAGGATCACCAGAAGTGGCAGCACAGATGGGGTTCGCCCCAGTGCTGCTTGGCTCATCAGGCGGGCAGGCGGCCCAGACGGTTGCCTGCCCTTGGATCGCCCGTAAGATAACCCACCATATTACATAACGGTGTATGTAATAAACCTGCAGCAATTTTACCCAAACAAGAAATGTGTTGTGTGTTTATTTATGAGCATGCATGTTACGTTGGAGGGGTGGGGTAGGTTGCCAATGCTGGTACTATACTCACTGCTGGTTCTTTTTCATCCCTGCTTTCTCCGATTCTCTCCGTTTTCCTATCTTTCTCTTCCTTCTTCTTTCCCCCTATGCTACCTTTCTCATTCTTGTTCTGGGTCAAAATCTGAGGGTTAAAAATAAGTGCGGGTCACCAAACGTCAGTGCATGCACCTAAACACCGGCACAAATTAAGCAGTGTTTTTATGAACGGAGAGCCCACTTCATGCATTTTCTCACAGCACTTTCAATTAAAGGGCATGCAACGTAAGTGATCTGATTGGCTGCTGAGACCCACCATCCATCCCCCGCCCATTCCACAGTCTGCAAGATGATGAATGCCCCCTTTCTTGTATAGCGCTGCTGGGTCTGCGCTTTACACCGCCGTTATAGAAATAGTACATACATGCATACCCGAGCATGCTGTACTAAGTGCCCTCCCCAAAATCCGGCACAATAATTAAATAAAAAAAATAATAGGAACAACAACGGTAATAATAATGACAAAGATAACGATGATGGCAATCATAATTGCTATTTAGATAGCGTTTTAGCGTTTTTTTGTTGCACACACGCACTCCATGGGGGAAGGTGCCTCGCCCTGCAATGGTTATGGTTGAGCAGCCACTCGAGGGGCCAGATCGCTGCCACTGCACCTCATTGCAAGGGAGCGACTGTATCTCTGTTGCCATTGTTACTGTGCCGAAGCATCTCCCGAGTGGTTCTCTGTACAGTGCGCTGACACCTTCCTGGTAGTTATGTTTAATAAAACAGGCAAAATAAACACGCTGATTGTACTGTTAACACAGTTCTGACACATGTCAGTGTAATCTTTTTATAGGTACCATTGACTATTTCCGAACAATGCTTGCATTATCTTTCACAATTCTTCCAAACAGGGAAACGCATGCATTACTATTGCATGCTTCGGTGAAGACGTGCAATGGTTCTGTCTATCTCCTCTCTTCACCAGTGGGTGTGATACGAGGTTTCGGAGCAGAGAGAAAAAAAAAATCAATGTGCAGTTGTGTGTGTATGTATGTGCTGAGCACCTGGAACAGAAATGCAATGCAGGGGTTGCAGCTAATGGCACATAGTGATGTAGTAGTGGTTTGTGGGAGATATCAGTGTTTTGGGATCAGATTATTGAACCTAGTAAATCATGTTATATGAATTGCTGCTGTGAATTGGTGTATGAGTGATGTGAAGTTTTTTTATATTTTCTGCTACTTTTATGGTCTTTGACCGAAATAAAGTATTCAAATGAAATTAAATGAATTAGGTTGTGTCTCAACGATTAAATACCCAGCCTCTGATCAGAGAGGGCGCTTTGCTTAAAGTTTAATGTGACAATTAAGGTGTGGTTATTGATGCAGAGACATTGAAAGGCAATGCCAACTGGCGAGGACACAATCACACAGAAAGTAACTGTTTCAGCACCCAGGCTAATGTGCTGCATAGCTAAATACATATAAGGTCCCAAAGGCGAGACCGATTGCATTGCACATGCTTGTTTTTTAAATTGTTCCAGCGAGCGAACAAGCGAAGGCATACACTAATGAAAGTCTGTTAAAAGATAGCTTCCTCATTCATATTAACAACTGTTTGGTTTTAATAAGTGGTGCATTGTACTGTCGCTCATAATTACATAACTCTCTAAATAACGGATGTTGTTTATACCCAACTTGTTTGCTTTGTCATCATAAATGATTAACGCCTGCCCTGCCGAGATTCAAACCTGGAAATTGTATATTACACACAGGGTTCCAACAGTTAAGTTCTTGCTGCCGAGATCTAACACCTAATACACAGTATCTAAAGCGTACACATAGTAGAGATAATATGGGGGCCTTTTTTTTTATAACCAATTTTATTAATTTTCCGAAGAAAGCATACAACACAAACGAAGTATACACAGTCGGTTCAATAAGTGGTGCACCTGAGAACTTCATACTCCATAACACTGCACAACAATATCCAGTGATTGAAGGGGTTGAGCCTGGTATCCACCACATTCCACAATGGCCAAACAGAATGTTAGTCGTCTATCGCCCCCACCCATTTACCCCACACCTTACGGTATTTCTTAGGACAACCCCTGGCCTCATACACAGAGCGCTCCTGCGCGGCGCATAAGTCCACGCCTCTGCGCCATCGTGACAGGGCAGGGGCCACCGGATTCAGCCAGCATCGTGCAATGTCTCTCTTTGCCACCACTAGGGCCGTGTTTAGGAAGAGCTTATCTGCACGAGAGCCGTCCAGTCCCTCGGTAATGCCTAGGAGTATGTTGGTGGGGTTAAAAGGCACCTCCAATCCCAGGACCTCATTGAGTTCCCCCAGCACCGATTCCCAAAAATGTTGATGGGTGAGCATGACCATACCATGTGGAAGAAGTCCACTTGAGGATGTGAACAGCGCGGACATGACGCCTCTGAACGAAGACCTGCTCGGTGGAGGCGCAGCGGCGTGAGATAGGCAGCGTGTAAGTAGTATAGCTGTACCAATCTGAGCCGCGCTGAGACGGTGATTAACTTAGGGGCCATTAGGGCGTCGCGCCATTCAGAGTCGTCTAAGGATTCGACCCAGCCCTCCCACCGGACTCTGAGCTGTGAGAGTGTGTTAGGGGTATGGTTGGTAAGAGAGCGGTAGATACGGGAGATCCCCCCTCTCCCCAAGTTGCCAGTCAGAACCTGGGCTTCCGGCGGGCTGTAGTCAGGCAGACTCGTGCCCTCTGGGATGTGTGATTGGATGGCATGTCGCAGCTGAAGATAGCGATAGAACTGCGAAGGGTGTAAAGAGAAAGTACGTTGTAGGTCTTGAAAAGTGCGGATGTGTCCCCCCTTCCAGACATCCCCCAACTGTGAGATCCCGATTAAGTCCCATGCCCTGAAGCCGGATAATCCCGCCACTTCTCGGAGCTGGGCGCCCTGCCAGAGCGGAGTGCATTGAGTCAGTTTCCCGGTCCAATGAGTGTGTAGGGAGGCCCGCCAGGCCAGGAGGACCCCGCGCGTGATCTCTGGCAGTGCTCCTGGGATGGTGTTACCGTATAGCATCCCCTGAATACTAGGCAGACCCAGAGTGTGAAGCTCCAGCCGGTAGGCCGGATCCGACCATCCCCCGTTGAACCAGTCATGCACTACGAGAAGGCGGGTCGCCAGATAATAAAGATATAAGTTCGTCATCCCCAGACCGCCATCATAAGGTGGGATCCGACACTGTGTGAGGGCCAGACGAGGCCGTCGGCCCCCCCAGAGAAATTTGAGAGCTAGGCTATCCATTTCTCTGAACCATGCATGGGAGAAAAGAAGGGGCGTACTCTGGAGCATATAGAGGAACCTGGGCAATATCATCATCTTAAATAAAGCTATTTTACCCATAGGGTTCAGGGGCAACGATTGCCACCGGAGGAGATTGGCCCGGGCCTTCTTCACCACTGGGGTGACATTCAGCGCCCAGGTTAGATCAGGGAGGAGGGCCACCCAGATCCCGAGATACTTAAAGGACTGCCGCCGGAGGGGTATCGTGGAATGCCAGTCAAAGCACTCATGGGAAAGATGAAGGGGGACCAGGACGGATTTGGCAGAATTCACTCGGAGGCCGGAGATTTGCTTGAAAAGGGTCAGCGCTCGAAGGCATTGGGGTCCCGACCGCGCGGGTTCAGGCAGGTACAGGAGGACGTCATCAGCATAGAGGGCAATTTTGTCCTCGCCAAGTCCAGGCCATCTCCACCCCTGGATGAGCTCATCAGAGCGCACCAGGCACGCCAGGGGTTCCATTGCAAGGGCAAAGAGGAGGGGTGACAGGGGGCACCCCTGCCTGGTGCCCCTGCGGATAGGGAAGGTCGGGGACATGGCCCCATTGACCAGCACTCGGGCCCTCGGTCGGCAGTATAGCGGTTTCACAAGCTGGCGGAAGCGCTCCCCGAAGCCCATTTCTGCCAAGACCGCCTCCAAATATCGCCAGTCCACCGAATCAAATGCTTTTTCAAAGTCTATAAGAAGGAGGGAGAGGTACGGAGTCAGGCACTGGCAATTCGCTAGGGCGAGGTGAAGGCGCCGGAGGCAGTGACGGGTACCCCGGGCAAAAAGCCGCACTGGTCAGGGTGAACCAATTTGGCATAGTATGGCCGCACGCGGTTGGCCAGGACAGTAGCAAAGATCTTGAGCTCCGTATTAATAAGAGAGATGGGCCGGTAATCGGCACAGTGCTTCGAGGGCGGCTGAGACTTAGGGATCACCACAATGGTGGCCATGTCGGTCTCAGAGCGAAATGAGTCCTTATCAACCGCCTCGTCATACAGCTCCAGCAGATGGGGCACCAGCGTGTCATGGTAGCTCGCGTAGAACTCTTGAGGAAAGGCATCCGGACCCGGTGTCTTACCGGACGCCATGTGGGAGATCGCTTCGTTGATCTCCTCGGGAGCAATCGGGAGGTCCAGCACCTCGGCTTCAGTCTCGCTAAGGCATGAAAGAGAAATTCGCTTGCAGTGGAGCAAGTCGGAGAGCGACCGCCGCGGAGGCTGCACGGCGCGTAGATGGCGGCATAGTAGGTGGCGAAGCACTGAGCTACCGCTGCTGGAGATCATTGGGTCCCGCCGCTTGAGTCCTGCACCTCAGGGATAATACGATTGGCCAACGGATAGGTGGCCAGTCGATGGAGAAGCTTGCCATTTTTGTCCCCCCACCCGGCTACGCGCGCCACCGAGGACCTCCAAAGCAGCTTCGCAGCCTCCATGGAAGTCAGCCTGATCTCATCCCGCAAGAATGTCAGTCTCCTATCCAGGGCCTCGGTTCTCTCCTCGGGTGGGCACCCCTCGATGAGAGTAGCCTGAGCCTCCAGGAGGGTGATCCGGGATTCCTGTTCGGTGCGGTGGAGTTTGAGCTGACTCTTGGCGAAACCACGAATGGTGGCTTTGCCCGCCTCCCACAGGGTAGCGGGGGAGGAAACAGATCCCTGGTTAGCGGCGAAGAATTGCCGGAGCTCCCCGCCCACCGATTCGCGGAAGCCTTTGTCCTGGAGAAACCAGGCATTCAGCCGCCATATCGGCCTCAAGGTGCTCGGCAGATCCCCAACCTGCAGCGCCACTGGGGAATGGTCAGAAATACCCCGAGGGAGTATAGTTATCTCCTTGATCATGCGACAGTCGAGAGCCGGGAGAAAGACATAGTCGATCCGGGCGTGAGTGTGATGGGATGCCGATGTGTGAGTATATTGACTGGTTGTGGGGTGCCAGAGTCTCCAGGCGTCGCAGAGCCCCAGCGCAGCCGCCCAGCCAGACAAGTGCTTGGCCTGGGAGGCCCTAGAGGTCGAGGGGATTCCTGCGACGTCGTGGATAGGGTCCATAACCGCGTTGAAGTCGCCCCCTATAATAGTCATCCCCGGAGGCAGGGCAGCAACCAACTCCGCAAGTTGCTTGAGTGTAGACCCCATCAGAGACGGTGGGGAGTAAATCGACAACAGGTTGAGTGCGCGGTCTCCCACCACCCCTTCCAGGACAACGAAGGAACGCATGGGATCAGTCACAGCCCTGTGTAGGACAAAGGGAAGGGAGCGGCGCACGAGAATGGCCACCCCCCTCGACCCCCGCGTGAAGCCAGAGTGCCAACCCCACCATAACCATACCTCGCCAGGAAGGGGCATTTATTGCCTACGAGATGGGTTTCTTGAAGGATCAGTATGTCTACTGCGTGGCGTTGAGCATACCGCAGGACCGCAGTGCGCTTGACCCTGTCCAGGAGCCCGTTGACATTCCAGGACATTACATGGAACGACTCTATTTCGTTGCGCGCGTCAGTCATGGGGGGTATGAGTGCAGAAGGAGATGTCCCTCACGGGCAGCAGGCACAGGTGGGATGGCGGGTCCACTCTTGACGCACAGAGAATCGTCGGGAGACTGATGGCACGTGTAATTGCCATGGTGGCGGTCAGAGATGTGGATGTGGTGAGGAGCATGTGGCTGTAAAGAGCCGGGGCTGCGGGCTCTATGGGGTGCGCAGCAGAAGTGTGATTGAGTTAGACTGTGTGTGCAGATGAAAAGGAACAAACAAGAACTGGGACAACGGTCCCCCCTCCCCACCCAACCCCCTCACCTCTCCCTATACTTCAGCAACAGAAGCATCTGTCGACCCTAACTGAGAAACCTGAAAAGAAAAACCAAACTAGAACGCTTGGGACTAGGAGACGTGGAGGACCCCTCCTCTTAGCAGGATGTTCTATAGAAGTCACCATTTTAAAGCAAGTGAGCAGTCAGTCAATTGTAGCGCAAACAGCCGCAAAACCTGTCAGTGCCGGGGAGTGCGGCAGAGTCAGAGTGCCCCAGCAGGGAGGACTGGGCTTCGGGAAAGGTCTGTGTCTGCGTGCACTGACAGGGATGGTCGAGGCGAAGCAATCCCGGGATCCAAACGGTGGGAAGAGCAGGATCGCGCGATGTCGGGAGGACATCCGGGAGAGCCCCAGCGGCTGAATGATGAGCAGGACCTGCTGGCGAGGCTGACCGGGCCTGTCGTGAACCCCGTCTCCTGCGTGAGCGGGTACGCTGCGGTCATGGGTCAGGACAGTTCAAGTTGGGGCCATCTCCGCTACTCCGCTGAGAGTTGTTACGGGCCGGGAGCCGGAGGGGTCGCTCCTCCGTTGCCCAGGTCCAGGCCTCTTCAGGAGTGTCAAAGAAAAGGGATTTGTCCTGGAAGACCACTCGCAGGCGAGCTGGGAAGAGCAGTCGGTATGGGATATGTAGGGCCCGTAACTTCTGCTTCACCTCACCGAACGAGCGCCGCTGGCTCTGAACCTCGCGGGTGTAGTCTGGGAAGACCATAATTCCCTGGCCCTGGTACGTGAGACGTTGTTGTTTTCATGCCTCCGCCAAGATAGAGTCCCGGTCTTTGTAATTAAGGACCTGCATGATGAACGGCCTGTGGGGCGTGCCTGGGTGCGGCCTGGGTGCGAGCGATCGGTGGGCCCTCTCGATAGCAAACCATGGGGAGAGGGAGCCCTCGGGCATCCATGATCTCAGCCAGCGTTCGATGAAGTCAGACGGCCGGCCCTGTTCCGCCCCCTCCGGGAACCCTACCAAGGTTGTTACGCCGGGACCTGTTTTCGGCATCTTCGGCTCGTCTATGGAGCTCCCGGGTATGAGCCTGGAGATGTGCAACTTGCTCTTTGAGCTGGTCGACGTCGTCCTCCACTGTGGACACACGGGACTCCGTCTCCTTGATCCGGTCCACGGCGTTGCGGAGATCTTGGCGGATGAGGTTCATGTCTATGCGGACTTCCTCAATCTTACCCTCCACCGAGGCTTGAGAAGCGCAGATGGCCTGAAGGATGGTTGATAAGTCTGCCTGGGAGGGGGCGTCTCCCCCCACAGTCCCCCCTGTTGCTCCATTGTCCGTGACTGTAAAGCGGTCAATCTTGGTCTGCGTGGCTGGGGTCTTCGGCCCCCGGGCCCCTCCCATGTCCACCACCCCACCAGGCCAGGGGCCCGCGTCCGCTCCCCGCGCACAGGTAGGAGCGGAGAAGGGCCAAGGCCCCTGGCGTAGGCCACGGCAGGAGGGGAAGAAGAGAAGGATGGAGGGAGGAAGGGCGCCCTCCACCTGGCACTCCACCGTCCGACTGACGGCCGACCTCCCTCCCAGGAGCAGTCTTTCCGGCGTTGATGTCGTGGTCAGTCCCAGTCCGTTCAGGGCCTGCGACCGGCCGCGGCAGGCGGCCTGTCCCCGCGCAGAGGGGAGGAGAGACAGGAGGAAGAGGGCCTGCGGGCCCCTCGCCACTGTCCGACAAGACAGCCGAGACGGCCCCGGCACTCCGTCGTCGGGTCCGGCTGAGAGCATGCGGGGCACCCCCTGGGGGCACTCCACACCTCCCCAGGGGGAAGAACGCCATCCCCCGCGGCCTCCGCTGTCCCCGCTGCAACTACGCCACCGCCTCACGGCCCAAGCCAGAGAAGGGGGAGTCCACACCGGGCGCAGGCTAGCGACCCCATCAGCGTGGGCAGTCCGCCAGAAGCAGGACCCAGTCAGGGATTCAAAGGTCCACGGTCGTCGCCCTCCTATGAGGCCCCAGCCGGCCGCTGGTCCGGGGAGGTGTCACCAAAGGGGAGAAAGGACCGGAGGGGCCGCAAGCACCGCCGCCGCTGTCCAGACACAAGCAGGAGGACTGCCACAGTCCCAAGAAGAGGCGGAGGCCGCGCGCACCCACTGGTGGGGTGAGGGGCAACACCCCGCGTCGCCCCCCCGCCGCCCGACAGATGGCCGATCCCACCACCGGGCCTCCAGCGCCCAGGTCAGGCCGCACGGCTGGCCGCTCACCTGTGGAGGTCGTTGTTGTTGACGCTGCCAAGTCGGGCGCTGTGGCCCCAGCACACAGTCCAAGGGGGATCAGGAAGGACCAGGCACAAGTGGGTTCACGCTGGCTGGACGTCCCCTGCCCTCGCCGTCCGATCGACGGCCGATCGCCACTCCGGCTCAGGGCGCAGAAGCAACCACCACCGCAGGATGCCCCGCGAGCCTCCTCCACTCAGGGCAGGAAAGGCCGGCACACAACGGCACCTCAGACCCATAGGACACCCATTCGCTGGTCTCCACCTCCTCCCCACACCGTGTCACGTCGCCTCTGCCGTCCGATCGACAGCCGATTTACACTCTGGCCTTCAAGCGCCGCAGGCCAGATCGGATGCCGCAGGCCGTGTTGCTGGTGCCGCTCGCACCCCCAGCCTCCTGGTCGCAGGCCGCCGGATCGCAGCGGAGCCGCTGCCCCTCAGGGTACGGGAGCGGCCGCCGCTACAGGATGTGCCACAGGATGCGCCGGTAAGCCTCCTCCAGTTCTCAGCGGGAGAGGCCGGTGAGCAGCGCTAGGTTAGCCCCGTCCAGCACCGACCTCAGATCCCCGGGGGAAGCCAGAGCCCCGGTCCGAGGCTGCCGCCATTTATGAGTGCCGCGAGGCGGGATCGCTTCTCAGGCTGCGTATGGCCTTAATACCGCACCCCTGTCACAGCCAGGCACAGGGTCGGACTCCAGGACAAAGCGGCAGCAGAGTCTGACTGCAGGTAAGAGGGGATGGTGGCGGATGGAGAGCGGATGACGGAGGGGTCCGGAGCACTCCTAAAGTGCGACTGCCATCTTGATGCTCTTGGCCACGCCCCCAATATGGGGGCCTTTTAAGGCAGCTAAAGACAGGTTGCTCAGGAGTGCCAAAAATTATTTCTTGCTCTTCAGGCGATTCCGGTGTTACCTCCAGTCTGCCTGAAATTTAACGTTAATTCCATAAGGTCTGGAAAAAATGGAAAAAAGGAATTGAGCTGGAATACACTCCTAGTTTTTCGAACAGTCTTTCTTCCTTCTGAGATCAGAAAGTAAAAACAATGCAGGAAAGCTACTTCAGAAATTATTTGGACACCTGAATGTACAAACAGTATGTTTCATGTTTTCACTGTTTTTTTCGTGTTTAAAAGCATGCACAATGTCTAACTAGTGTAATTATTTCTGGCATCCAGAACATGTTGCAGTTTAACATCACGGAAGTGAAAGGCATGGAACAGGCAAGTAACCATACTTCGTTGTTACTTGTCAGGCCCGGAGCTGGTCTCGCTTCAAAGTTAACTTTACTTAGCACCACATACAGGGTTTGCCTACAGTCAACAAAACCCTGATGTCTGCTGCAGTATCCTTACACCTGCTTTGTTTGCGATGAGCAAAACCAAATGCTTTTCTTAGCTATTAACTGGTGTACGCCGAGGGGTATATTCACAAGAACGTGCGATAAACATCGCCAAAATAGGTTAACGCAAGTTCACATATCGCCGTCCATCGCGGGAAAATAACCCCGTGTTAACGTGGCATTCCCAACATGGCGGTAACATGCGATAGTGTCTTGATAACGCGGAAAAGGACCGCGATGAACTCACCGGGACGGCGATAAAAAACCAACGGCGAACGTGAAAAAAGGTGCGATAGGCCCAATCGCGATAAGAAAATCAGCGAAAAGCAGTGCCAGGCCTGCAAATCACACACGTCAGGCGGGAAAAATCACCATAAAAGCAGAAAAAAATAAATAAATAAAACCGAACCACAGCGAGTCACAATGGAGGCAGCCAGAGCAGGCACAGAGGACGGCCAGAACCCCACAAGCCCCACGGAGGTCCAGCCTGGGACCCCGGGGACAGGGAAGGGCAATGACAAGAAGAAGAGGAAGACAAAGTTCAGTCCGCAGGAAAACAGGATCCTGATCACGGAGGTGATAGAACACCATCAACAACTGTTCGTCACCTCCACTGTGTCATTGGCAACAAAAAATGCAACATGGCAGTCCATCGTGGACAAGGTGAATGCAGTCGGAGTGCTGAGGAGGACAATGGATGAGGTCAAGAGGCGCTGGAATGATGTGAAGCGCAATACCAAGCAGAAACTCGCCAACAACCAGAAGGCAGCAATGCAGACTGGAGGTGGGAGTCCAGCGCCACAGGGGGAGCTGGGTGAGATGGAGGAAATGGTGTCCACAGTCATCAGTGGGGAGACGGTGGCAGGAGTTGGGGGACCGGACACTGCTCAACATGACCCGACACAACAGCAACAGGGTGAGTAACGACCAGGGACTGTGGGGTTGGAGGGAGATGGGCACAATGGCAAACATGCACAATCAAGCGGAGCACAGTGCACACCCAAAATGACTCTGGATCATGTCCCTGATCCCCTTGGCACACTGCAGCACACATAGCAACAGCAAGTAGGCCCCCATCGACTATGTGCCCAGAGGAGGCCCGCCCACACATCACTTATCTCACAACCAACCCATGCACATGTGCTGAACCCAGCAAAGCTGCGGGTCCGTGAGCCACACTGACAATGCCAGTGACACTGCATGACGATTAGCATGGCTGCAGTCCGATCATCATGACATGGTGCAAGCCACCACACTGAGGTGGCTGAGTGTGGACCACATCCGGAAAGTAGCAGATCACACTCTGACACATCCACCAACCCCTGACCTCAACAACACACCTGCGGACAAACCATGCCCCACAGCCCCAACCCCCACCAAGAGCCCAATTCACCCAAGTATGCAACATCTCAGCACTGTAGAAGCACAGAAGTCAAGGCACACCGCCTGAAAGGGATAAGGGCCAGCCACATCAGAGCTGCAGGGGCGACTCACCCAAAATGCGGCACACACACATGATCTGCAGAGCACATCAACATTGAAAACAATGTGGTATGAACTGCAACACGTTCACAACAGAACAGAGCACCCAAGTGGTGCTGCTTGTGTGTAGAAACTGGCCAATCACATTTGGCATACCAGGGAAACATGGGATGAAAATGTACGAGTACAAACACACATCCGTGATGATGTCGGAATGTCCACTGTCCCGCATCAAGTAGGCAGCTCCTCCCAAACAGTAACAATGTACATTGTCATGCAGTCTGTATGTAAATGTGTACAATCCATCAACATACATGTGTACACAATGTAAAACTGCATCTACCCTTCACATTGCAGAGGGAGAACCAACACCTCCTGCAGAGCAGACCCAACCTCTCTGTCATGATTATCCCATCTCCGCTACTGAAGTGTCCCCATCATAATCATGAGAGACGCGTGTGCGGCACTCTCATTCGTGAGGCCTTCATTCCCCACTTGAAACCCACCCCTGTCCCGTGCAACCAGCACGCCCTTATATGTGTGTAGTGTTTTATGATTATTTACATGTGTCATATACATTCATACTTTGACTGTAGCATTGTTTGTTTGTGATGCTGCTTGTCTTGTATTATGGCTTATGTCAATGCTCATTTGTTACTCCTTTGCTCTCACGTCATGAAAGGTTGTTCATTGTTCTGATGTTTATTCTGCTTGGACAATAGAGATCATATACACGCTCTCATGCGCTGGTGAAATGCGAGCATATTCAAGGAAGTGGACAAATGCGTGCGCATTTCAAGAAACATCTTTCTTCATGCACAGGACAAATGCGAGCGCATCCAAAGAACGGCTCTCGTATTGCCGGTCCGGCAATGTCAAGCACGTTCTTCACGTCGCGCTAGACGTAGGGCGGCCATCTTGGGTGTGGCAAGGCTATAAATAGCCACACCCAAGTTGTAGAAGGCGCTTAGCCTTCCGCTCGTTACCGTGGACACAGCTGATTCCGGCCCCTCGTCGCAGCAACAGTTGGAGTCTTCGTGTTTTTGGTTCTTTTCCTCAGCGGTTCTTCTTGGTGAGACTTCAGCTTCTGAACTCGTCTGCAAAAGGAAAAAGACAACAGAAAGTTAAGTACTTTTACTTGTTTGTGTGCATGGCGCCCCACGCAAGAAAGCAGCAGCAACTTACCTGTTAAAGATTGGAACAAACATAATTTTTGAAACTTTTGCTTCTTGATGTAAGGAAGCATTTCAAGGAGGACTTTATCAAAATAATGACTGCGAAAGGCTAACCTTTCAAGAAGGAGGAGCTTATATGTTATTGGGAAAGAAGAATGTTATTTTAGACTTGTGTGTATTTCCTCTATTTTTTGCAGTGTTCGTGTTGGTGTGAATACGCTGGAACAAAGAAGTACAAGTACATTGACACAGTGGTGTAACAACATTGATGGGTTTTAAGTTTGTAGCTAGAAGCCATTGTGTGGATAATTATTGGATTCCTTTGTGTGTATTTTTTTAGACAACTCATCGCATGTCGATACTACATCATCTCTTCTTGTGAGTACGCAACACAACCACGACCCATCACCAGACAACATCATCACGACCTTCAGAAGACATCACAGACGCGACACAACACACCTGTAGATCGCAGGTAGGAATAATCAGATAAAGCATACAGGAGTTTTCTAGAGAGCTGAGTAGAGTAAAAAGGCATAACAGACTACACACATATTGAAACTACTTTCCTCTTGTTGCCTCGCCGGTCGACAACAGGAGCACGGTAGCGTCTGAATCCGGCCCTCCTCCCTAACTTCTATCGCAAAGCCTTAGTGGGTACTATAAATCACAGGTTGTTCGGTAGGGGATTGGGAGTTTGGCTCATAACGTCTCTGCGAACTTCAACAAGCGCCCTACAGGTAAGAGTGCTTGTTACTAGTCTGACAGAAGGCTAAGCCCACGGATAATAGTTCGCCCAGACACTATGAATCCAACTCCTTCAGTTTCGTTGAACGACATAGCTTCCATCCTGGCTGATATTAAAGCAGAAAATGCTGCATTACGTAAAGATATCTCTGAGCTACAAGTTAACATGCGAGCTTCTGCACCTACAAGTTCCACCACTTGGGGGTTTTCCTCTACGGAAAAACCGATACTGAAACCCGCTGTTTTTCAGCCTACTATGCAAACCTTGCATAGTAGTACTCCTTCGTCATCATCACAAATACAAGTGGTAACGCCGATTACGGTTCCATTGGCACCCCCAGAACGGTTTTATGGAGACAGTGCTAAATATACTATTTTCATGAACCAATGCCATCTCCATTTCATTGCTAAGCAAACTGCATTTCCAGATGATTCCTCCAAAATAGCGTTTATTCTGTCCTATTTAGGAGGGGACGCTGCGCTTTGGTCAGTTCCCTTCGTAGAGCGCGATGACCCAATTCTCTATGATCTTCGACGATTTAAAAACACCATGAGAAAACTGTTTGCAAAACATGTATTTGTGCAGAGTGCAGACCACGAACTACTGAGTCTAAAACAAGGCTCTTCGGACCTATTACATTATATTTCCCTCTTCAATAGATTAGTAATTGAGGCCAATTGGCCAGAGGAAAAAAGAGTGTCTTTATTTTATAGGGGTCTTAGGGATGAATTAAAGGACATGGTAACACAAATCTTGGATCCTCCTGAAGATTGTGAAGAATTCATTGATTTAGTAGTTAAACTAAATCATCGTTTAGCTGAAAGAAAGGGTGAGAAAGGACGAACAGACCATAAACTGTTTTTGTTTAAAGAAAAGGCAACCCTAAAAAGTGAACCAGTACCCAAGTTAGATTTGGGGGAACCAATGCAGATTGGAACAATTAGAGGGCCCCTTACTAGGGAAGAAAAAGAGAAAAGGCGGAAATTTAAACAATGTCTCTATTGCGGTAAGGCCGGACATTTTGTCAAGGAATGCCCTAATCGTCCTAACAAAATCAAACCTAAAACTAGTGAGGTCGCAATTACCCAACAGTTGGAAAACTAGAAAACTCGACAATCAATGAGGTCAGCTTGTCGAGGGAACACACCAGTTTGGCCTCCACTTCCCCTGAACTCTCTGCTCATCCCCTGAGTATTAGGATCTTATTAAGGTCATTAAGTGAGAAAACCCAATCCTGGTCTGTGGACGCTCTAATTGAATCTGGAGCTACAGGCAATTTCATAGTTACCCAATTACTACACGACTTAGGCTTAAAGACAATACAGAAAGATAGACCAGAAATTGTCAGAGCAGTGGACGGCAAAGAACTCACATCAGGTCTAATTCACCAACACACAGAACCTCTTAGTATGATTTGTTCTACAAAACATACCGAACAAATCACTTTTGACGTTATAGACGCACCACAGTTTCGCCTCATATTAGGTGTACCATGGTTGGTTCAACACAATCCGAGAATAGACTGGGTACAAAAGACCATAGTGTTCCATTCAGGTTATTGTCAGCAGACGAGCCTTCCACCCACGGTATTCGAACACACAGTACAAGGTTATGATTTTCCTAGAAATTCAAAAAGCGTATTGCTTTTGGACGGTGTACGTCCTGACTATTCTGATTTACTGGATGTATTTGACAAAAAGAAAGCGAATACTCTACCCCCGCACAGGGACTTTGACTGCCGCATTGATTTGATACCTGGGGCAACACTACCATGCAGTCGCATTTACCCCCTTACAGAAAAAGAAAATGAACACTTGCGCGAATACTTGGAGGAAATCTTGCCAATGGATTTATCTGACATTCTAAATCCCCCATTTCTTCCCCTTTGTTCTTCATACCTAAAAAAGGGGGGGAGTTGCACATGTGCATTGATTATCGCGCCTTGAACAATGTAACCGTAAAAAATCGGTATCCTCTTCCGTTAATACCAACATTGTTAGACCAAATCAAAGACGCTACTATTATACAAAACTGGATTTGCGCGGAGCTTATCACCTTGTTAGAGTCCGAGAGGGTGATCAATGGAAAACAGCTTTTCGGACCAAATTTGGTCTGTATGAATATCAAGTGATGCCCTTCGGACTATGTAATGCTCCAGCAGCATTCCAGTTTTTTATAAATGAGGTCTTGCGCGATTTTTTAGATATATGCTGTGTAGTGTACATTGACGACATTCTCATATATTCTAAAACTGTGGACGAGCATGTGCAACAAGTACACACCATTCTTCGACAGCTGTTAAGCCATTCTTTGTATGTAAAGTTAGAAAAAAGTTTGTTTCACACAACCAAGGTAGAATTTTTAGGCTACGTAATTAGTCCCGCAGGAATCGATATGGATCCAAAAAAGATTCAAGCAGTCCTGAATTGGCCCAGCCCCTCCTCCGTCAAACAGGTACAGAGTTTTTTGGGGTTCACCAATTTTTATAGGCGATTCATACATAACGTTTCCCACACTATAACCCCAATCACTAAGTTGTTGCGCAAGAATACCAAATTTGACTGGAGTGAAGCAGCAGAACAAGCTTTTGGGGATTTAAAAAGGCAATTTACCTCAGCACCAATTTTAATGCACCCTGATCCTTCTCTTCCTTTTATCGTAGAGGCTGATGCCTCTCAAGTAGCTGTAGGGGGCATTTTATCGCAAAGACACAAAGACACAGGACAAATGCATCCTATAGCATATTATTCAAGGAAATTGTCAGCTACAGAACAAAACTACGCCCTAGCCGATAGAGAATTATTAGCGATTAAAGCTGTCTTCAAAGAATGGCGTCATTACTTCTTAGGTGCTCGTCATCCTGTTACAATTTATACGGATCACCGTAATTTACAAACCTTACGTTCTGTAAAAGCCCTGTCTGCTCGTCAGTTACGCTGGACTCTGTTTTTTAAAGATTACAATTTCGTTATCACTTATCGTCCAGGGAAAGAAAACAAGAAAGCTGATGCGTTATCTCGAATAGCAATTGACGATGAGTTATGCACAACATCAGACAATGTACAGTCTATTTTGCCAACACATTGTTTTCAGGTGCGCATTGCTGTTACGGATATCCTCCCGGACATTCAAAAAGAACTAGCTTAAAAAAGAAACATGAATGGCAGGAATTGTATCCCCTGCTTCAGTGGAGAGACGATTTATTATTCATGAATGAACAACTTTCTGTACCATCTAGTACTTTGCAGAAGCAAGTTTTTCAACGACATCATGATGCTTTACTATCTGCACATCCTGGAGTCACAAAGACCTATCAATCTGTAAAACGACAATACTGGTGGCCTTCCATGTTTAACGACATACAAACTTACGTAGACACTTGTGCAATATGTATACAAAATAAACCAATTCATCACGCTCCGAGTGGGTTGTTAAAACCTTTGCCATTGCCCCCACAACCATGGTACACAGTGTCCCTCGATTTTGTAGTAGAACTGCCACAAACGAAACAAGGATTCAATACCATGTTAACTGTAGTCGACCATTTCACTCGTATGGCCCATTTTATACCCCTCAAAAAGCTCCCTTCAGCCTTAGAATTATCTCATGTCTTTCTAAAGGAAGTTGTACGAGTACATGGGATACCATCTGTGCTCATTTCAGGTAGGGGTTCCCAATTTATTTCTCATTTTTGGCAACAATTAGGAAAGTCATTAAACATGGATGTTCGCATCTCCTCTAGTTATCACCCACAAACAGACGGTTTAACCGAGCGTACCAATCAAACCATAGAACAAGTCCTCCATTGCATGTTACCCGTTTGTGAGCAAGAATGGGCGGATATTGTTTGGGCGCTAGAATTCGCATACAATAACTCTGATCATTCTTCCACTGGTATGTCTCCATTCTTTTGTGCATATGGATATCACCCAAAGCATGTTCCCAGTCAAAAAGTGGCCCCTTCTAATATACCTTCCGTATGTGCTTATGATAAGAACCTGGTGTCGATTCAACAACAGGCCCAATTTCATCTGGCAAAAGAAAAAGAGAGTCAAAAACAAAGAGCGGATACACATCGCACCACACAACCCGCTTATGCTATAGGAGACAAAGTGTGGTTATCCACCAAACATTTAAACATACGAAGTAACAAGAAATTCTGTCCTCGTTTTATTGGACCTTTCCCAATAGAGAAAATCATAAATCCAGTCAGTGATAGATTAACACTTCCATCAAAGTTCCGTTTTCACCCAGTGTTCCATGTCTCCTTGGTGAAACCATTTAATCCCAAGACACAAATTACACAACCCCCACCTGCTGTTGAGGTTGATGGAGTTCCTGAATTTGAGGTCAAATCCGTATTAGATTCTAAAAGGGTGCGCGGTAAACTATATTACTTAGTGGACTGGAAAGGATATGGTCCTGAAGAACGTACATGGGAGCCTCTTGCTAATTTACAGAATGCTCCATGTTTAGTTAAAAGGTTCCATTCCTGTTATCCGGACAAGCCAAGACCCATACCTCTGGTCTTGGGGGGGATTTTGCAGGGGGGGGTACTGTCATGATTATCCCACCTCCGCTACTAAAGTGTCCCCATCATAATCATGAGAGACGCATGTGCGGCACTCTCATTCGTGAGGCCTTCATTCCCCACTTGAAACCCACCCCTGTCCCGTGCAACCAGCACGCCCTTATATGTGTGTAGTGTTTTATGATTATTTACATGTGTCATATACATTCATACTTTGACTGTGGCAATGCTTGTTTGTGATGCTGCCTGTGTTGTATTATGGCTTATGTCAATGCTCATTTGATACTCCTTTGCTCTCACGTCATGAAAGGTTGTTCATTGTTCTGACATTTATTCTGCTTGGACAATAGAGATCATATACACGCTCTCATGCGCTGGTGAAATGCGAGCATATTCAAGGAAGTGGACAAATGCGTGCGCATTTCAAGAAACATCTTTCTTCATGCACGGGACAAATGCAAGCGCATCCAAAGAACGGCTCTCGTATTGCCGGTCCGGCAACGTCAAGCACGTTCTTCACGTCGCGCTAGACGTAGGCCGGCCATCTTGGGTGTGGCAAGGCTATAAATAGCCACACCCAAGTTGTAGAAGGCGCTTAGCCTTCCGCTCGTTACCGTGGACACAGCTGATTCCGGCCCCTTGTCGCAGCAACAGTTGGAGTTTTGGTGTTTTTGGTCCTTTTCCTCAGCGGTTCTTCTAGGTGAGACTTCAGCTTCTGAACTCGTCTGCAAAAGGAAAAAGACAACAGAAAATTAAGTACTTTTACTTGTTTGTGTGCATGGCGCCCCACGCAAGAAAGCAGCAGCAACGTACCTGTTAAAGATTGGAACAAACATAATTTTTGAAACTTTTGCTTCTTGATGTAAGGAAGCATTTCAAGGAGGACTTTATCAAAATAATGACTGCGAAAGGCTAACCTTTCAAGAAGGAGGAGCTTATATGTTCTTGGGAAAGAAGAATGTTATTTTAGACTTGTGTGTATTTCCTCTATTTTTTGCAGTGTTCGTGTTGGTGTGAATACGCTGGAACGAAGAAGTACAAGTACGTTGACACAGTGGTGTAACAACATTGATGGGTTTTAAGTTTGTAGCTAGAAGCCATTGTGTGGATATTTATTGGATTCCTTTGTGTGTATTTTTTAGACAACTCATCGCATGTCGATACTACATCATCTCTTCTTGTGAGTACGCAACACAACCACGACCCATCACCAGACAACATCATCACGACCTTCAGAAGACATCACAGACGCGACACAACACACCTGTGGATCGCAGGTAGGAATAATCAGATAAAGCATACAGGAGTTTTCTAGAGAGCTGAGTAGAGTAAAAAGGCATAACAGACTACACAAATATTGAAACTACTTTCCTCTTGTTGCCTCGCAGGTCGACAACAGGAGCACGGTAGCGTCTGAATCCGGCCCTCCTCCCTAACTTCTATCGCATAGCCTTAGTGGGTACTATAAATCACGGGTTGTTCGGTAGGGGATTGGGAGTTTGGCTCATAACGTCTCTGCGAACTTCAACAAGCGCCCTACAGGTAAGAGTGCTTGTTACTAGTCTGACACTCTCTTCACTGATGACGAAGAGGACCACACCACCATCGTCCCCGATGCCCTCCAACAGCTCATGGACGCCCTCAGGACCCCACGCCCAGGATCAGGGCAGACCAGCTGCATCGAGGAAACCCCACCCCCTGCACAGACCACACAGCAGGAAGCACCTACCACCACGGCTGACTACCAGGACCCCCACGACCAACACATGGCCTTCCAACGCCGTGTGTTGGAGTGCCAGGAGAAGGTGGCTGATCAGGTGCAGGTGGGGTTCGACCGCATGGCAGCCAGACTTGATGCCATACATGTGTGTCTAATTCCCATCAGGGAGCACTTTCAGTCCCTAACGGACACCCACAGTCCGCTCCATGCTCTCCAGCGATCCATGGCTGACATTGCTGGAGTCATGATACTGAGACAAGAACAACTGTCCAGTCAGAGTGGCTCCAGCGAGGTCTGCAGGGAGTTGGGTCAGATGCGGGGGCTCATGGAGACCATGGTGTGGATGACGGCGGACAGGATGGCTGCCATGGCTGCACACCAGCGGGATGTGGTTGGGGCCTTCAATGCCCTGCAGCACATCGTCATGGCATTGCTGCCTCAAGGCCTTGCTCAGATGGGTGCTGCTGCAGCTTCTACATCCACATCTTTGCCCCCTGTTGTCTCAGTGCCTCACAGTGAGGCAGGCAATCCACCACCACCCACGTGTGAGGCACCTGTGCCATTAGAGGACGAAGATGCGGGTGAACCAACCTTACTGGTAAGGAGGAGGCAGTAGCATTCATCTCCGCCATATGGCCTGTTTCTGCTTGGTTCTGCCCTTTGCATCATCACCTTCCACTGTCCCCCGATACACTCTACGACGCTCACCTTGGCCTCGACATGGACTGCCATATTCCGTTTGGTTACCAATGACACAGCGATCAGACTGCGGACTGAACTCTTCCTCTTCCGATGTACTTGTCATTCCCTGTGGGACTCTGGCTGGCCCTCCACGGGCCAATAATGTGAAGTGGGGTTTGCATGGCCCTGTACTGCTCCAGCTGCAACACTCCACTGGATGTGTAATAAACATTCAGAATCGCACAGATGTGTCATGCCTTTGATCATTCACATATGTGCGTATGGTTGAATGTAGGGTGGGAGATTCCCCCTAACGTCCATGTTGCTCATGTCGTGGAACTTGTGTGACAGGGTGCAACAGTGCCGATTGTGGTCCGGGTGGCGTAATCACTACAAGAGGGACACACACATCAGTAACTTCCATGTCCAGCCCAGAACTGGAGCACGCCCAGAGCCCTGGGTTCATTGTTCCCACCCCTACGCTGGCCTGCCATACGCCAGGCCAGTCCACTCCGCTTACGCATACAGGGGGGGACGACAACGCTAAATGTCCCAGGTTGTCCCTGTAGTGATCTGCTGATCACTGGTCTAGTTGTCAGCATGCCACAGCCACTCACTGAGGGCTCGTTCAGACCCACAACAAACCCATCCAGCACAGGCGTCATAGGACATGTGACCCTGCCAATCAAAGGGGCCCAGCACGTCACATACCCCACTGCCGGTGTGGTAGTCCGGGGGGGGTCCTGGGGTGGTGGGGGCCCTGGGTGTGGTGGCGGTGGGTGTTGTGGCCCTCTTGGGGCTCCGAGCTGCATGATCAGTAGCTCCATGGCATCTGTTGGTCTTCTGGTGTGGCTGTGGGCTGGGCTCCCTTTTATGGTGCAGGTTGTCGTCCGACTTAACACCAGGTAGGAGCAGGTGTTAACTCCCTGCTGCTAACGCGCCTTATCGCATGTTTTGTGCTCTTATCGCCGATTTGGCTGGTCGTTGGGAATGTTGCGAAGTGGTGTTTCCGTGGCTTTTTGCACGTGAACGCCTACTCTGCATCTCATTAGCGTTCGTTGCTGGTGTCATCCGCGGCGATGTTTTTTGCGACTGCTATCGCAGGAAAACTGGTGATATGGGCTGTTAGCACCAGCTTGTGAATTGTGCGATGAATTTATCGCCACTTTGGCTGCGATAAAGTGCTGCTAACTCGGTGATAAGTCCTTGAGAATATGCCCCTATATTTGCAAAGTTATCAGCCATAGAATGAAAAACAGACCTTGCCGCACATCCTGCCATAAACTAAATAAAGTATAGAAATCTTTAGCAGGAGTAATCTCAGTTTTCCCACTGTACCACATTCTCATGCCAGGAAAGTCCCAGTGAATTGGGCAGAGTCTATGAAATTCCTGTCAAAGCAGAAGTTGTTCAGAAAATCTGGACAACAATCATACTAACTTGGGCCAGTATAGTGGTATTGGTGTGTACGTAGAGACCAAGCTTGTGCTGTGTTATTTGACTTGGTGTTCTGGCAGGCAAGGAACAAGATATACTGGCCTTTTCGTGCCATAATATCTTACGTTTCAGCTGCAGTACTCGGCAGCCCTGAGACATTACTTAAGGTCCCTTCTAAGGTGCTAAAAAAATAATCTTCATAAGTAAAACACATTTCGATTACAACGCCAATAGCTCTAACTCTGAAACAATGCGAGACCTATTGCATTGCAAATGCTTGTTTCCGTCCTGACCCAGTTGGACGTTATCCGTATCCGCACCCACGTTTGTGAGTAGAGACTGATGATGGAATTTAGCAGTGGGCGTAATTATGCCTTTGTTCACGCACTTAAAAGCGGTGGAGAAATCTATGAATACTGTGAACAGGGGAAGGGGCCTTTCTTCATTGCTGCTTCCGAGAGGGCCGCCACGTTATTAGGGTATATTCGATACTGCATGCTCTACGGAACCCCGTCAGGGTACGGAGAATTAGGGGGCTTATTTATAAGCCCCTTGCATCACCCGTTCATCACTTTTCCCTTGTTAAAAATGATGCAAAAGTGGCGCAAGAGGCTTGTAAATAAGCCCCTAGATCTTTTGCCATCGCCCATTGCTCCACTTTCTGAGAAGAACCTTCGCAAATGCTTTGCCATTGACATCCAGCAGGGCTATGAGTCTATATTTTTGAGGTCGATCTCTAGACCCCTTCTTTTAAATGGGTATCAAGATGGAGCCTCTCCATCTGTCTGGAATGGTATTGGTATAGTTCTTGAATAATGGAAACATCAAGTCCGCCCATTCTCGACTTGCCACTTTAAATATATTACCCAGCAGCCCATTCGGTCCCAGCGCACAAGAGACACGCATCAACTTAATTCCTTTCAACACTGAGTCAGCCTGATATCATTTTGATACCTGTGTTTTTTTCTCACTCTCCTGGCTTACCTGAACTTTATTACAACACTAGCATTCCACTCCCTGCATAACAGATGGTGTTTGTATCTAATAATCTCATATCTGTAGTGTTAAGATGCCATGCAAATAAGATTACTGTAAATATAAGTTTTTCTTCTCCTTTTCTCACCGTGACAAATTAAATGGTTAAAAGCGGTGGAAGACAAACACACCTATCTGGTTTCACCCATGGGCTTCAATATTAAAATGAGGTACCCCATTGTCCCCACCAGTGAAAACCCTATTCAAACTCACCCTCTTCTTACAGAACCTTCCCTGAGTGACAGAAACCAGTGGTTCTATGAAAGGCCTGTTTCAGTGATCCAGTCCCACTATGCCATGCATATGTATAACGTTCCTGCCTGCCCTTGGTGATGGGCACTTGTGTCAGCTTCTCTATCTCCCCTCATATTCCTTTTATTGTCTTTCAGGCAGAAGACCTAACAGCTGTATTTCACACCATTCACCCAGGGAAATATCTGCTGTAAGACATCTAATTACAGACAAGGCAGGCGGTGCGAGCCTAGGAGAAGCAGGCTAGGAGCTGCCAGTGCCTACAAGAGCTAAACGCACATTTGGAGGCTACAGCTGCTGGGGTAGGGCTATGTCCCCCGGAAGGGCCTATACAGCCCAGGAGGAAGGGCTTATTGCCAGATTGCACTCTTAAGTGCTCCTTTGGACACGCGGTGCACGACGCGCCCGGGCACGTGCCCAGGTGAAGATCGGGCCAAGAGCGGGTCTGTCCGTCATCAGCCAGTTGAGGCCTGGCTGGGCCACTCCTCCTGGATCTTGGGTCATCATCAGCTGGGCGCATTCTGATTATTAGTATTCATTAAATTGGTGCCGTCTCAACACTAATTTTTAAAATCTGTAGGGGTTAAATCAGGCGAAATACGGGCAAATGTAAATTTCCTGGCGATAGAGACAGTGCCAATATCAAACCACCCCAGGGCACCACGCTATTGTGGCTCGTGCTGTGTGGTGATTTCTAAAGAAATAGACCTCGCACAGAGACATTTATCTCTATATAATGAGGAGGGCCTAAGCTGTCCTCCGCCGGGCTGGTTGGAACACCAATCATGCGCAGGGAATAGTGACCGTCTCGCTTCATGTAGCCCACCGCCTAATGAACCTGAATCACTAAAACCAAGCTGGCTCAGCACTCAAATATTATCATACGTAATCGTTAAGGAAATTTTGTATCCAAGAGTTACAACAGCACAAAAAGGTCAACAATTGAACATTAACATGGCGCCTCCCAAATGAATCAAATTAGTCATCAGGTTGCTGGAAAGATATTCTTCCTTTATTCTTTTATTCTTTAGTTCATGATTCTTTTTAAAACCACAGCACAAAATTGATAGCCGACGTGGCGGGTTCGTCCCAATGGGACTTCTTCAAGGCTTTTGTTTATTTAAGTATCCCACACAGACGCTTCACATCAAGTTTATTTGTGGCATGAATAGTACTTATGCAAAGAGAATCTTAGTATATTCAAAAGAAGGCACACAAATACTATATGTCAAAGGTACTGTGGAGTACATAGGAGTGTTTCCAAACAGGGAATCGATAAGGTGTGCCCCAAAGTCACGAACTGAAGTCCGGATTCAAAAAAGGTCACCCACCGCCTAATGAACCTGAATCACTAGCTCAATTGCCATCAACTGGAACATTTAATGATTCTATTACCTCTATTGCTAGTGATTGGTCTGGCCAAAATTAAGCACAAACCCAAGGAAGCATGTAAATCCAGAGCTCATGTGCAAGGGAACCCAGGCAAGAACATTGTGGCTACTACCCAACAGTCTGGTCTGACTCAACCTCCTGCAAACAGAGCTCCAAACATTGATTGGGTTCACATTGTGGACAAATTTAAATCTATTGTTGTTGATTGTGCCACTGAATTGGTGGGCAAGCTGCGAAGCCTGGAAAATGATGTTTTGGAACGATTTAAGCTGTATACTAATCAGAAGACTTCCCTTGACTCGTTCAGATTGTTCCACCTAGTTCGGAAAGGCCTTTGGGTACGACCACTGCTACCATCGCTCCTAGTTTGGTCACACATACACCTCACGATGACGCAACCCCTACCGATGCTCAGCCATCCACCTCACATGCTGGGGGTATTCTGATGTCTCATAGTGGGCCATGGGGGGAGGGGTTAAAGTGCCTGAATTTCTTGCCAGAACAGGATATTTGAGCCCACCCCAGTTCATTTGTAATCACTCACGCTTTAATCTGAACCTGAATGCTGTCCCTATGCAGTTATCATGACAAGCATACCACCTTTGACCACCACCCCAGCTCAAAAATAAAGTGTGCTACTGGTTGACTCATAATTCAGTCTTTAATATCAAGAAATACAATGACATTCCCGTTGTGAGGTGAGTTGGATGGGCTGGTCCTTCAGCTCAGCATTGGGGGAGTGGAAGATTGTATTGTGATTAACTGTAAATTTCCAGGTTTTGCCTGTCGTTTGATCCTACATATCACCAGGAAGCATTCCCAGAACATCGGCATCAATGTGCTCCCATTAGTCTTTTTATATAAACATTGGCAGCCTTCGGAGGAGGCAGGGCACCAGAGTTCCCCACCAATGGCCAATGAGTTTGTTAGATCACCCGTCCCTTTCTCTAATAGATTCCTCCCCCTGTTGGACCTGTACAGTAATGACAGATGCCCAGAGGCCCTACCTGCAACATCAGATGCAGCTAAGACGTGCATGATTAGCCCTCCCACCAGAGATCTGGCTGTAGAACAAGGTTCTGTCCTAAAGCTTGTCTGTTGGAATATTGCAGGTATCAGGGCTAAACAACAGGAACCAAAGTTGTTTGATTTTATTACCCAGTTTGATGTTGTCATGACGCAAGAAACCTGGGCCCTTAAGGAGATTACATGGGATGGTTTCGAGAGCTTCACCATACCAGCCATGGCATCCTTAGGACAGAGAACACGGGATGGCCTGGCTATTATGATTCACATTTCTAAGCTCTTGAAGATCGTTCTGATTTCCCTTACCCACAGTGGGATCCAGGTTCTGTGGATTGTTTTACCTAATAACTTCAATTTCTTTCTTATTAATTTTTATAATTCTGTTTATGAGCTAGGTTGTCAGATAGGGACACTTTTTCAGGTGCTGTCAATTGTGAAAGCCAGGTCATCTAGTCTTTCTAACAATTTTATTGTAATACTAAGTGAAGAATTTCACGTTAAATTGGGCTTAAATTCTACTTTGTCTAACCCTTTTTTGCTGTGTGATATGCCTATTTGCAGTAAATCAACTGATCAGAGGGGCTGGAGGCTGTATAAGGCCCTGTGTATAGTGGGTGACACCCAGCCTCCTACCTTTGTTTGTTGGAGCCGAGGCACCATGATTGATTATGTCTTAATCTTTTAGCCTACCTGACTGTTCTCACTCCCCTGTTACTCCTGGCATAACTAGCCTTTCGGAGAAGGGTTTTAGGCAAAAGTGGAAGGCAATTCATTTTCCTACTCTGATGCATCTATTAATAGTGTTGAATTTGGATATACTAGTTAATTGCCTTTTAACCATCAATTCTCCATCTATCGATATTTTAGATGCCTTTCTGACTCTAAACCAAACCACTAGAACAATTATGTTAGATCTCTCTGGATCCAAGGGAACACGTAAATTGGGATGGCCTGATAAAGGGTGCAGGATCACTAATCGTAGGCTCAGAGAAGTCCTTAATGCTAGACCTAGGAACCAGCAAAGTATTATGGAAGCAAGGCTAGAATATAAAAAGGTAATAAAGAAAAGGAAACTTGCATTATAGGAGGAAAGATGGGAATGCCTAGTATATTCCTATAGAGCTAGAGGCACAAAGGGGTTTGGGGAGATTGGTAACAGTAAACAGGCTCCTTTTTCTTCACCATATGGCCTAGGTTCCAATATCATCCGGGTAGATGGATGGGCCATTTTAAGCTGATTTACTCATCAGAAGGTTGATCTATGGCAGATCCTGGAGAGGAGGCCCCACAGTTTCCTGTGGAGATCTCCTTTGAGAATGAAGAAGTTATCACTGCCATTCTGGCTAGTCTATCCAATTAGGCCCTGGGCTAGAAGGGGTGCCTAAGGATCACTATAAGGCTAATATTCAGCTATGGGCCCCTCTCATCACTAACGTCTTAAATGCTGCTGCATCTGCTAAAATCCCTGATTCATGGAAAAGTGCAACTATTGTTCCGGTATGTAAGAAGGTCAATAGACAGCACCCTTGCTGTTACAGACCTATATCGCTGTTAGACTCTGTAGTTAAGATTATGGGGCGCATCATTGTGAACGGAATAGAGGCTTGGGCACAGCACAACGATGTCCTCTGTCCAGTGCAATATGGTTTCAGGGAAGGCCTGGGGACTCTAAAACAATGTATGAACCTCAATCTTATCATTGGGAAGTATGTTACTGCCAAGAAAGGGGCACTTTACTTACTCTTCATGGACCTAAGTAGCACATTTGACCGGGTTAACTGATCCAAGCTGTGGGATATGGTATCGCACATTGGTATGCCTTTCCATCTGGTTGAATTTTTGTGGGTCCTGCATACAAGAGTTAGTGCTTCAGCCAGATAAGCATTAGGGGGAATTGCAACAAACCTTTTGGTGTATCTTGGGGAGTTCGACAAGGCTATGTCCTAGCCCCTATTTTATTTTTGTTATACATTAATGGTCTTAACTCATGTTTAGTTTCCAATGCAAAGGTCATGCCTTAAGTGAAGTCTGCTTTTATCCCAGTCCTTCTCTATGCCGATGATGCAGTCTTGCTCTCCCACACCCCTAATGTTCTTAGGGGCCTCGTTGATGTCTTTAACAGGCTTATGGATGGTTGAGACTTAGATACCAACATCGCTAAGACACATTATGTTGTGTGAGAGGCAGACTTGCAAAATCAGGCCCCTTTTATCAAGGGCAAAACCATCTGGACTGTTAGTGAGTGCCCGTATCTGGGTATTGCATTTGAATCGCGGAATTGCTGGACTACCTGCCTCGCTAACTGTTGCATGCACTTCAATCAATCTTGCGGAGCATTGTTTAGATTAGCTGCTAGTGTTTGAGTGAAAGCTATCCTGCCCTTGCTGGATGTATACAAATGAAGTGCCTTCCAGTTCTGATCTGTGCAGCAGCCATATGGGGATACAGTGATTGTACAAAACTACAGCAAGAGGAGAATTGCTTCTGTAGGAGGGTGTTAGGATTGGGCCCACGTAGCCCTAATTTTTTTGTTCATGAAGAATTAAACTTAACATATGCTGAAGACCTTATCAAACTTGCTCCACTGCTTTTATGGATGGTGGTTTGGAGCAATTAGCATAGTGCTTTTAGTCATGATGTGATTTTTGACTGTCAAAATTGTGAGCATGTCCACAAAATCCCATGGCTCGATTATGTATGGAGAACTGCAGAATCGCAGGGCAGACCTTGCCTGTATACTTCCCCGCATATGATGAGTAAGAGTGGGCGTGTGAGGGTAAGGAATCATTTATCAGATGCAAGAAATTATGGCCCTGCGAAAACCAACATTGAGAGATTATTTGGTCATCAAGGCTAGCGTTGGGCCTGAGCTCCATCTTTTACTTGTGAGGGACCAAAGGAAAAGGTCCCTTTTAACTAAATTCCGAATAGCTCAATTAGACCCCACCTCTGCCTCCCAGTAGGCCAGTTTAATTCGAAGTCTGTATGAACCTGCCCATGTGACAGCATTTCTCTTCAGACACTAGAGCACTTTACCCTATTTTCACTTACTATGAACCCTTCCAACATAGGCACCTTCTACTCATCCTTTGATCTTGTGTTTACTGCCAATATAAACAGGCCTTCTTTTATCTTCGAATGCTTGCTGAGTCGACCATAATTGATGCAGTAGGAGCTTTTTTTAAAAGCGCTCTGCAAAGGTGGAAAATAAATTAATAAATTAATTTATTTTTCACATATTTTTCTTTTAACATAGTGTGTGATTTAAAGTCAGCAATTTTTTTATTTCTTGTTATGCCTTTTGTAGATGTACATATAAACCTGTATTTTGCTATTATGTATGTATGTATTTTCCTTGTTATCATTTTTATGATTGTTATGTAGTGCTATTGCATTTTCTTGCATTTAATTCTTTATTTATTTTTTAATAATCAAATAAAGATTTACAACAACGATTTTATAAACCTTTCTACAAAAATTTTAGATTTTAATTTCATTGGCTCTTTTTAGTTAAATGCTGTGAAGATGAATTTTTGAGGTTATTCCAATGCCAAGTTATACAATTGTGTTTTTAAGTGTAAGAGCCTTGGAAATGACAAGCATAGCTTCACCTATGAAGTAAACAGAACTTAGAATCCCTATTGCAGTTGAAACCTGAAAGTTAGCATACTTGAAATGTTTCACTTCCCAAGGTCAGCCAACCAGGACAATGGTGCTTAAGGGCACACCTTACTGTTGAGTGATCTAATTTCAAAAGAAGATTCAAACTTGTTAAGCATGGTTTTAGTCTGACATGCAAAAGTTGTGGCATTGTTTGCAGTGGTAAAGAGCTGCTGGGCACCTGTACTGGCATATTTTTAAGGTCTCCCCTGTCAAATGCTCCATGTGAGCTCCAGTGTGGTCTTGCATCACCCAATGCAAGACCACACTGGAGCTCAGGTGGACGTTTGACGTTTTCTAAATACTCAACCAGTTCGGCTAAACTAAGGAAAATAATCAACACGAGATGGGATCTACTTCAGAATGAACCAGATTTCAAAAACATATTCAAAGAAAAACCACTACACGCGTGCAGGAGATCCAAGATTCTCAAAGAACTTTTAATGACACCAAAACTTGAGAAGCTAGCAACACCTCAGGGAACAAAGAGATGTCAAAATTGCATACACTGCAATAATGTCATAACTGGCACCAAAATTACACATCCAAGAACTGGAGAAACTATTAAGATAACCCATACAACAGACTGCAACCCTAGAAATCTGATTTACAACATTAAGGGGCCGATTCCGATTCGGGTCGGAAATCTCTCCGACCGAGCCAGACCCGGAGAGATTTCCGACCGAATCGGACCCTAGCAGCCCGACCGAACGAGTACGATGCGCACGTATGCCATCGGACTCGAGTCGGTCGGACTCCCATTGAAGTCAATGGGAGCCTGTCGTACAACGCGTACGCGGGCTCCCATTGACTCAATGGGTGCGAGGCGGACAAGGGCGCCCCCTACAGCGTGTACGTGGCGAAACGACTCGCGCCGCACACAAACAGGTAGGGGGGACCCATGGGTCCCCCCTGTGTGCGACTCGCGCGGCTACGCGTACAGGGGGGTCCGACACGGACCCCCAAAGTACGGCTCCGACTGCTTCTTCGAGCCGGACGGCGCGAGTCGGTCGGACTGCTCGCGGCGCGCATCGTACTTGCCCGGCCGGGGAACGTCTCCATTGCGAGGTGCGCAGCGCATCCGTGCGAGTCGGTCGGTGCGGTTGGGACGGGCGTACGAGTCGGTCGGCGAATTTGCACGCGCTCGCATTGTACTCATTCGCCCGGACGCACGTACGATTCGGTCGGGAAAAAGGGCTCCAAATCGGATCCGGTTCAGCCGAATCCGATTCGATGCCCTACCGGCCGAGATCGGAATCGGCCCCTAAGTGTCCATGTGGACTACTTAATGTTGGTAAGAGCAAGAGAAAAATTAAGACACGTATTTCAGAGCACAAAAGTACCATACAAACAGCAAACAAAACCTCTAGCCTAGCAGTACATTGGTCCAAAGAAAAACACAGTATATCTCAATTACGGTTACAGGTAATAGAAAGAAACTTTATCACCTACTCCGAGGAAAAATCTAACCAGATCTTTATTGCAAGGAGAGATTTTTGGATCAAAAAATTGGACACACAGCAGCCAAGAGGGCTTAACGAAAAGATCGATATGAGTTGTTTTCTGTAACCACACAAGATGAAAGAGAGTGAATATCAGGATTTATGATCCAACACCATTCCATCATTCATACAGTAGAAGGAGACCATGTTGAAGTGTTAGACACCCTAATATTTTGCATGCTCAAATATGTACTAACCGCAACCAGAACATAGTGACTGGATAGGAGAGAATGTTGTTCTCGGTTTATCAATAAAGTTTTGGAAATTCAATATTTTTATTTGTGTTATGCAGGACACTGTCTGAATATCTTCTGGTGATTAACTTCATAGTAATTCTAGTATTAAGGTTTATTAGAGCCCAGAATCATCGTCTTGAAACGATAACTTTTGGTTTCAAGTAGACCCGTATGAGCCCAGGTTTTTAACATTTAGTGTATGACCTTCCGCAAGGATAAACAGAGCCATGTTTACTGTGTGTCTGAGTAAAAGTCAAAGTTAACCAATGTATGTTTGCCAGTCAATTGGCTGGTTTTGGAGCAGAACACAACCATTAGACCCCCAGGATAATGAGAACTGGGTTGCCATATATTGCAGCTTCAAAACAAACCAATCATTAACTCAAACAAGCATAATTTGCAATATTTTTGCTACAGGCACAAAATGTTCCTGTCATAGTATAGCATGATACATGTGCAAAGCCAGCAAACCAGTACCCGCCATGCAGCAGCAGAGAGCTTTCAAGAGTGATGTCCAGTGCCAGAGAGTGTGTAGATTTCGATTTCAAAGCAGTACTCTTCCTGGTGCCACTCTGACAACTCGACTCATAATGTTAAATACACAGTGCTTCAGGAAGCTGTTACTGTATTCTCCTCCCCCTCCTGATATTGAGTTAAGGTGGCAGGATGGAGGAAAGTAAGACAGGCTAAAGTAACAGTGGCCTCCAGCACCACAGGGAGCTACACTGGCTCCCGGTATACAAATGTGCTCAATTCACACTCCTCACACATACATTCAAGACACTACACAACTTCGCCCCACCCCCTCATACCTGAACAGTTGCATCTCCTTCCACCAACAACCCAGACACCTCTGCTCCACAGGACTCCTACTCGGACACATTCCACTCATACACAGAACCAGATCAGGAGGGTGAGCGTACTCTTATATCACTCTTAAAGTGTGGAACGACCTCCCACTCAACATCAGAGCCTCCTCCTCTCTTTTTGAATTCTGCAAGAAGCTGAAGATCTGGCTTTTCAATTAACCAACCTTCCATAGGTAGGGCTAGGCACACACAGCTGCTCAGCACCAGGATACCCTTGCGGGTGATAGTGGGCTTTACAAATGCACATAACATGTTGTACTTCACACAGCTAATATTGATCCATGAGGCAGAGAGATATTTAAGTCGGGTGGTGTGGGAGTTAGGGAAATCAAGTGCAAAGTTGAGAAAAGGAGGTAGAAAAATGTGTGTTTTGTGGGGGAAGGAGGTAGGAGGACAAGTGGCACAGAGGAGAAGGAGCACGAAAAGAGTTGGCAATGGGCAGGAAAATGGATGCTGTGGCATGAGGGGTAGGAGGACGAATGGCGCAGCCTCACAGGGGAAACAGAGGAAGGAAAAGAGTTGCCACCGGAAGGTGATAGAAAAATGGTGCTGAGTGGTTACGTGGGAAGAAGGAAGAATGACACGTGGAGAAAAAGAGTTGCCATGGGGGAGGGTGGCAAGGAGAATGGCAACAAAAAGAGGCTAGGACGTTCACACACCTGCTTAGTCCTGGTCTCCGGCTGCCATTTCCTCCTGGCAGTAGGGGTGAGTTGAGCATCCTGTGCTCCTCTCCACAGTATGCTCTTATTGTTATCACAGAAGAGTAGAAAGGAAGAAAAGACATCTCCCCGTCCTAGCCTCCTTTTATTGGTCCTGCGGTAGTACAGAGTCAATAAAAGGAGAATTGAATCAGGTTTTATTTTAAAGTGTTTGCAGGGCTTTGGTTAAAAATGGTGAGGTTTTATAAAGATTTTGTAATTTAATCAATAAAGGTAAAACAAAATTGTAGGAAAATGAGTTGTTGGTTAACTTTGGTCTGAGCCCTGGTCAAGCAGCAACCACAATTCTTTTCAGGGTGAATTCACAAGCAACCCTAAATTAACCTGTGAACAACCCTTGGGTAGCTTGGCAAAGAGAAGTCAGGCTTCACTTCAAACAGTAACACAGTGAAAACCCACAACAAATGGATCCCAAGCTAGTTTAGACAAACATAGCAAAATGTAATAAATGAAAGACCTAAATGACAAAAATCCAATCAGTAGAACCGGAATTATGACTTTTTAAAGATTTTAGTGAAAATAGCTCCAAAACAGCAAAAAGAGACAAACAGGGATTTCAAAATTGCAATAAAAATCCAACTTCACCATAAGGTAGGATTTTTCAACCCAATTCCAAAGACACCAAATATGAACTAGTTAACAGCTCCCATTTGAAAATTGCAGCTTATTAAATGTAATAAGGCATCTCCAATGTTATCCTATGGGAGAGGTAGGCCTTGCAGAGATGAAAAACAAATGTAAGAGTTTTTCACTACCAGGATATGTAAAACTTTAAGGTACATGTCCAATTGATCAGATACAGTGCACCCAGCCCTCTGGGCTGTCCAGGGCCTACCCTTGGGGCGACTTATATGTATTTAAAAGGGAAGATTTGGGCCTGGCAAGAGGTTCGTCTTGCCAGGTCGAAATGGCAGTTTTAAAACTGCACTCACAGGTTTGAAATGGCAGGCCTGAGGCATGCTTAAAGGGTTACTTAAGTGGGTGACACAATCAGTGCTGCAGGCGCACTAGTAGCTTCTAATTTACAGGCCCTGAGCATTTGTAGTGCCATTTAGTATGGATTTACAAGTAAATGTAATATGCCAATTGAGTATAAGCCAATGTTCTCTTGTTTTAAGGAGTGAGTACATGCACTTTAGCACTGTTTAGCAGTGATAAAGTGTGCAGGCTCCTAAGGCCCGCTAAACCGAGATCAGCAAAAATGGAGGAGGAAAGCAAAACGTTTTGGGGAAGTCCCCTTCTTTTGAATGGGCATCACGATGGACCCTCTCTATCTGTCTGGAATGGTATTAAATAACAAGCAGTTTTTGAATAATGGGATCATCAAGTCTGCCTATTCCCGACTAGCCACTGGCAGCCCATTCGGTTCCAGCGCACAAGAGACACGCATCAACTTAACTCCTTTCAACACTGAGTCATCCTGACATCATTTTGGTACGGGTGTTTTTTTCTCACTCTCCTGGCTTGCCTGAACTTTATTTCAGCACTAGCATTCCACTCCCTGCATAACAGATGGTGTTTGTATCTAATAATCTCATATCTGATCTGTTAAGATGCTATGCAAATAAGATTACTGTAAAGATAAGATTTTCCTCTCCTTTTCTCACCGTGACAATTGAAATGGTTAAAAACGGTGGAAGACAAACACAACTACATGGTTTCACCCATGGGCTTCAATATTAAAATAAGGTACCCCAATGTCCCCACCAGTGAAAACCCTATTCAAACTCACCCTTTTCTTACAGAACGTTCCCTGAGTGACAGAAACCGGTGGTTCTATGAAAGGCCTGTTTCAGTGGTCCAGTCCCACTATGCCATGCCTATGTATAAAGTTCCTGCCTGCCCTTGGTGATGGCCACTTGTGTCAGCTTCTCTTTCTCCCCTCATATTCATTTTATAGTCTTTCAGGCAGAAGACCTAACAGCTGTATTTCACACCATTCACACAGGGAAATACCTGCTGTAAGACATCTAATTACAGACAAGGCAGGCGGTGGGAGCCTAGGAGAAGCAGGCTAGGAGCTGCCAGTGCCTACAAGAGCTAAACGTGCATGTGGAGGCTACAGCTGCTGGGGTATGGCTATGTCCCCCAGAAGGGCCTCTCCAGCCCAGGAGGAAGGGCTTATTGCCAGATTGCGCTCTTAAGTGCTCCTTTGGACACGTGGTGCAGGACGCGCCCGGGCACGTGCCCAGGTGAAGATCGGGCCAAGAGCGGGCCTGTCCATCATCAGCCAGTTGAGGCCTGGCTGGGCCACTCCTCCTGGATCTTGGGTCATCATCAGCTGGGCGCATTCTGATTATTAGTATTCATTAAATTGGTGCCGTCTCAACACTAATTTTTTAAATCTGTAGGGGTTAAACCAGGCGAAATATGGGCAAATGTAAATTTCCTGGCGAGAGAGACAGTGCCAATACCAAACCACCCCAGGGCACCTCGCTATATTCCTTTGTGGCTCGTGCTGTCGGGGTGATTTCTAAAGAAATAGACCTCGCACAGAGACATTTATCTCTAGATAATGAGGAGGGCCTTAGCTGTCCTCCGCCTGGCTGGTTGGAACAGCAATCATGCGCAGGGAATAGTGACCTTCTCGCTTCATGTCGCCCACTGCCTAATGAACCTGACTCACTGAAACCAAGCTGGCTCAGCACTCAAATATTATCATACGTAATCGTTAAGGAAATTTTGTATCCAAGAGTTACAACAGCACAAAAAGGTCAACAATTGAACATTAACATGGCGCCTCCCAAATGAATCAAATTAGTCATCAGGTTGCTGGAAAGATATTCTTCCTTTATTCTTTTATTCTTTAGTTCATGATTCTTTTTAAAACCACAGCACAAAATTGATAGCCGACGTGGCGGGTTCGTCCCAACGGGACTTCTTCAAGGCTTTTGTATATTTAAGTATCCCACACAGAAGCTTCACATCAAGTTTATTTGTGGCATGAATAGTACTTATGCAAAGAGAATCTTAGTATATTCAAAAGAAGGCACACAAGTACTATATGTCAAAGGTACTGTGGAGTACATAGGAGTGTTTCCAAACAGGGAATCGATAAGGTGTGCCCCAAAGTCACGAACTGAAGTCCGGATTCAAAAAGGTCACCCACCGCCTAATGAACCTGAATCACTAGCTCAATTGCCATCAACTGGAACATTTAATGATTCTATTACCTCTATTGCTAGTGATTGGTCTGGCCAAAATTAAGCACAAACCCAAGGAAGCATGTAAATCCAGAGCTCATGTGCAAGGGAACCCAGGCAAGAACATTGTGGCTACTACCCAACAGTCTGGTCTGACTCAACCTCCTGCAAACAGAGCTCCAAACATTGATTGGGTTCACATTGTGGACAAATTTAAATCTATTGTTGTTGATTGTGCCACTGAATTGGTGGGCAAGCTGCGAAGCCTGGAAAATGATGTTTTGGAACGATTTAAGCTGTATACTAATCAGAAGACTTCCCTTGACTCGTTCAGATTGTTCCACCTAGTTCGGAAAGGCCTTTGGGTACGACCACTGCTACCATCGCTCCTAGTTTGGTCACACATACACCTCACGATGACGCAACCCCTACCGATGCTCAGCCTTCCACCTCACATGCAAGGGGTATTCTGTTGTCTCATAGTGGGGGAAAGGGGCCATGGGTGGGTTAAAGAGCCCGAATTTCTTGCCAGAACAGGATATTTGAGCCCACTCCAGTCCATTTGTAATCACTCATGCTTTAATCTGCACCTGAATGCTGTCCCTATGCAGTTATCATGACAAGCATACCACCTTTGACCACCACCCCAGCTCAAAAATAAAGTGTGCTACTGGTTGACTCATAATTCAATCTTTACTATCAAGAAATACAATGACATTCCCGTTGTGAAGTGGGTTAGATGGGCTGGTCCTTCAGCTCAGCATTGGGGAAGTGGAAGATTGTATTGTGATTAACTGTAAATTTCCAGGTTTTGCCTGTCGTTTGATCCTACATATCACCAGGAAGCATTCCCAGAACATCGGCATCAATGTGCTCCCATTAGTCTTTTTATATAAACATTGGCAGCCTTCGGAGGAGGCAGGGCACCAGAGTTCCCCACCAATGGCCAATGAGTTTGTTAGATCACCCGTCCCTTTCTCTAATAGATTCCTCCCCCTGTCGGACCTGGACAGTAATGACAGATGCCCAGAGGCCCTACCTGCAACATCAGATGCAGCTAAGACGTGCATGATTAGCCCACCCACCAGAGATCTGACTGTAGAACAAGGTTCTGTCCTAAAGCTTGTCTGTTGGAATATTGCAGGTATCAGGGCTAAACAACAGGAACCAAAGTTGCTTGATTTTATTACCCAGTTTGATGTTGTCATGACGCAAGAAACCTGTGCCCTCAAGGAGATTACATGGGATGGTTTCGAGAGCTTCACCATACCAGCCATGGCATCCTGACAGAGAATTTCTAAGCTCTTGAAGATCGTTCTGATTTCCCTTACCCACAGTGGGATCCAGGTTCTGTGGATTGTTTTACTTAATAACTTCAATTTCTTTCTTATTAATTTTTATAATTCTGTTTATGAGCTAGGTTGTCAGATAGGGACACTTTTTCAGGTGCTGTCAATTGTGAAAGCCAGGTCATCTAGTCTTTCTAACAGTTTTATTGTAATACTAAGTGAAGAATTTCACGTTAAATTGGGCTTAAATTCTACTTTGTCTAACCCTTTTTTGCTGTGTGATATGCCTATTTGCAGTAAATCAACTGATCAGAGGGGCTGGAGGCTGTATAAGGCCCTGTGTATAGTGGGTGATTCCCACACCCAGCCCCCTACTTTTGTTTGTTGGGGCCGAGGCACAATGATTGATTATGTCTTAATCTTTTAGCCTACCTGACTGTTCTCAGTCCCCTGTTACTCCTGGCATAAATAGCCTTTCGGAGAAGGGTTTTAGGCAAAAGTGGAGGGCAATTCATATTCCTACTCTGATGCATCTATTAATAGTGTTGAATTTGGATATACTAGTTAATTGCCTTTTAACCATCAATTCTCCAACTATCGATATTTTAGATGCCTTTCTGACTCTAAACCAAACCACTAGAACAATTATGTTAGATCTCTCTGGATCCAAGGGAACACGTAAATTGGGATGGCCTGATAAAGGGTGCAGGATCACTAATCGTAGGCTCAGAGAAGTCCTTAATGCAAGATCTAGGAACCAGCAAAGTATTATGGAAGCAAGGCTAGAATATAAAAAGGTAATAAAGAAAAGGAAACTTGCATTATAGGAGGAAAGATGGGAATGCCTAGTTTACACATATAGAGCTAGAAACACAAAGGGGTTTGGGGAGATTGGTAACAGTATACAGGCTCCTTTTCCTTCACCAGACGGCCTAGGTTCCAATATCACCGGCTAGATGGTTGGGCCATTTTAACTTAAGCTGATTTATTCATCAGAACTTTGATCTATGGAAGATCTTGGAGAGGAGGCCCCACAGTTTCCTGTGGAGATCTCCTTTGAGAATGAAGAAGTTATCACTGCCATTCTGGCTAGTCTATCCAATTAGGCCCTGGGCTAGAAGGGGTGCCTAAGGATCACTATAAGGCTAATATTCAGCTATGGGCCCCTCTCATCACTAACGTTTTAAATGCTGCTGCATCTGCTAAAATCCCTGATTCATGGAAACGTGCAACTATTGTTCCGGTATGTAAGAAGGTCAATAGACAGCACCCTTGCTGTTACAGACCTATATCGCTGTTAGACTCTGTAGTTAAGATTATGGGGTGCATCATTGTGAACGGAATAGAGGCTTGGGCACAGCACAACGATGTCCTCTGTCCAGTGCAATATGGTTTCAGGGAAGGCCTGGGGACTCTAGAACAATGTATGAACCTCAATCTTATCATTGGGAAGTATGTTACTGCAAAGAAAGGGGCACTTTACTTACTCTTCATGGACCTAAGTAGCACATTTGACCGGGTTAACTGATCCAAGCTGTGGGATATGGTATCGCACATTGGTATGCCTTTCCATCTGGTTGAATTTTTGTGGGTCCTGCATACAAGAGTTAGTGCTTCAGCCAGATATGGCATCAGGGGGAATTGCAGCAAACCTTTTGGTATATCTTGGGGAGTTCGACAAGGCTATGTCCTGGCCCCTATTTTATTTTTGTTATACATTAATGGTCTTAACTCATGTTTAGTTTCCAATGCAAAGGTCATGCCTTAAGTGAAGTCTGCTTTTATCCCAGTCCTTCTCTATGCTGATGATGCAGTCTTGCTCTCCCACACCCCTAATGTTCTTAGGGGCCTCGTTGATGTCTTTAACAGGTTTATGGATGGTTGAGACTTAGATACCAACATCGCTAAGACACATTATATGGTGTGTGAGAGGCAGACTTGCAAAATTAGGCCCCTTTTATCAAGGGCAAAACCATCTGGACTGTTAGTGAGTGCCCTTATCTGGGTATTGCATTTGAATCGCGGAATTGCTGGACACCCTGCCTCGCTAACCGTTGCATGCACTTCAATCAATCTTGCGGAGCATTGTTTAGATTAGCTGCTAGTGTTTGAGTGAAAGCTATCCTGCCCTTGCTGGATGTATACAAATGAAGTGCCTTCCAGTTCTGATCTGTGCAGGAGCCATATGGGGATACAGTGATTGTGCAAAACTACAGCAAGAGGAGAATTGCTTCTGTAGGAGGCTGTTAGGATTGGGCCCAGAAAGCCCTAATTTTTTTGTTCATGAAGAATTAAACATAACATATGCTGAAGACCTTATCAAACTTGCTCCACTGCTTTTATGGATGGTGGTTTGGAGCAATTAGCATAGTGCTTTTAGTCATGATGTGATTTTTGAATGTCTAAATTGTGAGCATGTCCACCAAATCCCATGGCTCGATTATGTAAGGAGAACTGCAGAATCGCTGGGCAGACCTTGTCAGTATACTTCCCTCCATATGATGAGTAAGAGTGGGCATGTGAGGGTAAGGAAACATTTATCAGATGCAAGAGATATTATGGCCCTGCGAAAACCAACATTGAGAGACTTTGGTCATCAAGGCTAGCATTGGGCCTGAGCTCCATATTTTAATTGTGAGGGACCAAAGGAAAAGGTCCCTTTTAACTAAATTCCGAATAGCTCAATTAGACCCCACCTCTGCTTCCCAGTAAGCCAGTTTAATTCGAACTCTATATGAACCCGCCCTAGTGACAGCATGTCTCTTCAGACACTAGAGCGCTTTACCCTATTTTCACTTACTATGAACCCTTCCAACATAGGCACCTTCTACTCATCCTTTGATCTTGTGTCTACCGCCAATATAAATAGGCCTTCTTTTATCTTCGAATGCTCGCTGAGCAGGCCATAATTTATGCTGTATGAGCTTTTTTTTAAAGCGCCATGCAAAGGTGGAAAATAAATTAATAAATGAATTCATTTTTTGCATATTTTTCTTTTATCATAGTGTGTGATTTAAAGTCAGTGATTTTTTAATTTCTTGTTTTGCCTTTTGTAGATGTACATATAAACCTGTATTTTGCTATTTTGTATGTATGTATTTTCCTTGTTATCGTTTTTATGATTGTTATGTAGTGCTATTTGCATTTTCTTAAATTTAATTCTTTCTTTATTTATTTTTTTAATAATCAAATAAAGATTTACAACAACGATTTTTATAAACCTTTCTACAAAAAAGTTTAGATTTTAATTTCATTGTCTCTTTTTAGTTAAATGCTGTGAAGATGAATTTTCGAGGTTATTCCAATGCCAAGTTATACAATTGTGTTTTTAAGTGTAAGAGCCTTGGAAATGACAAGCATAGCTTCACCTATGAAGTAAACAGAACTTAGAATCCCTATTGCAGTTGAAACCTGAAAGTTAGCATACTTGAAATGTTTCACTTCCCAAGGTCAGCCAACCAGGACAATGGTGCTTAAGGGCACACCTTACTGTTGAGTGATCTAATTTCAAACGAAGATTCAAACTTGTTAAGCATGGTTTTACTCTGACATGCAAAAGTTGTGGCATTGTTTGCAGTGGTAAAGAGCTGCTGGGCACCTGTACTGGCATATTTTTAAGGTCTCCCCTGTCAAATGCTCCATGTGAATTCCAGTGTGGTCTTGCATCACCCAATGCAAGACCACACTGGAGCTCAGATGGACCGATTGACTTTTTCTAAATACTCAACCAGTTCGGCTAAACTAAGGAAAATAATCAACACAAGATGGGATCTACTTCAGAATTAACCAGATTTCAAAAACATATTCAAAGAAAAACCACTACACGCGTGCAGGAGATCCAAGAATCTCAAAGAACTTTTAATGACACCGAAACATGAGAAGCTATCAACACCACAGGGAACAAAGAGATGTCAAAATTGCATACACTGCAATAATGTCATAACTGACACCAACATTACACATCCAAGAACTGGAGAAACTATTGAGTTAACCCATGCAACAGACTGCAACTCTAGAAAACTGATTTACAACATTAAGTGTCCATGTGGACTACTTTATGTTGGTAAGAGCAAGAGAAAAATTAAGACGCAAATTTCAGAGCACAACATACCATACAAACAACAAACACAACCTCTACCCTAGCAGTACACTGGTCCACAGAAAGACACAGTATATCTCAATTACAGTTTCAGGTAATAGAAAGAAACTTTATCACCTACTCCGGGGAAAGATCTAACCAGATCTTTATTGCAAAGAGAGATTTTTTGGATCAAAAAATTGGACACGCAGCAGCCAAGAGGGCTTAACGAAAAGATCGATATGAGTTGTTTTCTGTAACCACACAAGATGAAAGAGAGTGAATATCAGGATTCATGATCCAACACCATTCCATCATTCATACAGTAGAAGGAGACCATGTTGAAGTGTTAGACACCCTCATATTTTGCATGCTCAAATATGTACTAACCACAACCAGAACATAGTGACTGAATAGGAGAGAATGTTGTTCTCGGTTTATCAATAAAGTTTTGGAAATTCAATATTTTTATTTGTGTTATGCAGGACAGTGTCTGAATATCTTCTGGTTATTAACTTCATGGTAATTCTAGTATTAAGGTTTATCAGAGCCCAGAATCATCGTCTTGAAACGATAACCTTTGGTTTCAAGTAGACGCGTATGAGCCCAGGTTTTTAACATTTAGGGGCCGATTCCGATTCGGGCCGGAAAACGTGCCGACCGACTTGGTCCGGGAATAAAGTCCAACCGACACGTACCGGCGCTGCCCGACCTGGGTAGTACGATGAAATGCATGTGAAACACGACCGACTCGTACGGAACACAAGCCGAACGACCGAACAGGACGGAAACAAGCTATCCGGCCGGAAAACCACGCGAATCGAACCGACCGACACGCACCAGGAAGGAACCCGAACGAAACGTACACGTGAACTCCGAGCCGCGTAGTACGATGCAATGCGTGAAAAACCAGACCGAGTCGCACGGAGACCAAGCCGCATGACCGACACGCATACAAAACCCAGCCGAAGCAACCCAATACACTGCGACCGACGTGTACGGCGCACAATAAACATAGCAGAAACACAGCATGAACGACTCGGAGAAGCTGGCATGAGACAACTGCAGCGTCCTACTCGGTCAGAAGAACGTCTCCTACATGCACAAAAAAAAACAAATGGAAAAATACAAAAAAAAGGGCCAAACAAGCAATGACAAAGTCAATAAATACAGGGGGGGAAAAACAGGGAACAAGGACACACCCCGAACTCCACCTATATAAAGGCCACAAATCCCTACCATGATCCTTTGCAAATTCTACTGACCTGCCAGCACAGAACACCATCACACAGCAACCACAGACACACTCACAGCTCATCCATCACACAAGCCACACACCATTAGCACCTCAACAAATAGCACCCTCACATACACCCAGCAAAACCTACACACACACACCCTCACTTGCACACACACACACATCAATCACCACCACCACCCATCACCATGCCCCCAAAGAAGAACCATAAGTTCCTAGACAGTGAATTGGAAGTCCTGGTAGATGAGATCCTCAGGGTAGAGCCACACTTGTTTGGCACATTGGTCCAACAGACCCCCATGTCGCAGAAAACCAAGATGTGGGAGAGGATCGTCGACAGGGTCAACACACAATCACCATGTTTGCGCACAAAGGAAGACATCCAGAACAGGTGGTATGATGTGCGCAGGAGGGTCAGGGACCTACTAAAGAAGGATTACATCGTGAGCCAGCGCACCGGCAGTGGCCCTCCTGCCAAACCACTATACCTCAGGCCCTGGGAGGAGAAGGAGCGGGCCATCCTACCACCAGTGAGCGTATATGGACTAACAAACATCCCAGAGCCTGGTGAGTACACAACTAATATACACAATATTGTGTGGCAACACACACACATCACTGTCAAGGGGATAGTCAAACCATGCACCCTTAACAAATCCACAGCAACCAGAAGATAATCATACCAAGATGACTATGTCAGTCAGAGAAACACAATACCTGCCATCTCATAGTGATATGGAACAGTGTCATGACAGGTACAAACATAACAATAAATAGAGCAAGCCAGTGGCACAAATATAACAAACAAACAGTCACATATGTTGCCACCACCAGAACACCACCTCACAGGGAAGCTCACTGAAAGGAAGGAATCCTGGGTATGCTGGCGAAGTCAGTGTAGGCAATAGCATGATGGGCGTTGTAGTCACAGATATTGGTCAGCCTCATAATTGGCCCATCAACACCACTCTCAACCATGCACACATCACAGGGAGTAGAAAAGGACTGACAAGATGGCTGACACTGGATACTGCTGTGGGGAGCACAAGGCCCTGCTGGGAACTGGCCACCAACAAACAACAGGAACACACTGTCAGCCATCTTGCCATTGCTGTCACACTCACACACAGTGAAGTCCACTAAAA
This sequence comes from Calotriton arnoldi, assembly GCA_963921515.1. Taxonomy (NCBI): domain Eukaryota; kingdom Metazoa; phylum Chordata; class Amphibia; order Caudata; family Salamandridae; genus Calotriton; species Calotriton arnoldi. The sequence goes on along the minus strand of CAWUFW010001945.1, from coordinate 429,946 downwards.
AGGAAGGAAGTATGGGCATGCTGGGAAGGGGGGTGTAGGCAATAGTATGATGGGAGTAGTAGTCACAGACATTGGTCACCCTCACAATTGGCCCATTAACACCACTCTGAACCATGCTCACATCACAGGGAGTGGAAAACTACTGACAAGATGGCTGAAACTGTGTACTGTTGTAGGGAGCACAAGGCCCTGCTGGGAACTGGGCACCAACAAACAACAGGACCACACTGTCAGCCATCTTGCCATTGCTGTCACACTCACACACAGTGAACTCCACTCAAAAGGAAGGAAGTATGGGCATGCTGGGAAGGGGGGTGTAGGCAATAGTATGATGGGAGTTGTAGTCACAGATATTGCTCACCCTCACAATTGGCCCATCAACACCACTCAGAACCATTCTCACATCACAGGGAGTGGAAAACAACTGACAAGATGGCGGACACTGGGGACTGCTGTGGGGAGCACAAGGCCCTGCTGGGAACTGTGCACCAACCAACAGCAGGACACCACTGACTGACATCCTGAGAGTCAACCTGAACCCACTGCAAGGGTGGCATGCTTCATGGTGGGATAACTTGGCTGGGTGGAGAAGGAGGGCCGGATGTCCACCAAATACAACCAATGCTGGACATGCACACACCTCAACATTCACATTTAAATGCCTCAGGTTTGCAGGACAATGTGCTACACCAATATCAACCTCTTACTGTGACAACTTAGGTCAATGCAATGTACAGGGCCGCATCCAGAGGTACAGTCACAACTGTCAGGTGTGTGAACCATTGATGCCTGTAGAAACATAACATACATTGTGTGTCTCTTCCAAAAACAGGTGATGATGGGGACACAGCATCAGACAATGAGGAGTCCCAGTCCCAGGCCCCGGGGGACACTGAGCTCACTGGTGTGGAACAGCCTCTTCCCTCCTCGGATGGCGAAGACCTACCTGGCACCTCCGGTGTGAGTCGTCATGCAGCACCAGCAGGACCAACATCTGCACCCCCTGCACCCACTCCTCCAACAACTGCCAAAACACAGACCACCCCCGCCGACACGGACAGACCAAGGACCACCAATGACAGCAGCACAGGGACCCTGGCCCAACGTCGAGCTACGGACAACGACCCCAGCAACAACCCACAAGGGGGCCCAGGGACACCTGTGCGTGCCACCGCAGGTCCCGCACGTGTCGCCAGGGGTGGTGGGAGGGGTGGTAGACATAGGTCACTGTTTGCAGAGGGGTCTGGACTGCATGATGACCCACAACTGGTACGCATTGCTGATGCGTACCAGAATAGCACCGGAGAGGTCACCCAGGTAGTGGGGATCCTCAAGGACATTCAACAGCAGCAGGCTGCCCATCATGCCCGCTTGGACTCACACATGTCCCGTGTGGAGACACACATGGCTGTCATGGAGTCCAAGTGGGACACATTGCAAGAACTGACAGCGGTGCATAGGGACATATTGACATGCCTCCGCCAGATTAGCACCAACATGGCCACACCTCCCTGTGTGCCCACAACATCTGGTGCTGCAACACCTGCCGCTGCCACAGGGAGGGAGGAGGACTCTGGCGGAGAGTCCCCTGCACTGCAGCAGCCTGCACGTGAGGGTCCCCCCCCAAAGAAGAGGGGTCGTCCGAGGAAGGAAAACTGAGAGGTCGATGGACATGTACATCCCCCAGGAAGCCAACACCTGTTCTGGACATTCTCCTTTGTGTGCAAACAGTTCACCCTGTCGAATGCAACACAACTCACCCACATGACATGGGGAGTTCACGTTGGACCAATGTATCAGATCACTGTTGACTTTACCCTGGACATTTCTGCTACCAAGACTTCCAACTCACCTGGGAACTTTGGATCACAATACCAATGTACAGCACCCACCATCCTGTGCACTAACCTCACACATGTATGTAATAAACTCACCAATACACCATACCTGCCTCTGTTGTGATTCCAACGTTGTCATTGTCATGGAGATGATGATCTGCTAAATGACATCGTGCATGCTAACTGCCACAGCAAGTTCAACACCGTCATGTGACTCATGGTGACGTGACACATATGAGGGAGACACACCACTAGGGCTACACAACACATAGACACCAGGGCCATCAGACTCATCGTCTACACTGATGTTGCCAGGAAATATTGTGGAATGCACAGACACCACACCTATTCAGAGTCTGTGTTAACTAGCCCACAGGTGCAGTAAGCAAATGTCAGTCAGAAGTGTGACCACAGACAACGCACATCCCAAAGTGAAGCACAGGTTTATTACACATTTGCAACATGTTGTTTCCACCACAGATGCAAGGTAATCCCACGTGGCAGTGGCCACACAGCCAACAAGTGTAGAAGAAAGAAAGTCCAGGGGTGTGGGGCACATCACCTGTAGGGAAACGACTGCTTCCACCCTGGAAGATGAATCATGGTGTCGGGGATCCGAGTTGACCAAACAACTCTGAGAGCGCCCTGTGAAGGACAGACATGACACACAGTCAAAAGCACTGAAGAACAGGACAGAACTGCAATACCCATGCACAATACATGTCACAAGATACCTACACAAAAACAAGTTAGCATGTCAACACTGTTGGGGAGTACAGACTACCTGTAAGGACACATCGCTGCACGCATCCAGTCAAGTAGCACATGGCCACACTCAAACAGCAACAGAGCACCACCAACACATATCATGCAAACTCAAATCATTGACATGACATCTCTGGATACTCACATTCAGCTGAAGAAGCTGGTGATGAGCTGTGTGCGGACATCACCATCACTGGCATCGTGGCCCAGGCCAGGATCCTCCACAGGTGGCGGATGTTGGTCATCGTCATCCAGGATGAGAGGCAATTCCTTCCGCACTGCCAGGTTGTGTAGCATTCAGCAGACGATCACAATCTTGCACACCTTTGCTGGGGCATATGGGAGGGCCCCTCCTGTCTTGTCCAGGCAGCGGAAGCGGCTCTTCAGGAGACCAAATGTCCGCTCGATCACTCTCCTGGTCCCACCATGTGCCTCATTGTAGCGCATCTGGGCTGGTGTCACAGGGTTCCTGAGGGGTGTCAGCAACCACGGCATGTTGGGGTATCCGGAGTCACCTACAGACAGACAATTGCACATTAGCTGAGTTGGAAAAGAGTGCGGAACACAACATAGCAGAACACACACAATGGTAACACCGACAAGCCAGGCACGCTGGTTCCGCATCTGTGAAATCATCCTCGGGATGCGACTACTCCTCATCACGAAGGCATCGTGTGCCGAACCAGGGAAATGGGCACACACATGTGAGATGGTCATATCTGCAAGACATACCACCAGAGCATTGATTGAGTGATAATGTTTACGGTTCCTGTATGCCTGCTCATGTGCCTGTGGTGGTACCAAAGCCACATGTGTCCCATCAATGGAGCCAATGACATGTGGCATCCTCCCCAGGGCATAGAAGTCACTCTTGACGTCAGTGAGTTGGTGACGTTTAGGGAAATAGATGTACTGGTTCAGACATCTCAACATTGCCTCCAAAATATCGCGTAGCACACGGCTGAACATAGTCTGTGACATCCCACCAGCAGTCGCCACAGTGTGTTGAAAGGTACCGGTGGCAAAGAAGTGTAGGGCTGCCATCACCTTCACCTTGGGGGTCAGCACTGTAGGGTACGGCCGGCCAGGTTGCAAATGTGGTGCCAGGCGCACTGCCAAATCCTCAATCAGCTGCCTGGTGAAGTGGTACCGTCGGATGCAGTCACGTTCCACCATCGTTGCAAGGTCAGGGAATGGTCTATGGACAGCTGGTGCCCTGCAGTGCATAGGTGAGGAAAGGAAGATTGTCAGTCACCCCACATATGTGGCATAGACCAGACCCAATATCACATGGTACAACATTACGAGACACAAGTACATGATGTGTGTGCCGTTCCGTAAGGACATGTATGGCACCGAAATGGACAACATCTAACATCACAGTTCAACATGTGTCCTCAACAAGTCCCAGGTTGTGCTATGGGATATCATTAGGCTGTGTCACAGTACCCATGTACTGCTGTCACGTTCCAAACACACACCACAGTGACATGTGAGGACAGATGTGCCCCAGGCATCACAGCTCATTGACAGGTAGATTCCCAGGGACCCTGTATTGCCACATGGACACTGGCATGACATGGTGCATCATGAATACACCACAGCAAAACAACCATGACCCCCACAGGTAGTGCTCCCTGTTGCCTCGGCAGGACAGACATGGACGTCTGTGACACACACACGCACAACATCAAAGGCCATGCACAAACAACATGGATGTGGAGACTGTCTCCCATTGTGCACATGGAATCAGAGTCATTGTATACACAACATGCACACAGACTGTGGAGGGCCATCACCATTGTGGCAATGGGTCACCCTGTGACGTACATACCGTCCCACATGGGAATCAGGGGCTATGTGACATGACATACACATACACAACCGTGAAATGTGACCATGCCACATGCTCTGAAATGAACAGTTGCACAACACAGTGGTCATGTGCACACACACAAAGGAACCAGTCCCCATGAACACGTGCACAGCCTGGGAGTGGCTGCCCCCAAGTGCCACCCCAAAAACCACATGTTGACCCCCATACACAGAAAAGGTAATGCAGCCTTACATGCCTTAGGATACAGTGTGGACAGGCTGTGGTGTTGTAGGTGTGCCCCTGAGTCCCTGGCAAGTATATGTTACTGGCATACGTTCACCAGTGACAAGCATGGTGACATATGTGAGAGACCTGTACAGGGAAGCGTTGTACAGCAATGGACTGATCGGTGTGCACGCACTGGCCATTGTATTTGTCATGTGCGGGTACGCGTTGTACAGCAATGGACCGATCGGTGCGCATGCACTGGCCATTGAATCTGTCATGTGCGGGTACGCGTTGTACCCGGAATACGCGTTGTACAGCAATGGACCGATCGGTGCGCACGCACTGGCCATTGAATCTGTCATGTGCGGGTACGCGTTGTACCCGGAATACGCGTTGTACAGCAATGGACCGATCGGTGCGCACGCACTGGCCATTGAATCTGTCATGTGCGGGTACGCGTTGTACCCGGAATACGCGTTGTACAGCAATGGACCGATCGGTGCGCACGCACTGGCCATTGAATCTGTCATGTGCGGGTACGCGTTGTACCCGGAATACGCGTTGTTCAGCAATGGACCGATCGGTGCGCACGCACTGGCCATTGAATCTGTCATGTGCGGGCACGCGTTGTACCCGGAATACGCGTTGTACAGGAATGGACCGATCGGTGCGCACGCACTGGCCATTGAAACTGTCATGTGCGGGTACGCGTTGTACAGCAATGGACCGATCGGTGTGCACGCACTGGCCATTGAATCTGTCATGTGCGGGTACACGTTGTACCCGGAATACGCGTTGTACAGCAATGGACCGATCGGTGCGCACGCACTGGCCATTGAATCTGTCATGTGCGGGTACGCGTTGTACCCGGAATACGCGTTGTACAGCAATGGACCGATCGGTGCGCACACACTGGCCATTGAATCTGTCATGTGCGGGTACGCGTTGTACCCGGAATATGCGTTGTACAGCAATGGACCGATCGGTGCGCACGCATTGGCTATGGCCTGGCATGGCAACGGACGCGTTTTCAAATGTTTAACGAGTCTGATGCTGTGAATTCAGTTGGCCACCCACAACAATGTTGCAAATTCATGGGTGTCATGAAGTTGAACTTTCGAAGGACGCTGTGGGCGTGTGTAAGTGGTGCAATTCCATGGATTGGCCAGATTCAGAAGATGCAAACGACTTGGACCTATCACTTTGGACACATGGGACAGTATCTGCCTCTGCAGCACACATATAATGCTGGCTGTTCCCCTGAGGGCTCACTTGCCTGCACTACATGCTCCAGGACGGCATCTGCCACCAACACTGCTTCTGTCTCTGCATCCTCTGGATCCTGCAATGGCACGTACTGTGGAGAGAGCCCCAGCCTTCAGCCTTGAGGAGAACCAGGCCCTGCTGGACAGCCTCCTTCCACAGTACAGCAAGCTGTATGGGAAACCAGGGGAGCAGGTGAGTGTGCTGTCCACTGCCTTACTAATTGTGCATGTTGTCTGACTAGCAAGACTTACAGTGTGCACACCACTGGCTAGCATGCTCACTGAGTAGTTCTCCCCCCAAAGTGTGTAGTCACATGCACTGAACAGGTACAGTGCAGTAACAGTGCATTCCAACAAGGTTTACTTCCCATGCAATGATACCATGTAGTAACTGCTGGCAAACTGTTCTTAGCCATCGTTGCACTGCCTGTGAACATCATATGCCCCTGTGATTGAGACATGTATATCCAACTGTGTGATGCACGGATATGTTGCATGTGTAGTAATGGCCTTTTCACTTTGTCATCCTCACAGGTTGATGCCCACCAGAAGCAGGAAATCTGGCTGACCATCGCCCGGGCAGTAAGATCCGTGGGGGTCTACAAGCGCCAGATCCGCAACTGCCAGAAGAGGTGGCAGGACCTTCGGGGCTGGACCCGGAGGATCGCAAGGGTCCAGCTGAAGCTGTCGCCTCCTCGCAGGAGGGGCGGACACCGGACCATGACACCCCACATGCTCCGGATCCTGGCGGTGGTCTTCCCTGACCTGGATGGGCAGCTGAAGGACAGACAGCAGCAAGGAGGTGGTGAGTCCATGACTGCACTGTGAACTTTGTCTGACATGCTATGTGCCCTCCTCTGGCCTTGTTAAACTTCCACAGTACATCAGTCTTGTGGTCCAGGACACATGTCCCTCAATTGTGTCATGCCCACTATTCATCTGATACGCAGGTGTGGTCCTTACAATCAGGAAATTGTGTCACTTGGGTACTGTGTCCTTGCATTTTGCTTCGCTCAAGGTGGGGGACTGCATTTCTTCCCGTGACTTTGTGGTGTGCTTCATGGGTGGGTCAATTGCTCACACAATGCCTTAGTCCTGACATGTAATCTGGGTGTAACTTTGATATGTGGTCCACTTGCTGATCTGAATCACCACATGTCCCTGGGGTATTTGGCACACCCCCATGCTGCGGGTGGGAACAATGTTTGGGCCTCAGGAGTATGTATATCAAGTGTGTCACACATGCTTAGCCACCTGCCTACTGTCCAGGGCTCATCCCTCCTTCAAGTGGAGCAGGACAGTCATGCCTACTCCAGGGCATACAATACACTCTGTACTCCCACTCCCGTGTATCAGCTGACATGTTGTGATCAGTGAAATGTTCCCTCAGGTGTCTGCCTCTGTGTCATTGTGCTGTGGCTTCGTTGTCAGGACTACTGGGATGTTAATCGGTTAGGGCTCAGCATGCCATCTGAGATGTGACCATGAGAGACAATACTTCTGTGACCTATAGGTGTTTGATCACTTGACTGTGCACACAGGTGTATGCGACTGTGAATTTCAGGCAGCTGTTTTTCATTCACAGCAGACTGTGAGGTGCTCAGGTTCTGAGAGTTGTGTTTCATGTCTCCCATATGTCCAATTGGTATGACGTGGACAAATAAGAGTTCAGATGATGTGGTTTGTGGGTTATGGACATGTGCACTTGTCAGATACATAACTTGCATTCCCCATGTCCTAGGATTGTGACACAGTGCAGACTGTTGTTGGCTGGCTGCCATGCCCATGTGACTGGAGACAGTGATGTATGTCTTTGCAGGCATGCCTGTGCCATGGCATTGAACTTCCTAAGAGTGATCCTGCAGGGGAGTGACATGTGCAACATGCACCCCATTGTGGCATTGACTATCCGGACATGGGTGCATCATGGTGTCTGGTGCTGGTATGCATCACATGCATTTCTAATTAGACTCTGGCCATCCCTTTATCTGGACACCTGTACTGACTCAGTGGCAAGAGATGTGATGTGTGCTTGTTCACATACGTCACTGTGTTCTCTGCAATGTCCAACAACTGTGAAGGTGGTGCATGTGTCCACACTGGGGTATTACCATCAGACAGGCACCAGACCAATGGGTGCAAAGGCAGGAGGGGTGTGAGTTCCATGGTTGACCATCAGACTGACAATTGGCTTCTCCTAATCTGTGTGAGGACTATTGGAAATGCTCAACTAAGGATGCCAGGGCTTGCTCTGTAATGTGCTGTACTTACTGTGGTGTGTGCGGTCAGTGCAGGTGACTGATGTTTGTCTGTTTCCCTAATTGTTTGCAGATACTTCCACGGCCACCGGAGGGGACAGCTCCACGGACCAGGAGGAGCTGCAGAGCCAGACTGGGTCAACAGCCGATGAGTGGTCGGAGGGACCCAGTGGCACGGAGGGCGAGGGGAGCCACACCGAGGAGTCCTCAGCACCATCCACCTCAGCTGAGGACCACAGCAGCTCGGAGGATGACTCCCTTGTGGAGGCGGCTGTCAGCAGCCACCACACCCCAGCTAGTCTGTCTGGCCCCGCCACCACCACCACCACCTCCCTCCCATTGGCTCCCATTCCAGAGGTCCGTGGAGGCTCCCGTGTTCGGGAGCGTGTCTCTTTCGTGCCAGGCACCGCACCCTCTGCCCCTGTGTCCCCTGCTGCCCTGAGTGAGGAGTCTGTGTACCTACTTCGGCAGCTCCATGTAGGGCAGACAGCAATTCTGAGTGTCCTCCATGCACACACCACTCTGTTGACACAGCTGGTGTTGTTCATGGAGGGCATCTCAACGGGTATGTCTGCCCTACAGAGGAGCAATAAGTCCATGGACTCCTCCCTGACGGCAGCAGTGTCCCTCCTACAACAGTCCCTCACCCCTCCTACCTCTGCCCCATCCACACTTCCTGGCACCCTACCTGTCCCAAGCACATGCACACCTGCACGGACACCCAAACACACAGACACGAGCAGCACAGAAACACCCACAACAAAGGCAAGACGTGCACACAAGCATCCTCAGGGGACTGATACCACACCCACAGGGGATGGGGAAGAGACACACACACAGGCATCCACAGTCACTCTGCAGTCCTCCAAATCCTCTCCCTCCAAGACCCCTTCCCGTGCCTCACCTGCAACCCCACCTACACAGAAAATCTTCCTCTGTGACCTCGGCCTCTTCCCCTCCGATCCCGCTGATCCAGCATACAGGGGGAAGAGGAAGTCCACCCACACAGAGGGGAGTGCCCCTCGCCCCCGGACACCCTCCCCCAGGCACAGACAGACGGGGGCCCCCACCCGCAAGTCCCCCCGGTCCCGGAAGAGCAAGACCCCGCCACCGCCCTGCAAGTCAAGCACACAGTCTCCTTCCTCCATCCCTCAGGCCCCCACAACACAGGTTCCCCCACCACACCCAGCCCCAGGTTCCCCCACCCACAGATACACCATCCCCAAAATGATCCGTCCTTCTCCACCTCCCACTTGCTCTTCCAGCACCACACCCCCCACTGCACATGTTAGTGCCACTGGTGTGGAGACCGTGTTCTCCCCCTCTGCCCTGCCCACCTTACCTGAACCCCATTCTACTCCCCTGGAGATGGGCACTGCAGTGGAGTCCAGTAACACCCCGTCATACTTGGGCACTGCAGTGGGGAACCTGTCATCTCCCTCTGGCCAGCCCACTGGAGTTGTGCCGGCACCCACACCATCCGGCTCATGCCCCCCAGTTGTGCCGGCACACACCATGTCAGACACCTCCACTGCAGTTGTCTGTGACTCTCCAGCACCAGCCACCCCTTCCCTGCCTCCTTCTGGTGAGCCCTGATCCTGTCCCTGAGGTGCCTGGCCTGCCCCCCTGTATACCCCTCCGAGGGGAATGTCCCTGCTCCATGTCAGTGCAGGCAAGCAGAGGGTGACATCTGCCACTGTCACCCTGTTTGGACTTGATTCATGGACTGGACATTGGCCTTTGTGTTTTTCTTGACTTTAATTTTGTATTTAACATATGCTGATTAAAGCTACTTTCAGTTCTCTAGTGGTTTTGCTTCAGATGTACATGATGTTGATGTTGCTAACCATGCCCTTGCTGCAGTGATGTTGATTTTTGATGTCAGGTAAATGAAGTGTTACTGTGCAGGACCCCATGTGGTCCAGGGGGAATGTGTCCTATCCTGGTGTGTAGCCATGTCATCCTTTGTATCAATATGAGGGTGTCATGTTTTCCATATTTGCAAATGGGATTCTCTACCTGTTTTATCAATATCACATCTGTGGCTTACACCCCTGCACATCAAATGTGCTTGCCATTGTTCAAATGGTCTATTTCCCTGACCGTGTGACCATCTCCACTGGACATGCATGTTTGGGCATCAATGGGGAAGGACTCATCTGTGGTATCAGTGCAACTTGCTATACATGTGTATTTGATCGGTGCTGATGATTTGGGTGACTATGCCATGACCAGGCTGATGTGACGGGAGCCTTCATTTTGTGCTAATTGTTGACTGAGTGACCAAGTGTTCTGCTGACATGATAGCGCCCTGCAGAGACAACGTATGGCACAGCTTTTCTTACACAGGAGTGGAGTCCCCTCATGGCAGTGTGTAATTCCGTGACATTGCCTGAGCCCAAGGTGTGTGTTGTGTGAGCATGTCTGTGTGTGTTCACTTCCATTTTGCTACGCAGGCTGGGGGCCCTAGTGATGTTCCTGTTTGTGATGCTTGCTGAGTTGAGCAATGTTCCCCCAGATCTTCTCCCTGGGTGCTCTGTGATGTGGGTGCATGGCACATTACTGGTGATCAGGGTGTCATCCATAGGTGTGTTTGCTGTCAGGGCTGAGTTTGTGGGCAAACGCAGATGAGACACAGTCAGGATTCCCCTTGGCACTTGTTGGTTACACAAGTCATGTAATTTACAATTTGCGTTAGCTTCCAGTGATTGTGACACGTTGTGTGTGTGACTGCTGCCACTCCTCAGGGTCAGAGCTGCAATGTTGGAAGTTGTCTATGTGTGTTGTTTGTGGGTGAGCTTGCCATCTTCATTGGTGTGTGACTGTGTCCGGGATCCCATTGGTTGGTGTGGATTTGACGTCATGCCCATGTACAGCGTACTGTGCAGTGTGTGAGACATTCACAAGTCTTGTTGACTGGCCATGTGTGATGGCTATCTCCGCCTTAGTTCCCCCCATCACCCCTGGGATTGTCATGGGTGCATGTGCAATGTCACCAGTCCATGTGAGCTTCACTGCTGCACATTGTTGGAGATCAAGGTGTGTGGTGTTGAGTGTGTGCAAATGAGAGTTGTTGCACGGCTGGACCCCTACCTCCATGTTGGCCTTGGCTGACAGGCCGTGCTGTTTTATTTGTGCTTGTGTAGGTGTGATGGTAGTTAGTTGCTCAGGACACATGACTGTGGTTCACAGTGTGTACGACATCTACCTTTGTCATCACAGTGGGATTATCATGCAGGCCAGAGTCACCACAATGTGGGCTCCCTGGGGGTAGTGCTGTGGTCTCTTGCTGTGTTAGTTGCTGTTCCTACAAGCTTGTGTGACATTTGTGATTTGGGCTCCCTCTCATCTAACGATGCCTGATTGCCCACATAGGGGAATCCGATCCATGAGTTACTTTTGTGTGGCACTGTGTTGACATCTGTGTAATGGGGATTCAGGCCTCCTCGTGTGTTGTGTGTTTGCCTGGGGACACTGGCACACCACCCCCCTCACCTGTGGTGTTTAATATGCAGTGTGAGTCTGCCTGTTTGTGTTTGTGCATTTGCACCACTGCATTGGCATATCTTTAGTGTGCCATTGGCTGTATGTTGTTTGGTGGCTTACCCCTGCTGTCCCTGGGACTCCTAGGTCATAAGTCAGCACAATGATCATGGTTTGTATGTCCCATTGCTGCCATGGTATGGTATTTGTTCACCTGACATCTACAGTCTCCACAGGATATCTACATTTGTGTGTCCATTGGTGCAGATATGTGGATCTGCATTGTGATGGTCACTTCTGTCATTGTGTTATTTGTGAATGTTGACAATGTGAGCCCCCATGGGTGATGTTTGTCTGCACATGGCCAAAGCGATGTTTCATTTGCACTGCACTGTTTGCCTCACCCAATCTCTGTTGCTATGGGACACAAGCACTGCTATGCCACTGATGTGTTTGTTGTTGTGTGATCAGGAATGATCCATGCAGTTTGGCATTTGCAGCTTTTACCATGACTACACTTACATTTTGGTCACTGTGGTGATGGGGCTTTAGACCCCATTGCCATAATGTTCAAAATGTGCTTCAACTATGGACCCCACACTTCCCTTTTGGTCACTGTGATGATGGGGGTTTAGGCCCCATTGCCACAATGTTCAAAATGTGATTCAGCTATGGACCCCACACTTCCCTTTTGGTCACTGTGATGATGGGGTGTTCGACCCCATTGCCACAATGTTCAAAATGTGCTTCAGCTATGGACCCCACACTTCCCTTTTGGTCACTGTGATGATGGGGGTTTAGGCCCCATTGCCACAATGTTCAAAATGTGCTTCAGCTATGGACCCCACACTTCCCTTCTGGTCACTGTGATGATGGGTGTTTAGGCCCCATTGCCACAATGTTCAAAATGGCCTTCAGCTATGGACCCCACACTTCCCTTTTGGTCACTGTGATGATGGGGGTTTAGGCCCCATTGCCACAATGTTCAAAATGGCCTTAAGCTATGGACCCCACACTTCCCTTTTGGTCACTGTGATGATGGGGGTTTAGGCCCCATTGCCACAATGTTCAAAATGTGCTTCAGCTATGGACCCCACACTTCCCTTTTGGTCACTGTGATGATGGGGGTTTAGGCCCCATTGCCATAATGTTCAAAATGTGCTTCAGCTATGGACCCCACCCTTCCCTTTTGGTCACTGTGATGATGGGGGTTTAGGCCCCATTGCCACAATGTTCAAAATGGCCTTCAGCTTGGACCCCACACTTCCCTTTTGGTCACTGTGATGAGATGGGGTGTTCGACCCCATTGCCACAATGTTCAAAATGTGCTTCAGCTATGGAACCCACACTTCCCTTTTGTCACTGTGATGATGGGGTGTTCGACCCCATTGCCACAATGTTCAAAATGTGCTTCAGCTATGGAACCCACACTTCCCTTTTGGTCACTGTGATGATGGGGGTTTAGGCCCCATTGCCACAATGTTCAAAATGTGCTTCAGCTATGGACCCCACACTTCCCTTTTGGTCACTGTGATGATGGGGGTTTAGGCCCCATTGCCACAATGTTCAAAATGGCCTTCAGCTATGGAACCCACACTTACCTTTTGGTCACTGTGATGATGGGGTGTTCGACCCCATTGCCACAGTGGTCATGGTCGGCTTGCATTGTGGAGGCCACACACATTTATGTGTGACACATGTGATAGGGGGTCACATTGTATGTTCAATTGTATGTTCACATTGTATGTTCAACAAATGCCTCGCCGCTGCTGGAGCAGAGTCACGGAAGACCAGCTAACCACAACCCTCGCCCTGAGCCCACCCGCCGAACCCTCCGACCCCGACACCGCCGCCCGCAACCTCAGACAGTGGATCGACGACTGCGCCAACACCCTCGCCCCGCTCAAGAATCCGCCCAACAGCCACACCAGCAAGAAAGCCACCTGGTTCACCGAAGACCTCCAGGCCTCCAAACGAACATGCCGAAAACTGGAGAAGATCTGGCTCCACGAACGGACAGCGGACAGCTACGCCGCCCACAAGAGCGCCACCCGCAGTCACCATCACCTCATCAGATCCGCCAAAAGGGCCTCACTCAAAGACCGCCTAGACAACAACGCACACAACAGCAAAGAGCTCTTCAACATCGTGAAGGAACTCTCCAACCCCAGCTCCAACACCAACGACATCCAGCCGTCGCGAGACCTGTGCGACTCACTGGCCACCTTCTTCCACCGCAAAATCGCCGACATCCACGACAGCTTCAACACCACGACCGCCCGGCAACCACCGAGACCCTGCCCCCACAACCACCAACCGCCTGCTCTCCTGGACCAACATCAACGACGAGGACACCAGCGAGATCATGAACACCATCCACTCCGGTTCACCGCTAGACCCGTGCCCTCACCACATCTTCAACAAAGCCAGTACAGCCATCGCGCCCCATCTCCGGAAAATAATCAACATCTCCTTCGAGACAGCAACCTTCCCGGAAAGCTGGAAGCACGCCGAGATCACCGCCTTACTCAAGAAACCCAAGGCAGACCCCAAGGACCTCAAGAACTTCCGACCCATCTCTCTGCTCCCGTTCCCCGCGAAGGTCACCGAGAAAATCGTCAACAAACAACTGACCCGCTACCTCGAGGAGAACAACATCCTGGACCCTTCCCAGTCCGGCTTCCGCAGCAACCACAGCACGAAACCGCCCTCATCGCCGCCACCGATGACATCAGGACCCTGCTAGACAACGGAGAAACAGCAGCCCTCATCCTCCTGGACCTATCAGCCGCCTTCGACACGGTCTGCCACCACACACTACGAACACGCCTTCACGATGCCGGGATCCAAGAGAAGGCCCTGGACTGGACCACATCCTTCCTTTCCGGCAGAACACAAAGCGTCTGCCTCGCCCCCTTCCGATCCAAGGCCACCAAGATCATCTGCGGCGTACCCCAAGGCTCCTCCCTCAGCCCAACGCTGTTCAACATCTACATGGCAACCCTCGCCCACGTCGCCCGACAGCACAACCTCAACATCATCTCATACGCCGACGACACCCAGCTGATCCTCTCCCTCACCAAAGACCCTCACACCGCCAAAGCCCACCTCCACGAAGGAATGAAGGCCGTCGCCGAATGGATGAGGACCAGCCGCCTGAAGCTGAACTCGGACAAGACGGAGGTCCTCATCCTTGGTTCCAACCCTTCAGCCTGGGACGACTCCTGGTGGCCAACATCACTGGGAACAGCCCCGCCACCCACCGACCACGTACGCAACCTAGGGGTCATCCTCGACCCCACCCTCTCCATGACTAAGCAGGTCAACGCCGTTTCCTCATCCTGCTTCAACATCCTCTGAATGCTCCGCAGGATCTTCAAGTGGATCCCCACCGAAACAAGAAAAACAGTCACCCAGGCCCTCGTCACCAGCAGGCTGGACTACGGAAACGCCCTCTATGCAGGAACGACGGCTAAGCTCCTGAGACGGCTGCAACGCATCCAGAACGCCTCTGCACGTCTTATCCTCGACATCCCCCGACGCAGCCACATCACACCCCACCTGAGAGACCTGCACTGGCTCCCTGTCAACAAGAGGATAACCTTCAAGCTCCTCACCCACGCACACAAAGCACTCCACAACTCCGGACCAGCCTACCTCAACAGACGACTCAGCTTCTACACCCCCACCCGCCAGCTCCGCTCGACCAGCCTCGCCCTCGCCACAGTCCCCGCATCTGGAAAACGACCGGCGGCAGCAGATCCTTCTCCCACCTCGCCGCCAAGACCTGGAACACCCTCCCCACCAACCTCCGACAGACCCAAGACCTACTGGCCTTCAGAAGACTCCTCAAGACCTGGCTCTTCGATCAGTAGCAGCACCACCCCCCTCTTCCCCCAGCGCCTTGAGACCCTCGCAGGTATGTAGTGTGCTTTATAAGTGACATGATTGATTGATTGATTGAATGTCATGTTCAGTGTTGTAGGCATTTGACACAGACTACACACTCTTGTCATGGTGTTGGGGGGGTGTAATTTTCAGGCATTCCTTATGTTGGAGTATGCTGGTTGTGTCATGCATTACCCATCCTATGAGTGGGGGTTGTGTGGGTGGTAGGCATCCATCCCCTATGAGTGGGGATGGTAGTAGTGACAGGCATCCAGGCCCCCTGAGTAGGGGTGCTGGTAGTGGTAGAGCATCTAGCCCCCCATGAGTAGGGGTGGTATTAGTGGTAGGCATCCATCCCCCTATGAGTGGGGATGGTAGTAGTGACAGGCATCCAGGCCCCCCTGAGTAGGGGTGGTGGTAGTGGTAGGCATCTAGCCCCCCATGAGTAGGAGTGGTATTAGTGGTAGGCATCTAGCCCCCCATGAGTAGGGGTGGTATTAGTGGTAGGCATCCAGCCCCCTATGAATGGGGATGGTAGTAGTGACAGGCATCCAGCCCCCCCTGAGTAGGGGTGGTGGTAGTGGTAGGCATCCAGCCCCCTATGAGTAGGGGTGGTATTAGTGGTAGGCATCTAGCCCCCCATGAGTAGGGGTGGTATTAGTGGTAGGCATCTAGCCCCCCATGAGTAGGGGTGGTATTAGTGGTAGGCATCCAGCCCCCTATGAGTGGGGATGGTAGTAGTGACAGGCATCCAGCCCCCCCTGAGTAGGGGTGGTGGTGGTGGTAGGCATCCAGGCCCCCCTGAGTAGGGGTGGTGTTAGTGGTAGGCATCCAGGCCCCCCTGAGTAGGGGTGGTGGTAGGGGGATGGATCCCCCTATGGGTGTGTATGACATTGGTGGTAGCCATCCCGCCCCTATGGTTCTGCTGTTGCTGGTGTACGTCATTTCTGCATCCCTATGTGTGTGTGACATATGTTGGGTACGTGTGGTTTGTTTGTGTAGTGGGTGTTTGACTTACCGTCTTCGCCGTACGCGTCCGTACCGGTCCCGGTAATAGATGTAGAGTATTGGTAGGACCTGCGCGATGGGATTCATGGTTTGTTCGTCTCGTTCGGGTTTCTCGTGGCTTCGACTCGTACTCGTCGCTGGCTTGTTCGTCTCGTAGCCGTGGATCGTCTTGTGGCGCGAATCGGAGCTTATGTGCAGCTCTCCCGGATGCTCTGACGTGCCGGACGTAGCGACGGGTTCGGCGCGTACGGAAGGCGCATCGTACTAGTCCGGCCGGAAGGTGCTGTGTATTTGCTTCCGTGCGACTCGATTGGACGTTTACGGATCCGGCTCGGGCGGGGAACAGGAGCTGTAATGGGTGAGTACGGCTCGCTCGGAATCTGGCTGTTATGCGCATCGTACTTGTTCGTTCGGACGGCTGTTCGAATCGGTCGGGAAACACGCGTTCGGCTTGTTTTTTTTCCGGACGAATACTGTTAGGTGCGCTTCCGGCCGAGATCGGAATCGGCCCCTTAGTGTATGACCTTCCGCAAGGATAAACAGAGCCATGTTTACAGTAAAAGTCAAAGTTAACCAATGTATGTTTGCCAGTCAATTGGCTGGTTGTGGAGCAGAACACAACCATTAGACCCCCAGGATAATGAGAACTGGGTTGCCAAATATTGCAGCTTCAAAACAAACAAATCATCAACTCAAATAAGCATAATTTGCAATATTTTTGCTACAGGCACAAAATGTTCCTGTCATAGTATAGCATGATACGTGTGCAAAGCCAGCAAACCAGTACCCACCTTGCAGCAGCAGAGAGTTTTCAAGAGTGATGTCCAGTGCCAGAGAGAGTGCAGATTTCAAATTAAAGCAGTTCTCTTCCTGGTGCCACTCTGACAACTCGACTCACAATGTTAAATACACGGTGCTTCAGGAAGCTGTTACTGTATTCTCCTCCACCCTCGTCATATTTAGTTAAGGTGAAAGGATGGAGGAAAGTAAGACAGGCTAAAGTAACAGCAGCCTCCAGCACCACAGGAAACTACACTGGCTCCTGGTATACGAACATGCTCAATTCACACTTCTCACACATACATTCAAGGCACTACACAACTTAGCCCCCCCCTCGTACCTGAACAGTTGCATCTCCTTCCACCAACAACCCAGACACTTCTGCTCCACAGTACTCCTACTCGGACACATTCCACTCATACATAGAACCAGATCAGGAGGGTGAGCGTACTCTTATATCACTCTTAAATTGTGTAACGACCTCCCACTGAACATCAGAGCCTCCTCCTCTCTTTTTGAATTCTGTAAGAAGCTGAAGATCTGGCTTTTCAATTAAGCAACCTTCCATAGGTAGGGCTAGGCACACACAGCTGCTCAGCACCAGGATACCCTTGCGGGTGATAGTGCGCTTTACAAATGCACATAACATGTTGTACTTCACACAGCTAATATTGATCCATGAGGCAGGGAGATATTTAGGTCGGGTGGTGTGGGAGTTAGGGAACTCAAGTGCAAAGTTGAGAAAAGGAGTTAGAAAAATGTGTGTTTTTGTGTGGGAAGGAGGTAGGAGGACAAGTGGCACAGAGGAGAAGGAGCACAAAAAGAGTTGGCAATAGGCAGGAAAATGGATGCTGTGGCATGAGGGACAGGAGGACGAATGGCACAGCCTCACAGGGGAAACAGAGGAAGGAAAAGAGTTGCCACCGGAAGGTGATAGAAAAATGGTGCTGAGTGGTTACGTGGGAAGAAGGAAGAATGACACGTAGAGAAAAAGAGTTGCCATGGGGGAGAGTGGCAAGGAGAATGGCAACAAAAAGAGGCTAGGACGTTCACACACCTGCTTAGTCCTGGTCTCCGGCTGCCTTTTCCTCCTGGCAGTAGGGGTGAGTTGAGCATCCTGTGCTCCTCTCCACAGTATGCTCTTATTGTTATCACAGAAGAGTAGAAAGGAAGAAAAGACATCTCCCCGTCCTAGCCTCCTTTTATTGGTCCTGCAGTAGTACAGAGTCAATAAAAGGAGAATTGAATCAGGTTTTATTTTAAAGTGTTTGCAGGGCTTTGGTTAAAAATGGTGAGGTTTTATAAAGATTTTGTAATTTGATCAATAAAGGTAAAACAAAATTGTAGGAAAATGAGTTGTTGGTTAACTTTGGTCTGAGCCCTGGTCAAGCAGCAACCACAATTCTTTTCATGGTGAATTCACCAGCAACCCTAAATTAACCTGTGAACAACCCTTGGGTAGCTTGGCAAAGATAAGTCAGGCTACACTTCAAACAGTAACACAGTGAAAACACACAACAAATGGATCCCAAGCTAGTTTAGACAAACAGAGCAAAATTTAATAAATTAAAGACCTAAATGACAAAAATCCAATCAGTAGAACCGGAATTATGACTTTTTAAAGATTTTAGTGAAAACAGCTCCAAAACAGCAAAGAGAGCCAAACAGGGATTTCAAAATTGCAATAAAAATCCAACTTCACCATAAGGTAGGATTTTTCAACCCAATTCCAAAGACACCAAATATGAACTAGTTAACAGCTCCCATTTGAAAATTGCAGCTTATTAAATGTAATAAGGCAACTCCAATGTTATCCTATGGGAGAGGTAGGCCTTGCAGAGATGAAAAACAAATTTAAGAGTTTTTCACTACCAGGATATGTAAAGCTTTAAGGTACATGTCCAATTGATTAGATACAATGCACCCAGCCCTCTGGGCTGTCCAGGGCCTACCTTTGGGGTGACTTATATGTATTTAAAAGGGAAGGTTTGGGCCTGGCAAGAGGTTTGTCTTGCCAGGTCGAAATGGCAGTTTTAAAACTGCACTCACAGGTTTGCAATCGCAGGCCTGAGGCATGCTAAAGGGTTACTTAAGTGGGTGACACAATCAGTGCTGCACGCTCACTAGTAGCATCTAATTTACAGGCCCTGGGCATATGTAGTGCCAATTTAGTATGGATTTACAAGTAAATGTAATATGCCAATTGAGTATAAGCCAATGTTATGCTGTTTTAAGGAGTGAGTACATGCACTTTATCACTGTTTAGCAGTGATAAAGTGTGCAGGCTCCTAAGGCCCGCTAAAACGAGATCAGCAAAAATGGAGGAGGAAAGCAAAACGTTTTGGGGAAGACCACGTAAGGCTGGCAGGTCTAGCAAATATCCAAAGAGACTATGTGGAAAAGACAGATTACTTACATTGGCCACCCCTGCCATAGAGTCAAGGGAACAGTCCAGGATTGATAAATTCCAAATTCAATTTAGTGTATAAATGGCGCCCTGTTGTCATCTACTGGCAGAATAAAATCACAAAGTTATTCTTGTCAACTACTGTCCTTTAATATCTTTGTACCCAATGCAATGCCACCATCACTTGCTGGCCCAAACTGTCACTTCTTCCAAAGACTCCCTCACCTACGTATACATCAGTGCCAGAATCACCTTCTATTGCACAATGCTGTATTCACCTGCTGCCCTCAATATCACTGTATCACAGTAATCCATAACTTGTGAACAAGTAGTTGTAGAAAACTTTTGAAGTAAGTAAACATACAATTTCCATGATTCTTAATTTTTCTAAGAAAATATTATGGAAAAATATAACCCCAGCAATGCACATTAAAAATATTCGCTGCAACAGAATCTAAAAATCAATTTCTGGACACAACCACCTTTGTCAGTGTCTCTGGGAGTTACCAAGTACTTGTTGAATGACTGCACACCATATCCAGAGATCTCCAGTTTCCTGGTCCAGATCTACAAGACTTCATAGGAGACATTGACACAGTGGTTCCTATGCAGGCACTGAGGGGCCTGATTCACAAAGGCAAACTTAAATTTTTGTGTACATTTACGATTGTTTGCACTTCACAAACATATTTTACTTGTAGTATCTTTAGAACTGGTGAGTCTTCACATATAAATAGATAGGACTGTCCTATCTTTCTATGTGCGCAGACTCCACAATCTTAAAGATACTACTCCTAACATACCTTTGTGAATAGCAAACAACCGAAAAATTACACAGTGGTGTATGTTTACCTTTGGGAATCAGGCACCATAGGTTTACGGAGTAACTCCCATGTTTTATGCAGCCGCACAGCAAACATTTTTGTTTTCAAAAACAAAATACTAATAGGAGTTTTTTTCCCCAGGGTGTGGGCATAATTGTAATATTTTTATGTTGGAGCTACCAGGATTTTCCTAGTGGTCTCGAACAGGAAAAAAGTAAATCAGAACGTCTGCCATTTTAGGGGGGATAGTCTGAGGTACTTTGTCCAGTGTTTGGTGGGCCATCGGTCTAAGGTTTCCACCAGTGGAGCCCGCGGGGCATCGCTGGAGGAAACCTAATCTTTCCCTTAATTCTAAATGGAGCGGGTAAACCTACAATTTGCTTCAAAGGGTACCCTCCCTGCTAAACTTAAAATATCCCCATGTATCTTTCTTTCCATTGATACCTGGAAGTATTTATTGTTCCCCACTTAACAGCCAGGTCATTGACAAACGCGGACTGGAACTTCCACTCCTAGACTGGCTTTTCCTTACCTGCACAGGTAAGTCTGGTACTGATGATACAATTCTATGCTCAGTTTGGCAAAAAGTGAATCGGAGTCATTTTTGAGTGCCGTCCAACTCTCCTTAAGTGGTTTCTGTAGTATGGCTGTTGAATGTAACTGGACAATTCTCCATGCATATATGTTATTTTTTAAAGGTTGACTCTATTTTTGTTTCATTATAGTTCAGCATCAATCTCATTATGTACAGTTGGAGAGACATTCCTCCGAGATGGCAGTTTAAGTTTTACATTAGTGAGTGTAAACAAGTTCAGTTACTCAGCTCGATACACTTGTCCTTGTGTTTTGAAAGCTTTTTAGACCCAGATCGAAATCTAGTATCTTCTGGCCTCTGTGATAATCAATCTGCACAATTACTTTTGCACTTTATGGGGGATATTCATAAGAACGTGCGATAAACATCGCCAAAATAGGCTAACGCAATTTTCCACATTGCCGCCCATCACGGGAAAATAACTCTGTGTTAAAGTCTTATTCCCAACATGGTGGTAACATGCAATAGTTTCCCGAGAACGCCACAAATGTCCGCGTTACAACCACCGCGACGGCGCTAAAAAAGGAAACCCGAACGTGAAAAAAGTTGCGATGGGCCCAACCGCGATAGAAAAATCAGGGACAAGCAGCGCCAGGCTTGCTATTCCCGCGTCAGGAGGGAAAAATCACCATAAAAGCAGCAAAAAAAGAAAGAAAAAAAAACACATAACAACTGCGAAGCACAATGGAGGTAGCAGGAGCAAGTACAGAGGACAACCCGGACCCCACAAGCCCCACGGAGGACCAGCCTGGGACCTCGGGGTCAGGGAAGGGTAAGGAGAAGAAGAAGAGGAAGACGAGTTTCAGTCTGCAGGAAAACAGGATCCTGATTACGGAGGTGACAGAACACCATCAACATCTGTTTGTCACCTCCACTGTGTCATTGTCAACAAAAAATGGAATATGGCAGTCCATCGCGGACAAGCGGAATGCAGTCAGAGTGCTGAGGAGGACAATGGACGAGGTCAAGAGGCGCTGGAATGATGTGTAGTGCAAAACCAAGCAGAAACTCGCAGACAACCGCAAAGCAGCAATGCAGACTGGGGGTGGGAGTCCTGCACCACAGGAGGAGCTGGATGAGATGGAGGAACTGGTGTCCACAGTCATCAGTGTGGAGACGGTGGCAGGAGTCGGGGGACCGGACACTGCTCAACATGACCTGAAACAACAGCAACAGGGTGAGTAACCACCAGGGACTGGGGGGACGGGAGGAGATGGGCACAATGGCACACATGCACAATGGAGTATAGCACACTGCACAACCACAATGACTCTGGATCATGTCCCTGAACTCCTTGCCATACTGCAGCACACACAGTAACAGCAAGCAGCCCCTGTCCACAATGTGCCCAGAGGGGGCCCTCCCCACACATCACCAATTTCACAACAAACCCATGCACATGTGCTGAACCCAGCAAAGCTGCGGATCCGTGAGCCCCACTGACAATCAAGTGACACTGCATGACGATGAGCATGTCTGGAGGCCACTCATCATGACATGTTGCACGCCACGACACCGAGGTGGCTGAGTGTGGTCCACATCCGGATAGGAGCAGGTCACACACTGACACATCCATGTGCACAAACAACCCCTGACGGCAACAAGACATCTGCGGACAAACCATGCCCAAGAGTCCCAACTCCCACCAAAAGCCCAATTTACCCAAGTATGCAACATCTCAGCACTGCATAAGCACAGAAGTCAAAGGCACACCGCCTGAAAGGGAGAAGGCCAAGCAAAGTCTGAGCTGCAGGGGCGACTCTCCCACAATGCAGCACACACACAAGAATCAGAGCACATCAACATTGACAACAATGTGGTACAAACTGCAACACTTGCACAACAGAACAGAGGACACAACTGCTGCCACTTGTGTGTAGAAACTGGCCAATCACATTTGGCATAGCAGAAACTGTGACATGATAATGGACAAGTACAACCTAACATCCCTGATGGTGCACATATGTCCACTGTCCCGCTTCAAATAGGCAGCACATCCTAAACAGTCAGAATGTACATTGCCATGCAGTCTGTTTTGATACTTGGCCAATGCGTGAACATACATGGAACACACTGTTAAACTGCATCTCCCCTTTACATTGCAGAGGGAGAATCATCTACTCACCTCACTGATGACAAGGAGGACCACCCCACCTTCAACACCGTCGCCCTCCAGGAGCTCATCGACAGCTTCGGTACCACACCCCCAGGAGCAGGGCAGCCCAGCTGCATCGAGGAGACCCCACCCCCTGCACAGACCACACAGCACCCACTACCCCGGCTGTCTCCCAGGCCCCCCACAAACAACACAGGTGCGGTGGGGTTTGACCTCATGGCAGCCAAATTAGATGCCATCCATGGGTGTCTACGTCCCATCAGGGACCACTTACAGTCCCTAACGGACACCCACAGTCCGCTCCATGGTCTCCAACGAGCCCTGGATGACATCGCTGGAGTCCTGACTCGGAGACAAGAACACCTGTCTGGTCAGAGTGGCTCTAGCGATCTCAGCCTGGAGATGGGACACATGCGGAGGCTCATGGAGGACATGGTGCGGATGGAGGCGGAAAGGATGGCTGCCACGGCTGCACATCAGTGAGATGTAGCTGGGATCTACCATGCCCTGCAGATCCTCATCATGGCATTGCTGCCACAAGGTCTGGCGCAGATGAATGCTGCTGCTCCTACACCATCCACATCTCCGCCCCCTGATGTGTCAGTGCCCCACAGTGCGGCAAACATTCCACCTCCGGCACCTGATGTGTCACTGCCACACAGTGCGGCCGACAATCCACCTCCGGCCCCTGATGTGTCAGTGCCACACAGTGCTGCAGCCAAAACACCACCACCGCCAGGTGAGGCACATCACACCTCAGAGGACGAAGATGCGGATGAATCTGCCTTAGTGGTGAGGAGGAGGCGGTAGCATTCATCTCCGCCATATGGCCTCTTTCTGCTTGGTTCGGCCCTTTGCATCATCACCTTCCAGTGTCCCCAGATGCACTCTGCGGCACTCACCTTGAACCTCGACATGGACTGCCATATACTGTTTGGTTACCAATGACACAGCAATCAGACTGCGGACTGAACTCTTCCTCTTCAGATGAACTTGTCCTTTCCTAATGGACTCTGGCTGGCCCTCCACGGGGCAACAATGTCAAGTGGGGTGTGCATGGCTCTGTACTGCTCCAGCTGCTACCCTCCAATGAATGTGAATAAAACATTCAAATTCACACAGATGTGTCATGTCTATGAACCTTCAAGTATGACAGTATGGATGAATGTCGGGTCACTGATTCGCCCTCACAGCCATTTTGCACATGTTGTGGGGTTTGCGTCACATGGTGCAACATTGCCGATTGCGGTCCGGGTTGCGCAGACACTACAACGGAGACACACGCAATTGTTACTTCCTTGTCCAGGCCAGAACTGAACCACACACAGATCCCCGGGCTCATCGTTCACACCCCTACGCTGGGCTGGCATACGCCAGGCCAGCCCACTCCGCTTACGCTCACAGGGTGTGACAACACAGCTACATGTCCCAGGTCTTCCCCGTAGTGTTCTGCTGGTCACTGGTCTAGTTGTCAGCATGCCGCAGCCACTCCCTGAGGGCTGGTTTACACCGACACCACACCCATCCAGCACGGACGTCACGGGACATGTGACCCTGCCAATACAATGGCAGGACCAGACCCCTCCTGCAGTCGAGACAAGGAGCATGAGCAGGGGGAGGAGGGTCTAGTAGTTAATTTCTCAACTAGACCCCTTACTATCACTGAAAAGGCAGTCCTAGAGAAGGGTCTGGGTTTTGTCCCTACACCATCACCTGACAAATTTACTGAGATGTGTGAACTACAGGATTTTTTCAGAAAGGTACGACTTAAGGCCTTCTTTCATGACAAAGTCACTCTTGAACAAGATGACACTGGTTTGCGTAATCCTTCCAGGTTCACCCCTAACAATAGTATGATTCCCCCTGAGATTTTAGCATTTGAAGGTGCAGTTCTTAAGGAGTTGACTGACATTCCTAGAACTCCTTTTTTCCATAATCTATCAAATGCCGAAAAAGAGGCAGCCAAGAGACTAGCAGATGACCCCAATATCATCATTAAACAGGCTGATAAGGGTGGGGCCATTGTAATCCAATCCCTTACGGATTATGACAGAGAATGTAGACGCCAACTGGATAATACCAACCACTACACTCCTCTAACAGTGGACCCCACACCTAGATTGGCAGCCGAGATCGCCACCTTGGTTTTTGAGGCCGAGAGTAGTGGATGGATAACTAAGAAGGAAGCTGAGTTCCTTGTGACCAAGGACCCTAAGACACCTTACTTTTACACTCTCCCGAAGATTCACAAGAATACTATACCAGTCCCAGGGAGACCGATAGTGTCAGGTATAGGGTCCTTGCTAGAGCCACTTTCCAAATTCTGTGATTACTTTCTCCAGCCTTTGGTCAAGAGGATACCCTCCTTTGTGCAGGACACCACTGATGTCCTCCGCATCATTGACAGTATTGAAGGTAGAGCTGGAGTGGACTTACTGGTCACTCTGGATGTAGAGGCGTTGTATACTAATATTCCACAACGCGCTACTTTGGAGGCGGTGGAGGCAAGCCTACTCAAAGAGGTCTGGTCCTCCCCTACACCCATTCCTTTCATCATGGACTGTGCCACCTTAGCCTTGACTGAAAACTTTTTTGAGTATGAGACACTATTGTTCCATCAGACACAAGGTACTTCCATGGGGAGTACCTTTGCCCCAGTGTGGCCTGTCTCTATATGGCCACTTTTGAAGAGAATGTCATTATGAATTCCAATAACCCTTACAGAGACAATCTGACATTTTGGAAAAGGTATATTGACGATATCCTTATTGTATGGAGAGGTGACATGACTACTTGTGAGGCATTTTGTATTTGGATTAATACAAAGAATGCCTTTTTGAAGTTCTCACATACTATATCCAGCTCTAGTATCCCCATTTTGGACTTGAGGATATCACTCACCAATACTGGTCTGAGCACAACCTTATACAGGAAAGCGACAGACAGGAACAGTTTGCTCCTCTATGATAGCCATCACCCAAGAGCACTTAGGAATAATCTCCCTTTTGGACAATTCCTTCGCGCAAGGAGAAACTGTAGCACTCTGTCTGACTATAAAACAGAGGCTAAATTGTTACAACACAAATTGGGAGAGAGGGTTACCCAGCTCAGCAGGTTAAGAACTCTTACAAAAGAGCAATGAATAATCCGCGAGAGGCACTACTCCAGGTCTCGACAAAAGAACCTACTGAGATACTTACCTGCGTTACCTCATTCACTCATAATTCCCCCCTGATCAAAAAAACAATTAAGAAACACTGGGGTATAGTTAACACAGGTGATTTGAGTCTCTCCCCACCGAGATTTGCCTTCAAACGCACTTCCAACCTCAAGGACATTTTGTACATACCCGGCCCAGGACTAGGGAATTAGGTGTCCAACGGACCTTGTGGGATTTACCACCAGTTATAGGACACTATCCCTGCGGGACATGCTCAGTTTGTGATCAGACGTCTGTTCATAAGGAGATAAAACTAACTGATAACTTCTTATGGAAACTTAAAAGACACACTAACTGTAACACATCGAGATGTATTTACCTTATCACATGTCCTTGTGACAGAAAATATATAGGTATGACGATGAGGAGAGTTAAGATACGCATCACTGAACACAAGAGCAATGTGAGGTGCATGAAGACTACTACAAAACTGTATACACATTTTAGGGACCTTAACCACAAGGTAGACACCCTCAAATGGATGGTACTTGAATCACACCCTAAGATCACTCACCAAGCATTATTTAGGCTTGAACAGAGATGGGTGTACCGGTTGTCTACTGACACATGCGGCCTCAATGACAATATACCCTGGGCCGCCCTGAAAAATAGATAGCGGGCTTCATTAAGGAACACTGTCAGATATCATCATTGCATCCTTACTTTTCCATTCCCTTTGTGTCCAATGTGCCCAGTGAATACCTTTTACTTTATTCACTAGCCCCCCGCACTTCGCGGGGTGAGTGACCGGACCTTAATAGGATGGAATTGTCTTATTGTCTATTTTTCACATTAATTCGTCTGCTGCCCCTTCCCTCCACTCGCACCCAACCTTTTAACCTTTTTCCGTTTTTTATGGAATTGGTGTGGTGTCGCTTTATTGTGGAAATGATATGTGTCTGGTGAAGCGTGCATGAGTCCGCTAGCCATGGAGGAGGGGGGGATTACCCCTATGTGTACTTACCCAACTATGCCTCCGCCTGAATTGGCTTGTTTTCTACGTATCTTGTGTCTCCACATATTGCCTCTACATTGATATCAATACCCCTACAAGATGGCCGCCACGCTTCCAGGGCTGCAGCTTTGAGTACTTGGGTCCGACGTCGTGTTCACCACGTGATTTAACGCCACGCCACGTAGAATCTTACCAGCTGCCCCGACTTTCTGATCAGTCTAGCGGTCTCCTTTAAAACTCCCGTGTAGCCGTCATGCACCGCTCTGGTTCCTCAGTCTGGAGCAGGGGGTAGTTTTCCGGCTTGCGTCCACAATAGGACAGGTGAGTGAGTCGCTTGACTGTGACGGCCCTGTACCCTTAGCGGGCTTTGATCTGGTTTGTCTGTATTCCTTAATAGGTTCCCCCATGGACTTGTGCGCTTGGCACCCACCTTGCACTACGGGTTGGGACAGTGGGTCTGACCTGTTAACTGTGGGGCGTGGACGGGTGTGTTTCTTGGGGGTTTCTGACAGAGAGGACTCTCTCTGTTCGTCGTGCCCACCCTTACCGCCTGCTTCATGACTCCGTGTCGAGCTGGTTGGCATTTACGGACTCACGCTGTTAGAACCTTGGTGGAAGCAAGGCTGCTGGCCCGCCGGTCTTAGGAGTGGGGATATGCTTAATGTTTAGTTTGCCTTGATGGGCTCCGTCGCTGTGTTTCTTCTTTTTCATGATTGCTCCATTTCCCCTTATTTAGGACACCAACCATTACGGTGTCATGGACTGAGGGTATCACAGGAGCTAGCGCCATCACCTAGATAGGTGAGGCAGCACAAATTGCACTTGTTTGATTTCCTTTTTTATTACGTCATTCTTCCAGTCATGATGTATATTTGTATATATGAATTTTAAAGAAATTTTTTCCTTTGCTCACTAATAATGATTTAGCATTATTTTCTTTGCACTTACTTGATGGATTACTCGGTTTGGGGATCCAAGGATGACCTCACTCTGTCCCCTACAGAGTATCATTTTTAAATTTCTTTGCTTTTGTCATCCTTGTTTAGGCTACAACTAGATCTGACGGGACTGCATGCCCGCAAATAGGAACAGTGGTACGTAGGAACTTCTCCACCGCACCACATCGTGTAGATAGTTTTCTATAGGTCCTGAAGAAATGCATAGCATCATAGTTTGATCATATTGCGTGAAACATGTCGACCATTTGTGAGAGTCGAGCTTTGCTCTTCTGGTGTATTTAGCCAGTGAACAGCCGCTCCACTGTATTTTTTAGTAAGGTGGATAACCAGCCTATTAAACTCTAATTTTTGGATTATCCAACCTTTTTTAACCACTTATTCGCATCTACACTCACTTCTAGGGCCCTCACACCCACGGCACCATACGGCAGGAACAGAAGATCTCCGTTAAAGAGCCCCTTTATGGGTGCCCGTCGGGTATTGCACCGCCGACCCGACGAGGAGCGAGTCCATATGATGAAGCATGACACCTAGCTTGCTGGGTGTGTGAGGACTCTAGTTCCACTTAGGAGGACTCCCCTCCTTTTGCCTCCCCCTTTTCTGTTTTTTCCATCTCCCTGGGGAACCCTTCTTAGTTTACAATATAAGGGTCCCACCACAGCACATCCCCCACTGCCGGAGGTGACATGATGGCGTCCGCACCACAAGACTCAATCATGAGGGGGCCGTGACTTGCGTTGCACTGAGTTAGTGGCACCCGATGGCCTGCGTCCGGCACGGGCTGTGGCGATGACTTGCGTTGCACAGAGTTAGTGGCACCCAATGGCCTGCGTCCGGCACGGGCCTACCGCCACGTGGCGATGACTTGCGTTGCACTGAGTTAGGCCCACTTGAAGAGCTGAGCGGGTGTGCAGCCTGCGATGATGCGTTGGCCTCGATACGGCGTCCAGCGAATCAAGACTCGAATTGAACTGTGTGCCCTGCTGGACCGCAGTGTACGCGCAGGCAGCAGTCAGCACACACATGACTCCACGGTGCGGTGCCGCAGGGTGCGCTGGGGGCCTGTGGCGCGGAAACCAGCGACCGGCTGAGGAGGTTGCACCGGCACGTGGAGGGCCCTCTTGGAGACACGCCGGTGGCTGCAGGTGAGCATTTAGGCCTGGGTGCGCAGGGCCGGGCAGTCATCCTTGGGCGGTGGACTGGTCTGGGGACCAGGGCTGGGGTGCAGCAGGTGCACAGGATCGCGCAGGCACCAGCGGTCACGGCGGCGGCCACGTGGCTGGGTGGGGGGCGCCGCCCTGGCAGACACGAGCCTGCATGCGATGACGAGATGTGCGTGGGTTGGCTTTGGACATAGTCACCTCGTCTCCAGTGTGAATACGGCCGTTGAATGTGGTCGGGCACGTGTGTGTGGGCCTATGGTCACGATATGGCGGACACAGAGGCACACGCAGTAGTTACTGTGGTGGCCATCCCGGAAGTGGACCACGCCCAGGGCCCCGGGCTATTCATTCGCGACATACGCCGGCCAAGGCCGCTCCGCTCAGGCTTACAGGGGGGGACCACATGGCTACATGTCCAAGGCCTTCCACACTGCCTGGGGTAACCTGTTTGCGTCCACTGTCCACTACACTGCATACACCAGCAGTAGATGTCCACATGGACCTGTCTGTGCTCTGCATACTGCAGTCTGTCTAGCACATCTCCACCACACTTGGCATTGTGTCCTTTCTTATTGCTGGGGCACTTGCCTCCTTCGCACATTCTTGCTTCCCACCTCTCCCCACATTCTGCAATTGTGTGGCAGAGGGGCTCTGCCTTTGTGGATGGTTTGTCTACATGTCTGTCCCCTGTTACCACGGTTACTTGTGTTGTCGTGTCCGGTAGTTGGGCCTGTTGTTTGGCATGTTGTATATGATTTTGTTACGTGTGCTCTCCCACAGTTGTGAGTTGTGTGGTTGTGGAGTTGAGGTGTGTGGTGTGTTCAGTTAGTACTTACCAATGAGCAGTGCATTGCCATGGGTGCCATCCTGGAAGTGCTGGTTGATGATGGACTGTCGGAAGATGTATGTATCATGCACACTGCCTGTGAAGTTGGCGACGACATTGGGGAGCTGTTATTATTAAAAAGAATTTTAATATTCCTCCGTGCTGGTATTGTTAAAATAGTGTGGTGGAGGTTATACCCTACTCACATGCGACAGTCTGATACCGTCTCAACATACATAATATTATGGATCTCCATATTAGGAGTATCACCATTTAATATTGTGTATGTACTTTTGTGTTCTTTTCCAGATCGATATTAAAGACATTACGTTGTTCCAGGCCATTTACCATAATAGGCACATTTGGCAAAAAATTCTACACATAATATTATGTATGTTGAGACGGTATCAGACTGTCGCATGTGAGTAGGGTATGGATCTGTGCACCCGTCCTGAAGAAGAAGCTTTCGGCTTCGAAACATGTTGACGCACGCAGGAGGTTATGTACATTAAATACACAATAACCTCCACCACACTATTTTAACAATACCAGCACGGAGGAATATTAAAATTCTTTTTAGCCCTCACATGCCAGGTATTTTTTAACACTCACGTATCCATTCCCTCCTGACCCTACCACTCACTACCCTAGCACACCACACATAGTGATTACATCAGTGCTCCCACGTATCCGTTGGTTAGTAGCACGCCGCGTTCCGTAGAGGGACGCGAAGACCCCTATGATGAAGCATGACACCAAGGGCCCTTTTGGTGTGTGAGGGGTATTTAAAGAACACCATGTGCTTCCCACCATTGTAGGAAACACATTCGACTCCAGACCTTGTCTACAAAAGCGCCTATTCTATAAGGATGGATTCTATTTGTTTGTTAACTATAAGCTGGGGAGATTGAATCCGCCCCCAGTGTCCTTGTGGACACGCTCTCTCTCCGCTCCCTCTTCTGATTTGTATACCTCCTTCATATCTACATGGCGATCGTTTTTGGGGGTGATACCAAATTAAGTCTGACTCCAGAGGGATTACTTCCTGACATGGGCTCTAGGTAGAAGCCCTCTTGGAGCACATGCATATCATATCTTGGGCACTAGAGAGACACTGGTCCTCTTTCTTCACTGAACTTGTGAAGATTGGAAAAAAGGGGGGACACAGTACATCACAGCGAAATCCTTCCTTAATTGCATTCCCTTTTAAGGACTCAGATACATACAGCTTTAAATGTCTGTCGACTGATGTGTTGTTTCCATTACATAACATATACTTGGAATATGATCTGGGTCAACTCTTTGCTCATGATCTGATAACATTGTTATCTATCTGAAGTGCCTACTCTTCTTTTGATTACATCCCTCCTTATTCTTATATTTGACCCACTCAGAAGCCTTTTGGTTTCACAGTTCATTGATTAGATGAGTTGCAGTCTTTTCCTGCTAGCATCAGAGTTCTAACAACAAAAAAAATGATTATACTTGTGAAAGTGAAAATGCTAATTTATATGTTGATGACAAGCCCATGTTGAAAATAAAAAGATAATGTAGGTTTGGGATTTTTCTTTTCTGCTATAAACAAAAGAAAATGTTCAGGAGCACATTTACTAAAACATAGTGGTGTACTATGAGGAGAGAGCTTCACAGAGCCATATCTCCTAAAATACGGCATTGCTGCTACTTTCCTAGCACTGGTACACAGACAGACTGCTGGTGTTGATGAAGCATGATTTTGCAAAATAAAATCCTGCTTGATTAAATCTTCTCATGTTCGTCTTACTAATAAAACAATGACTAATGGTGTGAGAAAATTATTGACATGGGTGACAAATTTCTAAAGAATAATTGCGAAACAAAACACACATTGGAAATTTTAGTGAAAAAGTGCAAAATGAAACAATAAGTGTAGAAAAATGAAAGTTGCATTATACGCGTGGAGAGCATGAAAGATAAAACATTTACGAGAGAGAGAAATGGAAAATAATAATAGAAAATGCTTATGAAAAGTTATGCATAGTGTTGGAAACGGGAGTTACCGAGTCCGTTACGGTAGCATGGCGCAAAGCGGGGAAAGGCACGCGAAGGCAATGTGTAAGGCAGTTGTGCAGCACACTCTTACTTTAACTCAGAAATGCGGAGCAATAACCGGACACCACACCAGGCTTGTATAAGTAAAAATCAGGTTTCTTTATATCAATCAAGATGGCATTCAATTATGCAAATTATACATTACATGCTCCTAACTGGTACACATTCTTTTAAAAAGCCCCTCAACAGTTCTGGCCACTAAAAGGCCGCAGGAATTAGTTCCTTTCAAATCACAGCACCAATAATGATTCGGGTGCGTTAACACAGTAGGGCCTAGAACATGCACAACACTTTTTAGGCATTAACCTCTTTTGCCACGGGGCACATATGTCAGGCCTAGGTACTCAGTACAGCCTATGGTACACTAGGCGGGAGGGAATTCTAGAGGGAACCCCTCAACATGTCCAGCAGCTGGGGCTTCCCTATGAGGGGGGGGGACTCCTATATCTCCCAGGGGAGGAAAGGGTTAAATTAGGCTAGGGCCCTTCCTGACCAGGTGCCTGGCCTGGTACAATACGTCATGTAAGGCCCCTCCTCCTTATTCCCTTGTGAATCGTGGCCCCCGGCCCCCAGGGGCTTAACCTAGAGCCCTAGGGGCCTCCTGGGCTCACCTGCGGTGCTGTGGCTGGCTGCGGTGCCTCTCGGCGGACTCTCCTCCGGGCCAGCCCTCTGTTGGACGGGCGGGGCCCGGCGCGAGTCTCACGGCCCTCCGGCCGGCGCTGGCAATTCTCCTGGAGGCTATGGAGCCTCTTGCTGCGTTATTGCTTCGTTGGGGGGCCGGTATGCCACTCCTCCGGCCCCCGTGGAGTCAAGATTGAGAGTAGGGACACGGAGCGGGAGCCGGCAGTCCTTTCAGACGGCTCCGGCTTCCCGCGAGGTCACACGCAGTTCCTGCTCACCTCCGGACGTGCTGGGGGGCGTTGCTCTCGGCGGCGCCCAATCCTGGCGCGGCGGCGATTCCTCCTGGGGCTCCCGTTGGCAGTGGAGCCCCACGGACGTCTTCCCGATTGGCTCCGGCTGGGCCAATCGCCCGCGGCCTTCTCCTCTTCCGGGGCTCCCGTTGGCAGTGGAGCCCCACGGACGTCTTCCCGATTGGCTCCGGCTGGGCCAATCGCGTCGCGGCTGCTTCGTCCGTTGCGGGGCGACGCCTTCCGCCTCCTTCTTCTTGGGCTGCTGGCTCCGGCGGGGCCAATCCCGTCGCGGCCTTTTCGGGGCGCGACCTATGACGCGGTCAGCGTCCCCGGCCCCACGGCAACGGCGTCCACGGGCCTGGAGGCCGCAGTAGGCCTCAGCTTGGTTCCACGCGGCCCTCGGGGGCTGCGGTGGTGTTATTCTTGGCCGCGCTTGCAGCGGCAGGGGTCTCGGGCCCGGCGGTGATTTCTGTGGGCTTCGGTGAGGGCGCGGACGGCGCACCTCACCACAGTTATGCACGGGGGAGAGGTCTTCCTCACCTCAGTTCCCCTCTTCACGCGGCGACGGCCGCGGCGGTCTTCCGGTCACAAGGTCAGTGACTGGGGGGTCAAGTTCACATGGAGTTGCAGCGCGGAGCGCGCTGACAGCCTTTTCCACAGGGCTGTGTGGGCAGGCTTCTTGGGGGACAGTCCAGCTGTCGGTGTAGATAGAGAGGGGGTGAAGGCCTAGCGCTTAGGACACAGCGCTT
Organism: Calotriton arnoldi; assembly: GCA_963921515.1. Classification (NCBI taxonomy): domain Eukaryota; kingdom Metazoa; phylum Chordata; class Amphibia; order Caudata; family Salamandridae; genus Calotriton; species Calotriton arnoldi. Next base: position 395,801 of record CAWUFW010001945.1, on the reverse strand, counting down.
CGCCTCGTGATCCCCATTCGACGATTTACTTAAGTTCCTGTTACTCTTTGTGTAAAAGTTATTCTTCTTATGAACAGGGGGAGGGGGTTGTGAGTTGGTGATTCTGGGAGTGCGTGATATTCCTCCCAGCACGCTGGAGATGGTTCCCTGGGTCCCCTCACACTGGGCAAGATCAGTGGGTGGTGGGCGTTCCTCAGCTATCTTACGGCAGCAGGGCCTTGACCCTGTCAGCAGCAGTAGTGTAGGTCTCCCCTAGGCCCTAAAGTCTATACTCCGGCGCAGGTTCTCCCAGGTTCAGCGGTGCCTCAGCCTAACTAACCACAAGGTTTTCCCTCCAAGCCTCTTATACCCCTAGGTCAGGTGACCCTCCTAAAGGCGGCAAAACGTAACTCCTCCCACAGCCCGGAAGGTTCTGGAACCTTCCACCTACCTAGCTATGGGGCCCAGAGGCGGGGACGGGATGGCTACTGTATCCCTTGTCCCAGCCTGACTCTGGCGACTAGCGTGTATGTGTGGAAGGCCCTCTGCAGTAGCAGGGGCCTGTGGCAGCCATCTTTAGTGAGAGAGCACCTGCACCTCAGCACTGACCAGCAGTGGCAAGGCGCCCGGAGACCTAGGTCCAGCAAAAATATGGTGGCAAAAAATGAGGCGCAAAAAGGGAAAAACAGGGCAAGACCACCCTAGGGCTGACAGGTCTAACACGCGTCCCCCCAGCCGAAAGAGGGAGAGCTTCCCAACCTCTAGGGAGTTCTCTTCACTAAGGCGGAAAAACCGGGAGAGACCGTCAGCGTTGGCGTGGTCTACACCGGGTCGATGTTCCACCCGAAAGTCCATCCCCTGGAGGGAAATGGACCATCTCAACAATTTGGGATTTTCGCCTCTCATCTGCATGAGCCAGCGAAGGGGTCTGTGGTCGGTCTGGATCAAGAAGTGACAACCAAAAGGTATGGCCTCAACTTCTTCACAGCCCAAACCACAGCAAAGGCTTCCCGCTTGATGGTACTCCACCGCTGTTCCCGGGGAGTAGTCTTCGGGAGATAAAGGCCACTGGCTGGTCTTGGCCATCGTCATTCAGCTGCGAGAGCACAGCTCCTATGCCATGCTCAGAAGCGTCTGTCTGGACGATAAATTCCCGTCCGAAGTCTGGAGTCCTGAGCACCGGGGCGGTGCACATGGCACGTTTTAGAGTCTCAAAGGCATCCTGGCAGGCAGCCGTCCAGATTACTCTGCGTGGCTGCTTCTTGGAAGTCAATTCCGTCAATGGGCCCACGATGGTTCCATATCCCTTGACGAACCGGCGGTAGTATCCCGTGAGGCCGAGAAAAGCTCGGACCTCTGTTTGGGTCTTGGGGGCTCCCAGGCCATGATGGTCTCAATCTTGGCTTGGAGGGGTTGCACCTTACCTCCGCCCACCAGGTGTCCCAGGTACACGACAGATCCCTGTCCAATCTGGCACTTGCTGGCCTTGATGGTTAGACCAGCCCGTTGCAAAGCCCGTAGCACCTCCTGGAGATGCTGCAGATGGTCCTCCCAGCTGCTACTGAAGACAGCTATGTCATCCAGGTAGGCAGCACAGAAGGCCTCTAGGCCAGACAGCACCTGGTTCACCAACCGCTGGAAAGTGGCTGGAGCATTTTTCAACCCGAAGGGCATCACCTGGAATTGAAAGTGGCCCTCGGGGGTGGAGAACGCAGTCTTCTCCTTTGCTCCTTCCGCCATGGCGATCTGCCAATAGCCTGATGTTAAATCAATGGTACTCAAATACCGGGCTGCTCCCAGCCGGTCAATGAGCTCATCCGCCCGAGGGATCGGGTGAGCGTCGGTCTTGGTGACCGAGTTGAGTCCACGATAATCCACACAGAACCGAAGTTCTGGTGTGGTGCCCGGGGGCCGCTTTCGGCACCAACACTACCGGACTAGCCCAAGGGCTACTGGAAGGCTCAATCACCCCCAGTTCTAGCATCTTGACAACCTCACCCTGGATACTAGCCTTGACCTTATCGGACAGCCGGTAAGACTTGTTCTTCACTGGCGGACTGTCCCCTGTGTCCACATCATGGGTACACAGGTGCGTGATTCCAGGCGTGAGGGAAAACAACGAGGCGTACTGCCCCAAGACCTGGCGGCAGTCCCTCTGTTGCTCTGGGGTCAAGGATGGGGCGAGGACTACTCCCTCTACCGAACCATCCTTCTCGTGGACCGCCAGAAGGTCTGGCAGAGGCTCACTCTCCTCCTCCTCACTTCCATCCGTTATCATCAAGAGAGTGAGCTCGGAACGCTCCTGGTGTGGCTTCAGGCGGTTGACGTGGAGCACCCTGTGGGGTTGACGGGGGTCTTCATGTCGACGACATACGTGGTCTGGCCTTTCCTTTCTAAGATCTCAAACGGCCCAGTCCATCGGTCCTGGAGGGCGCTAAGCTCTCCTGGCTCCATGACCCACACCTTCTGTCCAGCGTCTAACTCTACCGTCCGCGCGTTCCGGTCATACCATTGCTTCATGACGGCCTGACTTGCCTCTAAGTTGTCCGAGGCCTCCTTCCACAGCTTGGCCACTTGGCTGCGGAACGCCAGCATATAGCTGACCACATCACGGGGAAGCTTCGAGGAAGACTTCTCCCACCCCTCTTTGACAAGACTGAGGGGCCCCCGAACGGGGTGGCCATAGAGCAGCTCAAAGGGGCTGAAACCGACCCCCTTCTGCGGCACCTCTCGGTAGGAGAAGAGCAGACAGGGTAAGAGGACGTCCCACTTTCTTCTCAAGTCCTCGGGTAGGCTCCTGATCATCCCCTTCAAGGTTTTGTTGAAGCGCTCCACGAGCCCGTTCGTCTGGGGGTGGTAAGGAGTGGAGAACCGGTAGGTCACTCCACACTCTTTCCACATGGCCTGCATGTAGGCCGACATGAAATTCGTGCCCCTATCTGACACCACGACCTTGGGGAATCCCACTCGGGTAAAAATCCCCATGAGGGCCCGCGCCACCACCGGTGCTGTGATGGTCCTCAGAGGGATTGCCTCTGGGTACCGGGTGGCGTGGTCTACTAGCACCAAAATGAACCTATGCCCAGCAGAAGTCGGCGGATCCAACGGCCCGACAATGTCAATCCCCACTCGCTCAAAAGGGGTATTGACCACTGGGAGAGGTTCCAGAGGGACCTTCACCTTAGTCCCTGTCTTGCCGCTCGCTTGGCAAGTGGTGCAGGTCTTGCAATAAGTGTCAGAAGTGACGCGCATCCTGGGCCAGTAAAAATGTGGGACCAAGCGTGCAAACGTCTTGTCCTGGCCCAGGTGTCCTGCTAGTGGTATCTCATGCGCCAACTCTAGCAGAAAGGCTCGGTGGCATTGGGGGACCACCACGGCCCTTGAGGACCCATGCACCGGAGCCTTAGGCTCACTGTAGAGGAGACCATCCTCCCAGTAGACATGGTAATTACCAGTCTCTGTTCCAGCTGCTTGGGCGTCGGCCTGTTGCCGTATGCCATCAAGCGTAGGGCACTCCCTCTGTGCCCGGCAAAATTCTTCCCGGGTAGGCCCTCCTTCCACCTGCCACTCTGCAGGGGTCGGCAGGTCCCCCACGGGAAAACCAACCACCTCAGCGGACTCCGGGGTCACCTCCGCGGGCTCCCCATCCATCTCACCGGGTGTCTCCTCCCGGACATCTCCTCGTCCAGCAGTGGGCTGGGCCCTTCTTTCAGGCTCCACCCCGGGCTGAGTTCCTTGTCGGGCAGCCATGGACCGCGTGATAACGCAAGTCCACCCTGGTAACCCCAACATCTCAGCATGGGCATTGAACTCTACCTCTCTCCAGGCAGTATGTTCTAAATCGTTGCCCAGCAGACAGTCAACTGGCATGGCAGGGCTCACCGCAACCTTCATCAGACCTGACACTCCTCCCCACTCAAAGGGAACTTGGGCCACGGGGTAATGACCCAGGCTATTATCAGCCATCACAACCGGGTGGAACTCCTCAGAAATCACCTGCTCTGGGGACACCAGCTGACGTTTCACCATTGTCATACTGGCACCTGTGTCCCTCAGAGCCTCCACCTCCTCCCCGTTCACCAGGACCCTCTGCCGATACTTGGCAGTGTTCTCGGGTACCTGCACCCTTGGGATGATCTCCCTATCCCCCAGGGAAACTAAGGTCAAGCCTGTCCACTCACCTCCCCTACCTAGGGACAACTCCTCCCCAAGCGCTACACTGGCCACCCCGGGGTCTTACCTCCTGTGGGGGCTGGGGTTCTCTTGCGACACTGGGCATCCCCCTTGTAGTGTCCAACCTCCCCGCACTCGTAGCACCGGACAGTTCTGGGCTGCTGACTCCTGTCAGGGTAAGTGGGTTTCTGGTATCCAGATTGGGATGGGAAACCTACCCCTCTCCCAGGCGGTCTATTTTGGGGACCTTTAAAGAACTCCCTCTTTTTATCTCCCCCTCTTTCTTCTGGGGGAACCCTGTCCACCTTTCGGGGGATCCGCCTCGGCTCCCTTGTGGGACACCCGAGTGCTGACCCACGTGTCTGCCTCCTCTGCAAGCTCCCTTGGGTTGGTCAGCTTGCGGTCCACCAAGTACTGGCGCAGCTCCGGAAAACATTTCTCGAGGAGGTGCTCTCTCAAAAACAGGTCGTACAGCCCTTTGTAATCCTCTACCTCGCTGCCACGCACCCAACCCTCCAATGCCTTCCGGGCATAATCATAAAAATCTACCCAGTTTTGTGTGGTGAGCTTGTGGCTGTTGCGAAACTTTTGGCGGTACTTCTCTGGGGTGAGGCCAAACTTCCTGAGCAGGGCCTCCCTCATGATAGGGTAGTTGGTTCGATCCCCTTTTTCTAAGGTTAAAAGTGTGTCCCTGACTAGTGGAGGTATGTACCTATAAAGTCCTCCTCCCCAGTAGCTCTCAGGAACTCTATGGGCCACCAAAGCTACCTCGTACGCCGGCAACCACTTGTCGATGTCGTCGCCCACACTAAAGCTAGCCATCACTTCCCTGGGTAGATAGAATTTGGGCTCCTGTGGAACCCCAGCAGGTACGCTGCCACCATTTCCTTTGCCTTCCATTTCCATTTGCAAGGCTCGGAGCTCCAGTTCTTTCAGGCTAAGCTCATGTACAAGCCTTCTTTCCTCCATGGCTAGCCTTCCCTGTTCTCGCTCCCTTTCCATCCTAGCCAACTCTAATGTCAATTGCCTCTGCTCCCTCCTGTCCTTGAATTCCTCTGCTGACAAACTCCCCCTGACGCACTACTGCCTGCCCTGGAACGTCTTCCTGGCAACACATTCTCGCTGACGTCAATGTTCAGTAGGCTCAGTTCTTCTGGGTCGTCTGCCTCCCTCTGCTCCTCCTCCCCTCTTCCCTCCGGGTGGGCCATGACCCATGCCCTCAAAGCCTTCTGAAGTACCTCCTTCTTGGCACCTCGCTTGACGGCCACCCCCTCTCTAGGCAGAACTCCTTGAGCTGTGCCACCGTGTACCTCTCTAGGTCGGCTAACTCAAACTCCATCCTCCTAGGTGGGGTCCCGGACAATTTAAGGAAGGGGTTCTAAATGGTAGGTAGCAGGTCTTAACGCAGGACTTATACAATCGGCAATGACAAAAGAGTTCCTTCTTACATTTCACTAGGTGTCTAATTGCGGCGCACTCTGAGTCACTGTAGGATGCTGCACAAGTACCAGTCCTTATCCCACCGCTGAACACCAATGTTGGAAACGGGAGTTACCGAGTCCGTTACGGTAGCATGGCGCAAAGCGGGGAAAGGCACGCGAAGGCAATGTGTAAGGCAGTTGTGCAGCACACTCTTACTTTAACTCAGAAATGCGGAGCAATAACCGGACACCACACCAGGCTTGTATAAGTAAAAATCAGGTTTCTTTATATCAATCAAGATGGCATTCAATTATGCAAATTATACATTACATGCTCCTAACTGGTACACATTCTTTTAAAAGCCCCTCAACAGTTCTGGCCACTAAAAGGCCGCAGGAATTAGTTCCTTTCAAATCACAGCACCAATAATGATTCGGGTGCGTTAACACAGTAGGGCCTAGAACATGCACAACACTTTTTAGGCATTAACCTCTTTTGCCACGGGGCACATATGTCAGGCCTAGGTACTCAGTACAGCCTATGGTACACTAGGCGGGAGGGAATTCTAGAGGGAACCCCTCAACATGTCCAGCAGCTGGGGCTTCCCTATGAGGGGGGGGGACTCCTATATCTCCCAGGGGAGGAAAGGGTTAAATTAGGCTAGGGCCCTTCCTGACCAGGTGCCTGGCCTGGTACAATACGTCATGTAAGGCCCCTCCTCCTTATTCCCTTGTGAATCGTGGCCCCCGGCCCCCAGGGGCTTAACCTAGAGCCCTAGGGGCCTCCTGGGCTCACCTGCGGTGCTGTGGCTGGCTGCGGTGCCTCTCGGCGGACTCTCCGCCGGGCCAGCCCTCTGTTGGACGGGGCGGGGCCCGGCGCGAGTCTCACGGCCCTCCGGCCGGCGCTGGCAATTCTCCTGGAGGCTATGGAGCCTCTTGCTGCGTTATTGCTTCGTTGGGGGCCGGTATGCCACTCCTCCGGCCCCCGTGGAGTCAAGATTGAGAGTAGGGACACGGAGCGGGAGCCGGCAGTCCTTTCAGACGGCTCCGGCTTCCCGCGAGGTCACACGCAGTTCCTGCTCACCTCCGGACGTGCTGGGGGCGTTGCTCTCGGCGGCGCCCAATCCTGGCGCGGCGGCGATTCCTCCTGGGGCTCCCGTTGGCAGTGGAGCCCCACGGACGCCTTCCCGATTGGCTCCGGCTGGGCCAACTCGCCGCGGCCTTCTCCTCTTCCGGGGGCTCCCGTTGGCAGTGGAGCCCCACGGACGTCTTCCCGATTGGCTCCGGCTGGGCCAATCGCGTCGCGGCCTTCGTCCGTTGCGGGGCGACGCCTTCCGCCTCCTTCTTCTTGGGCTGCTGGCTCCGGCGGGGCCAATCCCGTCGCGGCCTTTTCGGGGGCGCGACCTATGACGCGGTCAGCGTCCCCGGCCCCACGGCAACGGCGTCCACGGGCCTGGAGGCCGCAGTAGGCCTCAACTTGGTTCACGCGGCCCTCGGGGGCTGCGGTGGTGTTATTCTTGGCCGCGCTTGCAGCGGCAGGGGTCTCGGGCCCGGCGGTGATTTCTGTGGGCTTCGGTGAGGGCGCGGACGGCGCACCTCACCACAGTTATGCACGGGGAGAGGTCTTCCTCACCTCAGTTCCCCTCTTCACGCGGCGACGGCCGCGGCGGCTCTTCCGGTCACAAGGTCAGTGACTGGGGGGTCAAGTTCACATGGAGTTGCAGCGCGGAGCGCGCTGACAGCCTTTTCCACAGGGCTGTGTGGGCAGGCTTCTTGGGGGACAGTCCAGCTGTCGGTGTAGATAGAGAGGGGGTGAAGGCCTAGCGCTTAGGACACAGCGCTTCGCCTCGTGATCCCCATTCGACGATTTACTTAAGTTCCTGTTACTCTTTGTGTAAAAGTTATTCTTCTTATGAACAGGGGGAGGGGTTGTGAGTTGGTGATTCTGGGAGTGCGTGATATTCCTCCCAGCACGCTGGAGATGGTTCCCTGGGTCCCCTCACACTGGGCAAGATCAGTGGGTGGTGGGCGTTCCTCAGCTATCTTACGGCAGCAGGGCCTTGACCCTGTCAGCAGCAGTAGTGTAGGTCTCCCCCTAGGCCCTAAAGTCTATACTCCGGCGCAGGTTCTCCCAGGTTCAGCGGTGCCTCAGCCTAACTAACCACAAGGTTTTCCCTCCAAGCCTCTTATACCCCTAGGTCAGGTGACCCTCCTAAAGGCGGCAAACGTAACTCCTCCCCACAGCCCGGAAGGTTCTGGAACCTTCCACCTACCTAGCTATGGGGCCCAGAGGCGGGGACGGGATGGCTACTGTATCCCTTGTCCCAGCCTGACTCTGGCGACTAGCGTGTATGTGTGGAAGGCCCTCTGCAGTAGCAGGGGCCTGTGGCAGCCATCTTTAGTGAGAGAGCACCTGCACCTCAGCACTGACCAGCAGTGGCAAGGCGCCCGGAGACCTAGGTCCAGCAAAAATATGGTGGCAAAAAATGAGGCGCAAAAAGGGAAAAACAGGGCAAGACCACCCTAGGGCTGACAGGTCTAACACATAGATGCTTATTTTCTTTACATGTAATGTAAAAGAAACTTATTAATTAATAATGGGATTAATTAGAATAGGCTTGTGGATTTAATAGAAAAATGGTGATTCATTTGCCATAATGATATTTTATGAAAATTATCGTGCTAACATTAATGTCTTTTATTTTCGTAGAGAGAGATGCATTACAAAATCCTATGATGGCCTCAAAACTTTGCTTGAATGTTATTTTATTTTCTTAAAATGTAGGCCTCGGAAGAAGTTTTATTTTGTCCTTCATATTTTAAATTGCTGTGTTAGTTTGTTTAGCTGTGCACAAGTTAATCTTAAGGAATTTCCTCTTGATTATTTACTGAATAAACTCGTTGGACGAAAAGTTACCAACCGGCGAAACGTGCGCGAGGATGTGGATAAATGTTGCAAGATGTTTTTTCCTGCTTCCGCGGAAGGATGACTTCAATGGAACTAACAATGACTTTCTTCAATGAACTTTGTCGAGCTAATATGGTCACCTAATTTTGATAGCCAATGAGAACGATAAGAAGCTATGAATGATACTTTTAGGAGATTAGACATTAATATTTTGGGTATAAATATTTGTGTAAAAGAGAATTCATTGGAGTAGCTGTTTCTATGAGAGGAGAGCGTTGCTGTAATTTCTCTCTATGCTACCCTGGCTGGTTGCTGACTTTGCTGAACCTGTCTGAGACTGTCCTGAGATCTTTGCACTTCATCCGCTGATGATGTTGCTTTAGCTATACCTTTTTTGGCCAAGAGGTTAGCTTCCTTTCTCTAATGCACGCTGTACAGTGATTCTCTAGGTTCGTATGAAATCGAATTGCATATTGATATTTGCAATGAAATATTTCCCTTTTTTCTGTCTCTCTCTCCACTCAAATGCATGTTATTGATATTGTGCTGAATTTATAAAATTGTTTCTAATATTAGTGATTTATCTGTAATATTTGTTTATGGAGAAACTAATGATATTTGCTAATGTATTCATGTATTGACCATTAATATTCGGAAAACTTAGGTAAAAGTGACTTGATAAATATTCAGTTTGTCGTCATTATTATGAGGATGTATAGATTTGTACATATTATGACAGTTGTTGTTACAGTTTGATTATTTCCTTCATTAGGGTCCTTATGAGGGGAATATTATCCGTCTTTTCATTACCAAGTCCCTATTAGATCTACAATTGGAGGACCTGTTGTTGTAAGTGGTCATTGAGTTCTTATGGGCCCGAACTGCTAATCATAAAAGAGTCAATTTTTTGTTGTTGTAGCTGGCCTGTGTGTTGGTTTCTGAAAGTGCATGAAGACAGCAATTTGAAGGCAAATTTTGTTCGATTCCCACTCACGGCAGTGCATTTTTTTAATACCATGAATACTGGGTACTGACATCAAGGGTGAAGACTAAGGTATTTTTTGATTTTTCAAACTTTACTATCAAAGTCATGTGCAACTTTTTGTTGAGGTTTGTCTCTACTTTTCAAATGAATTCTGATGGTAGCTATTTCTTGTAGGGTAGGCGTTTCTTGTGATTGTGCTGTACAAAGCTATGGTCTCTGTACATTAAAGGCCTTCTTATTAAAGTTGCCCCAGGTGCATTTTTAAACACAGCAGCTGTGTTACATAAAAAACCCAGGACCTCGGAGAGTCTGAGGGCCCTGATTCACAGTGTTAAACTTAGACTTAACAGTACGTTCACTACTTTTTGGCTTTACTGATGCCCTTTATGGACATTAGTAAAATTACTAGTAGTAACTTACCTTAGTGAATACCAAAAAGTAATAAACTTAGACTTAAGTCTAGTTTTCCTTTGTGAATCAAGCCCATAGTCTGCACTTTCAAACGGATAGCTTTTCCTTTTCTGACCTGCATGCCCAGCTGGAGATTTCTGCACTTCTTTACAAATAATAGCTCACGCTTAAAATGGTCAACTGATTTTACAGCTTTTAATTGGTACTGCGTTGTCAATATTACATTTGCACTTTTATACTTAAAGGTCTCTCCACATAGAACATTCAAGTGAAAGCTAACCAGAAATTTAAACTGTCCTTTTTTCACAGCTGTCATGAAATGTGAAACACAAACTTTGTATTTTTGAAACTTTACTGAAAGGAAACAGTAAGCGATGGCCGCAGTGATTAGTCGCCATATGCCCATTTTTAGGTCTCGCATAGGCAGCACATGCGCTGCCTCTACGAGGCATCAAGTAATCAGTATGTTGGAGTGAAGCTCCGCCTATTGGCTGTCATTTCTGTTGCTGCTTCCCATTCGTTTAACTTAGTCATTGCTCTTGTTAGCTGTTTTTTAATTGGCTGTTGATGCGATACTTACTTCCGTTTAGACCGGAAGCAGCAGCGCCTAACTACTGTGTTCGTCCGCGCTCTAAGCGCAATTATACATCGTCCGCTTTTCGGTGTGCACTATATTCTTTTAGGCGGCCACGCGCGCTTTCACTTTCGATGCTGGCAGGATACTTGCGACTTCTCGCAGAACACTGTGCCAGGCTCTCTCGCAGCTGCCGTTTCCCACCCACCCCCCTAATTTTTGTGGAGTTTCCGTCTTCTCGTGCACCCAGTGACAGAACTTACCACTCAAATCGAGTATGTTTCCTCGCGGGTGCGAGCTCGCACTGAAAACAGTCTACCCCCTTCTGGAGAATTCACTTTCCAAGGTTTCCCCTGAGCCCGGATGGACGTCGCAACCCCTCATTTCTCACAACAACCTAAAAGAGGCGCGTAAGTCACGCCTTTCTTGAGAAACCCCTTCTGTGGAGATCTGCGTGTGATTATTTTCGAGAAGTGTGGGAAAGTAACATTTGGCAAGTAAATATGACGGAAAGTTCACAGGTAATCATTACCTGTTAACTTTCCGCCATATTGACCAAATTGGGCTTTTTTGTCAGAACGTCCCGCCTTACCAGGTAATGCGGGACGTTCTGACAAAAAAAGCCGAGTTTGGTGATTGCTGCTGCCACGTCCTCTTTACGTCACCTATAGGAAAGTACAGCAATAGACTTTAGCGGAAGGGGTGCTTTACGGAGGAAGGGACACTTTATAAATTCCATTCCAGCACCATCGCAATGTAAGCACGGCATAGCGCTGAGCGCACCGTGTTCTCTTGGGTACCCCAGCACCAGTGTAAAGCAGCACTCACCAGCACGCGTTGCAGGAAGCCTATCATGGTCTCAAGTATCCCGAGGCCGCCCTCCAGCTGGGCACGCGGTGGGTCGAGGGACACCCCTTTCACCCCGAGCGAGGCTCCGCAGCCGGCTCCCGGCAGCTTGCCTCCCGCATGGCTCCAGACGCATGTGCCTACTGCACCTGTCGTTAATGTTTCTCTAAGGTGAGACATTGTTGAAGCCGCGCCGTCACCGCAGGAGTTAAAAGGGCTGGGTCAGTCGGCGAGAAACAGGTTGTGCAGAATGTAAATTTTAGGATTACAGAGCAGGCAAAAAAAAAAAAAAAAACACAGAACACGCTGCCATCGAGCTGGCACCTGGATCAAAGTCAAGGCCTGTCTGTCAAGTCGTCACGGGTGCTTTGATTTAACCAGATACCTCAAAACATCTCAGACGTGTGGCCCTGTGTCCTCTCGGCAGGACTAGGCTAGGTCCAAATCACGAGACCCAGATGTAAGCAGCATAAAAGCTTGCGTCGAGGACCACACCATTAGTTAGTTGGACGCGCTGGGAATGCATAAAACAATATTGTGTGCAGTAGCGTCCTCAGTGTTCTTTGGAATTTAATATTGATGAGGTAAGTGCAATAATAAATGCTTGTTTTTTTTATATGAAACTATGACGCTGTTTCAAAGCGATATAATTACCCAAATTAATGGTACTCAATATACTGATTTCGGAAGGAAGGGAGGCAAAGGTGGGATTGGCTAGCATTGTAACTCGATATCTGCACAGACGCTAATGACTAGCAGTTAACTCGCCTAGGCACCTCCCTTCTTAGGCCTGGGTCACCTGTGGGGGTGAGGTATTTATTGCACCTGGGAAATTATGACACTTCGGGGTTCAGCGTTTATCAGGTGTGGAGAATTCTGAGGTGTTCTCGAGAAAATGAAGAATTACGTGTGGAATTCAGTGAGCCCCAGGACACCCTTTCTTGGGCATTTTCACGCTCTATAAATGTCACTTCTTCCATCACATTGGAACTCACTGTAATTTTTGACCAGAAAAATTTGACAGGTTTCACCCGGCAAAAGTCACGAGATGGAAATAACTGCAGTGTTCACCACCACACACATTATAACTGCAATCCCTGTGCAAAAAGACGTTGGAGGAGAGATCCGAGTTTAGCAGCTCACTCGGAATGTGGCCCTTACTCGCGTGCAAACATTGAAACATGGTGAATGTCGTGTTACATAAAAGATGTCCTACAGGTTCTGGTCTTGTCACACCTGGGAATATTTTACTTTGTGACATTGCTGGGTGGGCCCTGTCAAGGAACTAGTTGGAATTCCTCAGTCATGGTCAGGGTATGAGACACTGATCCCAACCCAGCACTGACAACCCCTAGAAAAGTGCACCTGATGCCGCCCATTTCCAGCTGTAGGGTGACTTCCTTCTCCTACGTCCTTCATAAAGTGTGGGACGACTGCCGCTGCACATCATAGCCTCCTCGTCATTCCTGGAATTCTACAAGAAGCTGAATGACTGGCTGTTCTGTGGTCCCACTAGGCACCTGGTGTGACTACACTCACACCTGCTCAGCGCTAGGATACCCTCCCTTGGTGATAGTGTTATGTTATAACATTTGCAGAGTGCATGGCTGCCTCAGCAACAGGGCGTCCCAGCGCTAGTCTCAACAGAGAGCCAACTGTAGGGAGAGATAGGATGACTGAGCCAGCAGAGCGCCAGATAAACTGAATGTTACCGTCGTACACAGTGTGACCACTTCAGATCAATGCCTTTTGCCTTTGTGGAACAGAAATCATAGCATCTAGTAAGGAGCCGTGCATAAAAGAAATCCATTCAGGCATGCTTTTGTTACCATGGTGGCTGCTCTGACACAGCCTGGCACCACCAGTATTATCTTTTGAAATGTAATACTTTCCCTTTACTCAATTACTTGTGGAAAACTCCAGCATGGGCAGAAACCAGCAGCAAAGTACTCATGACCAGTATTCAGGTGAGGACAAGCATTTGCAATGCAATAGGTCTTGCATTTGCGGTAGTTTAAGCTATTGGCATCGTAAATGACAATACCCTTTATTTATCTGTTTTCAAAACCAATACATAAATAAAAGGCATTGTTATTTACAATGCCAATAGCTCTATCTTTCGCAAATGCGAGACCTATTGCATTGCAAATGCTTGTTTAAACATGGCTGTCACATACAGCGATGTTCTCTCTTACATCCTCAACCCTTGGAATTCTTCTTTACATGATCTGGAATGATGAAACCTTCACTGGCCTGAGGCCATGTTGATGGATGAGAGTATCTTGACCTCATACCTTTGGGAATGAAAATGGGGTGCTGACGAAACAGCAGACTGAAGATTCAAAGCACATCTTTTTATGCTAAAATATTTATTAAAAACAGTTACGGTATCACGCTACTGTGCAAGACTGTTCAGTGTGTGCTGCTGCAACAGACTAATGTCAATGAAAGAGCATTGGTAAAGCCAATTTTACTAGATCATTTAGAGCTGAAACCTACTGGTTTTGCCAGTGCTTGTTTTGTAATTCAGCTAGTAATAATTTTCAAAAGGAGACATTATAATTCAGTGAGGGGTAGGATTATTTATCAACTGGGAAAGTGCTCTTGTTTGTAGCTTGAATTTTCTGTTTCAAATGAGAGTCACTTCCAGTTTTGCAGATTTGGACTCCTAGATATTGGGACCTATAAACCTCTCCTGCTCCTCAGATATATAAAAAATATTATTATTGTCATTATCACCGCTATTAATTTCTCTTTGCTTAGTTTTCTTTACATTTCTATCACTAGAAAGTTTCACGTTGTAAAGCAGCAGACATGTTAGACAGATGGTACATGGCCACAGAGATCACTGGCAATCAAGAGCAAACTAATGTGCAATTTACAAAGTCCTATCATCTTTTATGATCCTGTATTTACGTTTCCTCCGCATGAATGTTCCACCTCGTATTTAATAGGGAAGCATCCATATCAGACAGATGGTACCCTGCTACATTGAGCTCTAGGAATCTAGAGTAAAGTGAGGTGTGTATTTCAAAACCCCCAAAGCGTCGTATGCCTGCCAATATTTACTCTCACTTTATATGACTACCTGCAGCTTGAAAATGATTTTGAATTGTTTTTTGGTTGAGAAAACATGGTGGTTCCAAATATGATAACATATTTGAGCAATTATTTTTCCAGCAACTGTAGGAGAATAGACTCAAATTTGTCAACTTTAGTCAGCATAAACCTTTTAGGTACAGATGACTCCAAAATATATAAATATAGATTTAGGTTACATTTATTTTTCAATGCTGTGTACTTAGTGGTAATCATCACAGGTAATATTATTTGCTATTACAAAAATAAAGGGGGATATTCAAAAGAACGTGTGCTAAATATCACCAAAAAATGTTAACGCAACGTTACACATCGCAGCCGATCGCGGGAAAATAACCCTGTGTTAACGTGGAATTCACAACACGGCGGTACCATGCGATAGTCCCCCGAAAACGCGGTCAATGTCCGCAATACAATCACCGCGAGCGTGATAAAAACATAAACCTCAACGCGAAAAAACATGCGATGGGCCAAAGCGCGATGTGGAAATCAGCGATAAGCAGCGAGAGGCCAGCAAAACCAACGCGTAATGCGGGAAAAAGCACAAGAACAGCATACGGAAAATGCCACCACAAACCAAATCAACTGCGGAGTACCACGGACGCACCTGACCGACTGCAGAGGACAACATGAACTCCACAATCCCCATGGAGGAACACCCAGGAATACAGGGCACGTGGAAGGGCAATGAGAAGAGGAAGATGGGGTACAGTCTACAGGAAAACCCCATGACCACCACGGATGAGACAGAACACCACCAATAACTGTACGTCACCTCCAACGTGTCATTGGCAACAAAGAGGCAAAGAATCCTTGTGAATACTTTATAGTCTGTATTCAAGAGGGAAATAGGTCTATAGGACCCACAACTTGCCGGATTCTTTCCTGCTTTCAGAATTAATGAAATGGTAGCTTGACCCCATGAAACAGGGGGTCTAGTACCCTCAGATAGTATATTATTGAAGAGTACCGTCATAATGGGTATTATTGTCTCTCCCAAAGATCTATACAATTCCGCTGGAAGCCCGTCGGGCCCAGCTGCCTTACTTCCTTGCAGGCGGCAATGGCCTTCCTAACCTCCTGCTGGGATATGTCCTGCTCCAAATTTTCTCGCTGGGAGGAATTTAAGGAGGCTAACGTGCATTTCCCTAACCATTCCTTCGCATAAGTTTTATCTACCTCATTATCTTCCTTGTATAACGCCTGAAAGAAGGCAAAAAACGCCTTCCAATTTCTTCATCAGTTGATACTGAAGAGGAGTTATCCTCACTATCAATCCGTTTTATCAAGTTGCGTGTCCTATCCGACTTAACCTTCCATGCCAGGAGTTTACTGGCTCCCTCTCCGTATTCAAAATGGGCCATCTTACTGGCTTCCCATCTTTTTGTAATCCTGAGCTGAATGGTGGTCTCCAGCTGGTCTTTCAGGGTTTGTAGTTCTGATATGTGTTCCTGTCGCTTCTCAATATCAATCTCCCTATTCAACCTCACCTCTACTACCTTCATAGCAGACTCCATTTGTGTCACCTCTTCTCTATATTGCCTATTCCTATGGCATACCCTACTTGTGACTATACCCCTCAAGAATGCCTTCCAGGCGTCCCATACCATTGGAATCTCGGCAGAGCCGATATTCAACTTAAAAACATTCTGTTTCTTGAGACAGGTGTTTAACCTCAGAATCTTCTAAAAGTAATGCACGGTCGAACGTCCATTTCCGTGAATGTTCCCCCACTGCCAGACATAAGTCCATCCAAACAGCTGCGTGATCAGACAGGTGAGGTGTCAAATACCCTACATTCTTGATCTTGCCCCTAAGATCGTAACTAGCCAGAATATAATCTATCCTTGACTTATGGCCATACTTGTTATTATAAAAGGACACACCTAGCTGGACCCCCGACCTTTCCCTCCATACGTCGCACAAACCCGTCTGTGTCATCATAGTTTGAAGATATGTCCGTGATTTGGACAGTGCATTTGCCCTACTATTAGGGATTTATCTAACAAGGGGTCTAAAACTATATTAAAGTCACCCGCCATAATCATGGGTTCTGGGAATTCCAACAAATTTGAAAAAATGGTTTTCAGGGAAGAGGGATCGTCCTGATTAGGACCGTAATAGCCTATTACTGTAAGAAGGGAACCTTGAATAGATAGTTTTACAATAACCCACCTGCCGCCCGGGTCAGTCATTGATTCTAAAACACGAGCATTGGCTTGCTTTTTGACCAGGATGGCTACCTCTCTAATATTGGCACTCTGATTAGTGCCAATTAGATGTTCCACCCATTTTAATTTACTGAATATCTCAACCAATTCCCCTCTTAAAAGGTGCGTTTCTTGTAATATAATAATCTGTGCGGGAGAATCCCTGAGATACTGCAAAATTTTTACCCTCCTTGTCTTCACTTGTAGGCCATTAATATTCCAAGATAAAAACTGAATAACGGTCATGGTGGTCTGATCAACAAAGGCTGAGGTCTGAACAACAGAGACTTAAATGCACCAAGGTGACAGGCCCAGACAAAGGGTGACCAATACAAATAAATGCGGCTAAAAGGCAAATGAGAGATTTTTTTTCCCTTTTTTCCCTGAATGCTCCCCACCCTGTGCCCCCCTGCAACCCCCTTCCTTACCCCACCCATGGAGAACCCTACCCCCATTTATCTGGACTAATAGTCCAGCTTCTGCCTACCAAGGCAGCCCGCCCTGTCCTCTCCTTACTTATATATTAGGCTAAAGGCTGAGTGCAATTCCAAAGACTAATCCTAAGTTTACTAAATTGTAATTAATTTGAGATTGTGTTATGGATGTTCTTTTATAACTATCATAAATAACCTATGTTAAATGTTAAATCTAACCCTAAAGAAACCAAAGAAAGGAATGGCGAGAAGGATAGGGAAGAGGAAGCCTATGTGAATATCTATGGCTAAGCTATACTAATCTACTCTACTGCGTAGCTGTAGCTCTGTTAAGACTTTCAAGCAGCTCATCTGCCTCCTGCACTGTTCTAATATTGTGCATCTTGTTATTATACATAACTTTCAAATGTGCAGGGAATTTTAACTGTGCAACCGCACCAAGCCTTCTAAAATCCTCCATTTTCCTGCCCAGTTCCCATTGTCTGTCCAAGGTTATTCGGGCCAGATCTGAGCGAATCTCATAGGCAAAGTCTCTAGGTTTCAAGGACTTTTGTTTTAAAGCACAATTGAGAATCTTTTCTTTCAAGGAAAAAGTTAGGAAATGTATAAGAATTTTTCTCGGCTTCAGCCGGTTGGGATGTTTTCGAAAAGGGTCCCTGTGGATCCTCTGAATGTCATTCTTCAGCTCTTCCACCGATTCTTCAATCTGGACCGATTCCTTTATAAGGGTAGCAATGAAGGACTTAATATCTTCTCCTTCGCTCCCTTCTGGAACGTTCAGGAGACGCAAGTTGTTCCTCCGTGAGTTATTTTCAAGCACCTCCAGCCTATCGCGTAGTATTATCTCCTCTTTTTTAAGCATGGCAATATCTGTTTTAGCCACCACCAACTCCTCCTTAATTTCTCCAACAGAGTTTTCCAAAACTCCTGTCCTGGAATTTAAAAGATCAATTTTCTTGTCTAGCGTTTCACAAAAGAGTCAAATCTCGCCCTGATTAGCTTCGGATACGGAGAAAGCCCTCTTTATGTCCACTGACAAGGAGGAGAAAAGAGCTTCCAAGGAAGCCACCGAGGGCCCTCCAATTCCCTGCTCTTCAACGGTTTTTCGGCTTTCTACAGTTTCATTATCAGACATGGTCATGCTCATAGACAAGCAAGCTGGAGTAGCCAATTGTGGAGGAATCTTATCCGAGGCCACATTTAGTGCTATCGGGACTGTTGCAACTACCATTTCACAGGGAGTCTGCCCCCCTACAGAGGTTTTTCCTGCCAAGTCCATCTTTTCCATCTTTTCCGTCTTTTCCAAGCCTGGAAAGGGTACTAACTGACCTTTTTGGCTTCTTCTTAAAGCTTCCCCTTGCTCAGCGATGTCTAAGACTAATGGTTGGACTTTAAAGTAGGACCGCAGGGACGGAGTAATCTTAAGCCTTGTGTCTGTGAAATGGCTTTTTGTCTTCCCCGCTTTAATACTCCTACCTTTTACCTCCCCGTGTTGAAAAGTGGAAAAATTACCAACTCTCCTTAATTCAGAGGGTGTATTCAAACATATATTTTCCTCTCCCTCACCTTCATCTACCTGCGATGCACTAACACTTGAGCCTCCACTAATAACCTGAAGACTTCTATCAACCTTAGATTTATTCCTAGCAATTTTCCTAGGCTCGGGCTTAGTCTTAGTCTTAGTTTTTGTAGCCCCCTGTGCCCCACCACCGTATCTCCTACCCCTCTTATCTTTGACTTTAATAGGCGTGCTGATTTTGATCTCCTTCTCCTCCTTCTCCTCCCGTACCGGGGTAAGTGATTTCGGGTGCAATGACTGTGCAGCAGTGAGCACTAATTTACCTCTCTCTGTAGTCAGTGTTGCAGTGCCTAATGCAGTAGCTCGAGCAATATTCGGCTGCAACCGCAACCCTCCACCCTGCCCCCCCTGCACCTGGTCTTGTGATGGTGAATTCTGTAGCGCCTGAAGCCCGAGTTTATCAACCTCCACCTCAACCTCCTCCTCGGATGGCAGGGACGCGCCAACCCAGCCGCGTGGCAAAAGATGACCTGTGCTGCCTCTGCCTGTATCCGCCCGGAGGAGCCCGCGGGCCGCTGCTCTGCGGCCCCTCCTCAACTCCAGGGCGGCAGCAAACCAACGATCCCCAGACGCGCCGCCACACATCCAGAGGTGGGAGCGGCTGCCACGCAATCACCACTCGAAGAACCGCGAAGGAAAAAAGAGACGAGCTGCAGGGGGGAAAAGAGAGCTCCCAAGCGCACCCAGACGCCGTCAACAGGAGCACGAGAGGACAGAAAAACACAGCTCCCAGCCTCACATTACACTAGTAAGTGGACAGGACGTAGCTGCCTCCGGTGGCAAGCGGTGGCTTAGCTAGCGGCCGCCATGTTCTCCTCCCTCCTGAAAAGGATTCTGGCAGATAGGTTGGGAGCAGTAGCAGATAGTATGTTACATCCAGACCAAAAGGGTTTCGTAAGGGGTAGAAACTTATTTGACCTAACTCATGATTTTATAGGTTCAATTGACCTGGCTTCAACCTTTTCTTTACCCTTGGCAGTAATGACGTTGGATGCCACTAAGGCGTTCGACAGGATAAACTGGATATATTTAACGGCAGTGATGGAAAGGTTTAACTTGGGAGAGAAATGTTGCCGTGCTATACAACTTATATATCAAGACCCTACTGCAAGACTCCTAGTCAATGGGAAACTGACTAATCCTTTTGAGATTACTAGGGGCACCAGACAGGGCTGCCCACTCTCCCCACTCCTTTTTGATTTGTATATTGAGCCTTTTGCTCAGCGTCTGAGAGATGAACCGAGCATTTAATCTTTTAAGTTTGGAGCGTGGGAGAGGAAGGTCGCCCTGTATGCGGATGATGTTTTGATTTTGTCATCAGAGCTGGAGGTATCTTTCCCCCAGGTCATCAGTTTGGCACAAGACTTTGGTCGGGTTTCTGGCTACGAGGTGAACGCAGAAAAAACAGAGATCATGACATGGAATTTGCCGAGGAGCGGGTACCAGACCAGGGGTGACATGAGATATTTGGGCGTAAGGATTGTACAGAACGTAGATAAGATAGCGGGGATTAATATTGCAAATATTTCTAGGGATTGCCAGAAGCTCATGAGATCTTGGGCACATCTCCCTTTGACTATTTTTGGTAGAATTAATCTGATTAAAATGATTATACTACCGAAAATCACTTTCCTTTTCAACACCATTCCTTTGCACTTTGAAAAACAGGCAATAGACAAATTACAACAAGCTATTAACTCATTTGCCTGGGCATACAAATCTACAAGAATAGCGTGGAAGAAGCTAAGGCGCAGAAGGTAGAAGGGCGGCCTTACGCTCCCGACCTTCAGTATTATGCATGGGCCTTTCAATTATCGCACTCTAGGATGCTGTTAAAATCCCCAGATGATTCAGAAAGAGGTATTATGTTTTCAGCCATGCTGAAGGGGGTGGGATTGCCGCTTGAGGGTTTCCTCTTTAAATTTGGTGACCAAAAGTACTTCAAGAAGATCAGGTTGAAAGTTCTTTTGGCCGCAGCCCGGATATGGTTCAGAATTAGGCAGCGTACTGGCCTTAACTATTACTCCAGCCTAGCTCCGCTCTGGGACTCTCCGGGGGTCCCAGAATGCCTGAAGGATAAATTAGCAATACCACTTAGAACAGTAGGGTTACTAGTATGGAAGGATCTGGCTTCTGAAGGGTCCCTTCTACCCTGGGAGTTTTTCATAACATGCTGGAGGAGGGTATGTCCAGGTTTAAGTACGTGCAGCTGCTGAGTTGGTCACAGAATCTTAAAAATCCGATAGGCATAGGAAACATTCTTGAGGATCAATTGGTTTCAAGGCCTGTTGGGGGAAAGAGGTTTCTTTTTACTATTGGTCCATAGTGGAAACTATTGATGGAGAGTTTAAACTGGCAAAAGAATTGTGGGGAGCCTCTATGCCAGACGAGTGTTGGGAGAGGGTGTGGCAGACTTCTTTTCAGACACTCTTTTCTATTGTAAAACCCGCCTGGTTGAGGAGGAACCACTACTTTACTACACATAGGGCCTATTTAACTCCAGCTAGACTTTCAAAAATAGCAAAAGGACCCCAGTTAGATGCCAGAAATGTGACTTGGTAAATGCTACCGATATACATATGTTTAAAGAGTGTCCAGTGATAAAAGAATTCTGGGAGAGTGTAGTGGCAACTCTAGCCGATATTATAGGTATCCCAGTCCAAATCTCTCTCGTCTTAATCATCTTTGGCATAACTAGTGAAGTTGTAGGCCCCGCAAGGGGGTTCCTTTTTTATTCAATCTTGTTAGCCAGGAGAGAGATTTGTAGGAGATGGGTAGAGGTCACACCTCCGACACACTTAGAATGGTTATCCTCGTTATATAAGATTTCTAGGATAGATCTGGGTAGATTACAGAATAGCAAGAGGAAAGTAATATGGGAGGGATTGCTTAATTGGGCTCAGCGTTGGTCATTTTGTGGCTAGCATTTCGGGGCTTATATTAGTTATGTTTTGAGTTTAAAAACACCATCTTTGGTCCTATGATTATGCCTCATTGGATACTCTCAGACTGGGTCGGGTCCCGTTGGGCCACCAAGTTTCCATCCTATACGGGCCTGTACCAACAGTCATTGGTTATCCCTTATCAGAAGAGAGTGAGACCACCCCTTTCCCAGGAAAGGGGTATGCGACTTTCGTGGGATTGTCATATACCGGTAGGCGGGCATTGTCCCCAGGCCCCTCCAATTTAAGTGCCTACGTCTCACGAAATCGAGTTACGGTATTGACATTCTACTTTCTGTCAAATGCGGTCTGAGGCGGATGAGGAAAAAAACAAAAAACAAAGAGGCAAAGATGGCACACCACCTCGGGCCATGTGAATGCCGCCGCATGGCAGAGGAGGACAAATGAAGAGCATAAGAGACGCTGGACTGATGTGAATGGCAAAACCAAGCAGAAACCCGCTGCCAACACGAAAGCAGCAACGCACCCTGGAGGAGGGGGGCCAGCAGAACACCAGGAGCTGAATGACATGGAGAAGATGGTGGCCACATTCACCAGTCTGTAGACGGTGACATGAGTTGGTGATCTGGACACTGCCCAACATGACCCTACATCACATCAACATGGTGCGTAGCAACCTGGGAGTGGGGGGACTGGTGGAGATGGGGACAATGGCACACATGCACAATCAAGCAGGGCACACTGGCCCTGGTTCATGTCCCTGATCCCAAGGGAACACTCCAGCACACACACAAACACCAAGCAGTCCCATGAACAGCCTGTGCCCAAAGGGGCACCCACCCAACACATCAACAGTCACACAACCAACACATGCCCACGTGCGAACATGCGAACATGCACATACGTCAGCCACACTGACAATGCAAGAGACACCACATGACCAGTAGCTTGGCTGCAGTCCGAACAACATGGCAATGTGCACGACACTGAGGTGGCTGAGTGCGGACAACACCCGAAAAGGAGCAGGTCACACTCGGACACAACTACCTGCACAAACAACCCCTGACGTCAACGACACATCTGCGGACAAATCAGGCCCAAGAGTCACAACTCGACAAAGAGCACAAGTTACCCAAGTCTGCAACATCTCAGCACCCTGGAAGCACAGAACTGACAGGCACACCGCATGAAAGGGATCAGTGGCAGACAAATCAGAGCCGCAGGAGCGAATCACCCACTGTGCAGCATACGCACATAAGTATAAGTGCACCTCGACTTTTGACAACATCCTGGTACAAACAGCAACACCTCCACAACAGAACACAGGGCACAACTGGTGCCGCAAATGTGCACAACATGGCAAATCACATCTGGCACAGCAGGAAACTGTGACATGACAATGTACAAGTACAACCTGTAACCTGCAAATATGTTTTATTCACACATGCTGTGCTTGTGAACATTTTGTACTGTCCCGTGATTGCCAGGGACGGCCACAATGTGACGTTCTCATGAGAAGAAATTGTTAATGATGGTGTTCCTACGGGCCAATCCTGCCGCAGCAGCAGTGGGATGTGGGCCACCTGCCCCATCATCGTCCGGTACTTCTGGAACTGGGATCCATGGGGCATTGGTGCGTACACAGATGTTGTGCAACACACAACTAACCCTGGACGTAGTTTGCGTAGTAGCACTACGCGTAGCTATGCGAAGTACACTTTGAACTACACGTAGCTACGCAAATTGCGTAGTGCGTAGCTGTGTGCTTAACTGCACTGTGCAATAATTGCGAAAGGCATCTTACACAGTGCAAGTTAAGATAAAATAAGTATCTCTGTCTTTATATGCTAAAATGCATATAGTCATTTCACAAAAGTGAAAACGATAAATTAACAAGCAGTGAGAAAGGTGATGATTTTGGGATCCTCCCTAACCTAGGGAGAGAACCAAGCAGATGCCTTGAAAACAAAAAGCACACCTTGTTGAACGATTCGGTGGTGGTCCCATCCTCTTAGGACCACCCCAAGCACAGTTATTGGCAAAAATATAATCCCAACCAAAGGCCCTGCAAAGCATTATGGGACGAGATTAGCAGTGGGCAGTGAATATTATAGTATCCAATATCAAAATAATTCTACAAAGAGCTGCAGTTCAACTAGTCGTTACTAGATGTCCCTCATGAGTCAAATGCAAAAGCATTGAAATTATTATTACATCAAGCTGCAGTTCCACTAGTTGTTACTAGATGTCCCTCACGAGTCAAATGCAAAAGCTTCATGAAAGGGTTTCAATGCTTTTGCATTTGACTCAGAAATGCAATGTCAGAACAACAAGGGAGCATGACTTGAGTCGCACAGGGTTAGTGGCCCCGGATGCACAGTGGCAGACACAGGCCTACTGCCACGGGACGCTGACCTGCGGGAGACTGGGGTAGGGTCATGAGGGCAGAGCAGGGTCTCCAATGTCTCAGAGGTGCCTTCCGCGGAGTGTCTCGGGGGAGAATGGGAGGTGTACCCCCAGGGCATGATGCAGAGGGCACATGCCAGCTGTGACCGGCAACATGGCAGATATTAATGACACAGACTCATGCCAGACACCAAGTCCGTACCTGCCCGTTGCTGATGACAACCCCCAAGCCACAGGCATCTCCCTCTCAGTCCTCCCCCTGCGTACACTAGCATGGACCCTGCCATTGATCAATGATGACTCAGTCCAGGATGTGGGACATGCTGGACTGCAGTGTAGCCGGGCTGCAGCGGTGGGGTATGTCAACGAATGGGGACCCCTGGGGGCCTGTGTCATGGAGGACAGCGATGGCCTGAGGAGGCCACCAAGGTCGTGGGCATGGGTCTTGGAGCTAGCACCGGCATGTGGTGGGCCCTCTTTGACACACGACAGTGTCAGCAGGTGAGCAGTGCGGCCTTGGAGCGCTGGTGCGGGCAGGCCTGGTCTGGGTATCAGAGTCCTGGGGTGCAGCAGGCGCACAGGCTCACATGCCCCGCTGGTCACGGCGTCGGCCTCGTGGCGGACTGCGAGGCGCCGCCCTGGCAGTGACGTTGGCCTTTCCGGGAGTGAACCACGCTCTGCGCCACGGGGTTTTTGTCCACACCCCTGCGCAGGCCTAGCGTACTCCGGGCCCACCCACTACGCTCACGCACACAGGGGGGGATGCAGCGAGCGACATTTCCGCAATCTGACCCACGGCCTGGGGTGACATGGTTGTGTCCACTGTTCACTACTCTCCAGTCACCAGCAGTTGATGTCTGCATGGACATATCTGTGGTTTGCATACCCATGTCTGTCCGGCACATTCACGCCTCACTTGTCATTGTGTACATTCCCATTCACGGGTCACTTGCATCCTTCGCACATGGCTGCATTCCGCATCTCCACACGTTCAGCTGTTGTGCGGATGTGGTGCTATGATTAACCCTGGGCGGTGAACTACGCTACGCTCGTGGAGTTTGCGGAGTTTCGGTAACTTCGTGATTCGCGTAGAACGCGAAGTTACCGAGCACTGCGCAATTTGCAGCGTAGCGTAGCTGTTTTTCTTCTTCGCACGCTCAATATGCGTTCTTGCGCGCGCGGTAATGACCTACCGTGATTCTGCGTTTGCTGACGCGATTTCCTATCTGTTCGCGGGCGCCACGAGATTTGGAATCCGGCTGCACGATCCCGCTAGAGTGTGCGAACGCGAACACGTCATTCGGACGTGCGATCTGACTTCCGGCGGCAGTGTTGGTAAGATTGCGATCCCGAACACGAAGAAACTACAATCTGGCGAAGAATATCTCTCGAGCATCATAAAACCTTCTCGAAAATGATTATTTTGCTCCAAAAAACTCCTCAGATTGTGATTTGGCTGTAGTTTTTTGTGCAAGGAGTCCTTTTCTTTTTTACTTTTTTTCCAAGAGGAAGGAAGTGCCCCTGAGTCTCCAACTTCCTGTTCCTGTCCAGCAGGCTCCTCCCAGTGCTTTGTCCATGTGCTGTTCACTTTCATTTGGATTTGGAGCTGGAAGGATCACTTTTTGTGTCTGTCTGCTGCATCATATCATTGGATTGGATTTGAGGACTTTTGGATTTGAGATTTTACAAGTAAGTTGGAGAATTGGTGTACTTGTTTGTTTGATTGGGGCTTGTTTGTACCTACATTTTTTTGGGATTTTCACTGTAGTTTCAGTAGGGGCCTAGTTGTTTTTCTTTGATTGAAATTTCAGCCAGTAGGCCCAGAGGTACCCATGGGTGCATGTTTCTGTGGTGTCTGTTGAATTTAAACATCATGTAGGGCATGGATGGCATTGGATTGAATTGCTAAATGTGGTTTTTGGGGTGTATTTCACTTTTTGGGTGTGTGTTAATAAATAAATACCTTTGTTGGATGTGTGTGTGCTTGTTGTGTAACTTTCCAACCTTTCGTAGCCCTGTGGATTTTCCTTTTTGCATTTTTGTATTAAAGCTGTGTTGTTTAGCAGGCCTCCTTTGTCTGGTCATATTATAGGCCTGCTTGAGTTCATTGTTTTCCATGGCCTGTTGTGACTGTGAGTGACCATGTGGTTTGGGGCCATTTTGTGGTGGTAGTTTAGTAGTGTGCTGCTTTTTCCATATAGGCCTGCATGTCTTTTCTTTGTTCCCCTTGGCTTATGCTTGTTGTTGTTGTGGCCTGGCCATGTGGGTGGCGGCCATTTTGTGAAGGCAGGCAGTGTGCTTTTGCCATAGGCTTGCATTGTCTGTCTTCCATTTCTTTTTGTTGTGGGTGGCTAGCGGCCATTTTGTGGAGCCATCCAGGCAGTGTGCTTTTGCCATAGGCCTGCATTGATTGTCTGTCTTCACTTTCTTGTTATTGTGGGTGGCCTGGCCATGTGGGTGGCGGTCATTTTGTGGAGCAAGGCAGTGTGCTTGCTTTTGCCATAGGCTTAAGCTTGTGGCCTAGTCTGCCAGTAGTAAGCCTGGGCGTAGTTCGCGAAGTAGCGCTACGCGAAGCTACGCAAAGTGCAGTTCGCACTACGCGAACTACGCGTAGCACTACGCGAACTGCGTAGTGCACTGTTCGCAATGATTGCACAGTGCCGGATGCTTGTCCGCACTGTGCAATCATTGAAACGGCATCTTGCACAGTGCGAGCTGTCTTTTACTGCCGCTCGAGTAGATTTTTACTCGAGCGGCAGCTTCTCAACGCGAACTGGTAGTTTCTCATCGCGAGCGGTCGCGAGCATACGCGACCACTCGCAATGAGAAACCTGACCTCCCTGCGTTGAGAATCTCGCCGGGATGTCATTTTGCTTGCTCGCGGTCGCCAACTTGACGTTGAGGACCGCGAGCAAGCAAAAAATGACTGCTGCACTACGCTACGCTACGCGTGTTTGCACTGTGCTACGTGCAATTCGCGTTGTGCGAAGTAGCGCAAACTTCGCAAACTACGCGAGCGTAGCGTAGTGCTTTGCCCAGGGTTAGCCAGTAGGCCCAGAGGTAGTCATCATGGGTGCATAAAAACTGTTTCTGTGTTGTCTGTTGAATTTTAACATCATTTAGGGCACTGATGGCATTGGATTGAATTGCAAAATGTGGTTTTTGGGGTGGTATTTCAGTTTTTTGGTGTGTGTTAAATAAATAGGCCTTTTCAGCCAGTAGGTAACCCTGGGTGTTCAGCTCGCGGACTTTTGGCAACTCCGCACTTCGCGACAACGCGGACTTACACTTTTTCTTCTTTGTGCGCTCAATATGCGTTTTCGCGCGCGCGATAATGACTTTTTGTGACGATCGCGATGCCGAACACGCAGAATTTACAATCTGGCGAAGAATATCTCTCGAGCAGCATAAAACCTTCTCGAAAATGATGATTTTGTTCATTTTGCTCTAAAAACTTCTCAGGTTGTCATTTAGATGTAGTTTTGTGAGCAAGGAGTCATTTTCTTTTTTAACAATTTTTTTAAAGAGGAAGGAAGTTCCCCAGAGTCTCCAACTTCCTGGTCCTGTCCTTTGTCTTCACTTTCTTGTTATTGTGGGTGGCCTGGCCATGTGGGTGGCGGCCATTTTGTGAAGCCAGGCATTGTGCTTTTGCCATAGGCCTGCATTGTCTGTCTTGTCTTCCTTTTCTTGTTGTTGTGGGTGGCCTGGCCATGTGGTGGCGGCCATTTTGTGGGACCAGCCACTGTGCTTTTGCCATAGGCCTCCAAGCTTGCGGCCTAGTCTGCCAGTAGGCCCAGAGGTAGTCATCATGGGTGCATAAAAACTGTTTGTGTTGTCTGTTGAATTTAAACATCATTTAGGGCATGGATGGCATTGGATTCAATTGTAAAATGTTTTTTTTTTGGGGGGGTCTATTTCACTTTTTGGGTGTGTTAAATGAATGCCTTTTTTGCGTGTGTATGTGTTGTTGTTGTGGTTGTGTAACTTTCCAACCTGTTTTTAGCCATGTGGATTTTAGTTTTTGCATTAAAGCTGTGTGTGTTGTTTATCAGGCATCCTTTGTCTGGCCATATAGGCCTGCTTGAGTTCATTGTTTGCCGTGCCTTGTGCCTGTGAGTGACCATGTGGCTGGGGGCCATTTTGTGGTGGTAGTTAGTAGTGTGCTGTTTTTGCCACATAGGCCTGCGTGTCTTTCCATTGTTCCTCTTGTCTTACTGCTTCCAAATCCATACCCATTGCCAGCTGCAGCTCCCTGATGCTGCATCGGTCCCACGTGATGCACAAATTTAGGCCAAACAGGCTCCACTACATTTTTGTTTTTGTTCTTTGCTATTCTTATTCTTCCTGAGTGTACACAGTACACCAGGAAAGCCCTGGCCTTGTTGTCAAAGTCTCATAAATGGCTACACTGTTGTTGTTCACTGAGTTTCTAAAATTTAATAATTGAGACAACCACACACTAAGTTATATATTATATTAGTTTGATTTGTGCTATCGTTTGACTGATGTTCTTCTGGCTTTTTTGCTTTTAGGTGCACAAAAGACTGAGGAGGAGGTGTGTCATCATTGCCCGTTGTACTGCCAGACAGACGTCCTGCTGCTGTACACAACGTGACGTGTGACCTGACCAGACATCTCTGCAACTTGTGCAACTGAGTGCTGCTGACATCTGAAGAAGATGGGCCCAAAGAAAGCAGGTACCAGGTCCTCCAGTACCAAGAAAGTTGCTATTGAGAAGAAGGAACAGAAGAAGGAAGTGACACTTAAGTCTGGTGTGCCGCCCAATACCTTTTTTGGGAAAAAAAATATTACGCCTGCATCAGCGGTGTCCGGGGGGCAAGCTGGGGGCAGCACCTCCGCATCAGTGGGCCCAACACACCAACCCAGGCCCAAGCACATGAGTGTGGAAGAGGTAGCCAGCCTAATGGTGGAAAGCAGTGATGCTGAGCCTGAGATAAACTTATCGCTATCTCAAAGTACCCAATCAACGCAGGAGGAAACACAGCAGATAAGTGGTCAACAACAACAGCCGCAACCACCGCCCGCAATAGTAGTTGTTGTTCCTCCCGAAGTAGGGGCAGTTCAGGAAATTGAGCCTCATGCAGAGGTAGAAGAAGAGGAAGCCACTCATTCAGAAGATCCATTGTCTTCCAAATCCCCAGCAAGTAAAAGGAGGGTTAGTCCATCAAGTTCTTCGCCAAGCCCCCCTTCTGATGATCTAGATGCCACTTGGAAGCCACAAACTGAGTCTGAGAGGGAGACACGTCCCAAGACCAGGCTAGGGAAAAGGAAGGTTCCAGAAAGCCTTACACTTATGGAGGTCGATGTAGAACAGCAGGATGATGATGATGAGCCAGTCATCACGAACATCACTCCTTGCCCCGAGGAGATGGAGACCAACATTATTACCCTATCCAAAATCGCTGCGAGGGATGTAGCACGCATACCTCCACAGGTAACACCAACACGACCTACAGCTTCCATATTTGCATTAGCAAAGGCCCGGCAGCGACCTACATCCAGCACAACCACCACCTCAGTAGAAGTAGGTAGTGGTACAGCACAGAGTCAAATTCAACCCACACCCTCCAGTTCATCCGGCATTGGAAGTGGCACCTCCAGCAGGAGGCAAAAGTTAAGCTCCCCAGTTTGGGACTTCTTTACGGTTAGCGAAAAGGAGGAGAACATTGCTATATGCTCCATTTGTAATACCTCTGTTAGTCGGGGTAAGCTTGGTACAAACTATGGTGCCGGAGGCAAAATAACCCATCTGAAAAAACACCACTTGATCAGCTGGGAGGACCACCTTCGCGGCATAAAAACTGCAACCATTGGTGTTGGTGGGGATAAACGAGTAGAAGATCCGATCACGGTGGAAGAGGAAGGACAGGGAGATATTCTCTCTGGTAGTGCTACACAAAGTAGCCCTGTCCCCAGCAGTGCAGTGTTATCGTCGCCCACATCTTCAGTAACATCTCAGTGGCACAAGAGTAAGAGTCAGCCTGAGACAGCAAGGAGTACCGCAATGAAAAAAAGTGCGTTGTTGAGCCTAAGAGAAATGAAAACCATGCAGCCTACCATTATCAGCATGTTTGGGGGGGAGGGGCAGTACGAACGCAACCACCCAATAGCACGTTTGTACAATGCGAAGCTGGATAAAATGTTAGCACTGGACTTTCTCCCTTTTTCTTTTGTTGAAGGGATGGGTTTTCTGGAATTTGTGACAGCCATCTGCCCAAAATGGCATGTTCCCAGCCGCTACTATTTTGCCAGAGTTGCTGTTCCAGTACTACATCATGACGTGCTGGAATTGCTTGGAAAAGCCTTGAAGCAGAGTGCTGTTCATAGTATTTACCTGACAACAGACAAGTGGACCAGTTGCCAAGCCACTGATTACATGTGCATCACTGCACACTGGATCTCTTTGCGGGGTTAGAGAACAGATATCTGCTGGTGTTGACGCTGCTGAGATTTTTCATGCCACTCGCAAACATGCAACTGTAGCCATGTTTGCCATGGAGAAAATCTCATACTGCTGCAAACATATTGGAAGAGTTTAACAGCAAGGTCTTTGAGTGGCTGCGCCCAAGAGGGCTTAACATTGGTTTTGTTGCCACGGACAATGGCAGTAATGTAGTTAGGGCCATGCAAAATGGTCGCTATTTCAGGGTCCCGTGTTTGGCACACTGCATTAACATTGTTGTTCAAGACTTTCTGAAAAATGAATACAAAGTCAGCAACTTACTGGCCACCTGCAGAAGAATATGCACACATTTCAGCCATTCTTTTAAAGCCCGGAAGCAGCTGAGGGTCATTAAACGTGAGCATAAAATGGCAGTCAAAGCACTCATCCAGGAGGTGCCAACACGTTGGAACTCAACTTATTACATGCTTGATCGTCTGTTTGAGCAGTACATACCACTCAATGCTTATGTCATGCAAATATTAGGGGATCCTACTGTGAGAGGCATGACCGTTGAGATGGGTCAATGGGACCTCGTTAAATGCCTGACAGAGATGCTATTTCCTTTTGAGATCTTCACACGTGAAGTCAGCAGGGAGGACTGTACTATGGGCCAAGCTATCCCATTGTTGCACATTCTAGAGCAACAGCTGAAGGAGGTGTCTGAAACGTACGCAGGTGTGGATGACAAAAAAGACGCATATCATTTGGCGGAGTCCTTAGCCGTTCGCTTATCTGAAAATACAAGGCTTCAAAATAAAATTGTGTCAGATCCACATTACATTACTGCCACAATTTTGGATCCACAGTACAAAGTATTTCTGAACAGTAAGGCAGTAATTCCTTTTTCAGAAGTGGATGTTGCCAAGTACAAAACTTCGATAGCTCAGCTAGCCATTGACTTTGAAAACGAACGTCTGGTAATTACAGGCCCCCCGCCCCAGGCCATAACAAGTACTACAGGGCATCCAGAGTCAAGTTCTACTTCGGAGCCTGAGGGCAGTGCATTTGCCTCCCAGCAGTCACCGACACCAACACTACCAATAACATCAACAACAGCAAGAACAGGATCATCCAGAGTACAATCGGCAACTGATTGGTTTCTACGGCAGGGGTATGGTAAGTCAAAGTGCTGATGCAAAGGCAAAACAGGCCGAGCACATCGGAGCACCCCTGAGCATTGAGCGGACGGTCCAGGCCTATCTGGATGACCCAACAGAGGTCTTTTTTTTTTTTTAATCATATGTTTATTAAATTTTACTCAGAACAAACAAAAGACCTTGACATATTTCACAAATTGTAGTAGTGCATGCCAATCTGCAGCGATCATAACAGTACCAGGCTTGCGGATTAAGTACATTACAACAGGTGCCTGATGAACGCAATCCCCTCAATAACATAGTTCTTTCTACAGGTCCGGCCCTACCCTCACAGTTCCGAGTCAGTCAGTTGGTGCACTCAGCGTCGTGGAAATAGGATGTTACAAATAAAGCTAAGGGTCTGGGGGCAGCGGGAGCCGCGGGGCAGAGGGAGTGTCCAGGTCAGTGTCTATCACGCCCGTCGTGCTCGTCTGGTAGAGCGCCCAAAAGTTCTTCGTTCTGTCGCGGGGGGTAACAGTTCGCTATAGTTTTCAGTCTGGGTGCAACAATACATCATATCCTTGGCCCACTGATCAATAGTGGGCGTAGGGCCCCGCATCCAGCAGATCGCAACACGCCTTTTTGCTATAAGCAATGCCATGTCGACCAGTCGTCGCAACGCTTTGGGGAGGGGTTTAGAGTACCCAAGCAATGCCAAGAACGGGTCTGGGGTCAGCATCAATTCCGTGATACGATTAATTTCTGTGAACACCAGCCCCCAGAAACGGGCAATCCCCGGACAAGACCAAGCTAAATGGAAAAAATCAGCAATTTGCTCACCACACCTTTCACAGCGGGACTCATCACGCAACCCATATCTATGTAGACGTTCTGGCGTATAATAGACCCTGTTGAGGAATTTGAAATGGACGAGTCTATGCCGGCCATTCAGCGAGACTCGCTTAGTGCTTACGCAGCAGTAGTACCATTTATCGTCGGTAAGGTCCACCTGTAAATCACGCTGCCAGGCCAGCCTTGGTTTAACATAACCGCTACTCCTAGCCGATACCGCAATGCGGTAAATCTTAGAGACCAGCTTAGCAGGCGTCCGCGCACAAATAACAGCAGATAGGGCGACAACCTCGGGGGGTTCTGCCATGTCTTCGCCCAGTAAGTCCTTAAGAGCGTGCCTGATTCTATAAAAGTGGAATTGGGCAAGGGGCGCCGGGGCAACTTCCCCTCCCTGCATGTCCTCCCACGTGCGTGCCATGCCTTCTACAAAGAAGTCCCCTATGGTATGGGAATTTAGCGCCTGTAAAGCGACTATAACCCCCTTGTCCGTGCACGGTGTTAGCCAATGGCACCACTCAAGACGGCTCCTGGGGAGTACAAAATATTGCCCGCCTGAGCCGACAATAAATAATGCCAGGCATGGGCAACCGAGTTCAGCGAGTCCAATATGCCCGTGCGTCTGTCCGGGGGGGGTGAACAGCACGGCAGGGAGAGGCCTAGGGGCAGCAACAACAGTCTCTATCCGTGCGTGCGGAATATCAAACGGACCATGAATCCAGTAATATGCCTGGGCGCTTTGAGCCGCTCTATAATATACCTCTAGATCAGGAGCACCCAGCCCACCACACGAATAGGGCAATGTCAATATGTGCCAGGCAACGCGCGGTTGCTTGCCTGCCCAGGCCAAATGAATAATTAAGGACTGTAGACGCTGGAATAAAACCCGGGGCAGCACCAGTGGTATATTCGCAAAGAGGAAGAGAAAGCGCGGTAGTACCACCATTTTCATTAGGGAGACCCTGCCCATCAGCGATAACGGGAGATGCACCCATCGAGTAATATCCTCTTCCAACTTGGAAATAGCAACCCCATAATTTTCTCTGAGAACCACCTCGGAGTCAGTATGCAGCTTGATCCCCAAGTATCTCACCCCCTCAGTGGATATTCCGGGTCAAAGACCGCCGTGGCAGGCGTCAGGGGGAACATAATGGACTTGTGCCAGTTGACACGAAGGCCAGACAAGGAGCCAAATCGTACCACCTCACGTAAAATCGGCGAGAGGTTGACCCCCGGGTCTCTGACATACAACAACATGTCATCCGCATAGGTAGAGACAATCAAGCGGTAGGTCGGAAAGCGGATGCCTCTATGACTATGATACTCCCGCAGAGCACACGCCAAGGGCTCTGCGACCAGGGCATAGAGAATCGGGGACAAGGGGCATCCCTGTCTCGTGCCCCTGCATATACGTATAGGATTAGTAACCAGGGTCCCTATTTTTATACGCGCCGCGGGGGAAGAGTACAGAACCCCCAGGAGCTGTAAATACACCTCACCCACCCCCATACGCCTGAGGACGTGCCACAGGAAGGGCCACTCGACCGAATCGAATGCCTTCTCCATGTCTAAAAAAACCGCAACTGCCGGTACCTCCGGCCTAGTATGCTGGAGGGCAGCGAAGACCGTGCGCAGATTATATGTCAGATTCCTGCTGGGAACAAATCCGGCCTGCTCCGGGGCTACCAGTGTCGTGACAAGTGGCGCCAAACGATTCGCTAGCAGTTTCGCGAATATTTTGGTGTCCACATTCATCAGGGACAGAGGGCGATATGAGGCGCATTCATCAGGAGGCTTCCCCGGTTTTAGGATAGCCACTATAATCGCCTCCCGCATAGTTGTGGTCATCGTGCCAGTGGTACACATATCAGTGAACAATTCGAGCAAGTGAGGCAACAATAGGTCAGTGAACGCCTTGTAAAAGGTTACAGTGAGGCCATCTCCTCCCGGCGCACTCCCCGCCCTCATACCAGAGAGAGCTAGGACTACTTCATCCTTTTCGATCGGTCTCATCAGAAACTCTCAATGCTCATTAGACAACCACCGGAGTTTTATGTGCGTCAAATAGTCTAAAATTTGCTCGTCGGGACTGCAGCCCCTCGAGGCGTAGAGCTCCTCATAGTATTGTCGGAATTGCTCCGCCACTTGGTCCTCCGTAAGGATCGAGTCTCCTGGGGGAGTTCTGATTTCCGGGATTGCCCCACAGTCTCTACGCTGCCTAAGGAGCTGCGCAAGGACCGCCCTCGGGCGATCTCCCTCGCCGTAGACACGAGCAGTGGCATACTTCCCGAGATGTTTAATTTCCGAGTCGGCCTCAGCATGGTATTCCTGTAGTGTCTGCGTCAGATCTAGGTTAAGCGCGTCGCTAGTGCCATTGAGCCTGGAGGCCTCTATCTCCCCTATTCTGCGTTCAAGGGTCGTTAGCCTGTTGCGAATCGATTTGAGTACTCCCGCATGCTTAGAAATTGCCACCCCCCTGATATATACCTTTAAAGCCTCCCAAATAGTTTGAAATGAGTCAACTGATCCCACGTTGGTCTCAAAAAATGTCTCAATGGCCGTTGCAATATCTTCCTTAAAAACTGCATCTAGCAAGGAGTAAGGCGGGAAGCGCCACAAGAAGGGGGGAATACGCTTCTTGGGGGGAGCAAGGACCAAGAGTAGGGGTGAATGATCAGAGTATGTGCGCGGCAGAATCGTACAAGTCCGGATGTGGGGCAGTAGGCCTCTGGAAGCGAACCAGTAGTCGATTCTGGTTTGGACATTATAATACGCAGAGTAGTGTGTATATCCACCCTGCCCCGTGTGCCGGGCGCGCCAGACATCGCACATGTCCAGTCGGATCAACGAGGACTCCACCTCCCTAGCCGAAGCAGAAACTCGTCTGTCCGGGCCACCCAACCTGTCCAAAGCCGGGTCCCTAATGAAGTTGAAGTCCCCTCCCCACAAGGCATGACCAGGGTCATGGAGGTGAGACAGGTCCGTCATCTTACTATAAAAGTCGGGATTGTCGTAATTGGGTCCAAAAACGATAAGGAGGATCAACTCCAGCCCCTTGCCGCAGCATTTGGTGAGAACAAACCGACCCTCACTGTCCGTTTCCAAGGGCGTCAGTCGGAACTCCGTCTTTGGGTTGACCCATGTCAGGACCCCCCTAGCATGTGTGGTAAATCTGGCAGCGTGGACGTTGCCGAGGAG
Organism: Calotriton arnoldi; assembly: GCA_963921515.1. Classification (NCBI taxonomy): domain Eukaryota; kingdom Metazoa; phylum Chordata; class Amphibia; order Caudata; family Salamandridae; genus Calotriton; species Calotriton arnoldi. Next base: position 360,284 of record CAWUFW010001945.1, on the reverse strand, counting down.
CCCCCTAGTGCGCAATATGGGACTATCAAGCGGTAGGTGAGTCTCCTGTAGGAGAGCAATATCGATATTATGTCTATATAGGAAACTTAACATTTTCCGGGCTTTTCTGTGGTCATTAAGGCCACGTACATTCCACGTGAGGACTGCGACAGAATCTGGAGGGTTGGCAGGGTGGGTCTCAGCTCTATCCGCCATGAGGGAACCGCAGACCCCGGGGCCCCAATGTCAGACCCAACACGTCCACATCGCTGCAGTTTTGCACTACAGAGGTCAGCACCGCTAAGAATATGTCAAAGTCAGTTTCAAAACATTCCCACCCCTCGCCCACAGCAGGCCAACCCCAACAGAGCCTGTACGATACCCCCCCTATACCAAGCATTCGGAGAGATAGAATCACTCACAACTCCTGCACATAACAATACAAAACTCAAAAATCCCCCTCCCACGCCAGCCCTCCCTCAACATGGCCGCGACCCCATCCCTCCCCCCAGTAGCACCGTCCCGCCCCCCTCCCAACAATAAGAACAGTCCCCAGTGTGTTTCACGCAAGGGTGGATGTTGCTCGCCCAGCGATACAGGAGCGTTAGAGACAGATAAGGTCACCCTCCGAACACCGTCCGAGCAAATACATGCAACTGGATATCATCATATAACATCAGGACTTCACACAATCCCACAATTTTACTGTATCTATAACCACTACGTTATACTACACGTTATCGCAAAGGGAAAGCAAGGATATCCCCCGGGGGGCCTCAGAGTTTCCGTCTAACTAAAGAACTTCTACCTGAGGAGAGTGAAAAGCACGCTAATCCCCGCAGTCATCTTACACCAGGGCCGACCAGGAGCGGCGAGAAGGAAACGAGTTGGAGGGGGAGATAAAGGGACCTAGCACATCCACCCCAGCCCAAGATGGCCACCAAATGGAGCGACGTACAAACTTTGGTAGCGGGTTAGGGGGAAGTAAAGGACCACAGGATCACCCTTAGGACCATCTCTACAGCACTCCCTCCCAACCAGTAACTACCCGCTCATGCTTATTGGACAACGTCACCCATAAGCAGCTAGTCCTGTTCATCCAGCAGTCCTCCCGCAGCTTCATCGAGGAGCTGCTTCTCTGGGCTGTGTCGCTTCTCTCTCGTCCAGTCTTTGATTGCCACCTGCAATGCTTTCGGGTCCGTGAAAATGTGCGAGCGGCCCTGCCGGTTAACTCAAAATTTCGCTGGGTAGAGCATGGCATAGTCCACCCCTAGTTCACGGAGCTGTTTCTTCATGGGGGCAAACTGGCGTCTTGCCTCCTGGACTCGAATCGTGAAATCCGGGAACAAGGATATCGTGGACCCCTTAAATCGCAGTGGCTGTTTCTCTCGGGCCAACTTCAGAGCAACATCCCGATCCCGATAGTTGAGTAGCTTTGTGATGATTGGCCTAGGGGCAGCTCCCGGAGGCGGCCTGGGGCCCAGAGAGCGGTGCGCCCTCTCCACCACAAACATATTGGAGAACGAGTCCTCGCCCAACAAAGTTTTCAAGAGTCTCTCCATGAAGAATTCCATATTTCCCGTGACACGAAGATTACAGCGCCTGGAGCGTGCTTCCAAGTCCTCTGTTTTGTCCTGTAAGACTTTCAGGATCCCACCGAGCTGCCAATGGTCAGTGTCCAGGGTGGTCTGGGCTTCCTCCATCTCCGTTAGCCGACGCTCCGCCATATCGAGCCTCTCAGCATGCTTGTCAAGTCTTTCCGCCATACGATCCATCCTATAGGACAACGCGTCCATCTTGGTGCCAAGGGACGTGATGCCCCCTTGCAGATTCTTCTCCGTTGTCAGGAGTAGTCCACGAATGTCCTGGTGAGAGTCAGCTGGAGGATGGACCTGTTCTCCGGCCCCGTTCTCAATGGAAGCGTCACTGGACTTGGACCGCCTCTGGTCAAACGAGAGTTTTGGTTGGGCTCTGTCCACACGGCCCATCTCGACCCTGCGTGGCTGCCCTTTTGTGCGCTTCACCGTGCCGTTGTAGTAGGGCAGTAGCACTACCGGTGTCCAAGATGGTCTACCAGGGAACACCCCTGTCCCGGATCAGCCTCTCGTGGTATAGGTGCTACAATCGCCACCCCCTGTCGCAGAGATCACAAGGGCTCTGGGCAGCGCCACCGTCCTGTAGTGTAGCGTCCAGTCCACCAGGCGCTCCCCGGTCAAGGTGCAGTTCGCGGGGGGGAGGTACCCCGAGTCCCCGCCGATGTCGCTGGGCGTCAGTTACCCACCCGAGTGGGCGTCGCGCTGGCAGTCCACCATCATCCCCAGAGGGCCTTGCAGCTCGGCTCTATATCTGCCAGGGTCCGTTCCAATCCCCCCCCCACAATTGGGGTCAATCACACCGCTGAAGCGTACTCACCACCCCAGCGGTCGAGTTGTAGGGGCCGCGTGTGTCCCTCCTGGTTAGTGCGCCAGCTTCGTACGCAGGCCCCCCGTCGATACAGTCCCGCAGTCGTCACAATACCGAGCCCATACAGCCTCCGCAGTTCAATGCAGGAAGGGTGAAGTTCGCCGATATTGCCAGGGGCTTAAGGGCCCAGTCCGCTCTAGATGCCCGCCACAACTTCCTCTTCACAGTGTGCTTCCCTCTGCAAACTATCAGGGCCAACACACAGGACTGCCGCACGGGCCCAGTCGAGTCCCAAGGCACTGCAGTTGATGGCAGGGCGCTCACCGCAGGATCTCAGATTACCATTCCCTAGGGGCCCACCGCCCGGCCCGGAGGTCCGCACCAATGCGTACGTGCCGCCCTCGCACGCACTTGAGCTCGGGGTCTGAGGCCTAGTCCCGTCGGCTCCCCGAGCGTCTCCCCAGTCGCAGTCCCAGGGTCAACGCCGCGGTCAGAAACCTCGCCAGACACTGCCCCGGGGCTCCGGAGCACAGGAGGCGCTGAGACCCACAGCAGATTGCACCCAGTTGCAGGATTATTGGCGGATATTTGGACGGCTGAACGGAGCGCTCGGCTCAGGCAGCTATCTAGGTCGCGAGCAAGCTCCGCCCCCCTACCCAACAGAGGTCTTCATGGATCGAAACCCATTGGTGTATTGTTATGGGAAAAGAAGCCAATGGACAGTGCTCAGCAGGCTGGCGATAAAGTATCTGGCTTCCCCTATCGCAAGTGTCTCTTCTGAGCGTGTTTTCAGTGCTGCTGGTGCCATTGTAACTTTGAAAAGGACCAGTCTCTCGCCCAAAAGCGCGGAGAGGTTAACCATGATCAAAATGAATCAGCACTTTATACCACCGAATTACAAAATACGTGAATCACAGCAGGAAGAGGAGAGCGACTTCGATGACGTAAGTAGTGGGTTACAGGACCTACTTCTGTCCGAACCACCAGAGCTTGAGGACGAGCTCCTCTTCCCTGACAACTAGGCTTTCAAATTGTTACTTTCTTCCTTCCTTTATTTGTCTGTGTATCTGTCTTTCTGGTTCAAATCAAATCACAACAAATCCATCACCACCGTCTTCTCATTTTATTTCCCTATTGGAGTTGCACGTCTGTGCATTTAACTGTCCACTCCTCAGAGTCCTGCTCCATCTTCCTGACTCGCCCTAATTACATTTCCATCAAGCCAGACATTGGAGTACAAGAAATGTTGCCTCTAACAGTCCCTCCATAAGAAGTGAAACGTGACTATAGCTATCATCCGTTTTGTTTCCGAGCCGAAACTCATCACTGTCCGAAGGCTATCGCCTCTGCAGGCATCCACAACTCTTCACTGTCAGAACTTGGGCAGGCATCCAAAAGTAAACTCATCACTGTCCGAAGGCTACAGCCTCGGCAGGCATCCAAAGCTCATCACTGTCAGGACAGAAGGTACTTGGCAGAGAAAGACAAGACTCTTCGAAGAAACTTGCTGACATTTCTGCAAACTTAATTGACCAGCAATGACCGCTACCCAGGCCGCGGCCCATCACAGCGCTGACCATGTGAACCAACTTAAACTGCGACAAAGTGCCACAGATGAATAAGACGAAAACCGAAACAGCGACTACCAACACTCAAAATGAATGTGGAGTAATAATGAGGCCACTGCCTCGTTAAAAAAACACACACCTGTCAGAACTAGGCATCTGATGATCTGACAGCCAAAGAGAAGAGCAAGACAGGTAATAATGATGGCATGCATTGGATGCTTGCTAACTCTGAGCGATTGCTGTTGTTTGTTATGTTGATGTTGTGCATGAAGTCAAACTCTACTAGTTAATCTACAAAGTGAAAGTGACTCAAGTGACAGTCAATGTTTCCCTTCTTGTTGTTTAATAACCAAATTGTACTCCTACTACTGCAGGTGCAGGCCAATATCCGTTGCAATTTTTTAATATGGAATATGGACTTAATCGGAGACTAGTCACTACAGACTGAGTTGGAGTTGGACAACACGTACCACACCATGATGATGACCATACTACCTTTGCACGCAGTCAGTCAGTTGGATCGGAGATGATTGATGGAATAACTGCGTTTCATGAAGTGGCATAAAAGGTAAACACAACACTTCAACAAGAAAGTAAACACAGCAGACCTACATGTCCATGTAGTGGTGGAGTCGAGTGTACTCATATGACTGACAGCGGCACATTGATTTAGTCACTTAATTTTGAAAATGCTAGGTTGCTGTATATGCCTTTTGAGTTTTGTCTGGCTCTGTCAAAATTTAAGGTAAATGGAGGTTGGGTCACGGCCTGGTGCCATGGGCCTGTTCTGTCCTGTTGTTGTTGTAGCTTAATGCTGTAAACAGAATAGACACGATGTATCCAAGCCGCCTCAGTCTGAAAGTGTTCTCTCTTCTCTTCTTGGACTCCACCGTAATTGATGCTTTTTTTTTATTCATTGATTTTTCAATACCCCTTTTGTTTTTCCATCTACACTTACAGGCCGGCCTTTACCCTGTGCTATACTGGGAGAAACAACTCACACTTACCTTACCAATCCGCATCAGGCAGGCTGTGGCACCCAAGATTGATGTGCGGAGCATCCATGGAAGATAGGACCAAGAGGAGTGACGAGATTCAACTCCACAATTTGACCAGGATAATACAGTAACTTTAGTATCATTCATCATTCGTCTTTTAATTAATTTGATTCCTTTTTTCTCTTCAATCATTACGACTGTGTGTTGTGTTGTTGTTTGTTTGCTAATTGATCCCTACAACTATTTTTTAATTTTCTTTGCTATCTTTAAAAGTAAGCCCGGTACAACATGTAATTTGGGTCTCTCTGAGGGCATACAGGCAAGGCAAATTGCATAGAATATACTGCTGCCCTGAACTGTCTAATTGTCTAGTAGTAGTTAGTAAGTGCTACTCATTAACCATCAAGTTATCTTCATCATCATGCATGCATTTCCTTTTTCTCCCTTTATAGATTTATTGGATAAGATCATGGTCGTCTGCCAAGATTGTGCTTTGCTTTTGTTGTGTCCATGCGTACTTTTTTCTTTGTCAAACCTTTCCCCAAACCCCCTTCCCATCCATTCATCAAACCCTAACCCTCTTCCCCAGGGCTGTGATTTATATTGAGGTGTGATGTGACTACATTAAATGTACACCAATTGATCACACGCTTGCTGGGGCAGATGTGGTGAAAGCAACACTAATTCAATTTCAAGGCAGGGCGAGGATCTTCTTCTGCTTGCCCACCGATGCTCAGTCTATGTGGAAGCCAATTTTTTTTCCAAAGGGACCTAATACATCATAATTAATTGCCGGCATTGATTGGACTCATCATCAACATCCTACCACACAGCAGTAAAGGTTACGAATTACGATTGTGTTAAGTTAAGTGACTCACTCGACACAACTACAGTTTGTAACTTCTTGTACTAGGCTGTCCCCACCACCATTATGTTTTATTTTACTTTAGCAGTTGCAATATTGTTTGTTTGGCAGTCTTCTTCTGTACTGTACTTTACTTCGTTCTGCTACTCCTCCCACAGTCTCTCTCAGGCAAGTGACTGTCTCTTTTTTATTTTTTTTGCAAATGCTACTGCCAGTGTCTACTACTACCACCACAACCATGACATCTACTCCATTCTCTTGGGAAATCATGCAGCCATCGCTGTGCCGAACTTAATCATCATCAATCACAGGTAAGATAAGTTTGGTGGGAGGTATAATGGACTAGGAGGAGAGACTGACAGTACTAGTAGGACAAATAACTCAGTGAGGGGTACCGCATCTATCTGTTTGTGTAATACATAATCAGCAGATTATTTAAATCAAACAGGAAACCATGTGACGTAAATTCGTAAAACAGTAACCCAACCACAAAACATTAACATCGTATGTTTAAGTATAAATATAATTTATTACCCTAACAAAAATAAACTATCCCACACCTGACCCACCCCTCTCCCTAACCCCAACCAATGCCCAAACGAAAAAGTCCAAACAATGTCCATAAACCCCAACGCCCAATTCCCACCCACCAACAAAAGGAATAAGAAAGGGGCAATCCAACGGGGTCCTACATAGTTCTTAGATTCGGCGGGCTTTCAGGTGTTTGTCCACGAGGATCTTGACCCGCTCCTCTAGTTGCTCCTCTAGGCGTGAAATCCAAAGGAGCATCTGGTGGCAAAATGCCCTGCAGTGGCATCCAGGGTGGGGGGCAGCAGTGCTGGCTGTTAAGGAATTGCTGCGGCAGGCGGCTGCCTGATCGCGGTGCCGTACCACTGGAGGTGGGGCCTGGCTGGGGCCCGGGGCATTGGAGTTCCTCCTCCTCCGCCTGAGCCACCAGCCGCCGGTACTCTTGGCAGATGGCCTCCAGTTTCCAGCGCCAGGCCCTAGCTGCCAACTCCTTCCGTGATGGTTTTTCTTGGGAAGGAGGATCTATATCAAGAAAGAAAAAGAATATTGTTGTAACCAATACTCTTAGCAAAACAGTAACCCAAAATTAATTCAACACATAGTGGCACAGTAGCACTAGCAAGCACAATACATAACATTTGTGGTAATAATCTATCCTCCCACTTCCTCGGCCTCTAACATTTGTGGGAGTTTCAGGCATTATACTAGCACTATGGACTCCAGTACACAGTACACCAGTCTTCTTCTTATCTCTAGTTTAGCAAAATTACATAACCTGGTTGTAGCCGGCATGCCAGCTCAGTCAGCTAAGCTTGCACCCAAGACAAACATACGAGTCATGACGCAGACTCACGTTAGTTTTATTTACTACTGTCTGCAGGTGGGGAAGCTCGTATTTTTCTATTACGGGTGGCACTGGCCATACTCTCTCTGTTACATGAAGGGCAATTGCTCAATTTCACTTTCACCCTGCCCTGGCTACTACAAAAGGCAGATTATATAGCTGATCCAATGATCATTGCTTATATATGGGACGACGACATAAGGTCAGTAGCGGTCGGTGGTGGGAGTGCTGCCGGGCGGTGACGTGGGGAGGGGAGGGGCAGGGTGGGGGTAGTAAACTATGGATTACGGCTAATTACAGGTAAGTAAACATATAAATAAATAAAACTAATTTCGTTGCGCACAATGCATCGCATTTGGCGGTGCAGTGCGCACAATGAAATTCACTTTATTTATTTTTATGTTCACTTACCTGTATTTGGCCGTAATCCATAGTTTACTACCCCCCACCCTGCCCCTCCCCCTCCCCACATCACCGCCCGGCAGCACTCCCACACCGACCGCAACTGCATAAGGTACTTTGTTTTGATTGATTGTGTAACCAACAGATAGGCCACCCTTTGCAAGCTGGCTGACACATTCGAAAATAAATTAACATAGGTAGGGAGGGGTCCTCGGAGTCAGAGGAAGGCGCTTGATAACTAACTATGCACAATATATATATATGATGTGCTTGCAAACTACTGTGAGTCAACTGTATTCTGAAAATACAACTTGTATTCCCCTCGGCTTTGCTACTCTGGCGCGGTTTCTTTTACATTCTCTTCAAACTAAGACTCTGCATCCAGTGACAGTCTCCACCTATGCTGTCTATGATGAATACATACAGGCATCCATCCATTCTAAGTAAATGTCTATCATTCTTCTTAATCTCTCCACAAACCTTAGTTTGTTTCACCAACAACCACCCATGCGTCCACTCCTTCCTTGCTTGCCTTGGCTTTGAGTTTCACCCAAACACCGCTGATGATTCTTGCCAACCCCAGTATCCACCCATACTGTGTCGCCCACCCAGGCAGGCATCTTCTTTCACCTTCCACCCATCCTTCAACAACACATGCATCTGATTCCTATCAGCCACCTATGCATGCTTCCAACGTATCCTTCTCTGCCAGTCATATTACATCTCGCCCGTCCTTCCTCCTTCCACCCTTCTTTCCCTTTTTGTTCAACACATCCATCAAGGTCATCTGATCTGACTTTTAGTCTTCTCCATAAAACTTTCACAGTTGAGTTGGAGTCAGATAGAAGAGGCCATTGGTTACTCAACTCACCCTGCTAATGCTATTGCTAATGCATTGCTAATGCTAAGTAAAGGGTGTCTTCTTCAACCGTTGTATAATGTTCACTACAACTTCATACTTAATAAGTCTCAACAGTACAGTGAGTGAAGTGAACACCCTTCCAGCTAGTGTAATGTCAATAAGTAATGAATATAACTTACCGCCAGCCGCCACTGCTGCTGGCTCACCCCCTGTATCTCCTGCAGGTGCCACATCTCCTGCCCCCTCCGGAATGGCCGCATCGCCATCGCCGCTGGCCCCGCCGGCACTGGTGGTCGGTAGTACGCCTAGAAAAAACATTACACATTTTTAGATGCCTGTACACCTCCCCCTATTTATTCGTTTTCACTAGCAAGATTGAAAAAAAGTTAATACATACATATACAACATACATCACTAGTCCAAATCGGGTACTAGAGTAGAGTCAGTAGACACTAGTAGTGTTATGGTCCCTAGGGTCATTATTATAGTCTACTCTACTCTTTGCAAAGTTAGCCTGAGCCATGCAACCATTTTCGCTTCATGTCTTTTGCGCATGTTACCTCGCAGCTTGTTGTGCAGTAAGACGCCTTTTGAGCCCACATGAGCTCATACAGCTACTGTCTGAGCGTTGTGTACAAGAGGTCGAAAAACAAGCCACTTTGTTATGGAGTTCGGTTAGTCCGTATTGCTTAGCCATAAGTAACATGTTACACTTTTTGGCATGACTGAGAGATGCTTGCATTATACTATCTAACGCACACCATTTTTCTCATAACAGGCAGAAGATTCCCTTCTACGAACCAGAGATTTGCAGAGCTTATGAATGATGCATGTAACCAGTACTTCTACGTTCTACGGTGAGGGGTCTCCCAGAATTCACACAGATCTTTTGTCTTCTATCATGCACTTGTAACAATGTTTATTGTTTTAATCTTATGCATTTTGCTGTTGGAGCTGGCTGTAGTACACTGAATTTTATAGAACAACGTACAGAGCTTGTTAGTTGAAAATAAACCTTTTGAACTTACACATAGACTCTGTGGTATTTGGTGTGGTGGTGGACTTACACGAGTGAGTGAGCGAAAGGGTGCTATGTTCTGGGTTGTGTAATCATTGGGTATCTTCGGGTGGGGGTTCGGGGACCTAATGAGACACTACAGCTAGTCGGTCAGGGGATTGTGGGTTCACTTCTGACTGAGGTGTGAGGAAGGTCCAACCTCCCATCACCAACATCCTATTTTCTTGTGCATAGTTCTGTATGTGGCTGTGCAGAATCCCCACAACAGTAGTAGTATGTACTATATCCTATCAAAAATAGTCAAATATCTGGTTGGGCATTTTGTTGGTGGCAATTGTCAAAGCCTCAAGATTAAGAAGACTAGAAGAGGACAACCCAAAGGACTGGACTCAGTGGCTAGTGCTATTGGTCAATCTGAGTTTTATTCAAAACAGTAAAATAAAGAGTGGCAAACTGGGCAAGCTTAGCTACAGACAGACTAATAGTAGCAGTACAGAGAGTCATAGCAAAGGCAGTTAGAACTTAGAGGCAGGGATAACCAGAATTTAGAAACAGATAGTCAAGATCAAAGAAGCTTTTGTAAAAAATAGAATTAGGAAGTGGAAGCAGAATTAATAGTTCGGAAAAAATAAGGTGCAGTAAAAGTTAGGGAAATATAATTGTTAATATTAACCACTGGAGGGCTTACTGGGGCCAGCAGCAGGGCCCTCGGTAGAGGAGCGGTCCTCTGGTTGTCCCGCCGACTCGGACCCCGTCTTCTTGCCCCTGGGTGCTGCTGATCAGTGATCATGTAAGATATAATAAAGAAAGAGACAAACATTAATGATTGCTGTGAAACAAATAAATTATTTTAAAAAACGCTCAAAAAACATTTTAGGAAACAATAATTGCAATAAAATTGACCTATCTAATCAGATCGACTACTATCTTGCGGGATTCACGGACCATCTACTTATTTATGAACACTAATCCAGTGTGCCATTCTGATTGATTCGAATCCAGAACACTAACTAAGCCTAAGTACCACCTGACCTAGCCCACCTATTCCAGACGGGCCAATTGTTCACTAAGTCTGCATTTCCATTTTTTTTAGCCCTCAAAAATGCATAGATGAGATGGAGGATACATGCATAAATTTGTGCATACACCAAATTGTTGGTTGGTTGCGTCTGATGTTCTGCTACTGACTGACACTGCTAAGCCTACCACTCACTAAACAAACTACAAAAGGTTCTACTAAGGACTGGGGTAAGCAGCACTCAATGACAGAGGATGCGTCACGCAGACCGCTAAAAAATTATCAACTAATACTAACTAAACCTAGTATCAATCCATCCACCATTATTTGACAGGAGGACAAAGGAAGGACTAGAGTCTCTCTAGCAATAGCATTACCTAACTTAAGTTCTCTAAAGTAAACTCTTACATAATAATCAGCCCAAGCGAGCGCAAAGTTGCAAATAAGTCAGAGTAGCGCCGAGCACCTGTGTCCTACAATCACAGAAGATTTTGAAACGTAATTTACCTGCAATGTAAGCAGCAGTATTCTTGTTATTCGTAAAAAAATTATACACAATACTTATACTACTATATATTAGCTACTCATCAAGCCCCACGACCTCGACACCTAGCAGGTCCAACAGGTCCTGCTCCCGGATCCAGGATGTCTGACCACCGGTGGGCCAGCTGGTTATGGGTGCGCCGGAACCCTGAGCAGCGAAACACTGCCCGGCGCACCTTCGCCCACCGGCGGTGACGCTCCTAGGTAGGTTACCCGGAGCCTGGCCTGCCGCCTGCTGCCAATGTCAAGGGGAGGGCGCTGCACAAAAAAACAGGGCGGCCACCTCCGCCTCGCAAAAAGCTGCCGGGCTTGCACCCCTGCAGGGCGCAGTCTGCCGGAAGGCAGGCGGCTCTTGGGCGCACGCGCCTTGCCCTTGGAGCCGGTAGTGCTGCTACCCTTCGCCATGGTTCTGGGGTGTGTGGGAGGCGGAAAAGAAAAGTTAGAAGGAAAAAATAAAGTTAGGGGAAGAAGTAGGAGCTTAAAGAAGGAAGTAATATAAAATAGTAGAAAAGTAAAAAATACACAGTAAAAGTAGAAATAAATGCAAAATATAGACTTAGGGACAGAGAGAGATAGATAATAAATAAAAAAAAATTGAAAAACAGTGTAAAAAACTAAGGATTGCAAAGATTGAGGAAGGATAGAAAAGCAGGCACAGAACCATAGCATAGAGTGAAAAACAAGATGGCAGTGCCCATCGCGACTGCGTGGGTAAGTTTGCGCGATATTTCCACCCGAGCACGCAAAAAGCGTCGCGAACACGTACGACGCGTTCCCGAACATGAAATGCGCATCGCGAGCACGCTATACGCGACCCGGAACAGGAAATAAGGCATTGCGAACGGGCGGGACAAGTGAAAAACAAGATGGCCGCGCCCATAGGCGACCGCATGGGCAAGTTCGCGAGATACTATCCCCCGAGCACGCACAACAGCGTCCCGAACACGCACAACACGTTCCCGAAGAACAAAAATGCATCGCGAACGGGCGCGACAAGCAACTACGCACGCTCGCATAGCTACGCGTAGCTCGTGTAGCGCTTTAACATCTTCGCGTAGCTTCGCATAGCGCGACTACGCGAACTACGCCCAGGGTTAGCCATGATATAGCTGTATTGTGTGCAGGGGAAGCCCAGGATCCCCATGGAGTTGTGTTGTCGTGTCTGGTAGGTGGGCATGTTGATTGACATGTTGTATGTGGTTTGGTCACGTGTGCATTCCCACAGTTGTGCGTTGTGAGATGGTGGCTTTGAGGTGTGTGGTGTGTTGATTTGCCACTTACCAACGAGCAGTCCAGTTCCATATATGCCATCCTGGAAGCGCTGGTTGATGATGGACTGTCGGAAGATGTATGAATCGTGCATACTGCCTGGGTAGTTTGCGACGACATTGGTGAACATTCCCCGGTGGTCCACTATTGCCTGCACATTGATGGAATGCGTATGCTTTCTGTTGCGGTAGTGGTGTGCAGTATCCGCAGGGGGCACAAGTGGGACATGTGTGCAGTCAATGGCCCCCAACACGTGTGGGAAGCTAGCAAAGGTGTAGAAGCCTTGCTTTGTCTCCAGCTGTTCCTGCGCAGTGTGGGGGAAGTGAAGGTACTGAGGTATGAAGCTGATGATGGCATCCAGGAGAGGTGTGATGAACTTTGATAGGGCTGGCTGTGAGACTCCTCCGACTCTGGCAGTTGTTGGTTGGAAGGTACCAGAGACCAACAGGTGCAGCACAGCCAGCAGCTTCGTCTGCGGAGGGATGTTGGTTCTCCGCTGGGTTGGGACCGTCAACCTGTGGGCGATGTGGGTCATGATGCGGATGATGGTTGTCCTTTTGAGCCTGTAGTGGGCGATGACTTCCTAGGTCTGTGAGACTGGTGCGTTTTCGGTAGGTCCGTTGTCTTACTCTGCGCTGCCTCTGTGGTGGTCCGAGGGGGGGGTGCGGGTCCGGGTCCTGGGGGGTGGCGGTCCTGGGGGTGGTGGCGGTGGGTGTTGTGGCCCTATTGGGGCTCCGAGCTGCATGATGAGTAGCTCCATGGAGTCGTTTGTTCTTCGGGTTTGGCTGTGTGCGAGGCTCTGTTGCCTACTGCAGGTCGTCGTCCGGCTTTACACCAACTGAAGCCAGGTGTTAAATACTTGCTGCTACCGCGGCTTGTCGGGTGGTTTTGACTCGCATCGCAGTTCTGGCAGTTTGTTGTGAAAGTGGTGTAGTGGTGTTTTCGTGTGTTTTTGCACGGGAACGCCTACTCTGCATCTCATTAGGGTTAGTTGGTCGTGTCCACCGTGGTGTTAAATTTTGGGGCAGTTATCGCGAGAATACTGGCGATGTCTGCAGTTTGCACCCGCTTGTGAATGGGGTGTTAAATCTATCTCCACTTTTGATGAGTTAAGGTGGAGATAAATCGGAGATAAGTCCTTGTGAATATCTCCCAAAGTCTTTTGTATTGGTAGTGTCTTATGGGCCACAATAATTTACACCACGTAACGATAAACTTTTCACTGGTACTTATAGCCTACATTATCATAGCTGTCCATGTAAGTTTACAGGACTAATATTGTCATTAAGTATAGATTCTTAAAAATACATAAAGTGACCTACAACTTGTCCCCAACATCTAGCAACCAAGCACAAAGTGCACACATGTGACCGTTCCTAAAACTAATGATATGAGCAACTTTTCCCAAGGGCTGAAAATGAAAACAGCTTATGGAATCTGCATACTACAAAAAATCACTGGACTGTTTTCTGTGTGTCTAGACCGATGGTACAAAGTAACAAGAAGGAAAGAAAGAAAGAAAGAAAGAAAGAAAGAAAGAAAGAAAGAAAGAAAGAAAGAAAGAAAGAAAGAAAGAAAGAAAGAAAGAAAGAAAGAGATTGAAAGAAGAAAGAAAGGAAGAAAAGGGATGGAAAGAAGAAAGAGAAGAAGACAAGGAAGGAAGGAATAAATGAAGGAATGCAGGAAGGAATGAAGGAAGACTTGAAGGAAGGAAAGAAGAAAGCACACATCCAAATCAAAAGGAGGGAAGATGGGAAAAAAGAAAGATCTAGAAGGAAGAAAGAAAAAAAGAAAGAAAAGTTGCTGAAAGGAAGATGAAACAAATATTGAGATGGAAGCACAGTGGGAGGTGGAGCTTGGAACCGACCAAGATGGCCGCTCCCTGAGAGTGCTCAACAACAGTGCTCTATCCCGGTCCCTTTGGCTACATCTCAGTGCTGCTGCACCACTCACGTCAACAGTAGCGTGTGTTTTGAACCCCGCTGGCGACTAGGTTTCGAAGGTGAATGGTGAGTGGAGGCCATGCCAGTAGATGGGGAACTGGCAGTGTGGACCTTATACAAAGACAGAGGTCTGTCATGGCAAGTGGATGCAGCCTTCATTGTGGCTCATACACTCTACACCCATTCTGCTCACTGTCTGGGCTGTTGTGTGGTGGCCTGCCCCTTGTCACGGATGTCTTGCACAACCCCTATGAGGGGACCGGAGAGGTGCCCAGAACAAGTGAGCAGCTGATTGGAGACCTAATCCTGGGAGCATTGCTGTGTCGCATCAGGTGCCTCTCTGCACAGCGACTTGCAGAGGAGCAGTGAGTGCCTACTCTCTTTCCAGACAGTGCTGATGCGAGAGCTAAAGCACCAGTGGTGCGCTCCAGAGCCTTTGGGGTGCTTTCTTTGCTGGACTCTGGCCTTCTTCCTCCAGATTCACTATCTCATGGGCAGTCGCAGATGGGGCACCACCGGCATTCGATACACTTGTTGCCCTAAGAGTTCCTATGGTGCACTATTGCTGATTCTGGGACTCTTTCTTCTCTTTATCAATTCCTGGGAAGTGTGAATATCTGAGGGAGACTTCTTTGAGCATTGCTATTAAGAACATCTTCATTGGCTACTAGACCATGTTTTTGTGTCACTTTAGACTAAGTAAGATTTTTATTCTGCATCTCTAGCAAAATGCGATAAGGCCAATGTCTTATTATTTAAACAGCCTCAGTGTTGAAGTCAGTGAGAGGCACTTCACAACGGAGCCATCATGAACACTGCAGAGAGCTGTGATTGAGACTGAGCCCCGCAGACCCCGAAATTCATCCTAAGAAGGAAGATACCTGTGCAGGTAGAGATGAGTGCAGGCTTGCACACTCAGACAGCATGCATTAGTTAATGCACTGAGGCTGGCTTCCTGAGAGCCTGCACTAAGGTATGGGGTTAGATCATTCCAACAGGGCCTGTCAGAAGGGTGCCCCTGAATCACTCTCATTAGTATAGTACTAAAAATGTTAGATAAGAGCAATATTAGGAACAATTAACATGGTTGAATAGTTTGTGTTATTCGCCATTCAAATGATGCTTATAATGATGTATTTCATCTGTGTAATAATTGCAGTTCAAGTCTTATTTACAAGGATAAGATCTTTTTAAGAAACTTTAAAAAAGTACAGTTGAATCTCTTTTTGTAACAATTTTAGGCATGCAAAAGAAACAAACAAAAGGGTTCGATCTGTTTCCACAAATTCTTCGGGAATCAGAGTGGTCATGTTCAAGTTTACCAACAGCATCTATAACTCTGGAAGGTTATGAGTTTAATTGCAGTACTGTGAGCTAGCCGGACCTACATTTACTAATGATATGAGTAGACTCAGTCTCTTAATTGTGAAGTTTGTTGGCCTAATACACAGTCCTACTAAATTCGTAGGATCTGTATAATATGGCACCACCAACATTCTAGGATTGGTACATATTTAATGGGTCTTCTGAGTAGTTTGTTGTGTGTGCCCAAAGTCCCCATAGTCTATTCTTTCTTAAGATTCCATTCTTTAATATGGCAGCACCAGCAGTGGTTATTGCTATTAATTGCAGACAAGCAGTAACTAATCATTTGACTAGATATGGGCTCGCCAATGGCGGTGGAGATGTTACCTTTGTGGTTGACGTGCACGAAGTGTATTAATACAAATTATTTTATTCCTGGGTTACTTTTTCTGCAGCCAATGCAAATTCACTAACACTTCACACATGTGATGAAGCAGCTGTTGGAGCAGCATATAGCCCTTTGAGTATTTAGAAATACCATTAATTTATCAGAAACGCCTTAATTGGTTCCAAGGTGCCCTCCCACATACACTTCACAATGTCAGACTGGGCCCTCTCAGTAATGAAGGTGCAGCCTGGCCAGTCTTAGCAGGCTAACGCCTTATCAGGATGAAAATCACTTAGATAGAGATGCTTGCTCTCTTTAATCATTTAGTTAGACTGTATCAATGTCTGATGCAGTACATTATCCATACCTTGACTACTGCCCCAGTAAGGGTTTCTCAAGCTGGACAGATACAGTAAGCTGTGTCTGCAAATAGTCCAATAACCGTTAATGTTATTACCGGTAAAATCCCAGCCAAACGTGAAGAGATTGCATTTTAGATTGCACAAAAAACAAATCAGTTTGAGGCAGTTTTTCCCCATATGGAACCACAAGATAAATTTAGAATTCTCCCTATGTGTCTTCCACTTCCTATGGTTCCCCCATTTGAGGAGTTCAATACATAGGGAACTGCATTGGCTTCCCTCTACACCATTTCACATGGCACTCCTTCAATCGCTGTTTTGCCTGAAGTGCTTAAACAGATTCAAACTGAACGTGGAGCAGCTCCTGCTCTAGACTTGAGGATGAAACTCATTGCCATTTTGCCAGAGTGTCCTCAATTATTTTAAGTAATATCAGAAGGGAGGTAGCTTCTTTGGTGATATACAAATGACTTGCTTTAGTTCCCGTAGTGGACCAGGAACGCAAGCTCCCTAACATTATTTATGAAACCTGCACTTCTAGAGGTCAGGATAGTTTGGGAACCAGGCCTATTAAGCTATAGATTATGGGCAAGTTAGAAGACAAAATTGCCAAACAGACACAAGTCTTCTAGAAAAATACTAGGACAAAAATAAAAAAAAGACTAGTACAAAAATGCGGACTGATTCTCCTCGCCCAGTGTCTTCTTATAATTTGTGTGATCGTGATAAAATTAAGCAGCCTGATAGGTATCCGTTTTCTGATACATGTCCCTCTGTTATGTTATGGAGTTTTATATAGGGCTTGTATATCCGAAGGTGTCTTGGCGCTGCCCTGAGTAAGCGAGATCAGACAGGGGGAAAAACTACATTATGGTCACCATTGCCTAAAAAAGCCATGTTTTCAATGCTCTCCTGAAATGTAGAAGGTTCTGGGAACCTTTCAATTCAAATGGGAGGAAATTCCACAGTTTAGCTGTACATGTTACAAAGCTTTTTCCACCTCAACAGGCAATTCTGAACTTAGGCGCTTCAATATTTTTCATGCCCAAAGAGCGCAGAAGTCTAGGAGGTATGTACCAACGGAAATGCTGGCTAATGGCCACTGGTTCGATATTGTGTAGTGCCTTAAAGGCAGTACACAGAGCCTTGAATGCAATCCTTTTTTTCATAGGCAGCAAATGCAATTGGTTCAATGCCCTGGATGCTAAATGAGATTTGGGGAGGTGGAAATGAGACACGCTGCCACATTTTGTAAAGTCTGAAGTTTCAATAGTATTCTTTGCTGTAAGCCGATATATAATCCATTACAATAGTCTAGTTTGGCCAAGACTAGTGCTGACATAATCAATTTTTGAAGATTACTTGGAATATAGGGTAGAATTTTTCCCAGAGTCTTCAAGAGAAGGAAAACAAAGGAAACTATTTGATTAATCTGGTTCTCAAAGAAGAGTTTTCTGTCAAAAATTACACCCAGATTTCTAACCTTTTCCACTGGAGATGGGACTAGGGCCTTATCTGATGGCCACCAGTTCAGAGACCAAAAATTGGTGTTGTTTCCTAAGAGTAGAACTTCAGTCTTACCTGAGTTTAATCTCAGGCACTTCTCACCCATCCCCGTTCCGATATTTTCCATGCAGAGGTGGAATTGGGAGGCTGTATGGGTCAGATTTCCTGTGACCGACACCACAATTTGTGTGTTGTCTGCATAGGAGACAGCTGAAGAGCCAAAGGTTTTGACCAGTTTAACCAAAGGGCAGATGTACACATTAAATAGGGTGGGGCTTAGTGATGCCCCTTGAGGAACACCACATGGAAGGTGGGGCGGCAAATTTTTCTAAAGTGGTGTATTGTTCCCTATACGCTAGAAAGGACATTAATAAGGCGTGGGCTTTGTCTCTGATACTAAGTTCATATAGGAGGTTGGTCAGAATGATGTGATTGACAGTGTCAATGATAGATCTAATACTCTCCGCAGCTACTATGAGAGCCGATTCTGTGCTGTGCGGGCTCCGAAACCCAAACTGTGAGTCATTTAATAAGCTATTTTCATTTATAAAAGCTGATAGTTGCTGATTGAGAGCTTTAGCCAGCATTTTGCGTACAGTACTTTATTGAGAGAGGGGGTCAAGGAGATAGCAGACAGGAGGAGTATGTGAAACTGAAGGCAGACTCACATCGCTCCTATGACGTCTTTCTAAAAAAGGAAGATAAACTTACACCACAAAAAACCCAATGAATAAGAAGAAAGTGGTCAATATTTCCACAAAAATGCAACAAGTGCTCAGAACTCTTCTTCGGAACAAGACGTGGGTGAGAACACTTCTCGATAGTGCAGCAGAGGTCACAATAGTTCATCAGACTCTTCGAGAGTTTCAGGTGGTGAGACCGACTGATGACTAGGGTACAGGTTGAAACTCCATATTAGTGACTGAGCACTACAGATAGAATTGATAATTTGGACATTGAAATTGAGGGCGGTATACTGCGTACTACTAAAGTGATATTCTGTCTGAATTTGACCACTGAATATGACATTCTCTTGGCTGAGATTGATTGGCCACTGGAGTTTGTTAGAAATGTTTTTCAAGGGGATGATGTATTTTACCTTCCTTTTCCGTTCTTGTTCCTGAAGAAGTGAAGGCAACAAATGCTGCTGAGTAGGCCCTTGTGCAGGCTCCAGCTTTATATCATAACCAGGCGAGTTGGGATAAAGACCAGCCTCTTCATGTTATACATGTACGGTGCAGCCCACAGGTTCAGACACAATATCCCATTAAACATGAAGCTAAACGCCAAGTTAGGGAGATTCTATCACAGTTAGAATATCAAAGTGTGATTGCGCCTTTTGTCTCCCCAATAAATAATCCATTATTTTCAGTAACCAAAACAGATCAATCTTATTGCATAGTCTTAGACTATCGACATTTAAGTAGTCACACACAGACTTTTGCTGTGCAAAATTCACACAGTGCAGGCTTAATAAATAACATAGGGGGTCATTACGATGGCGTAACGATCGCCGCTGCCGTGCCGGCGGTGGCGACCGTTACGCCATCGTAACGAGTAATACCTCCGCCATATGATAATGGTGGGGGGTATCGCGGCGGACGCAAAGTGCGTCCGCCGCTTTTCCGCCGGTCGGCAAGCGTTCCGATTGTCAGCTGGGCGGACTTGGGCCACTAATATGGTGGCAATGCCTAGCAGGCACCGCCATCCATATTAGGAGGTGTGCGGTGAAAGGCCTTTCCATGGCGGCGATGCCGCCATGGAAAGGCTGGTGGGGATTTGCTTTGGGGGCCCTTTGCGGGCCCCCGGGGGTGTGGGGGGTGTGGGGTGCACTTGGGGGGTACCCATGGTACCCCCTCCATTTCCATGCACAAGGTGGCAGGCACTGCGCGGTGCCTGCCACGTTGTGCATGGAAATGAACAACATGGCAATTTGACATTGCAGCGGGCGCTGCTTACAGCAGCACCCGCCGCAATGTTAAACAGCGGAATGCGACCGCCAGGGTGGCGGTCGCATCTTAATCAGGGGTGCGGGACCGCCGCATGGCAGGCGGCCGGTCCCGTTCCCGCTAGGCTGGCGGGCGGACTGGGTCCGCCCACCATCCTAATAGGCCCCATAGTTCGTAAAAAATACAAATCTACATTGAACATTTCCAATGTTTTTTTCTGTCAAAATATAGCACCTGAAAGTCTGAATTTGACAGCATTCTCAGCGCTAGGAGACCAACAAATATTTTGTTGGCTCCCACATTGATATAAGAACAGTCCAGGTTTGTTTGCAGTCCGAGTGATGTCAATTTTACAAGAAATTGACTCAGAAGCATTGCCTTATGTTGATGACATTTACATCACTGACGATGATTTAAACACACAATTGGCCAGAGTGGATCATATTTTTTAGCATTCTCTGAACATGGGTATAAATGTATTTTTTCAAAATCTAAGATTGCCTTTCTCTGTGTCCTCTTCTTAGGATATTAATTATTGAATGGAGGCAAAAGCGTAGCACCACAGTTCTTAGAGAAATGTGCATTATTACAGCCACCTAATACCTAGAAAAAGCTTCAATTGCTTTTAGGATTTCTACATTTTGGTAGGCCATACATACCAGATTATGCACAATGGGTTAGACCGTTGTACGATTTAATTCATCCAGATTTTTCTAATATACATTGGACTTCTGAACATACTACAATTCTCCAGAATTTGCAGGCGGACATAATTGAGTCTAAACATTTATATACCTGTGTTAACTCTACTAATTAGTGATCCACATATGTTTTATTTAATGAAGGAGAAACAGTGACAATTGCTTATGAATCGCATTCATATTCCAATGCTGAAATGTGTTTTGCATCAACAGAACAGTTTTTGACTGCAGTTCAAACTTGAAGGAACGTCAATTAGCATAAGGGAGATGTATTATTGTGGTGTCTTAGAGGCCCTCACCAAGGCCAGTGTGTTCCAAACATTAAATCCTTGCACCCTAGATGGATCCAGTAGGCTACTTCCTTAAAAGCTAGTGATGTTGATAAAATTTTGGACCCTAATTTAAGAACATAGGAATATCTCCAGTATGAACAGGAATACCCCATAGCTACTGAAATTTGGCCTCTAGATCAGTATGCTTTTATAATATATACTGATGTTTCAGCCCAGCCCGTGGTTGGTACTAAGTACAAGTACTCATCTGTGTGTGCTGTAATGAAAGGTGTCATGAAAGATGGTGCATTTCAGGCACAAAAAACATATACAGAAACTTTGGGTGACTGTACCGCTCAGCTGGCTGAATCGAAAGCTTTCGTACTGGCTTTGCAGAATACTGATTCAGAATTCCCTACACTTATAATGGGTGATTGCTATTACTGCGTCCAGGCACTCTGTTCAGGCACCACCGCCAAACTCATGCAATGCTCCAGCTGATCCAGACATCAGCTGCCGGACTGATCCTTAACCTGCTAAAGAGGGCACACTCAGCACCTGAAGGACCTCAACTGGCTTCCCGCCCAGAAGAGATGCCAGTTCAAGCTTCTGATCCACAGCTACAAAGCCCTCCACAACCTAGGACCCACATACATGAACCACTGCCTGCACTTCCACCGACTGACCATGAATCTTCGCTCCGCACACCTCGCACAGATACCACTTATCTGACGCTGCCACTGCGGAGGACGATCCTTCTCCAACCTCGCCCTGTGTTTTCCCTTGTGCTGGCTCTAAAAAAAGATGCCTAGCTACAACACAGACACCCTTGCACCATGCTGCAAGTGTGCCTGCGTTGCAGGGATTCTTCCTTGCAACTCAGACACCCTTGCACAATGGTGCAAGGGTGTCTGTGTTGCAAGGATGATTGTTTATGTGCGGGAAGGTACACCTGCCTGCATGCACACAATCACTAAAGGCATTTTGCTCCTTCTTTGTGTGCTGCATTGTCTGCAGTTAAAGATCCTTTATCCCTCCTTTAGGATGAAATGGATTTACAGGATTTTTTATTGGGTCCGAGATCTCATTTTACTAAATGTTTTATATAGGCCAGTTATAATGAAATTTGGAAAATCTCCCAACAGGAGGCTGCTAAACGTTTGAGACAAATTAATTAGGAAAATTTGTAAAAAGCTTTGGCTGCTGTCGATAATGGCATGACTGGTGAACAGTCTAAATATCGAGTTTTATATATCGACTAGCACAAATATCGAGTTCAGAATATCGTCTGTCAAAAATATCGACAGTCAGAATATCGTGGACAAGAATATATCGAGTCTAAGGTAAGTAATATTGTTTTTAAAAATATCGAAGTTGTTAATATCGTTTTAAAAAATATCAAAGTCATTAATATCCTTTGCAAAAATATAGTTGTTAAAAATATCATTGTTTTAATTAGTGTTATGTATTTTAGGGGCACATTACGATACCCGGCGTAAAAAAATCCGCCAGGCATGGAAGCGGCAAAAATCCGCCCGCACACACCGCCTGAACACCGACCACGCCATTATGAGTACACAAACTGAAAACCGCCATCGGCGGAAAAATCATACAAAATACCGCCCGCCATCGTCCGAGTCGGAGTCAAACCGCCCGCCACGGACGGAAACACGCACGACAACACAAAACCGCCCGCCCACACGGCCGACACACCGCACGTGAAATTACGATCGCACCGCCATGAGCGCGGAAAAACAACAAAAATACCGCCCGCCAGCGCAAACAACGCCGATGAGAATCGACACGGCAGAAGCCATGGCGCCCACGTACCTGCACAGAAACCATCCGCACACAAAACCAATAGCACACAACATGGCCAACAAGTCCACACAGCAAGGCACGCACAAATACACAAGCACAGTAGACATCCCGAAAACACCCCCCGGACAAACAAAAAATACAAAGGCCAGAACCCCAGACACAACACACCTGAAAACAACAGACCATGAGGACACACCCACATAGGTGAGTACAAAAGCAGCACTCCCACAGACCACAACCCCTTGCTACATTGCAAACCAGAGAGGAGGAGAGGACACAGTGACACAGCAAGGACAGCAGCACACCACAGAAACGCACACATCACAACCACCACCACCACCACCACCACCAAACACCGGCACCACAAACCCCCTGCACATTACACAACACACACCGCACCACCACCACAAACACCATGGCACCACAAAGGATGCCCAAGTTCACGCCCATGGAGCTGACGGTCATGGTCGACGAGATCATCAAGGTGTACCCACAAATCTATGGGAACATGGTCCAGCACACACCACTAGCCACCAGAAACAGAATGTGGACCCGGATCGTAGACCAGGTCAATGCAGTCGGGACCCTGCCCAGGAACAGAACCGAGATAAACAAACGTTGGAATGACGTAAAGAGCCTGGTCAAGAAGAAGGAGGGCAAAAACAGAGAGCTGGCTGCCGTCACTGGCGGAGGGAATCCCGCGCTCTTTAAGACCTTCAAAGCGTGGGAGGAGAAGGTGCGAGTCGTAATACATCCGGAGATCCTCGCCGGATTAGCAGGGGAGTGGAGGCTGGTAAGTACAAACTAATGTATACCAGCACACCGCTATGTACACACATGCGCAACCACCATGCCACAGCTCCCAGGGACAAACACCCCCATGTCCAGCACACAATACACAACACATCACACGCACATGCAACAGACACTACCACACACAGCCCAAACCGAACAACTGTAAGATGCGTGGGGACATGTGTACACTAAGCCAGCCACGTAACCACCAACAGGTCCACAAATATGCCAGAAGCGCCACAACGAGCACCCACCACACCCATGTGTCCGCCACAGCTGCACCAACTGACAAGTAACAGGTAAGTGGCAGGAACACAAAGTGCAGTGGGTCGGAGGGGGACAGCTGAAGTACAACACCCACCAGGCCCCCACTCCCACAGACCAGCAAGGTGGAGCATCTCCACCCCACACCCATGTGTCAGGCACAGCAGTGCACCAACTGACAGCAACAGGTAAGTGGCAGGAACATCAAAGTCCGCAGTGGGTCGGAGGGTGGACAGCTGAAGTACAACGACCCACTACAGGCCCCCACTCCCACAGACCAGCAACGTGGAGCACCCCCGCTAAGAGCCATGTGGCATCCAGTACAGTGCACGCACGAACAACTTGCAGGTGGGAAACTGGACAGGGCTGGATTACTGGAGGCATGAGGACCATAACACCACCAACACATGGGACATGTCACGTAGCACACGGACACGCAGCACCGCCCACCGTCACGAACAAGTGAACAATGTGCACACGGACATGAACAGCAGACTCACACCCCACATGACCCATCACAGACATAGCAACACCCAAGGAGCCACGTCTGCATGCACAAGCCACACTGAATATAGTCCCACACGGCAGCCACTGTGCAACTCATCACACACAACCGAAACACCATTGAAGTCCTGTCCATGTAGCCCCTACTGCCTGTCAACCACACACCCCACAACTACGCCTATGTAAGACAAACAACACTAGACGCAACAGAGCGGAACAACAGAAATGCACACGAACACCACTGAACCCATCAAACACACAGACACACCATGCACATACAACATACCATCCATCCCATCCGTCAGCCCCAGTCTCATGAAAGGCATGTCATCCGCACAGCTGCCACACATACAGCAGTCACGCTAAGACACATGCCCATGACCAACCATGTGCCAGAAGTCAATGAAGCGCACGACACACTGTGAGCAACAACACACAACATGGGCCACACCCCCCGAGCACTGCAGTGATGCACATGGCACAGGGCAGCACGCACACCAAGGAGATGGGACAACTGCAATACGTTGGCTGGCACACAACTATCACTCACTCATAACGATGCGTCCAATGCCATGTCCAGTAACCACAACAGACAGCAAATATGCAGGGCATGTCAGGCATGCACACACCTCAGACCATGCACTGTCATGCTGCCACAACACATGTCACGTTCGGCACCCATGGCTCACAGCATGTACCCCAAAAGCATATACCCTCCCAAATGCGAATCTGGGGCATGGCCCCCATGTTGCCATATGCGTTCCTAAGCGTTCCATTTGAACCCCAAAAGCATATTCCATCCCAAATGCGAATCTGGGGCATGGCCCCCATGTTGCCATATGCGTTCCTAAGCGTTCCATTTGAACCCCAAAAGCATATTCCATCCCAAATGCGAATCTGGGGCATGGCCCCCATGTTGCCATATGCGTTCCTAAGCGTTCCATTTGAACTCCAAAAGCAAAGTACAAACCAGACCCAGGATGGGCCAGGAGCCCGCATACACCAGAGTCACAATGAGTAGGGGCAAAGCAACACACCCATCGGCATGGCCAATCCGTCCCATGCCACATGTGCACAGCACACAGTCCCATTGCCTAGCACACACACCTACAGATGCCACAGCCACACACTCGCCTCCGGGAAACCCATGTACGAGATTGCACGAACTGCCAATGTCAGACGACTAATACATACTTCGCCAGGTGCAACACAATAACAAATCTCATTCTCTCCACAGGTGACGAACTGCTGGACGCTGGGGATGGAGACAGCAGCCAGCACAGCCAGCCTACAAGCCCCCAACGAGGACACACGGATCTGGAGGATCTGTCCACCTCTTCGGACACGGACCACCAAGCTGGCCCATCTGGCGTGGCAGGGCCCAGCCGCTCCCCAGGACCCCTCCTACCCACCAACCCATCATCCAGGGATGCTGAACAGTCCCAGTCCCCTGCTGCCACTGTCGTTGCGGCCACACCCACGGTCATTGCGGCCACTACCACTGCCGCAACCGCCACCATCGCCGCACCGACCACCACCGCCTCCACCACCACCACGTCTTCGCTGGCACCAGCCCCAGCGCAGGTGGTGGCCCGGCCGACTGGATCCACCCTGGGAGCCACAGCGAGGACCGTGGTGAGCAATGTGGCTAGTGGGCAGGCCGGTGGCAGCAGGACTGGTAGGAGGAGCAGGGTCAGGGAAACGCCAGCCTCCCCTGGGAGCCATGCCCTGCCTCAAATGGCCAGAGTCCTTGGGGCCTATGAAGAGGCCCAAGGACAATGGGCCAGGTCTGCTACTGACACGCGGGAGGTGCTGGGGGTGCTGAGGTCCATGGACGCCCATATGGGCCAATTCGTGTCCCGTATGGACCAACTCGTGGACCTCATGGGCCAGCTGGTGGTGGCGGTGGGGTCACAGGCAAGGCCAGCAACACCACCTCCGCCACCACCTGCTAGGGCGCAGGCTCGGGCAGCAGTGTCCACTTCCCCTGCGTCCACAGCCAGTGAGCACACCTCACCCACCACCAGCAGGTCGCCACCACACACCCCCCTCCCAAACGTGGAAGGGGCCGTCCGAAGAGGAAACAGATCTCCCGGGAGGACTTCGCACGCTCCAGTCGCAAGTGAGGCAGCCAGCCAGCCTTCCGCCAGCCTTCCTTGACCAGCCACTGCATTGACTTGCTCTACGATCCCACTCCACACAGCCAGCTGGATGGCATGTGTGTGTTGGACTATGGACATAGAACCAGTGGGTACACCCTGATCATCACGCAGCCATGACCGACAGCTCATTGTCACTGCACGCACCACTTTTGTCATCACCTTACACACAATCACATGTCACAGTTTGTAATAAATGCACCTTTATCACTAACTGCTGTTTGTGCCCTGTGTCTTTATTGTACGGAATACAACGGCCACCTTGGGCGGAAAGGCACCTGATGCGTGGCATGGAAATGGAATCCGGAGGGCCTGTAGGGACCTAGGGGTGGGAGACAGAACAGGAGCACATTCAATGAGTGTGTCACACACCCATCACACAGTACATGTCAACAACTACAAGCAATGTACACACATCGCACAGAGCAATAGGGCACAATGCCACAGCCACCAACAGTGGCATACTACCCTGGCCATGGAGCGTTGACACACTGCACGCAGTGAACATACGGCCACCCTGACACAGCACACACACACCTGCACAGATACAGACACATCATCCGTCGTACATGGACACTCACCGTCAAGTGAAGTAGCGGGCGATGAGCTGCTGGCGCACATTCCCAGCTTCCTCCTCTCCGCTGTCCACCTCACTCGAGCTGTCCTGGTCTGCGGGCTGGGGCCCTGGTTGATCTCCGTCATCCACAATGAGGGGGATCTGCTTCCGAATGGCCAGATTGTGCAGCATGCAGCACGCCACCACTATCTGGCACACCTTCTGTGGGGAGTACGCCAGTGCACCCTCGGTGCGGTCCAGGCACCTGAACCTGGACTTGAGGAGGCCAAAGGTACGCTCGACCACACGTCTGGTCCTCCCATGTGCCTCATTGTATCGATCGTCTGCTGGGGTGCGAGGATTCCTCAATGGACTGAGCAGCCATGCCCCATTCGGATACGCAGAGTCACCTGGGTGTGAGGGACACAGAGAACCGTTGCTATTCCAACTGGACAGGGGACAGCATCGCACAACCAGCACGCTACACCACTCCACATACTCACCGACAATACAGCCACGATCCTGTTGCAGATTGGACATCAGTCGTGGCAAGATGCTGTTGCGCATTATGTGTGCGTCATGGGCCGAGCCTGGAAACTTTGCACACACGTGGGTGATCACCATGTCCGCAAGGCACACCACTTGCACATTCAGGGAGTGCGTGTGCTTCCTGTTGCGGTACAGGTGCTCAGTGGCCTGTGGTGGAACAAGGCCAACATGAGTGCAGTCAATGGCTCCCACGACGTGTGGGATTCTGCCAAGGGCATAGAATGCACCCTTCACTGCCGCCAATTCACGAGCCCTGGGGAATCTGATGTACCTGTTCCGGTACAGCATCATGGCTGCCAGTACATCCCTCAGCACCTTGCTGAACATGGGCTGGGACATCCCTCCTCCACTGCCCACTGTGTGCTGGAATGACCCAGTGGCGAAGAAATGCATGGCGGCCATCACCTTAGCCGTGGGGGTGACAGCAGTCGGATACACCCTGCGGGGACGGAGATGGGGCTCTAACATGGCACACAGTCGATGCAGAGTTGGCCTGTCCAGCCGAAACTTCCTGATTACCTCTGTATCGTCCATGTCCGCCAGCAATTGGTATGGGCGGTCAATGTTCGGTCTCCGCCTGGGTTAAATGGCAGAGGACACATGTCAAAGCAACACGGCACATAGCAATTTCGCATACACATCACTGACATGACTGAGCAAGCACATGAGCCACAGCCCAGCTGTCAAGCTGGGACGGCACGGCCACAATACACTTACACAGGTCTCCCAACAATGGCAATGGCAAGTGAGACATACCACTGCCATGTGCATGCACATGGGGATCTAGGCCCCAATGACTTGCGGGCGTGCTGATGGGGACTGACTGCATATTCGTCAAGCGGCAACGCCACGGCAACATGAGTGTCTGCTGAGCATGGTACTGCTTCCGAGGCTGGATGAGTATGGCACACGACGACGACGATGTGGGCACGGGCTGAGCGGCCAATACAAGTGGGACCTGTGGCACGAGGGGATATGAGACAGTAGTAGGTGTCAGCACTGCACCCTATGTACAGCACTGTACGGATCACAGCTCCCGAAACATTGACTGGTGTCCACATTGACAGCCCCATGCCAAGACGGCTGTGTGCTTGCAGTCACACGTCACAGGTGAGAGGTTACATTGCACGTGCCAGGTGGCAGTCGTACATAGTGGGAGCTGGCATGTGTGTGCATGTGTCTCCTGTTCAGGATCCACCAGATGGGCGCTGACTCTGTACTGACCATTGGACACAGCATGTTCCGTGGAAGGCTTGTGTGTGTGGGATGGTGGCACTGGATGTGCCTCCGTTGGGTGGGGGCCATGCACAGGGCGGGTACGTCGATGATTGCGCATTGTTGGTCACGGTGGGTGCACCAGCTAAGATGTGTTGCCCTGTGTTCAATTCCTATGTCCGCATGATGATGGACTGTGGATGTGGGCAGACTACACATTGGTCGATGTGCTGTCTATATGCATGTGCCTTCACACCAGGCACAGCTGCCCCTGCACATGTGACCCCTGCTGGACTCGCTGCTGGGTCTGTGGAGCTGATGCACCTTCTGCGCGTGGGGCGGACAGCTCTCCTCACTTCCCTCATTGCGCATGTCATGTCTTTGCCGCAGGTGACATGGATCATGGAGGGCCCACATGTACGCGTGGGTAGGCTACACATGATTGTTCACTGGTCGCCAC
The DNA here is from genome assembly GCA_963921515.1 of Calotriton arnoldi. Taxonomy (NCBI): domain Eukaryota; kingdom Metazoa; phylum Chordata; class Amphibia; order Caudata; family Salamandridae; genus Calotriton; species Calotriton arnoldi. The sequence continues at coordinate 331,238 of CAWUFW010001945.1, read as the reverse complement.
CCCCAGTCAGTGTTTCGAATGGGAAGGTTGTCGTGCTGGTGGTATGTTCGATGTGGCGGATGGGCGGGCCTAGGTGCGGGCTTACATTCCGGACATGGGGGGTAGTTGGATTGGCGACTAGTTGCAGTACACACGGGACACGTCTCTTCCTTTCCACATCTGGGTCATCCCTTGTACTAACTGACAGTGATACAGTCATCTTCGCCCCAGCCCTCATGTCCTCCCCTCGCCCCCCAATATGCATGCTCACCTGCGAGGCTAGCGCTTGCACAGGCAGCCCCAAGCTTGCACCAGAGAGGGCAAGGAGTGTATGTGTGGGTCCAGTTGCACGAGTGGGCTGTCTCAGGGTATGATGTGTGGCGGGACGCCGTCCACCTGCGTGGTGCCCCAAATGGAGACCCGGCCTGCATGGACTATGCATCACAGTCTTCGCCTTCCGGATCCGCCACCTGCGACACCCAGTGGCTGTGGCTGCCCTTGCGGCCATGCCGCGTCCGTCTGTGGCTGATGGCCCACACATTCACTCTTTGGCCTCTCTGGGGAGGGCTCAGGGGTGGTGGCGCACGCGCTTGCACTTAGTCGCAATGGCATGTGGCGTGGTTGGTATGATGGGCAATGGATGGGATGGTGCGAGCCACCTCCCGTGACGTCAGTGCTGCTCGTGCTGTGGTGCGTCCCCCTACACTTCCATTTGACTTTTTGCCATGCTGGACGTTGAGGTTCTATTGCCTGCGTGATATGACCAGGAGGAGCGCGAGGAGACCTCTCACACACCATGCTCCACTGCCATCCCGTGCCCTGTATCGCCTGTGCGGATTGACTATGTTGGGGTTACACCTGGTCGACTGGGGCTGTGTGTGCCTTGTCAAGGGGCATGGCGGGCGCACAACAGGATCCAGCTCGTCCACAGAGGGTGGGCTGAGGTGCGCCTGGTACCGCTTTGTACGTGTGCCCGGCTGCTGTGCACACACGTGTTCACTCCCCCGACAGGTGTCCTCTCACAATGCCCAGGGAAGCGGTGGTGTACTGTTCATGAGCCCTCCCAACACGGCGTGCTCCAACTTGGCATGTGCGCATCTACCCGTCGCACCCACCCACCTGAGCACTGCGTCCATACGACTTCACACGACACATGTGTGTCTTCCACAGTAGTGCTACTCATTTGCGTTGACATCCAATACCAGTGGACTACATGGTCATGTCACGACTGCCGTGTACTTCACATACTCTCATCCTCTCTCATTCGTACTTGTGAAATGAGTCAGCGGAGACAGTTCTGGTTTCAAACATTATATTGAGTCTTCTGTCCTCTGTGATGCAGTATAGTGGACACTACTGGCAGCGGAATACATATTGAGGATATACTGAGCATGATTACAAATGGGATAGGGTGTGGGGTTACATCTGCTTGGCCAAGGCTGTGCTAATGTACATTTACGTATAGCTGCGGAGCTGCGGACTTTGACACAGACGGTATACATGTAGCCTACCAGACCGCTCGGCATCATGGGCACAGTCCATCTCAGTTCCATGTGACAGGTTTGCTGCGGTTGTTCCTCATGCACGCGTGCATGTGAGATGACATCAGGGCATGTGCTTGCGTGCATGCAGCGGCGTGCCACTTGTTGTTGCACTGTGGTGGTTACTGGACATGTCACAGTCACTGGGGTCGTGTTGTTGTTGTATGCACTTGTCGTCCATGCAAAGGTCCTGGTATGGGATTCCCGGGGCGGGGGTGGGAGGGGTGCAGCACCCACAGACTCCAGGCGACCTATTCATGTCCACTGAGCGGTGTGTGTGTCCATGTGCGCTGGATCCATGTCGTGTCCTGGTTGTTCGTGCAGTTCCGTCCATGTGGGTGCGATGCACAGAGCCCATGCCACTGCCTCCCACGATGCATGCGGTGTTCCTGGATGTGATGGGGAACAGTGTGCATGTCCCGGTCATATCCGATGTCATGGCGATGTCGTTGATGGTGTGGTTACAGTTGCCGGTCGTTTGGTATGGCTGTTGTGGTGGTGACTGGCCAGTCCGTGCGGAAGCTGAGCATGGGTGCGGGGTTGGACTTCATAGGTCACTCGGGGAACCTGCGTTGTGGTCCGACGTATTTACAGGTTGTCAGGTATGCGATGCCGTCCAGCAGGGCTTCCATGTCATTGGTGGTGTACATGTTTGCCAGCCAATGAAGCGGATGGTGGCTGTCAAGGTGTTGTTCGTAGGTTGTCCCTTGGAGGACCATGATGGGGCATGCTGGGTGACATTCGATGTAGCTGTTCTCGATGATCCGTCGTGTGGAGGCACAGTGGTTCCATTTCAGTGCGCGTGCGATGTTGGCCACATACGCCATGCCCCCATAGGCAGAGCAGGCCCTGTCGTGTGCGTCCAGAGGGAGGAGTAGTGGTAGCAGGTCCGCCTTCAGACATGCCGGGTTGGAGAGGCATATCTCGACGGGATGCTGGTAGGGACACCTCCGACAGTAGAAGACGGGCATGACGCAGCTGAACAATGTGATGCGGTAAGTCAGTCGGTAACTTACGTTCAGCAGGGACAGGAGATCGCATCCCAATGTATGGTATCAGTGCTGGTTTGGTACAGCTTGAGCTCTTCGGCGTAGTTGGGTAGGTGTGTTGCGGTTGCCATTTCGCAGCGGTGCGTTGTGGTGGCGTGCTCCGGCTGTGTGTGCAGTCTGCAATGTGCACGCTCCGGGGTTGCTGTGAGCTCTGTGTAGTCGTAGGGAGACAGGACTTGTGTTCTGTTGGCTTGTTTGGAGGACACGGGCCCTCTTCCCACATGCTTCTCAGACAGTTCAAGGTCAGTGCTGTGTGACTCCTTCCAATTAACTTGCATGTGGCCGACATGGGGGAGTGTTTTCTTCTTTCTTCCCCGTCCGTTGTGTGCTTCTGTGATATGCGCTATCTGCCCTGTGGTCGGTCTCCTCGGCATGCCTGTGTTGGTCTATTCTTGGACAATGGCTGTATTCACCGGCTTCTGTCGTAGGGCTGTGGTTTCGGTGTTGGAATGGAAGGTCATTCAGTGCTGTCTGCTCTCCCTTGTGTGGGCGGCAGGCTGCCTTTCCGCTCTGCGTTGGGCCTTGTGTGTGGATGTAATTCTTGGGCCACCTGTTGTCGGTCCCCGGGCTCTTTGGTGTTCCGTTTCATGTGTCTTGTTCATATGTGCAGGGTGGTATGGGTTTTTCAGTGTGGTACTGGCGTTCCTCTTCCCGAAGGGGCCCTGCTTCTCCTAGTTGGTGTTGCCGCCGCTGTGTGCTTCGCCATGTTTGTTACACTGGGGTGTGTCCTGCTGTTGCGTGACTTCACTGACATGTGTGCGTCGGTTGTGTGGCGTTGGGTGTTGTCCGTGAATTGGGCGTTGGGGACATGTCTGTGGCAGGCCTGTCACGTGTCATGTGCGTTCGGGGTGGGGCTGGTGTGTGTGCTGCTTGGTTGTGTCCCTGTGTCTGTGTGCGACGCATGCATGGCGCTGCGGTTGGCCTCTGCGTTGTGCGCATGTGTGGCGGCGTCATCGGCGCTTTGGGGCCGTGACGGGGTGGTTGGTTCCTAGTCCCAGGTGGTGTGTACACATGTGTTCCGCGATGTTAGGATTTGGCCTGTGTGTCATATGTGGATGCAATGGTGGATGTGTAGTGTGCACGCGCTGGTGGGGGTTGTCCGCTTTTTCCGCCCTTGCACTGTGTGCGCTGTTTGCGTGCACTTGTTGTGTGTGTGCCTACCTGCGTCTCCGCGGTACGTTGCGTCCTTGGTGGTGCATCAGCAGAAGCATGGGAAGGGCCTGCAGTGCTGGATTCATGCCCGGGGTGCCGCTTCTTCGTTGTCCGTGCTCTGCGTCCGTGTTTCCGCCTCTCTTTCACGTGCGGTGTCTCTTTGCCGTGGGAGCCGTTTGTTTGCGGCATCGTAATTTATGCGCCGGGCGGGACGTGTTTCGTCGGACGGTGTGTGTCAGTTGTGCTGCGCCGCTACGTGTGCGGGCGCACTTTGATGGCGGACGGTGTTGCTGGCTTGCCGGCGGTGTTTGGCCTGCTTTTCGCATCGTAATTGGGCGGGCGTGTGGACTGCTGCGTGCCGGCGGTAACTGGTGGTTTTTGCATCCGCCAGCACGGCGGTAGTGCTTCCGCCCGCCATCGTAATGGGCCCCTTAGTTATTATTTTTAAATATCTTTATAATATTTTTACCTATATTTATTTTAATTAAATGTATTATTGTTACTTGAATTTGTACATTATTAGTAAATCATTTAACAATATTATATTTTTAACTTCGATATTTTTGACATACTATGGGGCACATTACGATACCCGGCGCAAATAATACCGCCAGGCATGGAAGCGGCAAAAATCCGCCCGCACACACCGCCTGAACACCGACCACGCCATTACGATTACACAAACCGAATACCGCCATCGGCGGAAAAAGCACACAAAATACCGCCCGCCAACGTCCGAGTCGGAGACAAACCGCCCGCCACGGACGGAAACACGCACGACAACACAAAACCGCCCGCCCTCACGGCCGACACACCGCACGTGAAATTACGATCGCACCGACATGAGCGCGGAAAAACCACAAATATACCGCCCGCCAGCGCAAACAACGCCGATGAGAATCGACACGGCAGAAGCCATGGCGCCCACGTACCTGCACAGAAACCATCCGCACACAAAACCAATAGCACACAACATGGCCAACAAGTCCACACAGCAAGGCACGCACAAATACACAAGCACAGTACATATCCCGAAAACACCCCCCGGACAAACAAAAAATACAAAGGCCAGAACCCCAGACACAACACACCTGAAAACAACAGACCATGAGGACACACCCACATAGGTGAGTACAAAAGCAGCACTCCCACAGACCACAACCCCTTGCTACATTGCAAACCAGAGAGGAGAGGAGAGGACACAGTGACACAGCAAGGACAGCAGCACACCACAGAAACGCACACATCACAACCACCACCACCACCACCACCAAACACCACCACCACCACCACCACCACCACCACCACCAAACACCGGCACCACAAACCCCCTGCACATTACACAACACACACCGCACCAGCACCACAAACACCATGGCACCACAAAGAATGCCCAAGTTCACGCCCATTGAGCTGACGGTCATGGTCGACGAGATCATCAAGGTGCACCCACAAATCTATGGGAACATGGTCCAACACACACCACTAGCCACCAGAAACAGAATGTGGAACCGGATCGTAGACCAGGTCAATGCAGTCGGGACCCTGCCCAGGAACAGAGTCGAAATTAACAAACGGTGGAATGACGTCAAGAGCCTGGTCAAGAAGAAGGAGGGCAAAAACAGAGAGCTGGCTGCCGTCACTGGCGGAGGGAATCCCGCGCTCTTCAAGACCTTCAAAGCGTGGGAGGAGAAGGTGCGAGTCATCATACATCCCGAGATCCTCGCCGGATTAGCAGGGGGAGTGGAGGCTGGTAAGTACAAACTAATGTATACCAGCACACCGCTATGTACTCACATGCACTACCACCATGCCACAGCTCCCAGGGACAAACACCCCCATGTCCAGCACACAATACACGACACACACATGCAACAGACACCACCACACACAGCCCAAACAGAACAACTGTAAGATGCGTGGGGACATGTGTACATTCAGCTAGCCACGTAACCACCAACAGGTCCCCAAATATGCCAGAAGCGCCACAACGAGCACCCACCACACCCATGTGTCCGCCACAGCTGCACAAACCGACAAGTAACAGGTAAGTGGCAGGAACACAAAGTGCAGTGGGTGGGACGGTGGACAGCACAAGTACAACACACACCAGGCCCCTAGTCCCACAGCACAGCAAGGAGGAGCATCCCCCACACCCCACAGCCACGTGTCAGCCACCGCAGTGCACAACGACAGCCGAAAGGCAGACATCACGGTCCACAGCAATCGGTGTCAGTGGGTGTCCAGCCACCCCCACGACCCACAACACCCCCCCACCCCCACAGACCTGCAACATGGAGCACCCCCGCTTAGAGCCATGTGGCATCCAGTACAGTGCACGCACGAACAACCTGCAGGTGGGAAACTGGACAGGGCTGGATTACTGGAGGCATGAGGACCGGCACACGACCAACACATGGGACATGTCACGTAGCAGACGAAAACGCAGCACCGCCCACCGTCACGAACAAGTGAACAATGTGCACACGGACATGAACAACAGACTCACACCCCACATGACCCATCACAGACATAGCAACACCCAAGGAGCCACGTCTGCATACACAAGCCACACTGAAAATAGTACCACACGGCAGCCACTGTGCAACTCATCACACACAACCGAAACACCATTGAAGTCCTGTCCATGTAGCCCCTACTGCCTGTCAACCACACACCCCACAACTACGCCTATGTAAGACAAACAACACAAGACGCAACAGAGCGGAACAACAGAAATGCACACGAACACCACTGAACCCATCAAACACACAGACACACCATGCACATACAACATACCATCCATCCCATCCGTCAGCCCCAGTCTCATGAAAGGCATGTCATCCGCACAGCTGCCACACATACAGCAGTCACGCTAAGATACATGCCCATGACCAACCATGTGCCAGAAGTCAATGAAGCGCACGTCACACTGTGAGCAACAACACACAACATGGGCCACACCCCCCACGAGCACTGCAGTGATGCACATGGCACAGGGCAGCACGCACACCAAGGAGATGGGACAACTGCAATACGTTGGCTTTCACACACAACCATCACTCACTCATAACGATGCGTCCAATGCCATGTCCAGTAATCACAACAGACAGCAAATATGCAGGCCATGTCAAGCATGCACACACCTCAAACCATGCACTGTCATGCTGCCACAACACATGTCACGTTCAGCACCCATGGCTCACAGCATGTACCCCAAAAGCATATTCCCTCCCAAATGCGAATCTGCTCAGTCATGCGTTCCTAAGCGTTCCATTTGAACCCCAAAGCATATTCCCTCCCAAATGCGAATCTGGGGCATGGCCCCCATGTTGCCATATGCGTTCCTAAGCGTTCCATTTGAACCCCAAAAGCATATTCCCTCCCAAATGCGAATCTGGGGCATGGCCCCCATGTTGCCATATGCGTTCCTAAGCGTTCCATTTGAACCCCAAAAGCATATTCCCTCCCAAATGCGAATCTGGGGCATGGCCCCCATGTTGCCATATGCGTTCCTAAGCGTTCCATTTGAACCCCAAAAGCAAAGTACAAACCAGACCCAGGATGGGCCAGGAGCCCGCATACACCAGAGTCACAATGAGTAGGGGCACAGCAACACACCCATCGGCATGGCCAATCCGTCCCATGCCACATGTGCACAGCACACAGTCCCATTGCCAAGCACACACAACTACAAATGCCACAGCCACACACACGCCTCCGGGAAACCCATGTACGAGATTGCACGAACTGCCAATGTCAGACGACAAATACATACTTCGCCAGGTGCAACACAATAACAAATCTCATTCTCTCCACAGGTGACGAACTGCCGGATGCTGGGGATGGAGACAGCAGCCAGCACAGCCAGCCCACAAGCCCTCAACGAGGACACACGGATGTGGAGGATCTCACCTCCTCTTCGGACACGGACCACCAAGCAGGCCCATCTGGTGTGGCAGGGCCCAGCCGCTCCCCAGGACCCCTCCTACCCACCAACCCATCATCCAGGGCTGCTGAACAGTCCCAGCCCCCTGCTGCCACTGTCGTTGCGGCCACACCCACGGTCATTGCGGCCACACCCACGGTCATTGCGGCCACTACCACTGCCGCAACCGCCACCATCGCCGCACCGACCACCACCGCCGCCACCACCACCACGTCTTCGCTGGCACCAGCCCCAGCGCAGGTGGTGGCCCGGCCGACTGGATCCACCCTGGGAGCCACAGCGAGGACCGTGGTGAGCAATGTGGCTAGTGGGCAGGCCGGTGGCAGCAGGACTGGTAGGAGGAGCAGGGTCAGGGAAACGCCAGCCTCCCCTGGGAGCCATGCCCTGCCTCAAATGGCCAGAGTCCTTGGGGCCTATGAGGAGGCCCAAGAACAATGGGTCAGGTCTGCTTCAGACACGCGGGAGGTGCTGGGGGTGCTGAGGTCCATGGACGCCCGTATAGGTCAACTCGTGGACCTCATGGGCCAGCTGGTGGTGGCGGTGAGGACACGGCCAGGGATAGCAGCTCCCCCTCCGCCACCACCTGCCGGGGCGCAGGGTCGAGCAGCAGTGTCCAGTTCCCCTGCGTCCACAGCCAGTGAGCACACCTCAACCACCAGCATGTCGCAAGCAGGCACCCCCCCTCGCAAACGTGGAAGGGGCCGTCCGAAGAGGAAACAGATCTCCCGGGGGCCATGCACAGGGCGGGTACGTCGATGATTGCGCATTGTTGGTCACGGTGGGTGCACCAACTAAGATGTGTTGCCCTGTGTTCAATTCCTATGTCCGCATGATGATGGACTGTGGATGTGGGCAGACTACACATTGGTCGATGTGCTGTCTATATGCATGTGCCTTCACACCAGGCACAGCTGCCCCTGCACATGTGACCCCTGCTGGACTCGCTGCTGGGTCTGTGGAGCTGATGCACCTTCTGTGCGTGGGGCGGACAGCTCTCCTCACTTCCCTCATTGCGCATGTCATGTCTTTGCCGCAGGTGACATGGATCATGGAGGGCCCACATGTACGCGTGGGTAGGCTACACATGATTGTTCACTGGTCGCCACCCCCAGTCAGTGTTTCGAATGGGAAGGTTGTCGTGCTGGTGGTATGTTCGATGTGGCGGATGGGCGGGCCTAGGTGCGGGCTTACATTCCGGACATGGGGGTAGTTGGATTGGCGACTAGTTGCAGTACACACGGGACACGTCTCTTCCTTTCCACATCTGGGTCATCCCTTGTACTAACTGACAGTGATACAGTCATCTTTGCCCCAGCCCTCATGTCCACCCCTCGCCCCCAATATGCATGCTCACCTGCGAGGCTAGCGCTTGCACAGGCAGCCCCAAGCTCGCACCAGAGAGGGCAAGGAGTGTATGTGTGGGTCCAGTTGCACGAGTGGGCTGTCTCAGGGTATGATGTGTGGCGGGACGCCGTCCACCTGCGTGGTGCCCCAAATGGAGACCCGGCCTGCATGGACTATGCATCACAGTCTTCGCCTTCCGGATCCGCCACCTGCGACACCCAGTGGCTGTGGCTGCCCTTGCGGCCATGCCGCGTCCGTCTGTGACTGATGGCCCACACATTCACTCTTTGGCCTCTCTGGGGAGGGCTCGGGGGTGGTGGCGCACGCGCTTGCACTTAGTCGCAATGGCATGTGGCGTGGTTTGTATAATGGGCAATGGATGGGATGGTGCGAGCCACCTCCCGTGACGTCAGTGCTGCTCGTGCTGTGGTGCGTCCCTCCTACACTTCCATTTGACTTGTGCCATGCTAGACGTTGAGGTTCTATTGCCTGCGTGATATGACCAGGAGGAGCGCGAGGAGACCTCTCACACACCATGCTCCACTGCCATCCCGTGCCCTGTATCGCCTGTGCGGATTGACTATGTTGGGGTTACACCTGGTCGACTGGGGCTGTGTGTGCCTTGTCAAGGGGCATGGCGGGCGCACAACAGGATCCAGCTTGTCCACAGAGGGTGGGCTGAGGTGCGCCTGGTACCGCTTTGTACGTGTGCCCGGCTGCTGTGCACACACGTGTTCACTCCCCCCGACAGGTGTCCTCTCACAATGCCCAGGGAAGCGGTGGTGTACTGTTCATGACCCCTCCCAACACGTCGTGCTCCAACTTGGCATGTGCGCATCTACCCGTCACACCCACCCACCTGAGCACTGCGTCCATACGACTTCACACGACACATGTGTGTCTTCCACAGTTGTGCTACTCATTTGCGTTGACATCCAATACCAGTGGACTACATGGTCATGTCACGACTGCCGTGTACTTCACATACTCTCATCCTCTCTCATTCGTACTTGTGAAATGAGTCCGCGGAGACATTTTTGGTTTCAAACATTATATTGAGTCTTCTGTCCTCTGTGATGCAGTATAGTGGACACTACTGGCAGCGGAATACATGTTGAGGATATACTGAGCATGATAGCAAATGGGATAGGGTGTGGGGTTACATGTGATTGGCTGTTGCATGTGGGATGTGGGCTTCAGAGTGACATCTGCTTGGCCAAGGCTGTGCTAATGTACATTTACGTATAGCTGCGGAGCTGCGGACTTTGACACAGACGGTATACATGTAGCCTACCAGACCGCTTGGCATCATGGGCACAGTCCATCTCAGTTCCATGTGACAGGTTTGCTGCGTGTTGTTCCTCATGCACGCGTGCATGTGAGATGACATCAGGGCATGTGCTTGCGTGCATGCAGCGGCGTGCCACTTGTTGTTGCACTGTGGTGGTTACTGGACATGTCACAGTCACTGGGGTCGTGTTGTTGTTGTATGCACTTGTCGTCCATGCAAAGGTCCTGGTATGGGATTCCCGGGGCGGGGGTGGGAGGGGTGCAGCACCCACAGACTCCAGGCGACCTATTCATGTCCACTGAGCGGTGTGTGTGTCCATGGGCGCTGGATCCATGTCGTGTCCTGGTTGTTCGTGCAGTTCCGTCCATGTGGGTGCGATACACAGAGCCCATACCACTGCCTCCCACGATGCATGCGGTGTTCCTGGATGTGATGGGGAACAGTGTGCATGTCCCGGTCATATCCGATGTCATGGCGATGTCGTTGATGGTGTGGTTACAGTTGCCGGTCGTTTGGTATGGCTGTTGTGGTGGTGACTGGCCAGTCCGTGCGGAAGCTAAGCATGGGTGCGGGGTTGGACATCATAGGTCACTCGGGGAACCTGCGTTGTGGTCCGACGTATTTACAGGTTGTCAGGTATGCGATGCCGTCCAGCAGGGCTTCCATGTCATTGGTGGTGTACATGTTTGCCAGCCAATGTAGCGGATGGTGGCTGTCAAGGTGTTGTTCGTAAGTTGTCCCTTGGAGGACCATGATGGGGCATGCTGGGTGACATTCGATGTAGCTGTTATCGATGATCCGTCGTGTGGAGGCACAGTGGTCCCATTTCAGTGCGGGTGCGATGTTGGCCACATACGCCATGCCCCCATAGGCAGAGCAGGCCCTGTCGTGTGCGTCCAGAGGGAGGAGTAGTGGTAGCAGGTCCGCCTTCAGACATGCCGGGTTGGAGAGGCATATCTCGACGGGATGCTGGTAGGGACACCTCCGACAGTAGAAGACGGGCATGACGCAGCTGAACAATGTGATGCGGTAAGTCAGTCGGTAACTTACGTTCAGCAGGGACAGGAGATCGCATCCCAATGTATGGCACAGGTTGGTTTTGTACAGCTTGAGCTGTTCGGCGTAGTTGGGTAGGTGTGTTGCGGTTGCCATTTCGCAGCGGTTCGTTGAGGTGGCGTGCTCCGGCTGTGTGTGCAGTCTGCAATGTGCACGCTCCGGGGTTGCTGTGAGCTCTGTGTAGTCGTAGGGAGACAGGACTTGTGTTCTGTTGGCTTGTTTGGAGGACACGGGCCCTCTTCCCACATGCTTCTCAGACAGTTCAAGGTCAGTGCTGTGTGACTCCTTCCAATTAACTTGCATGTGGCCGACATGGGGGAGTGTTTTCTTCTTTCTTCCCGTCCGTTGTGTGCTTCTGTGATATGCGCTATCTGCCCTGTGGTCGGTCTCCTCGGCATGCCTGTGTTGGTCTATTCTTGGACAATGGCTGTATTCACCGGCTTCTGTCGTAGGGCTGTGGTTTCGGTGTTGGAATGGAAGGTCATTCAGTGCTGTCTGCTCTCCCTTGTGTGGGCGGCAGGCTGCCTTTCCGCTCTGCGTTGGGCCTTGTGTGTGAATGTTATTCTTGGGCCACCTGTTGTCGGTCCCCGTGCTCTTTGGTGTTCCGTTTTATATGTCTTGTTCATATGTGCAGGGTGGTATGGGTTTTTCAGTGTGGTACTGGCGTTCCTCTTCCCGAAGGGGCCCTGCTTCTCCTAGTTGGTGTTGCTGCCGCTGTGTGCTACGCCATGTTTGTTACACTGGGGTGTGTCCTGCTGTTGCGTGACTTCACTGACATGTGTGCGTCGGTTGTGTGGCGTTGGGTGTTGTCCGTGAATTGGGCGTTGGGGACATGTCTGTGGCAGGCCTGTCACGTGTCATGTGCGTTCGGGGTGGGGCTGATGTGTGTGCTGCTTGGTTGTGTCCCTGTGTCTGTGTGCGACGCATGCATGGCGCTGCGGTTGGCCTCTGCGTTGTGCGCATGTGTGGCGGCGTCATCGCCGCTTTGGGGCCGTGACGGGGTGGTTGGTTCCTGGTCCCAGGTGGTGTGTACACATGTGTTCCGCGATGTTACGATTTGGCCTGTGTGTCATATGTGGATGCAATGGTGGATGTGTAGTGTACACGCGCTGGTGGGGGGTTGTCCGCTTTTACGCCCTTGCACTGTGTGCGCTGTTTGCGTGCACTTGTTGTGTGTGTGCCTACCTGCGTCTCCGCGGTACGTTGCGTCCTTGGTGGTGCATCAGCAGAAGCATGGGAAGGGCCTGCAGTGCTGGATTCATGCTCGGGGTGCCGCTTCTTCGTTGTCCGTGCTCTGCGTCCGTGTTACCGCCTCTCTTTCACGTGCGGTGTCTCTTAGCCGTGGGAGCCGTTTGTTTGCGGCATCGTAATTTATGCGCCTGGCGGGACGTGTTTCGTCGGACGGTGTGTGTCAGTTGTGCTGCGCCGCTACGTGAACGGGCGCACTTTGATGGCGGACGGTGTTGCTGGCTTGCCGGCGGTGTTTGGCCTGCTTTTCGCATCGTAATTGGGCGGGCGTGTGGACTGCTGCGTGCCGGCGGTAACTGGTGCTTTTTGCATCCGCCAGCACGGCGGTTGTGCTTCCGCCCGCCATCGTAATGGGCCCCTATATATTTTTTTCGATATTTTTGTACTTACCTTTATGTAGATTGGACTTCGATATTTTTGACTTCTATATTTCTGTGTCGATATTTTTGCAGGTCGATTTTCTGTCCGTCGATATTCTGTCATACATTCTCATGGAGTACCTCAGGGATCATCTCTGAGTCCTACGTTGTTCAATGTGTACATGAGGCTGCTGGCTGATATCATCCTGCCAGATCGGATCAAAATTGTCACATATGCTGATGATACTCAGCTGGTAGTATCTCTAAACCACCGCACAATGCTCCATCTGATCTGGAATCCTGCCTGGAGAAGGTGGCAACCTGGATGCAACACTCATGGCTCAGGCTTAATGGAGAGAAAAAACTAAGTAATGTATCTAGGGAATCTACCAAACGCGGATCTCAAACTGCCATGGTCAACCAGTCTGGGACCCACCCGACTCCAAAGTCCAAGATTAAAAGCTTGGGCGTTTGGCTTGACAAGTCACTTACATTTGACCAACAAGCAGTGGAAGTGACAGGTGCCTGCTATGGTAACCTTAGAATGCTGTGGAAAGTTCTCCCCCTACTCCCTATGGGGGCTAAGAAAACTATGTTCCAGGCCCTGGTCCTTTCGCGCCTGGACTACGGTAACTCCTTGTACCTGGGAGCACCTAAATCCACCACAAGGAAACTTCAAGTTGCCCAGAACGGTGCCGCTCGGCTGCTGCTTGTCATACCTAGAACACATTCGGCCGAGCCTTGTTTGAAGACCCTACACTGGCTGCCCATCCTGAAGAGGATTACATTTAAATCCCTCTGCATAGCCCACAAGACCCTTAAGGGAAGAGGCCCTTCTATTAACAGGTCCCTTATCACTTTCTACCGTCCCTGGAAACTCCTCCGCTCTGTGAGCTTGAGTTTAGCCACCAGCCCTAAAATCCAAAGGACACGAAGTGGGGGCAGTTCCTTCTCTTACAATACAGCTAAGCTTTGGAACGCCCTTCCCCTGCATCTGCGCTCAGCGACTCACCATCTCACCTTCCGAAAGCATCTCAAAACCTGGCTGTTCCAGAACACCAACTGGTGAGCAAGCTCCCATCGCCTGTCTGTTCTGCTGCTAGCGCTGGGATGCCTCAGGGTAGCTATGCGCTCAAGAAGTGTTAATTAATAATAATAATAATAATAAGGGCACATGTTTCTGTAAAAGCAAAAAGCATGGCTTTCATCCGGCTCAGATTATCAAACCGTATAAAGAAAACATTCAACGAAGGCCATAACGGCACCTCCCTGACTGGGTGGGTCTTTGGAAACAATACTTGCATAACACATGCCACCCTGGAACTCGCTGTGACTGGAGATGCAATGCCTGGAAGCATCCCAAAACAGCCCTGATCATTCGGCACTAAGTAACTCCCATTTGAGAGCAGCCTGAATGCTGGATTAATCATGGCAGCTGGGGACTCCTTCAACAGACAGGATAACTTTGCAACTGAACCATTACTGGCCCCATAAAGCATAATATCCTAGCAAATGAGAGACCCACTGAATGAATTCTGGCAGTTTGTACCCCTGAGAAACACTTTAGTGTCTCAGTTCCTGCATCTAAATCTATAAGGTAATTCCCAAGATTCGTGAATAAATCCTCTACCCATTACTTCATACCTGCGTACCTGGTGGTGTTCCAGGCAATAATGAAACTGGAAAGTTCCTACTGACATTGTTAAATGGCCATGAATTAACCATTTTGTGGATGGTGACTTTGCCACAGTGAAAGTAATTGGTCTCATTTTTCAAAGTGCATCATTGTATATTTCGCAGCCTTTTGTGCCATTTGCATCTGCTTTTCAGTCAAATTATATGCAGGGAAGAGAGACATACTGTTGAAATATCGACAGGGCACATAACCAGAGCACAAGGATTGCAGCGTCCAGCTTAATGACATAATAGACCGTAACTGTGATTGCCCATGTTGTAGAATGGACAGATCTTGTTCCAGTATATCTATAGCAGAAGATACAATGTTGACCAGTGAATAAATCCTAGATGTTAGTGTGGCCATATCATTGTCAACCACAGCCAAAGCCTTTTTAAATTAACTCTGTCAATTTCACAAAGTCTCTCTGCAGCTTCCTGTTGAGAGATTTTCCATATTTTATTATAGGCAGCGTATAAGAAGCGTTTATGACGTGGCTTCTGGGGACCCAGCAAAAAATCCCTTAAATCCATGCCTTCTGATAGTAAGAACAAGTGTTGTTTCACCTGTGACAGTGTCAAGGTTTTTAGCCAATCAAGGCATAACTTCCCAACACTGTATGATGTTACCACCCCTGGATGTTTTCATTGTACATAGCGTAAGTCAGGCCTATGGATACTCAACCTCTCGGTGGTACCCTTCAATGTCGACTGACACCTATTTGTGTCGATAGGCCAAACTAACCAACCCTTCCAATTGGGGTCTGTTGAATTGTATGAAACGCCTTGCATGATGTCATCTAGTGTATCTACTCTATTTTTTTTAATAGTTTTACCATCCTTCAAAGTGTGAAAGTGAGGGAATACAAGGTGTGTTCAAGTCCTTAATTTTGGCAAACCCAAGACAGGAAGTCTGTTTCACAGTGTTATTCAGGAAGATAATTTGTTGTGGTATGAGGCATGCTCTAAATAATGCCTCAGTTCCTTGAACCTGCAATTCCTTAGTCCCCCAGACTGATTTTATGTTTATAGTGTCTTTCCATAAGTCGAAATCCTGTTTCAGACAGTTGGGAAATAAAAATGCAGAATATATCTGTTTTGTATTTGTTAGCATATTTCTCCAAGTAGGTGTGGATGCAACCCCATAGTAATATGAGCGTGGATCTGATATATTAAACCCAGAAAAACAAGCAAACGTTTGTGCAAATGTTTGTGAACTACCTTTCGGTGGTGTAGGGTAATGTTCCCATTGGTGATATGTGAACACATTACGTGGTGCACTTGTTTTATGCAGAACATGATGACCAAAGTGTTGGTAACAATACAAAGTATCAAAATCAGATGAATCATCAAACATTTCCATTTTTGAAAATGCTGCAGACAGTTCTAAATTAGACAGCATATTATTTACAGTTTCAAAATCCCAATCGAAAGAGTATGTACTGGAGGTGATGATATCATTTAAAGAAATTTTTAATACATGCAGTATTTTCAAAAGTTCAGTGGGACCAAATACATTATATGAAACTCTATCCCAAACTATTCCGTCAGGAACCGGAACTGATGTAATGTTCACATAGGATAGGTCCTTCAGTTCACGACAAGATGACGTATGAGGTTTCAGTACCAACTTCACATGTGATACTGCGGAGCGTTCTGGGATATAATGTCCATTCACGAGTAATGAAAAGACAGTCACTGAACCTATCCAGAAGATTAGGAACAGTATACCAGTTGCTACCCAGAGTTGCAGCCATGGTGATACTAGGTATGTCTTTTTCAGCCAAAGGAAGATATCATGAAGTTGTTTTTTGAGGGAAACGGGAGTTAGCTGTGACTCAGGTTCACTTGGATCAAGAGAAAAATTGTCAAATTCGATGAAGTAGCCAGATGCAGTTCGATCTATCTTTGGTAGCTCAGCAGATTTAGTTGAACTTGCAGGTGTCTCCTGTAGAGGCATATTAAAATAGATATCGGTGGTAGGTCGAATTGATATCTGCATTTCATTTGTGCTTTGATGTTCAATTTCAAGAGGTACGAGTTCCAGTTCATTGTTGGCAACACCATTATTACGTATAGAAGACTCTTCAAATGTTATCAGTCTTTCTTTCCAAATCTCCTGTATAGGAGAGAGGAGAGTGGCGGCTACCCAGGAGCCCACTTGGCCTGCTTTTCAGGATCGGCCACATAGTGTGGTTTGATCAGATCAATGGAGATGAATCTCTTTTCTTTTTTGCCCGCAAGAGGCAGAAGAAGTACAGTTTTTGTTCCTTCGACAGCCAGTACAGGTACAGCCTTTCTGTAGAATGGCCCAAATTCTTTCTTGTTCACGATCTTTTCTCTGACCACATAGCCAATTTATGGGATCCAGGCAGGTCTTGCCGTTACTGATTTTACTTCCCCGTGGTGTTGCCTTTTACTTGGACGTTGCTTCGTAGTTCCCAGAATTTATTGAGTTCCGGTAAAACAGCCAAACAGTTATCGATGTCAAATTGTTTTTCATCTGCCACTGTGCTGCCACAATTGAGGTCGGGTACCCACATTCTCATCCCAAATAGGACCTTGTAAGGAGTACGGCCTCCTAGGGAACTTCTTGGCATGTTATTAGGTACCCTCTGGACCCCATATAGGTGATTGACCCAACTTCCACCCGAACCTAATACCCTTGCTGTTAAGGATTGCTTTAAGTCATGGTTTTTCCTTTCCACAATCGAATTTCCCTCAGGATGATATGGAGAGGAGTACCACAATGCTACACCCAAACTTCCCATGGCTTCCTTGTTAGCCCAAGAGCTAAACACGGGGCCACGGTCAGAATGTATTGTGCCAATTGCATATGTCTCTATAAAGACTTGCAAATCCTTTATAATTGTTCGGGCATCCGCCGAGCACTTAAGCGAAACCCCCAGGAATCTAGAGCATGAATCCACTGCCACCAAGATGTACTTGTAAGCCCCATCAGATTGTAAGGGGCCGCAGTGGTCCAAATAGACACAAGCAAGAGGTCTATCTGAAATTAGTAGTGGTGGACGTGCTATGGTTGAACCTTTCATCTGCTGACAGATGTCGCACTAAAGGACAAATGCTTTTGTCTGTTTTGTGAGACCTGGCCACCAAAAGCGGTGTTTCAGTAGTGAAACTGTCACAGTAATCCCTGCGGTTGCTGAACCCAGACCCTTGTGTGCAGCTAGACTCAAACCTCATCTGCGATCCATGTTTGGTATTACTCTATCCCCCACTCCTGGAATTTGAGCATACAGAATATTTTGTGAATCTCACTTGTAGAAGTACTTGAGTGGAAAGCCTTTTGGCAAGGCTGAGCTGTTTTTGCATGAAGCAGTGACAGCTACCATTGTGCTTCCATCTATTCTTGTGCTAAAATGAGTAATTGCAGCTATGGAAGCAGTTCGTACTGTCGCCTTGGCGGCTTCATCAGCCAATGAATTCCCTTCAACTTGAACTCCATCATGTTGATGACTTAGCGTGTGTATCACGTGAGCTCTTGGCAAGTCTTTTTTCAGTTCTGCCACTTGTTCCCAAAGCAGTTTGTGCTTTATTGTGCAACCTTTTGAGTCTTTAAACCCATTCTTGCCCAGTAGTGAAGATATTCATTGTAGGACTGGACACAGTAAAATGAATTGCACACTATGAGTGTGGGGAATTCACGATCCGTATTTATTAGAGCAAGTAATAGCACTTTTAATTCTGCCAGCTGTGCCTTGCAGTCTCCAAGAGACAGTGTCTTTGTACTGCTAGGATGGAACTTGCCTTCCTGCATATGTCCTTTTACAATAGAACAAGCTGCGCTGTATTATTGTTTACTTCCTATGGAAGGCTGAGCAGAACCATCAGTGTACATAATGTATTCATACAGATCTAGAGTCATTATTTCATTTGGAAGAGGATATTCTTGTTCATATTGCAGAAATGCTTGGGTTTTTAATTTAGAATCAGATTTGTGGTCTACATCTGTTGCAGCAAGAGAATTGGCCCACTGTATCCATTGTGGATGAGGTGCTTTTGCGTTTGGAACGCCAGCTTTTGTAACAGCCTCTAAGGCCGGTACTGGAGTTACGACAATAATCTGTTTCCCCTGAACCAGTGCTTTTTCTCTCACTACGGCGGTCTGTACTGCTGTCAGAATTTTTTCTGGAGAATCAAAGCTCATTTCAGCGTTTGTGTACA
The DNA here is from genome assembly GCA_963921515.1 of Calotriton arnoldi. Taxonomy (NCBI): domain Eukaryota; kingdom Metazoa; phylum Chordata; class Amphibia; order Caudata; family Salamandridae; genus Calotriton; species Calotriton arnoldi. Next base: position 312,411 of record CAWUFW010001945.1, on the reverse strand, counting down.
AGTGTGATTTGTATGCTATGGGTACTGTTTCGCCGTCATTAAAGGTTAGGTAAGTGTACCTAGAATGAGCCGCGATTACACGGGTCACCACATTTGTGGTATTTACACTTGTGTGTAGGTGTTTGGAAGCTATCATATCAGCTTGTAGGGAACAAAGGATATCTGTGTGTTCCTTTGTCCAATGGCGAACTGAAAAATCAGGTCTGATTAAATCGTAGAAAGGTTTCACTTTTTCTGCGTAATCCAAAATTTATGTTATGCCAAAATGTAGTAATCCCAAAATGGATTGTAAATTTTTCAGTGATTTCGGAGGTTGGAACAGCGCACACTTTTCTAAAAAGTTAGCTGCTAGGCTTTTCCCTTCACATGATAACTCATATCCCAAAAATAGGACATTGAGGTGGGCTATTTTCAATTTTTTAAAGTTGAATTTATAGCCCTCAGCAGCGAATCACAAAATTATGTTGTTCACCCTGGTCAAATTATCCAATAAATCATCATCTATCAGATAAATCTCATCAATTTAGGACCATTCCTCCTCATCAAAATGTTGAAGTAACTCTGATACCCAACCTGAGAACAGCCCAGGGCTATTCTTATACCCTTGGGGCAGTCTACAAATTTGACGCTGGGAGCCTAAGGCTGAAAATGCTGTCAAATGCCTGCTTTGAGGCGCTATATTTTGGCAGAAAAATCCATTTGAGATATCTAGTGTTGTTTTATATTTTTCCGCACAACGTTATTCATTAATGCAGCACTGTGTGCATTCTGTACTGCAAATGTCTTTGTGCATGTGTTCAAATGTCTGTAGTCTAAAACCACACAATATGAATAATCGGGATTCATTACTGGAAACAAAGGATTATTCATTGAAGAGGTGCAATTCTCTATTACACCTTGGTATTCAAGTTGATCTAAGATCTCCCTAACTTGTTTTTTTGATTCCTGTTTTATTGGGTACTGGCTCAGTGGAGTTGGAGTTATTTTTACTGGGATTACATGGTGAGATGACTCAGCATCCCACCCAACATGATTGGGATATAATGCTGGAGCAAGTGCCACGACCCACTCCTGCGCATATGAGTGTTGTAATGTTTTGGGAATTATGTCAGAGAAAGCAGGTAAAATTACCATTTCTCCTGATATTATAGTCTGAAGTACAATGTGTATCTATGGACTTTCTCCGTTCTTCTGATCTGTGTTCTGACCGTCCTTCTCTCTCTGAGTTTTTTGATGAATCCTGAAAGGAACGAGAGGAACATATATCAGTATCCTGATACCTGTCAGGTTTCTAATGTTATCACAATTCCTAAGGTTGTACCTCCTTTCGGAGGGCTCCTGTTGAGGAGACCCACCCTTGATTGCGATCTAGCCTTTCTATTCTTTTGTTGTTTATTCTCCCATTTCTTTTTGGAAGGATCAGGCGCTTGTTTGGTGTTATCCTTTTCAGGACTACCCATGAGTTGGGTTTTTGTTGCTCTAGCTCCCAAATTATCTTTACCTAATTCGGCATATTTATCTTCGATAATTTTAGGTAATTTATGCTCCTGTTGTGCAGGAGTGAAATCCCTCAGGAGTTGGCGTATTGCCACCGCTGCTGCCTCCCCTTTTATTTTTGCCAACATAGTCATTGATACCTGGGAAAAAATTCCTAATAATTTCATCCCTAAGTTTAGAGCAGGTTCTGCTCCATACTGGTTCTGTATCTGTATCACTACGTCTGGTATCACTACTATTAAAGGGATACCATGAGTTCTGGTATAAATGGCAGCGAAAACTGTACCCCAAGAGGCCCAATGCTCTATCGGTGCAGCTATCCCCATTGGCAAGCAGATCATTAGCATTCTGTGCTTTTCTCAAGGGCTTGTGTTTAGAAACACCGCCTCTAACTTTGTGATCTTCTGAGCTATCCAGAATGGCATTTGTTCGCGTTTAGTGGGCATGCTACCCATAACTGCGTTCAGTGTTTGTGAAGTTATTTTAGTTGCAGTTCCTTGTATTTGACCTGCTGGTGTAACCCTTGTTGATTGAAGTGTGAGTGTTCTCATTATGAACTGTGTTAAATTTCTGTAAAGCTTTATTACTTCTTTGTGTATTGGGCGTAAGTGTAAGCCGCTAGGACCGGCCAAGTCACTCCGTCTCTGCTGACCGGACGAGTCTTACTTTATCTGTTGTGTGTAGGAGGTCACCTTTAAATCAGTTGATATGCTCCTGGTAGGTGAGCGGAACATCAATGTCCTCATGTGGACAGTATTTATCTAGTATAGCATTGGGAATTACTTAATACACTTTTAAGCTGTAATTCCTGATAAGAGAGGAGTAACTTTTACATGTTTCATATCTTTGAAATGGTAATGATATATCCTATTTTATGGTGGTGGTTGATTTAGCATTAGTGTCTAGAAATGCCTCTTTTAGAAAGAGGGTATTTCTCTGCACTTACTGCTTTTTGTGCCTTACAACTGTTCTCCAAAACATGTCTGGGTTGGTTGACAGCTACACTTTGTGCATTCTATCTAGACAGTCATAAACACAGGAAATCAGACTCATCTGCATTTTGAGCTCTCTTCTGTATTCATCTGGATTCTGATGGGTCTTCCTGGGCAGGGGTGAACAGGAGTGGCTGGCACACTTCAATAGGTAGTCTTCTGTCCACACACAAATAACTGATATACCCCCAGAGGTAGCCTGGCAGACTGGACTGGGTTGAAATGGCTCCTTTTGCATTTCAGAGAGCTGCTTTAAAGTCTCCCCCTATATCAAAGGCACTTTTGGGTATAAATACTGGGTCTCTGGCCCCCCTAAAAACAGACACTTCTGGATCTTGAACTGAACCTCTGTCAGAAGGACTGCTGTGCTATTTAGAGGACTGAAATTGACTGCTTTTCTAAAAGGACTGCTTTTTTGCTTATTTCCGTTCTGCCACTTGACTCTACTGAAGGAGAGCTTTTTCTCTTCCTTCCCTCCTAGTAATCTGCTGGGCTTGCTGACTTTCCTCCTATTTTCTGAAGCTTCAGGGACACAGAAGACTCCCTGCAATTCTGCTGGTATTGCTGGACTTTGCCTTCCGTGAGTCCTACCCTTGCCTGAGGTGCCCTCCCCAGGTTCTGGGCCTCAGATGTGGGATCGTGCAGCTTTTTCCACAAATCAATGCAGCAGTGACTTTGCTCTGATTGGAACCAATGCCTCATCTTCAATGCCAAAGCAGCGGCCGCAGGATGACAAGTACTCTACAACCAGCACAGTCCAGTGCAGAGGCAGCACCTGACTCTCAAAAGGGTTTGACACTGGAGCTTCCATCAATGGCGCAGCTCAGCAACAATGCTTGCCTCCTTCCCCAGATAGAAGCGGCACATCCTTGACTCCTCACCTCTAGTCTTCAATGTCGACACTTTGTTCTATCCAAGGTTCTTTTTTAGTTGGACCTCTTTGAGTCATATAGCCAGCATGCCTTTGATTGCGGTCGGTCTGAATTTTGGATTTACCCCGGTTTAGTGTATCCTCAAGTAAACTTTTGACCGCTAGTGAATTTAAGCACTCTACTGATTCGATTTTTGTTGAGTGGACTTATTTTGTTCAGATAAATATTTTCTGCTTTTCTAAACCTGTGTGGAGTCTTTTTGTGGTGTATTCATTGTGGTACTCTGTGTGTGTGTGTGTGTGTGTGTGTGTTATGCACAGATACTTTATACATTGCCTTTGTAGATAAGCCTGACTGCTCTATCCCAAGCTACCAGAGGGGAGCACATGTTATCTTATTGTGCATCTAGCTTACTCTGACTAGAGTGGTGGTTACTGCCTGGTCTGGGTGTACACCTCAGCCAACTATGAATACCATTTCTAACATAATGTTACAACAACAAGGGTTTCCTCTTATAGGGTGAGATGTTACCTTTATGGTAGAGGCTCACCAAGCATACAGAACAGAGGTATTCTATTTATGGGTCACATTTCCTGTGGCATATGACAATGCACACACATTTCACAGATACATACCAGCTGTATTACCAGGCTAATACAAAGCCGATGAACATTAAGATATTACATTAACATATCAGGAACATATGAATTGGTTCCTGGGCACCCCATCGCATCCACTAAACAATGCAAGACTTGGACCCCTTGGTAATGAGGGAAAAACCAGGTCTGTTCTAGCCTGCTATTCACCAAATCCAACAATGGTACCACTGAATGCTGTAGAGCACCATGCTCTTTACACAGGTCTAGTTAGACTGTACAGATATTTAACACAGTTTGGCACTCAAATAATAACAACAACAATAGTAAAGGCAGTTCAAGCTGTGCAGCCACATTTAGCAGTGCTTGCAATTAGTCCAGTGACTATCAACGGAGGAAATTCTGGTCTAGACTACACAAATAACAAATCAGCTTGAAGCATTGTTTCCCTATACGGGAACCCAAAAGAAACATAGAATTCTCATAATGTGCCTCCCTCTAGGGATGTTTCCTCCAGTGGAAGAATGTGCCACCTGGTGCATAGTCTTTGCTGTAATATATACCATAACACATGGTACACCATCAATTGCTGTTTTGCCTAAAGTGCTAAAACATCCAAAATTAATATGGGGCTGCCCTGCCCTGGATTTGGGGATGGAACTAATTGACAACTATGCAACAGTCATCTCAATTATTTTAAATAACATATAAGAGGAGGCAGCAGTTTTGGCAGTACGCCAATACCTTGCACAAGGTCCCATTATGGACCGGGAGCATGAACTACCAAAAGTATTTCTGAAACCCATACATCTATAGGTCGAGATAATTTGGGAGCCAGACAAAATAAGCCACAACTAAAGGGTAATGCCCCCAAAAAATAATGCCAGACAGGTACCTGAGTCTTAAAAATCATGGAATAAACAAATATATAAAAAGAAAACAAAAACACAGGTGGATTTCTGCAACCAGAGTCCACTGAAAAGCATTATAAGCGGTGTAACAGTGATTCAGCAAATCCTTCTCATTATTTTCAGGACTCGCCCGACAAACGCTCAGAAATAGGAGGACGATCAGAGCACAGACAAGAAACTATGTGAAACTGAAAAAGGACTCACACCGCTCATCTGACTTCCTTATAAAAGGATGTGAAACTTCCACAACAAAAACCCAAATTCAAAAAGAAGATAGTGGCAGGTATTTACACTAATAATGCCACATATAATGAGGAAACTACTTCAGAACAAGACGTGAGCATTGATATTGCTAGACAGCGCTGCAGAGGTCACAATAGTTTGCCGGAATCTTCAAGTGTTTCTGGTTGCAAGGGCAACCAATGAATTTATTCAAGTTAAAACACCAGATCAGCGGGTTAGCCCTACCTATAGACTATATAACTTGGACATCCAAATTGAGGGTGATAAATCGTGTACTAATAACTGGCGGACCACCTGAATTTGTTAGGAAAGTCCCACAAGGGGAAGATATACTAATACCATATTTTTCTGTTCTAGTTCCTGAACTGTCAAACAAGTGTATGCCAGTGAGTGGGCCCTTGCACAAGCCCTGGTATTATACTGCAGTCATTTAGGTTTGGGATAAAGACTCACCCTATCACATTATACCTATAAGGTCCAGCCCTCAAGTTCAACCACAATATTCAATTAAGCATGAAGCTAAACACTCAGTTAGACAAATTCTCATGCAACTAGAATATCAAGGCATCTTTGAACCTTGTATCTCTCCAATGAACAATCCTTTGTTTCCAATAGCAAAACCAGATCATTTATACTGCCTAGTCTTAGACTACAAACGTTTAAACAGTCATACATGCACTTTTACAACAAAAGATTTGCACAGCACTAATGAACAACATAGTGCACATAAATACAAAAGCACTTTGGACATTACAAATGGTTTTTTCTGCAAAAACATAACAACAGAAAGCAGGGATCTAGAAGCATTCACAGTTTATGGAACCAGAATTGATACTGTCGACTCCCTCAGGGTTATAAGAATAGCCCTGGTCTTTTTTCTGCCCAAGTATCATCAATTTTACAAGACATTGACCTAGAAGCATTGTACTATGTTGGTGATATAGATGTTATGGATGATGACTTAAACACAAATTTAGGCAGTGTAGATCACATAGTCTTGGGATTTGCAGAACAAAGCTACAATTTCGATTTTCGGAAAACAAACATTTTCTATCTCAGAGTACTGTTCTTGGGATACAAGCTGTTACATGAAGGCAAAATGCTTGCACCACATTATCTAGAAAAATATACACTGTTACAAGCCCCAACACCATAAAAAAGATACAATAACTTTTGGGCTTTCTCACTTTTGGTACAACATACATACCAAAATATGCACAACAGGTAAAACTGTTGTATGAATGAATTCATCCAGACTTTTCAAGCACACATTGGACATCAGAACATACACTCATTCTTAGAATACTGCAAACAGATATGCTTGCATCCATAAACCTGCACACGTGTCAACACAATAAACTTGGTGATCCGCATAATTGCAGGAGCCACTGGATGAACATTTGTCACTTTCAATGAAGCTGAAACTGTACCAATTGCACATAAATCACATTTATATTCAAATGATGAAAAGTGTTTTTCACCTACAGAAAAAATACTTGCTGCAGTTAGATAACTGTTATAAAGTAAAGACCATTACTCAGGGGAAACACATAGCTGTTGTTACTCCAGTTCCAGCTGTCACAAAGGTCAGCCTGACATCCTAGATGGACACCGTGGACCATCTTCTTACAGCTACTGATCTTGACTATGACTTTGACCTCACTTTGCAGACACAGGAATTCCTGCGCTATGAATAAGAACTCCTTGTTCCCTGTGATATTTTGCCTCTTTACCAGTATGACTTTACTGTATATACTGATGATCAGCCTAGCCCAGTGATGGGACTAAATCGAAATACTCTGCAGCCAGTCATGTAGTATGCAAAGTCATGAGGAGTGGAGTATTCCACCCTCCAATAACTTTTACACAACCTCTAGGGGATAATACAGCTCAGCTGGCTGAACTCAAAGTTCTAAACCTGCCACTAGAACAAACTGATCCTCAATTCTCCACTCTTATAGTGTGTGATTCATATTACTGTGTTCAGTCTTTTAATGAGCTCTTACATTATTGGTGCGTGTTTGGAATCAGAGCCTCAAAAGGGAATGCCATTAAGCATAATTTGCTTTTGGGGAAAGGTGAAACATCTTAAAACATTTTTGTCACATACTCATGTAATTCATACATTGAGTCACCAGTGTGTTGGAATACACTTTGCAGGGAATTCAATGGCTGATGAAGCCTTAAACGCAGTGGTTAAGATTACTGCAGTAGCTGCAATTACTCATTCACACACAAGAGTAGATCGTGATATCATGGTTGCTGTCAATGCTTCATGCAGTGGCACATCATTACCTAAATTATTTACAGCAAAATACTCCTATCTGATGAGTGCCCAAAACATACCCTTTGCTCGCCTTCCCGGAGTTGGGGATCGAGTGATACCAAAACAAGACCACAGGCTAGAATTATTCAAAGTTGCTCATGAGGGGTCAGCTTCTGCCCTTGCAGGTGTGGTGGCAACAGGTTCTACACTATAGAAACCCTATTGGTGTCACAGTATTTATAAAAAAAAACTAAACAGTATGTCCTTAGCTGTGACATTTCTCAAAAATCTAAAAGTTTCACCGCAGCTCGCTACCCTCAGACACCTCTTTTAGTTTCAAACAAACTGCTAAATTCTGTCTATCTTGAGATCACTGAGGACATCTACATTTGGTTGGTTGACTTAAATGTATTCTAGTGGCAGTGGATTCATGTTCTATATTTCTATGGGTGTGGCCACAGCGATCAGCTGATGCTCAAACTGTTATAAAAGATTTTCTAGTCTTTACCGGGACATAAACAGTAGCTTCATTCCACTCAGACCTGATTTTTCCTCTAGGGCTTACAGGGATAACATGGGAACCCCGAGTGTGGGTGTAAATTATTCTTCCTTGTTAGAAATTGGGTTTCTGGTTGGCAGGAATATACCCTGTCAAAGCAGGAAACACTATATCAGTCAATGTAAGTCACAACACCCCTAAACTGTCCTGTGCACCCCCTCAGGAAGCTTGGCACAGAGAAGTCAGGCAATTTCTAAACTATTGCACAACACTTATAACAGTAATACTGTGAAAACACCACAAGAAGACTCTAACCCAGTTTAGAGAAATAGTTTATGATTCTATAAATAGAATAAGACCAAAACAACAAAACTCCAATAAGTAGAATTTGAGATATGATTTGAATTGTTAAAGAAAAAATGGAAAATAGTGCTTAGAAGCAATAAACGTTTAAACAGGAAATCTGTTAGTGCTGGACCGTGGCAAAATCAAAAGCTCATGCCAACTGTGATGGAGCATTTGCCTGATACAGGGACACACTTTGGCCCGCTGAAGCAAAGTTCCTTGATCCGGGATGCATCATCGTTCACAAAGATGCGAGGTGCTGTCAAATCGATTTTCCGGTGTTGAGCCTTGCAGTGGATGAGATGCATGGATTTTCTCCATGCAACTGCAGCGATGTCTCGGTTCTGAGTGTGAGGCGCTGGTTCCAAATGTGATGTAGTGATATTGCTCCCGCAGTAGGCGATGCATCAATTCTGATGGTGATGCACTAGTTCCGAAGTCGATGCACCAGGTCCACTCCATGCAAACATGAGGATGCGCTGCTTCTGACTCACGCAAAGGCGATGATGCGTCAGTTCGGATAAGCATACATGAGTTCTGGATGTCTCTTCCTAGGGTCCAGGACTGGGATGGCACCACTTGGCAGGGCAGACTCACAATTTATAGAGTCCAGATGCAAATGCAGTGAGTTGTAAGCCTTTTGTATCCCTGAGACTTAAATCAGAAGGCAAGCCACAAGCCCTTGAATTCTTTATGGGTTCAAGTGATGCATGTCCAGTCCTCCTTCTCACCCAGGCAGGATACCATCAGGTAGCAGGGCCACTCAGCAATACAAGAGTCCATCAAATCAGTGGTCCAGTAGAGTCGCAGTCATTTCACCAGCACAGCAGTTCTTCTACCTGGCAGAGTCGTCACAGGTTCAGAAGTGTACTAAAGTCATGGTGTCAGAGGTCCAGTACTTATACCCAGTTGTGCCTTTAAAGTTGGGGAGACTTTAAAGAATGATTTGAAGTGCACAGAGGTTTCCCCTTCTTGCCCTGGCTCCAGACTCACTATAGTGGACTATGCAGCTCTTTGTGTGTGAACAGGGAACAGCCTATTCATGTGTAAGTGTGAGGATGTGCCCAGCTCCTCCTTCCAATCTCTATGACTAGCCCATCAATGCCCATCAAGTCATACATAAACTCCCTGTGTATGTAGCTGTCTAGAGGGAATACACAAAGCCCAGGTGTCACCCAACTTAAGGGCTGATTACGATGTTGTCCAGAGACCCTGCCGACGGGTTCTGCGAGTCTGTCCAACTGATTGCGATGCTTTCGAACATTGTTCGGTCGGGCTCCCATTGATTTCAATGGGAGCCTGTGTTTCAAACGAGAACACATGCTCCCATTGAAAAAAGGGGTGATTAGGGAAAACTTTGCACCCTGTGGTGGACACCCCATGGTGCCTGTCACACTGTGCATGGTTTTAAAGAGGGGTCCCATGGGTATCCCCACGGGTCACAACCAGAGGCCTACGGGTGAAGGTGGGCCTGCTATGGGCCCCCAAATTCAGATTCTTACAAACCGATTTGGAACGGCTGTCAGAATCGGACATTGTAATCCCTCAGTCGGAAACAGTATCCATAGAGCTGTGCGAGTCAGCTCCGAACGACTAGGTCTGTCGGAAAGCTGTTCTGAATGGATTCCCGACCAGTTTCCGTGCATCGTATTCAGTCATTAGGAAAGGAATCCGATTCGGTCGGAAACATAGGTTCCGAATCGGATTCTAACATAAACATATCATGTGTATTTGTAATGCGCACCTTCACCCCAAAGGGGCATCTTTGCGCTGAATAACAGATGTTTATTGTTACCCAACTCAATGGTACTCATTTTATCGACCTCAGAAAGAATGTAAGGCTGAGTGGACCCACTGGGAATTGAACCTGTGACCATGAGGTCAAACACACGCCCCTGCAGTGGATGCATTAATCCACTGAGCCACCAGACCCGGCTATAATATTTCTCCAAATCCAGTTCGGAGCCTTTCCAGGCGACATTGTAATCGAGTGAACAGAGATAGGCAGCAGACACCAAATGGCTAAAGTAAGCAAATGCTAACTTTCTAAAAGTGTCATTTACTAAATTGTAATTTATACAACTTCACCATAAATTGTGATTTTCAATTGTGAGTCCAGTGATACTAAACATGAAAAGTCTATCTCTTCACAATTGGAAATTACACTTAAAAGATGTAATAAGGTCATTCTAATGTTATTCTATGGAAGAGATAGGCCTTGCAGCAGTGAAAAACAAAATTGGGATTTTCTCACTAACAAGACATGTAAAACTTAAAAGTACATGTCTTGCATTTAAATACATTGCACCCTTCCCTGTGGGTCACACAGGGCCTACCGTAGCTGTGTCTTATATGCAAAAAGAGAGAAGGTTTAGGCCTAACAAAAGGTTTATCTTGCCAGGTCGAAGTGGCAATGTAAAACTACATATGCAGGCTCTACAATGGCAGGACTGAGCCATGGTTAGAGGGTTACTTAAGTGATTGGCATAATGAGTGCTGCATACCCACTAGTAGCATTTATTTACAGGCCCTGGGCACATTTAGTGAACTTTACTAGGGACTAATAAGTAAATTAAATATGACAATTGGGGTTTAGCCAATATTATCATATTTAGGGAAGAGAGCCCAAGCAATTTAGCACTGGTCAGCGGTGGTAAAGTGCACAGAGTCCTAAAACCAGCAAGAACGAGGTCTGAAAGAAAGGAGGAAGAAGGCAAAGTTTTAGGGGTGACCCTTCAGAGAGAGCTATTCTCCAACACTCTCTCTATCATTCTGAGGGAAATTCGATAGTGGAAATGAAATGTTTTAACTTTAAGCAGTCTTTAACAGCTAGGTTATTAGGTGCCGGTTGTAGTTGGGTCCATCACTTGTTTGGAGTACAGAGAGCTTTAAATAGTCTGCCTAGAAAATCCTTGGGCGGCCGGACCCCCTACAAGGTCCAGTTTGGCATCCAGACATATGTTCAGATCTTAATAATCCTGGAACAGTGGTGGCCAATACACCTTTTGACATCAATTCATGTTTTTCTGTCTTACATGAACTCCAAGACTCCCGAGATGAGTGCTCAAATGGAACTGCTAAACCTTCTGCCACTGAAGAAGTGAGGGAGCAACCACCAACTTCTGTGTGAATTCCTAAACTTGGGGATCTAAATCAAGAAAAAGATTCCCAAAAAAAGGAGCTTGGCCTATCATATAGAGCACCAGTGCCAGTCCTGAGGACTGCAGGTACGAGAAGTGTGATTTTGCCACCTTTTGCTGTTGCAGAAACAAAAGATTTGTGTCCATCATGCTAATCAAACCACCCCATGTGGCAGGTCCTGCACAATAGGCCACGAGGGCTCTTGGGTAGGTACCTGCCTCCTCTCACTACGATATAGGAAATACCTCTACAAGCATTAAATAATAGAGGAATTGCTAGTCCCCGGCTGGAGATTTCAGAACTTGAAATTCGAATACTTCCGGTTCCAACTACTAACACCGTAAACACATGATATGTGAATTCACAGTCTGACATTCCTAACAACAAAGTTGTTTATTATCAACCACACGTTCACAGACTGCGGTGTATGTAATCTCCGCTTAGTGTGATTCAGGGGATAGCGTCATCATCAGGTCTTGTCACTTGAGTGTCCCGTTCTACAAGTGACATCAAAACCTCCACCAGGAGGGAGACTGTCTTGATGTTGACAGTGGTGAGTGCATTAAAATTATCTCTGATCCTTTAGGTGAATCTTTATTGGGGGAAAAGTATAGGGTAGGTATAAGACTAAAAACAAAGCAGTGTTTAGTGGATGAGTCACTGGTCCACTACACCTAGTTGTTGGGTCGACATGTTTTGGCCTGGAACAGACCCTACGGGTCTATGGCCTTTGTCAGGACCAAGGAAATATATATGTAAGCCTTCTACTTCAAGGCTTCCCTGATGGGGTGTTATTACTGAGTGGAATCACTCACCCGTCTTCGTCAGTGAGTACATTTTGCTCCAGACTAAATTTGGTTACAGGTACTGTGTTTAGGCCTTTAACTGTGAGGGAAACAAAGGAAAATTACATGCATGATAAAAAATAATGTTGCCAATTTCCCAATTCACCCAGTGTGACACTGAAAACACCATGGGCAGCGATGTTGCTGGTGAAGACCATGGTTATCTTCCTATAGATATGCATTAATGAAAGAAAGATACAGCCAGGGGGGCAAATGTGTATACAGAACTGTGAGGTAAAGCATAAAGCTATCTCTGTTAAATAATAATGATAGTGTATAGATAAATCATCCCTGCGTTCAATATTGGCAAACATGCTGGCAGAGCTAGGAGACAAAAATGTCTCTTATAATTTGACGATGTGATCACTCGTGATGGTATTTTTGATGACTGGGATTTCACCACATTCAATAGTATGCAATATGAGCTGGAATATTGTACTGTGTTCGAAACTGAGGATTTTGTATCTAAATTCATCTAATTATGGTGAAAATTGTTGTTTTCTTCATTATGCGCATCTTTATTTACACAGAGCTAGTATTCCAAGTACTGTTTTCAATTACAAGCAGTAGGAACTAGATCCGGGCTTAAAACTCTGTTCACAGAATTTGTGAAATTCAGGTACTTTGTGCTTCGTGGAGAAGCATGGAGTTCCTCAATGCTGGGGGTATAAGCATGTTGTTTGTTTGATTGGGGGCATGCACCAAGATTTATTTGTACTTTTATTTGAGAATTAAAATTTATTGTGGTGGGTGGCCTGCAGTTTCAGTAGGGGCTTAGTTCTTTATTTGCATGTAATTTTTCTTCTTTTGTAAAGGAAACATGTTGCACAGTTTAGTACATTTCCTCCATATATTTTAATACATTTCCAATATTCATTTAATTCACTATGTGGCCTAGTCTGCCAATGGGCCTTTTAGGAATTAGGCCCAGTAGTAGTCATGTCTGCATTAAACAACTGTTTCTGTGGTGTCTGTTGAATTGAAATATCATTTAGGCCATAGATGGTATTGGATTAAATTACAAAATGTGTTCTTTTGAGTATTTCAAGGTTTTTTTTCTGCAAACAGTGTATATGTGGGATTATTATAGCTGATGCCTTGGGAAGATGTGTGTTATTGTAAAATGTTTTTGACCCAGTTAATTTTCATTTTTGGCATTAACTGAATTACTGCTGTTTTTTTCCGTGTTACGATGCCTCCTTTGTCCAGCTAGTCTGTGAGTGTGTTTGCCATAGGCCACAATTTGTCTTTAGTTTGTTCCCCATGCCATGTGTCCATAGGGCTGTATGTGTTCTTTGTTTTCCATGCCTCCTGCTCGTTGTTAGTTGACCATGTGGCTGGTGGCCTTTTTGTGTAGGCAGCTACTGTGTTTTTGTCAGAGGCCTGCATGTGTTCATTTTTGTGGCCATGCCTCCTTGCTGGTTGTTGTTGTTGTTTTGACCATATGGCTGGCAGCAATTTTGTGTAAGCAGCCAGGGTGCTTTTGCCATAGGCCTGCATGTAATCTTTGCCATGACCATGCTTCTTGCTGGTTGTTGTTGTTGTGACTGACCATGTGGTTGCCGACCATTTTGTGTAGGCAGCCAGTGTGTTTTTGGCATAGACCTACATGTGTTCTTTGTTGTGGCCATGCCTCCTTGCTGGTTGTTTTTTTGCAACTGACCACGTGGCTGTCAGCCATTTTGTGCAGGCACCCATTGTGCTTTGTTTTTGCCACAGGCCTGCATGTATTCTTTGTTCCCCTAGCCTTGTTGCTCAGTGTTGTTGACCATCTGGCACTGACTGGCAGCCATTTTGTGCATCCAGCCAGTGTGCCTTTGCCATAGGCTTGAATCGAAGGGTGAGATATCAGTTTAATAATGTGCTTGAGGATAATTTTACTTATTGTTATTTTTTATTTAATTTTTTTATTAAATGTTTTTACGTTTTATTTTTTTTATTTTTTATATAATTAAATTCCCTCCTGGGCACCCAGGCTGCTCTGCACTTTAGATTATTATTCCAATCTCCCTGGAACACATTGCCTGCCATAGGCTCACACTAACCTCCATTTACCCATTTAGTTTCTTGAGTGGCATAAGTGTCTCCTTTGGAATATATATGAACACAAAGAAAAGAGCTATATCATTCTGTAAATTGTGTGTTATTCTGATGGGGAATTATGATATGGTGGTATGGTTTGACTTTAAAGTGGTTACCTAACTTGACAAAACAATAACACTAATATTGCCTTTGTCTATACTAATTCAAACTACAAAAAATGCCATGATTCACACTACATGTTTTTCTTGCTTGTTTGCTTTTAGGTGCACAAGAGAATATACATCACCAGCAGTACTGCCAAATAGATGGCCTTTGCAGTCACATGTCAGTCCTCCAATCACTTCTGCTTGTGCAGCTTGGTGCAACTGCCAACTGAGAGCTTTAAGATGGCCCAAAAGAAAGATGATTCCTAGAAAGTGGTCAGTGAGAATAAGCAGCTTCCCACCAGTGTCATGTCACCCCAAACTTTTTTGAACCCCCACTTTGTGCCCCTGCTGCACCAGCCTCCAGGGAGCAAGCTGAGAGCAGTACTCCTGCATTAACAGCACCACCCCAACCTAAGCTCAGGACCATGTCTGTCAGTGAGGCTGCACTGCAATCATGTTGATGCTGAGGAGTAGCGATGTTGATTTCGATTTGTTCCTTTGGCAAAGTGGTACACAATTGTTTCAGGAAACAGAATAAAGTGGACAGCAGCTGTAGTACATTGTCCTGATGTTGGAGCAGAACATGAGGCTCAGCTTCCTTCAGAGCAAGAACCTCCTCTGTTAAAATCATTTGCTCCCAGATCTAGCAAGGAAAGGAAGGATACAACTCCACCACCTTCTCCAAACACCACTTCTGATGATGATGAGAGGGACATGGAGTGGACCCTGGCATAGTCCAGGAGACAACAGGAGAGGAAATGAAAAGTTCCTGAAAGACTTAGACTTATGGAAGGGGATGATGAGGAGGAGTATGACAACGAGGTAGTAATTGGGGTAGGGGACATTGAGGATTCTGAAATTGCTATTAAGCCTGCTTCGAGGAATGTGGCAGAGGTAGCACTGCCAGCTCCCATATTTGTAAATTCCCAGCTGAGACCTGCTCCAACCCCTTCCTCAGGAAAAGCAGAGAGGCAATTGATGACATGCCCACCTACCTCCAGTTCTTTTTCAGGCATTGGCAGCGGCACAGTAAAAAAGTACTCCTCTCCAGTTTGGGACTTTTTTTGCGGTTAGCAAAGAGGGGGGAACATTTCAGTATGTACCTTTTGCCACACAAATGTTCGTCGAGGTAAGCCAGGTGCACTTTATGGTGCTGGATGCCAAATGACCCATATGAAAAAACACCACACAATCAAGTGGGAGGAGCACCTTAAAATAATTGCTGAACGTGGTGGTGAGGAGAGCCGGGTAGCATCAGCTACAAGTCCAATCATGGTGGGAGTTGATGATGAGAAAGAAGAGAGTGAAATCTTTGTGCAAAGCAACCCTGTCCCCAACAGTACACCAGCAGAATCACCCACCTACGCGACTTCACAATGGCACAAGACTCAGAGTGAGATTGTTACACCAAGGTATACAGTGATTGCCTCACCACGATGCACATTGAGTCTACCACAGCCATCTACTTCTCAAAAGATGCTTGTGCC
This sequence comes from Calotriton arnoldi, assembly GCA_963921515.1. Classification (NCBI taxonomy): domain Eukaryota; kingdom Metazoa; phylum Chordata; class Amphibia; order Caudata; family Salamandridae; genus Calotriton; species Calotriton arnoldi. The sequence goes on along the minus strand of CAWUFW010001945.1, from coordinate 296,528 downwards.
CGTAGTCGCAGGCTACTATTATAGGCATGTTTAGGCAGGAGGGGCACTAAAAGCAGAACCACCCAAATGCATGTTTGTACAATGGGAAGCTGGGAAAAATGTTAGCACTTGACCTCCTCCCTTTATCTTTTGCGGAAGGAGTGTGATTCTTAGAATTTGTGGCAGGAATCTGCCTAAAATGGTTGTTCTAAGTTAGACCTATTTTGCCAGAGTTGCTGGTAAAAAAGGTTGGACAAGCTTTGCAGCAAAGTGTTGTTCACACTATCCACCTGATAACAGACATGTGGACCAGTTGTAAGGTGACTAATCAAATGTGCATCACTCCACACTGGATCCCTTTTTTGGGGGTAAAGCAATTGATATCTGCAGGTCTTTGCCATGCAAAAATGTTTTAAGAGCCTTCGGAAGCATGCAACAGTGGCCATGTTCACCATGGAGAAATCACATACAGCTGTAAACATCTTGGACACATTTAACAGCAAGGTGTATAAATGACTGCGACCAGGATGTCTCAGAATTGGACTTGATGACTCAGGCAATGGCAGTAACATAGTCAAGTTCATGTCAGATGAAAGCTATTTCAGGGTCCTGTGTTTTTCCCATTGAATCAACCTGGTGGTGCAAGACTTTCTAAAAAAAGAAGACATAACAAGCAACATACGGACCACCTGCAGAAGAGTTTTTACTCATTTCAGCCATTGTTTTATAGCCCAGAAGCAGTTGTGGAATATTAAGCGTATTAATAGAGCACCAGTTAAAGCTCTGATACAGAAAATTCCAACACGTTGGAATTTGAACTATTAGACAATACAAACAGATCAATGACTATGTCATTTTAAAAGTTGGGGAAGCAGTTGGGTAAGCTAGGACCATGGATGCAGACAAATGGGCCTACTGAAATGCTGGAGACAGATGATACTCCCTTTCGGTGTTTGCACATGGGAAGTTAGCGAGGAGGACAGTACGATGGGAGAACCTGCTTCATCCGCTACAGGACCAGGTAAAGAAGGTGTCTGAAAGGTTCACCCCACAGGTGAGAATAAAAACACTAAAGTGCATGCTTTGGTTAAGAGATATATTCTTCGCTTAGCTTGTAATACAAGGTTGCAACATGACTTCATCATGTCCATAAGTACATCTGTGCCCCACTACTTAATCCACTACAGATTTGCACATGTACAGCTCAGTTCAGCTACTTATTTGCACAGATTTTAATCTCAATCTAGTTAACCCTGCAAATGTCACTTGCTTTATCGTGCATAGCATTTGACTGAATTGTATAATGAGATGTGTATTTGTACAGATTTTAAGTTTGATCTATTTATGTCTGAATAATCTTTGTTTTGTACTAGGAATTTTTAATGGACTTCATTGTCTAAATAAATATTACATTAACTGAAAAGATTCTGCCCACTTTTATTCCTTTTTCTGGAGGGGATGTTTCAAAATACAAGAGGTGGATTGTAGAGCAAGCTGGAGACCTGGAAGAAGAAGGGCTGGAACTTAGAGTCCCACCCCACTGTTCTGGAGTGCCGCCTTAACCCCTTCGTTGCTCATGACGAGCTCAGCTCGTCATGCTGCGCGGTCGGCGTGTGCGCATGACGAGCTGAGCTCGTCACGACCACGCCCGCGATCGGAATGTCCAGCACCTGGGCGGAATTCCGATCATGGCGAAGGCGTTAAAGTTCAAGAGAAGGGCAGTCTTGTCTCACAGCAACCAACAACACCATCAACCAGAACACCGGCAACAAAACGAACAGAAGGACCGGACCCAACCTCTGCATTGTATTGGCTTCAATTGGCAGGGCTTAATTCCAGTGCAGAGGTGATGGCAAAAGCGGTTGAGCAAGTGGCAGCACCAATGACCATCCACAGGATGTTCGAGGAGTATCTGGGTGATCCAAAAGAGGTCTATGTGGATCAAAACCCAATGATACACTGGTAAGGGAAGAGGTGTCAATGGTGAGAGCTCAGAAGGCTGATAATAAAAGTATATCTAGATTGTCCTGAAACCAGGGTGTCTGCTGAGCGTCTGTTCAGTGCAGCTGGTGCAGTTGTTACAATGAGAAAGACCAGTCTCTCACTTTAAGTGGAGGGGAGACATTGACTATGACCAAAATGAAACAACATTTCATACCACACAATTACATCATTCCTTAAGAAGCACAGGATGAGGATGATTGGTTAGAATCAAGTGTCTTAGCTGACCAACTTCTGGGTCAACCACCTGAGATCGAGGACAAACTCTACTTCCCGGACTACGTAAGCCTGTGCTTCTATAGAATTTTAAAATTATTTCTCGTTGGACTTCTATCTCTACACAACAAAAGTAGCTAGTGGAACATTATTATTTTTGTGACAAATTTATGCTGCCCCACCATTTTTTTAGTAACATGTATTGCCAGATTGCAGTTGGATCAGTGTGCATTGAAGAAGCCTCCACAATTCCTTTACAAAATTGGAGACAATGCCTGCCCCCTCGCATGAATATTGGGTATTCCTTTTTGCATCATTTAGCATTAGTAGATCTGCCCAGAAGTTGTTTGTTTTGCAAGAGTACCAATACCAAATTCCAATGTATTGCTTGCATCAAAGACGAATACCAAATACGTAAAGTATCCATGCTTGCATTGGAAAACGTAACTAGAACTATTGCAACAGTGAGTGAGTGATTGTGTGAGTGATGATGATTGATGATTCATGGGCTAGCAGACAGTGAGGGAGAGTTTTAAACTACCATTGTTGTGTAGTTCCTATAAACCTATATAGAATCTGCGGGTTTAGACAACATACACTGTACGATTGGTGTCAGAATGATTGTGGACACCCCTATCGGGTACGTTAGCATGTATACCATCTAGCTCACAGTACCACTAGAAACCCCTGTTACCAGGAAGAGCATATTTCTTGGCAACTATGGAACATGGCAACCCTGATCCCTCAGATTCGTGGAACAGTATACTACTTTTCTCTCAGTCACTCGTGCTCACTTCGTCTCAGAGAGATACACAGAATAAACATGGGGACGTTTTTCAATAAGCATTTATTGAACCAGCGTCATTCTAGTGTAAAATAGGTGTGCTGATAAAACCATTAGACAGTAACAGATATAAATGATTATAAGCACTAACAGAGTAAAAGGATGGTAGATTTCTGCCATTGTGCTAAAACAATGAATACAGGCAAGTATATAAAACACATGACAGTAAAATGCGTACTCCTACAATGCGACCTTAGCTAGATGTACCTAAGTGTACCTAGCATGCATGTGGGTGTAAAAGCTTAGAATCCCTCTAGGATAAAGTCAAGCCCTTTACCTGAAGTAAGAGACTGTGGGACCCCATCTTGGTCTTGAGATGGACACCCCGCAAGGGATGTCAGACCACTGAGAGCTGGAGTATCTGCATGCAGGAACCTCAGCGTCTTGCATCAATGTGTTGGCAGGGAAGTCCGTGTTCTCCTCTGACTACCTCAGCAAGATATGGTGTATATATACCCAAAGTGGTACCCCCTGGGGATATACCTTGCTGTGTCATGTCAGACTAGGATGATGGAAGGAATGACCCTTGTACATAGTTATTATGCAGGAGATGGTAGGCCTGCTGTCCTGCTGTGATTCCAAGAATCCTCATGCATAACGAATGAGGCTTAAGCTTTTCTGAGAAAACCCCATGTCATCTTTGCATTACCCAAACTAGGTAAAAGGTCAGTACTAAGAACCGTAATGCAGTGTAATGTAGGGGAGAATATAGGTGAAAGGTTAGGTGACTACCTGAGCCTATATTGGGGTACCTATATGAAACATAACAAACAGTTTTGCCCTCAGCCACCTTGGTAGTGTGTTAAGGACGGAACCGTTCCATCCTCTGCACACGACAGGGGAAATCCCTTTGCTGTTTATAGCAGTGGGGTTTCCATTTTTACTCATCAGCCCCAGTAGATGGGGAAGAGCTTTGCTAGCCACCCAGAGATGTTTTTTTAATCAGCACATATGGTGCACTGTCGTCATCACATTGAAAGTGAAAGTGTAATGAGCTGATCGGCTGATTTCACTTTCACTACTTTGGTGCTTGCGGGGCTATCTCAGTGCCCCAATCACCAAAACACATGTGAGAGGTATTATTGGAAAGGGGAGAGTCTCCACTAGACACCACAGAGGGGGGAGAGGCCCCTTGGGCAAGAGCCTTTGCTCCTCCCAAACTTTTATGGACATTTTCAGTCTTTCTGCCCCCCTGGGGGCATATGGGGCAGTAGCCCCCAATCCACCCTTGAAGGAACAGAAAACCCACTCTGCACCAGAGATACATTTTTTTAAATAGGTAAGGGTAAGGCTGCCCAAAATGAGTATGCCAATAGCCCTACCCCCAAACACAAAAAGGACAGTCTTCAACCTCCCCGGGGGACATATGAGGGTCATTACCCCCAATTTGAATCCCACTAGACACAGGGATTTATTTTTATAAAGAACTGGTGGGGGCTGCCCACGATGGGGAAGACCATGCCCCACCCAAAAGAATGGCGACCAAAGTCTTTCTGCCCCCACAGAAGGCAGATGGGGCACTAGCTCCCGATCTGTGCCCCTGGGGGCATAAAGCCCACTAGGCACCAGGGATTATTTTTTGTGACTTTATAGAGATGAGTGGTTCTGAAAATTGGCATACCTGTGCCCCCACCCCCCAAAACGCAAATGGGACAGTCTTTCTGCCCCACATGGGGGACAAATTTTTGTTGTTACCCCGATCTTCCCCAGGGGGAGAAAGCCCATGAGACACTAGGTATTTTTGTTTTAATAAAAGATGGGCCGACAATAGGCAGGGTCATGCCCTCACCCAAAATGAAAGCCCAGGCATTATTTATTTGAATATGTAGTGGTGAGAGCTGCCCAAAAACGGCCATGCAAATCTCCCTACCCCAAACACAGACAGGACAGTCTTTCTGCCCCACCTGAGGGGGTAGATGGGGGTTATTAGGCTCTATCTGCCCCCAAGGGGCAGCAAGACCAATAGACACCAGGGATTTTTTTAATGTAAGAGGTGTGGGTGCCTCCCAAAATGGGCATGGTCATGCCCCCTACTCACATAAATGGGGACCAAAGCCTTTCTGCCTCCCCTAGCGGGCTAGTGAGGCAATAGCCCAAGATCTATCCCCAAGGGGCAGAAAGCCTACTAGACACCAGGGATTTTTTTGTTTTCATAGGTTAGAGTGGGACCTCACAGAATGGACATGCCAATGCCCCCAGCTCCCCACAAAAAATGGGCACAGTCTTTCTGCCCTCCCAGGGGGTATATGGGGGCAATAGCCCCCGATTTTCCCACAGGGGCAGAAAGCACTCTAGGCACTAGGGGCTATTTTATTTTCTCAGTGTATTGGTGGGGGCTGCCCAGAATAGGCATGCCAATGCCTCTGCCCACCAAAAAATGGGCACAACCTGTCTGCCCCCCAGAGGGATATGGGGGCAATAGCCACTGATTTGCCATCCCGGGGAGCTCCAAGCCCATTAGGCACCAGGGGAAGTTTATTTCATTGTGCAGGGCTGGGGGCTGCCCAGAATGGGCATTTCAATGCCCCCACACCCTCCAAACAATGGGCACAGTCTTTCTGCCCCAGGTGCATATCGGGGCAACAGCCCTCATCTGCCCTACAGGGGCAGAAAGCACACTAGGCACCAGGGGCAATTTATGACTTTGTGCAGGGGTGGGTGCTACCTTGAAGGGGGATGCTGATGCCCCCACCCCCATAAAAAAATCACACAGTGCCAAAAATGGGGGCAGATATGGGAAACAACCCTCCATCTGCCCCCAGCAGATATTTTTATCTTGTGTAGGGGTGGGAGCTGCCTAGAATTGGCATGCCAATGCTCCCTTCTCTCCCAAAAAATGGGCACAATCTTCCTGCCCCCGTAGAGGGTGTAGGGTGGGTACTACACCCAATCTCCCCCCCCCCCGGATAGGGGCAGAAAGCCCACTAGGCACCAGGGATATGTCTATGGGCATGTCAGGGAGCAGCCCTATAGCTAAGGGCCACTCCCCCTTTTTTAGGGGCAAATTTTGGGGACAGATCAGCAATAATATTTGGCCAATCTGTCCCCAAGGCCGGCAGAAAACAACTAAATACCATGGAAATGTTCTGTGTGTGCATGTATACTGGAGTTTGGCTGATGGTATGCATGTACTGTTATTTTGGAAAGCTGGGTGTGTCCTGTATTTTGCTGGGGGCATGTGTGGACTTGTGCTTAACTGCTGGTGTGTGAGGACTAGCACCTGCTGACAGTGTGTGTAGACTGACACTTGCCTGAAGGTTTGCTTGGACTGGCGCTTGGATAACAGTGTGCATGAACTGTCATTTCGATAGCAGTGTGTGAGGACTGGCACATGACTGGTGGTATGGCTTTCATGGATCACCCAACGTTTTCTTAACCAGAATCCTCTGCAAACCTCAAATTTAGCTAAAAAGTCACATTTGCCTCACTTGTCTGTGTGGAAACGTTGAAGGATCACCACTGCAGCACAAATTTCCTACCACCAAGCTTTCCCCTCGATCTCCTGATAAAAATGATACCCACTTGTGTCGGTGTCCAAAGCAGAGTCAGTCTAAAAATATATTTTAAAAAACCTGCCATTGTGGACACGCTTTGGTACCCCTTCATTCTCTATAGGTTTTTGGCCCTTCCATTTCGCAAGCACTTGGCTCACCGACACAACTGAAGTATCAGTTTTATTGGGAGACTGTGGAGAACACTGGGACAAAACTTTGATTTTGTAGCTACATTTGAGGTTTACAAAGGATTCTGGATAAGAAAACACTGGGGGATCCATGCAAGACACATCTCCCTGAACTCCCCTGGATGTCTCGTTTTCAGAAATGTCTGTGTTTGGTAGGTTTCCCTAGATTGCCGCCAAGCCCAGGAACGAAAACCCAGATACCCCTCCTATCTATCACAAAACAACCTCTTTTTGCAAAGGGGGCTCCTGTGTTTTGGTCCTGGGCTTGGCGGCCATCTAGGCAAACCTACCAAACCCAAATAAAATGTGTGCCAGCACTGTGATCCCACAACTTTCACACACAGAAATGTGAGGAAAATGTTAATTTTTTAGCTAAATTTGAGATTTGCAGGAGATTCTGGGAAAGAAAACTTTGGGGGATCCACACAAGCCACACCTCCCTAGACTCCCCTGGGAGTCTAGTCTTTAGAAATGTATGCATTTGGTAGGTTTCCCTAGATGGCCACGGAGCCCAGGACCAAAGATGCAAGTTACTGCTTTTAAAAACCAGATCGTTTTGTGATAGATAATTTTGATGTCTCTACAATACGTTTGTGGCTGTTTCCTGTCGTTGGCACTAGACCAACCCAAACTAGTGAGGCACCATTTTTATTGAGAGGATGGGTAATGCGGGGTAGATGGACATTTGTGACTCCTCACAGATTCAAGAACTTTCCATTACAGAAATGTGAGGAAAATGTGTTTTTTTAAGTCAAAGTTTTAAGTTTGCAAGGGATTCTTGGTAAAAAAACATGGTGAGAGCCACGAAAGTCAGCCCACCCTGGATACCCTTACGTATCTAGGTTTTAAAAATGTACAGGTCTCCCTAGCTGCCACTGAGCTAGGGCCCAAAATACACAGCTAGGCTCATTGCAAAAAAAGGCTCAGTTTTCAGTGGATAAATTAGATGTGCACATGTTGCATTTTGGGACGTTTCCTGTCGCAGGCACGAGGCCTACCCATCCAAGTAAGGAACCATTTTAATTGGGAGACTTGAGGGAATGTTGGGCGAATGGAAGCTTGTAGCTCCCTGCAGATTCCAGAGCTTTTCATCACAGTATTGTGAGGAAAATGTGTTTTTTAAAACAAATTGTGTTTTACAAGGGATACTGGATAACAGAACTTTGTGGGAGTCACACAAGTCACCCAATCCTGGATTTTCCTGTGCATTTAGTTTTCAAAAATGTAACAGTTTGCTAGATTTCCCTAGGTGCCGGCTGAGCTAGGGCCCAAAATCCATAGCTAGACACAAAAAAAGGGTCAGTTTTTAGGGGAGAAATTGATGCTTCCACGTTGTGTTTTTTGCCGTTTGCTGTCACGAGCACTAGGCCTATCTACACTAGTGAGGTACAATTTTTATCAAGAGACTTATGGAAACAGAGAATAGTAGAACAAGTGTTATTACTGACTGTCTTTCTCTGCATTTGTGCCTTCCAAATATAACACAGTGTAAAAAAGAAGTAATTTAGAAAAATGCCCTCTACTTCACATGCTAGAATGGGTATCCAAAAATTCAGAGATGTGCAAATAACCACAACTTCTAAGCTCCATATCATGTTACCATTTCAAAAATACATAGGCTTCCTTGATACCTATTTTTCACTCTTTATATTTTACCAAATTAATTGAATACCTGGTACACAATGAAAAACCATTGAAAGGTTCAACTCAGTTATTGGCTCTGGGTACCTTGGGTTCTTGTGTGAACCTACAGCCTTATATATCTCAGAAACCAGAAAGATCCAGCAGACATAACAGTATATTTCTTTCAAATATCTGCCATGGTTAGAAGAAGTTACAGGTGAAAACGTAGGCATAAATGGCAGTTTATTTTGACTCAATTTCAATATTGTTGACAAATTCAACTGTTACTTTCTATAGAAAAACCTTGAAGGATCTCCACAAACAACACCTTGCTGAATTCAGACTTTTGCCTACTTTTTGTAAATGTATAGCTTTCCAGGATTCATTATTGGTTTCCTACCATTTCTACCACTAAAGAAAATAAGGGTTGAAAGCACAAGAAATAGGAAAAATAGACTATGTCGCAGTAAAATGCCAAAACTGTGTAATAAATTTGGTTTTCTGGAAAATGTCTGCCTGTTCCTCATGCTAGGAAGATTATGATTTTAGCACTGCAAACCCCTTTTTTGATACAATTTGCAGGAGAAAAACAAAGACGCTTTCTTCTGCAGAACATTTTTCCTAATTTCCCCCAAAAACCCAAAATGTAGCTGTATTTTGGCAAATTTCTCGCTCCCCTCCAGGGGAATCACTGATCATTAATTTGGTGTGGATACCTTATGTGGAAAAAATGTTATGGGGGCTTAAGCGAAAACTACCCCAAATAGCCATAAAAAGGCAGAGCACAAGCGGGCCGTCCTCGCCGCCACGTCTAAGGAAGACTACAGGTAAGTGTGTCAGAGAACCTTTATTTCTCATCAGCAACACCAGCCTCCAGGCAGCAACTCCCATCCTGGAACCCATCACCAAAATTCTAATACCCCAAGGTCCTACCCTAAGCCCATGACAATCATAAAACCCAACATTCAGAAAATAATAATAATAAATATTGGGACATACTTGGCTGAACAGAGCTCTCAGTGGCGCCCTCAGCAGTAGCGCTTATGGTTGGCACCTCGTCCCCAGCTGTTCCAAGGTCTGTCTCAGCAATGTCTCCCTTCTTGCCATTGGGTGCTGATATATGAAATTAGGAAGATTAAAGAAAATAGATTAGTGCTACAGTTAATCCCCACAAAATTAATATGACAGGCAAATGCAGTAACATTGTCCTTCTCTTAAATAGATCACCTACAGTACTAGTTTCAACTATATCGACTATCGTTGAGTTGCTCATATTCCTGAAATCCCTATTCCAAATGTCCTTAACAAAAGCTACTTTTGGAAATAATATATTGCAATGAATGATCTTTGATTCTATTCTCATTTCCCAACCAACTTGATGTATCAGTTAGCACTGTAGTATTTTCTAACAAAAATATCACTCTGTGCATTTGGTTGGTTGGTTCACATTGTCAGACAAGCAAGGGGTGGAATAATGGTCAATGAAAGACATATGGCCTCATTACGATGTCAGTCAGAAAGGCTCTGAACGGCAGTCAGAGTTTCCTAACCCGTGTCAGAACCCATGTTTCCGACCGACTCGGAAACATTTCCAACCGACCGATTACGATAGAAGGTAACTCTCAGGTCTTTCCGACTGGGTTCTGACCGGCATTCAGAGACTCCAAGTCAGTCGGACCTGAATCGTTCTACGGACGGCGTTTCCGACCTGCGTATTACGATGTCGGATTCAGACAGCCTTTCCGAATCAGTTTGTCTGACACGGAACAGCGCCCAGAAACTGACTTTGGGGGCCCGTAGCAGGCTCCCCCTTCACCCAGAGGCCTCCAGTTGTGGCCTGTGGGGGTACACATGGGACCCCTCTTTACAACCATGAACAGTGTTGCAGGCACCATGCCTGTGACAGGGTGCAAGGTTTTCCGCAACCCCCCCTTTTTTCAATGGGAGCCTGTGGTGTCTGTCTGAACACAGGCTCCTATTGAAGTCAAAGGGAGTCTGACCGAGTGGTGTTCGGAAACATCATAATTGGTTGGTCGGACTCACCAAACCCAAGTCTGTCAGAACCGATTCCGACAAGGAGTCAGTCGGAAAGCATCATAATGAGGCCCATAAGGTGTTAGCTAGCAACTGCAATGGTAGAGGGACCTCATACGTTTTTTCCATCCATGATGCACTGTCATGGAAAACTGCTGGTATACTGTATAAATAAATGAGATAGCATGCAATTTGGGGGGAGGGCGGTCCATGACAGTGGCCGCTCACTCATGAACTCAACTATTAGAACATGAGCAGGAAAAAGAAAGCCTTCTCAACAAACATACATGATGAATATTATTTATAATACTAGCTTATTTGGGCCTGCAATTTTCACGGTAGGCAGTAGAGTAACAAAATGTGTAATTCTTAGTCTTACTGTTTCAGTACCACAAGATATATTGGAGAGAGAGAAAGATCACCAACAAAGCAGAAGATAAGTGTACTAGAGACCAGAAAAAATCAGCTCCAAAAAGAAAACCAGGTAATATGAGGGGAAAAAAAGATAATGCAGGGATAACAGGAATTAAACAAAAATGTAATCCATTGTGCTTTGCACAAGTGGGTTTGTATCCCGTCCTCGTCACCACGTGTAAGAAAGACTACAGCAAAATGTGTAAGAGAAACATTATTTCTCACCAGCAACACCAGCCTCCAAGCAGCAACTCCCATCCTGGAACCCAGCACCGAAATTCCAATACCCCAATATTCTACCCTAAGCCCACAACAACCATAAAACCCAACATATGGGAAATAATTATAATAAATATTGGGACATACTAGGCTGTTTGGTACCCTCAACAGTGGCGCTGGTGGCTGGGTGCTCCTCCCCAGCTGCTTCAGTTAATCTCCACAAAATTATCATGACAGGCAAACGCAGTAAGATTGTTCTTCTCTATAGCAGATCGCCTATAGTACCAGTTTCGAGTCCATTGACTATAGTTGAGTTGCTGATACTATTCCTAACATCTGTATACCAAATTTCCTTAAGAAAAACTACATTTGGAACTAATGCATTGCAGTTAATGATCCTTGACTCTATTCTCATTTCCCAACCCCTTTGATTGACCAAATCAGTCTCCCTTTTTTGCAATGTATAGATGCATCCTACACATCGCTGTGAAATAGCTTGGAACTGTATGAGCTGCATAAAAAAGTCACAGAGAGGCTCAATGATATCACTGATTCACTATGGTGACAAGAGGATAATCTGCAATGGCTTCTTAATTAATCAGCTAAAGTCAGCGCCAATGATGAGTATGATTATGTAGCGCTGAGCAACTGCCTAGCAGAAACTAGAAGCTTGATCACATAATGATTATCCAACTTAAACTAAATGTAACTTACCCCTGAGTGTGAGCAGCATGCTATTCTGATTTGTTTTGCATTTTTTTTTCTCAAATTTTTATATAGCGCAAACTTAAGCCCGAAATCAGGTATCAGAACGCTTTACATGAGCACCAGTTGCGTTACATGAGGACACATTCATTTCTGTTAGGCACAGGGAGATTAAGTGATTTGCCCAGAATCACAGGATGTTGAGCTTGAGCGTCGTTGCAGAGACTCGAACCAGGTTCCCCAGATTTGAAATCCACCGCCCTAACCGTTAGGCTGCATCCTCTCCCCAGAACACAAACGCAACAAATACTTAATACTCACCGAGCCCCGGATTCTTGATGCCTAGGAGGTGAAGCAGGTCCAAGATGTCCGCCCACGATGCTGATGGACGGTGCGCACAACCTGGCTGGTACACCGCACGCACTGGTGCACCCTTCCCCAGTGCACTCCCAAATGGGGTATCTTCTGCCAGGCCTGCTGCCAGCATGGAGGGAAGGTGGCGCTGCACAAAAAAACTAGTGCTGTTGCCTCCTTCTCGCTAAAGATTGCTCGGGCTGCACACCTAGGCGCCACGCTGCCCACAAGGAAGAATACCCTCTGCCATGGCACTAGGTGGGGTAAAGAAAGATGAGAAAAGAAGGAAAAGGAAGGAAAGAAGAAATAATGAAGAAAAATAAACAAAATACTGAAAATGACAAAAAACACCATAAAATATTTCCAAAAAGCATAAAATACACAAACACAAAGACACATACTAATATAATAAATACAAATAAAGGCTAGATAACGTTTATAGAGGGGGGATTATTCAGATAAAAGAGGAATTGAAAATTAGGCCCAGCACCGTAACAGGTATTAGAAAACTAACAGTGGGTAGTTCAAAAACTACTAACAGACATTTGCATATTTTTCTAGTCATAGCCCGTTAGACTCAGTTTAATTTTATTTTAAATTGACCATCTCCCCTGCAAAGAAAAATATTCTGACCCAAACAAAAGTAATCAATTCAGACTCATTCATTTCCCAGCTGTCCATACAGGGTTATGAGTTTTGGAAAGATAACATTGAGTTAAAATTGCTTTGAGGAACATGAAATTGGCTAGTCCAGGGCAATGGAGTTTTGTTTAGAGCTTGTCTAATTCCTATACAAATGCTTTTTCTGAACAAGACAGTGCAGAAAACCACCCGCCTGGTGTTGGCTATAATTTAAGACATGAATACACCTAACATTCTCTCTTTTGCATGTTTTCACAATTGGCAACAATTTTTAAATCTCACTGAAGAACAGTTCAACAACATGATACAGAATGGTACATTAAACACTTCATTTTCAGGTTCAGACGGGTGGTTAGCATGGCCAGTAGACACTAATTGCTTTCATGCATGTTTTTAAACACAACAAAGGGTTTTAAAGCAAGCTGACCTGACTCCTGATATGTTCAGACAAAACACTCAGGAATGGTTACTCCCTACAGTGTAGTAAAGTTATTCCAAAAATGGGTAAATCATTCAGCTGTATCTGCAGTTAAGGAACACTTATCTCTTCTTTTGGATGACATGGATTTACAAGATTTCTTGTTGAGTGCTAAATCATCATGTTATAAATGTTTTCCCTATGCAATATATAATGACATTTTGAAGACTTCCCAGTAGGAAGCTGCTAAAATTCTGAAATTGACAGGGCTACTTTATTCGGAAAAGGCTTTGGCTGTTGTGGATAATAGCATGATCATATTGTCAATGCACATTTATTCTCTAAATAGTATCATATCATCTGCTTTCGGCATAATACTGAATGACACGTCTCTTCTCCAGCATGGAAAAGTCAGCTGAGTTTAATTAAGTGATTGATTTGGACATTGTAGATTTTAAAATCAAATTGCATGCCATGGCAATAACTAAATGTGACTGATTTATTTTTGCCAAACAATTTAACGTGCACTCAAAAAATAATACCTATTTCAAAGTTCCATTTTACAATCTTGTTTTAAACACTTTCAAGTAGGCAGTTATAAGCCGCTAGTGGAGAGATTTTTTCACGAAACCTGAGTTTTGCATTCCGTTTACAGGTGTCAGAATGGAGAGAGTGAAGTATTTCTCAGTGCAAATGATTGTGATTCTTTGCTTGGCCATTCATTAGTCTGTTAAAAGGTCATGGTTCATGTTGCATGCAATGCGTCAATGGTCAATTTGGCTTGTTATCTGAAGTGTGTCACAGCTGCTTTAGTTCAGCCAGTACTCATATTACTTGAAGTGGGTCTCATAGACTACGGTTGTTGTGGGATGAAACTGGGAGTACCATATGTGATGACAGTTTACGGTGTCTTGACCTGTAGTAATAACATGTTCCAATCTGCGCAAACAGTAAGGGAAGCTACAGTATTCTTAATATTAAGTTGATAAGTTAACCTCTGCTAACATAAAATGTAGCTAAAAAATCACATTCTTCTTTACATATCTGTCAGGACTCACCATGCCGGCACACATTTCCTAAGACCCAGTGTTCATCTTGTTCTCCCGATAAAAATGGAACCTCACTTGTGTGAGTGCCCATAGCAGAATCAGCCTAAAACATAAAATAAATTGTGCTTATCAACACGCTGTGATATCCCCTTAATCTCTACATGTTTTTGTCCTTTCCCTGTTTCAGGCACTAGGCCCACCCACACAAGTGAGGCATCTTTTTACTCATGATATCGAGGGGAATGCAACACCTCCGCAACACCTCACTTCAGTCATTAATGCCATTCGCCCAGTTATCCTTGATACTCTGAATTCCTCCATCACCTCTGGTATGGTACCTACAGCTTGGAAATGCGCGATGGTTAGGGCCCTTCTGAAGAAACCCAATTTGGATCAATCCAATCTGGCCAACTATCGCCCAATTTCCCTCCTCCCTTGGCTGAGTAAGCTGGTTGAGAAGCATATCAACACCATATTGGTTGATTATTTGGAATCCAACGGGCTGTTGCATTACTCTCAGACAGGCTTTCGTCCTCAGCATGGGATGGAAACGGCCTTAGTAGTAGTAACAGAGGAGACAAGAAGGTTACTGGACCAAGGAGGAACAGCGGCAATCATCCTCCTGGATCTCAGTGCCGCGTTTGACACTGTTAACCATAACATCTTAGCCCATCGACTTAAGAGCATGGGAGTGTCAGGCACGGCACTGACTTGGTTCCAGTCCTTCCTCAGCAACCGCTTCTTCCAAGTCTTTGAAGGAGATGTGGTGTCCTCTCGGTTGCCTCTTAGCTGTGGGGTTCCTCAGGGCTCTGCCCTGAGCCCCACGCTTTTTAACATCTACATGAGTCCCCTGGCGGAGATTGTCCATCCATTCGGCATTAAGATTATCACCTATGCAGATGACACTCAGTTAGTGGTAGCATTGAATCACTCTGAGGGGTCGTCTAGCACCCTAGGTCCTTGCCTATAGGCGGTGGCCGAGTGGATGGAACTCTCCTGCCTCAAGCTCAACGGGGACAAAAAGGAGATTATGCTCCTGGGCAACCCTCCGTCCCCCATTCCGTGGCCGGTATGCCTGGGTCCTGCTCCACCTCCTAAGGCACAAATTAAAAGTTTTGGCATATGTCTGGACACCTCTCTTGATTTTAACCACCAGGCCACCAAGCTTTCAGCCACGTGTTATTGACTGATGAGAATGTTGCGGAAAATCATTCCCCTCCTCCGCTTCCAGGGGAGAAGAATTATGGTACAGGCCCTTATTCTTTCTCGGCTTGATTATGGGAACGCCCTATATCTCGGTGCTCCTCAATTCACCATTCACAAACTGCAAGTAACTCAGAACTGTGCTGCCCGCCTGCTTCTCCAGATTCTGCGGTGGCAATCTGCTAAACCAGCATTGAGGAGTCTCCACTGGCTCCCTATTCCAGCTAGGATACAGTTTAAAGCTATGTGCCTAGTTCATAGAGCCATCCGGAAGACAGGTCCGGCTATTATCCACTCCTTGGTCACTCCCTATCTCCCTCACAGAACCCTGCGATCCAGCTCCTTATGCTTGGCCACTCCCAAGAAAATTCGAAGATCCAAGTGGGGTGGACGCTCCTTTTCGTTTAATGCTGCAAAGATCTGGAACACTCTTCCTCCCACCTTACGTAAGGACAACAACTTCTTGGCCTTCCGGAAGCTCTTAAAAACCTACCTCTTTAAGACAGTCCCTTAACATCACGGCTTCTGTTTTCCTCTACTCTTCTATCAAACAGCGCTGGGAGGCCTCAGGGTAGCCATGCGCTATATAAGTACAATTTCATTCATTCATTCAATGCTGAGTGGTAGGTATTTTGTGCTGGTGCAGTGATCCTACACAGAAATGTGATTTATTAGCTACATTTGAGGTTTGCAGTGGATTCTGAGAGAAAACATTGGGGGATCAACGCAAGACATGAACTCCCCCTGAGTGTCTACTTTTCAGAAATGTTTGGGTTTGGAAGATTTCCCTAGATGGCCGCCAAGCCAGGGACCAAAAACACAGGGTACCCCCTTGCAAATCCAGGTAGTTTTGTGATAGATAATTTTGATGTGTCCACAATATGTTTTGGCCCTTCCCTGCCTGTTGCAGGTACTTGTCCAACTCACACAAGTGAGGTAGCATTTTTATCGGGAGATCTGGAGGAACGCTGGGTGGTAGGAAATTTGTGCTGGTGCGTTGATCCTACAACTGTATCAGACTGAAATTTGAGAATGTTTTTATTGTTTTTGCTAAATTTGAGATTTGAAGGGGATTCTTGGTATGAAAATGTTGCGGGATCCATGCAAGCCACATCTCCGTGGACTCCCCTGAGTGTTGAGTTTTTAGAAATGTCTGGATTTGGTAGTTTTCCCTATATGGCTGCTGAGCCCGGGACCATAAAACACAGTTTACTTCCTTGCAAATCCAGTTTTGTAACGGATAATTTTGATGTCTCGACAATACGTTTTGGGCCCTTCCCTGTTACGGGCCCTTGGTCCACCCACATAACTGAAGTAGCACTTTTATTGGGAGACCTGTGGGAATGAAGGGTCATAGAAAATGTGTGCCGGTGAGGTGATCCCACAACTTTTCTACACAGAATTGTGAGGAAAATATTCTGGGTAAGAAAACGTTAGGGGATACATGCAAGCCACACTTCCCTGGACTCCCCGGGGTGGCTAGTTTTTAGAAATGTCTGCATTTAATAGGTTTCCCTAGTTGGCAACCAAGCCAGGGAAAAAAGATGCAAGTTACTCTCTTGCAAAATCAGGTTGTTTTGTGATAGATAATTTTGAAGTCTACACAATACGTTTTGGGCTGTTTCATATCAGCAACACTAGGCCTACCCACACAAGTGAGGTACCATTTTTATCAAGGGGATGTCATGTGGATGAAAGTTTGTGACCCCTTACAAATTCCAGAACTTTTCATCACAGTAATGTGAGGAAAATGTTTTTTTAGTCAAAGTTTGAGGTTTGAAAGGGATTCGATAAAAAATGTGATGAGAGTCATCCAAGTCTGCCCACCCTGGATTCCCTTGGGTGTCTAGTTCTAAAAAATGTATAGGTTTGCTAGGTTTCCCCAGCGACTGAGCGAGGGCCCAAAATCCACTGCTAGGCTCATTGCAGAAAAGGGTCAGTTTTAAGTGGAAAAATGTGATAGGTCCATGTTGCATTTTCGGACGTTTTCTGTTGCGAGCACTAGGCATACACATTCAATTGAAGTACAATTTTTATTGAGAGACTTAGGGTAATGGTGGGGGAATAGAAGTTTGGAGCTCCCCACAGACATTTGAGGAAAATTTTTTTTTAGACACATTTTGTGGTTTGCAAGGGATTCTGGGTAAAAAAACGTGCAGGGAGCCACATCCTGGATTTCTCTAGGTGTCATAGTTTTCAATTATGTACAGGTTTGCTGGGTATCTATAGATGCCGGCAGAGCTAGCTCCCACAATGCATAGCTAGGCACATTGCAAAAAAGTCAGTTTTTAGTTGAAAACATTAATGTGTCCACATTGCATTTAGGGCTGCTTACTGTCACGGAACCACACAAATTAGTTATCATTTTTATTTGGAGACTTTGGGGAATGCTGGGCAGAAGGAAGTTTGTGGCTCGCTACCGATTCCAGAACTTTCCATCAGAGAAATGTGAGGAAAATTTGTTTTTTAAGACAAATTTGAAGGTTTGCAATGGGTTCTATATAACAGAACCTAGTGAGAGTCACACAAGTCACCCCATCCTCGATTCACCTGTGTGTCTAGTTTCAAAAAATGTACAGGTTTGGTAGGTTTCCCTAGGTACCGTCTGAGCAAGTTCCCAAAATTCACAGTTGGGCACACTGCAAAGAAAAAAAGGTCAGTTTTAAGTGGAAAAATGTGATGTGTCCACGTTACGTTTTGGGATGTTTCCTGTTGTGGGCAGGTGGACTATCCACACAAGTGATGTACCATTTTTATTGGGAGACTTGCAAAACATGTTGGATGAAAGGAAGTGTGTTGCTGCTAGCAGATTCCAACACTTTCCATCACATAAATGTGAGGAAAATGTGTTTTTAATCAAGTTTTGAGGTCTGCAAGGAATTCTGGGTAACAGAACCTGGGGAGAGACACACAAGACACCACATCCTGGATTCCTCTGGATATCTAGTTAAAAAAAGTGTTCAGGTTTGCTACGTTTTCCCATGTGCCGGCTGAGCTAGCGCCCAAAAACCACAGCTAGGCACATTGCATACAAGGGTCAGCTTTCAATGCGCTCTAGCCGCCACACTCGCTCTGGGCCATTTAAGGCGAGTCTAAGCTCGACGCGCGCAGCGGGCACCTCGCAGCATATTACAGCCGCAGGGCTATTGTGTTTTTAAAACCCTTCAATTATGTTTTCATTCATTATTATGATTTCTAAAATTTTAACTACGCCGTAACACCTCAATTCACTCACCTAACTGCTGCCTCAGTCCCCGGTCCGCCACGGCTTGTGCCGATTGTGCGGAGGGACGGAAGTAGGCATTTTTCAGTGCCCCAGGTACTCCAACCGGAAATAGGGTCAGCGCTCTAGCCGCCACACTCGCTCTGGGCCATTTAAGGCGAGTCTAAGCACGATGCGCGCAGCGGCGCGCCGGCGGCGCACCGAAGGCAAGCCCGTCTGCGCCCGTCCGCACCAGTTCGCCGACAGTCGACAGGATCATATGCTCTTTTCACAGCTTCTTGGGCTATGTCTTTTTGGGTGAGTGTGCAAATAAAAATTAATATAATACAATATTCCAGTCGCGAGTTAAAAAACCTCAACCGTGATTATCTGGAGCAACCAGTAATCCCAGGAGACATCGACTTCAGATGCCGGCAGTCAAACACGAGCTCTACCACGCACGTGTTCTCAACCATTCCACAAGTCCCGCTAAATATTCTTAACACAAAATCTCCAAAAGTTCTAAAAGGAATGTACCTTAATGCCCGCTCCATACCAAAACATACAGTAGGAATATGGGACCTTTTGGACGCAGAATCTCCTGATATCTGCTTTATAACCGAATCCTGGCTACATGAATATGCCTCCCCAGACGTGGCAATCGCTTTTCCACCAAAATACGAGACAATTAGAGTTGAAAGAAATGGAAAGAGAGGAGGGGGCTTACTTATAGCTACTGGCCCAGGTATAAAAATCACTTTTTGGACTCAATAAGTACCAAACAGATTGAATTATGCATTTTTAGAATCGATGGTTCATCTCAAGGCCCATGGAGAGGAGCTCTTGTATATAGACCCCCTGGCCCAAAGAAAGATTTCACACATATTTTGTGTGAACAGATAGCCCCTCATGTACTGGCCACTGACCAATTCCTTTTAGTAGGAGATTTTAATTACCATGCTGAGATCCTGACTGACTTAGACACCAACCAGCTTACTACTGAAATGGACTCTTTGGGGTTAGTTCAAATGGTGATAGGTCCAACCCACTCTGCTGGACATACTCTTGACTTATTATTCACCAACTCCCCTGGTGTCTCAGTCAAATCCCCCCTCCCACTATTATCGTCAGACCACCATCTTATAAAATTCTCTATCCCAGCATTTCTAGAAAAGACGGAGTACAAAAGTGAACTAATATGGCGTAGATCCTGGCGAAAGGCCACGGCCTGCTCTTTTTCAGCTTTTTTCAAGCCATACCCAAAAGACCAGGCTGAAAACGTTGACCGGACGGCAACTACCTTTGAAGATGAAATCACTCGCACCTTAGATAAGATTGCCCCTCTCACTAAGGTGAAAATCAAATCTAGAACTGCTCCTGGTTCACGGAGCAACAAAAAATAATAAAACACTCCTGTAGAGAGGCTGAACGCAATTGGAGAAGGAGTAAAGATCCCACGGACCACAGAAAGTACAAACACATTCATCGCAACTATATGGAGAGCATAAGACAGGCAAAGAAAGTGTTTTTACTAAATCGCATAATAAGGAGCTCTACAAGGTCCTAAAAGAGTTCACGTCCCCCCAACCAAAGACAAAGGTCCCTCCTTCGCAGGATTGGATAGACTCCCTCTCCAAGTTCTTCGATGACAAAATTAATGTAATACACAACTCTTTCCCATCTCAAGAAGCTACAATTAAAAACGTGGAAACTGATTCGGTCTCACAAACATGCCAGCCCCCCGTTCTGGAGGAATTCTCCCAGTTTGAATCCGCTGAAGTAACAGAAGCCATGTTAAAAATAAAATCTGGCTCACCAGCTGACCCTGTCCCACCACGCTTCTTACTAACGATAGCCCCTATTCTTCTTGAAAGCGTCACCGAACTATTTAACAGTTCATTAGCTCAAGAAACAGTCCCCAAAATATGGAAAGCCGCTAGAGTTAGACCCATCCTGAAGAAACCTACTGCATACCCCAATCTCTTGGTCAACTATCGACCGATCTCACTGCTCCCATATTTTGGGAAAGTACTCGAATCTATGGTCAACAGACAACTTGTTCGCCATCTAGAGAGTAACCACCTATTAGATTCCTCACAATCTGGTTTCAGGGCTGCTCACAGCACCAAGACAGTGCTGGTTGAGGTAGTGGACAACATCAGACTATCACTGGATAGAGGACAATCCTCTATTCTTATCCTACTCGACCCGTCGGCGGCTTTCGACACCATCTCCCACGGCATTCTAATACAACGGCTAGGGGAGATTGGTGTCAGAGGGAAGGCCCTGGGATGGCTCAAGAGTTATCTAACGGACCGAGTCACCACTTTCCAGGTTGGTGACATCAGTTCCTGTAGTAGGCCAGTCACGATGGGAGTACCACAGGGCTCTATCCTGAGCCCAACACTCTTCAATCTTTACGTAACACCGCTGGCCAGGGTGATTAGATCGTACGGCTTTGATGTAATGTCATATGCTGACGACACTCAAATTCTAGTCACCCTTGGTCAGAGCCCAACAGACATCAAGGCCTGCTTCAGGGACTGTATGCTCCACGTCAACAGGTGGATGAACGAAAACCATCTACAGCTAAACAGTGACAAAACTGAGATAGTACTCTTCGGGAATGCACAAAAACACTGGACTAATGATTGGTGGCCGGCTACCCTGGGCCCTAGTCCAATACCCAAACAATCGGTTCGAAATCTAGGAGTCCAAATCGATAATAATCTATCAATGAAAAATCAGGTGAACCACATAATCGGTTCCTGTTTTGGTACCATGCGCAACCTGCGTAAAGTTTTTAAATGGATCCCCTTGGAAGCCAGGAAACCGTTGGTCCAGGGATTAATTATCAATCGCATGGACTATGGAAATGCCCTACTGTCAGCAATAAATGAGGATCTTCTATCCAGGCTACAGGTTCTACAAAACACTGCAGCTAGGTTGGTCTTAAATCTTCCGTCAGGTTCTCCATCGGCCCCAAACCTGAGACGACTTCACTGGCTGCCTGTTAGAAAGAGAACGCGTTTCAAGCTTCTCTGTTTAGTACACAAAAACATGTATGGCAGGGGCCCCTGCTACTGGAAAAAGAAGTTAAACTGGCATCAACCAAGCCGACCCCTCAGATCCAGCAACCAGCACCTCCTTACCTCCATTAGAATTCGTACAACTCGTAACGGAGGAAGATCTTTCTTATTCTTAGCCCCCACTCTCTGGAACAAATTGCCATTACACCTCCGCACTATGGCCGACCACCATCGTTTTCGTAGGGAACTAAAAACATGGTCTTTTGACAACTGACCCCCCTGTTTCCTCTATCAGCTGTTTTAAGTAGGAGCTGCCTGTAAGCGCCATGAGACTTTCGGGTGAGATGAGCGCTCTACAAATGCCCCATGATTGATTGATTGATTGATTGATTGATTGAAAAATGTGATGTGTCCTTGTTGTGTTTTGGGCCATATCCTGTTGCGGGAACTAGGCCTACCTGCACAAGTGAGGTACCATTTTTATTGAGAGGCTAAGGGAATACAAAATAGTAGAACAGGGGTTAGTACTGACTGTCTTCCTCTGCATTTGTGCCTTCCAAATATAGGATATTGTGTAAAAAGGAAGTCATTTTGAAAAATGCCCTCTAATTCACATGCTAGTATGGGTATCCTCAAATTCAAAGGTGTGCAAATAACCACTACTTCTAAACTCCATATCTTCCAAGGCGCCACCGGGAACTCGGTCACGCAGCCAATATGGCGGTTTGTGCTGGTCCCCGGGACACTTCTCCTGTGGGGGATGGGGCCAGGGCCGCGATGACGCGGCCAGCGCCCGTCCCCCACGGGCAGTGATTTTTTGCAAGGCATGCCCCAGAAGTGGAAGCAAGCACTTCCGGGGCCAACGTATGCAAATTGGGTCCCGGACCTAGCCGGGACCTGTTATTTCTTGTTCTGGGGGCCATGGCTCCTTTAAAAGGAGCGCAGAGCGGCAGCACAGTCTTTTCATTGCCGCTCCACTTCATCAATCAGCTGTTCGCCCCCCCATGCATGGGAGGCTGTGGGAAGCCTCAGTTTATTTTTATTTTTCTCTACTTATTTTCTACAGGTTGCTGGCGATTTCGGGGAGGCACTCTTCTGTGGAGGAGCACTCTTCACTGGCATCCAACAGCACGAGGAGAAGTTTTGCTTCGAGGGAAAAGCACAAAGCAGCTAGGACCCTCCTTTTGCAGCCCTGGTGGACCTGCATTCCACCGCAGTTGAGAGCCACTCGGGTTGGAGTACATACTCACCCGACCCACTGGATTAGCTTGTGGGAGTGGCTCTGGCTGTGGGGGTGCTCGTGGTCGGCCGGGGGCCTGCAGTGACTCAGCTGAGATGGAGGTAAGGGTCTGGGCATTGTCCCAGACCAGACCAAAGTATTTTGGGCTTGTAAGGAGTATTTGTCTAGGGCCACATTGAAGTGGGGTGCAGTGTGGTTGTGGCACAGGAGCCAATTTTTGTTAAGGCAGGCAGGGTTATTGAGGTTTGCCAACGTTACCCTGCTTATAGTGCAGTCACTTTTGGGGTTTTTTGACCAGTGCAATAAGTCATTTTTTTTTGTAACATAATTTTATTGGTTTTCATAGCTGCACCAATCACATAAAGTGTTTGTCATCTGTTACCTTACAATATCGACAATAATAAATCAAACAAAGAATTCTCCCTCCCTCCCTCCCCGGACTCAGTCGGTCGCTAGTATATATGCTTCTCAGTCAACAACACAGTACAATACAATTAAGCATATTGGCCCATGTATACTTCCAGTCATGATCAAGACATGCAACATTTCCATCTTCTAATGTTGGCTTCTTCCCGCTGCTGTGACCATGTCTGTGCACTTATATGTGTGTCCCACTTCTACGTCTGCAGATCTAGGGCCGCAAATTCTTCCAACATAGTGTCACATTCCAATGAAATGGGTATCTTTTGCAGCCCCCTGTGCTCCTCCCGTTTGAGTTCCGCTCCCTCTGCTTTACCCCATCTAATCACCTCGTTGTACCAGTCCATTACTGAGGGTGATCTAGTGGCCTTCCACTTCATGGTAATGTTTCTCTTAGCTAAGATCAGTGCCAAGTTAGCAAATTTGCGGGCAGGACTTCACTTTTTCCCTTAGGCCCTAGTCCTAGTAGACAATATTCCAATGTTCTAATATTCCGTATTGGAACAACCGTATTGACCATGTCTTGCACCAAGAACCAGTAGTGGCTCAACCTCGGGCAGTCCCATAGCATATGCAGCAAATCCGCTTGTGTGGACGAGCATTGGGTGCAACTATCCTGTGCATCTGGAAACATTAAACTCAGTTTGTGTGGAGTCAGATATGCCCGGTGAACTATCATTAGCTGTATAAACTTAAACTTTGGGTTCCTTGATATCTTCCGCGGGTATTCCAGCATTAAGGCCCATTCCCTATCCGTGAGCGCACGACCAATATCCGCGTCCCATTTTGCACGGGTCGTCTGAAGTGACACTAATATATGTGTACGGATACCTTGGTAGATCCATTTTGTCAAGTGGCGACCAATGCCCATCAAATATTGCATTTGTGTCAGTGCGTGCGTTGGTGGTTCCTCACCCCCTGGGGCCCATACTGTACAGATATATCGTGCTATGTGTGCATAGAGCAGAAATAACCCAGGTGGCACCCCCGTTTCTCTCACAAATACATCATGATTCATTAAAATCCCGTTGGTAAAGAAAGAGCCAAGTGTGGTCACCCCCGATTCCGCCCATGCCGCTATATGCCTAAGGGACACCGACCCCGATGGCAGAGGGATTCCCATCAGGGGAATGTTGGGAGCATATGGCGCAGGTATTTTTGTGTATCGCGTTGCCTTCTTCCAGTATAACAAGGCCGTCCTTAGGAGTGGCGGTGCCGACAAAGGGCTTTTGCTGTTTGGCAGTAACAGTGCATGTAATTCTCCTCTTTCCCACGCCTGGGAAGTCATAGCAATTTCCTGTAAGTTGCGGCCTGCAATCCAATATGCCAACCATTGCAGCTGACCTGCATAGCAATAAGCCCGCAGATCCGGAATTCCCAATCCCCCTTGCGTTGTAGACAGCTGCAGTTTAGAAAGTCCTATGCGTCTGCGACCCAAGCCCCATATCAGCTCAAACAAAAGGGTGTCCAGTAGTTTAAACGTCTGGAGTGGAATCATGATAGGTATGTTGACGAAGTAATATAACAGCCTCGGGAGTACCACCATCTGAGTAATGGCCGCACGCCCCGTTACTGATATAGGCAGTGAGGTCCAAAACCGTATCTGCTTCCTGAGCGTTGTTATAGTGCGAGTTAGATTGCCATCGAGTATATCATCCACATCCCGATATATCTGGACACCTAAATATTTAAAGGTAACGGGTGCCGTTTGAAACGTCCAGCGTCCAAAGCTAATTGGTTCTGCCCTAGCTGTATCTTTAAAAAAGTATACATAGGATTTGTTTTCATTGATAGAGAACCCTTAGAGCTGTTGGAATGTGCTAAATAGAGTGGGGATAGGGTCGAAAGTCTCATCCAGGTTGTTAAAATAGAGGATGAGGTCATCAGCATACGCCGAGACGACATGTATCTCTCCCTGCATTCGTATTCCTCTGTGAGCTGCCGAGCTATGGAGTTTAAGTAATAGAGGCTCCAGCGCTAATATAAATAATAATGGTGAGAGCGGGCACCCTTGTCTAGTGCCCCGTGCTATCTGGTATTGTTGTGAGATATGGGCACCCGTTCGTGCACGCGCTGTCGGGTTCGTATATAGTAGTCGTACCCATTGTATATACTCTGCTGGTATTCCAAACTTGGGTAGTGTAGTCAACATATAACGCCATGTCTGGGAGTCAAACGCCTGGCGTAAGTCCAGGGAAATACAGCCCCGTGAGTGGGCATCAGTGGTGTATGAGACATCACCTGATGTAGCCTCCGAATATTGAGGGCTGTACATCTACCCGGTACAAATCCACACTGATCTGTATGTATCAGTCGAGGGATGTCTTGATGGAGTCTATTCGCTAGCAATATACTCAATATCTTATATTCCGTATTGAGAAGCGATAGGGGGCAGTAGCCTGCCATATCTTTACTGTCCCTTCCCGGTTTTGGGAGCGAGATCACTGTCGCCTGCAATGTGGTGAATGGGAGGAAGCCCTCATCAAATGCCGCCTGATACAAACTCTTTAGGTGGGGAACCAACAATTCCGAATAAGCGGCATAGAATTCTATAGGCAAACCATCGTTGCCCCGTGCCTTATTACGTGGGAGATCTTTGATTGCTGCTTTTATTTCCATACCCGTGACGGGCCCTTTCAGATCCGTCTCGCGATCACCAAGTATTTGTGGAAGTTGCAGGTCAGCAAAGAATAATTCGTATTCGTCATCTCCTGACTCTGCCGGGGGTGCATATAGCCGTTCATAATATTCCCGAAAGGCAGTATAAATCTCCAGCTGGGTTTTCACAGAGACGCCTTCCAGGGTATTTATTTCAAGAATAGGCATCACTGATGGTGCATCTTTAAGAATTCTAGCAAGCAACGGGCCTGCCCTGTCTGCATACACGTGTTGTTTCTGCGTGTATAAGCGGTAATCCAGGGTGCAAAGCTCTTCTAGAAGTTCAGCGTGTGTTATGTATAACTCTTGCAGTGTTTCCCTGTGTGTATCAGTTGAAAGTGCCTCCCGTTCTAGTGTACCCATCTGATCTTCCACTACTTTTAGTTTGTCGAGTAAAACGATGCATGCCCCCACTTTTGTGCTGATCGCCACCCCCCGTAACACAGTTTTAAATGCGTCCCATTCAATTTGGCGTGTACTTGCTGTTTCTGCGTTTTCAGTAAAGTAGTTAATTATGGCCGTGGAGAGGGCATTATGGAATAATGGATCCTCCAATAGTGAGGGGTGCAATCTCCAAGTTGGTATTGGTGTCGGAATCCTCCCCCAAAGCAATGTAGCCTCTAGTGGGTTATGATCCGAGTAGGTTTTACCCAGGTATGTGGCATCGGCAGCATGTGTTAATATGGCAAATGAGCAAAAAATTCTGTCTATTCGTGTATGTAGCCCGTGCGGCGCAGAGAAAAAAGAATATTCTTTGGCACTAGGGTGCATCTTGCGCCATATGTCTCCCACACTCCAGCCCTCCACCCATGTCTGTAGGGCCTCAGCCTGTTTCCTGCTGCTCATGCCCTGGAGGGGGGTGTGATCTATCCAGGTCGATATCCAACACCGCATTAAAGTCCCCACCCAGGACCCATGGATACCCCTCCCAACGCACCAGCGCATTACTAAGGGTCTCGAGAAACCTATCCTGTTCAGTGTTCGGGGAGTAGATGCTCCCTAATACTATGTGTTCTCCATCTAATAGGCCGTGCGCTAGCACATATCTCCCATTAGAGTCAATCCGTTGTTCTAGGAGCAAAAAAGGGGTGCCGTTTCTGAGCCAAATTGCTGCCCCACGGGCAAATGCAGAGTAGGATGTGTAAAGTAACTGGCCTCTCCATTTATTTTGGAGTTTATCAGCTTCTACTTTCATTAAATGAGTTTCCTGGAGAAATATTATATGCACCTTCCTGCGGTTCAGTTGTGCCAGGATTCTATGCCTTTTGTGGATGGAACCCATACCTCGCACATTCCAGGTTGTGTATTTATACTTATTGGGTTGTGTCATTAGAATCCCAGTAGTACTCCCACTTCAGTGCATAGGTCCCTGTGTGTTGACCTACAAGTGTAACATATGTAGCTGAGTCCGTATACCCCATCAAACACCCCAATACTAGGTTCCCCGTTAGAACAGTAGAGGACCAAACCATTAGAAAGAACACAACAAAAACATTATAATATCCATAACTAAGTGCATTCGCATTGGGGGGGTGGCCATCAACCACCTCTCAGCGCACTGCGCACTATACTCAATGTTCATGGGCCGCAGGGCTCTAACCTCGTACCTATCATTACAACAATACCTCAAGCAACCAGACCATCTGGTGTGAAAACATGCAAAGATTCATATACAGTGGAGTAGTTCAGCATAGCATACATAGGTTCATACTCATCTGACAAGGCGACATAGCAGATACTGAGGAGCGCCACTTTCAGCCCAGGTAATCGTTAGCAGTTTTAGCAATATGTATAAACCCAGTATAACAGTTTCCTGGGATATATAATCTGTGTAAAGTTTTATGTTTAAGACTGTGTTTTGTTTGTGTTTTGTCTTATAGTAAGATGTTTTTATCTTTGCAGCCCTGATGAAGCCCTATTTAGGGTGAAACGCGTTGGCTGCACGAGTTGGTGCTTTACCTCAGTAATTTGAAAATAAAAAGAAGCAACAGAGATACTGAAGACCCCTGATCAATTGTTGTTTACTTACCTTTTCTTTTTGTTTGCCTCTCCGTACTTTGTTTATCTGTGCTATAAAAAATTTGGGTCTCTTGGCAGAGGATCCTGGAGGTGGGCATTCAGACAAAGTATTTATATTGTTGTTAGCTATTAGATGACTAGGAAGTTGGTGCGGCTTTAATCATCCCTTGCTGCCTTTTCTGTATATATTGTCAGTTTGCGGGGTAACCAGCATACTACTCTCAGAGTCTGAGTGGGCGCTAGCGTCCACAGAGGAGTCCACAGTTTCCGCAACAGATTGTGCATCATGGGCCGCCAGCGTCACTGCTGTCAGAATAGCGTCTCTTTGGCTGTCCAGTATCTGCTCCTGCGAGGGGTTACTTCCTCTTCCCGTTCCCGTGGACGTCTCATCTCCTTTCTGTCTCACCGAACATGCTGTGACTGGGGCCGCTGTCTCTGGCTAGGCAGGGTGGAGTGTTGCGAAGCAGGTGGTGACATAGTAATTTCTACCCAGCCCGCCGCTTCTTCCGGACTATCGAAGAACAGGGCTTTTTGATCATGGATGACTTTCAGCTGAGCTGGGAATAGCAGCACATATTTCTGGTTGTGGGCCCGGAGTTTCTTTTTGACCTCCTGAAACGTAGCCCTTGCCTTCTGCACAGCCAGGGTGAAATCCGGATAGAGAGAGATCGTTTTATTCTCAAATATTATTGGAGCATTCTCTCTGGCCGCGCGCAATATCGTGTCCATGTCTTTAAACTTCAATATCCGCGCTATAATCGGTCTGGGCAGTGCCCCCGGGAGGGGGGCCGGGGTGGGACTCTGTGAGCTCTTTCCACACTGTAATGTTCGGTGAGGCCCGTCGATGCTACTCGCTCCCTTAACCACTGCTCTACAAATTGGGTAGGGTTGGGTCCCTCGCTCCTTTCCGGTATACCCAGTATGCGAACATTATTGTGCCGGGATCTACCTTCTGCATCGTCCACCCTGTCCTGGAGACCCTTCAGATGACGCTGTAGTTGTTCTATCTGAGTATGTATTGTTTGCTGAGGTATTAAGTCATCCAGGGCTATTCTGTTAGATTTGACCTTGTCTGACAGTTTCGTGTGGTCCGCTTTCAGTAGATTAAAGCTGGTGGTGAGGGTACCTATTTGATTGTCAATAGCAGTACGGGAATCTCGAATTTCCTTTAATATCAGATCCAATTTGTCCACATTCTGGGTAGGCTCCGTAGGCGGGATCGTCTCCATGTCAGGGCTATGCATCTGGGTGTCTTGCAACGTGTCGTGAGGGCCTTCCGGTGGCGGTGGATCCTGTTGTTTGGCCGTGGGGCGTCCCATCGCGGCGATCAATTGAAGTAGGCGGCGCTGACGTTCTCACACTACGCTACCACCTGGAGGATGCCCTCCAGCGCATCCAATTCACCGCTTTACATGCACCGTGTCTACCAGACACAAGGGTTCGTTGCGGGCACCACGTCACCTTCCGTATATCCCCAGTGTAGGTCAGTCCCTATGGCGTAAATTGCAGCTGGTGACGCTCACATCTACACTTCACCGCGTCCAGTATTACAATGACTCCGTGTATGGACAGCGTAGGAGACTCAGTAACGGTTAGGCAGGCACTGCAGGGGTGACTCAGTACCACGTGGCCCAACAGGCACAGCTATTGTGCAGGGGGTCAAGACTAGTATCAATAATGGCTGGCGTTATTGTACAACTGCTACAGGCGGCCACCATTGCATCCTATACACTGCCAGAGCGTCCGTCGGTGCCGCTGAATTATGGCTGCCACTCTGATTTAGGTATCGCTGACCCGACCAGTGTAGCGAGGTGGTCAGCCAGTCGAGGTATGCGGTGGCAGGGCACCAGGAGCTGCGCAGTGAGTCACCACCTTCCTCCTGTAGGGATTACCATACTCCCCTATTGTGGAACAGTGTGTTCGGGTCATGGGAGGCCCTCTGTACCCTCATCAGTGCATTCCCGCAGCCGGGCCATCCCTCTGCACCCGTGCAGTGCTGTGTCCCCTTCGTTGCAGCCAATGCGCCCTGCCCAGCCCAGCACAGCTCCACTTCTCGCACCAGCCGCTATTGGAGTACTCACAGGGTCGGGCACGGTAAATCAGGCAGCTCGCTCCTCCGCTCTTCGCCGAACACCCAGTGCACAGCAAGCGTCCAGAGCAGCACCCCAACGTCCTGTGGATCTCAGGGCAGCAATTGTGACCAGGAGTGGGGAAGCCACAGTCAGAGCGGTATCGCGGCTCCACCCGCCATCTTGTGCCAAGTCGAGTTTCCAAAGTCTGACGGGGGACGACTGCCACACAGCCTCTGATTGCCGGTCCGTCCGGCTGCAGCCTAATTAATCTGATTCATACCCTCGTCGCCCGTGGCCGTGGTTTCACCGCTCCAGACTCAGTCCGCTTGGGCATACGCCGCCATCATTATCTAGCACCGCCCCTCCGCGGGACACAACTCCAGGCGCCGTCGAGTCACACAGAGGGATCTCGGTCTCAAAATTACTCCGCAGTAGGGTCGCTATGCTCTGTAGACATTCCTGCGTCCAGATCGCCACATGCAAGGCGCAGATGGTCTGGCGCTATCAGGATAATCGCCAGAGTGCAGGGTTCGGCACGGGAGCTCCTCTAATTCACATCCGCCATACTCAGCGGTTGGCCACGTCCCCCAGTGCAATAAGTCATAAGCGTAAGCTGGGTTGCCATTATCTTTGTTGGGCATTTATTGTGCAGTACATATTCTCACCATGGCACCCAAGGCTAAGAGGGGGCAGGTACCAACCCGAATGGAGGAGTGGATGGCTACATTGATGAGCACAATAAATGATTTGGGTCAGACCTTGCCAGAGTTATGCAGGAAAGTGGATGGGCAGCAAGACAGTGAGGACAGGCCCAGGTGTTCCGGGGTGGCACCCAGGGTGGCTTTCCCTCCTGTACCCTGGAGATCTAAGCCTAAAAGTGTGAACGGGGCAGGTGTGCCAGTAGATTTGCCAAGACCAACAGTCCCAACACCTGTAGTACCAGCCGGGGGGGCAGCCAGAGGAGGGGAATGGTGCAGTGCCAGTGGGAGTAACGCCACCTGATGGTGCAGGGGGCCCAAGTCAGCCTAGCGCACCTGGGGTCCTGGTCGCCCAAGTCAGCCTAGTGCACCAGGGGGTCCTGGTTCAGAGGGGACTCCGTCCCAGCCAGTGGTACCCCCTGCGGTACCCCTAGTTTGGTTCCATGTCAACCTGATTTAGTAGCTAATCTAGCGGCAGTGCTCCCATGGCTAGCCAAGGCGGGGACTGTAATTCCTTCTGCGGGCAGTGGGGCCCTGTTAGCTGAAGGGGATGCAGTGGAGAGGGCCAAGTGATTGGTAGCGCAGGTAGAAAGGGCGAAGCAGGTGGTGCCGCAGGCGGTTGAGACGTGCACCCCAGCAGTGGTAGGGCCGGCCAGTGGGGCAGGGCAAAAGAGTGCAGGGAGCAACAAGAGTGGCCCAGAGCTTCCCAATCCGGTCACGGCTGCAGGAACGGGGCATGCAAAGATGCAAGCAGGCATGTCTGCAGGTACGGTCCAATTGTTACAAAGTTTAGGTTTGGGGGAGATGCGCACACCCAGAGAGCGTCTGGGAAGGCACATCGCACAGGATGTGAAAGAGCAAATCTGGAAAGGGGAATATGTGAACATGTTTACTTTGTTAGTGGACAAGCATGAGAGGGAGGAGGCTAAAAAGTTGAGGGAGGGGTGCTCACCCAAAGGATTGGGGCAATTGGTCCACTAGGAAAAAGATTGATGAAACCTTAATTAACTGGATAAAGGTATTTTCAAACTTCCATGCGATAATTGTGGAGAAATTCCCTGGGCTGGGGTCTGAATTGGTGTGCTATCAGAATAGAATCACATGTGCACGCGATGAGTACGGGGGAATGTGTTGGAAGGAATATGACAAGGCATTTAGGAGGGCGAAGGCCTCTGACCCAGCTCTAGCATGGCATCAAATGGATGTAATTCTGTGGTTGAGGCACATGAAAACACAAGCCAGGACGCATCAAAGGGGCAGTTATTTCGGCCAAGTACACCCCATAGCGGGGGAGGGGGTAGCAAGAAGGGAGCGTGTTGGGATTTCAACAAATGGACATGCACAAGGCCCAATGGTTCCTGTAAATTCAGGCATGCCTGCTCTTTCTGTGGTTTGTCCTCCCACCCAGAATCCAAGTGTTTCAAGAAATCAAAGGACAAGGGAGGTAAAAAACAGGAATGAGGATTTATCACTGACTAAAGCACACTCACCCATAAACACAATGACTTTGATTCCCTGGCTAAATAAATACTGCTGCCCAAGCACAGCCCAGTTGTTGTTGCAGGGTTTCAAGGATGGTTTCAGGATTCCTTCCCCTGGCTATTCTGGGGTTCCTTACTGCCGCAATCAGCAGTCAGTGAGAGGGAACATGCCCGTGGCAAAAAATAAAGTGTTGAAGGAGCTGCGTTTGGGGAGGCTGGCGGGTCCTTTTGAATCAATCCCTATTGATGATTTTGTCTGCTCACCTCTGGGTGTAGTACCCAAAAAAGACCCGGGGGAGTTCCGACTGATCCATAATTTGTCTGCTCCCAGGGGTCAGTCACTGAATGATGCTATTGATGGGGATTTCTGCACCGTGAGATACGCATCATTGGATCAGGCGATTGCAATGCTGCAATCTCTTGGCCCAGGCACTTTGCTAGCAAAATCTGACATAGAATCTGCCTTCCGTTTACTACCAGTCCATCCACAGGATTTTCATCTTTTGGGGTTCTAGCTAGAAGGGTAGTTCTACAATAACAAGTGCATGCCAATGGGGTGCTCGGTCTCTTGCTCTTATTTTGAAAAATTCAGCTCTTTTCTGGAGTGGGTCTTCAGGTAGGTGACCAGGCACCACTGGGTATTGCACTACTTAAATGATTTCTTGTTCTTGGGGGCGCCACAGTCACAAGAGTGTGGCAGGGCTTTAGAAACATTCTGTTCACTCATGAGGGATTTTGGGGTCCCCCTGGCACAAGGAAAGACAGTTGGGCCGTCCACACAAATTGAGTTCCTGGGCATAGAGTTGGATTCTATTGAGGGTGTGTCATGCTTGCCATTGAGTAAGGTAAAAGGTTTCACGCTAGCATTAGCAGACTGTTTGCACAAAGAAAAGGTCACTTTGCATCAGCTACAGAAGGCAGTAGGCATGCTGAACTTTGCATTAAGAATCATCCCTATGGCCCGCCCTTTTTCACGTTCCATCGCACAGGCAATGTCAGGGCTGAAAGAAAGATATCACTACACTCGGCTGTCCAGCAAGGTTAAGCAGGATATGCAGATTTGGATGGCATTCCTGCGTGATTTCAATGGCTCAGTAGTATGGCCCAGCCCGGTCAGGTCCAGTCCAGAACTTGGCCTCATGACAGATGTGGCAGGGAGTGAGGGTTTTGGAGCCACTCTGGGTTCTCAATGGGCGGAGCAACGTTGGCCCGTGTGGTGGGTTGACACCGGTGTAACAAATAACATTTAATTTCTGGAACTCTTCCCCGTTTTGGTGGCCTTGACCATTTGGCCACACCAATTTCGCAATCAGTCTGTGGTTTTCTGGTCAGACAATATGGCAGTGGTGGAATGCATCAATCAGCAGTCTGCCAAGTGTAAGAAATGCTTCGCTTGCTTAAAGAAATTGTGCTGCAATGTATGAGATTAAATGTGATGTTTAGGGCTAGGCATGTCCCGGGAATACTCAACCACGCAGCTGACACATTGTCTCGTTTCAAGATGCAGGTTTTCAGGTCCTACCATCCGGAAGCGGCGGACCGTCCCACTCCTTTTCCAGAGCATCTGTGGCAGCTTGGTGCCCCAATCTACCAGACCTCGTGGCAGTTAGCCTAGCACCCATGACTAGGCGGCCCTATGAGGGGGCCGTTACCGCATACTGCGCATTTCTGGGGGAGGGCTGGGAAGGGGCATGGCACAAGCCAGGGTCCATCATATCATTCATAAGGGAATTGAGGGACAAAGGGCGTTCTGTGGCATGCACAAAGCGACACATGACAGCAATAGCCTTTTTCGCAAAGATGCTTGGGCATAGGGATCCCAAGGGCTCATTCTTGGTTCAAAGGGCTCTGAAGGGGTGGCAACGCCTGCAAGGTGCCCAGCCAGACATTAGACATCCGATTAGCATTGAAGTGCTCTCAGCCCTCATGGGGGCAGTGGAAAAAGTATGTAGATCCACCAGTGAGGTCCAACTGTTCAGGTCTGCCTTTTCCCTTGCCATCTATGGCGCTTTCAGAGTGGAGGAATTGGTGGTGTGTAATAAACACGATTGGCAGGGTGGGATGCAATTTGCCCATGTCCACGTACAGGCAGGGTCAGTATCCCTATCAATACCCAGATCAAAAATGGATCAGAGCAGAAGGTGAGATCACGTTATCCTGCACAACGCTCTGGGGAGCTTGTGCTGTCCGTTGGACAACTTGGAGGTGTACATGGCTTGCAGGCCATGGGGTGCAGGGGGGCCATTGTTGATCCACCAGGATGGGACTCCCCTCACGAGGTTTCAGTTTGGGAGGATCTTGACATTGGCGCTGGGGGAGGCAGGCATGGATGCATCCAAATTTGGTACTCATTCCTTCTGGATTGGGGCAGCTAGTGAAGCCACGGCTCGGGACTGATGGGACAGGATGTTCAAAGAATAGGGTGGTGGTCTTTGAACTGCTACAAGCGATATGTGCGGCTACATTTACCAATATGATTGTTGGAATTTTGGTGCCATTTTTGCTGTTCCGCAATGGATGTTTCATCTCGAGGCCAAATGGTGATTGAATGACCACACGTCCGGCTGTGTCGTGAATAGTATGATACAGTACTTTGAAGTGTCTTTACTTCAGGAACTGAATGGCAACTGGTCTTTGTCCTTCCGACCTATATGGTTATATTGGGTACAGCCCGTGCTACACTGTCTATTATTCACTTTTGAGTGTGCACTTTATCTTTGTCTTGCAATGTATTTGGTTCAGTCTAAATAGATCTGCAGGTGCGTCAGTTAAGGGCTCCTCTTCAGTGTTGCCTATGAGGCTACCATTGCTGCAAGATGCGTATTATGTGCCACTCCTAGAAGCTTCTGCTCTTGGAATCTTGAATCCTGCAAACTCATCTGCAGTTATACTGCTGGCTGGCACACGATCAGCGGCTGCTGGTAGGTCTGGATATTGTTTGTTCTTTGGAACTTCCAGTCAGGGGCATTTTGGAAACATCGTCAGCGGATCTGGGTTCCTTTTTGGATCCTAATGACTCTCTGAACATGGAAAACATTTCAGGAGCCTCCTAGATTTTAATGTGGCACTTTGTTTTTATTCAAATTGACATGTTATTAATTTTTAATGATTGTGTCTCGTTAATTGGTATTTTAAATGCATTATGGCTTTTCTTCACTTTTATTATTAAAATGCATTTTATATTCATTTTTATTATTCTGAATCCAGCACATTTCTTAGGAAGCATTTTATCATGTCATTCATACACTCTGGGGCCGATTCCGATCTCGGCCGGTAGTGCTCCGAATCGGATTCGGATTTACCGGATCCGATTCGGAGCCCTGTTTCCCAACCGAATCGTACGCGGGTCCGGCAGAGCGAGTACGATGCAAGCTCCCGCGAAATCGCCGACCGACTCGTACACGGCTTCAACACGCTCCGACCATCTCGCACGGACACGACTTGCACCGCGCTATGGAGACGTTTCCCGGCCGGGTAAGTACGATGTGCGCCGCGAGCAGTCCGACCGACTCGCGCCGTCCAGCTCGAAAGAGCTGTCGGAGCCGGACTTTGGGGTCCGCGTCGGACCCCCTGTACGTGTAGGCGCGCGAGTCGCACACAGGGGGAACCATGGGTCCCCCTACCTGTGCATGTACGCCGCGATGCGCATGGACGCGTACCCGCTGTAGGGGCGCCCTTGTTCGCCTCGCACCCATTGAGTCAATGGGAGCCCGCGTACGCGTCGTACGACCGGCTCCCATTGACTTCAATGGGAGTCCGACCGAATCGAGTCCGATAGCATGCAAATGCATCGTACTCGTCCGGTCGGACTGCCAGGGTCCGATTCGGTCGGAATTCTCTCCGGGTCCGGCTCGGTCGGAGAGATTTCCGGCCGGAATCGGAATCGGCCCCTTAGTCTAAGAGTAAGGAACATTGTAAGCAATGCCCTTGCACTTAGTTGTCCGGTTGGAGACAGCTCAGAGTATCAAGACAAACAATTACATTGGCGATGCAGCTTTGAAACAGTGTTATTGGAACCGTACTTTTATCTTACAAACCGCCTTTGTGCCAAATTAGACAGGAAGAACTTTGGCTGAGATTGTCCTGGAATGCTGTGCCTGAGATGGAGCCCAGCTGACTCCAGCCTTCATCCTGCAAACTATAGTAGCCTGCTCTATTTCAGATCGGATTCCTGATAAATCAAACACAAGTATGGGGGGAAGTATTGTCTCAAGAGATCTGGCAGAGGGTACTCCCACTATGCTCTCAATAGTGTAGGAAGTATTAGGATAGGAGTAGACATATAATAATAATTAACAATGTAATGTTATAATGGTTCAACTGTTTATCTTTTTCACCATTCTTGTAAGGCTGGTTACAATACTTTCCTTCATCTTACTAATAATGGCAGCTCAGGCTTTCTACACAAGAATACAATTGTTTTAATGAATACTTGAAAGGCAAATTTGCATCTTTCTTTGCGTACCTTGAACATGCCTGAGTAACAACGAAAGGGTAGATCTGTTTCCAGAATTTCCTTGGGGGCTTAGAGTGGTCATGTTCTGAGGTTGCAGATACCATCTGGTACCTTGGTAAGGTTAGTGGTCCAGATGGGGCACCGTGAGCTAACTAGAAATTAGGCCAACATACCCTGATGATATGTGTGGAATCATCCCTATATTCTGACGGTTATGTTGTCCAGATACACAGTCCTACTTAATTTGTAGGAGCTGTAGTACAGTGGCCGATCTCCAACCGTCAGCCCCCATTTTACCTTGCTCTCATAGAATGCTGACTCTAACATTCCACAAGAGCAGAGGTGGCAAGAGCCAACCCAGAACACAACCCCAGCACCCCCACACCAAGATATAAAATCGTCCTTCTTAGAAAAGGAAATATTAGCACAAAGTTCTCCTACAGCTTCTCTCAGAAAGATAATACCACTCATGAAATTTAGGAAGCAGCCAAAAACACAGCTATTCAAGCAATTCCTGAAACAATCATTCCCTTGATGTTATCCACCTTACTTTCTTTATTAAATATTTAAAATTTTACTTTCAACTGGTGCATTTTTTGTGATTTTCCTGTGGTGAAATATATATCGAAAATGTAAAATATTTCTTAAACTTTAAAATAAGTTAGTAAAAATATGTTCATTTCATATAAAAGAAAATAAGAAAAAATGCTACAAAACTATTAAACTAACTTTGGGTTAATTATTTAATTAATTCAAATATATTAAAATAAAATATATTTATATTTCTGAAGCTTAAACCAAACATAATTCCCAACTGAATTAAAAATACTTTTTATTATGCAATAAATATTAAGATTGATATATAGAATTAATTAAAAGTAGTTCAATAGCAAAATTAATGTTACATTTATGTATAAATTCCAAAAAAGGTATTACACTTTTATATAATTGTATAGTAAATATTTTTTGGTTTGATATATTTTTTACCATTATAATTCAATTTAAGATTATTTTCTATGGGGATTTATTTTAAGTTCCTGTATTTGTTATGTTCTATGGGAGGGCTAGTAATTTTTTCTTTAAATATGCTGTATAGGTTATGGAGAGATATGCTGCTGGTTGCAGGGTGACATATGTTTGTATTACCTCCCAGGGATGTCACCTAACAGTGAATTTATTCTTGTCATCCATAAGAGAGGGGATTTTAGCTGCTTTGTTGATTGCTCAACAAAAAGTTGGGTGTGATCGATTTAAGGTCCATAACTCAACCATATAGTTTTTTCCCAGTGATGACCATAGGTATTTTTTGTAGTTAGAGTTTGCATCATTCCTCAAAGATTGCCATAAAGCACTGAACAAAGGGCTAGATCGATTGCTCTGAATTTTGTGCCAAGTTGTAATAGTGATATATCTTCTTGCTATGCTTTGTTGTGTTAGCCCAAATTCCATACAGATTTGCGCGGATGAAGCATTATGGGGAAGCCCAAAAACACGTTTATAGACATTTATTTGGAGTTTATCCAGGATTTGTGCATCCTTGCAGTGCATAACCACACTCGCATAGGCCAGCGTTAGTAGTAATTATACTTAAAAGTGTAAGAGTAAATTACACGTTCATATAGCTCTCAAGTGTAAATTACATATGTGAATAGCCCTGACTGAGCATAACAAAATAGGTTTTCACACGTCTCTTTCACAGTGGCTGCTGGATCTGCCAGCAGGCAACATGACTTCACAATTCAAATGGAATTACTTATCACAGCTGAGCAGCTATATCATTTTGTTATTACAGCTGATTAGACGTGTCACAACTCAAAAGTATTAATTACATTGGAGATATGCTTTTATACAGAGATTGATGGATCCCATTTTTAGGTTGTGTTTTGATCGACCTGTTATACCTCTTCTGTGGGGTTTGGCAAAGCCAACGATTGCCTTTGGTTACTCTCTGTGGCATTCAGAAATGCTGGCTTCTTATTGGCGCATTTCTGTAAAAGTCCCTCCTGTGTGTGTAAGCTCTCTTTCCGGTGAATTCACTCAGCGTGCATGTGATGGCCTCTATTCCTTCCTACCATATGGCTATTGCAGGTCAGGTGTTGTATTTTTTTAAATATTATTTGCAGCCTGCGCTCTAACATAATTCCATGGAGTGCTGTCGAGCACTTGTTTTGTGTAGTCAAAAAACACACTGGTCCCCTGGCATCATTACACGGCGTTCAATTTCACATCATCGCTTGAGTATTGACTCTCTGCGGCCGCACTGCACAGAGCAGAACGGGAAGCTCCCTGCCTCAGCGATGATTCAGATACACGTGAGCACCACCTTAATCATACCCCCCAGACAGCAATGCAGATTTTAATTTGCAAACATAGATGACATCTGATTGCCATCTGCCTTTCCTTCTGCGCTTGTAATATTTATTGGCTGATGGGAATGACACGCAGGCTAAACTGGCAATATCTAATTAACCTCTTCAAAAAATGAATACGTATTCGTCCTTCGCGTATGCCCCTCCCCCTGCCAGGTAAGAAGCCACCTGGCGATATGGCGCCTAAAGGGTTAAGCATTTGAACACTATTTTATGTGGTGGAAAACGATAAACATTGAAACGACATCCTTTCTAAAAGATTTTACTGTTTTCCTCATAGAGGTGGAACTTAAATCCGCAATATACCAGGCAACTACAGACATATTTACAGTATTGTCGTAAAAACAAGTGCTCGTCAGAGCTTAATAGTGTGTATCACATTTTGGGGCCGATTCCGATGCGGGCCGGAAATCTCTTCGACCGAGCCGGAACTGGAGAGAATTCCGACCGAATCGGACTCTGGCAGTCCGACCGAACGAGTACGATGCGCACGCATGCACCCGGACTCGATTCGGTCGGACTCCCATTGAAGTCAATGGGAGCCGGTCGCACTAACGCGTACGCGGGCTCCCATTGACTCAATGGGTGCGAGGCAAACAAGGGCGCCCCTACAGCGGGTACGCGTCGAAGCGGGTCGCGCTGTACATGCACAGGTAGGGGGGACCCATGGGTCCCCCCTGTGTGTGACTCGCGCGGCTACGCATACAGGGGGGTCCGACAGCTCTTTCGAGCCGGACGGCGCGAGTCGGTCGGACTGCTCGCGGTGCACATCATACTTACCCGGCCGGGGAACGTCTCCATTGCGCGATGCGAGTTGTGTCCGTGCGAGTCGGTCGGAGCGTGTTGTAGCCGCGTTCGAGTTGGTCGGCGATTTCGCGGGCGCTTGCATCGAACTCGCTCGGCCGGACCCGCGTACGATTCGGTCGGGAAACAGGGCTCCAAATCGGATCCGGTAATGCCGAATCCGATTCGGAGCCCTACCGGCCGAGATCGGAATCGGGCCCTATGTCTTTCAAAAACCATGTTTCTCCATTGTTAGAAGTAGTGTGGCAGCTGGAAGCGCCGAGTATCTTTTGTGCTACAAGTTGGGGTGGAAAAAATTATCAGAATACATTTTCAGGTAAAATGCTAATACCCAGATAGGTAATTTCACATTATTAATTGAAAAAGTTTCACCAGAGGGTACTGCCATTTTGATTGTTACCATTCCCCTGACTAAGACTGGCTTGACGTTTCTTTTGAAACTAGGACACGGTAAGCGGGCGGTCAGTTGGAGGAAAGATAGACAAACTGCCAACCATTTTCACAAGACCTTACAGCAGAGGTGTACCCTGTAACAGCATGTGCTCACTGTCAGTTATTCGGACCTGTCATTTATGTTTTCTGAGTATAGCTGCACACTTTTTTTCTGCAATATTCAGCATGAATTGCCTTTTTACGTTATAGTGGAGCAGACAAACCATATTAGTCACTCAATACATGTACTGTATGCTTCATATACATATGTTGCATCTATAGCCAGCCTTCCAATTTCTGGAACTTTTTTAAATGAAGCACAGATCATTTGTTTCCCATATATATATATATATATATATATATATATATATATATATATATATATATATATATATATATTATCTACTGGCGGTCGCCAGTAGATAGTTATAGTTAGGACCTATTTTCCATAGGAAATCCACGACATTCTATTTGAAATAACTCTTGCGTCGGTTGACGAATCTTCGCGAAATTTTCAAACTTTATGGGCCGCTCTGGTCCGCTCCTACCCTGAAAGTCTCAGGGTGATTCGTCAAGCGGGGGCCGAGAAAAAGGGGGGTCCCAAAACGTGTTTTCCCCATTCATTTTCCCATAGGAAACTTTAGACACGGCTACAGCCTGAACTGCTGAACGGAATTACACCAAATTTGGCAAAGAGGTAGTTCTTGGTTCAGAAAGAACCCTTTTGTTAAATGGTGTAAATCCGTTCAGTAGTTGCGGAGAAATTAAAAAAATAAGAGTCAAAAATCAATTTC
Source organism: Calotriton arnoldi (assembly GCA_963921515.1). Lineage (NCBI taxonomy): Eukaryota > Metazoa > Chordata > Amphibia > Caudata > Salamandridae > Calotriton > Calotriton arnoldi. Next base: position 255,471 of record CAWUFW010001945.1, on the reverse strand, counting down.
CCATAGGAAACTTTATGCAAGGCTACAGCTCGAACTGCTGAACGGAATTACACCAAATTTGACAAAGAGGTAGTTCTTGGTTCAAAAAGAACCCTTTTGTTAAATGGTGTAAATCCGTTCAGTAGATGCTGAGAAAATCAAAAGTAAAAACACATATATATCTGGGCGGAGCCTAACCACACATGTCATCGTGAGATCTGATTGGCTGTCAGCACTTCATCCTGGAATTGCTGGCAGCCATCTTGGGACCAATATAAATGATAGTACCCCTTTGAAATGCATTGTAGTGAATCGAAGATTTTGAGGGTTACCAAAAGGAGAACTATAAAGGGTGATAACAGACTTTAGTTACATTAGAATTCATTTGTTGATGGTACCATACTAATTTCAGGAATTGTGGTGTGTTCTAAGGTGATTTTACCCTGTGAAAAACCTTCTGCTGGGATATCATGAATCATGTTTGAGAGAAAACTATTTTCACATGCTTGTCCCATACAGTTTTGGAAGGTGCCCCAGAAGCTAAAATGAGAGCATATTTTCTGTAAATTCACATTATCTTTCTCAGTCATGTGAGAATGAAGTCTGACATTCTCAGTAAAACATGTACATCCAACAAGGGCAGAGACTGTCAGTTGATTCCTTTGTGTTCTACTGCAGCTTCCCAGAGTGTTCTAAAGAACAACTAGAGTGCTAACAGCCTTACTTATGACAAAAGTATGGCACACCTGAAGCCATCTTGATTGGAATAAACTGGTAACACTTAAAACATTTAATTTAAAAAGGAACAAAATGATGGGGTTCATCTTGTCATATAAATTATGGTTAGTGCTCTGGAAAGAAAAATTAGGACATGTTTCAAGTGTGATCTCAAATATCTTCCTGTTATATTTCAACAGGAGCAGCCTGTCAGTTGATGCCTTTGTGTTCTACTGCAGCTTCCCAGAGTGTTCTAAAGAACAACTAGAGCGCTAACAGTCTTACTTATGACAAAAGTATGGCACACCTGAAGCCATCTTGATTGGAATAAACTGGTAACACTTAAAACATTTAATTTAAAAAGGAACAAAATGATGGGGTTAATTTTGTCATAGAAATTATGGTTAGTGCTGTAGAAAGAAAAATTAGGACATGTTTCAAGTGTGATCTCAAATATCTTCCTGTTATATTTCAACAGGAGCAGCCTGTCAGTTGATGCCTTTGTGTTCTACTGCAGCTTCCCAGAGTGTTCTAAAGAACAACTAGAGCGCTAACAGTCTTACTTATGACAAAAGTATGGCACACCTGAAGCCATCTTGATTGGAATAAACTGGTAACACTTAAAACATTTAATTTAAAAAGGAACAAAATGAGGGGGTTCATTTTGCCATAGAAATTATGGTTAGTGCTGTAGAAAGAAAAATTAGGACATGTTTTAAGTGAGATCTCAAATATCTTCCTGTTATATTTCAACAGGAGCAGCCTGTCAGTTGATGCCTTTGTGTTCTACTGCAGCTTCCCAGAGTGTTCTAAAGAACAACTAGAGTGCTAACAGCCTTACTTATGACAAAAGTATGGCACACCTGAAGCCATCTTGATTGGAATAAACTGGTAACACTTAAAACATTTAATTTAAAAAGGAACAAAATGAGGGGTTCATTTTGCCATAGAAATGATGGTTAGTGCTGCAAAAAGAAAATTTAGTGCATGTTTTAAGTGAGATCTCAAATCCTCTTCTATTTCATTAGAAAATTCTGACATGCAGACTGAAACAATCACTTTCAATACCAGCAGTAGACTTCCAGTTAACTCCTTGGTGAGCAGTAGCTTTACTACAGTGATCTAATGAACAACTAGAGTAATAACATTCTGAATTTATGGCAAATGTGTGACACATCTGAATGCCTTCTTGATGGAATCAAAGTAAAAAACTGAAAGCATTTCCTACTGAGGAGACTGCAGTAAATGAGGAAATTAGGAAACTTCATAACAAAGAAGTCTTCCAAGATGGCCACCAGTGAAAAAAGAGCCCAAATGTAGCACAAATATTACCCAGATGTAGCCCACATATAGCCCAATGACAAAAGTGTGCAAAAAAACACTTTTTATTTTTAGTTTTTTTGCAGTTTTATGTAGTGCAGACTGGTCAGGTATTGGAGCGTTGCATCTTAAAACATGACCCCCTACACTACAAAAACACCACTGCACTGCCCTAAACCCTAAAACACTACACCCAGCACGACCCCCTACACTACACAAGCACCACTGCACTACCCTAAACCCTAAAACACTACCCCCAGCACGACCCCCTACACTACCCAAACACCACTGCACTAACCTAAATCCTAAAACACTACCCCCAGCACGACCCCCTACACTACCCAAACACCACTGCACTACCCTAAACCCTAAAACACTACCCCCAGCACGACCCCTACACTACACAAGCACCACTGCACTACCCTAAACCCTAAAACACTACCCCCAGCACGACCCCCTACACTGCCCGAACACCACTGCACTGCCCTAAACCCTGAAACACCAGCCCCTGCACGACCCCCTACACTGCCCGAACACCACTGCACTGCCCTAAACCCTGAAACACCACCCCCAGCATGACCCCCTACACTGCCCGAACACCACTGCACTGCCCTAAACCCTGAAACACCACCCCCAGCATGACCCCTACACTGCCCGAACACCACTGCACTGCCCTAAACCCTGAAACACTACCCCCAGCAAGACCTCCTACACTGCCCGAACACCACTGCACTGCCCTAAACCCTGAAACATCACACCCAGCAAGACCCCCTACACTGCCCGAACACCACTGCCCTAAACCCTGAAACACCACCCCAGCACGACCCCCTACACTGCCCGAACACCACTGCACTGCCCTAAACCCTGAAACACCACCCCCAGCACGACCCCCTACACTGCCCGAACACCACTGCACTGCCCTAAACCCTGAAACACCACCCCCTGCACGACCCCCTACACTGCCCGAACACTACTGCACTGCCCTAAACCCTGAAACACCACCCCCAGCACGACCCCCTACACTGCCCGAACACCACTGCACTGCCCTAAACCCTGAAACACCACCCCCAGCAAGACCCCTACACTGCCCGAACACCACTGCCCTAAACCCTGAAACACCACCCCCAGCAAGACCCCCTACACTGCCCGAACACCACTGCACTGCCCTAAACCCTGAAACACCAGCCCCAGCACGACCCCTACACTGCCCGAACACCACTGCACTGCCCTAAACCCTGAAACACCACCCCCTGCACGACCCCCTACACTGCCCGGACACCACTGCACTGCCCTAAACCCTGAAACACCACCCCCAGCATGACCCCCTACACTGCCCGAACACCACTGCACTGCCCTAAACCCTGAAACACCACCCCCAGCATGACCCCCTACACTGCCCGAACACTACTGCACTGCCCTAAACCCTGAAACACCACCCCCAGCACGACCCCCTACACTGCACAAACACCACTGCACTGCCCTAAACCCCGAAACACTACCCCCAGCAAGACCCCCTACACTGCCCGAACACCACTGCCCTAAACCCTGAAACACCACCCCCAGCAAGACCCCCTACACTGCCCGTACACCACTGCACTGCCCTAAACCCTGAAACACCACCCCCAGCATGACCCCCTACACTGCCCGAACACCACTGCACTGCCCTAAACCCTGAAACACCACCCCCAGCACGACCCCCTACACTGCCCGAGCACCACTGCACTGCCCTAAACCATGAAACACCAGCCCCAGCACGACCCCCTACACTGCCCGAACACCACTGCACTGCCCTAAACCCTGAAACACCACCCCCAGCACGACCCCCTACACTGACCGAACACCACTGCACTGCCCTAAACCCTGAAACACCACCCCCAGCACGACCCCCTACACTGCCCGAACACCACTGCACTGCCCTAAACCCTGAAACACCAGCCCCAGCATGACCACCTACACTGCCCGAAAACCACTGCACTGCCCTAAACCCTGAAACACCAGCCCCAGCACGACCCCCTACACTGCCCGAACACCACTGCACTGCCCTAAACCCTGAAACACCAGCCCCAGCAAGACCCCCTACACTGCCCGAACACCACTGCACTGCCCTAAACCCTGAAACACCAGCCCCAGCAAGACCCCCTACACTGCCCGAACACCACTGCACTGCCCTAAACCCTGAAACACCACCCCCAGCAAGACCCCCTACACTGCCCGAACACCACTGCACTAAAGCCTGAAACACCACCCCCAGCAAGACCACCTACACTGGCCGAACACCACTGCACTGCCCTAAACCCTAAAACACCACCCCCTGCACGACCCCCTACACTGCCCAAACACCACTGCACTGCCCTAAACCCTGAAACACCACCCCCTGCACGACCCCCTACACTGCCCGAACACCACTGCACTGCCCTAAACCCTGAAACACCACCCCTCAGCACGACACCCTACACTGCCCAAACACCACTGCACTGCCCTAAACCCTGAAACACCACCCCCAGCACGACCCCCTACACTGCCTGAACACCACTGCACTGCCCTAAACCCTGAAACACCACCCCTGCACGACCCCTACACTGCCCGAACACCACTGCACTGCCCTAAACCCTGAAACACCACCCCCTACACTGCCCGAACACCACTGCACTGCCCTAAACCCTGAAACACCACCCCCAGCACGACCCCCTACACTGCCCGAACACCACTGCACTGCCCTAAACCCTAAAACACCACCCCCAGCATTACCTCCTACACTGCCCAAACACCACTGCACTGCCCTAAACCCTAGAACACTACCCCCAGCACGACCCCATACACTACCCGAACACCACTGCACTACCCTAAACCCTAAAATACTACCCCCAGCACAACCCCTACACTACCCGAACACGACTGCACTGCCCTAAACCCTCAAACACTCCCCCAGCACGACCCCCTACACTACCCGAACACCACTGCACTGCCCTAAACCCTAAAATACTCCCCCAGCATGACCCCCTACACTACCCGAACACCACTGCACTGCCCTAAACCCTAAAACACTCCCCCCAGCACGACCCCCTACACTACCCAAACACCACTGCACTGCCCTAAACCCTAAAACACTACCCCCGCATGACCCCTACACTACCCAAACACCAATGCACTACCCTAATCCCTAAAACACTACCCCCCGCATGACCCCCTACACTACCCTAAACCCTAAAACACTACCCCCGCACGACTCCCTACACTACCCAAAGACCACTGCACTACCCTAAACCCTAAAACACGACCTCCTATACTACACAAACACCACTGCACTACCCTAAACCCTAAAACACTACCCCCTACACTACACAAACACCACTGCACTACCCTAAACCCTAAAACACTACCCCCAGCAGTACCCCTATACTACCCAAACACCACTGCACTAACCTAAACCCTAAAACACTACCCCCAGCAGTACCCCCTACACTACCCAAACACCACTGCACTACCCTAAATCACTACCCCCAGCATGACCCCCTACACTACCCAAACACCACTGCACTACCCTAAAACACTACCCCCAGCACGACCCCCTACACTACCCAAACACCACTGCACTACCTTAAACCCTAAAACACTCCCTCCAGCACGACTCCCTACACTACCCAAACACCACTGCACTACCCTAAACCCTAAATCTACCCCCAGCATGACCCCCTACACTACACAAACACCACTGCACTACCCTAAACCCTAAAACACTACCCCCAGCACGACCCTCTTCACTACCTAAACACAACTGCACAATTTGTTACAGGCGTTGCAACGCAGGCCTGTGGTGCTTACTGGAAGTACCTAGTGGGCTAGTTGGGCCCCAGGGACCCTCAGGATTCAAGGTGACCTAATCCCCCAACTTAAAACGCACCACGGGGCGCGTTTGCACAGTGGTGAAGGGAGGGGCGGGGCCTCAGGTGACATGTGCGCAAACACGCCCTGTGGTGCGTTTTAAGTTGGGGAATTAATTCCCTTTGAATCCTGAGGGACCCTGGGGGCCAACTAGCCCACCAGGTACCTTCAGTAAGCACAACAGAGTTGCGTTGCAGAGAGGTGAAAAAAGGTGCGTGGCCTCGGAACGCCTCTCTGCAACTCAGCTCTGTGGTCCTAACTGTAGGTACCTGGGGGGCTAGTTGGGCCCCAGGGACCCTCAGAATTCAAGGGGACTTAATCCCGCAACTTAAAACGCGCCACGGGGTGCGTTTGCACACATGTCACCTCAGGCCCCCTCCCTTCACCACTGTGCAAACGCGCCCTGTAGCGCGTTTTAAGAGGTAGTTTTAATCCCCCTGCCCTATTATGTACTAGGGACTTGCAGAGGAGGTCATGCTAATCACAGGGGTACCCCAACGCATAGTGTTCCCTAGTGTATGTAGGTGTTTTCACTGTATTCTAAGTGTCTTTTAGCATAGCACTGGCTCTGGTTAGTCAGAGTCATTTACCACCAGTACCCGTCTGAAAAAGTTGTGGGCACAGGATGATTTTGCAACAAGGCCTCTTTCTGCTCCTCTGTTGGTTCTTTCTGCACATCTTTTGCTTCTTTCTGTGCGTTTTTCTTCTTTCTTCACATGTCCTACCTCTGTAGGCATAGTTAGAAACTAGCATTTAAAAAACCTTTGAAATTCACTTAAAAATCATAGGTTTCAGGCACGTTATAGTTAGAAATTAGCATTTAAAAAACCTTTGAAATTCACTGAAAAAACCATAGGTTTTAGGGACAGTTATAGTTAGTTGGACATTTCACTCAGTACAAAACCATAGAAATTCCCCCGTTATAGTTAGTTCAGCTAACTATAACTCGCGCCCGCAATGCACTGCTGATGACGTCACATATTACATCACTCATGACATGGTCAGTGACATCACTGATGACATCACTGATGACATCTCAAATGACATCACTGATGACATCACTGATGACATCATCCATGTGATAATTTCATGCATCTTCTCACACCCTAATATAACTTTTGATACACCCACTCTAAATTACAGACTGCCATTCTCAAAACCATAGACACTCCAACACCAAAAACGACATACCCACTCACTGATTCTTAGGTCTACACACACATCCACTCACTCACCCGTACAGTCACTCATACTTAGTCACTCAGTACAGGACTATCATATGCACTCATACACCTATATAAACACTCACACACCGCCACTCATCCATAGAGGTACTCACACACCTAGTCAGTCATGCAAAAAACTTAATCACACACCCATTTACTCACCTATACAGTTATACACACACCAGCTCACTTACTCATACAAATACTAGCACATTCTTACGCTCTTATACAATCACTAATACAAGTACACACTCATCCATACAGCCACTCTCACAATCACACACTCTCACTTATAGCCATTTATATACTCCAACACACATATATACTGCCTTTCACATATGTAGTTACTCACACATGTACCACTGAGATATACATTCAATCACTAACACACCCATACACACACTCACCCACCCATACAGTCCATCACAGATGCACTCTTGAAACCATGCACCCAGTGAATCACCAACTCACACATCTATGCACAGAGTCACACACACCCCACCCACACAAACACTCAGGCACCCATACAGATACTCAGACAATCAATCAATAACCCATGTAGACACTCATGTAGCTATTCAGAAAGCCATGCAGCCGCTTACAAACCAACAGACAGACGGATACAGACATTCACACAGTTTAGTCACTAACCCATGCATTCAGTAAGATACATTTAATCACTCACTTGTAGAGTCAGTCACTCACGTACTAAATCATCCATTCAGACACTTATACACCCACTCATTCTTCAATACGCCTTTCCCTATATATATTAAACATATTTAAACTTTACAGAAACACACAGTCACTGGATGATGTCATCAGTGATGTCATCAGTGATGTCATTTGAGATGTCATCAGTGATGTCATCAGTGATGTCACTGACCATGTCATGAGTGATGTAATATGTGACGTCATCAGCAGTGCATTGCGGGGCGCGAGTTATAGTTAGCTGAACTAACTATAACAGGGGAATTTCTATGGTTTTGTACGAGTGAAATGTCCAACTAACTATAACTGTCCCTAAAACCTATGGTTTTTTCAGTGAATTTCAAAGGTTTTTTAAATGCTAATTTCTAACTATAACGTGTCTGAAACCTATGGTTTTTTCAGTGAATATATATATATATATATATTCCCCAAAAAGCCTCCAAGCTTTAAAGATGCACTCCGCAGGGGATTGGTTCACTGACCTTTATTTCAAAAACGGTTGCACAGACCCAATTGATAGAGTCCCTGACGCGTTTCAGTGCCTCCGGCACCTTAATCATAGGGTAGGCGGGAAGGAAAACCAGTACTGGACTGCCACTAATTTTTGCCCATCATGCATGTGCTTTCCAGTAAGCTGCATGCAGGGAGTAGTAGTCCCAATTCTTCCCCTTTGGTGGGGTCCGTTTTCCAACGATAATTATTACTGCCAATGTTCATTTTAATATTTTAACAGCCCTCTGGTGGGCCTCAGGTCCGTGCAGCCCTTCCAAATTATGATATCCCTTGCGCTGGAACAAGCTGTGAAGATTCACAGCCACACAGACCTTCCTTCGATGTTTCGGCGGTGCAATCTCTCACGGCCGGAGCCGCCGTGCATTAACATTCCCAAAAAAGCCTCCAAGATTTAAAGATGCACTCCGCAGGGGATTGGTTCACTGACCTTTATTTCAAAAACGGTTGCACAGACCCAATTGATAGAGTCCCTGACGCGTTTCAGTGCCTCCGGCACCTTAATCATAGGGTAGGCGGGAAGGAAAACCAGTACTGGACTGCCACTAATTTTTGCCCATCATGCATGTGCTTTCCAGTAAGCTGCATGCAGGGAGTAGTAGTCCCAATTCTTCCCCTTTGGTGGGGTCCGTTTTCCAACGATAATTTTTACTGCCAATGTTCATTTTAATATTTTAACAGCCCTCTGGTGGGCCTCAGTTCCGTGCAGCCCTTCCAAATTATGATATCCCTTGCGCTGGAACAAGCTGTGAAGATTCACAGCCACACAGACCTTCCTTCGATGTTTCGGCGGTGCAATCTCTCACGGCCGGAGCCGCCGTGCATTAACATTCCCAAAAAAGCCTCCAAGCTTTAAAGATGCACTCCGCAGGGGATTGGTTCAATGACCTTTATTTCAAAAACGGTTGCACAGACCCAATTGATAGAGTCCGGGACGCGTTTCAGTGCCTCCGGCACCTTAATCATAGGGTAGGCGGGAAGGAAAACCAGTACTGGACTGCCACTAATTTTTGCCCATCATGCATGTGCTTTCCAGTAAGCTGCATGCAGGGAGTAGTAGTCCCAATTCTTCCCCTTTGGTGGGGTCCGTTTTCCAACGATAATTTTTACTGCCAATGTTCATTTTAATATTTTACCAGCCCTCTGGTGGGCCTCAGGTCCGTGCAGCCCTTCCAAATTATGATATCCCTTGCGCTGGAACAAGCTGTGAAGATTCACAGCCACACAGACCTTCCTTCGATGTTTCGGCGGTGCAATCTCTCACGGCCGGAGCCGCCGTGCATTAACATTCCCAAAAAAGCCTCCAAGCTTTAAAGATGCACTCCGCAGGGGATTGGTTCACTGACCTTTATTTCAAAAACGGTTGCACAGACCCAATTGATAGAGTCCCTGACGCGTTTCAGTGCCTCCGGCACCTTAATCATAGGGTAGGCGGGAAGGAAAACCAGTACTGGACTGCCACTAATTTTTGCCCATCATGCATGTGCTTTCCAGTTAGCTGCATGCAGGGAGTAGTAGTCCCAATTCTTCCCCTTTGGTGGGGTCCGTTTTCCAACGATGTCATCAGTGATGTCATCAGTGATGTCACTGACCATGTCATGAGTGATGTAATATGTGACGTCATCAGCAGTGCATTGCGGGGGCGCGAGTTATAGTTACCTGAACTAACTATAATGGGGGAATTTCACGGGTTTTGTACGAGTGCAATGTCCAACTAACTATAACTGTCCCTAAAACCTTATGGTTTTTTCAGTGAATTTCTAAGGTTTTTTAAATGCTAATTTCTAACTATAACGTGCCTGAAACCTATGGTTTTTTCAGTGAATTTCAAAGGTTTTTTAAAAACTAATTTCTAACTATAACGTGTCTGAAACCTATGGTTTTTTCAGTGAATTTCAAAGGTTTTTAAATGCTAATTCCTAACTATAACATGTCTGAAACCTACGGTTTTTTCAGTGAATTTCAAAGGTTTTGTAAATGACAATTTTTAAATCTATTAATTGTTATATTTATTTTTTTCATACTGATTTACTACATTTTTAGAAACAATTTTTTTTTACATATTTTATTTTTTAAATTACATTGTAATTACATTGTACATTACAAAAATACTTTCTCAGAATGAATTACTTTAGTTTAAATACTTTGCACATAGGCAATAGACTTTTAAGTACAGTAGTTACAGTTGTTGCAATGGGCAACACATTTTCAAACACAATGCAACATTCAACTCAATGTGAATTTCTAGTTAAATGCAATTACTTACTTTATGGATTACTTTTCTAACCACAGGACTGGATCCTAGATTCACCTGGGACATCTCCTGTAAACAGTTGAGTAAAAGCGTTTTGGTTACAGTAGTGATTTTTAAGGATTATTATTGTATTTTAAAAGTTGACACTTAGAAACTTTTTCTCATAGAATCACCAATGTTATCCTATGGAAGGAAATTCACTTAGCAGGTAAAAACTGTTATCGTTACTTTTTCTTACTCAGTGTTGGATCCTGGATCCAGCACTGGTGCATCTCCTGTAAACAGTTGAAAGAATGCGTTTAAGTCATACAGGCGATTTTTAAGGAATATTTGTAGTTTGTGAAAATCGACACTTTGAAACTTTTCTGCTGAAAACCAGACAATGGATTCCTATGGAAGAAAATATAAGTTACTGGTAAGTACGGTTAAAATTACTTTTCAGGGTCAGTGCTGGGCTAAAAGATGCAGCACTGAGGTCTCTCCTGATAACAGGTGAGTAAATCGGAATTCGTATTTCGGCTGATTTTAAAGGAAAATTTTAAAGTTCCAAAACTCCACACTTAGAAGAATTTCCAAGTGAAACCAGTCAATGTTAGCCTATGGAAGGAAATTCAAGTTACTGGTAAGTACGGTTAAAATTACTTTTCAGGACCAGTACTGGGCTGAAAGATACAGCACTGAGGTCTCTCCTGATAACAGGTGAGTAAATCGGAATTCGTATTTTGGCTGATTTTAGAGGAATATTTGTATGTTTCAAAAATCAACACACACTTTTTCAGCAAAAAGCAGGCAATGATATCCTATGGAAGGAAATTCAAGTTACTGGTAAGTACGGTTAAAATTACTTTTGAGGATCAGTAGTGGGCTGAAAGATGCAGCACTGAGGTCTCTCCTGATAACAGGTGAGTAAATCGGAATTCGTATTTCGGCTGATTTTAGAGGAATATTTTAAAGTTCCAAAACTCCACACTTAGAAGAATTTCCAAGTGAAACCAGTCAATGTTAGCCTATGGAAGGAAATTCAAGTTGCTGGTAAGTACGGTTAAAATTACTTTTCAGGATCAGTACTGGGCTGAAAGATGCAGGACTGAGGTCTCTCCTGATAACAGGTGAGTAAATCGGAATTCGTAGTTCGGCTGATTTTAGAGGAATATTTGTATGTTTCAAAAATCGACACTTAGAAACTTTTTCAGCAAAAAGCAGACAATGATATCCTATGGAAGGAAATTCAAGTTACTGGTAAGTACGGTTAAAATTACTTTTCAGGATCAGTACTGGGCTGAAAGATGCAGCACTGAGGTCTCTCCTGATAACAGGTGAGTAAATAGGAATTCGTAGTTCGGCTGATTTTAGAGGAATATTTGCACAATGGTGAAGGGAGGGGCGGGGCCTGAGGTGACATCTGTGCAAACACGCCCGTGGCGCGTTTTAAGTTGGGGGATTAAGTCCCCTTGAATCATGAGGGTCCCTGGGGTCCAACTAGCCCACCCTGTACCTCCAGTATGCGCCAGGGAGCTGCGTTGCAGAGAGGTGTTCAGAGGCCACGCCCCTTTTTGCACCTCTCTGCAATGCAGCTCTGTGGTGCTTTCTGGACGTACCTGTTGGGCTAGTTGGCCCCCAGGGACCCTCAGGATTGAAGAGGATTTAATTCCCCATCTTAAAACGCGCCACGGGGCCTGTTTGCACACATGTCACCTGAAGCCCCGCCCCCTCCTTCACCACTGTGCAAACGCGCCCCGTGGCGCGTTTTAAGTTGGGGGATTAAGTCCCCTTGAATCCTGAGGGTCCCTGGAGTCCAACTAGCCCACCATGTACTTCTAAAAGCGCAACAGAGCTGCGTTGCAGAGAGGTGTAAAAGGGGCGTGGCCTCTGTACACCTCTCTGCAAGGCAGCCCTCTGGCGCATACTGGAGGTTCCTGGTGGGCTAGTTGGCCCCCAGGGACCCCAGTATTCAAGGGGAATTACTTCCTTCTTAAAACGCGCCAGGGAGCGCGTTTGCAGAGTACTGCAGGGAGGGGGCGGGGCCTCCGGCACAATGCCGTTTTTTTTTGTTTGTTTTTTTATGGGAGGGGGCTGCGTGGCCCCCTTCCCTCGGCCACTTTTGGCCCCGGGGACCCCATCCCCCGGGGCCTGGGCATTTTTTTTGTTTTATTTAAAAAAAAAAAAAAGACGGGAAGGGGACCGCGTGGCCCCCCCTTCCCTGGGCCTCTATTGAGCCCCGGGGACCCCATCCCCCGGGGCATGCCCTCTTTTTTAAATAAAAAATATGGAGGGGGGCTGCGTGGCCCCCCTCCTCAGGCCATTTAAGGCCCCGGGGACCCCATCCCCCGAGACCGGCCTTGCCCTTATTTTTTTAAAACAAATTTAATTTGGGGAGGTGGGCTGCGTGGCCCCCCTCCCGGGCCACTTATGGCCCCGGGGACCCCATCCCCCGGGGCCTGGCCTCTGGTTGGGGACTGTGGGGGTCCCCAAACCCCCACAGTCCCGCCGGCTCCCCGTGTCCTACGTGAGCCGGCATTCCTTTCCACATGGGGAGCAGCTAACATGCTGCTCCCCGTGTGGAAAAGCAATTGGTTTGCATTTTGAAAGAGAGAGCAGGTTTCCTGCTCTCTCTTCAAAATGCAAACCAAGTTTGCTATGACAGGACGGGAGCCGCGAGGCTCCCGTCCTGTCATAGCAAACTACAGTGTCCCGGGGTAGGCACCCCGGGACACTGCAGGAGCCGGCCCTGGGGGTGGCGGTCCCCAGGGCCATCAAGGGCTCCAGGAGGGGGCCGCGCGGCCCCCTCCCTACATTTTGAAAGCCCGGGGAGGTGGTGGTCCCCGGGGATTGGGGGTCCAAAACGGACCCCCATTTTCAATTTTCTTAGTGCCCCGGGAGGTGGTGGTCCCGGGGCATGTGGGGGCTGGAGCTCCCCAAACAGGTTTAAAAAAAAAAAAATAGCCCCGGGAGGTGGCGGTCCTCGGGGCTGCGGGAGGGCTCAGAGCCCTCCCGCACCATTAATGATAAATCCCCGGGGGTGGCGGTCCCCGGGGCTTGGGGGGCCCTTAGAGGCTCCCCATACATAAAATAAACCCCCCCCAGCATGCCCCCGGGACTTGGCCCACCCGAGAGCAAATTAACATCGAAGCGCGGGAGACCGCACTTCGATTTTTTTTTTTTTTCGGCAGGATCCGCGCTCCCTGAACACATCCTGCCGATTTTTTTTTTTTTAATGCTTTTTTGCTTAGGGGTCCTTGTGGGACCCCCTGAGCAGGCCTAGGGGTTAGGGTGTTTCTACCCTGCCCCCTTTGTGCGTTTTGCGCACTTGTTTCTTTTTTTCTCGGCGGATCCGCGCACCCTAAGCACATCCCGCCAATTTAAAAAAAAAATGCTTTTTCTGCCCAGGGGGTCCTTGTGGGACCCCTGAGCAGACCTAGGGGTCAGGGTGTTTCTACCCTGCCCCCTTTGCACTTTGCGCACTTGTTGGCTGCCAACACTTCCTGATTTGGAGTGTTGACAGCCAATTAGCATGCAGCTCGTGATCGGGAGGGTACGCGGATCCGACGCGCCCATAGATATATATGTGATTTTAATTGTGAATTTCTCAGGAACTACTGAACGGATTTACACCATTTTAGCAAAAGGCACCAGTCTGAACCAAGGGCTACCTCTTTGCCAAATTTGGGGTAATTCCGTTCAGCAGTTCGGGCTGTAGCAGCGACTAAAGGTTCCTATGGAAAAATGAATGGGGAAAACGCGTTTTGGGACCCCCCTTTTTTCTCGGCCCCCGCTTGACGTATCACCCCGAGACTTTTAGGGTAGGAGCGGACCGGAGCGCCCCAACAAGTTGGAAGCTTTTGCGAAGATTCATCAACCGGCGCCACCGTTATTGCAAATAGAATGTCGCGGATTTCCTATATATAATAGGTCCTAACTATAACTATCTACTGGCGACCGCCAGTAGATAATATATTTTATATATATATATATATATATATATATATACACATACATACATACATACATATAAATATATATATATATATATGTATATATATATATATTCACTGAAAAAACCATAGGTTTTAGGGAAAGTTATAGTTAGTTGGACATTGCACTCGTACAAAACCCGTGAAATTCCCCCGTTATAGTTAGGTCAGCTAACTATAACTCATGCCCCCGCAATGCACTGCTGATGACGTCACATATTACATCACTCATGACATGGTCAGTGACATCACTGATGACATCACTGATGACATCTCAAATTACATCACTGATGACATCATCCAGTGATTGTGTGTTTCTGTAAAGTTTAAATATGTTTAATATATATAGGGAAAGGCGTATTGAAGAATGAGTGGGTGTATAATTGTCTGAATGGATGATTTAGTAGGTGCGTGACTGACTCTATAAGTGAGTGATTAAACGTATCTTACTGAATGCATGGGTTAGTGACTAAACTGTGTGAATGTCTGTATCCGTCTGTCTGTTGGTGTGTAAGCGACTGCATGGGTTTCTGAATAGCTACATCAGTGTCTACATGGGTTATTGATTGGTTGTCTGAGTATCTGTATGGGTGCCTGAGTGTTTGTGTGGGTGGGGTGTGTGTGACTCTGTGCATAGATGTGTGAGTGGGTGATTCACTGGGTGCATGGTTTCAAGAGTGCATCTGTGATGGACTGTATGGGTGGGTGAGTGTGTGTATGGGTGTGTTAGTGAGTGAATGTATATCTCAGTGGTACATGTGTGAGTAACTACATATGTGAAAGGCAGTATATATGTGTGTTGGAGTATATAAATGGCTATAAGTGAGAGTGTGTGATTCTGAGAGTGGCTGTATGGATGAGTGAGTACTTGTATCAGTGAGTGTATAAGAGCGTAAGAATGTGCTAGTATTTGTATGAGTAAGTGAGCTGGTGTGTGTATAACTGTACATCTGAGTAAATGGGAGTGTGATTAATTATTTGCATGACTGACTAGGTGTGTGAGTACCTCTATGGATGAGTGGCGGTGTGTGAGTGTCTATATAGGTGTATGAGTGCATATGATAGTCCTGTACTGAGTGACCGTAAGTATGAGTGACTGTACGGGTGAGTGAGTGGATGTGTGTGTAGACCTAAGAATCAGTGAGTGTGTATGTAGTTATTGGTGTTGGAGTGTCTATGGTTTTGAGAATGGCAGTCTGTAATTTAGAGTGGGTGTATCAAAAGTTATATTAGGGTGTGAGAAGATGCATCAAATTATCACATGGATGATGTCATCAGTGATGTCATCAGTGATGTCATTTGAGATGTCATCAGTGATGTCATCAGCGATGTCACTGACCATGTCATGAGTGATGTAATATGTGACGTCATCAGCAGTGCATTGCGGGGGCGCGAGTTATAGTTAGCTGAACTAACTATAATGGGGGAATTTCACGGGTTTTGTACGAGTGCAATGTCCAACTAACTATAACTTTCCCTAAAACCTATGGTTTGGAGTGTTGACAGCCAATTAACATACAGCTCGTGATCGGGAGGGTGCGCGGACCCTACGCGGCCATAGATATATATGTGATTTTACTTTTGATTTTCTCAGGAACTACTGAACGGATTTACACCATTTAACCAAAAGGCACGACTCTGAACCAAGGGCTACCTTTTTGCTAAATTTGTTGTAATTCCGTTCAGCAGTTCGGGCTGTAGCTGCGATGAAAGGTTCCTATGGAAAATTGCATGGGGAAAACACATTTTGGGACCCCCCTTTTTTCTCGGTCCCCACTTGACGAATCACCCCGAGACTTTCAGGATAGGAACAGACCGGAGCGCCCCACGAGTTTTGAAAATTCCGCGAAGATTCGTCAACCGGAGCCAAAGTTATTTCAAAAAGAATGTTGCGGATTTCCTATGGAAAATAGGTCCTAACTTTTACTATCTACTGGCGACCGCCAGTAGATATATATATATATATATATATATATATATATATATATATATATATATATTCACTGAAAAAAACACAGGTTTCAGGGACGTTATAGTTAGTTGGACATTTCACTCGTACAAAACCAGAGAAAATCTGCTGTTATAGTTAGTTAAGCTAACTATAACTCGCGCCCCCGCAATGCACTGCTGATGACGTCACATATTACATCATTCATGACATGGTCAGTGACATCACTGATGACATCTCAAATGACATCACTGATGACATCACTGATGACATCATCCAGTGACTATGTGTTTCTCTAAAGTTTAAATATGTTTTATATATGTATATGCCAAGGTGTATTGAAGAATGAGTTGGTGTATAAGTGTCTGAATGGATGATTTAGTAGGTGCGTGACTGACTGTATAAGTGAGTGATTAAACGTGTCTTACTGAATGCATGGGTTAGTGACTAAACTGTGTGAATGTCTGTATCAGTCTGTCAGTTGGTGTGTAAGCGGCTGCATGGGTTGGTGAGTAGCTACATGAGTGTCTATATGGGTTATTGATTGGTTGTCTGAGTATCTGTATGGGTGTCTGAGTGTCTGTGTGGGTGGGTGGAGGGTGTGTGACTTTGTGCATATATGTGTGAGTGGGTGATTCACTGGGTGTATGGGTTCAAGAGTGCATCTGTGAAGGGCTGTATGGGTGGGTGAGTGTGTGTATGGGTGTGTTAGTGAGTTAATGGATGTCTCAGTGGTACATGTGTGAGTAACTACATATGTGAAGGCAGTATATGTGAGTGTTGGAGTATATAAATGACTATATGTGAGAGTGAGTGATTGTGAGAGTGGCTCTATAGATGAGTGTGTGCTTGTATCAGTGATTGTATAAGAGAGTAAGTATGTGTTAGTATCTGTATGAATAAGTGAGGTGGTGTGTGTATAACTGTATAGGTGAGTAAATGGGAGTGTCATTGATTCTCTGCATGACTGACTAGGTGTGTGAGTAACTCTATGGATCAGTGGTGGTGTGTGAGTGTCTGTATAGGTGTATGAGTGAAAATGCTAGTGCTGTATTGATGAGTGACTGCATGTATGAGTGACTGTATGGGTGAATGAGTGGATGTGTATGTAGACCTAGGAATCAGTGAGTGGGTATGTAGTAACTGGTATTGGTGTGTCTATGGTTTCGAAAATGGTAGTCTGCATTTTAGAGTGGGTGTATCAAAGGTTATATTAGGGTGTGAGAAGGTGCATCAGATTATCACGTGGATGATGTCATCAGTGATGTCATTTGAGATGTCATCAGTGATGTCATCAGTGATGTCACTGACCATGTCATGAATGATGTAATATGTGACGTCATCAGCAGTGCATTGCGGGGCGCAAGTTATAGTTAGCTTAACTAACTATAACAGCTGAATTTCTCTGGTTTTGTACGAGTGAAATGTCCAACTAACTATAACGTCCCTGAAACCTGTGGTTTTTTCAGTGAATTTATAAGGTTTTTTAAATGCTAATTTCTAACTATAACGTCCCTGAAACCTCTGGTTTTTTCAGTGAATTCCAAAGGTTTTTTAAATGCTAATTTCTAACTATAACGTCCCTGAAACCTGTGGTTTTTTCAGTGAATTTCTAAGGATTTTATAAATGCTAATTTCTAACTATGCCTACAGAGGTAGGACATGTGCAGAAAGGGGAAGAAAGACGCAAAAAGAAGCAAGAGAAATGCAGAATCAGGCAACATAAGTCCAGAAAGACGAAGAAAAGTGCAGAAAGAAGCAAGAGATATGCAGAAATAACCAACAGAGGTGCAGAAAGAGTCCTTGTTGCAAAGTCATCCTGTGCCCCCAACTTTTTGCTGACTAGTACTGGTGGTAACTGACTCTGACTAACCAGGCCCGGTGCCAGTGCTATGCTGAAAGACACTTAGAATACAGTGAAAACACCTACATACACTAGTGTACACTATGGGTTGGGGTACCTCTGTGATTGGCATGACCTCCCCTGTAAGGCCCTAGTACATAATAGGGCAGGGGGATTAAAACTACCTCTAAGTCAGAGGTGCAGAAAGAGGCAAGAGAAGTGCAGAAAGAAGCAACAGAGGTGTAGAAAGAAGCACGAAAGGTGCAGAAAGAGGCAAGTGAGGTGCAGAAATAAGCAAGAGCAGTGCAGAAAGAACCAACAGAAGTGCAAAAAGAGGCAAGAGGGGTGCAGAAAGAGGTAGTAGAGGTGCACAAAGAGGCAAGAGAGGTACAGAAAGAGACAGGAAGGGTACAGAAAGAGACAGGAGGGGTACAGAAAGAAGGAAGAGAAGTACAGAAAGAGGCAAGAGAATTACTGAAAAAAGTAACAGAGGTATAGAAGAAAGCAAGAGAAGTACAGAAAGAGGCAAGTGAGGTGCAGAAAGAAGCAAGAACAGTGCAGAAAGAACCAACAGAGGTACAGAAAGAGGCACGAAGGGTGCAGAAACAGGCAGGAAATGTGCAGAAAGAGGGAACAGGGGTGCAGAAAGAGGCAAAAGAGGTCAAGAAAGAGAAAAGAGAAAAGAGGGGTGCAGAAAGAGGCAAGAGGGGTGCAGACAGAAGCAAGCGAGGTGCAGAAAGAGGCAACAGAGGTGCAGAAAGACGCAAGAGAGGTGCAGAAACAAACAAGAGAAGTGCAGAATGATGCAAGAGAATTGCTGAAAGAAGCAACAGAGGTTTGGAAAAAGCAAGAGAAATGCAGAAAGAGGCAAGTGAGGTGCAGAAAGAGGCAAGAGAGGTGCAGAAAATGGCAAGAGAATAGCAGAAAGAGGCAAGAGGGATGCAATAAAGGGAAGAAGGGTGCAGAAAGAAGCAAGAAAGGTGCAGAAAGAAGCAAGATAAGTGCAGAAAGAAGCAGGAGAGGTGCAGAAAGAAGCAAAAGAAGTGCAGAAGGAGGCAACAGAAGTGCAGAAAGAAGCAATTGAGGTACAGAAAGAGGCGACAGATGCAGAAAGATGCAGGAGAGGTGCAGAAAGAAGCAAGAGAATTGCAGAAAGAGGCAAGAGAATTGCAGAAAGAAGCAACAGAGATGTGCAAAGAAGCAAGAGAAGTGCAGAAAGAGGCAAGTGAGGTGCAGAAAAAGGCAAGAGAGGTACAGAAACTGGCAAGAGAATAGCAGAAAGAGGCAATAGGGATGCAAAAAGGGAAGAAGGGTGCAGAAAGAAGCAAGGGAGGTACAGAAAGAAGCAAGAGAAGTACAGAAAGAAGCAGCAGGGGTGCAGAAAGAGGCAAGTGAGGTGCAGAAGGAAGCAAGAGAACTGCAGAATGAGCAGCGTTGCATTTATTCGTTAATCAATTATTAAAGGGCATGGATCTCTTCTAAAAAACACCTCAAGGGGATTAGTACTCGCCTATGAGTTTACTCACGGCCTTCCCGTTATACTATTCCCCGTAATAATCAAACTCTTTCTCGGTAGTCCCTTGTGTCCGGTATTTCATCTTGTGTACTGAGAGTACCCATTTTAAAATTACATATACTCTGTCCTTAGTTGTTAAAATGCCCTTGTATGCCCGTCCTGGTTCTCTCGCTCAGTATTAGGGCTCTTGTATATATATAAGACACACTCCCCCCTTACCTGTTTCCTGTGGTAGCGTGTTAACCTTCAGGCTCCGTTAGTGGAAAAAGGATTAGGCTTTGCTCCTGGCGCTCCGTTTTGTAAATACACAATAGAAAAAGATGTGAGAGATCTCTTTAGGAAAATTAGAATAAAAAAATTCTTTGAAAACAAAGAAGAGACTGTCAGGAATAATAAATCCGGTCTGAAACCACCCTCAACTTGGACTCCAGCTAAACATCTGGTGGGTCGAAAATTAGACACTTTTGAAAAAGTTATTACAAAAGGACTAGAAAATCTTTTAAAAGAAAATGTGTGGGTAAATAGAAACTTATCAGCAGAACAAAACAAGGCATTAAAACAACTCCAAGATTGTGATACAATAACCATAAAACCTGGAGATAAAGGAAGCAGTATAGTAATAATGGACACTCTAGACTATAACAAACGCATACAATCACTCTTAAACGTTCCAGTGCACTATAGAAAATCAAGTAGAGAAGAGTGGAACAGTTTGAAAAGTAAAGTCAACAACAGACTAAAATTAGCTAGAGATGATGAAATTATTTGTGAGGATGAATATAAATTCATGTACAATGATCAGCCAACCATACCGGCTCTATACGGTCTCCCAAAAATCCACAAAAACCTTATGGATCCCCCAATGCGACCCATTGTATCAAGCATTGATTCCATCACAGAGCCACTGAGTAATGTGGACTGTTTCATTAGACCACTTGTGAAACAACTTCCTTCATATATCAAGGATACAACTGACATGATACAAAAAGTAGAAGGAATGAGATTTAACAACAAGCAAGAATGGCTAGTATGTTTAGACATAGAGTCTTTATACACAAACATCCCACAAAGAGACACAGTGGAGATGATGAAGGACTTACTGAGCAATGAAGAGGGTGACTTATCCCCACTCAATGAGTTTATTGTAGAATGTAGATAATCTTGATGAACAATATTTTTCTATTTGATGACAATTTGTATTGCCAGACCAAAGGGACGAGCATGGGAGCGACCTGTGCTCCTAGTCTAGCCTGCCTATATGTGGGCATGTTTGAGAGACAACATATTTACAATGAAATATCCCCCTACTATGAAAATGTTAAAAAAATTAATTTCATTGAATGGCTCAATTGTGGCACAGTAATATTTTTTTTTAATTCAGTGTGTTGGAAAATGTATTTTAATTAAAGTTTTATTTGCAAGCATATGGCCCCCACAATTAGGCAGTGCATGTTTTTTTATTCCTATTATTTTTGTGGTATATGCCTGCAATAAAAAAATAGCCATCATGAGCTTGCAAAGACCAGACCTACTGATTTTGCTAATAAGTGTTCCTCTTGGGACAATCGTACCTCTTTTTAGATATAAACACTCTGTTTGGATAAATCTCATTTTTAAAATGTGTTTTTCCTGTTCTGTATTGATCATCACCTTGCTAGTGGTCTGTGCTCATTTCTGTAGATTTAGAAACTTCTCTGTTCTTCGAACAATCTTTCACACCAATCCTAGGACTGCCTTTTTGTGCATTGTGTTTCCATGTGTCTCTCTTCTGCTTCAGCAATGCCTGTTCCGCGTGGGCAATTCTGCCTGCAATGGGAAGAACTATGCTCTTTATGTGTTCTCTATTTTCAGAAGAACTCTTTCTTCTTTGCTTAATATGGCTTCTCGTTGGGCTCTGTCTTCACTTTTGATGGTTTTGCTTATCTTTCAGCCATAGCATTTTTCATCAGGCAATCATACTTGACTTTGAACTCTGTTTATGAAAGATCCTGAAACATTTCCACATACTTTTAACAGTCTCTCCTCCCTGTATTTGTTTTGTCTCTGACAACTCAATGTTCTCTTCCATGTGCCTCTTTTTCATTTAAACTATTAGTTAATATCTATTCTCTTAGGATATTTGATGTAGGTTCTAATAGCTAATTTTTGCCTCCCAGCTGTATGATGAACTCTTTTCACATTGGATAACCCAAAGACTCTGGTCAAGGGCCACACTAATCACTGCTCTTTTAAAAATGCTGTTCTTTCTTCTGATTCTCTCTGTTCTCTTTGGTCAGTCTTACTTTGCTTTGATGCTACCTTTATGTCATTCTCTTGTCTTTACAAAGAATAACCTATCCTATTTTTCAGAGAACTCTGTTTTCTTCGCAGGCCCGCAGTTTGGGTGATCTATGTTCTCTTTGGGTGATTTCTACTGAGTTTGAATGATTATTCTCCTCAATATGTGTTAATTATGCACTTTGGGTGATCACTGGTTTCTTTTGGTTTTCATTGCTTTTATCAGGGTAATAATTGCTCTTTTTGAATGCCAATTGTATCTTTTGGGTGATCTCTGTTGTGCTTGGGTGATCATTTTTTGTTTTGGTTGTTTTTCTGTTTAAGTGGTCATTGATCTCTTTGATCTTTGCTCGTTTTGGGTTATAGTTTTTTTCTTTGGGTGGTCTCCATTGCCTTTTGGTTATCATTGTTCTTTTTTTGTGGTCATTGTTCTGTTTTGGTCATCATTGTTCCATTTGGTTGATGGTTGTTCTGTTTTGGTGGTCATTGTGCCCTTTGGGTGGGCTCTAGTTTCACTTGGTGGTATTTGTTCCTTTTGGGGACCTGTTGTTGACTATTGCTTCTTTTGGTTGCTATATGTGATCTCTGTTCTCTTTGGGTGACCATTGCTCCCTTGACTGACACATACACAAACAGACATGCACACTCCTCTGGCTCAAGGTGAGGCACTTCCAGAGATGAGCTATCTCTCTAAAGCTGCTGCGGTATAAGAAGGGCCTCTATCGACACTAGGTGGTGATCGCTCAGGTTGTTTTATTGTAAGATTCATTCTTAGCAGGCTGGGTGATGTGTCAGGGTACCCTGCTGCAAGAAGGGGCTGTGTTGGGTGGTGTGTGAGGGTGCTGCAGTGTGCGAAAGTGCTGGCCTGGGCGAAAGCTCAGGATACTGCAGTGCCAGACAGGTAACAGCTGAGGCGGTAGCCAGAGGTGCTGCAGCACTAGAGGGGTGCTAGATGGCGAGAGCTCTGGATACTGCAGTGCCAGAGACGTGCCACCCTTGATGGTGGCCATGGCTGCTGCAATACTAGAGAGATTCTGCTGTGCTGGATTAGGTGGGACCTCACAGTGCTGAGGCTGTGTAGAGTGGTGCAGGCTTAGGTGAGGGTTTTGGGTGCTGCGGTGCCTGAGATGTGCCGACCTGGGTGAGGGTTTGGGGTTCTGCAGCGCTATAGAGGAACCAGATAAGGTGATGATTAGGGTTGTTAAAGTGATATAGGGAGGTGCTGGCTTGGGTGAACATTCAGGGTGCTGCAGTGCCAGAGAAGTGCCGAACAAGATGATTTCTAGGAGGGCTGCAGCGCTAGAGAAGTGCTGGCCTGGTTGAGAGTTCAGGATGCAGCAGTGTGAGAGGTGCTGGCCAGGGTGGGTATTGATCAGGAGTTCTGCAGCGCTAGAGATGCTGAGGGCCCGGTTTTGGGTCTGGTTGCTCCAGCGGTAGAGAGATGACAGCCGGGGTGAAAGCTAGGGGTGCAATGGCGTCAGACCAGTGCCACCCCGGTGCGAGGGCTCGAAGTGCTGCAGTGCCAGAGAGAAGCTGGGTGGGTGAGGGCTCAAAGTGCTGCTGAGCCAGAGAGGTGCTGAGGGGTGAGGGCTCGGAGTGCTGCAGAGAGGTGCTGAGGGGTGAGGGCTCGGAGTGCTGCAGAGAGGTGCTGAGGGGTGAGGCTCGGAGTGCTGCAGAGAGGTGCTGGGTGGGTGAGGGCTCAGAGTGCTGTGATGCCAGAGAGGTGCTGGGTGGGTGAGGGCTTGGAGTGCTGCAGAGAGGTGGTGAGGGCTCGGAGTGCTGCAGAGAGGTGTTGAGGGGTGAGTGCTCGGAGTGCTGCAGAGCCGGAGAGGTGCTGGGTGGGTGAGCGCTCGGAGTACTTTGGAGCCAGAGAGGTGCTGGGTGGGTGAGGGCTCAGAGTACTGCAGTGCCAGAGAGGTGCTGAGGGCTCGGAGTGCTGCAGAGAGGTAGTGATGGCTCGGAGTGCTGCAGAGAGGTTTTGAGGGGTGAGGGCTCGGAGTGCTGCATAGAGCTGCGATGCCAGAGATGTGCTGGGTGGGTGAGGGCTCAGAGTGCTTCAGAGCCAGAGAGGTGCTGGGTGGGTGAGGGCTCAGAGTGCTGCAGAGCCGGAGAGGTGCTGGGTGGGTGAGGGCTCGGAGTGCTGCAGCGCCAGAGAGGTGCTGAGGGGTGAGGGCTCGGAATGCTGCAGAGAAGTGGTGAGGGCTTGGAGTGCTGCAGAGAGGTGTTGAGGGGTGTGGGCTCGGAGTGCTGCATAGAGCTGATGAGGGGCGAGGGCTCCGAGTGCTGCAGAGATGTGCTGAGGGGTGAGGGCTCGGAGTGCAGCAGAGAGGTGCTGAGTCGGTGAGAGCTCGGAGTGCTGCGAGGCCAGAGAGGTGCTGGGTGGATGAGGGCTCAGAGTGCTTTGGAGCCAGAGAGGTGCTGAGGGGTGAGGGCTCGGAGTGCTGCAGAGAGGTGGTGAGTGCTCGGAGTGCTGCAGAGAGGTGTTGAGGGGTGAGGGCTCAGAGTGCTGCATAGAGCTGATGAGGGGTGAGGGCTCGGAGTGCTGCATAGAGCTGATGAGGGGTGAGGGCTCGGAGTGCTGCAGAGAGGTGCTGAGGGGTGAGGGCTTGGAGCGCTGCAGATAGGTGCTGGGTGGGTGAGGGCTCGGAGTGCTGCGATGCCAGAGAGGTGCTGGGTGGGTGAGGGCTCGGAGTGCTTCGGAGCCAGAGAGTTGCTGGGTGGGTCAGGGCTTGGTGTGCTGCAGAGCCGGAGAGGTGCTGGGTGGGTGAGGGCTCGGAGTGCTTCGGAGCCAGAGAGGTGCTGGGTGGGTGAGGGCTCGGAGTGCTGCAGAGCCAGAGAAGTGTGCTTGGTGGGTGAGGGCTCGGAGTGCTGCTGAGTCAGAGAGGTGCTGGGAGGGTGAGGGCTCAGAGTGCTACGGAGCCAGAGAGGTGTGTTGGGTGGGTGAGGGCTCGGAGTGCTGCTGAGCCAGAGAGGTGCTGGGAGGGTGGGGGCTCGGAGTGCTTCGGAGCCAGAGAGGTGCTGGGTGGGTGAGGGCTCAGAGTGCTGCAGAGCCGGAGAGGTGCTGGGTGGGTGAGGGCTCAGAGTGCTTCGGAGCCAGAGAGGTGCTTGGTGGGTGAGGGCTTGGAGTGCTGCAGAACTGGAGAGGTGCTCAGTGGGTGAGGGCTCGGAGTGCTGCAGAGAGGGGCTGAGGGGTGAGGGCTCAGAGTGCTGCAGAGAGGTGCTGAGGGGTGAGGGCTCAGAGTGCTGCATAGAGCTGATGAGGGGTGAGGGCTCAGAGTGCTGCAGAGAGGTGCTGAGGGGTGAGGGCTTGGAGTGCTGCAGAGAGGTGCTGGGTGGGTGACGGCTCAGGGTGCTGCAGAGAGGTGCTGAGTCGGTGAGAGCTCGGAGTGCTGCGATGCCAGAGAGGTGCTGGGTGGGTGAGGGCTCGGAGTGCTTCGGAGCCAGAGAGGTGCTGGGTGGGTGAGGGCTCAGAGTGCTGCAAAGCCGGAGAGGTGCTGGGTGGGTGAGGGCTCGGAGTGCTTCGGAGCCAGAGAGGTGCTGGGTGGGTGAGGGCTCAGAGTGCTGCAGAGCCGGAGAGGTGCTGGGTGGGTGAGGGCTTAGAGTGCTGCAGTGCCAGAGAGGTGCTGAGGGGTGAGGGCTCGGAGTGCTACAGAGAGGTGGTGAGGGCTCGGAGTGCTGCAGAGAGGTGTTGAGGGTGAGGGCTCGGAGTGCTGCAGAGAGGTGTTGAGGGGTGAGGGCTCGGTGTGCTGCAGAGAGGTGCTGAGGGGTGAGGGCTCGGAGTGCTGCAGAGAGGTGCTGGGTGGGTGAGGGCTCAGAGTGCTGCAGAGAGGTGCTGGGTGGGTGAGGGCTCGGAGTGCTGCAGAGAGGTGCTGGGTGGGTGAGGGCTCGGAGTGCTGCAGAGAGGTGCTGGGTGGGTGAGGGCTCAGAGTGCTGCAGAGAGGTGCTGAGCGGTGAGGGCTCGGAGTGCTGCAGATTGGTGCTGGGTGGGTGAGGACTCGGAGTGCTGCAGAGAGGTGCTGAGGGGTGAGGACTCGGAGTGCTGCAGAGAGGTGCTGAGGGGTGAGGGCTTGGAGTGCTGCAGAGAGGTGCTGGGTGGGTGAGGGCTTGGAGTGCTTCGGAGCTGGAGAGGTGCTGGGTGGGTGAGGGCTCGAAGTGCTTCGGAGACAGAGAGGTGCTGGGTGGGTGAGGGCTCAGAGTGCTACTGAGCCGGAGAGGTGCTGGGTGGGTGAGGGCTCGGAGTGCTGCAGTGCCAGAGAGGTGCTGAGGGGTGAGGGCTCAGAGTGCTTCAGAGAGGTGGTGAGGGCTCGGAGTGCTGCAGAGAGGTGTTGAGGGGTGAGGGCTCAGAGTGCTGCATAAAGCTGATGAGGGGTGAGGGCTCGGAGTGCTGCAGAGAGGTGCTGAGGGGTGAGGGCTCAGAGTGCTGCAGAGAGGTGCTGGGTGGGTGAGGGCGCGGAGTGCTGCAGAGAGGTGCTGAGTCAGTGAGAGCTCGGAGTGCTGCGATGCCAGAGAGGTGCTGGGTCGGTGAGGGCTCAGAGTGCTTCGGAACCAGAGAGGTGCTGGGTGGGTGAGGGCTCAGAGTGCTGCAGAGCCGGAGAGGTGCTGGGTGGGTGAGGGCTTGGACTGCTTCAGAGCCAGAGAGGTTCTGGGTTGGTGAGGGCTTGGAGTGCTGCAAAGCCGGAGAGGTGCTGGGTGGATGAGGGCTCGGAGTGCTGCAGTGCCAGAGAGGTGCTGAGGGCTCGGAGTGCTGCAGAGAGGTGGTGAGGGCTCAGAGTGCTGCAGAGAGGTGTTGAGGGCTCGGGGTGCTGCATAGAGCTGATGAGGGGTGAGGGCGCGGAGTGCTGCAGAGAGGTGCTGAGGGGTGAGGGCTCGGAGTGCTGCAGAGAGGTGCTGGGTGGGTGAGGGCTCGGAGTGCTGCAGAGAGGTGCTGAGTCGGTGAGAGCTCGGAGTGCTGCGGAGCCAGAGAGGTGCTGGGTGGGTGAGGGCTCGGAGTACTGCTGAGCCGGAGAGGTGCTGGGTGGGTGAGGGCTCGGAGTGCTGCAGTGCCAGAGAGGTGCTGAGGGGTGAGGGCTCAGAGTGCTGCAGAGAGGTGGTGAGGGCTCGGAGTGCTGCAGAGAGGTGTTGAGGGGTGAGGGCTCAGAGTGCTGCATAGAGCTGATGAGGGGTGAGGGCTCGGAGTGCTGCAGAGAGGTGCTGAGGGGTGAGGGCTCAGAGTGCTGCAGAGAGTTGCTGGGTGGGTGAGAGCGCGGACTGCTGCAGAGAGGTGCTGAGTCAGTGAGAGCTCGGAGTGCTGCGATGCCAGAGAGGTGCTGGGTGGGTGAGGGCTCAGAGTGCTTCGGAGCCAGAGAGTGCTGGGTGGGTGAGGGCTCAGAGTGCTGCAGAGCCGGAGAGGTGCTGGGTGGGTGAGGGCTTGGACTGCTTCAGAGCCAGAGAGGTTCTGGGTTGGTGAGGGCTTGGAGTGCTGCAAAGCTGGAGAGGTGCTGGGTGGATGAGGGCTCGGAGTGCTGCAGTGCCAGAGAGGTGCTGAGGGCTCGGAGTGCTGCAGAGAGGTGGTGAGGGCTTGGAGTGCTGCAGAGAGGTGTTGAGGGCTCGGGGTGCTGCATAGAGCTGATGAGGGGTGAGGGCGCGGAGAGCTGCAGAGAGGTGCTGAGGGGTGAGGGCTCGGAGTGCTGCAGAGATGTGCTGGGTGGGTGAGGGCTCGGAGTGCTGCAGAGAGGTTCTGAGTCAGTGAGAGCTCGGAGTGCTGTGATGGCAGAGAGGTGCTGAGTGGGTGAGGGCTCAGAGTTCTTCGGAGCCAGAAAGGTGCTGGGTGGGTGAGGGCTCGGAGTGCTGCAGAGAGGTGGTGAGTGCTCGGAGTGCTGCAGAGAGGTGCTGCGATGCCAGAGAGGTGCTGGGTGGGTGAGGGCTCGGAGTGCTTCGGAGCCAGAGAGTTGCTGGGTGGGTGAGGGCTTGGTGTGCTGCAGAGCCGGAGAGGTGCTGGGTGGGTGAGGGCTCGGAGTGCTTCGGAGCCAGAGAGGTGTTGGGTGGGTGAGGGCTCGGAGTGCTTCGGAGCAAGAGAGGTGCTGGGTGGGTGAGGGCTCAGAGTGCTGCAGAGCCGGAGAGGTGCTGGGTGGGTGAAGGCTCAGAGTGCTTCGGAGCCAGGGAGGTGCTTGGTGGGTGAGGGCTTGGAGTGCTGCAGGACCGGAGAGGTGCTCGGTGGGTGAGGGCTCGGAGTGCTGCAGAGAGGGGCTGAGGGGTGAGGGCTCGGAGTGCTGCAGAGAGGTGCTGAGTGGTGAGGGCTCGGAGTGCTGCATAGAGCTGATGAGGGGTGAGGGCTCAGAGTGCTGCAGAGAGGTGCTGAGGGGTGAGGGCTTGGAGGGCTGCAGAGAGGTGCTGGGTGGGTGACGGCTCAGGGTGCTGCAGAGAGGTGCTGAGACGGTGAGAGCTCGGAGTGCTGCGATGCCAGAGAGGTGCTGGGTGGGTGAGGGCTCGGAGTGCTTCGGAGCCAGAGAGGTGCTGGGTGGGTGAGGGCTCAGAGTGCTGCAGAGCCGGAGAGGTGCTGGGTGGGTGAGGGCTCGGAGTGCTTCGGAGCCAGAGAGGTGCTGGGTGGGTGAGGGCTCGGAGTGCTGCAGAGCCGGAGATGTGCTGGGTGGGTGAGGGCTTGGAGTGCTGCAGTGCCAGAGAGGGGCTGAGGGGTGAGGGCTCGGAGTGCTACAGAGAGGTGGTGAGGGCTCGGAGTGCTGCAGAGAGGTGTTGAGGGGTGAGGGCTCGGAGTGCTGCAGAGAGGTGATGAGGGGTGAGGGCTCGGTGTGCTGCAGAGAGGTGCTGAGGGGTGAGGGCTCGGAGTGCTGCAGAGAGGTGCTGGGTGGGTGAGGGCTCGGAGTGCTGAAGAGAGGTGCTGGATGGGTGAGGGCTCGGAGTGCTGCAGAGAGGTGCTGGGTGGGTGAGGGCCCAGAGTGCTGCAGAGAGGTGCTGAGGGGTGAGGGCTCGGAGTGCTGCAGATTGGTGCTGGGTGGGTGAGGGCTCGGAGTGCTGCAGAGAGGTGCTGAGGGGTGAGGACTCGGAGTGCTGCAGAGAGGTGCTGAGGGGTGAGGGCTTGGAGTGCTGCAGAGAGGTGCTGGGTGGGTGAGGGCTTGGAGTGCTTCGGAGCTGGAGAGGTGCTGGGTGGGTGAGGGCTCGAAGTGCTTCGGAGACAGAGAGGTGCTGGGTGGGTGAGGACTCAGAGTGCTACTGAGCCAGAGAGGTGCTGAGGGATGAGGGCTCAGAGTGCTGCAGAGAGGTGGTGAGGGCTCGGAGTGCTGCAGAGAGGTGTTGAGGGGTGAGGGCTCAGAGTGCTGCATAGAGCTGATGAGGGGTGAGGGCTCGGAGTGCTGCAGAGAGGTGCTGAGGGGTGAGGGCTCAGAGTGCTGCAGAGAGGTGCTGGGTGGGTGAGGGCGCGGACTGCTGCAGAGAGGTGCTGAGTCAATGAGAGCTCGGAGTGCTGCGATGCCAGAGAGGTGCTGGGTGGGTGAGGGCTCAGAGTGCTTCGGAGCCAGAGAGTGCTGGGTGGGTGAGGGCTCAGAGTGCTGCAGAGCCGGAGAGGTGCTGGGTGGGTGAGGGCTTGGACTGCTTCAGAGCCAGAGAGGTTCTGGGTTGGTGAGGGCTTGGAGTGCTGCAAAGCCGGAGAGGTGCTGGGTGGATGAGGGCTCGGAGTGCTGCAGTGCCAGAGAGGTGCTGAGGGCTCGGAGTGCTGCAGAGAGGTGGTGAGGGCTCGGAGTGCTGCAGAGAGGTGTTGAGGGCTCGGGGTGCTGCAGAGAGCTGATGAGGGGTGAGGGCGCGGAGTGCTGCAGAGAGGTGCTGAGGGGTGAGGGCTCGGAGTGCTGCAGAGAGGTGCTGGGTGGGTGAGGGCTCGGAGTGCTGCAGAGAGGTGCTGAGTCGGTGAGAGCTCGGAGTGCTGCGGAGCCAGAGAGGTGCTGGGTGGGTGAGGGCTCGGAGTGCTGCAGAGCCGGAGAGGTGCTGGGTGGTTGAGGGCTCGGAGTGCTTCGGAGCCAGAGAGGTGCTGGGTGGGTGAGGGCTCGGAGTGCTGCAGAGCTGGAGAGGTGCTGGGTGGGTGAGGGCTAGTAGTGCTGCAGTGCCTGAGAGGTGGTGAGGGCTCGGAGTGCTGCAGAGAGGTGGTGAGGGCTCGGAGTGCTGCAGAGAGGTGTTGAGGGGTGAGGGCTCGGAGTGCTGCATAGAGCTGATGAGGGGTGAGGGCTTGGAGTGCTGCAGAGAGGTGCTGAGGGGTGAGGGCTCGGAGTGCTGTAGAGAGGTGCTGGGTGGGTGAGGGCTTGGAGTGTTTTGGAGCCAGAGAGGTGCTGAGGTGTGAGGGCTCAGAGTGCTGCAGATTGGTGCTGGGTGGGTGAGGGCTCGGAGTGCTGCAGAGAGGTGCTGAGGGGTGAGGGTTCGGAGTGCTGCAGAGAGGTGCTGAGGGGTGAGGCCTCGGAGTGCTGCAGAGAAGTGCTGGGTGGGTGAGGGCTCGGAGTGCTTCGGAGCCGGAGAGGTGCTGGGTGGGTGAGGGCTCGAAGTGCTTCGGAGCCAGAGAGGTGCTGGGTGGGTGAGGGCTCGGAGTGGTACTGAGCCGGAGAGGTGCTGGGTGGGTGAGGGCTCGGAGTGCTGCAGCACCAGAGAGGTGCTGAGGGGTGAGGGCTCAGAGTGCTGCAGAGAGGTGGTGAGGGCTCGGAGTGCTGCAGAGAGGTGTTGAGGGGTGAGGGCTCAGAGTGCTGCATAGATCTGATGAGGGGTGAGGGCTCGGAGTGCTGCAGAGAGGTGCTGAGGGGTGAGGGCTCGGAGTGCTGCAGAGAGGTGCTGGGTGGGTGAGGGTGCGGAGTGCTGCAGAGAGGTGCTGAGTCGGTGAGAGCTCGGAGTGCTGCGATGCCAGAGAGGTGCTGGGTGGGTGAGGGCTCAGAGTGCTTCGGAGCCAGAGAGGTGCTGGGTGGGTGAGGGCTCAGAGTGCTGCAGAGCCGGAGAGGTGCTGGGTGGGTGAGGGCTTGGACTGCTTCGGAGCCACAGAGGTTCTGGGTGGGTGAGGGCTCAGAGTGCTGCAGAGCCGGAGAGGTGCTGGGTGGATGAGGGCTCGGAGTGCTGCAGCGCCAGAGAGGTGCTGAGGGCTCAGAGTGCTGCAGAGAGGTGTTGAGGGCTCGGAGTGCTGCATAGAGCTGATGAGGGGTGAGGGCTCGGAGTGCTGCAGAGAGGTGCT
The DNA here is from genome assembly GCA_963921515.1 of Calotriton arnoldi. Taxonomy (NCBI): domain Eukaryota; kingdom Metazoa; phylum Chordata; class Amphibia; order Caudata; family Salamandridae; genus Calotriton; species Calotriton arnoldi. The sequence goes on along the minus strand of CAWUFW010001945.1, from coordinate 224,127 downwards.
GAGGGATGAGGGCTCAGAGTGCTGCAGAGAGGTGCTGGGTGGGTGAGGGCTCGGAGTGCTGCAGAGAGGTGCTGAGTCAGTGAGAGCTCAGAGTGCTGCGATGGCAGAGAGGTGCACAGGGCTCGGAGTGCTGCAGAGAGGTGGTGAGGGCTCGGAGTGCTGCAGAGAGGTGTTGAGGGGTGACGGCTCGGAGTGCTGCATAGAGCTGATGAGGGGTGAGGGCTCGGAGTGCTGCAGAGAGGTGCTGAGTGGTGAGGGCTCGGAGTGCTGTAGAGAGGTGCTGGGTGGGTGAGGGCTCGGAGTGCTTTGGAGCCAGAGAGGTGCTGGGTGGGTGAGGGCTCGGAGTGCTGCAGAGATGTGCTGGGTGGGTGAGGGCTCGGAGTGCTGCAGAGAGGTTCTGAGTCAGTGAGAGCTCGGAGTGCTGCGATGGCAGAGAGGTGCTGAGTGGGTGAGGGCTCAGAGTTCTTCGGAGCCAGAAAGGTGCTGGGTGGGTGAGGGCTCGGAGTGCTGCAGAGAGGTGGTGAGTGCTCGGAGTGCTGCAGAGAGGTGCTGCGATGCCAGAGAGGTGCTGGGTGGGTGAGGGCTCGGAGTGCTTCGGAGCCAGAGAGTTGCTGGGTGGGTGAGGGCTTGGTGTGCTGCAGAGCCGGAGAGGTGCTGGGTGGGTGAGGGCTCGGAGTGCTTCGGAGCCAGAGAGGTGTTGGGTGGGTGAGGGCTCGGAGTGCTTCGGAGCAAGAGAGGTGCTGGGTGGGTGAGGGCTCAGAGTGCTGCAGAGCCGGAGAGGTGCTGGGTGGGTGAAGGCTCAGAGTGCTTCGGAGCCAGGGAGGTGCTTGGTGGGTGAGGGCTTGGAGTGCTGCAGGACCGGAGAGGTGCTCGGTGGGTGAGGGCTCGGAGTGCTGCAGAGAGGGGCTGAGGGGTGAGGGCTCGGAGTGCTGCAGAGAGGTGCTGAGTGGTGAGGGCTCGGAGTGCTGCATAGAGCTGATGAGGGTGAGGGCTCAGAGTGCTGCAGAGAGGTGCTGAGGGGTGAGGGCTTGGAGGGCTGCAGAGAGGTGCTGGGTGGGTGACGGCTCAGGGTGCTGCAGAGAGGTGCTGAGACGGTGAGAGCTCGGAGTGCTGCGATGCCAGAGAGGTGCTGGGTGGGTGAGGGCTCGGAGTGCTTCGGAGCCAGAGAGGTGCTGGGTGGGTGAGGGCTCAGAGTGCTGCAGAGCCGGAGAGGTGCTGGGTGGGTGAGGGCTCGGAGTGCTTCGGAGCCAGAGAGGTGCTGGGTGGGTGAGGGCTCGGAGTGCTGCAGAGCCGGAGATGTGCTGGGTGGGTGAGGGCTTGGAGTGCTGCAGTGCCAGAGAGGGGCTGAGGGGTGAGGGCTCGGAGTGCTACAGAGAGGTGGTGAGGGCTCGGAGTGCTGCAGAGAGGTGTTGAGGGGTGAGGGCTCGGAGTGCTGCAGAGAGGTGATGAGGGGTGAGGGCTCGGTGTGCTGCAGAGAGGTGCTGAGGGGTGAGGGCTCGGAGTGCTGCAGAGAGGTGCTGGGTGGGTGAGGGCTCAGAGTGCTGCAGAGAGGTGCTGGGTGGGTGAGGGCTCGGAGTGCTGAAGAGAGGTGCTGGATGGGTGAGGGCTCGGAGTGCTGCAGAGAGGTGCTGGGTGGGTGAGGGCCCAGAGTGCTGCAGAGAGGTGCTGAGGGGTGAGGGCTCGGAGTGCTGCAGATTGGTGCTGGGTGGGTGAGGGCTCGGAGTGCTGCAGAGAGGTGCTGAGGGGTGAGGACTCGGAGTGCTGCAGAGAGGTGCTGAGGGGTGAGGGCTTGGAGTGCTGCAGAGAGGTGCTGGGTGGGTGAGGGCTTGGAGTGCTTCGGAGCTGGAGAGGTGCTGGGTGGGTGAGGGCTCGAAGTGCTTCGGAGACAGAGAGGTGCTGGGTGGGTGAGGACTCAGAGTGCTACTGAGCCAGAGAGGTGCTGAGGGATGAGGGCTCAGAGTGCTGCAGAGAGGTGGTGAGGGCTCGGAGTGCTGCAGAGAGGTGTTGAGGGGTGAGGGCTCAGAGTGCTGCATAGAGCTGATGAGGGGTGAGGGCTCGGAGTGCTGCAGAGAGGTGCTGAGGGGTGAGGGCTCAGAGTGCTGCAGAGAGGTGCTGGGTGGGTGAGGGCGCGGACTGCTGCAGAGAGGTGCTGAGTCAATGAGAGCTCGGAGTGCTGCGATGCCAGAGAGGTGCTGGGTGGGTGAGGGCTCAGAGTGCTTCGGAGCCAGAGAGTGCTGGGTGGGTGAGGGCTCAGAGTGCTGCAGAGCCGGAGAGGTGCTGGGTGGGTGAGGGCTTGGACTGCTTCAGAGCCAGAGAGGTTCTGGGTTGGTGAGGGCTTGGAGTGCTGCAAAGCCGGAGAGGTGCTGGGTGGATGAGGGCTCGGAGTGCTGCAGTGCCAGAGAGGTGCTGAGGGCTCGGAGTGCTGCAGAGAGGTGGTGAGGGCTCGGAGTGCTGCAGAGAGGTGTTGAGGGCTCGGGTGCTGCAGAGAGCTGATGAGGGGTGAGGGCGCGGAGTGCTGCAGAGAGGTGCTGAGGGGTGAGGGCTCGGAGTGCTGCAGAGAGGTGCTGGGTGGGTGAGGGCTCGGAGTGCTGCAGAGAGGTGCTGAGTCGGTGAGAGCTCGGAGTGCTGCGGAGCCAGAGAGGTGCTGGGTGGGTGAGGGCTCGGAGTGCTGCAGAGCCGGAGAGGTGCTGGGTGGTTGAGGGCTCGGAGTGCTTCGGAGCCAGAGAGGTGCTGGGTGGGTGAGGGCTCGGAGTGCTGCAGAGCTGGAGAGGTGCTGGGTGGGTGAGGGCTAGTAGTGCTGCAGTGCCTGAGAGGTGGTGAGGGCTCGGAGTGCTGCAGAGAGGTGGTGAGGGCTCGGAGTGCTGCAGAGAGGTGTTGAGGGGTGAGGGCTCGGAGTGCTGCATAGAGCTGATGAGGGGTGAGGGCTTGGAGTGCTGCAGAGAGGTGCTGAGGGGTGAGGGCTCGGAGTGCTGTAGAGAGGTGCTGGGTGGGTGAGGGCTTGGAGTGTTTTGGAGCCAGAGAGGTGCTGAGGTGTGAGGGCTCAGAGTGCTGCAGATTGGTGCTGGGTGGGTGAGGGCTCGGAGTGCTGCAGAGAGGTGCTGAGGGGTGAGGGTTCGGAGTGCTGCAGAGAGGTGCTGAGGGGTGAGGCCTCGGAGTGCTGCAGAGAAGTGCTGGGTGGGTGAGGGCTCGGAGTGCTTCGGAGCCGGAGAGGTGCTGGGTGGGTGAGGGCTTGAAGTGCTTCGGAGCCAGAGAGGTGCTGGGTGGGTGAGGGCTCGGAGTGGTACTGAGCCGGAGAGGTGCTGGGTGGGTGAGGGCTCGGAGTGCTGCAGCGCCAGAGAGGTGCTGAGGGGTGAGGGCTCAGAGTGCTGCAGAGAGGTGGTGAGGGCTCGGAGTGCTGCAGAGAGGTGTTGAGGGGTGAGGGCTCAGAGTGCTGCATAGATCTGATGAGGGGTGAGGGCTCGGAGTGCTGCAGAGAGGTGCTGAGGGGTGAGGGCTCGGAGTGCTGCAGAGAGGTGCTGGGTGGGTGAGGGTGCGGAGTGCTGCAGAGAGGTGCTGAGTCGGTGAGAGCTCGGAGTGCTGCGATGCCAGAGAGGTGCTGGGTGGGTGAGGGCTCAGAGTGCTTCGGAGCCAGAGAGGTGCTGGGTGGGTGAGGGCTCAGAGTGCTGCAGAGCCGGAGAGGTGCTGGGTGGGTGAGGGCTTGGACTGCTTCGGAGCCACAGAGGTTCTGGGTGGGTGAGGGCTCAGAGTGCTGCAGAGCCGGAGAGGTGCTGGGTGGATGAGGGCTCGGAGTGCTGCAGCGCCAGAGAGGTGCTGAGGGCTCAGAGTGCTGCAGAGAGGTGTTGAGGGCTCGGAGTGCTGCATAGAGCTGATGAGGGGTGAGGGCTCGGAGTGCTGCAGAGAGGTGCTGAGGGATGAGGGCTCAGAGTGCTGCAGAGAGGTGCTGGGTGGGTGAGGGCTCGGAGTGCTGCAGAGAGGTGCTGAGTCAGTGAGAGCTCAGAGTGCTGCGATGGCAGAGAGGTGCACAGGGCTCGGAGTGCTGCAGAGAGGTGGTGAGGGCTCGGAGTGCTGCAGAGAGGTGTTGGTGACGGCTCGGAGTGCTGCATAGAGCTGATGAGGGGTGAGGGCTCGGAGTGCTGCAGAGAGGTGCTGAGTGGTGAGGGCTCGGAGTGCTGTAGAGAGGTGCTGGGTGGGTGAGGGCTCGGAGTGCTTTGGAGCCAGAGAGGTGCTGGGTGGGTGAGGGCTTGGAGTGCTGCAGAGAGGTGTTGAGGGGTGAGAGCTCGGAGTGATGCATAGAACTGATGAGGGGTGAGGGCTCGGAGTGCTGCAGAGAGGTGCTGGGTGGGTGAGGGCTCGGAGTGCTGCAGAGCTCGGGCCGCTGTGCCTGTATTGATGTCTGAGATGATGAATTCTCGGAGACTGGCACATATACTATTTGTCTAATGGCTGTGCAATTAAATCCCTTGTAAATGATCCACGCCTCATTTCTTCCTAATCTATGGAATTTTGATTGAATTTGTCAGCTGTAATTGAAAATACTGCTCTTTAATGTCTGCATTGCAGTTCATTGCTGGAGTGCTTTTAATGAGACGGCCCCTGACCCGCAGAATTCAGGCTGGCTTCGACTTTTAACGCACACGGTTTTCCCCGATTGACTCAGAGAAGGGGTGAAAACGTAAGCAATGCAGTACACAAGCTTCACATGACCTGAGCTGTCACAAACCAGGGCAGGCATTGTGTCCAAGATCACACAGAGTGCCTTAGTTTGCGCCCTTTGTGTTCCGTGTTTGTGACACGAAACTGCAAGTGTCTACATATTTAGACAAGCCTTCTTTCCTAGTCACATTTTAAATGCAACATACATAGATTGTGCGACGCCCGCATGTGCTTGTAGTGTATGTGTGTGCGCTGAACAAAAAATTGCGGCGCGCATTTTGTATGTGTGTGTTGGATAAGTGGATTTGGTGTGTGTGTAGATTGTGTGAGATATGTGTGTCTCGGTGTGTGATAGGAGTGCCGTGTGCACTGTAGTTTGTGTGTGCATATTGCTGTGTGTTTGCTGTTCTCCATATGTTGTTCGCATGTGTCTCTTTCTGACACTCTATGCTGCACAAAAACATGCTATTCTGTGGGGGCCGGCAAATAGCTGTCTGAAGTTGAAATTACCGACTCTCTCCCTCTCACACACACACACTGCGCCCTGCAGAGGGCACATCGTCAACACAAAGAGTAAAAAATGTAACATAACAAACCACAGGCAGAAGGTAGAAAATGTCAGGCGGACCATGGAGGGCTGGGACTGGAAGCAACAATTACTGAGCACAGACCGGACTCCCCGCCGGCCACAGGCACCGTTCACAACCTTGGAAGGAGTGCACACTCACCCGAGTGCTAAGGGCGTGTAATAATATCCCAGGATATTTGGAGCAGGAACACTTTGTGTCTTTTTTTAAATAGCGTGTCCTGCTAACAGATTAAGTTACAGTGCCGAATGGGAAGTACAATGCCGAAAATGAACTTTTAGGCTCATATTTTGCTTCTGCTGTAAAACCAATGCCTGTTATTATTGTATGTGTGTTGGTGTGATCTGTGGTGCACCTGTTACCAGTCACGGGCGTGTCGGACAGCGGGATCTTACCTCTCACTGCACGGAGTGCAGCGCACCCACGTATGTTCCAGGACAATTATCTGCCGGGACTGGCCTCTCTCCTGCCCCCCAAAATAATCCTCTGGGCTCTGGCCGAAAACAGGCCCCTCCATTGCAAGTCAGGAAAAATAAGTATTTCTGCCTCTGCTGCCCTCCACGCAGCTCCTCTCCTCACTGAAGCCGGCAGACAGCGCCTGCGGCAGCCAGTGGCAAAGGGGAGCGGCGGCCACGAGTCTGCACTCCCGCCTCCCTCCGCCTCTGCCCGCGAACAGCAGACGCCGCGGGGACCATTCTGCTAGATACAGGCAAATCCCCGCGATCAGCACTTTCTCTACGCTGCTCTTCAGGGTCTCTGCACTTGCAAGGTCCACCCTCTTCTTCGCAGCAGCAAACTAACCCCAACTGCTGCTGTTGGTGGCAGTTACATTGATTTTCACTTGATGTGAGGCACAAGATGGCTGCCAACACTTCCTGGTTTGAAGTGTTGGCAGCCAATTAGAGCCAAGCTCGTGCTCGGGAGGTTAGGCTCCGCCCAGATATCGAAACTTTTTATTTTTTTAATTTCTCAGGGACTACTGAAGGGATTTACACCATTTAACAAAAAGGTCTCTTTCTGCACCAAGACCTACCTTTTTGCTAAATTTGGTGTAATTCCGTTCAGCAATTCGGGCTGTAGCTTTGTCTAAAGTTTCCTATGAAAATTAACATGGGGAAAACGCGTTTTGGGACCCCCCTTTTTTCTCGGCCCCCGCTTGACGAATCCCCCCGAAACTTTCAAGACAGGAGCTGACCGGAGCACCCCACTAGTTTTGAAAATGTTGCAAAGATTCGTCAAACGACACCAAAGTTTTGGGAAAACAAAAAAAGCTTTTCCTATGGATAATAGGTTCTAACTATAACTACCTACTGGCGACCGCCAGTAGGTAATGTATGTGTATATATATATATATATATATATACACATACATACATACATACATATAAATATATATGTATCTATATTCACTGAAAAACCATAGGTTTCAGACATGTTATAGTTAGAAATTAGCATTTAAAAAACCTTTGAAATTCACTGAAAAAACCGATAGGTTTCAGGCACGTTATAGTTAGAAATTAGCATTTAAATAAACTTACAAATTCACTGCAAAAACCATAGGTTTTAGGGACAGTTATAGTTACTTGGACATTGCACTCGTACAAAACCCATGAAATTCCCCTGTTATAGTTAGTTCAGCTAACTATAACTCGCGCCCCCGCAATGCACTGCTGATGACGTCACATATTACATCACTCATGACATGGTCAGTGACATCACTCATGACATCACTGTCCCCCTCCCCTTCCCTCAGCCACTTTTGGCCCCGGGGACCCCATCCCCCGGGGCCTGAGCATTTTTTTTTGTTTTATTTGGAAAAAAAAATAAATCGGGAAGGGGGCCGCGTTGCCCCCCTTCCCATGGCCTCTATTGGCCCCGGGGACCCCATCCCCGGGCATGCCCTCTTTTTAAATAAAAATATGGAGGGGGCTGCGTGGCCCCCTCCTCAGGCCATTTAAGGCCCCGGGGACCCCATCCCCTGGGCCGGCCTTGCCCTTATTTTTTTTTTTATTTATTTTTTTATTTGGGAGGGGGCTGCGTGGCCCCCTCCCGTGCCACTTATGGCCCCGGGGACCCCATCCTCCGGGGCCTGGCCTCTGGTTGGGGACTGTGGGGGTCCCCAATCACCCCACAGTCCCAGCCGGCTCCCCGCCTCCTGCGCGAAGCCGGCATTGCTTTCCACATGGGGAACAGCTAACATGCTGCTCCCCGTGTGGAAAGCAATGGGTTTGCATTTTGAAAGAGAGAGCAGGTTTTCTGCTCTCTCTTTCAAAATGCAAACCAAGTTTGCTATGACAGGGCGGGAGCCGCGAGGCTCCAGTCCTGTCATAGCAAACAGCAGTGTCCCGGGGTAGGCACCCGGGACACTGCAGGAGCTGGCCCTGGGGGTGGCGGTCCCCAGGGCCATCAAGAGCTCCAGGAGGGGGGCCGCGCGGCCCCTCCCTACATTTGAAAGCCCCGGGAGGTGGTGGTCCCGGGGCTTGGGAGTCCAAACGGACCCCCATTTTCAATTTTCTTAGTGCCCGGGAGGTGGTGGTCCCGGGGCATGTGGAGGGCTGGAGCCCCCACACAGGTTTTAAAAATAAAAATAAAAAAGCCCCGGGAGGTGGCGGTCCCCGGGGCTGCGGGAGGATTCGCGAAGATTCGTCAACCGGCAGAGAGTTATTTCAAATAGAATGTCGCGGATTCCTATGGAAAATAGGTCCTAACTATAACTATGTACTGGCGACCGCCAGTAGATAATATTATTATCTGGCGGTCGCCAGTAGATAGTTATAGTTAGGACCTATTTTCCATAGGAAATCAGCGACATTCTATTTGAAATAACTCTCTTGCCGGTTGACGAATCTTCGCGAAATTTTCAAACTTTATGGCCCGCTCCGGTCCGCTCCTACCCTGAAAGTCTCGGGATGATTCGTCAAGCGGGGGCCGAGAAAAAGGGGGTCCCAAAACGTGTTTTCCCCATTCATTTTCCCATAGGAAACTTTAGACACGGCTACAGCCCGAACTGCTGAACGGAATTACACCAAATTTGGCAAAGAGGTAGTTCTTGGTTCAGAAAGAACCCTTTTGTTAAATGGTGTAAATCCGTTCAGTAGTTGCGGAGAAATTAAAAATAAGAGTCAAAAATCAATTTCCCCTAGGAAACTTTATGCAAGGCTACAGCCCGAACTGCTGAACGGAATTACACCAAATTTGGCAAAGAGGTAGTTCTTGGTTCAGAAAGAACCCTTTTTGTTAAATGGTGTAAATCCGTTCAGTAGTTGCTGAGAAAATCAAAAGTAAAAACACATATATATCTGGGCTGAGCCTAACCACACATGTCATCGTGAGATCTGATTGGCTGTCAGCACTTCATCCTGGAATTGCTGGCAGCCATCTTGAGACCAATATACATGATTGTACCCCATTGAAATGCCTTGTAGTGAATCAAAGATTTTGAGGGTTACCAAAAGGAGAACTATTAAGGGTGATAATAGACTTTAGTTACATTAGAATTCATTTGTTGATGGTACCATACTAATTTCAGGAATTGTGGTGTGTTCTAAGGTGATTTTACCCTGTGAAAAACCTTCTGCTGGGATATCATGAATCATGTTTGAGAGAAAACTATTTTCACATGCTTGTCCCATACAGTTTTGGAAGGTGCTCCAGAAGCTAAAATGAGAGCATATTTTCTGTAAATTCACATTATCTTTCTCAGTCATGTGAGACTGAAATCTGACATTCTCAGTAAAACATGTACATCCAACAAGGGCAGAGACTGTCAGTTGATTCCTTTGTGTTCTACTGCAGCTTCCCAGAGTGTTCTAAAGAACAACTAGAGTGCTAACAGCCTTACTTATGACAAAAGTATGGCACACCTGACGCCATCTTGACTGGAATAAACTGGTAACACTTAAAACATTTAATTTAAAAAGGAACAAAATGATGGGGTTCATTTTGTCATAGAAATTATGGTTAGTGCTATAGAAAGAAAAATTAGGACATGTTTCAAGTGAGATCTCAAATATCTTCCTGTTATATTTCAACAGGAGCAGCCTGTCAGTTGATGCCTTTGTGTTCTACTGCAGCTTCCCAGAGTGTTCTAAAGAACAACTAGAGTGCTAACAGCCTTACTTATGACAAAAGTATGGCACACCTGAAGCCATCTTGATTGGAATAAACTGGTAACACTTAAAACATTTAATTTAAAAAGGAACAAAATGATGGGGTTCATTTTGTCATAAAAATTATGGGTAGTGCTGTAGAAAGAAAAATTAGGACATGTTTCAAGTGTGATCTCAAATATCTTCCTGTTATATTTCAACAGGAGCAGCCTGCGAGTTGATGCCTTTGTGTTCTACTGCAGCTTCCCAGAGTGTTCTAAAGAACAACTAGAGCGCTAACAGCCTTACTTATGACAAAAGTATGGCACACCGGAAGCCATCTTGATTGGAATAAACCGTTAATACTTAAAACATTTAATTTAAAAAGGAACAAAATGAGGGGGTTCTTTTTAAATAGAAATTATGGTTAGTGCTGCAGAAAGAAAAATGAGGGCATGTTTTAAGTGAGATCTCAAATCCTCTTCTATTTCATTAGAAAATTCTGACATGCAGACTGAAACAATCACTTTCAATACCAGCAGCAGACTTCCAGTTAACTCCCTGGTGAGCAGTAGCTTTAGTACAGTGATCTAATGAGCAACTAGAGTGCTAACATTCTGAATTTATGGCAAATGTGAGACACATCTGAATGCCTTCTTGATGGAATCAAAGTAAAAAACTGAAAGCATTTCCTACTGAGGAGACTGCAGTAAATGAGGAAATTAGGAAACTTCATAACAAAGAAGTCTTCCAAGATGGCCACCAGAGAAAAAAGAGCCCAAATGTAGCACAAATATTACCCAGATGTAGCCAACATATAGCCCAATGACAAAAGTGTGCAAAACACTTTTTATTTTTAGTTTTTTTGCAGTTTTATGTAGTGCAGACTGGTCAGGTATTGGATCGTTGCATCTTAAAACATGACCCCCTACACTACAAAAACACTACTGCACTACTCTAAACCCTAAAACACTACCCCAGCACGACTCCCTACACTACACAAGTACCACTGCACTATCCTAAACCCTAAAACACGACCCCCAGCATGACCCCCTACACTACACAAACACCACTGCACTACCCTAAACCCTAAAACACTACCCCCAGCACGATCCCCTACACTACCCAAACACCACTGCACTACCCTAAAACACGACCCCTACACTACACAAACACCACTGCACTACCCTAAACCCTAAAACACTACCCCCAGCACGACCCCCTACACTACACAAGCACCACTGCACTACCCTAAACCCTAAAACACTACCCCCAGAATGACCCCCTACACTGCCCGAACACCACTGCACTGCCCTAAACCTTGAAACACCAGCCCCTGCACGACCCCCTACACTGTTCGAACACCACTGCACTGCCCTAAACCCTGAAACACCACCCCCAGCACGACCACCTACACTGCCCGAACACCACTGCACTGCCCTAAACCCTGAAACACCACCCCTTCACGACCCCCTACACTGCCCGAACACCACTGCACTGCCCTAAACCCTGAAACACCACCCCAGCACGGCCCCTACACTGCCCAAACACCACTGCACTGCCCTAAACCCTGAAACACTATCCCCAGCAAGACCCCCTACACTGCCCAAAAACCACTCCACTGCCCTAAACCCTGAAACATCACCCCCAGCAAGACCCCCTACACTGCCCGAACACCACTGCCCTAAACCCTGAAACACCACCCCCAGCACGACCCCTACACTGCCCGAACACCACTGCACTGCCCTAAACCCTGAAACACCACCCCCAGCACGACCCCCTACACTGCACGAACACCACTGCTCTGCCCAAAACCCTGAAACACCAGCCCCAGCACGACCCCCTACACTGCCCGAACACTACTGCACTGCCCTAAACCCTGAAACACCAGCCCCAGCACGACCCCCTACACTGCCCGAACACCACTGCACTACCCTAAACCCAGAAACACCACCCCCAGCACGACCCCCTACACTGCCTGAGCACCACTGCACTGCCCTAAACCCTGAAACACCAGCCCCAGCATGACCCTCTACACTGCCCGAACACCACTGCACTGCCCTAAACCCTGAAACACCAGCCCCAGCACGACCACCTACACTGCACGAACACCACTGCACTGCCCTAAACCCTGAAACACAAGCCCCAGCATGACCCCCTACACTGCCCGAACACCACTGCACTGCCCTAAACTGTGAAACACTAGCCCCAGCACGACCCCCTAAACTGCCAGATCACCATTGGACTGCCCTAAACCCTGAAACACCACCCCGTGCACGACCCCCTACACTGCCCGAACACCACTGCACTGCCCTAAACCCTGAAACACCACCCCCAGCACGACACCCTACACTGCCCGAACACCACTGCACTGCCCTAAACCCTGAAACACCATTCCCCTGCACGACCCCCTACACTGCCCGAACACTACTGCACTGCCCTAAACCCTGAAACACCATCCCCAGCACGACCCCCTACACTGCACGAACACCCCTGCACTGCCCTAAACCCTGAAACACTACCCCCAGCAAGACCCCTACACTGCCCGAACACCACTGCACTGCCCTAAACCCTGAAACATCACCCCCAGCAAGACCCCTACACTGCCCGAACACCATTGCCCTAAACCCTGAAACACCACCCCCAGCAAGACCCCCTACACTGCACCGAACCCCACTGCACTGCCCGAAACCCTACAACACTACTCCCCAGCATGACCCCCTACACTACACAAGCACCACTGCACTACCATAAACCCTAAAACACTACCCCCAGAACGACCCCCTACACTGCCTGAACACCACTGCACTGCCCTAAACCTTGAAACACCAGCCCCTGCACGACCCCCTACACTGTTCGAACACCACTGCACTGTCCTAAACCCTGAAACACCACCCCCAGCACGACCCCCTACACTGCCCGAACCCCACTGCACTGCCCTAAACCCTGAAACACCACCCCTTCACGACCCCCTACACTGCCCGAACACCACTGCACTGCCCTAAACCCTGAAACACCACCCCCTTCACGACCCCCTACACTGCCCGAACACCACTGCACTGCCCTAAACCCTGAAACACCACCCCCAGCACGGCCCCCTACACTGCCCAAACACCACTGCACTGCCCTAAACCCTGAAACACTATCCCCAGCAAGACCCCCTACACTGCCCAAACACCACTCCACTGCCCTAAACCCTGAAACACCACCCCCAGCACGACCCCCTACACTGCCCGAACACCACTGCACTGCCCTAAACCCTGAAACACCACCCCCAACACGACCCCCTACACTGCCCGAACACCACTGCTCTGCCCAAAACCCTGAAACACAAGTCCCAGCACGACCCCCTACACTGCCCGAACACCACTGCACTGCCCTAAACCCTGAAACACCAGCCCCAGCACGACCCCCTACACTGCCCGAACACCACTGCACTACCCTAAACCCATGAAACACCACCCCCAGCACGACCCCCTACACTGCCAGAGCACCACTGCACTGCCCTAAACCCTGAAACACCAGCCCCAGCATGACCCCCTACACTGCCCGAACACCACTGCACTGTCCTAAACCCTGAAACACCAGCCCCAGCACGACCACCTACACTGCACGAACACCACTGCACTGCCCTAAACCCTGAAACACCAGCCCCAGCATGACCCCCTACACTGCCCGAACACCACTGCACTGCCCTAAACCGTGAAACACTAGCCCCAGCACGACCCCCTACACTGCCAGAACACCATTGCACTGCCCTAAACCCTGAAACACCAGCCCCAGCACAACCCCCTACACTGCCCAAACACCACTGCACTGCCCTAAACCCTGAAACACCACCCCGTGCATGACCCCCTACACTGCCCGAACACCACTGCACTGCCCTAAACCCTGAAACACCACCCCCAGCACGACACCCTACACTGCCCGAACACCACTGCACTGCCCTAAACCCTGAAACATCACCCCCAGCAAGACCCCCTACACTGCCCGAACACCACTGCCCTAAACCCTGAAACACCACCCCCAGCAAGACCCCCTACACTGCCCGAACACCACTGCACTGCCCTAAACCCTGAAACACCAGCCCCAGCATGACCCCCTACATTGCCCGAACACCACTGCACTGTCCTAAACCCTGAAACACCACCCCCTGCATGACCCACTACACTGCCCGAACACCACTGCACTGCCCTAAACCCTGAAACACCATTCCCCTGCACGACCCACTACTCTGCCCGAACACTACTGCACTGGCCTAAACCCTGAAACACCATCCCCAGCACGACCCCTACACTGCACGAACACCCCTGCACTGCCCTAAACCCTGAAACACTACCCCAGCAAGACCCCATACACTGCCCGAACACCACTGCACTGCCCTAAACCCTGAACCATCACCCCCAGCAAGACCCCCTACACTGCCCGAACACCACTGCCCTAAACCCTGAAACACCACCCCCAGCAAGACCCCCTACACTGCCCGAACACCACTGCACTGCCCTAAACCCTGAAACACCAGCCCCAGCACGACCCCTACATTGCCCGAACACCACTGCACTGCCCTAAACCCTGAAACACCACCCCCAGCACGACCCCCTACACTGCCCGAACACCATTGCACTGCCCTAAACCCTGAAACACCACCCCTGCACGACCCCCTACACTGCCCGAACACTACTGCACTGCCCTAAACCCTGAAACACCGCCCCCAGCATGACCCCCTACACTGCACGAACACTACTGCACTGCCCTAAACCTTGAAACACCAGCCCCAGCAAGACCCCTACACTGCCCGAACACCACTGCACTGCCCTAAAACCTGAAACATCACCCCCAGCAAGACCCCCTACACTGCCCGAACACCACTGCCCTAAACCCTGAAACACCACCCCCAGCAAGACCCCCTACACTGCCCGAACAACACTGCAGTGCCCTAAACCCTAAAACACCACCCCCAGCACGACCCCCTACACTGCCCGAACACCACTGCTCTGCCCAAAACCCTGAAACACCAGCCCCAGCACGACCCCCTACACTGCCCGAACATCACTGCACTGCCCTAAACCCTGAAACACCACCCCCAGCACAACCCCCTACACTGCCCGAACACCACTGCACTGCCCTAAACCCTGAAACACCACCCCCAGCACGACCGCCTACACTGCCTGAAAACCACTGCACTGCCCTAAACCCTGAAACACCAGCCCCAGCATGACCCCCTACACTGCCCGAACACCACTGCACTGCCCTAAACCCTCAAACACCAGCCCCAGCACAACCCCCTACACTGCCCGAACACCACTGCACTACCCTAAACCCTGAAACACCAGCCCCAGCAAGACCCCCTACACTGCCCGAACACCACTGCACTAAACCCAGAAACACCAGCCCCAGCAAGACCACCTACACTGCCCGAACACCACTGCACTGCCCAAAACCCTGAAACACCACCCCCAGCACGACACCCTACACTGCCCGAACACCACTGCACTGCCCTAAACCCTGAAACACCACCCCCAGCACGACCCCTACACTGCCCGAACACCACTGCACTGCCCTAAACCCTGAAACACCACCCCCCGCACGACCCCCTACACTGCCCGAACACCACTGCACTGCCCTAAACCCTAAAACTCTACCCCCAGCCTGACCCCCTACACTGCCCGAACACCACTGCACTGCCCTAAACCCTGACTCACCACCCCCTGCACGACCCCCTACACTGCCCGAACACCACTACACTGCCCTAAACCCAGAAACACCACCCCCAGCACGACCCCCTACACTGCCCGAATACCACTGCACTGCCCTAAAGCCTGAAACACCACCTCCAACACAACCCCCTACACTGCCTGAACACCATTGCTCTGCCCTAAACCCTGAAACACTGCCCCCAGCAAGACCCCCTACACTGCCCGAACACCACTGCACTGCCCTAAACCCTGAAACATCACCCCCAGCAAGACCCCCTACACTGCCCGAACACCACTGCCCTAAACCCTGAAACACCACCCCCAGCACGACCCCCTACACTGCCCGAACACCACTGCACTGCCCTAAACCCTGAAACACCACCCCCAGCACGACCCCCTATGTGAGAAGTTGGCCTGGCATATGCTGTCCACTAATTATAGTGGGCACCTTGCACCAGTCCAAACAACCCCTTATTGGAGATAGGTTAAAGACAACCTTATTGAAAGCTATCCTAGTGGTAGCTATGGAGAGCAGCCTTCTGGCTAAGTCTTGAAGGAATGTAAAGCAGCTTGTTTTACCAGTCTATAATCTATTGAGTGATCAAATGAAAGAGCACCACACCAGGTATATATTCAAAATATATGTATTTATTGCTAAACACACCCCTCTAGTCTCTTTATGAGGCTAGAGTTCGAAGTACATAAGTTAGAAGTTATTTAAATACAGTAATAGCACAAATACACGTTTGGGCCCTAGGGGCGTACAAACCATATACCAATAAAGTGGTATAAGAACCACGACTGAACTAGACACTAGGCCTAGAGCCTCTAGAAGTGCTTGGACCACAAGGAACCACCCAAGGTAGTGACACAGGGGACCCACGGGGGACGCGTGCAGTGTAAATACACAACCGCGATACGCCGTTGACTTCTATGGAGAAAGTCGTGATCAGGAAATTACTGAAAAGGGACACTTAAAGGAGGACTTGGAGCAAACCCTTTGAGATCTAGGACTTTGAAGAGTCTCTACCCACTGGAGCACCGGAGTACTCGTGTTACCTCACCCAGGGAAGCCGGGTGCATAGGTGCCTTTCGGGGTCGGGTTTCGTCGTCGATTTGAATGGCGATCTGCTGCAAAGTGCTGCTGGCGACCAAGTGAAAAGTGTCCGGGTGGATCCAAGAGTGGATCGGAGTTCTGAAGAACCTGAAAGCAGAGGGGACAGAGTCTGGGTCACTAGCCAGTGACCAGGAAGGCGATGGACAGATGCCCACCGATGTCGAGTGCTTCAGGTGCATTGACGGTCGTCTTGACTCTTCAGCCACGAGGTCCAGGAGGCGTTGTCAGTGACCAGGAGCAGGATTCAGGCTGGTACACAATGTCTGTCGAGTGCTGAGGTGTCGGCGACCGGATTGTACCTAACAAGCCTTGGCAACGGCAAGTCTCAATGCAGAGGAAGATCGTCGATGGTGCAGACCAGCAAGGTCTGGAGAACTCACTCAGTGAGGGTAAGTGAGGGCAGGCCTGGAGCAACCAGGATGCCAAGTAAGAAAAAGATTGGCCTTCGTTAAGGGCTACTAGCCAATGGGCTAGCGACCGCGTAGGAGCCTCGAGACGTTGCACGTGGATCTGGCTCACAGGACACTCGTGGAGTGGAGGCCAGTGATCTTCGGTGCAGTTGGTGCTGGAGGCTAGGGCTACTGGGAGCCCAAAGCATGACTTCGTGGGATACCCAGAAGAGGATGCACTTGCAAATGTGCTTGGTGTCCAGGGGTCATGGTCTCAAGTCACCCACGATAGCTACGGGCCTCAGCTTTTCTGAGGACTCAGGGTAGCCTCGGAGAAGTCTAAGAATCCACCTCTGGTGATGCGATGACTTCGGCGTCCGGTGGGAGCTTCAGAAATGCGAACTGGACAGATGCTTCTTTGGTGCCTGCCAAGCAGGGGAGTCACTCCTTGACCCCAAGGGAGATTCTTCTGTCCTCTAATCGTGAGTAGAGCATCGAAGGTCCAGGATTCAGTTTCAGAGTTTCGTCCAGGGAAAATCTAAAGTCCTAAGGACTGGGTTCCTATACTTATACTAAGGATAGGGGTTGGACTACTCTGTGGCCCCACCTATGGGTGGGTCAGGGCAGAGGGGTGGCTACACCCCTTTCCCTTTGTCCAGTTTGCGCCAAAGCAGGGGCTGCAAGCCCCTGATCCGGTTTGAACTGGGGTATGCACAGGGACACCAAGTGTGCCCCCAGTGCAGGACTTCAAAGCACCCGAAAGTGCTCCCGCCCAGCCCCAGTACACATTATCCTGTCTGGGGAGGTGGTCACACCTCCCTGGGACAGGAAACCTATTGTCCAGGCCTCCCCTGCCGGAGTTTCGTCCAGCAGCAGGAGGCCAGACTCGTGTCTGTGGCAGCAGCATCCATTTTGTGATGCCAGGGCTTTGGAAAGAAGTTACCGGGCTAGCCAGGGTTAACATGTCTCTCCCTCTAGAAGGGTGGAATGCTACTCCCGCCGCCAGAATTGGCGGGGGGTAGTATTCCAAGATGTTTGACACCAAACACGACATGTTTAGGTGCAGCCATTCCAAAGTTAGCATTTAACGCGAGGTTATAATGCGCTTAAGAGTATATGGTCAGGCTGCACTACAAACAGCATCAGAGAAGGGTCTCCGAACGCTGCAGAGGGGCCCTGCTCATGCAGGGGCACCCTCTCACATAGGAACCATGCACTCTGCCTTTAGGATTGATAAGGCCTGCCTTAGGAGTGACTTATAGGTTTATATGTGTGTATGTATTTGGTGATATAGGTAACCTATATCACAGTAAGGGGTGCATGCACCACCTTACCCAGGCTGCAGTAGCAGACCTGTGGTGTCAGTTTGGATGGCCTTCCAGGGGTGGCATAATACATGCTGCAGCCCCTGGCAGGCCTCTGAGGTACCTATGCCCTTGGTACATAGTATACCATATACTAGGGACTTATAAGGGCACTCCAGATTCCAATCAGTGATGTGCCTAAGGCACATGGAAACCATTTTAGAGAGGAAGCAGCTAGGCTGGGGTTCTGATTAGCAGGGCCCCAGCCAGACTAATGTCGAAAAACAGTGAAGCATCAGCAAAAAGTGGGGGTACCCATGTGAAGCAGATCCTACTCTCCTACACAACCCCCCAAACGTAGGGACATTAAACTAACCTTGCCCAGTTAAGTCTTCATGTTCTAAGTGGAAGTACCTAGAGAGTCCATCTGCATTGGCATGGTTACTCCCAGGTCTATGTTCCACTGTAAAGTCCATCCCCTGTAGGGAAATGGACCACCTAAGCAGTTTGGGGTTTTCACCCTTCATTTGTTTTAGCCATAAGAGGGGCTTATGGTCTGTCTGAACCAGGAAGTGTGTACCAAACAAGTATGGCCTCAACTTCTTCAGAGCCCAGACCACAGCAAAGGCCTCCCTCTCTATGGCTGACCAACGTTTCTCTCTAGGGGTCAGCCTTCTGCTAATGAAAGCTACTGGCTGATCCTGACCTTCTTCATTCAATTGTGACAGTACAGCCCCTACCCCCAATTCAGATGCATCAGTTTGAACAATGAACTTCTTGGAGTAATCAGGACTCTGTAGAATGGGAGCAGTGCACATGGCCTGCTTCAGGTCATCAAATGCCTTTTGACAGCTAACTGTCCACTGAACCTTTTTGGGCATTTTCTTAGAAGTTAAGTCATTCAGGGGTGTCACTATTGATCCATACCCCTTGACAAATCTCCTATAGTACCCAGTCAGGCCTAAGAAGGCTCTCACCTGAGTCTGGGTAGTGGGAGCAGTCCAGTCCATGATAGTCTGGATCTTGCTCTGCAAAGGTTGAACCTGGCCTCCACCCACAAGGTGGCCCAGGTACACAACCTGACTCTGCCCTATCTGGCACTTAGTGGCCTTGATAGTCAGGCCTGCCTTTTGCAGGGCCTGTAAAACATTCCTGAGGTGGACCAGGTGATCCTCCCAGGTGGAGCTAAAGACAGCAATATCATCTAGATATGCTGCACTATAGGCTTCCAGACCTGTGAGAACTGTGTTCACCAACCTCTGGAACGTGGCAGGTGCATTCTTCAGACCAAAGGGCATTACCACAAATTGATAATGCCCACTAGGGGTTGAGAATGCTGTTTTGGGCTTTGCAGTATCAGCTAGTCTGATCTGCCAGTAGCCAGCTGTCAAGTCAAATGTGCTGAGATATTTGGCTGAGGCCAAAGTATCTATGAGCTCATCTGCCCTTGGTATTGGATGGGCATCAGTCCTAGTGACTGCATTGAGACCCCTGTAGTCCACACAAAACCTCATCTCTCTTTTTCCAACACTGGTGTGAGGTTTTGGCACAAGGACCACTGGACTAGCCCAAGGGCTATCTGAGGGTTCAATAACTCCCAATTCCAACATTTTCTGGACTTCAGTCCTGATACAGTCCCTGACATGGTCAGGTTCCTTATAAATCTTATTTTTAATAGGCAGACTGTCCCCAGTGTCCACTTCTTGAGTGCACCAGGTGGTCTGACTGGGTGTCAGTGAAAACATATGTCTAAACTGATTGAGAACTTGCCTACAATCAGTTTGTTGCTGGTGTGAGAAGTTGGCCTGGTATATGCTGTCCACTAATTATAGTGGGCACCTTGCACCAGTCCAAACAACCCCTTATTGGAGATAGGTTAAAGACAACCTTATTGAAAGCTGTCCTAGTGGTAGCTATGGAGAGCAGCCTTCAGGCTAAGTCTTGAAGGAATTTAAAGCAGCTTGTTTTACCAGTCTATAATCTCTTGAGTGATCAAATGAAAGAGCACCACACCAGGTATATATTCAAAATATATGTATTTATTGCTAAACACACCCCTCTAGTCTCTTTATGAGGCTAGAGTTCGAAGTATATAAGTTAGAAGTTATTTAAACACAGTAATAGCACAAATACACGTTTGGGCCCTAGGGGCGTACCAAACCATATACCAATAAAGTGGTATAAGAACCACGACTGAACTAGACACTAGGCCTAGAGCCTCTAGAAGTGCTTGGACCACAAGGAACCACCCAAGGTAGTGACACAGGGGACCCACGGGAGACGCGTGCAGTGTAAATACACAACCGCGATACGCCGTTGACTTCTATGGAGAAAGTCGTGATCGGGAAATTAGAGAAAAGGGACACTTAAAAGAGGACTTGGACCAAACCCTTTGAGATCTAGGACTTTGAAGAGTCTCTACCTACGGGAGCACCGGAGTACTCGTGTTACCTCACCCAGGGAAGCCGGGTGCATAGGTACCTTTCGGGGTCGGGTTTCGTCGTCGATTTGAATGGCGATCTGCTGCAAAGTGCTGCTGGCGACCAAGTGAAAAGTGTCCGGGTGGATCCAAGAGTGGATCGGAGTTCTGAAGAACCTGAAAGCAGAGGGGACAGAGTCTGGGTCACTAGCCAGTGACCAGGAAGGCGATGGACAGATGCCCACCGATGTCGAGTGCTTCAGGTGCATTGACGGTCGTCTTGACTCTTCAGCCACGAGGTCCAGGAGGCGTTGTCGGCAACCAGGAGCAGGATTCGGGCTGGTACACCATGTTTGTCGAGTGCTGAGGTGTCGGCGACCGGATTGAACCCAACAAGCCTTGGCAACGGCAAGTCTCGATGCAGAGGAAGATTGTCGATGGTGCAGACCAGCAAGGTCTGGGGAACTCACCCAGCAAAGGTAAGTGAGGGCAGGCCTGGAGCAAACAGGATACCAAGTAAAAAAAAGATTGGCCTTCGTTAAGGGCTACTAGCCAACGGGCTAGCGACCGCGAAGGAGCCTCGTGATGCCGCACGTGGATCTGGCTCACAGGACACTCGTGGAGTGGGGGCCAGTGATCTTCGGTGCAGGTGGTGCGGGAGGCTAGGGCTACTCGGAGACCAAAGCACAACTTCTTGGGAGACCCAGAAGAGGATGCACTTGCAAATGTGCTTGGTGTCCAGGGGTCACGGTCTCAAGTCACCCACGATAGCCATGGGCCTCAGCTTTGCAGGGGACTCAGGGTATCCTCGGGGAAGTCTGAGAATCCACTTCTGGTGATGCGATGACTTCGGCGTCCGGCGGGAGCTTCAGAAATGCGAACCAGACAGATGCTTCTTTGGTGCCTGCCAAGCAGGGGAGTCACTCCTTGACCCCAAGGGAGATTCTTCTGTCCTCTAATCGTGAGTAGAGCGTCGAAGGTCCAGGATTCAGTTTCAGAGTTTCGTCCAGGGATAATCTAAAGTCCTAAGGACTGGGTTCCTATACTTAAACTAAGGATAGGGGTTGGACTACTCTGTGGCCCCACCTATGGGTGGGTCAGGGCAGAGGGGTGGCTACACCCCTTTCCCTTTGTCCAGTTCGCGCCAAAGCAGGGGCTGCAAGCCCCTGATCCGGTTTGAACTGGGGTATGCACAGGGACACCAAATGTGCCCCCAGTGCAGGACTTCAAAGCACCCGAAAGTGCTCCCGCCCAGCCCCAATACACATTATCCTGTCTGGGGAGGTGGTCACACCTCCCTGGGACAGGAAACCTATTGTCCAGGCCTCCCTGCTGGAGTTTCGTCCAGCAGCAGAAGGCCAGACTCGTGTCTGTGGCAGCAGCATCCATTTTGTGATGCCAGGGCTTTGGAAAGAAGTTACCGGGCTAGCCAGAGTTAACATGTCTTTCCCTCTAGAAGGGTGGAATGCTATCCCCGCTGCCAGAATTGGCGGGGGGTAGTATTCCAAGATGTTTGACACCAAACACGACATGTTTAGGTGCAGCCATTCCAAAGTTAGCATTTAACGCGAGGTTATAATGCGCTTAAGAGTATATGGTCAGGCTGCACTACAAACAGCATCAGAGAAGGGTCTCCGAACGCTGCAGAGGGGCCCTGCTCATGCAGGGGCACCCTCTCACATAGGAACCATGCACTCTGCCTTTAGGATTGATAAGGCCTGCCTTAGGAGTGACTTATAGGTTTATATGTGTGTATGTATTTAGTGATATAGGTAACCTATATCACAGTAAGGGGTGAATACACCACCCTACCCAGGCTGCAGTAGCAGACCTGTGGTGTCAGTTTGGATGGCCTTCCAGGGGTGGCATAATACATGCTGCAGCCCCTGGCAGGCCTCTGAGGTACCTATGCCCTTGGTACATAGTATACCATATACTAGGGACTTATAAGGGCACTCCAGATTCCAATCAGTGATGTGCCTAAGGCACATGGAAACCATTTTAGACAGGAAGCAGCTAGGCTGGTGTTCTGATTAGCAGGGCCCCAGCCAGACTAATGTCGAAAAACAGTGAAGCATCAGCAAAAAGTGGGGGTACCCATGTGAAGCAGATCCTACTCTCCTACACAACCCCCCCCCCCAAACGTAGGGACATTAAACTAACCTTGCCCAGTTAAGTCTTCATGTTCTAAGTGGAAGTACCTAGAGAGTCCATCTGCATTGGCATGGTTACTCCCAGGTCTATGTTCCACTGTAAAGTCCATCCCCTGTAGGGAAATGGACCACCTAAGCAGTTTGGGGTTTTCACCCTTCATTTGTTTTAGCCATAAGAGGGGCTTATGGTCTGTCTGAACCAGGAAGTGTGTACCAAACAAGTATGGCCTCAACTTCTTCAGAGCCCAGACCACAGCAAAGGCCTCCCTCTCTATGGCTGACCAACGTTTCTCTCTAGGGGTCAGCCTTCTGCTAATAAAAGCTACTGGCTGATCCTGACCTTCTTCATTCAATTGTGACAGTACAGCCCCTACCCCCAATTCAGATGCATCAGTTTGAACAATGAACTTCTTGGAGTAATCAGGACTCTGTAGAATGGGAGCAGTGCACATGGCCTGCTTCAGGTCATCAAATGCCTTTTGACAGCTAACTGTCCACTGAACCTTTTTGGGCATTTTCTTAGAAGTTAAGTCATTCAGGGGTGTCACTATTGATCCATACCCCTTGACAAATCTCCTATAGTACCCAGTCAGGCCTAAGAAGGCTCTCACCTGAGTCTGGGTAGTTGGAGCAGTCCAGTCCATGATAGTCTGGATCTTGCTCTGCAAAGGTTGAACCTGGCCTCCACCCACAAGGTGGCCCAGGTACACAACCTGACTCTGCCCTATCTGGAACTTAGTGGCCTTGATAGTCAGGCCTGCCTTTTGCAGGGCCTGTAAAACATTCCTGAGGTGGACCAGGTTATCCTCCCAGGTGGAGCTAAAGACAGCAATATCATCTAGATATGCTGCACTATAGTCTTCCAGACCTGTGAGAACTGTATTCACCAGCCTCTGGAAAGTGGCAGGTGCATTCTTCAGACCAAAGGGCATTACCACAAATTGATAATGCCCACTAGGGGTTGAGAATGCTGTTTTGGGCTTTGCAGTATCAGCTAGTCTGATCTGCCAGTAGCCAGCTGTCAAGTCAAATGTGCTGAGATATTTGGCTGAGGCCAAAATATCTATGAGCTCATCTGCCCTTGGTATTGGATGGGCATCAGTCCTAGTGACTGCATTGAGACCCCTGTAGTCCACACAAAACCTCATCTCTCTTTTTCCACCACTGGTGTGAGGTTTTGGCACAAGGACCACTGGACTAGCCCAAGGGCTATCTGAGGGTTCAATAACTCCCAATTCCAACATTTTCTGGACTTCAGTCCTGATACAGTCCCTGACATGGTCAGGTTGCCTATAAATCTTACTTTTAATAGGCAGACTGTCCCCAGTGTCCACTTCATGAGTGCACCAGGTGGTCTGATTGGGTGTCAGTGAAAACATATGTCTAAACTGATTGAGAACTTGCCTGCAATCAGTTTGTTGCTGGGTAGTGAGGCTGCCTGCCAAGGCTACACCATCTACTGACCCATCGTCAGGGTTCTGAGAGAGCAGGTCAGGGAGTGGGTCACTCTCTTCCTCCTGCCCTTCATCAGTAGCCATGAGCAAGCCCATGTCTGCCCTGTCCACATATGGTTTTAACCTGTTGACATGGAGAACCCTGTGGGGACTCCTGGGTGTTCCTAGGTCTACTAAGTAGGTAACCTCACCCTTCTGCTCAACAATAGTGTGGGGTCCACTCCATTTATCTTGGAGAGCTGCTGGGGCCACTGGCTCCAACACCCACACCTTCTGTCCTGGCTGGTAAACAGTCAGAACAGCCTTTGGTCATGCCAGGCCTTTTGAAGTTCCTGGCTAGCCTCAAGGTTTTTGGTTGCCTTTTCATGTACTCAGCCATCCTGGAGCGGAGACCAAGTACATAGTCCACTATATCTTGCTTTGGGGGCTTGAGAGGTAACTCCCATCCTTCCTTCACCAAGCACAGTGGACCCCTCACAGGGTGGCCAAACAGAAGTTCAAAAGGGCTGTAACCAACCCCTTTGAGGAACCTCCCTATATGCGAATAAAAGGCAGGGCAAGAGTATGTCCCATCTACGCCTAAGCTTTTCTGGGAGCCCTTTAATCATGCCCTTCAAGGTTTTGTTGAATCTCTCAATTAAACCATTGCATTGTGGGTGATAGGGTGTGGTGAACTTATAAGTCACTCCACACTCCTTCGACATTGCTTTTAAGTACCCAGACATGAAGTTAGCACCCCTGTCTGATACTACCTCCTTAGGAAAGCCCACTCTTGAGAAAATTCCCAGGAGGGCCCTTGCCACCACAGGTGCTGTAGTGGTCCTGAGGGGAATAGCTTCTGGGTACCTGGTGGCATGATCCACTACCACCAGGATAAACCTGTTCCCAGAGGCTGTTTGGGGATCCATGGGACCAACAATGTCAATCCCTACCCTTTCAAAGGGCACCCCCACCACAGGTAGTGGTATCAGGGGGGCCTTTGTAGTGCCACCTGCCTTGCCACTGGCTTGGCAGGTTACACAGATGCGACAAAACTCCTTGCTGTCTTCAGACATGTGGGGCCAGTGAAAGTGAGTGACAATTCTGTCCCAAGTCTTGTTCTGGCCCAGGTGACCTGCTAAGGGAATATCATGGGCTAGGGTCAATAGGAAGCCCCTGAACTTCAGAGGTATAACCAACCTCCTGGTAGCACCAGGCTTGGGGTCTCTACTCTCTGAGTACAGGAGTCCATCATCCCAATACACTGTATGGGGACCACTAGCTTTCCCAGCAGCCTCAGCAGCAGCTTGCTGTCTGAGGGGTTCCAGGGAGGGGCAGCTCTGCTGCTCCTGGCTCAGATCTGCCCTAGAAGGTCCCCCTGTCCCCAAGAACTCAACCTGGTCAGGTTCAAGTTCCTCTGGGACAGTTCCTTCTTCAGGGCTGAGATCATCCCCTCAAGGGACTGATGCTCCTCCTGAGCCAAGGGGGAAGGCACTGCCTTAACCCTACTACTCCTCCTCTTGGAAGGCACTTGGTCCATTCTTCCAGAATCCAAGGCCTGTTCAGTGCTAGACATTTTGGCTTGTGACCTGGTCACAGCAAACACATCTGCAGGGATCCCCAGCATTTCTGCATGGGTCCTGAGTGTGAGAAGTTGGCCTGGCATATGCTGTCCACTAATTATAGTGGGCACCTTGCACCAGTCCAAACAACCCCTTATTGGAGATAGGTTAAAGACAACCTTATTGAAAGCTATCCTAGTGGTAGCTATGGAGAGCAGCCTTCAGGCTAAGTCTTGAAGGAATGTAAAGCAGCTTGTTTTACCAGTCTATAATCTCTTGAGTGATCAAATGAAAGAGCACCACACCAGGTATATATTCAAAATATATGTATTTATTGCTAAACACACCCCTCTAGTCTCTTTATGAGGCTAGAGTTCGAAGTACATAAGTTAGAAGTTATTAAATCACAGTAATAGCACAAATACACGTTTGGGTCCTAGGGGCGTACCAAACCATATACCAATAAAGTGGTATGCGAACCACGACTGAACTAGACACTAGGCCTAGAGCCTCTAGAAGTGCTTGGACCACAAGGAACCACCCAAGGTAGTGACACAGGGGACCCACGGGAGACGCGTGCAGTGTAAATACACAACCGCGATACGCCGTTGACTTCTATGGAGAAAGTCAGGATCGGGAAATTAGAGAAAAGGGACACTTAAAAGAGGACTAGGACAAAACCCTTTGAGATCTAGGACTTTGAAGAGTCTCTACCCATGGGAGCACCGGAGTACTCATGTTACCTCACCCAGGGAAGCCGGGTGCATAGGTGCCTTTCGGGGTCGGGTTTCGTCGTCGATTCGAATGGCGATCTGCTGCAAAGTGCTGCTGGCGGCCAAGAGAAAAGTGTCCGGGTGGATCCAAGAGTGGATCGGAGTTCTGAAGAACCTGAATGCAGAGGGGACAGAGTCTGGGTCACTAGCCAGTGACCAGGAAGGCGATGGACAGATGCCCACCGATGTCGAGTGCTTCAGGTGCGTTGATGGTCATCTTGACTCTTCAGCCACGAGGTCCAGGAGGCGTTGTCGGCGACCAGGAGCAGGATTCGGGCTGGTACACGATGTTTGTCGAGTGCTGAGGTGTCGGCGACCGGATTGGACCCAACAAGCCTTGGCAACGGCAAGTCTTGGTGAAGATGTAGATCGTCGATGGTGCAGACCAGCAAGGTCTGTGGAACTCACCCAGCGAGGGTAAGTGAGGGCAGGCCTGGAGCAACCAGGATGCTCAAGTTAGAAAAGGATTGGCCTTCGTTAAGGGCTACTAGCCAACGGGCTAGCGACCGCGAAGGAGCCTCGTGACGTCGCACGTGGATCTGGCTCACAGGACACTCGTGGAGTGAGGGCCAGTGATCTTCGGTGCAGTTGGTGCTGGAGGCTAGCGCTACTCGGAGCCCAAAGCACGACTTCGTGGGAGACCCAGAAGAGGATGCACTTGCAAATGTGCTCGGTGTCCAGGGGTCACGGTCTCAAGTCACCCACGATAGCCACCGGCCTCAGCTTTGCTGGGGACTCAGGGTAGCCTCGGGGAAGTCTGAGAATCCACCTCTGGTGATGCGATGACTTTCGGCGTCCGACGGGAGCTTCAGAAATGCGAACCGGACAGATGCTTCTTTGGTGCCTGCCAAGCAGGGGAGTCACTCCTTGACCCCAAGGGAGATTCTTCTGTCCTCTAATCGTGAGTAGAGCGTCGAAGGTCCAGGATTCAGTTTCAGAGTTTCGTCCAGGGATAATCTAAAGTCCTAAGGACTGGGTTCCTACCTTTATACTAAAGATAGGGGTTGGACTACTCTGTGGCCCCACCTATGGGTGGGTCAGGGCAGAGGGGTGGCTACACCCCTTTCCCTTTGTCCAGTTCGCGCCAAAGCAGGGGCTGCAAGACCCTGATCCGGTTTGAACTGGGGTATGCACAGGGACACCAAGTGTGCCCCCAGTGCAGGACTTCAAAGCACCCGAAGTGCTCCCGCCCAGCCCCAATACACATTATCCTGTCTGGGGAGGTGGTCACACCTCCCTGGGACAGGAAACCTATTGTCCAGGCCTCCCCTGCCGGAGTTTCGTCCAGCAGCAGGAGGCCAGACTCGTGTCTGTGGCAGCAGCATCCATATTGTGATGCCAGGGCTCTGGAAAGAAGTTACCGGGACTAGCCAGAGTTAACATGTCTCTCCCTCTAGAAGGGTGGAATGCTACCCCGCCGCCAGGATTGGTGGGGGGTAGTATTCCAAGATGTTTGACACCAAACACGACATGTTTAGGTGCAGCCATTCCAAAGTTAGCATTTTACCGCGAGGATATAATGCGCTTAAGAGTATATGGTCAGGCTGCACTACAAACAGCATCAGAGATGGTCTCCGAACGCTGCAGAGGGGCCCTGCTCATGCAGGGGCACCCTCTCACATAGGAACCATGCACTCTGCCTTTAGGATTGATAAGGCCTGCCTTAGGAGTGACTTATAGGTTTATATGTGTGTATGTATTTAGTGATATAGGTAACCTATATCACAGTAAGGGGTGCATGCACCACCTTACCCAGGCTGCAGTAGCAGACCTGTGGTGTCAGTTTGGATGGCCTTCCAGGGGTGGCATAATACATGCTGCAGCCCCTGGCAGGCCTCTGAGGTACCTATGCCCTTGGTACATAGTATACCATATACTAGGGACTTATAAGGGCACTCCAGATCCCAATCAGTGATGTGCCTAAGACACATGGAAACCTTTTTACAGAGAAAGCAGATAGACTGGGGCCCTGAATAGCAGGATCCCAGTCCAACTAAGTCATAAACCAGCAAAACACCATAAAAAAGTGGGGGCAACCATATAGTCAGATTCCACCTTCCTACATAACCCCCCAAACGAAAGGAGATAAGGCTAACCTTGGCCAGTTGAGCCTTCATTGACTAAGTGGTCATATAAGGAAGCACCTGCACTAGCATGGTTGCCCCCTGTCTTATGGTCCACTAAGCAATCCCTCACCCTAAGGGTATGAGAGGGTCTCCACCATGGGGAATCACTACCTATGGTGTGCTTAGGTAAAGTACAAGGCTGGTGAGGTGACTGAGTAGGGAAGTGAGGCCCTAGGAATGTTGGCCTCAGCTTCCTCAGATCACTGGTCACCATGTAGGCCTGTCTTTCCATGACTGAGTTGCACTTTGCTCTAAGGGTCAACCTTTGCCTGCCTACAGCTGGGGGTTGGGTCCCTTAGGATGGACTACTGGAGGGACATGGCAGGTTTGGAACCTTCAGGTCCCAGGTTTGCCCTTGCCTACCAGAGTCCTTCTGGGGAGGTCCCTACATAAAGGCATGGGGGATCCCTCAGTGTGTAGAGGAGTTTTCACCTGGCTAGGGCTACTAGACTGGGTGACCCTAATCTGCTGATGGGGGTTCCTCTGGACAGGGGCCCCTGGGGGTCCACTGACCTCCCTGACCTCTGCAGCCCTGGGCTGGCTGAGGCAGGGTAGAGAGGGGCAGGTTACCTGCTCCAGACTGGGTACCACCTTGGAAGGGTCCTCTGCCATCAGGGGTGTGGCCAGGCCAGGCCTGACTACCTCTGGGGCAGTTCCTTCACTAGGGGTAGGGTCAGTTCCCTGAGGAGGCTGACCCTTACCTACTGTCTGGAGGGAAGAAGACTTTTCTTCAACCCTGGTGCTCTCTTTTGGGGAGAGTGGGCCATTCTTTCAGGCTCCATCTCTCCAAATTCTTGGGCTGGGGCTGTGGCCATTACAGCCCCACTAACCTTTACAGGGACGCCCAACATCCTAAGGTGGGTTTGGTGTTCAACTTCAGCCCAGTCTGAAATCTCCAGATCATTGCCCATCAGGCAATCTACAGGTAAGGTGGGGGACACTGCCACTCTCTTTGGGCCTGTGACCCACTCCCAGCTGAGATTGACTATGGCCATGGGGTGATCTGTTCTGACACCATCAATGTTGGTCACCTGGTATTTAAACTCAGGTAAAAGCTGGTGAGGGGGGACTAGTTTCCCTGCCACCATGGTGACACTAGCCCCTGTGTCCCTAAATGCCTCAGCTTTCTGACCATTAATCATTGGCTCCAGTCTGTACATGCCCATTGCTGTGGGACCCATGGTAAAGGTGGCAAATCCTACACCACCATCAGAGTCAGAGGAGTCTGTTGAGGGGTCCCTGTCTGAACCAGGGCCCACCTCTGTTCCTGTTGCAAAAGCACCTAACTTTTTGGGTGCACTACTCCCAACTGGAGGATTACTACTGGTAGTACCAGGAGGGGGGGTAGTAGTTGCTGGGGGAACATTTTCTTTATTGCCAATCCTGGGGCAACTGGGATCAGATTTCCAGTGCCCAGGCTCTTTACAGACATGGCAATATGGTTTCTTTTCAGGAGAGGAAGGAGTTTGGGACCTACCCCCAGAAGAGGAATTTTGGGGCCCTGTAGTGGACTTATCCTTAGATTTATCCCCACCTTTCTCTTGGGACTTAGTA
Organism: Calotriton arnoldi; assembly: GCA_963921515.1. Taxonomy (NCBI): domain Eukaryota; kingdom Metazoa; phylum Chordata; class Amphibia; order Caudata; family Salamandridae; genus Calotriton; species Calotriton arnoldi. Next base: position 194,273 of record CAWUFW010001945.1, on the reverse strand, counting down.
GAATCTTTCTTCTGGTCACCACCCTGATTTCTAGTTTTTACTCTGGTTCTGACACATTTGTCTGCCTTCTTCCCCAATTCTTGGGGAGAGGTCAGATCAGAGTCCACCAGATACTGGTGCAAAAGCTGGTTTTGACAATTATTAAGGATCTGCTCCCTCATAATCAAATTGTACAATCCTAAAAAGTCATGCACTTTGTTGCCATGTATCCAACCTTCCAGAGCCTTTGTAGCACAATCTACAAAGTCTACCCAGTCTTGAGTCTGTGCTTTTTGGGTGTCTCTGAACTTCAACCTGTACTGTTCAGTGGTTAGGCCAAACCCATCAATAAGAGCACTCTTCAAGACCTTGTAATTATCAGCATCCTCCTCTCTAACAGTGAGGAGCTTATCTCTACCTTTGTCAGCAAAGGAGAGCCACAAGATTGCTGCCCACTGCTCCTGAGGGACCTTCTGTACCTTACAGGCCCTCTCTAATGCAGTTATCCATTTGTGGATGTCATCCCCACTCTGGTAGGGAGGGACAATCTTGCTCAGGTTCCTATGGTCATAGGACCTTTCCCTGTCTCTAGGGATATGGCTGCCACCATGGGACTCTAGTCCCAACTTTCTTCTCTCTCTAAGGAGATCTAGGGATTCCCTATCTACAGCCAATTGCTTTTTTCTGATTTCCAGCTGAGTTTCCTCATACTGGACCAGTCTGTCTCTTCTCTCATGAGAGGATTCCCTCTTGTGAGAGGAGATAGAGCTCCCTATGGAGGTGCCAGAGTGGTTAGACTCCTGAGAAGGCGATCTAGACTTTCTGGGCACACTCTTAATCCTTCCTGGGGGGACAAAGTGGGGATCATTCTGATCATCCTCATCATCTTCCACAGGAGGGATTGGGTTATCCAGGTCAGGGTCATTGTCACCCTCCTGGCCAGTTTCAGAGGGGGGGCTGGGGGTATTGGTACCCCTGGCCTCCTCCTCTTCCTCTGCCCCACCCTCAGCTCCTACCCCTTCAGTCCCCAAGGGCTTACTAAGGTCATAAGCCACCAACAACTCCTTGAGGTGTTGGGTGGTGTGTCTTTGGCCTGTCCTTAGTTTTCTCAAGTTACATAAAGCTCTCAATTCCAAGAATGGGAGTGTATCATACTTGGAGGGTGGAAGCTCAATGGCTTCCTGCAAGGATTCTTTAGATCCTACCCTTAAAGACATTACTAGTGTGGTGTGGTGTATGCACTACCTACTCTAGTGTGGCCTACTAAACTCTCTTGAGTTGTAGAAAGGGTTGTGCTATCCCTTAACACACAACTCTAAGTTCAGTAGAACTTACTGTATTCTAAGCTTAAATTATATGTACCTTAGGTACCTTTAGTGGTTTTCAGTTGATCAATTCAATTGAGATTATCTGGTAAAACAATAGCAAGCTGGAATCCCACACGCTGCACACCAATGTGAGAAGTTGGCCTGGTATATGCTCTCCACTAATTATAGTGGGCACCTTGCACCAGTCCAAACAACCCCTTATTGGAGATAGGTTAAAGACAACCTTATTGAAAGCTATCCTAGTGGTAGCTATGGAGAGCAGCTTTCAGGCTAAGTCTTGAAGGAATGTAAAGCAGCTTGTTTTACCAGTCTATAATCTCTTAAGTGATCAAATGAAAGAGCACCACACCAGGTATAAATTCAAAATATATGTATTTATTGCTAAACACACCCCTCTAGTCTCTTTATGAGGCTAGAGTTCGAAGTACATAAGTTAGAAGTTATTAAATCACAGTAATAGCACAAATACACGTTTGGGCCCTAGGGGCATACCAAACCATATACCAATAAAGTGGTATGCGAACCACGACTGAACTAGACACTAGGCCTAGAGCCTCTAGAAGTGCTTGGACCACAAGGAACCACCCAAGGTAGTGACACAGGGGACCCACGGGAGACGCGTGCAGTGTAAATACACAACCGCGATACGCCGTTGACTTCTATGGAGAAAGTCAGGATCGGGAAATTAGAGAAAAGGGACACTTAAAAGAGGACTAGGACAAAACCCTTTGAGATCTAGGACTTTGAAGAGTCTCTACCCACGGGAGCACCGGAGTACTCATGTTACCTCACCCAGGGAAGCCGGGTGCATAGGTGCCTTTCGGGGTCGGGTTTCGTCGTCGATTCGAATGGCGATCTGCTGCAAAGTGCTGCTGGCGGCCAAGAGAAAAGTGTCCGGGTGGATCCAAGAGTGGATCGGAGTTCTGAAGAACCTGAAAGCAGAGGGGACAGAGTCTGGGTCACTAGCCAGTGACCAGGAAGGCGATGGACAGATGCCCACCGATGTCGAGTGCTTCAGGTGCGTTGATGGTCGTCTTGACTCTTCAGCCACGAGGTCCAGGAGGCGTTGCCGGCGACCAGGAGCAGGATTCGGGCTGGTACACAATGTTTGTCGAGTGCTGAGGTGTCGGCGACCGGATTGGACCCAACAAGCCTTGGCAACGGCAAGTCTTGGTGAAGATGTAGATCGTCGATGGTGCAGACCAGCAAGGTCTGTGGAACTCACCCAGCGGGGGTAAGTGAGGGCAGGCCTGGAGCAACCAGGATGTCAAGTTAGAAAATGATTGGCCTTCGTTAAGGGCTACTAGCCAACGGGCTAGCAACCGCGAAGGAGCCTCGAGACGTCACACGTGGATCTGGCTCACAGGACACTCGTGGAGTGAAGGCCAGTGATCTTCGGTGCAGTTGGTGGTGGAGGCTAGCGCTACTGGGAGCCCAAAGCACGACTTTGTGGGAGACCCAGAAGAGGATGCACTTGCAAATGTGCTTGGTGTCCAGGGGTCACGGTCTTAAGTCACCCACGATAGCTACGGGCCTCAGCTTTGCTGGGGACTCAGGGTAGCCTCGGGGAAGTCTGAGAATCCACCTCTGGTGATGCGATGATTTCGGCGTCCGGTGGGAGCTTCAGAAATGCGAACCGGACAGATGCTTCTTTGGTGCCTGCCAAGCAGGGGAGTCACTCCTTGACCCCAAGGGAGATTCTTCTGTCCTCTAATCGTGAGTAGAGCGTCGAAGGTCCAGGATTCAGTTTCAGAGTTTCGTCCAGGGATAATCTAAAGTCCTAAGGACTGGGTTCCTATACTTATACTAAGGATAGGGGTTGGACTACTCTGTGGCCCCACCTATGGGTGGGTCAGGGCAGAGGGGTGGCTACACCCCTTTCCCTTTGTCCAGTTTGCGCCAAAGCAGGGGCTGCAAGACCCTGATCCGGTTTGAACTGGGGTATGCACAGGGACACCAAGTGTGCCCCCAGTGCAGGACTTCAAAGCACCCGAAAGTGCTCCCGCCCAGCCCCAATACACATTATCCTGTCTGGGGAGGTGGTCACACCTCCCTGGGACAGGAAACCTATTGTCCAGGCCTCCCCTGCCGGAGTTTCGTCCAGCAGCAGGAGGCCAGACTCGTGTCTGTGGCAGCAGCATCCATATTGTGATGCCAGGGCTTTGGAAAGAAGTTACCGGGATAGCCAGGGTTAACATGTCTCTCCCTCTAGAAGGGTGGAATGCTACCCCCGCCGCCAGAATTGGCGGGGGGGTAGTATTCCAAGATGTTTGACACCAAACACGACATGTTTAGGTGCAGCCATTCCAAAGTTAGCATTTTACCGCGAGGATATAATGCGCTTAAGAGTATATGGTCAGGCTGCACTACAAACAGCATCAGAGATGGGTCTCCGAACGCTGCAGAGGGGCCCTGCTCATGCAGGGGCACCCTCTCACATAGGAACCATGCACTCTGCCTTTAGGATTGATAAGGCCTGCCTTAGGAGTGACTTATAGGTTTATATGTGTGTATGTATTTAGTGATACAGGTAACCTATATCACAGTAAGGGGTGCATGCACCTCCCTTACCCAGGCTGCAGTAGCAGACCTGTGGTGTCAGTTTGGATGGCCTTCCAGGGGTGGCATAATACATGCTGCAGCCCCTGGCAGGCCTCTGAGGTACCTATGCCCTTGGTACATAGTATACCATATACTAGGGACTTATAAGGGCACTCCAGATCCCAATCAGTGATGTGCCTAAGGCACATGGAAAACATTTTAGAGAGGAAGCAGCTAGGCTGGGGTTCTGATTAGCAGGGCCCCAGCCAGACTAATGTCGAAAAACAGTGAAGCATCAGCAAAAAGTGGGGGTACCCATGTGAAGCAGATCCTACTCTCCTACACCCTACACTGCCCGAACACCACTGCTCTGCCCAAAACACTGAAACACCAGCCCCAGCACGAACCCCTACACTGCCCGAACACCACTGCACTACCCTAAACCCAGAAACACCACCCCCAGCACAACCCCCTATACTGCCCGAGCACCACTGCCTGCACTGCCCTAAACCCTGAAACACCAGCCCCAGCACGACCCCCTACACTGCCTGAACACTACTGCACTGCCCTAAACCATGAAACACCATCCCCAGCACGACCCCCTACACTGCACGAACACCACTGCACTGCCCTAAACCCTGAAAAACTACCCCCAGCAAGACCCCTATACTGCCCGAACACCACTGCACTGCCCTAAACCCTAAAACACCAGCCCCAGCATGACCCCTACACTGCCCGAACACCACTGCACTGCCCTAAACCCTGAAACACCAGCCCCAGCACGACCCCCTACACTGCCCGAACACCACTGCACTACCCTAAACCCATAAACACCACCCCCAGCACGACCCCCTACACTGCCTGAGTACCACTGCACTGCCCTAAACCCTGAAACACCAGCCCCAGCATGACCCCCTACACTGCTCGAACACCACTGCACTGCCCTAAACCCTGAAACACCAGCCCCAGCACGACCACCTACACTGCACGAACACCACTGCACTGCCCTAAACCCTGAAACACCAGCCCCAGCATGACCCCTACACTGCCCGAACACCACTGCACTGCCCTAAACCGTGAAACACTAGCCCCAGCACGACCCCCTACACTGCCAGAACACCATTGCACTGCCCTAAACCCTGAAACACCACCCGTGCAACAACCCCCTACACTGCCCGAACACCACTGCTCTGCCCTAAACCCTGAAACACCACCCCCAGCACGACACCCTACACTGCCCGAACACCACTGCACTGCCTTAAACCCTGAAACATCACCCCCAGCAAGACCCCTACACTGCCCGAACACCACTGCCCTAAACCCTGAAACACCACCCCCAGCAAGACCCCCTACACTGCCCGAACACCACTGCACTGCCCTAAACCCTGAAACACCAGCCCCAGCACGACCCCCTACATTGCCCGAACACCACTGCACTGCCCTAAACCCTGAAACACCACCCCCTGCATGACCCACTACACTGCCCGAACAACACTGCACTGCCCTAAACCCTGAAACACCATTCCCCCTGCACGACCCCCTACTCTGCCCGAACACTACTGCACTGGCCTAAACCCTGAAACACCATCCCCAGCACAACCCCCTACACTGCACGAACACCCCTGCACTGCCCTAAACCCTGAAACACTACCCCCAGCAAGACCCCCTACACTGCCCGAACACCACTGCACTGCCCTAAACCCTGAAACATCACCCCCAGCAAGACCCCCTACACTGCCCGAACACCACTGCCCTAAACCCTGAAACACCACCCCCAGCACGACCCCCTACATTGCCCAAACACCACTGCACTGCCCTAAACCCTGAAACACCACCCCCTGCATGACCCACTACACTGCCCGAACACCACTGCACTGCCCTAAACCCTGAAACACCACCCCCAGCCCGACCCCCTAAACTGCCCGAACACCATTGCACTGCCCTAAACCCTGAAACACCACCCCCTGCACGACCCCCTACACTGCCCGAACACTACTGCACTGCCCTAAACCCTGAAACACCACCCCCAGCATGACCCCCTACACTGCACGAACACTACTGCACTGCCCTAAACCCTGAAACACTACCCCCAGCAAGACCCCTACACTGCCCGAACACCACTGCACTGCCCTAAACCCTGAAACATCACCCCCAGCAAGACCCCCTACACTGCCCGAACACCACTGCCCTAAACCCTGAAACACCACCCCCAGCAAGACCCCCTACACTGCCCGAACAACAATGCAGTGCCCTAAAACCTAAAACACCACCCCCAGCACGACCCCCTACACTGCCCGAACACCACTGCTCTGCCCAAAACCCTGAAACACCTGCCCCAGCACGACCCCCTACACTGCCCGAACACCACTGCACTGCCCTAAACCCTGAAACACCACCCCAGCACGACCCCCTACACTGCCCGAACACCACTGCACTGCCCTAAACCCTGAAACACCAACCCCAGCACGACCGCCTACACTGCCTGAAAACCACTGCACTGCCCTAAACCCTGAAACACCAGCCCCAGCACGACCCCCTACACTGCCCGAACACCACTGCACTGCCCTAAACCCTCAAACACCAGCCCCAGCACGACCCCCTACACTGCCCGAACACCACTGCACTACCCTAAACCCTGAAACACCAGCCCCAGCAAGACCCACTACACTGCCCGAACACCACTGCACTGCCCTAAACCCTGAAACACCATCCCCAGCAAGACCCCCTACACTGCCTGAACACCACTGCACTGCCCTAAACCCTGAAACACCACCCCCAGCAAGACCCCCTACACTGCCCGAACACCACTGTGCTGCCCTAAACGCTGAAACATCAGCCCCAGCAAGACCCCCTACACTGCGCGAACACCATTGCACTGCCCTAAACACTGAAACACCACCCCCAGCAAGACCCCCTACACTGCCCGAACACCACTGCACTATACCCGGAAACACCAGCCCCAGCAAGACCACCTACACTGCCCGAACACCACTGCACTGCCCAAAACCCTGAAACACCACCCCCAGCACGACACCCTACACTGCCCGAACACCACTGCACTGCCCTAAACCCTGAAACACCACCCCCAGCACGACCCCTACACTGCCCGAACACCACTGCACTGCCCTAAACCCTAAAACTCTACCCCCAGCATGACCCCCTACACTGCCCGAACACCACTGCACTGCCCTAAACCCTGACTCACCACCCCCTGCACGACCCCTACACTGCCCGAACACCACTACACTGCCCTAAACCCAGAAACACCACCCCCAGCACGACCCCCTACACTGCCCAAACACCACTGCACTGCCCTAAACCCTGAAACACCACCCCCAGCATGACCCCCTACACTGCCCGAACACCACTGCACTGCCCTAAACCCTGAAACATCACCCCCAGCAAGACCCCCTACACTGCCCGAACACCACTGCCCTAAACCCTGAAACACCACCCCCAGCAAGACCCCTACACTGCCCGAACACCACTGCACTGCCCTAAACCCTGAAACACCAGCCCCAGCACGACCCCCTACATTGCCCAAACACCACTGCACTGCCCTAAACCCTGAAACACCACCCCCTGCATGACCCACTACACTGCCCGAACACCACTGCACTGCCCTAAACCCTGAAACACCACCCCCAGCACGACCCCCTACACTGCCCGAACACCATTGCACTTCCCTAAACCCTGAAACACCACCCCCTGCACGACCCCCTACACTGCCCGAACACTACTGCACTGCCCTAAATCCTGAAACACCGCCCCCAGCATGACCCCCTACACTGCACGAACACTGCTGCACTGCCCTAAACCCTGAAACACTACCCCCAGCAAGACCCCCTACACTGCCCGAACACCACTGCACTGCCCTAAACCCTGAAACATCACCCCCAGCAAGACCCCTACACTGCCCGAACACCACTGCCCTAAACCCTGAAACACCACCCCCAGCAAGACCCCCTACACTGCCCGAACAACACTGCAGTGCCCTAAACCCTAAAACACCACCCCCAGCACGACCCCCTACACTGCCCGAACACCACTGCTCTGCCCAAAACCCTGAAACACCAGCCCCAGCACGACCGCCTACACTGCCCGAACACCACTGCACTGCCCTAAACCCTGAAACACCACCCCCAGCACTACCCCCTACACTGCCCGAACACCACTGCACTGCCCTAAACCCTGAAACACCACCCCAGCACAACCGCCTACACTGCCTGAAAACCACTGCACTGCCCTAAACCCTGAAACACCAGCTCCAGCACGACCCCCTACACTGCCCGAACACCACTGCACTGCCCTAAACCCTCAAACACCAGCCCCAGCACGACCCCCTACACTGCCCGACCACCACTGCACTACCCTAAACCCTGAAACACCAGCCCCAGCAAGACCCCCTACACTGCCCGAACACCACTGCACTGCCCTAAACCCTGAAATACCAGCCCCAGCAAGACCCCCTACACTGCCTGAGCACCACTGCACTGCCCTAAACCCTGAAACACCACCCCCAGCAAGACCCCCTACACTGCCCGAACACCACTGTGCTGCCCGAAATGCTGAAACATCAGCCCCAGCAAGACCCCCTACACTGCGCGAACACCATTGCACTGCCCTAAACACTGAAACACCACCCCCAGCAAGACCCCCTACACTGCCCGAACACCACTGCACTAAACCCGGAAACACCAGCCCCAGCAAGACCACCTACACTGCCCGAACACCACTGCACTGCCCAAAACCCTGAAACACCACCCCCAGCACGACACCCTACACTGCCCGAACACCACTGCACTGCCCTAAACCCTGAAACACCACCCCCAGCACGACCCCTACACTGCCCGAACACCACTGCACTGCCCTAAACCCTGAAACACCACCCCTGCACGACCCCCTATACTGCCCGAACACCACTGCACTGCCCTAAACCCTAAAACTCTACCCCCAGCATGACCCCCTACACTGCCCGAACACCACTGCACTGCCCTAAACCCTGACTCACCACCCCCTGCACTACCCCCTACACTGCCCGAACACCACTACACTGCCCTAAACCCAGAAACACCACCCCCAGCACAACCCCCTACACTGCCCAAACACCACTTCACTGCCCTAAACCCTGAAACACCACCCCCAGCACGACCCCCTACACTGCCCGAACACCACTGCACTGCCCTAAACCCTGAAACACCAGCCCCTGCATGACCCCCTACACTGCCCGAACACCATTGCACTGCCCTAAACCCTGAAACACCACCCCCAGCATGACCCCCTACACTGCCTGAACACCACTGCACTACCCTAAACCCAGAAACACCACCCCCAGCACGACCCCCTACACTGCCCGAGCACCACTGCCTGCACTACCCTAAACCCTGAAACACCAGCCCCAGCACGACCCCCTACACTGCCTGAACACTACTGCACTGCCCTAAACCATGAAACACCATCCCCAGCACGACCCCCTACACTGCACAAACACCACTGCACTGCCCTAAACCCTGAAAAATTACCCCCAGCAAGACCCCCTACACTGCCCGAACACCACTGCACTGCCCTAAACCCTGAAACATCACCCCCAGCAAGACCCCCTACACTGCCCGAACACCACTGCCCTAAACCCTGAAACACCACCCCCAGCAAGACCCCCTACACTGCCCGAACACCACTGCACTGCCCTAAACCCTGAAACACCAGCCCCAGCACGACCCCTACACTGCCCGAACACCACTGCCCTGCCCTAAACCCTGAAACACCACCCCGTGCATGACCCCCTACACTGCCCGAACACCACTGCACTACCCTAAACCCTAAAACACTACCCCCAGCACAACCCCCTACACTATCCAAACACCACTGTAATACCCTAAACCCTAAAACACTCCCCCAAGCACGACCCCCGACACTGCCCGAACACCACTGCACTGCCCTAAACCCTGAAACACCAGCCCCAGCACGACCCCCTACACTGCCCGAACACCACTGCACTGCCCTAAACCCTGAAATACTCCCCCCAGCACGACCCCCTACACTACCCGAACACAACTGCACTGCCCTAAACCCTCAAACACTCCCCCCAGCAAGACCCCCTACACTACCCGAACACCACTGCACTGCCCTAAACCCTAAAACACTCCCCCAGCACGACCCCCGACACTGCCCGAACACCACTGCACTGCCCTAAACCCTAAAACACTCCCCCAGCATGACACCCTACACTACCCAAACACCACTGCACTGCCCTAAACCCTAAAACACTCCCCCAGCATGACCCCCTGCATGACCCAAACACCACTGCCCTAAACCTTGAAACACCACCCCCAGCAAGACCCCCTACACTGCCCGAACACCACTGCACTGCCCTAAACCCTGAAACACCACCCCCAGCACGACCCCCTACACAGCCCGAACACCACTGCACTACCCTAAACCCTAAAACACGACCTCCTACACTACACAAAGACCACTGCACTACCCTAAACCCTAAAACACTACCCCCAGCACGACCCCCTACACTACACAAACACCACTGCACTACCCTAAACCCTAAAACAATACCCCCAGCACGAACCCCTATACTACCCAAACACCACTGCACTACCCTAAACACTAAAAGACTACCCCCAGCAGTACCCCCTACACTACCCAAACACCATTGCACTACCCTAAACCCTAAAACACTACCCCCAGCAGTACCCCCTACACTACCCAAACACCACTGCACTACCCTAAACCCTAAACCACTACCCCCAGCAAGACCCCCTACACTACCCAAACACCACTGCACTACCCTAAACCCTAAAACACTACCCCCTGCACAACCCCCTACACTACCCAAACACCACTGTAATACCCTAAACCCTAAAACACTCCCCCAGCACGACTCCCTACACTATCCAAACACCACTGCACTACCCTAAACCCTAAATCTACCCCCAGCTTGACCCCCTACACTACACAAACACCACTGCACTACCCTAAACCCTAAAACACTACCCCCAGCACGACCCCCTTCACTACCTAAACACAACTACACAATTTGTTACAGGCGTTGCAACGCAGGCCTGTGGTGCTTACTGGAAGTACTTGGTGGGCTAGTTGGGCCCCAGGGACCCTCAGGATTCAAGGTGACCTAATCCCCCAACTTAAAACGCGCCACGGGGCGCGTTTGCACAGTGGTGAAGGGAGGGGGCGGGGCCTCAGGTGACATGTGCGCAAACACGCCCCTTGAATCCTGAGGGACCCTGGGGGCCAACTAGCCCACCAGGTACCTTCAGTAAGCACAACAGAGTTGCGTTGCAGAGAGGTGAAAAAAGGTGCGTGGCCTCGAACGCCTCTCTGCAACTCAGCTCTGTGGTCCTAACTGTACGTACCTGGGGGGCTAGTTGGGCCCCAGGGACCCTCAGGATTCAACGGGACTTAAACCCGCAACTTAAAACGCGCCACGGGGCGCGTTTGCACACGCGTTTTAAGAGGTAGTTTTAATCCCCCTGCCCTATTATGTACTAGGGACTTACAGAGGAGGTCATGCTAATCACAGGGGTACCCCAACGCATAGTGTTCCCTAGTGTATGTAGGTGTTTTCACTGTATTCTAAGTGTCTTTTAGCATAGCACTGACTCTGGTTAGTCAGAGTCAGTTACCACCAGTACCCGTCTGAAAAAGTTGTGGGCACAGGATGATTTTGCAACATGGCCTCTTTCTGCTCCTCTGTTGGTTCTTTCTGCACATCTTTTGCTTCTTCCTGCACTTTTCTTCGTCTTTGTGGACTTCTGTTGCTTCTTTCTGCATTTCTTTTGCTTCTTTCTGCGCGTTTTTTCTTCTTTCTTCACATGTCCTACCTCTGTAGGCATAGTTAGAAACTAGCATTTAAAAACCTTTGAAATTCACTTAAAAAATCATAGGTTTCAGGCACGTTATAGTTAGAAATTAGCATTTAAAAACCTTTGAAATTCACTGAAAAAACCATAGGTTTCAGACACGTTATAGTTAGAAATTAGCATTTAAAAAACCTTTGAAATTCACTGAAAAAACCATAGGTTTTAGGGACAGTTATAGTTAGTTGGACATTTCACTCGTACAAAACCATAGAAATTCCCCGTTATAGTTAGTTCAGCTAACTATAACTCGCGCCCCCGCAATGCACTGCTGATGACGTCACATATTACATCACTCATGACATGGTCAGTGACATCACTGATGACATCACATCCTGTCATAGCAAACTTGGTTTGCATTTTGAAAGAGAGAGCAGGAAACCTGCTCTCTCTTTCAAAATGCAAACCCAATAGCTTTCCACATGGGGAGCAGCATGTTAGCTGCTCCCCATGTGGAAAGCAATGCCGGCTCCCGTAGGACACGGGGAGCCGGCGGGACTGTGGGGGATTGGGGACCCCCACAGTCCCCAACCAGAGGCCAGGCCCCGGGGGATGGGGTCCCCGGGGCCATAAGTGGCCAGGGAGGGGGCCACGCAGCCCCCTCCCAAATAAAAAAAAAAAAAAAAGGGCAAGGCCGGCCCCGGGGATGGGGTCCCCGGGGCCTTAAATCGCCTGAGGAGGGGGCCACGGAGCCCCCTCCAAATTTAAAAAATAAAAATCGAGGGCATGCCCCGGGGGATGGGGTCAATACAGGCCCAGGGAAAAGGGGCCACGCGGCCCCCTTCCCGTTTTTTTTTTAATAAAAAAAAAAAAAAAAAAATGCTCAGGCCCCGGGGGATGGGGTCCCCGGGGCCAAAAGTGGCCAAGGGAAGGGGGGCCACACAGCCCCCCTCCCATTAAATTTTTTTGTTTTAAAAACAACACGACCGGCATCGTGCCGGAGTCCCCGCCCCCCTCCCAGCAGTACTCTGCAAACGCGCCCTGGCGCGTTTTAAGAAGGGAAGTAATTCCCCTTGAATACTGGGGGTCCCTGAGGGCCAACTAGCCCACCAGGAACCTCCAGTATGCGCCAGGGGCTGCGTTGCAGAGAGGTGTACAGAGGCCACGCCCCTTTTACACCTCTTTGCAACGCAGCTCTGTGGCACTTTTTAGAAGTACATGGTGGGCTAGTTGGACTCCAGGGACCCTCAGGATTCAAGGGGACTTAATCCCCCAACTTAAATAGCGCCACGGGGCGCGTTTGCACAGTGGTGAAGGGAGGGGGCGGGGCTTCAGGTGACATGTGTGCAAACAGGCCCCGTGGCGCGTTTTAAGATGGGGAATTAAATCCCCTTCAATCCTGAGGGTCCCTGGGCGCCAACTAGCCCAACAGGTACATCCAGAAAGCGCCACAGAGCTGCATTGCAGAGAGGTGCAAAAAGGGGCATGGCCTCTGAACACCTCTCTGCAACGCAGCTCCCTGGCGCATACTGGAGGTACAGGGTGGGCTAGTTGGACCCCAGGGATCCTCATGATTCAAGGGGACTTAACCCCCCAACTTAAAACGTGCCACGGGGCGCGTTTGCACAGATGTCACCTCAGGCCCCGCCCCCTCCCTTCACCATTGTGCAAATATTCCTCTAAAATCAGCCGAACTACGAATTCCTATTTACTCACCTGTTATCAGGAGTGACCTCAGTGCTGCATCTTTCAGCCCAGTACTGATCCTGAAAAGTAATTTTAACCATACTTACCAGTAACTTGAATTTCCTTCCATAGGATATCATTGACTGGTTTCACTTGGAAATTCTTCTAAGTGTGGAGTTTTGGAACTTTATAATATTCCTCTAAAATCAGCCGAAATACGAATTCCGATTTACTCACCTGTTATCAGGAGAGACCTCAGTGCTGCATCTTTCAGCCCAGTACTGATCCTGAAAAGTAATTTTAACCGTACTTACCAGTAACTTGAATTTCCTTCCATAGGATATCATTGACTCCTTTTTGCTGAAAAAGTTTCTAAGTGTCGATTTTTGAAACATACAAATATTCCTCTAAAATCAGCCAAAATACGAATTCCGATTTACTCACCTGTTATCAGGAGAGACCTCAGTGCTGCATCTTTCAGCCCAGTACTGATCCTGAAAAGTAATTTTAACCGTACTTACCAGTAACTTATATTTCCTTCCATAGGAATCCATTGTCTGGTTTTCAGCAGAAAAGTTTCAAAGTGTTGATTTTCACAAACTACAAATATTCCTTAAAAATCGCCTGTATGACTTAAACGCATTCTTTCAACTGTTTACAGGAGATGCACCAGTGCTGGATCCAGGATCCACCACTGAGTAAGAAAAAGTAACGATAACACTACTTACCTGCTAAGTGAATTTCCTCCCAGAGGATAACATTGGTGATTCTATGTGAAAAAGTTTCTAAGTGTCAACTTTTAAAATACAATAATATTCCTTAAAAATCACTACTGTAACCAAAACGCTTTTACTCAACTGTTTACAGGAGATGTCCCAGGACTGAATCTAGGATCCAGTCCTGTGGTTAGAAAAGTAATCCATAAAGTAACTAATTGCATTTAGCTAGAAATTCACATTGAGCTCAATGTTGCATTGTGTTTGAAATTGTGTTGCCCATTGCAACAACTGTAACTACTGTACTTAAAAGTCTATTGCCTATTTGAAAAGTATTTAAACTAAAGTAATTCATTCTGAGAAAGTATATTTTGTAATGTAATGTATAATGTAATTACAATGTAATTTAAAAAATAAAATATCTAAAAATAAATAGTTTAAAAAAATGTAGTAAATCAGTATCAAAAAAATAAATATAACAATTAATACATTTAAAAATTGTCATTTACAAAACCTTTGAAATTCACTGAAAAAAACCATAGGTTTCAGACATGTTATAGTTAGAAATTAGCATTTAAAAAACCTTTATAATTCACTGAAAAAACCATAGGTTTCAGGCACGTTATAGTTAGAAATTAGCATTTAAAAAACCTTTGAAATTCACTGAAAAAACCATAGGTTTCAGACACGTTATAGTTAGAAATTAGCATTTAAAAAACCTTTGAAATTCACTGAAAAAACCATAGGTTTCAGGCACGTTATAGTTAGGAATTAGTATTTATAAAACCTTTGAAATTCACTGAAAAAACCATAGGTTTCAGGCACGTTATAGTTAGGAATTAGCATTTAAAAAACCTTTGAAATTCACTGAAAAAACCATAGGTTTCAGGGACAGTTATAGTTAGTTGGACATTTCACTCGTACAAAACCATAGAAATTCCCCCGTTATAGTTAGTTCAGCTAACTATAACTCGCGCCCCTGCAATGCACTGCTGAGGACGTCACATATTACATCACTCATGACATGGTCAGTGACATCACTGATGACATCTCAAATGACATCACTGATGACATCATGCAGTGACTGTGTGTTTCTATAAAGTTTAAATATGTTTAATATATATGCCAAGGTGTATTGAATAATGAGTGGGTGTATAAGTGTCTGGATGGATGATTTAGTAGGTGCGTGACTGACTCTATAAGTGAGTGATTAAACGTATCTTACTAAATGCATGGGTTAGTGACTAAACTGTGTGAATGTCTTTATCCGTCTGTCTGATGGTGTGTAAGTGGCTGCATGGGTTTGTAAATAGCTACATGAGTGTCTATGAGTTATTGATTGGTTGTCTGAGTATCTGTATGGGTGCCTGAGTGTTTGTGTGGATGGGGTGTGTGTGGCTGCACATAGATGTATCAGTGGGTGATTCACTGGGTGCATGGTTTCAAGAGTGCATCTGTGATGGACTGTATGGGTGGGTGAGTGTGTGTATGGGTGTGTTAGTGAGTGAATGTATATCTCAGTGGTACATGTGTGAGTAACTACATATGTGAAAGGCAGTATATGTGTGTTGGAGTATATAAATAGCTATAAGCGAGAGTGTTTGATTGTGATTGTGAGAGTGACTGTATGGATGAGTGTGTGCTTGTATCAGTGATTGTATAAGAGCGTAAGAATGTGCTAGTATTTGTATGAGTAAGTGAGCTGGTGTGTGTATAACTGTATAGGTGAGTAAATGGCAGTGTGATTAATTATTTGCATGACTGACTAGGTGTGTGAGTACCTCTATGGATGAGTGGCGGTGTGTGAGTGTCTATGTTGGTGTATGAGTGCATATGATAGTCCTGTACTGAGTGACCGTAAGCATGAGTGACTGTACGGGTGTGTGAGTGGATGTGTGTGTAGACCTAAGAATCAGTGAGTGGGTATGTAGTTATTGGTGTTGGAGTGTCTATGGTTTTGAGAATGGCAGTCTGTAATTTACAGTGGGTGTATCAAAAGTTATATTAGGGTGTGAGAAGATGAATGAAATTATCACATGGATGATGTCATCAGTGATGTCATTTGAGATGTCATCAGTGATGTCATCAGTGATGTCACTGACCATGTCATGAGTGATGTAATATGTGACGTCATCAGCAGTGCATTGCAGGGGTGCGAGTTATAGTTAGCTGAACTAACTATAACGGGGGAATTTCTATGGTTTTGTACGAGTGAAATGTCCAACTAACTATAACTGTCCCTGAAACCTATGGTTTTTTCAGTGAATATATATATATATATATATATATATATATATATATATATATATATATATATATATATTTTGTATGTATGTATGTATGTATGTATTTGTGTATATATATATACATATATATGAGCAGCACCACAGTCCTGTCAACTCCAAATCTTCGGACGAAGGTACAGACCACAACGTATATCAAAAAAGGGATCCTAGGGTCTATTTTCAAAGACAGAAAGAAGATGGGTCAAAAGGTAAAATACTATTAAACTACTAGCGACTATACCCCACAGTCCTGGCTGGGGGAAATTCCCTTATCAGGACGAAATCCCTCACTCACCAAAGGTGACATGCTTCATCATATGGGATTCTCCTCCCAAAGGAAATACTAATTCCTTTGAGAGCTACAACCCCCTCTCTGAGAGGGAGGAGCTCAGGGATGTTTTCATTAAAGAATGTCACTAAATGACCATAGGATGAGCAGAACTACTGTGAGTGAAGGCGCAGCGCAACAAAAACAGAAGTGAATGTGATGTTAAAACTGGCTAGAGGGTGCACAGAAGCTAATTTTATTCTAAAAAGCACCCGCTGTCAGGATTAAAAAACAGTGCACCAACGGTATGGATTTAGACCGCGCTAATATGGTGAAAAATAATGGTCGACATGTTTCAGCCTAATCGCCCTAACTTCGAGCAAGGCTTTCATCAGGACCTGTCAGGATGCTGCTGCTTCAAGTGCTCAAATGAGTCAACGAAAAAAGGAGAAAAAGGATACAAAAACCGGATATGTTCTTGGTGAGATTCAGCTACACCAGATCATCTTGCCCGCAACTGCTGGGCAAGACACTATACCTCAACCTGGCAACCGCTCAGGAAGGAGGCACCGCTCTGTCCGTCGGTACTTCATGTAATGTGAGCCTGTGGCCGGAGGTAACAGACCACAATGTGCCAAGAAGTAATTATGCAGTGTTCTTTATTACGTGCAAACCAGCATGACGCGTTTCGGCCATGTTGCCACGGCCTTGATCACATGACACGCTAGGACCAATGATATCTATTTATAGTGAAAATAATTACATAGAAAAAACCCCCTTGTTAGCCTGTCACCCATTACCATAGATCTAAACAAAATACTCCGCTGGTCATAGAGAGCAAAAACATCAACAGCTTGAGAAAAACAGACTGAAACAATTGAATAAATAAGCAATCATTGTAAACAATTGTACAAATAATTATTTCAGTCCCAATAATTACCTAATAGTAAACTCTCAATTTTAAATGCATTTTCTTTAAAAAATGACAGTTGTAAAAATTATTATATACACAGCAGAGTGGTAATAAGAATGGGCTAGTAAAACACAATTCCATAAAACCAATTAGTGCAAAATACAATGTGCAAAGAGTGTGTTAAAAACAATAAAAAATTAATTAATTCATTCATTCTAAAGGTTGCTATTCCTTTCATAGTCTAACCGTGGGTTTTAAAATTCAATGAACAATTCAGACAGGTTGTAACAGATAATGCCTGATATAAATGATAATTAGATCATTATAAAATCATATCTGAGATTGGAACCAAAAGGCGTTTTAACTTCAAAAATGTATGTTATGTGTAACTGCACAGACTACATGTACGAAACACATATTTAACTAGTGAACTTCGTCACGTACGGGTGGTGAACACTGCCTAGTTATTTACAATAAAATAAGAGTTGTACGAAAATACAGCAAACTCCACCTATCAAAATCTTGATTACCACGTTAAAGTCAAATCATATGTAAAAACATATGTAAATAATGGCATAGGTTTAATTCCCTACTTCAAGGTTAAATCCTTTAATAGTGGTTACTCATGAATAAAAGGAGTGGATAATGTGTATTCTATATTGCATACAAGGATAGAGACGTCGCATTAAAATTTGTCAAATACAAATAATCACCCAACAGCTCGAACAGCGATATCACATACGTTCTAAAGTGCAAGTGCATAAAAGCAAATAAATAAGGCAGCAAAAAATTCTATTCTCTTCAAGTACATGTAGGCTGAGAAACGTCAGTACAGAGCAGAGACCCTATCCATGGAACTAGACATGTCAATTAATACCCCTGCAGATTGTAAATTACGTGAGATAAATTATACAGAGTGGAGGATAAAAGGTGTAGCAAAAAAATAGCAGTCTAAAACTCCAGTACAAGAACCACAGCACCAACCAAGTAAAACCAATAAGTAAAACCCAGTTAAAACAGTAGAAAAAAGGAATGGCTAAAAGACCGACCAAAAAATGCCCACAATAAAATCCATCCACAAAGTAGAGAAAAAACACAGTAAAAAATCAAGTCACATGATTATAAAAAATTGTGCAAATCTTCCCCTGTATTAAGCCCATTAGGCATCCTGATGTCAAGCAAAAGTATGTAATGGGATTCCAATTGTCTCAGTCTCTTTTCCCTGTTACCTCCTCTCACTAATCTGGGTACTGCATCAATCACATAGTAAGAGAGGTCACTAAGATTATTGTGGTGCACCAACTTAAAGTGACGAGCTACTGGATAACTGGAATCTGAGTTAACAATAGCCCGCAAGTGTTGGAGAATACGAGAAAATACCTGTAACTTAGTGCTCCCAATATACTTCAATTTGCAAGAACATTCTAGTACGTATACTGCATGGTCAGTCTTGCAAGTAAAAAACCTTTTATTTTAGTTGGGGTTGATTCAAATGCATTGGTAAATTCACAGGTATTCACTCCAAAAGTACAGGCTCTACACGTAATACACTTAAAAAAAACAGTACGGTTTGATAGCCAATTAGTAGTAGTGACCACCTCAGGACTAGTTCTTACCAATGCATCCCTCATAGAGGGAGCACGTCTAAACGTTATCTGAGAAAGATTAGGCACTAATTGTGACATAGTTAAGTCAGTTTGAATAATAGGCCAATTCTTGTAGATGATTCTTCTTATTTCCTTGTCCTGAGTGCAAAAAGTAGTTATTAACCGTACATGGTCTTGGCTCTGAGATATAGTAGTATCAGTGGGATTAAGACTACCCGTAGCTTTGTTGGTTACTGTACCCAAATAGTCACCACAACTGTGTTTGTTGGCTCTCTCTCGTGCTATTTCAAGGTCTTTCCTTTTATAGCCACGGGCTAAAAATCTTGAAAAAGAATCATTTTGACATGTAACACAATCAGAATCTGAACTACAGATTTGTCTAATACGGAGAAATTCCCCATAAGGTATGCTCTTTAATAGATGGTGAGGGTGGGAACTCTGAGCGTGGAGTATAGAATTACCTGCTGTTGTCTTCCTGTAAAGTTTGCTATGGATAGTATTATTGGCTATATATATAGCTCAACGTCAAGAAAATTAACCATCCTATCACTAATTTGAGCTGTAAATTCCAAATTAAGCATATTATCATTGACACATTTTATGAATTCCTTGGCAGATTCAACTGTTCCTTTCCAGATGACACAAACGTCGTCAATGAATCGCCACCAATGGATGACATGAGCATCATACAGCATGCCGTGGGTGCGCCTGAGGACCTGCTCCTCCCACCAGCCTACATGCAGGCATGCATAGCTGGGAGAAAAGCAGGCCCCCATGGCCACACCCTGCAGCTGCTGAAAGATCTCATTATTGAACATAAAATAATTATTGTTCAAACATAATTCAATCATATGCGGTAGCATCGTGTTATGTTGATAAAAATTAATATTTCTTTTATCTAGATAAAACTTAACTGCATTAAGACCATCACTGTGTCGTATACTCGTGTACAAAGAGCATATATACATGACTATAAACAAATAATCCTCTTGCCATGTGACAGATTGCACAATAGATAAAAAATGCCCAGTGTCTTTGATATAGGACAGCAGTTCTTCAACAAATTCATGCAAGAAGTAGTCAACATATTTAGACAGCGTTTCAAATAAACTTGTTTGGGCTGATATAATGGGTCTCCCCGGAGTTGGTACCACCAATTTATGTACTTTAGGAATAAAATAGAGAATCGGTGTAATAGGGAAATCAACCTTCAAAAAACAGTATTCATTTTTATTCAAAAGTCCAATCCTTTTCCATTGACCTAATTGTTCGTGAACTAACATCTTTACTTGTCTCATATCACCTGCTGTGGCCTTTCTGTAGCATGTAGCATCATTTAGTTGGCGATAAGCCTCTTCTAGATATTGATTCTTGGGCCACAGCACAATGTTGCCCCCTTTATCCGCCTTGACCACAATTACATCCGCATTATCATTCAGTTTTTTCATTAAGGCTGAATATTGCTTATCTTTATATGATCGGTGTTTGATGGTCTTTAAAACTTTTCGATTCAAAGTTTTTAAGTCGTTGATGACGCAATCACTAAACACATCGATCGCATCTTTTGGCATGAGAGGGATAAACGTTGAGGTCGGGCGGAAAGGACTCACTGAAGGAAAATTGCCCGCAGTACCAAGATTCGAAAGCTCCTCTTGAGTAGAGAATTCCATATTCTCTGAATTCTCAGCAAGGGCATGCATCATTTTTAAGACTGAAATATCAGATACTTGCACGTTTTTACTAGGTTTATCAGAAGCCTGTACCGTAGATGCAGTCACTGTGGCTTTATTCAATTTGAAATGTTTCAATAATTTTAATTTCCGTATAAACTTAAAAACATCAATCCTAGTTTGAACATACTTGAATCCGTTGGAAGGACAAAAAGACAAACCCAATGCTAATAGTTGGGTCTCAGCGGCATCAAGATCAATGTCAGTCAGATTAATGACAGTATTATCGGGTACTATTGGTCTTTTCTGTTCTTGTTGCGCCATCTGCCCCTGTTGTTGTTGCCTGATTTTGCATTTACGCCTTTGTTTTCTGTTTTTGTTCCTCCTTCTGTGCCTCTCTTCGCCTGAGTACTTTGCCGCAATGTTTGGCGGCGATCTTCTACTAAAAAACCAAGCTCTTCAGATGGTGTGAAATTGCTCAGAATTGTAGTTGCTGAATTGCTAGGGCTATCATCCTCCGATCCTGTACTGCTCGCTGCCGAGCTGTATTCTATATTCGCAGGTTCTAGTTCTTGCGCACTCAAATTGGTGTCCACTGATATTTTTGGTCCCATGGCCTGCCTTTTGACTGAGTCGAATTTGCATGCAAATGTAAAGATTCTTCCTGATTCATAGTCACGCTTGTCCCTGGCAAACTTGAATATCTTCCGAGCCTTAATAGTTTCCTCATGTTTCTTTAGGCGTAAGTCAATTTCAGCCCTACTTTTTCGAATAAGATCTTGTTGTTCTTGAACTGCCAACAGCTGATTGAGAGAGTCAATCTGTTTCAATATTTCCTCTCGATCAATCTCTGCATATTTAATTAGTATAGACACCATGTTCATTGATGATTCAAGATTGTTCGTGGCCCACTCTTTTAACATAGACGGATTTGGATTTTCAAAAGAAGGGGCAATCAAAATCCTCAGCCCCCGTGGTACTCGTCCCACCTCTCTGTACTTCTCAAGCGAGCGTTTCTCCCACCATTTGGTCAGCTCTGTGCGAAGTAGTTTCACTAAGTTTTTAAGTTGAATCTTAACATCATTAGACGCTTGAGGGTTTTTATCATTACCCTTAGGTATATCTACAATCTCTGGGAGATTTTCAAACAAGGCATCTGCTACGGCCTCCCGGTCCCGTAGCGCATCCGCTGGTGAGGTCATTTTTGCCGTAATAGTTCTTATTACTGAGATTACTGCCACCAGTAAGGTAGCAAGTATCTAATTATTTTGAGGCACTGTCCCCGTTGCCCGCAAATGCCGACAAAATGCAATGAACCCTGCTTACCCTCCAAGGATCTGGAAGATCCGCCAGTGTCCTCCGACGCCCTCAGATCACCTCTCCTTGGATGGACGCCCGGGTTCGCGTTGCAATACACTCTCGGCTGCGGGGGGCTGGTTTGTAATCCACTCCTTCCGGGTCACTCGAGATACCGCTTCCGCGATGTCAGCCGCTGTAAAACCAGCCACAAAGCACAGGGAGGGTCCGTAAAGGCAGAGACGGCCGTTCTCTGCCGAGAATAATGAGCAGCACCACAGTCCTGTCAACTCCAAATATATATATATTACCTACTGGCGGTCGCCAGTAGGTAGTTATAGTTAGGACATAGTTTCCATAAGAAAAGTGTTTTTTGTTTTCCCAATAACTTTGGCGTCTTTTGACGAATCTTTGCGAAATTTTCAAAACTAGTGGGGCACTCCGGTCAGCTCCTGCCTTAAAAGTTTCGGGGTGATTCGTCAAGCAGGGGCCGAGAAAAAAGGGGGGTCCCAAAACGCGTTTTCCCCATGTAATTTTCCATAGGAAACTTTAGACAAAGCTACAACCCGAACTGATGAACGGAATTACACCAAATTTGGTAAAAATGTAGGTCTTGGTTCAGAAAGATCCCTTTTTGTTAAATGGTGTAAATCCATTCAGTAGTTGCTGAGAAAGTAGAAAAAGAAAAAGTTTCGATATCTAGGGCAGCGGTGGGTTCGCTAACCCTCCCGAGCACGAGCTTCCCTGTGATTGGCTGCCAACACTCCAAACCAGGAAGTGTTGGCAGCCATCTTGTGACTCGGTAGAACCAAGTAAGAAGAAAACAGAAAAAAGAGGTTAAAAAACAATAAAAGGGGGCAGGGTTGAAACAGCCTGACACCCTAGGCCTGCTCAGGGGGTCCATTTTTATGAGGCCCCTGGGTGGGCCAGGTCCCGGGGGTATTGCCCAAAAAATAATAGCGGGGGCCCGCGGGGGCCCCCGCAGCCCAGGGGACTGCCACCTCCCCAGGGCTTATTTATTAAACAATGTGTGGGGGTCCCACCCCCCCACGCTGCCCCGGGGACCGCCACCTCCCCGGGGCATTGTTAATTGGATGCGGGGGGCTCGCGGCCCCCCCGCAGCCCTGGGGACCACCACCTCCCCGGGGCTTCTTTAAATCATGAGGGGGGCCTTGTGGGCCCCCCCAAGCCCCAGGGACCACCACCTCCCCGGGGCTTCTTTAAATTACAATGGGGGGGCCTCGTGGGCCCCCCGAAACCCGGGGACAACCACCTCCCGGGGCTTTGAAACTGAAGGGAGGGGGGCTGCGTGGTCCCCCTCCAGGAGCCCTCGACGGCTCCTGCAATGTCCCAGGGTGCCCACCCCCGGGACACTGCTGTTTGATCACGCCCTGCCATAGCAAACTCTGCTTTGCTTCATTGAAGCGAGCGCAGGGAAACCTGCTCTCGCTTCAATGATGCAAAGCAGATGATCGCTCTTGAGCAAGGGGAGCTGCATGTCAGCAGCTCCCCTTGCTCAAAAGCAATGCCGGCTCCCACAGGACGCGGGGAGCCAGCAGGACCGTGGGGGCATTGGGGCTCCCCACACGGTCCCCAACACAAAGGGCCAGCCCCAGGGGATAAGGTCCCCGGGCCAGTAGTGGCCCAGAAAAGAGGGCCAAGTGTTTGGTAGCGCAGTGGGAGTAATGCCACCTGATGGTGCTGTGGGCCCAAGTCAGCCTAGCGCACCTGGGGGTCCTGGTCGCCCAAGTCAGCCTAGCGCACCGGGGGGTCCTGGTTCAGAGGGGACTCCGTCCCAGCCAGTGGTACCCCCTGCGGTACCCCTAGTTTGGTTCCATGTCAACCTGATTTAGTAGCTAATCTAGCGGCAGTGCTCCCATGGCTAGCAAAGGCGGGGACTGTAATTCCTTCTGCGGGCTGTGGGTCCCTGTTAGCTGAAGGGAATGCAATGGAGAGGGCCAAGTGTTTGGTAGCGCAGGTAGAAAGGGCGAAGCAGGTGGTGCCGCAGGCGGTTGAGACATGCACACCAGCAGTTGTAGGGCCGGCCAGTGGGGCAGGGCAAAAGAGTGCAGGGAGCAACAAGAGTGGCCCAGAGCTTCCCAATCCGGTCATGGCTGCAGGAACTGAGCACGCAAAGATGCAAGCAGGCACGTCTGCAGGTACGGACCAATTGTTACCAAGTTTAGGTTTGGGGGACATGCGCACATCCAGAGAGCGTCTGGGAAGGCAAATCGCACAGGATGTGAAAGAGCAAATCTGGAAAGGGGATTTTGTGAACATGTTTACTTTGTTAGTGGACAAGCATGAGAGGGAGGAGGCTAAAAAGTTGAGGGAGTGGTCTCACCCAAAGGATTGGGGCAATTGGTCCACTAGGAAAAAGATTGATGAAACCTTAATTAACTGGATAAAGGCATTTCCAAACTTCAATGCGATAATGGTGGAGAAATTCCCTAGGCTGGGGTCTGAATTGGTGTGCTATCAGAATAGAATCACATGTGCACACGATGAGTACGGGGGAATGTGTTGGAAGGAATATGACAAGGCATTTAGGAGGGCGAAGGCCTCTGACCCGGCTCTAGCATGGGATCAAATGGATGTAATTCTGTGGTTGAGGCACATGAAAAACACAAGCCAGGACGCATCAAAGGGGCAGTCCTTTCAGCCAAGTACACCCCATAGCGGGGGAGGGGGTAGCAAGAAGGGAGTGTGTTGGGATTTCAACAAACGGACATGCACAAGGCCCAATGGTTCCTGTAAATTCAGGCATGCCTGTTCTTTCTGTGGTTTGTCCTCCCACCCAGAATCCAAGTGTTTCAAGAAATCAAAGGACAAGGGAGGTAAAAAACAGGAATGAGGATTTATCACTGACTAAAGCATACTCACCCATAAACACAATGGCTTTGATTGCCTGGCTAAATAAATACTGCTGCCCAAGCACAGACCAGTTGTTGTTTGAGGGTTTCAAGGATGGTTTCAGTATTCCTTCCCCTGGCTATTCTGGGGTTCCTTACTGCTGCAATCAGCAGTCAGTGAGGGGGAACATGCCCGTGGCAAAAAATAAAGTGTTGAAGGAGCTGCGTTTGGGGAGGCTGGCGGGTCCTTTTGAATGAATCCCTATTGATGATTTTGTCTGCTCACCTCTGGGTGTAGTACCTAAAAAGACCTGGGGAGTTCCGACTGATCCATAATTTATCTGCTCCCAGGGGTCAGTCACTGAATAATGCTATTGATGGGGCTTTGTGCACCGTGAGATACGCATCATTGGATCAGGCGATTGCAATGTTGCAATCTCTTGGCCCAGGCACTTTGCTAGCAAAATCTGACATAGAATCTGCCTTCCGTTTACTACCAGTCCATCCACAGGATTTCCATCTTTTGGGGTTCCAGCTAGAAGGGAAGTTCTACATGAACAAGTGCATGCCAATGGGGTGCTCGGTCTCTTGCTCTTATTTTGAGAAATTCAGCTCTTTTCTGGAGTGGGTCTTCAGGCAGGTGACCAGGCACCACTGGGTATTGCACTACTTAGATGATTTCTTGTTGTTGGGGGTGCCACAGTCACAAGAGTGTGGCAGGGCTTTAGAAGCATTCTGTTCACTCATGAGGGATTTTGGGGTCCCCCTGGCACAAGGAAAGACAGTTGGGCCGTCCACACAAATTGAGTTCCTGGGCATAGAGTTGGATTCTATTGAGGGTGTGTCATGCTTGCCATTGAGTAAGGTAAAAGGTTTCACGCTAGCATTAGCAGACTGTTTGCGCAAAGAAAAGGTCACTTTGCATCAGCTACAGAAGGCAGTAGGCATGCTGAACTTTGCATTAAGAATCATCCCTATGGCCCGCCCTTTTTCACGTTCCATCGCACAGGCAATGTCAGGGCTGAAAGAAAGACATCACCACACTTGGCTGTCCAGCCAGGTTAAGCAGGATATGCAGATTTGGATGGCATTCCTGCGTGATTTCAATGGCTCAGTAGTATGGCCCAGCCTGGCCAGGTCCAGTCCAGAACTTGGCCTCATGACGGATGCGGCAGGGAGTGAGGGTTCTGGAGCCACTCTGGGTTCTCAATGGGCGGTGCAACGTTGGCCCGCGTGGTGGGTTGACACCAGTGTAACAAATAACATTTCATTTCTGGAACTCTTCCTCGTTTTGGTGGCATTGACCATTTGGCCACACCAATTTCGCAATCAGTCTGTGGTTTTCTGGTCAGACAATATGGCAGTGGTGGAATGCATCAATCAGCAGTCTGCCAAGTGTAAGGTAATGCTTCGCTTGCTTAAAGAAATTGTGCTGCAATGCATGAGATTAAATGTGATGTTTAGGGCTAGGCATGTCCCAGGAATACTCAACCATGCAGCTGACACATTGTCTCGTTTCAAGATGCAGGTTTTCAGGTCCTACCATCCGGAAGCGGCAGACCGTCCCACTCCTTTTCCAGAGCATCTGTGGCAGCTTGGTGCCACAATCGACCAGACCTCGTGGCAGTTAGCCTAGCACCCAGGACTAGGCGGCCCTATGAGGGGGCCGTTACCGACATACTGCGCATTTCTGGGGGAGGGCTGTGAAGGGGCATGGCACAAGCCAGGGTCCATCATATCATTCATAAGGAATTGAGGGACAAAGGGCATTCTGCGGCATGCGCAAAGTGACACATGACAGCAATAGCCTTTTTCGCAAAGATGCTGGGGCATAGGGATCCCAAGGGCTCATTCTTGGTTCAAAGGGCTCTGAAGGGGTGGCAAAGCCTGCAAGGTGCCCAGCCAGACATTAGACATCCGATTAGCATTGAAGTGCTCTCAGCCCTCATGGGGGCAGTGGAAAAAGTATGTAGATCCACCAGTGAGGTCCAACTGTTCAGGTCTGCCTTTTCCCTTGCCATCTATGGCGCTTTCAGAGTGGAGGAATTGGTGGTGTGTAATAAACACGATTGGCAGGGTGGGATGCAATTTGCCCATGTCCACGTACAGGCAGGGTCAGTATCCCTATCAATACCCAGATCAAAAATGGATCAGAGCAGAAGGTGGGATCACGTTATCCTGCACAACGCTCTGGGGAGCTCGTGCTGTCCGTTGGACAACTTGGAGGTGTACATGGCTTGCAGGCCACGGGGTGCAGGGGGGCCATTGTTGATCCACCAGGATGGGACTCCCCTCACGAGGTTTCAGTTTGGGAGGATCTTGACATTGGCACTGGGGGAGGCAGGCCTGGATGCATCCAAATTTGGTACTCATTCCTTCAGGATTGGGGCAGCTAGTGAAGCCACGGCTCGGGACTGATGGGACAGGATGTTCAAAGAATAGGGTGGTGGTCTTTGAACTGCTACAAGCGATATGTGCGGCTACATTTACTCTAAGTATCATTACCAATGTTTGGTCTTGTTTCACTTCTCTGCAGTTTCCATGTCCTGTCCCACAGGAGGGGAGCTAGCCATCGTCCACCAGTCAACTGAGCCTCGCCCACGCCAGGTACCCACCTGGGGGCCAGGCCACAGGGAAGTCTGGATCATAGGCCATTCATATGTGAGCAGGTTGAAACAACATTTTCTTGCAAGAAATTTCGCAGACAGGGCCCTCCAGGTGGGTTTTAAGGTGTCATTACACGGTCAAGGGGGATTGCGATTGAGTCAGTTCCGTAATGTGATTGGTGCTTTGCTCCATAGATCTCCAGCGACCCCCGCTGCGGTAATAATACATCTGGGAGGTAATGACCTGGTATACATGGGTAGGAAAGGAGTGGTGGAGGCAATAATCACAGAAATAGGATGGTTGGCCAAGCAATGCCCACAGGCAGTATTGGTATGGTCTCACATGATCCCAAGGTTCCAATGGCGGGGGGTGAGTCTGTGTGGGCTTTGAATCACTCCATAAATCGGATTAATAACAGGATAGATAAGCTTTTCCGGTCTGCTAAATTGCAGACGATTGCGCATGGTTGCATCCGGGGGGAGTGGTTTTTTCTGCAGGACGGGGTGCACCTTTCCAAACTAAGCAATGATTTTTTCATGAAAAATGTGCTAGCCTGGATGTTAGTGGTAACAATCAGGTCAGCAGGGGATGGGGGGGCCAGATAGTCGGTCAACTATACTGGCCTGTGGCGGTAAGGTCATGACTGCTAGGCCAATTTTACATCTCATAGTAGGCATCCCATTGTTTAATGGGGACGCCTGCGAGGGGACAGTGGCCCCTCATCACACTCCAGGGGGCGCTTACGGCCGGTAGGCTGAAGGGTGCGGGGTAGGAAGTACCGCTTCAGGCAGGCCCCTTGGGCCAACCCCCATGCAGGCGCATTGGCGTCAAGGTGGCATTACATCAGTCCCTGGGAGGTAGTATTGGAGGGCATAGGGGGTGCCCGTGGAAAAGAATCTGATGGGCAAACGGGCCTCCTGCACAAGGTCACTCTGTTAAAGGGGGACCTGGCAAGTAGTTGGGAACTGTCATGACCTTGCACGTAGGCTCATCCAGGATACGCAGAAAACAAAGTGTACATATTCCAGTTTTAGGTTAGGTATGGCTATGTATTAGAATCATTAAAGATGTGTAAATAAGTGTATTTGAAATGTCATTGAATATGTTTTGGGTTTTCTGCGTATTAAAATTGTGTTATGAATTTTTAATTATGATTTATTAATCTTAATAAAATACAGCCGGGGTTATCCGACCTCTGATCCAAGTTCTGTGTTGGATGAATTTTATTATCGATACCTCAGGGGAAAGAGGGGTTTTGGAAGAAACCATCCCATTTGGGAGGAGAGTTTGGGGTCAACAAATCCACTAATGGGAGGGGACTCGGCAATACCTGGCCATATTGTTGCCATATCGGAAATACACAAGTTTCTTTAATACGTATTTTTCATTCTTTATATTTTACCATATGAATTGCTGTATAGCTAGAGCTAGTAACAATGAAAAACCATTGGAAGGTGAATACTCAGTTATTCGCTCTGGGCACCTCAGGCTCTTGGTAAACCTACAAGCCCTATATATCTTCAGCCTGGAGGGTCCAGCAGACGTAATGGTATATTGCTTTAAAAAATATGCCATAGTTAGAAGAAGTTACAGCTGAAAAAGAAGGCACAGATGGTAGTTGTTTTTCAACTCAATTTCAATACAGTTGTTTTATTTCATCTGTACCTTTCTGAAGGAAAACCTTAAAGGATGTACACAAATGACACCTCGTGAATTCAGATTTTTTTTAAACTTTCCAGAAATGTATAACTTTCTAGGATCCATTATTGGTTTCATACCCATTACTACCACTAACTGGAAGGGGGTAGAAAGCACAACAAATAGGCACAACTGTGTAGAACAATTTTGTTTTCTAACGAAAGTCTGCCTGTTCTTGAAAACTAGGAAGATGGTGATTTTAGCACTGCAAACCCTTTGTTGATATAATTTTTACCCCCAAAAAGTAAATGTAGCTGTATTTTGGCTAGTTTCTTGGTCCCCTTCAAGGGAATCCACAAGTCCTGTGTACCTTTAGAATGCTCAGGATGTTGTAAAAAAAAGGACACAAATTTGGCATGGATACATTATGTAGACAACATATTATGGGGCCCTAAGCAAAGCTATGCGGTATAGCCAAAAAATGGCTTAGCACAAGGGGCAAAAGGCCTAGCAGCGAAGGGGTTTATTCAACTAAAAGCCATATTGTTTCAAAAGGATGTCACTTTAACATCTGCCAGAGAGATGTTTGATCTCCAAGTTGCAAGGTTTTCCTCTGAAATACAATTGCTACTGCACACAAATCTCCCACTACATTTTGGAAACTTGAGCACTGCATATTTAATGATTCAGATTCCACAGTTGTGGTACACTTTTTTGAAGCAATTTTGTCTGGCTTTGTCAGCACATTTCAGACTTGTATTCAAAGTGATTCCGTCCATTATACACTCTCTGGTTTTCAGTGTATTTGGAGCCATACCGTTAGTGTTATTCCTGATTGTTGGAATTTTGGTGCCATTTTTGCTGTTCCGCAATGGATGTTTCATCTCGAGGCCAAATGGTGATTGAATGACCACACGTCCAGCTGTGTCGTGAATAGTATGATACAGTACTTTGGAGTGTCTTTACTTCAGGAACTGAATGGCAACTGGTCTTTGTCCTTTCGACCTATATGGTTATATTGGGTACAGCCCGTGCTACACTGTCTATTATTCACTTTTGAGTGTGCACTGGATCTTTGTCTTGCATTGTATTTGGTTCAGTCTAAATAGATCTGCAGGTGCGTCAGCTAAGGGCTCCTCTTCAGTGTTGCCTATGAGGCTACCATTGCTGCAAGATGCATATTATGTGCCACTCCTAGATGCTTCTGCTCTTGGAATCTTGAATCCTGCAACCTCATCTGCAGTTATACTGCCGGCTGGCACACGATCAGCGGCTCCTGGTAGGTCTAGATATTGTTTGTTCTTTTGAACTTCCAGTCAGGGGCATTTTGGAAACATCGTCAGCGGATCAGGGTTCCTTTTTGGATCCTAATGACTCTCTGAACATGGAAAATGTTTCAGGAGCCTCCTAGATTTTAATGTGGTACTTTGTTTTTATTCAAATTGACATGTTATTAATTTTTAATGATTGTGTCTCGTTAATTGGTATTTTAAATGCATTATAGCTTTTCTTCACTTTTATTATTAAAGTGCATTTTATATTCATTTTTATTATTCTGAATCCAGCACATTTCTTAGGAAGCATTTTATCATGTCATTCATACACTCTGTCTAAGAGTAAGGAACATTGTAAGCAATGCCCTTGCACTTAGTTGTCCGGTTGGAGACAGCTCAGAGTATCAAAACAAACAATTACATTGGCGCTGCAGCTTTGAAACAGTGTTATTGGAACCGTCCTTTTATTATACAAACCACCTCTGTGCCAAATTAGACAGGAAGAACTTTGGCTGAGATTGTCCTGGAACACTGTGCCTGAGATGGAGCCCAGCTGACTCCAGCCTTCATCCTGCAAACTATAGTAGCCTGCTCTATTTCAGATCGGCTTCCTGATAAATCATACACAAGTATGGGGGGCAGTATTGTCTCAAGAGATCTGGCAGAGGGTACTCCCACTATGCTCTCAATAGTGTTGGTAGTATTAGGATAGGAGTAGACATATAATAATAATTAACAATGTAATGTTATAATGGTTCAACTGTTTATCTTTTTCACCATTCTTGTAAGGCTGGTTACAATACTTTCCTTCATCTTACTAATAATGGCAGCTCAGGCCTTCTACACAAGAATACAATTGTTTTAATGAATACTTGAAAGGCAAACTTGCATCTTTCTTTGTGTACCTTGAACATGCCTGAGTAACAACGAAAGGGTAGATCTGTTTACAGAATTTCCTTGGGGACTTAGAGTTGAGGTTGCAGATACCATCTGGTACCTTGGTAAGGTTAGTGGTCCAGATGGGGCACCGTGAGCTAACTAGAAATTAGGCCAACATACCCTGATGATATGTGTGGAATCATCTCTATATTCTGACGGTTATGTTGTCCAGATACACAGTCCTACTTAATTTGTAGGAGCTGTATTACAGTGGCCGATCTCCAACCGTCAGCCCCCATTTTACCTTGCTCTCATGGAATGCTGAATCTAACATTCCACAAGAGCAGAGGTGGCAAGAGCCAGCCCAGAACACAACCCCAGCACCCCCACACCAAGATATAAAATCGTCCTTCTTAGAAAAGGAAATATTAGCACAGAGTTCTCCTACAGCTTCTCTCTGAAAGATAATACCACTCATGAAATTTAGGAAGCAGCCAAAAACACAGCTATTCAAGCAATTCCTGAAGCAATCATTCCCTTGATGTTATCCACCTTACTTTCTTTATTAAAGATTTTAAATTTTACTTTCAACTGGTGCATTTTTTGTGATTTTCCTGTGGTGAAATATATATCGAAAATGTAAAATGTTTCTTAAACTTTAAAATAAGTTAGTAAAAATGTGTTTATTTAATGTAAAAGAAAATAAGAAAAAATGCTACAAGAATATTAAACTAACTTTGGGTTAATTATTTAATTAATTCAAATATATTAAATTAAAATAAATTTATATTTCTGAAGTTTAAACCAAACATAATTCCCACCTGAATTTATGTATAAATTCAAAAAAAGGTATTACACTTTTTTATAATTGTATAGTAAATATTTTTTGGTTTGATATATTTTTTACCATTATACTTCAATTTAAGATTATTTTCAATGGGGATTTATTTTAAGTTCCTGTATTTGTTATGTTCTATGGGAGGGCTAGTAATTTTTTCTTTAAATATGCTGTATTGGTTATGGAGAGATATGCTGCTGGTTGCAGGGTGACATATGTTTGTATTACCTCCCAGGGATGTCACCTAACAGTGAATTTATTCTTGTCATCCATAAGAGAGGGGATTTTAGCTGCTTTGTTGATTGCTCGACAAAAAGTTGGGTGTGATAGATTTAAGGTCCATAACTCAAATATATTGTTTTTTCCCAGTGATGACCATAGGTATTTTTTGTAGTTAGAGTTTGCATCATTCCTCAAAGATTGCAATAAAGCACTGACCAAAGGGCTAGATCGATTGCTCTGAATTTTGTGCCAAGTTTTAATATGGATATATCTTCTTGCTATGCTTTGTTGTGTTAGCCCAAATTCCATACAGATTTGCGCGGATGAAGCATTATGGGGAATCCCAAAAACACGTTTATAGAGATTTATTTGGAGTTTATCCAGGATTTGTGCATCCTTGCAGTGCATAACCACACTCGCATAGGCCAGCGTTAGTAGTAATTATACTTAAAAGTGTAAGAGTAAATTACACGTTCATATAGCTCTTAAGTGTAAATTACATATGTGAATAGCCCTGACTGAGCATAACAAAATAGGTTTTCACACGTCTCTTTCACAGTGGCTGCTGGATCTGCCAGCAGGCAACTTGACTTCACAATTCAAATGGAATTACTTATCACAGCTGAGCAGCTATATCATTTTGTTATTACAGCCGATTAGATGTGTCACAACTCAAATGTATTAATTTCATTGGAGATATGCTTTTATACAGAGATTGATGGATCCCATTTTTAGGTTGTGTTTTGATCGACCTGTTATACCTCTTCTGTGGGGTTTGGCAAAGCCAACGATTGCCTTTGGTTACTATCTGTGGCATTCAGAAATGCTGGCTTCTTATTGGCGCATTTCTGTATAAGTCCCTCCATTGTGTTTAAGCTCTCTTTCCGGTGAATTCACTCAGTGAGCATGTGATGGCCTCTATTCCTTCCTACAATCTGGCTATTGCAGGTCAGGCGTTGTATTTTTTAAAATATTATTTGCAGCCTGCGCTCCGACATGATTCCATGGAGTGCTGTCGAGCACTTGTTTTGTGTAGTCAAAAAACACACTGGTCCCCTGGCATCATTACACAGCGTTCAATTTCACATCATCGCTTGAGTATTGACTCTCTGCGACCGCACTGCACGGAGCAGAATGGGAAGCTCCTCAGCGATGATTCAGATACACGTGAGCACCACCTTAATCATACCCCCCAACCAGCAATGCAGATTTTAATTTGCAAACATAGATGACATCTGATTGCCATCTGCCTTTCCTTCTGCGCTTGTAATATTTATTGGCTGCTTGGAATGACACGCAGGCTAAACTGGCAACATCTAATTAACCTCTTCAAAAAATGAATACGTATTCGTCCTTCGCGCATGCCCCTCCCCCTGCCAGGTAAGAAGCCACCTGGCGATATGGCACCTAAAGGGTTAAGCATTTGAACACTATTTTATGTGGTGGAAAACGATAAACGTTGAAACAACATCCTTTCTAAAAGATTTTTACTGTTTTCCTCATAGAGGTGGCACTTAAATCCACAATATACCAGGCAACTTCAGACATATTTACAGTATTGTTGTAAAAACAAGTGCTCGTCAGAGCTTAATAGCGTGTATCACATTTTGTCTTTCAAAAACCATGTTTCTCCATTGTTAGGAGTAGTGTGGCAGCTGGAAGTGCCGAGTATCTTTTGTGCTACAAGTTGGGGTGGAAAAAATTATCAGAATAAATTTTCAGGTAAAATGCTAATACCTAGATAGGTAATTTCACATTATTAATTGAAAAAGTTTCACCAGAGGGTACTGCCATTTTGATTGTTACCATTCCCCTGACTAAGACTGGTTTGACGTTTCTTTTGAAACTAGGACACGGTAAGTGGGCTGACGGTTGGAGGAAAGACAGACAAACTGCCAACCATTTTCACAAGACCTTATAGCAGAGTTGTACCCTGTAACAGCATGTGCTCACTGTCAGTTATTCGGACCTGTCATTTCTGTTTTCTAAGTATGGCTGCACACTTTTTTCTGCAATATGCAGCATGAATTGCCTCTTTACGTTATAGTGGAGCAGACAAACCATATTAGTTACTCAATACAGGTTCTGTATGCTTCATATACATATGTTGCCTCTATAGCCAGCCTTCCAATTTCTGGAACTTTTTGAAATGAAGCACAGATCATTTGTTTCCCATATCTATATATATATATATATATATATATATATATATATATATATATATATATATATTATCTACTGGCGGTCGCCAGTAGATAGTTATAGTTAGGACCTATTTTCCTTAGGAAATCCACAACATTCTATTTGAAATAACGTTGGCGTCGGTTGACGAATCTTCGCGAAAGCTTCCAACTTGTTGGGGTGCTCCGGTCCGCTCCTATCCTGAAAGTCTCGGGGTGATTCGTCAAGCGGGGGCCGAGAAAAAAGGGGGGTCCCAAAACGCGTTTACCCATTCATTTTTCCATAGGAACCGTTCATCGCGGCTCCAGCCCGAACTGCTGAACGGAATTACACCAAATTTGGCAAAGAGGTAGCCCTTGGTTCAGTGTCGTGCCTTTTGCTAAAATGGTGTAAATCCGTTCAGTAGTTCCTGAGAAAATCAAAAGTAAAGTCACATATATATCTATGGCCGAGTAGGGTCCGCGTACCCTCCCGATCACGAGCTGCATGCTAATTGGCTGTCAAGTGGCTGTCAACACTCAAAATCAGGAAGTGTTGGCAGCCATTTTGTCCTCGGTAGAACCGAGGGACAGAAACAAGTGCGCAAAGCGCAAAGGGGGCAGGGTAGAAACACCCTGACCCCCTAGGTCTGCTCAGGGGGTCCCACAAGGACCCCTGGGCAGAAAAAGCATTTTTTTAAAACGGCGGGATGCGCTTAGGGTGCGCGGATCCCGTCGATTAAAAAAAAAAAGCACAAGAAACAAGTGCGCAAAACGCACAAAGGGGGCAGGGTAGAAACACCCTGAACCCCTAGGTCTGCTCAGGGGGTCCCACAAGGACCCCCTGGGCAGAAAAAACATTTTCTTTTTTTAAAAATTGGCGGGATGCGCTTAGGGTGCACGGATCCCGCTGATTAAAAAAAAAAAACACAAGAAACAAGTGCGCAAAACGCACAAAGGCGGCAGGGTAGAAACACCCTGACCTCTAGGTCTGCTCAGGGGTCCCACAAGGACCCCTGGGCAGAAAAAAAGCAAACAAAAAGACCGGCATCGTGCTGGAGGCCTCCCTGCAGCAGTCTGCAAACGCGCTCCCTGGCGCGTTTTAAGAAGGGAAGTAATTGCCCTTGAATACTGGGGGTCCCTGAGGCCAACTAGCCCACCAGGAACCTCCGGTATGCACCAGGGGCTGCGTTGCAGAGAGGTGTACAGAGGCCATGCCCCTTTTACACCTCTCTGCAACGCAGCTCTGTGGTGCTTTTGGAGGTACATGGTGGGCTAGTTGGACTCCAGGGACCCTCAGTATTCAAGGGGACTTAATCCCCCAACTTAAAATGCGCCACGGGCGTGTTTGCACAGTGGTGAAGGGAGGGGGTGGCTTCAGGTGACATGTGTGCAAACAGGTCTCGTGGCGCGTTTTAAGATGGGGAATTAAATCCTCTTCAATCCTGAGGGTCCCTGGGGGCCAACTAGCCCACCAGGTACCTCCAGTAAGCGCCACGGAGCTGCGTAGAAGAGTGTTGTAAAAAGGGGCATGGCCTCTGAACACCTCTCTGCAACGCAGCACTTTGGCACATACTGGAGGTATCTGGTGGGCCAGTTGGCTCCTAGGGACCCTCGGGATTGAGGAGGAATTAATTCTCCAACTTAAAACGCGCCATTGGGCGTGTTTGCAGACATGTCACTTCAGGCCCCAACCCCCTCCCTTCACCATTGTGCAAATATTCCTCTAAAATCAGCCGAACTACGAATTCCGATTTACTCACCTGTTATCAGGAGAGACCTCAGTGCTGCATCTTTGAGCCCAGTACTGATCCTGAAAAGTAATTTTAACCCTACTTACCAGTAACTTGAATTTCCTTCCATAGGATATCATTGCCTGCTTTTTGCTGAAAAAGTTTCTGTCGATTTTGAAACATACAAATATTCCTCTAAAATCAGCCGAACTACGAATTCCGATTTACTCACCGGTTATCAGGAGAGACCTCAGTGCTGCATCTTTGAGCCCAGTACTGATCCTGAAAAGTAATTTTAACCGTACTTACCAGTAACTTGAATTTCCTTCCATAGGCTAACATTGACTGGTTTCACTTGGAAATTCTTCTGTGTGTGGAGTTTTGGAACTTTATAATATTCCTCTAAAATCAGCCGAACTACGAATTCCGATTTATTCACCTGTTATCAGGAGAGAACCCAGTGCTGCATCTTTTAGCCCAGCACTGACCCTGAAAAGTAATTCTAACCGTACTCACCAGTAACTTGTATTTCCTTCCATAGGAATCCATTGTCTGGTTTTCAGCAGAAAAGTTTCAAAGTGTCGATTTTCACAAACTACAAATATTCCTTACAAATCGCCTGTATGACTTAAACGCATTCTTTCAACTGTTTACAGGAGATGCACCAGTGCTGGATCCAGGATCCACCACTGAGTAAGAAAAAGTAACGATAACACTACTTACCTGCTAAGTGAATTTCCTCCCATAGGATAACATTGGTGATTCTATGTGAAAAAGTTTGTCAACTTTTAAAATACAATAATATTCCTTAAAAATCACTACTGTAACCAAAACACTTTTACTCAACTGTTTACAGGAGATGTCCCAGGACTGAATCTAGGATCCAGTCCTCTGGTTAGAAAAGTAATCCATAAAGTAACTAATTGCATTTAACTTGAAATTCACATTGAGCTCATTGTTGCATTGTGTTTGAAATTGTGTTGCCCATTGCAACAACTGTAACTACTGTACTTAAAAGTTTTTTTGCCTATTTGCAAAGTATTTAAACTAAAGTAATTCATTCTGAGAAAGTATATTTTGTAATGTAATGTATAATGTAATTACAATGTATTTTAAAAAATAAAATATCTAAAAATAAATAGTTTAAAAAAATGTAGTAAATCAGTATCAAAAAATAAATATAACAATTAATACATTTAAAAATTGTCATTTACAAAACCTTTGAAATTCACCGAAAAAACCATAGGTTTCAGACATGTTATAGTTAGGAATTAGCATTTAAAAACCTTTGAAATTCACTGAAAAAACCATAGGTTTCAGGCACGTTATAGTTAGAAATTAGCATTTAAAAACCTTACAAATTCACTGAAAAACCATAGGTTTTAGGGACAGTTATAGTTAGTTGGACATTGCACTCGTACAAAACCCGTGAATTTCCCCCGTTATAGTTAGTTCAGGTAACTATAACTCGCGTCCCCGCAATGCACTGCTGATGACGTCACATATTACATCACTCATGACATGGTCAGTGACATCACTGATGACATCACTGATGACATCTCAAATGACATCACTGATGACATCACTGATTACATACCATACCATACCATACCAAGACATTTATAAAGCGCTCGGCTACCACCAACGGCGGTGTCCCGGCGCTACACAGAGACAAAGGAAGATGAAAAAGAGAAGAAAGGCAGGCTAAGGGAGATCAAAAAGCCAGGTTTTCAGAGCACTCCTAAAAGTAGTTTCAGATTCTGCTTTGCGCAAGTAGAGCGGCATCGCATTCCAAAGAGCGGCCGTTCTAACTGCAAAGGCGCGCCCTCCCATCCTGGCTTTGCGGTAGGAAGGAGAGCAAAGAAGAAACTGAGAGTTCGAGCGCAGGGTCCTATTTTGGTGGTATTTCCGAAGTCTGAGCCTCAGATAATCCGGTCCACTTTCTCTAGTAGCTCTAAAAGCAAGTAATAAGGCCTTAAATTCGATTCTTCTCTTCACTGGAAGCCAGTGAAGACTGCGCAAGTGGGGGGAAATGTGATGCCGGAGAGGCACGTTTCTAAGAAACCTAGCAGCAGCATTTTGAACTGTCTGGAGCTTTTGAATAAGATATGCAGGGAGGCCAAGATACAAGCTATTGGCATAGTCCAGCTGGGACGTAACCAAAGCATGGACTATGGTGGCCCGACAGTTCATCAGTAGTAAATAAAGAAATCTACGCAAGCTTTTGAGCTTCCAGAAGCATGCTCTAGAAACTCGGCCAATCTGGGCTTTCACCGACAATTCCGAGTCAAATCTAAATCCCAAATTTCTAACAGATAAAACTGGGGTGGGAGGGGGATTCAACTGCAGTGGCCACCATAAATCAGCCGGTGGAGGTGATGGTTGGTTGAAGAACATCACCTCAGTTTTTTCGGTATTCAATTTAAGACAGTTATCTGTCATCCATGAAACAATCTTAATTAGGCATTGCCTAAAGCTGTCAAATGCGGCCATCTTGGAATCTTTAAATGAGAACACCAGCTGCGTATCATCAGCGTATGAAATTATACGCACGCCACACTGCTCAACTAATGCAGCCAGAGGGGCCAAATAGATATTAAATAGGGTCGGGCTTAACGCAGAACCCTGAGGTACTCCACAGCCCATGGCGCAAGAGGAAGAGACATAAGGACGGAGGAAGACCTGCTGGGATCGCCCCTCCAGGAAGGATTGGAACCAATTTAAGATGGTACCCGAGATACCCAGCTGTGTCAGACGGTCTAAAAGAATCGAGTGAGAGACCGTATCAAAGACTGCAGATAAATCTAACAGCACAAGCATAGCACAGCTACCATGGTCTAATGATTCTCGGATGGTTTCCGCCACTTCCAACAGGGCCGTCTCTGTACTGTAACCCTTCCTAAAGCCCGATTGGGAGTCGTGAAGGAGATTGTTAGACTCCAGGTGATTAGAGAGTTGTCTTTGAACCTCCTTCTCCAAGATTTTAGCAGGGGCCGGAAGAAGCGAAATGGGCCTGAAATTCTTGAGTATACTAGGGTCTGCATCTTCCTTTTTAAGAATTGGCAAGACCAGGGCCTCTTTCCATACTGAGGGGAAGCATCCCAACCTTAGAGAGGTGTTCCAAATAGCATTTAACGGAGGGTTAAAAAGAGGGGCCAGTAAGTTAAAAAATCTAGCTGGGCAGGGATCCAGGGGCGAGCCTGATTTAATTCTGACAAGGTCTTTCAAAGATAAAGACGGGCAGAAAGGCTGAAATTCAGTCCAAAGACAGGGAGGAACATAGGCCGAGGGTGTAATTGGCCTTTCTCCTGACCCCTTAAATGTGGAATATATAGATTGAATCTTTTCCTTGAAAAAAGTGGACAAATCCCTACATAAAACAGCTGAAGGCACAATCTTACTCAAAGTGGCCTCAGGTCTCATAAAATCTTGAACAATCTTAAAAATGTCTTTAGAAGAATTGTCTGAGTCTTTAATTTGTTTGGCTAAATGATTCTTAATTGACAAGCGTTTAAGAGCATGGAATTTTTTTTGTGCAGCTTTATAGGTGCTTTTCGCATCCGAATTATACGATTTCCGCCAAATACGCTCCAGCTTTTTGCATATGCTTTTTTCAGACTGGAGCTCTGACGAGAACCAAGGAGCGGAAGGCTTTTTCTTAGCCGATTTTGACATTTTCATGGGAGCAATGGCGTCCAGAGAAGAAGCAACCCATTCATTAAATGAGGTTGCATCTAAGCTGGGATTGCCTGTGAGCTGGAGAGGGATATCATGCAAGACCGGGCCCATGGTCTCAATAGATACTTTCCTCCAGTTTCTCTTCTTTTCAGACTCTGGTCTCGTCCGGTATGTCCCACCGTGCCTGGACAAACTAAAAGGGACTAACCAGTGGTCTGACCACGTCAAAGGCAGAGGGACCTCTACTCTAATGGTAGGGTCGTTAGAGAAAATAAGGTCTAACATATGACCAGCACAGTGTGTGGCAGACATAACCTGCTGAATCAAGTTTAATCCACCCAGCATCTCAGTCACTTGGAGCGCCAAAGCACAATCCTGTCTGTCCATATGGACATTGAAATCGCCCAAAACCGTAAAATTGGCATATCTTAGTGAGAGATCCGCCACAATGTCCCCTAATTTTAAAAGGTTGGCAACTACGGAACTCGGGGTCGATAAACCAGCATGCCCGCAAAGGTATGTCCTAGAGAGGATTGAATAGAAAAGGACATAGCCTCAATAGTGCCAATATTCTCAATTTTTTTACACCAGATATCCCATTTATCATTACAAATAATCGCAAGACCTCCTCCTCGCCTGCTATCTGCTCGATTCACCTTGGAGATTTTAAAACCAGTGGGAAGTGCCAGAGCGATATCTGGGTAAGAGGTGTCTGTAAGCCAGGTTTCTGTCAGAAACATGAGGTCCCAGCGATTGAGCTCAAGGGAAAGCCAGATGTCCTCTGAGTGCTTAGGGAGAGATCTGCAATTAACCAGGCATGCTCTTATAGTAGGCTTATTGGCGTCCGTCTCAGTAGTCGGAGACTTGACACCACCTGCCTCTACCTCCTGTGGC
Source organism: Calotriton arnoldi (assembly GCA_963921515.1). Classification (NCBI taxonomy): domain Eukaryota; kingdom Metazoa; phylum Chordata; class Amphibia; order Caudata; family Salamandridae; genus Calotriton; species Calotriton arnoldi. The sequence goes on along the minus strand of CAWUFW010001945.1, from coordinate 153,384 downwards.
CCCTCCAATGCCCCCATAACAAAGGAGCAGGTATTGCATTGAAAACCCTGGTCCCGATTTGTCAGGCAAAGGTTAGGGTAAGTAGGATGGGAACATTGCCCCACATTACAATCCAAGAGCTGTTTTCTAGACCAATAAATTCTTACCCCAGATCCTTTTTGAACAGTATGGCTGGCGCTGGCCGTGTTAAGGTCGCGGACGGGCGCAGACGGGCTTGCCTTAGGCGCGCCTTCGGCGCGCCAGTGGCGCGCCCGCTGCGCGCGTCCGCTGCGCGCTTGTGCAGCAACCCGATTTATAATCCCCATGAGAAACAACTAGACCGCGTCCGTCCTACAATATGGCGGCGTCAGGGTAAAAATTCAGTGAACAGGGTTCGAATCCTCCTCCCACTAGTAAATGTGTCAGCAATGAAATGCCCCCCTCAAATTCAATACAATACAGTAATAACACCACAAGTATAAACAAAAATTTTAAAAGTGTAGCGAACTGCTAAAAACACTTAAAAGATGCCCAGACCTGGAGAAATAGCAGCAGCAGGTTAAAACAACAGGACAGAGTAACCACTTCTGATTGCGAGTCCCATGTGATCATTTGATGCATCTTCTCACACCCTAATATAACTTTTGATACACCCACTGTAAATTACAGACTGCCATTGTCAGAACCATAGACACTCCAACACCAATTACTATATACACACTCACTGATTCTTAGGTCTACACACACACATCTACTCACTCACCCGTACAGTCACTCATACTTATAGTCACTCAGTACAGGACTATTATATGCACTCATACACCTATATAAACACTCACACACTGCCACTCATCCATAGAGGTACTCACACACCTAGTCAGTCATGCAAAAAATTAAGCACACACCCATTTACTCACCTATACAGTTATACACACACCAGCTCACTTACTCATACAAATACTAGCACATTCTTACGCTCTTATACAATCTCTGATACAAGCACACACTCATCCATACAGTCACTCTCACAATCACACACTCTCGCTTATAGCTATTTATATACTCCAACACACATATATACTGCCTTTCACATATGTTATTACTCACACATGTACCACTGGGACATACATTCACTCACTAACACACTCTTACAAGTTGGAAAATTTCGAGTCCCCTCAACGCTCCAGCCTCCAAATTCAAGCGTCCGCCAGGCAGGGGTACGGAAACCAATGCACCCGACCCATCGTGAAATCACCATCTGCATCGCAGCTGTCCTTGCTTGGCTTGATTTGTGGGGCGTGCCTGGGCCATGCCAATACCTTGGCAAAAGAAGCTGCTCACACAGCGAACCAGTGATGCCCAGGCCTGCATATATATATCTTCCAAAAAATGCCCTGCATTAGAGACGCACTCCTCCAGCCAGCAAATTTTCAAAACTCATTTATTTCAGGAACAGGCATTTTCATTCTGCTTCTATACATCCTCCTGCCTGACGCGTTTCAGAGCATTCACGCTCTTTCTTCAGAGGCAATTTGACTGCACACAATGTTTTGGCTCCCACAGTTCTCTGCGTTTTTCACATTTTAGGCCTCCGGTGTGCCTTACTTGATAGATTTAATCCTGGTGTACGCTGGAACTTGTGGTTTGGCTCCATTAATTTATATCCTCCAGTGGATTTTGTGCAGTCAAATCATTTCAAGGATCGGTATTACCCTTCAGTGGGTTTAGGAGAATTAATCGGCGCAGCTGGCTTTTGATTGTGGAACAGGATTTTCTTTCTGAAACCCACTGAAGGGTAATACTGATCCTTGAAATGATTTGACTGCACAAAATCCACTGGCGCGGCCCCCCTCCTGGAGCCTGTGGTGGCCCTGGGGACCGCCACCCCACAGGGCCGGCTCCTGCAGTGTCCCGGGGTGCCTACCCCCGGGACACTGTAGTTTGCTAAGACAGGACGGGAGCCTCACGGCTCCCGTCCTGTCATAGCAAACTGCTTTGGATATTGGAAACCTGCTCTCGCTTCCAAGATCCAAAGCACATTGCTTTTCCACATGGGGAGCTGCATGTTAGCAGCTCCCCATGTGGAAAAGCAATGCCGGCTCCCGCAGGACGCGGGGAGCCGGCATGGTCCGTGGGGGAGTTGGGGTCCCCCCACAGACCCCAAAGGATAGGGCCAGCCTCAGGGGATGGGGTCCCCAGGGCAAGTAGTGGCCCGGGAGGGGGGCCACATGGCCCCCCTCCCCAAATTAGGAATTTTTTTTTTTTAAAAAGGCCGGCCCCGGGGGATGGGGTCCCCGGGGCTTAGGAGGCCTGAGGAGGGGGGCAACGCAGCCCCCCTCCATGAAAATAAAAATAAAAAAAAAGGTGGCAATGACCCGGGGGATGGGGTCCCCAGGCCAAAATTGGCCACGGGAGGGGGGCCCACGCGGTCCCCTTCCCGTTCACATTTTAAAAAAAGGGGGTCAGGCCCTGGGGGATGGGGTCCCCAGGGCCCAAAATAATTAAAAAGAAGGAGGGCCACACAGCCCCCTTTAAAAAAAAAAAAAATCCGGCATCACGCCGGTGGCCACGCCCCCTCCTTGTCAGCACTCCCCTGACAGAACGAATTCCCCTTGAATACTGGGGGTCCCTGGGGGCCAACTAGCCCACCAGTAACCTCCAGTATGCGCCATGTCATGAGTGATGTAATATGTGACGTCATCAGCAGTGCATTGCGGGGGCGCGAGTTATAGTTACCTGAACTAACTATAACGGGGGAATTTCACAGGTTTTGTACGAGTGCAATGTCCAACTAACTATAACTGTCCCTAAAACCTATGGTTTTTTCAGTGAATTTGTATATATATATATATATATATATATATATATATATATATGTAACCAATTTGCCGAAGCAAAACGCCCAGAAGCTTGAGGCCGTACACAACTGCAGGTGAGTCACAAACTCTATTTAAACCAAGCAGGCAGTTTAACATCCCTTTGAAGTCCATGGCCTGACGCGTTTCGATGCCGCTATTTGCATCTCCTCAGAGGCCGTGTCAGCGGAGGTGATTTATGGCTACCGCATTCCCCCTGTGTGTTTGTGATTGGTGGGCTTTGAGTGCTCCTCCCTTGGTGGAAGTTCATTTTCAAATGCATGCTGGGATATGAGGTCTCATTTTGCCAAATGCGTCAGGCAATGGTGGCAGCAGGACTGTGAAAGGGATCAGCTGGCTGGCGCTTCCATACCGTTTATGAGGGCTAAGCTTGGAGCTCTCCGTCGATTTTAGAGTGCATCTCGCATGACGATACCAGGCTGGAGCAGGAATATAGAGGCAGCGGTCGTGCCGCCGAGTATGCACCACCCTATGAAGTTGGGGGCCACAGGGGCAAGTATCCAACTTACCTCTGGATGTGGGATATCGACATTGGATTTAGGAAGCGCTCGCTGACTGAGGCTCATCTGTGGGCTTGAATTTACCAACAGTTTTAATAACGCACTGTAAAGGGATGTAAATATTCTCCCCCAACACTACTAATCCCAGAAGACATCGCGCAGACTTATCATGTGCGGCCCATCAGAGGGCGCGCCACTACATGTATAAAGAGGGACTGTGGTTGGACAGTGCAAGCTTCCCGATACCATCAGCCTTTGAGGAAGAATGTGGAATTCGAAACGCGTCAGGCAATGGTGGCAGCAGGACTGTGAAAGGGATCAGCTGGCTGGCGCTTCCATACCGTTTATGAGGGCTAAGCTTGGAGCTCTCCGTTGATTTTAGAGTGCATCTCGCATGACGATACCAGGCTGGAGCAGGAATATATATATATATATATATATATATATATATATATATATATATATATATTACGTACTGGCGGTCGCCAGTAGGTAGTTATAGTTACAACCTAGTTTCCATAGGAAAAGCATTTTTTGATTTGCTAATAACTTTGGCGTCGTTTGACGAATCTTTATGAAATTTTGCAAAAAGTTGCACTTTTTAGGTTAGCTCCTATCTTTAAAGTTTGGGGGTGATTTGTCAAGCGGGGGCTGAGAAAAAAGGGGGTCCCAAAACGCGTTTTCTCCATGTTAATTTCCATAGGAAATTTTGCGACGAGCTACAGCCCGAACTGCTGAACGGAATTACTTCAAATTTGGCAGAAAGGTAGAGCTTGGTTCAGAAAGCGACCTTTTTGTTAAATGGGGTAAATCCATTCAGAAGTTTTTGAGAAATACAAAAAATAAGAGTCAAAAATCTATTTCCCATAGGAAACTTTGTGCAAGGCTACAGCCGAAACTACTGAACGGAATTACCCCAAATTTGGCAAAAAGGTAGTGCTTGGCTCAGAAAGCGAACTTTTGTAAAATGGTGTAAATCCGTTCAGTGGTTGCTGAGAAATAAGAAAAATAAAAGTTTCGATATCTGGGCAGAGCCTAAGTCCAGTGCACGAGCTTCACTGTGATTGGCTGCGAACACTCCAAACCAGGAAGTGTTGGTAGCCATCTTGTGGCTCGGTAGAAGCGAGTCACTAGAAAACAGAGAAACAAAGGTATAAAACAAGAGCAGGGGGCAGGGTAGAAACACTGTGACCCCCTAGGCCTGCTCAGGGGGTCCCAGAAGGACCCAAGGGCCAAAAAAAGCATTTTTTATAAAAAAAAAAAAATCGCCGGAATTCTCGCTGGGGTCGCGGGTTCTTGCGTTTTATTTTAATGAGGTCCCGGGTGGGCTAGGTCCCACGGGCATTTCTTAAAAAATAATAGCTGGGGGTCGCTGGGGTTGCAGGGGCCCGCTGGGGTCCCCGCAGCCCCGGGGCTTCACTCATGTTGGGAGGGGGGTTGCGCGGCCCCTCTCCTGGAGCCCTCCATGTGCTTATAACTTTGGCGTCGTTTGACGAATCTTTACAAAATTTTCAAAAAAGATTCTCTTTTTTGATCAGCTCCTATCTTGAAAGTTTGGGGGTGATTGGTCAAGGGGGGGCTGAGAAAAAAGTGGAGTCCCAAAATGTGTTTTCTCAATGCATTTTCCATAGGAAACTTTAGACAAGGCTACAGGTCAAACTGATGAACGGAATTATGCCACATTTGTGAGGGAGAAAGGTTGTGGTCCAGAAAGCGCGCTTTTGTTGAAATGGTGTAAATCCGTTCAGTAGTTTTTGAGAAATATTACATTTTACAGATATCGATATTTGAGAATTCTGACATCTGATTGGCTGAGGGCTACGAGCATGAGCTTGCGGCTCATTGGCTGTGAACGGTTGAAACTAGGAAGTGTTGGCAGCCATTTTGTGACTTAGTTTCAAGGACCTGGTAAATAAATCAGTAAAGATTGTATCCCACGAAGAAGACAAAGCAGCACTCAGTAGGAGGGCCCATGGTTGGTTTGTAATTCAGAGCTATGCGAGGGGCAAGCCACAACCATACCTAGGAACAGGCTTCTCGAGAATCACAAAAGAAATATTCTTGCTTCTGAGGTTGGGAATTTTACCCGCCAAGTGTCACCTTCCACCGTGGAAACGCACAGACACAACAAACCATTGCAGATTATGCAGAGACACCAATGAGGATGTTCTACATCTACTATGCATTTGCAAGGGCTTGGAAGCGGAACGAAGACAGCTATTAAAGCCGCGCCTAATCGAAAGCCAGGTACGAACATGCAGACAGGCGGTAAAGGCCTGCTTCAAGGGTAGTAACGTTCGGTTGGCCTGCAGCCTTGTTCGGTTTATGAGTGCAGCAAAAGCAAAGCTATCCCCGGAAGTACTCTAACAAACTGGTCATCAATTTAGGCCCACCGTCCTCTGTGTTATTTATGACAACCCTGTTCAAAAGAGATTGTCCCTGGTAATTTTGTCTATTACTACTGTTCCTTCATGTTTTTAAGCAGCCACTCTTGGGTTGTGGGCCAGTAACGCCGACATAAAATCCTCAAATCTATCGGGTCATCCCAGGCTCAGCAACGCGGGCCTAGGAACTAGCCTATCACTAACATTGGAATTACCTGGCAAGGGGTGCAATGAACTGGGTGAGCAAATGAAACGACGAACTGCAGATTGCAACTGTCAACAATGAACTTTTGGATGCCCACTTATAGACTCCAATGCTATTTAGATCAAAACCCTTAACACTAACTTTAAAGGAACTTGCATTGCCAAGGAACGCTTAGGAGTTTATTCTCCCAAAGTTTTTTTGCACTTTCGCTATCTTACGCACCTTATTGGCTGTACTGTATGCCTGATTTTACTCTTCTTGTAATTTTATGGAAACATTGCAAATTTTAAATGCATTTAACTAATTCTAGTATTATAAATCATGTTGTTTTGCTTTCTACACACATGTTTTAACTGATTGCAAAGGTTTTAATTAATCACACAATAAAGAGATTATCATTATCATTATCATAAAAAAACTGATTGCAGGATGAAAAACATTGTTTACTAAAATGTAGGGTGCATATTAGTTTGTCGAAAAGCATCTTTGTCATTGGTTAATAAAAAGCAGTTTCAACGTAGAGTACATATGAGTTCAACCACACCTGCTACTTGCATTTGGAAGGCACTGTTTGAACTTAAAACAATGGTGAACTTTTAACCTGCACGTGCCCTTAAATGTTCGAGAAAATGTTGCAAAAAAATATCGTTAGGTTTGAAAAAATGATGAACTTTTAACCTGCGCGTGTCGTAGAATGTTCTTGAAAGTTTGTTGATAGAATACGTTGAACTTCTTACTTGTTTGTGTTCTTAAATTTTTTAAAAACTGTTTCTATGGAAAGTTCAAAAATAACCAATAGAGAGAAGTTTTGCAATTTGAAAAAATCAAGGAACTATTCTGATTTGTTCTTTACATGTATTTATGTGTGGAGCAACAGGGAAATTGTGCCATTAATGGTTCCAATTTTGATGAGAGCGGTGCATTACATGTACTGTGTGACAAAGAAAGAACTGCATGCGTTTGAGACATTTGGAATCTGCATACCAACTACGAACGTAAGTTAAATTATGCTTAGTGTGGAAATAGTGGGGAAGGGGTAAGAGGAGAAAATTCATGTGTTATTAACTTAACAGAGATGGAACAAAAACCAGAAATGTTATGTGGACAATTTGTGGTCTCATTTTTTATACTGAGAGGTAGATTTCAATATCAATCAAGACTGGTGTGTTACTGGGAGGCTTTGTATTTTGGTGTTGTTATGAAATGTAAGTTGTTGGGGAGCATTTCTTCAGAAGACATTTTTTATAAATATGTGAGAGATAAAAAATAAATGAAAATGTTCTGTGTATATTTTCTGTACGATTTTGTTCACAGTGCTAAAGTAAATGTGATTATTAGTGAAGGTAATTGTCAGAGTGTGTTTGTGTGCTGAATATACGCAGGCTTTTAAGTGGTCTGGGTTTTGTCGGTACTGCGCTCCGCCACCCGTTTAAGACAGTTGCCAAATTTTTCATTCCACTTAAAGCTGTTAATATACGTATAGTAAAGGAACGATACATAAAAAGTTTGGGAATTACACCTTTATTTACTCTGTGCAGCTCCCACCACCATTTTATGCCCCCCAGCGGTACAGTTTATAAAAATAATCTAATACAGCTCTTTGTATTATAAAAATAGCACTTCTAAGTTTATTGCCATATTGGTAGGGTTTGTACTATATAGAGAATGGTGCAATCAGTTTCATTGGTATAAAACTGCACTGTGTTATGTTGGAAATATTACATATGCATAGGTTGTGATGTTATATTTTATACTGTGAGGTACATTTGAATATAAGTGAAGACAAGTGTTATACTGCGAACCCGTTGAAAATGTGCACAGATTACATGGAGAGTAAATGGACAAAGTAAATGTACATGTTGCTTTCTGAATGTATGCATGGTTAGAATCTTTTGATGATGCTTTAAGATATAATCTAAATAGTGTTTGTGGTTTACAATTGGGTATACTGCACCGTGTTAGTAGTTAGTGACTAGATGCTGGTAAAGGGATTATTTATTGCTCGTTCTTAAAAAATAAAGGTGGAGAGCAGCGTTTCTTTACAAGAGATATTTCATAAATGTGTGAGAAAAGAAAAAAAAATGTTTTAGTAAATTTTCTGTACGATTTTTTCATTCTAGTAAAGTAACTGTTATTATAAGTGATGAAAATTGTTAGGTTGTGTCTCTGTGCTGAATATACGCAGGCCTTTAAGTGGGCCGGATTTTACCGGTGCTGAACACTGCTACCGCTTGTAGACACCCGCCATTTTTTTTATCCCATTGAAAGCCCTGAATATACATATATTAAAGGAATGGTATAATTAAAGTTTTGGAATTACACCTCCGTTTACTCTCCTCATCTCATATTCTTTATTTTGTGCACCCAACAGTAGTGTTTATAAAAATCAAGTAATAAAGCTTTATCTAGTATAAAAATAGCACTTATACTTTTATTGGCATGTTCGTGGGATCTGTAGTGTATAGAAAAGGTGGTTATCAGTTTCAATGGTACAAAACGGACGTGACATATGTTTGAAAGATTACATGGTTTTAGGAATAAGCTCTCGCTCTGCGAGTCCTCGGGCCCGCAGTTGTATCTCTGCAAGTCAACACTGGAAATATACCGCAGTTGTCCCTGTACGAGATACTCCCTTCATGCTCCCTCTCTTCACATCATTGTCCCGCACCTATGAGTTGCCAGCCGACGGCCCGCACCTTTCCCTATAGCAGTTGGCCCGCAGCTGTTCCTGTGCGAGGCGGCCCGCAGCTCTTCCTCTTCGAGCCAGCTCGCAGCTCTTCCTCTTTGAGCCAGCTAGTTGGCTCGGAACTCTTCCTCTACGAGCCAGCCCGCCGGCCCACAGCTCTCCCTCTGCAAACCATTGTTTGGCTCGCAGCTCTTCCTCTGGGAGCCAACCCGCAGTTGTACCTCTGCAAGTCAACACTGGAAATATACTGCAGCTCTCTCTCTCTGCGAGATACCCCCTTCACGATCCGTTTCTCCACATCACCGTCCCACAGCTATCCCTTTGCAAGCCGACGGCCCGCACCTCTCCCTATACCAGTTCGCCCACAGCTTTTCCTCTGCGAGCCGGCTCGCAGCTCTTCCTCTGTGAGCCGACGGGCCGCAGCTCTCCCTGTACGAGTCAGCCAGTAGGCTTGCAGCTCTTTCTCTACGAGCCAGCCCGCCGGCCCGCAGCTCTCTTTCTGTGAACCATCGGTGGGCTCGTAGCTTTTCCTCTACGAGCCAGCCCGCCGGCTTGCAACTCTCCCTCTGCGAACTACCAGACAGCTCGTAGTTCTTCATCTGTGAGCCGCCGAGCTCGCAGTTGTAGCTCTGCAAGCCAACACTGGAAATATACCGCAGGTCTCTCTCTACGAGATACCCCCTTCACGCTTCCTCTCCCCACATCACCGTCCCGCACCTATGATTTGCAAGCCGACGGCCTGCACCTTTCCCTATAGCAGTCGGCCCACAGCTCTTCCTGTGCAGCTCTCCTTCTGCGAGCCCACGGGCTGCAGATCTCCCTCTACGAGCCAGTCAGTCGGCTCGCAGGTCTTCCTCTACGAGCTAGTCCGCCATATCGCAGCTCTCCCTGTGCAAACCATCGTTCGGCTCGCAGCTCTTCATCTGCGAGCCAGTCGGGCCCGCAGTTGTACCTCTGCAAGCCAACACTGGAAATATACTGCAGTTCTCTCTGCGAGATATCCCTTTCATGCTCCCTCTTCCGACATTACCGGTCGTACTATCTTTTTGCAAGGCGACGGGCCGTACTTTTCACTATAGTATTTGACCCGCAGCTGTTCCTCTGCTAGCCGGCCCGCAGCTCTCCCTCTGCGTGCCATGTAGTTTAGCAATCCTGCTGTCAGTGTCATGCACTTCTCCAATCATCCATCCAGCACTATCTACTTACCCTATCACTCTGCCAATACCTAAGTACTTATAAATTCACCATGCACTCTGTTTACAGCACTGTAATCATTCTAGTTAGTAGTTATGTACTTATGGAATGGCCTAGCCACTAAGACAAGTACAGCTATAATATTCTGTGCAGTATCTATGCACACCTCTAGCCATGTACATACTATTGGTACACTCCTATAAATACCCAGTTAGTAGCCATGCAGTCTAGGAATCATGTTGTCAGTCCCATGCCGTTTTCTAATCACCCATCCAGCACTATCTACTTATCCTATCAGTCCAGCAAATACCTAAGCACTTATAAATTCACCATCCACTCTGTTTGCAGCACTGTAATTATTCTAGTTAGAAGTTATGTACTTTTGGAATTGGCTAGCTAGTAAGACAAGTACAGTTACACTATTCTGTGCACTATCTATGCACACCTCTAACCAGCTACATACTATTGGTACACTGCTATAGATACCCAGTTAATACCTATGCAGTCTAGGAATCCTGCTGTCAGTCCCATGAACTTTTCTAATCAACCATCCAGCATTATCTACTTATCCTATCACTCCACAAAAACCTAAGTACTTATAATTTCAACATACACTCAGTTTACAGCAGTGTAATTATTCCAGTTAGTAGTCATGTAGTTATGGAATGGCCTAGCCACTAACACTACTATAGATACAATATTCTGTGCACTATGCATGCAGACCTCTAACCAGTTACATACTATTGATACAGTCTTCTAAATACCCAGTTAGTACCTATGCAGTGTAGGAATCCTCCTGTCAGTCCCATGCACTTCTCCAATCACCCATCCAGCACTATCTACTTATCCTATCACTGCGCCAATACCTAAGCACTTATAAATGCACTCAGGCACTCTCCTTGTAGTATTGTAATGATACAGGTTGTAACCATGCAGTTCCACAATTAGATGTGTACTACTAATGCTGTGCTCTAGTATCTCTCACACTACTCATACACTACTACAATTATGCAGGTAGCACTGTTCCATTGCTGAAATCATTGATGTAGTTTTTTTGTATGTATTTTTATAGTTATACATGTGAATATTTATTTATAATTATTTTAATTATATTAAATTGTTTTCAAAACTTTTCTTATTTTACAGATAGTTTGCATAATTATTAAGAAAGAGTTACAATGACAAGAAAAGAGCAAAGAAAAAGACAACAAAGAAAGGAGGTTTATTTTTTTTTAAAAGGAAAAGAGGAATTAGATCAACTACAACATGGATCTTTAAAGAAAAAGTGTTCTGGTAAGAGAACTAAAGATTTTTTTAAAAACTTGTAAAAAGAGTTTCCAATTTTAAAAATAAAGAACAGACAGATACAACAAGAACAGTGAAACAAAAGGAAAAGAAAAATTTACAAAAAAGTGGAAAATTGGATTTTCGGAAAAAGAATTATGTTGGAAGCAGGAAGAAACAATTTTCAGAAATTCGAAAAAGAATCTATAAAAGTAGAGTACTCCAAAATTTACTAAAAAAATTTAAAATATATAAAAGGAGATCAGCATTTTACAGACAAAAAAGGAGATTCTAAGTGTAATTGAAAAAGCCTTTGACTTGAAAAGAAAATTGTTTATCTTAATTATAAAAAGATTGAAGACTTTAAATACAATAATGTAGTGTATGAAGGACAAATGTAAAAGAAAAAGAATTGTAAATAGAACTAATTTTTGTAAAATATTTTCCGGGGAATGGAAGCATACTTCTAGTACGGAACCTTTTTTTAATGAAGACATTTATTTTCAACAAAATAGATTACTTCTTGCAGTTGATACCTGTGGTCGTTGTTATGAAGTGAAAAATGGCTCTCCAATTGAAAAAGAAAAGATGGTTCCTAGAAATGCGGAAGAAGTAATAGCTGAGGAAGTTCAAGGGAGACGTACCCAGGCTCCAGTGTTTACATGGGATTGTAGTAGTATTTGTAGTATACGTCAACAATCTATTGATATTTTATTAAATTTCTTAAGAGAATATGGAAGAAAAACTGTGAAACAGAAGATTAAGATATTACAAGGACTGGATCCTTGCAAAGTGAGAAAAAATACAGGGTTGCAAGGTCATTCTCTGGCTTGTCTTTCTAGGAAAGTGTGTCAAAGTCGTTTTCATCTTTTAAGAATGTTAGCAATACATCATTCCGAAATGTGGAAGTTAGTTAGAAGATTATACTGCGTGAAAAGTCCTGCATTATGTCTAAATGAAATTAATACAGCTCTTTTGCATGGTTCAGTGTTGGATGTAAAAAAAAATTGTGATGATATAGAGTTACGTTTCTTTGCTGGTCAAGAGGAGTGTAGAGAAACTAAGAGTTTGATAAGTGTAGGTGTTGAAGAAGAGATGGAAGATAGTACTGATGTAAAGTTTGAAAAAGAAATAACAAAGTTTAAAGTAGTTTCTGGTGAAAATCCAAACTATGTTTGTATTTGTTGTCGACGTACTCATTATAAAATTCAAACTAGGAATGTAGATGTGTTTTTAAAAAGTGAAAAGGAAAACAATGATAAATGGAAATAATTTGCTGCTTATCTGTTTGTGGAAGGTCGTTTTGAGTTAGGTACTGTACAATGTATTTGTAAATATTGTTATAATAAATTAGAAGAAAACAAAATGCCAGCCAGAGCTGTCCATAATGACTTAGAATTAGTAGCTATACCACCTGAACTTAAAGATTTAAAAACATATGAGGCCATCCTTATACAATCTGTGCACCCTTTTCAAGCTATAATTCGTATGGAGCCTAAAACAGGTAAGCTGCCTCCAACAGATCTACAAAGAGGTTTAAAAGGAAGAGTTGTGTATTTACCTTTAGATTTTAAGAAAAATGTTGAAACTGTTGGTGTAGAAAGAGAGGATACTGAACCTGTAGTCATTCTTGTTAATGGTGTACCCACAAAGAGTCGGAAAATATGGCAAGAGTTAGTAGATGTCACGAAAATCCAAAAGGCTACATTATATCTGGTGCAAAACAATATTTACTATAAAAATGTAAATGTAGAGGAAGAAGAAATGAGTTTAGAAGATGAAAGACACATTTCAAGTGGACAAATAGAAAAAGTGGAGAATTCAAGAAAAGAAGAAATTTATGAACATTATACTATGCACCCTCTACATTCAAAAGAACTGATAGGAGATACTATTGAATTGTTCCAGATGAAAAAAGAAAAAGGAAGTCCCATGAGTGTGTGGTGAAAAAGTTTGGAAGCTCGTTGTTTTCCACAGCTGTTCCCTACTGGAAAAGGTGGACGATATGATGAACGACCAGTTCAGATTCCAGCTTCAGAATATCGTACTTTACGACTGTACTCAGAAGAACCAAGATTTCGTCAGTGTATTCCATATTTATTTAATCTTTTATTTGAGAGTGATCTGTCTGCACTTTCATATGCAGTCAACCATATATTGAAAACTGGAACGCATCTTTCACATCTTTCTGCAAAGGAATTTATGGACAAAGTTGAAAAAAGAGACGAACATTTAGAATCACAGTTAATTAATTTGATGGCATGTCAACGTGGCACTAATGAATATTGGTATCGACGTCATGGGGAATTAAAATGTATGTTAAGAAATTTAGGAACCCCTACATGGTTTGTTATACTTAGTTATGCTGAGTACGCATGGGATGATTTACTGGATTTTCTACGAGAAGCAAATTCAAATATAAAAAATATTGAATTGAAGACACCTGGAGAACTGTGTTCCCTAGATCCTGTAAATGTCTGCAGATATTTTAATCATAGATTTGAAGCTATGATGTCTTTCATCTGTAATAAAAAAATCCACCTATTGGCGAAGTTATTGATTTTTTGGGGAGAAAAGAATACCAAGCTAGAGGTGCTCCTCATATACATATGCTTTTATGGATCAAGGATGCACCCAAATTTGGAACTGATTTGGATGAGACTGCTTTATCTTTTATTGAAGAGTATGTTACCTGTGCGATTCCGAAAACAGGAGGAGAAAATATATTAAGACATCAAGTTTTACGGTTTCAGAGTCATCGATGTGGAAAATATTGCCGACGGAAATATAAGTCAAAGGATAAGTTTTACACAAAATGTCGATTTGGCTTTCCACGTCCAGTAATTTCCAAAGGAAGAGTGAACAGTTTTATGTCAGCAGTGAGGCATACTATCACTCGGAAATCACCCAAAAATACTTATAATATAAAAAGAACAGAAGAATCGAAGCACATTAATGATTACAATCCGGTGATTTTGAAGATGTGGAATGCAAATATGGACATACAATATGTTGCAGATAACTCAATTGCTGTTGCTCGCTATGTGACGTCAAATATTACCAAGTCTGAGAAGACAGAATTGAAAGAGATGTGGGAGGAAATTTCACAGGAGAAGACACTTAGCAAAAAATGTTACCGCTTCAGCTTGAAGATGCTTTCACATCGAGAAATTGAATCCTACGAATGTTCGGATCGATTGACATCTGCAAGTTTATATTCAAAGTCAAGAGGAATCATCTGGATAAGTCTAGGCCTTGCTACAGTACGAAATCGAGTTTTGAAATCTGTACAAGAAATTGAATACTTGGCACTGAATGAACCAGAAAGTACAGATATTCTGAAAACAAATATGTTGGATACGTACTATCCAAATAGAAGTCCATACCTAGAAAACATATGTCTATATGAAATTCTGCAACATTATAGTTTTAAAAAAAATGTTACGGAAGATATAAATGAAGGAAAAAACGCTGTAATTGGATCTGAAGGATGTTTGGTAAAGCATGACAAAGGAAATTTTAATTAATCACAGGAAATTAAGTTGTGATACTCCAGATAAAAGAGAGTTTTTCTATTTAGCTCTTCTGCAACTCTTCAAACCTTGGCGGACTGAAATGGAATTACTTGGAGATTTTGACTGCTATGAAGATTTTTTCAATGCATGTAAAGATAGCATTGAATGTACAATTTTTCCAAATTATCTCCAAATGTTGAACGAAGAGATTAATCAATAAAGACCTATTGCAGCTGAAATTGCTAGAGATAGTTCTCAAGATAGTCAGAGTTCTGCTCCACAAAGTCAAGATCCACTAGGAGAAGCCATACTTGAAAATGAAGCGGCAATAGCAATGAGTGAAGTGGAAACGGTGATGCAGCAAGCACAACAAGACAATATTGATTTGGAAAATTTGGAGGAACGTCTCAATACTGAACAGAAAGAAATATATCACCAAGTTACACAACAGATACAACATGGATTACTGCATGAAAAGAATGATTGCCAATGTACATCATTTAGACCTATTCTTATGTACATCAGTGGACAAGCTGGAACGGGAAAAGTTTCTTGATTAAATGTTTGTCAAGTTATCTACAGAAAACAACGGATTCACATTTGTCTTGTGTTGTAACTGCTCCAACTGGGTTAGCAGCACACAACATTAAAGGGATTACATTACATCGTCTACTTATGTTACCAGTAGAACATGAAAATAAGTTGGAATACCACAAGCTATCTGGAGAAGCTTGTTTTGAAGTTTCAAGAGTACTGAAGAAAATGAAACTTCTAGTAATTGATGAAGTAAGAATGGTCTCAAACTTAATGCTTGCGTTTGTACATTTGAGGATGCAGCAGATTTTAAAAACAAATTACGATATTTTATTTGGAGGAAAACATGTAATTGTATTTGGTGATCCACTACAACTCACACCTGTAAAAGGCCAACCAGTTTTTAAAACCCTTCTTCATGAAGACACTGAAAAATCTTTGGGAAGTATTGGAAATGTGAACATTTGGAGTTATTTTGAATATAAGGAACTTATCAAGAACATGCGACAAGCAAATGATGAAGATTATGGAAATATTCTTCAAAATATTAGAATTGGTGTCTTAACAAAGGAGGGAAAAGATGCTTTAGAAAGTCGGCTACTAAGAAAGTTGTTTCCAAAAGAAAATATTGCAGCTGAAACAATCTACCAAAGAATTGCAGAAAAGGAATCTATAATTTGCCTTATGCCAACACTGAAAGAATGCTCTACATTCAATGAAGAACTGTTGAAACTGGAGAATGAACCGATAATAAAAATGGTAGCTACTGATAAAATAGAACATGAAGGAGTAACTATTCTTTTGTCAGAGAAATTGCAGTTAAAATTAGACTCTTTGGAAAAATCAATATCTAAGACTGCTGGTTTGGAAAAGACCTTGGGGTCGATTCCGATTCGGGCCGGAAAAAGCACCGACCGACTCGGATCCGGAAATTATACCGACCGACACGTACCTGTGGCGCCCGACACGCCAAGTACGATGCAAGGCGTGCAAAATCCGACCGACACGTACCGAACCCAAGTCGACCGACCGAGCCGCACGGAAAACAGCAATCCGGTCGGAAAAACACACGAATCCAACCGACCGACACGCACCCGGAACAAATCTGACCGAAACGTACACGCGAACTCCAAACCGCAAAGTACGATGCAAGGCGCGAAAACCACGAGCGAGTCGGACGGAGGACAAGCCGTACGACCGACACGCATACAAAACCGAGCCGAAGCAACACAAAACACCGCGACCGACGCGTACGCAGCATAGAAAACTGCACATACACAGCGTGAACGAAACGGAGAAGACCGTACGAGACAAATGCAGGGTCCGACTCGGTCACAAGAACGTTTCCAACATACACAGACAGTACAAAGGAAAAATCACACAAAAAAAGGCCAAACAAGCAATTACTAAGCCAATAAATACTGGGGGGTGGGGACAGAGAACAAAGACACACCCACAACTCCACCCATATAAAGGACACAAATCACAACCATGAGCCTTTGCAAATGCCATTCCACTGCCAGCACCCAAGAGAAAGCAACCACACACCCACAGCTCATCCCTCACACAAGCCACACACCATCAGCACACCAACAAATACCTACCTCACATACACCCAGCAAAACACACACTCACACACCCTCACCTGCACACCAACACACACATCACTCACCATCACCACCCATCACCATGCCCCCCAAGAAGAATCCCAAGTTCCTAGATTGTGAATTGGAAGTCATGGTAGACGAGATCCTCAGGGTAGAGCCACAGCTGTTTGGCACACTGGTCCAACAGACCCCCATCTCCCAGAAAACCAAGATGTGGGAGAGGATCATCAACAGGGTGAACGCACAATCACCATGTCGGTGCACAAAGAGCGACATCCAGAACAGGTGGTATGACGTGCGCAGGAGGGTACGGGACCTGCTCAAGAAAGACTACATTAACAGCCAATACACCGGCAGTGGCCCTCCTGCCAAGCCAATATACCTCAGGCCCTGGGAGGAGAAGGTGCGGGCCATCCTTCCGCCAGTGAGCGTATATGGACTAGAGGACATCCCAGAGCCTGGTGAGTACACAACAAATGTACACAATATACTGCCACAAAACAGACACACATCACTGTCAAGGGGAGAGTCAAACCATGCACTCATAGCAATTACACAGCAACCAGAACAGAATCATCCCAAAATGTGTATGTCAGTCAGATAAACACAACACATGCCATCAAAAAAGTCACATCCAACTGTGCCATCACATGTACAAACACAACTACAACTACAGCTAGGCAGTGGCACAAATAGAACTAACAAACACATCCAGACATGTAGCCACCACAACAACACCAACACACAGTGAAGACCACTCAAAGGAAGGAATTCTGTGTATGCTGGCCAAGTCAGTGTAGCCAATAGCATCATGGGAGTCGCAGTCACACATATTGCCCCCCCACAACTGTCCCATCAACACCACCATGAACCATGCGCACATCACAGGGAGTGGAGAAGGACTCACAAGATGGCTGACACTGGCAACTGCTGTGGGGAGCACAAGGCCCTGCTGGCAACTGTGCACCAACAAACAGCAGGACACCACTGACTGACATCCTGAGAGACAACTTCCACTCCCTGCAATGCAAGCACGTTCCATGGTGGGATATCTGGCTGGCTGGGTGGGAAGGAGGACTTGCAGCACTGACCATAGTCACAAGCACCTCCCCTCACACACCCCCAACACAAACTCCACAGAACCCACCTGGTAGAATGCAATGCCCCCCATCCTAACACAAGATCCCACAAAGAACCACCACCCTGGGTTATGTTGTGTGAAGCACAGGGACACTCTTGGGACTCTTAGCCAAACAACTGCCAGGACAACACTCCCAGCCATCCTGTCAGCACAGCCAGCCCACCCCACAGGGAAGCAGAATCAAAAGGAAGGAAGCATGGGCATGCTGGGAAGGGGGTGGAGGCAATAGCATGATGGGAGTCGTAGTCACTGATATTGGTCACCCCCACAACTGTCCCATCAACACCACCCTGAACCATGTGCACATCACAGGGAGTGGAGAAGGACTCACAAGATGGCTGACACTGGCAACTGCTGTGGGGAGCACAAGGCCCTGCTGGCAACTGTGCACCAACAAACAGCAGGACACCACTGACTGACATCCTGAGAGACAACTTCCACTCCCTGCAATGCAAGCACGTTCCATGGTGGGATATCTGGCTGGCTGGGTGGGAAGGAGGACTTGCAGCACTGACCATAGTCACAAGCACCATCGTTCGGCTCGCAGCTCTTCATCTGCGAGCCAGTCGGGCCCGCAGTTGTACCTCTGCAAGCCAACACTGGAAATATACCGCAGTTCTCTCTGCGAGATATCCCTTTCATGCTCCCTCTTCCGACATTACCGGTCGTACTATCTTTTTGCAAGGCGACGGGCCGTACTTTTCACTATAGTATTTGACCCGCAGCTGTTCCTCTGCTAGCCGGCCCGCAGCTCTCCCTCTGCGTGCCATGTAGTTTAGCAATCCTGCTGTCAGTGTCATGCACTTCTCCAATCATCCATCCAGCACTATCTACTTACCCTATCACTCTGCCAATACCTAAGTACTTATAAATTCACCATGCACTCTGTTTACAGCACTGTAATCATTCTAGTTAGTAGTTATGTACTTATGGAATGGCCTAGCCACTAAGACAAGTACAGCTATAATATTCTGTGCAGTATCTATGCACACCTCTAGCCATGTACATACTATTGGTACACTCCTATAAATACCCAGTTAGTAGCCATGCAGTCTAGGAATCATGTTGTCAGTCCCATGCCGTTTTCTAATCACCCATCCAGCACTATCTACTTATCCTATCAGTCCAGCAATACCTAAGCACTTATAAATTCACCATCCACTCTGTTTGCAGCACTGTAATTATTCTAGTTAGTAGTTATGTACTTTTGGAATTGGCTAGCTAGTAAGACAAGTACAGTTACACTATTCTGTGCACTATCTATGCACACCTCTAACCAGCTACATACTATTGGTACACTGCTATAGATACCCAGTTAATACCTATGCAGTCTAGGAATCCTGCTGTCAGTCCCATGAACTTTTCTAATCAACCATCCAGCATTATCTACTTATCCTATCACTCTACTAAAACCTAAGTACTTATAATTTCAACATACACTCAGTTTACAGCAGTGTAATTATTCCAGTTAGTAGTCATGTAGTTATGGAATGGCCTAGCCACTAACACTACTATAGATACAATATTCTGTGCACTATGCATGCAGACCTCTAACCAGTTACATACTATTGATACAATCTTCTAAATACCCAGTTAGTACCTATGCAGTGTAGGAATCCTCCTGTCAGTCCCATGCACTTCTCCAATCACCCATCCAGCACTATCTACTTATCCTATCACTGCGCCAATACCTAAGCACTTATAAATGCACTCAGGCACTCTCCTTGTAGTATTGTAATGATACAGGTTGTAACCATGCAGTTCCACAATTAGATGTGTACTACTATGCTGTGCTCTAGTATCTCTCACACTACTCATACACTACTACAATTATGCAGGTAGCACTGTTCCATTGCTGAAATCATTGATGTAGTTTTTTTGTATGTATTTTTATAGTTATACATGTGAATATTTATTTATAATTATTTTAATTATATTAAATTGTTTTCAAAACTTTTCTTATTTTACAGATAGTTTGCATAATTATTAAGAAAGAGTTACAATGACAAGAAAAGAGCAAAGAAAAAGACAACAAAGAAAGGAGGTTTGTTTATTTTTAAAAAGGAAAAGAGGAATTAGATCAACTACAACATGGATCTTTAAAGAAAAAGTGTTCTGGTAAGAGAACTAAAGATTTTTTTTAAAAACTTGTAAAAAGAGTTTCCAATTTTAAAAATAAAGAACAGACAGATACAACAAGAACAGTGAAACAAAAGGAAAAGAAAAATTTACAAAAAAGTGGAAAATTGGATTTTCGGAAAAAGAATTATGTTGGAAGCAGGAAGAAACAATTTTCAGAAATTCGAAAAAGAATCTATAAAAGTAGAGTACTCCAAAATTTACTAAAAAAATGTAAAATATATAAAAGGAGATCAGACAAAAAAAGGAGATTCTAAGTGTAATTGAAAAAGCCTTTGACTTGAAAAGAAAATTGTTTATCTTAATTATAAAAAGATTGAAGACTTTAAATACAATAATGTAGCGTATGAAGGACAAATGTAAAAGAAAAAAAATTGTAAATAGAACTAATTTTTGTAAAATATTTTCCGGGGAATGGAAGCATACTTCTAGTACGGAACCTTTTTTTAATGAAGACATTTATTTTCAACAAAATAGATTACTTCTTGCAGTTGATACCTGTGGTCGTTGTTATGAATTGAAAAATGGCTCTCCAATTGAAAAAGAAAAGATGGTTCCTAGAAATGCGGAAGAAGTAATAGCTGAGGAAGTTCAAGGGAGACGTACCCAGGCTCCAGTGTTTACATGGGATTGTAGTAGTATTTGTAGTATACGTCAACAATCTATTGATATTTTATTAAATTTCTTAAGAGAATATGGAAGAAAAACTGTGAAACAGAAGATTAAGATATTACAAGGACTGGATCCTTGCAAAGTGAGAAAAAATACAGGGTTGCAAGGTCATTCTCTGGCTTGTCTTTCTAGGAAAGTGTGTCAAAGTCGTTTTCATCTTTTAAGAATGTTAGCAATACATCATTCCGAAATGCGGAAGTTAGTTAGAAGATTATACTACGTGAAAAGTCCTGCATTATGTCTAAATGAAATTAATACAGCTCTTTTGCATGGTTCAGTGTTGGATGTAAAAAAAAATTGTGATGATATAGAGTTACGTTTCTTTGCTGGTCAAGAGGAGTGTAGAGAAACTAAGAGTTTGATAAGTGTAGGTGTTGAAGAAGAGATGGAAGATAGTACTGATGTAAAGTTTGAAAAAGAAATAACAAAGTTTAAAGTAGTTTCTGGTGAAAATCCAAACTATGTTTGTATTTGTTGTCGACGTACTCATTATAAAATTCAAACTAGGAATGTAGATGTGTTTTTAAAAAGTGAAAAGGAAAACAATGATAAATGGAAATAATTTGCTGCTTATCTGTTTGTGGAAGGTCGTTTTGAGTTAGGTACTGTACAATGTATTTGTAAATATTGTTATAATAAATTAGAAGAAAACAAAATGCCAGCCAGAGCTGTCCATAATGACTTAGAATTAGTAGCTATACCACCTGAACTTAAAGATTTAAATACATATGAGGCCATCCTTATACAGTCTGTGCATCCTTTTCAAGCTATAATTCGTATGGAGCCTAAAACAGGTAAGCTGCCTCCAACAGATCTACAAAGAGGTTTAAAAGGAAGAGTTGTGTATTTACCTTTAGATTTTAAGAAAAATGTTGAAACTGTTGGTGTAGAAAGAGAGGATACTGAACCTGTAGTCATTCTTGTTAATGGTGTACCCACAAAGAGTCGGAAAATATGGCAAGAGTTAGTAGATGTCACGAAAATCCAAAAGGCTACATTATATCTGGTGCAAAACAATATTTACTATAAAAATGTAAATGTAGAGGAAGAAGAAATGAGTTTAGAAGATGAAAGACACATTTCAAGTGGGCAAATAGAAAAAGTGGAGAATTCAAGAAAAGAAGAAATTTATGAACATTATACTATACACCCTCTACATTCAAAAGAACTGATAGGAGATACTATTGAATTGTTCCAGATGAAAAAAGCAAAAGGAAGTCCCATGAGTGTGTGGGAAAAAAGTTTGGAAGCTCGTTGTTTTCCACAGCTGTTCCCTACTGGAAAAGGTGGACGATATGATGAACGACCAGTTCAGATTCCAGCTTCAGAATATCGTACTTTACGACTGTACTCAGAAGAACCAAGATTTCGTCAGTGTATTCCATATTTATTTAATCTTTTATTTGAGAGTGATCTGTCTGCACTTTCATATGCAGTCAACCATATATTGAAAACTGGAACGCATCTTTCACATCTTTCTGCAAAGGAATTTATGGACAAAGTTGAAAAAAGAGACGAACATTTAGAATCACAGTTAATTAATTTGATGGCATGTCAACGTGGCACTAATGAATATTGGTATCGACGTCATGGGGAATTAAAATGTATGTTAAGAAATTTAGGAACCCCTACATGGTTTGTTATACTTAGTTATGCTGAGTACGCATGGGATGATTTACTGGATTTTCTACGAGAAGCAAATTCAAATATAAAAAATATTGAATTGAAGACACCTGGAGAACTGTGTTCCCTAGATCCTGTAAATGTCTGCAGATATTTTAATCATAGATTTGAAGCTATGATGTCTTTCATCTGTAATAAAAAAATCCACCTATTGGCGAAGTTATTGATTTTTTTGGGAGAAAAGAATACCAAGCTAGAGGTGCTCCTCATATACATATGCTTTTATGGATCAAGGATGCACCCAAATTTGGAACTGATTTGGATGAGACTGCTTTATCTTTTATTGAAGAGTATGTTACCTGTGCGATTCCGAAAACAGGAGGAGAAAATATATTAAGACATCAAGTTTTACGGTTTCAGAGTCATCGATGTGGAAAATATTGCCGACGGAAATATACGTCAAAGGATAAGTTTTACACAAAATGTCGATTTGGCTTTCCACGTCCAGTAATTTCCAAAGGAAGAGTGAACAGTTTTATGTCAGCAGTGAGGCATACTATCACTCGGAAATCACCCAAAAATACTTATAATATAAAAAGAACAGAAGAATCGAAGTACATTAATGATTACAATCCGGTGATTTTGAAGATGTGGAATGCAAATATGGACATACAATATGTTGCAGATAACTCAATTGCTGTTGCTCGCTATGTGACGTCAAATATTACCAAGTCTGCGAAGACAGAATTGAAAGAGATGTGGGAGGAAATTTCACAGGAGAAGACACTTAGCAAAAAATGTTACCGCTTCAGCTTGAAGATGCTTTCACATCGAGAAATTGAATCCTACGAATGTTCGGATCGATTGACATCTGCAAGTTTATATTCAAAGTCAAGAGGAATCATCTGGATAAGTCTAGGCCTTGCTACAGTACGAAATCGAGTTTTGAAATCTGTACAAGAAATTGAATACTTGGCACTGAATGAACCAGAAAGTACAGATATTCTGAAAACAAATATGTTGGATACGTACTATCCAAATAGAAGTCCATACCTAGAAAACATATGTCTATATGAAATTCTGCAACATTATAGTTTTAAAAAAAATGTTACGGAAGATATAAATGAAGGAAAAAACGCTGTAATTGGATCTGAAGGATGTTTGGTAAAGCATGACAAAGGAAATTTTAATTAATCACAGGAAATTAAGTTGTGAAACTCCAGATAAAAGAGAGTTTTTCTATTTAGCTCTTCTGCAACTCTTCAAACCTTGGCGGACTGAAATGGAATTACTTGGAGATTTTGACTGCTATGAAGATTTTTTCAATGCATGTAAAGATAGCATTGAATGTACAATTTTTCCAAATTATCTCCAAATGTTGAACGAAGAGATTAATCAATAATGAACTATTGCAGCTGAAATTGCTAGAGATAGTTCTCAAGATAGTCAGAGTTCTGCTCCACAAAGTCAAGATCCACTAGGAGAAGCCATACTTGAAAATGAAGCGGCAATAGCAATGAGTGAAGTGGAAACGGTGATGCAGCAAGCACAACAAGACAATATTGATTTGGAAAATTTGGAGGAACGTCTCAATACTGAACAGAAAGAAATATATCACCAAGTTACACAACAGATACAACATGGATTACTGCATGAAAAGAATGATTGCCAATGTACATCATTTAGACCTATTCTTATGTACATCAGTGGACAAGCTGGAACGGGGAAAAGTTTCTTGATTAAATGTTTGTCAAGTTATCTACAGAAAACAACGGATTCACATTTGTCTTGTGTTGTAACTGCTCCAACTGGGTTAGCAGCACACAACATTAAAGGGATTACATTACATCGTCTACTTATGTTACCAGTAGAACATGAAAATAAGTTGGAATACCACAAGCTATCTGGAGAAGCTTGTTTTGAAGTTTCAAGAGTACTGAAGAAAATGAAACTTCTAGTAATTGATGAAGTAAGCATGGTCTCAAACTTAATGCTTGCGTTTGTACATTTGAGGATGCAGCAGATTTTAAAAACAAATTACGATATTTTATTTGGAGGAAAACATGTAATTGTATTTGGTGATCCACTACAACTCACACCTGTAAAAGGCCAACCAGTTTTTAAAACCCTTCTTCATGAAGACACTGAAAAATCTTTGGGAAGTATTGGAAATGTGAACATTTGGAGTTATTTTGAATATAAGGAACTTATCAAGAACATGCGACAAGCAAATGATGAAGATTATGGAAATATTCTTCAAAATATTAGAATTGGTGTCTTAACAAAGGAGGGAAAAGATGCTTTAGAAAGTCGGCTACTAAGAAAGTTGTTTCCAAAAGAAAATATTGCAGCTGAAACAATCTACCAAAGAATTGCAGAAAAGGAATCTATAATTTGCCTTATGCCAACACTGAAAGAATGCTCTACATTCAATGAAGAACTGTTGAAACTGGAGAATGAACCGATAATAAAAATGGTAGCTATTGATAAAATAGAACATGAAGGAGTAACTATTCTTTTGTCAGAGAAATTGCAGTTAAAATTAGACTCTTTGGAAAAATCAATATCTAAGACTGCTGGTTTGGAAAAAACCTTGGGGTCGATTCCGATTCGGGCCGGAAAAAGCACCGACCGACTCGGATCCGGAAATTATACCGACCGACACGTACCTGTGGCGCCCGACACGCCAAGTACGATGCAAGGCGTGCAAAATCCGACCGACACGTACCGAACCCAAGTCGACCGACCGAGCCGCACGGAAAACAGCAATCTGGTCGGAAAAACACGCGAATCCAACCGACCGACACGCACCCGGAACAAATCCGACCGAAACGTAAACGCGAACTCCAAACCGCAAAGTACGATGCAAGGCGCGAAAACCACGAGCGAGTCGGACGGAGGACAAGCCGTACGACCGACACGCATACAAAACCGAGCCGAAGCAACACAAAACACCGCGACCGACGCGTACGCAGCATAGAAAACTGCACATACACAGCGTGAACGAAACGGAGAAGACCGTACGAGACAAATGCAGGGTCCGACTCGGTCACAAGAACGTTTCCAACATACACAGACAGTACAAAGGAAAAATCACACAAAAAAAGGCCAAACAAGCAATTACTAAGCCAATAAATACTGGGGGGTGGGGACAGAGAACAAAGACACACCCACAACTCCACCCATATAAAGGACACAAATCACAACCATGAGCCTTTGCAAATGCCATTCCACTGCCAGCACCCAAGAGAAAGCAACCACACACCCTTAGCTCATCCCTCACACAAGCCACACACCATCAGCACACCAACAAATACCTACCTCACATACACCCAGCAAAACACACACTCACACACCCTCACCTGCACACCAACACACACATCACTCACCATCACCACCCATCACCATGCCCCCCAAGAAGAATCCCAAGTTCCTAGATTGTGAATTGGAAGTCATGGTAGACAAGATCCTCAGGGTAGAGCCACAGCTGTTTGGCACACTGGTCCAACAGACCCCCATCTCCCAGAAAACCAAGATGTGGGAGAGGATCATCAACAGGGTGAATGCACAATCACCCTGTCGGTGCACAAAGAGCGACATCCAGAACAGGTGGTATGACGTGCGCAGGAGGGTACGGGACCTGCTCAAGAAAGACTACATTAACAGCCAATACACCGGCAGTGGCCCTCCTGCCAAGCCAATATACCTCAGGCCCTGGGAGGAGAAGGTGCGGGCCATCCTTCCGCCAGTGAGCGTATATGGACTAGAGGACATCCCAGAGCCTGGTGAGTACACAACAAATGTACACAATATACTGCCACAAAACACACACACATCACTGTCAAGGGAGAGTCAAACCATGCACTCATAGCAATTACACAGCAACCAGAACAGAATCATCCCAAAATGTGTATGTCAGTCAGATAAACACAACACATGCCATCAAAAAAGTCACATCCAACTGTGCCATCACATGTACAAACACAACTACAACTACAGCTAGGCAGTGGCACAAATAGAACTAACAAACACATCCAGACATGTAGCCACCACAACAACACCAACACACAGTGAAGACCACTCAAAGGAAGGAATTCTGTGTATGCTGGCCAAGTCAGTGTAGCCAATAGCATCATGGGAGTCGCAGTCACACATATTGCCCCCCACAACTGTCCCATCAACACCACCATGAACCATGCGCACATCACAGGGAGTGGAGAAGGACTCACAAGATGGCTGACACTGGCAACTGCTGTGGGGAGCACAAGGCCCTGCTGGCAACTGTGCACCAACAAACAGCAGGACACCACTGACTGACATCCTGAGAGACAACTTCCACTCCCTGCAATGCAAGCACGTTCCATGGTGGGATATCTGGCTGGCTGGGTGGGAAGGAGGACTTGCAGCACTGACCATAGTCACAAGCACCTCCCCTCACACACCCCCAACACAAACTCCACAGAACCCACCTGGTAGAATGCAATGCCCCCCATCCTAACACAAGATCCCACAAAGAACCACCACCCTGGGTTATGTTGTGTGAAGCACAGGGACACTCTTGGGACTCTTAGCCAAACAACTGCCAGGACAACACTCCCAGCCATCCTGTCAGCACAGCCAGCCCACCCCACAGGGAAGCAGAATCAAAAGGAAGGAAGCATGGGCATGCTGGGAAGGGGGTGGAGGCAATAGCATGATGGGAGTCGTAGTCACTGATATTGGTCACCCCCACAACTGTCCCATCAACACCACCCTGAACCATGCGCACATCACAGGGAGTGGAGAAGGACTCACAAGATGGCTGACACTGGCAACTGCTGTGGGGAGCACAAGGCCCTGCTGGAAACTGTGCACCAACAAACAGCAGGACACCACTGACTGACATCCTGAGAGACAACTTCCACTCCCTGCAATGCAAGCACGTTCCATGGTGGGAAATCTGGCTGGCTGGGTGGGAAGGAGGACTTGCAGCACTGACCATAGTCACAAGCACCTCCCCTCACACACCCCCAACACAAACTCCACAGAACCCACCTGGTAGAATGCAATGCCCCCCATCCTAACACAAGATCCCACAAAGAACCACCACCCTGGGTTATGTTGTGTGAAGCACAGGGACACTCTTGGGACTCTTAGCCAAACAACTGCCAGGACAACACTCCCAGCCATCCTGTCAGCACAGCCAGCCCACCCCACAGGGAAGCAGAATCAAAAGGAAGGAAGCATGGGCATGCTGGGAAGGGGGTGGAGGCAATAGCATGATGGGAGTCGTAGTCACTGATATTGGTCACCCCCACAACTGTCCCATCAACACCACCCTGAACCATGCTCACATCACAGGGAGTGGAGAAGGACTCACAATATGGCTGACACTGGCTACTGCTGTGGGGAGCACAAGGCCCTGCTGGCAACTGTGCACCAACAAACAGCAGGACACCACTGACTGACATCCTGAGAGACAACTTACACTCCCTGCAATGCAAGCACGTTCCATGGTGGGATAACTGGCTGGCTGGGTGGGTGGGAAGGAGGACTTGCAGCACTGACCATAGTCACAAGCACCTCCCCTCACACACACACCCCAACACAAACTCCAGATAACCCACCTGTTAGAATGCAATGCCCCCCATCCTAACACAAGATCCCACAAAGAACCACCACCCTGGGTTATGTTGTGTGAAGCACAGGGACACTCTTGGGACTCTTAGCCAAACAACTGCCAGGACAACACTCCCAGCCATCCTGTCAGCACAGCCAGCCCACCCCACAGGGAAGCAGAATCAAAAGGAAGGAAGCAAGGCATGCTGGGAAGGGGGGTGGAGGCAATAGCATGATGGGAGTCGTAGTCACAGCACTACATCCCCCACCACATGGCCCAGCAAGCTCACACTCACGCATGCACATCCCACAGAGAGTGGAAAGGCCCATCAAAGATGTCTGACACTGTTGCTGTGTCGTGGGGAGCACAAGGGCATGCTGGGAACTGCACACCAACCAACAGCAGGAAAACACTGTCAGCCATCTTGCCATTGCTCTCACACCCACACACACTGAACTCCCCACAAAAGCAAGTAAGTATGGGAATGCTGGGAAGTGGGGTGGAGGCAATAGCATGATGGGAGTCGTAGTCACAGACATAGCTCACCCCCACAACTGTCCCATCAACACCACCCTGAACCATGCTCACATCACAGGGAGTGGAGAAGGACTCACAAGATGGCTGACACTGGCTACTGCTGTGGGGAGCACAAGGCCCTGCTGGCAACTGTGCACCAACAAACAGCAGGACACCACTGACTGACATCCTGAGAGACAACTTCCACTCCCTGCAATGCAAGCACAGTCCATGGTGGGATAACTGACTGGCTGGGTGGGTGGGAAGGAGGTCCGGCTGTCAACCAAACACAACCAATTCAGACCATGTTCACACCCCAAAAAATACATAGAAATGCCCAAATAATGCAGGACAATGTGCCACACCAATATCAACCCCTGACTGTGACGACTTAGGACAATGCAATGTACAGGCCCGCACCCAGAGGCACAGTCACAACTGTCATGTGTGTCAACCATTGATGCCTGCAGAAACATAACATACATTGTGTGTGTCTCCCAAAAACAGGTGATGATGGGGACACAGCAGCAGACGCTGAAGAGTCCCAGTCCCAGGCTCAAGAGGATGCGGAGCTCACTGGCGTCGTACAGCCTCTGTCCTCCTCGGACGAAGAAGACCAAACTGGCACATCCGGTGCAAGTCTACATGCAGCACCAGCAGGACCACCAGCTGCAGCACCAGCAGGACCACCAGCTGCACCCCCTGCACCCACCCCTCCAATGACTGTCACCACAAATACCATCCCTGCCGACATGGACAGAACAAGGAGCAACACCAGCACAGGGACACTGGACCAACCTGGGGCCATGGACACCACCACCACCACCAACCCCCAAGGTGGACCAGGGTCATCTGTGCGTGCCACTGCACACACTGCACATGTCAGCAGGGGTGGTGGGAGGGGTGGGAGACAGAGGTCGCTGCTTGCAGAGGTTGCTGGAGTGCATGATGACCCACAACTAGTACGCATAGCTGATGCGTACCAGTCCAGCACCGGAGACCTCAGCCAGGTAGTGGGGCTCCTCAGAGACATGAAACAGCAGCAGGCTGCCCATCATGCCCGCTTGGACTCCCACATGTCCCACGTGGAGTCACACATGTCCCGCGTGGACTCACACATGTCCCGCGTGGAGTCCAAGTGGGATGCACTGCATGAGATGACGGCGGTGCACAGGGACATTTTACAATGCCTCCGCCAGATGAACAGCAACCAGTCCACACCTCCCTGTGTGCCAACAACATCTGGTGCCGAACAAACTGCAACTGCCACAGGGAGGGAGGATGACTCTGGCGGAGAGTCCCCTGCACCGCAGCAGCCTGTACTTGAGGGGCCCCCCCAAGAAGAGGGGTCGTCCGAGGAGGGGCAAGTGAGAGGCCGATGGCCAAGCGCAACTCCCAGGAAGCCTGAACCTGTTCTGGATGTTCACCTTTGTGCACAGACTGTTCACCCTGTTGACGGCAACACTACTCCCACACATTGCATGGGGAGTACAAGTTGGACCAATGTGTCAGACAACTGTGGCCCCGATACTGGGGATTCTGTCTACCAGGACTTTCAATTCACCTAGGAACTTCGGATTGCAAGATTTATGTACAGCACTAACCATCCTATGCACTATTCATACAAATGTATCACAATAAACACACTAATACACCATACTTGCCTCTGTTGTGATTCCAACGTGGGTGCTGTTATGGGGATGATGAACTGCAAAATTACACTGTGTATGCGAACTGCAACAGCAAGGACAACACAGGCATGTGAGTAAAGGCAACGTGACACATATGAGGGAGACACACCACCAGGGCTACACAACACATACACACCTAGGCCATCTGACTCATTGCCTACACTGATGTTGCCAGGGAAGACGGTGCAATGCACAGACACCACACCCATTCCCAGTTGTAGTCAAGTAGCCCACAGGTGCAGTAAGCAAATGGCAGTCAAATGTGTGACCACAGACAACGCACATCACAAAGTGAAGCACAGGTTTATTACACAGTTGCAACATGTCGTAACCACTACAGATGCAAGGTAATCCCACCTGGCAGCGGGCACACAGTCAACAACTGTAGACGGAAGGAAGTCCATGGGTGTGGCGCACATCACCTGTAGGGACACAACAGCTACCAGCCTGGAAGTGCAATCACGTCGTCGGTGGACACAGTTGACCAAACGAATCTGAAAGTACCCTGTGAAGGACAGAAATGACACACAGTCAAAAGCAATGGAGTACAGGACAGAACAGCAAAACTCATGCACAATACATGTTACAAGATACCCACCCAGAACCAAGTTAGCATGTCAACACTGTTGGGGCGTACAGCCCACCTGTAAGCACACATCGCAACACACATCCAGTCAAGTAGCCCATGGACACACTCCAACAGCACCAGAGCACCACCTACACATCATGCCAACTCACATCATTGACATGACACCTCAGGATACTCACATTCAGCTAAAGAAGTTGGTGATGAGCTGTGTGCGGACATCACCATCATCATCATCATCATCGTCACTGGCATCGTGGTCCAGGCCAGGATCCTCCACAGGTGGCGGATGTTGGTCATTGTCATCCTGGATGAGAGGCAACTGCTTCCGCACTGCCAGGTTGTGGAGCATGCAGCAGACAATGATAATCTTGCACACTTTCGCAGGGGCATATGGGAGGGACCCTCCGGTCTTGTCCAGGCAGCGGCTCTTCAGGAGACCAAATGTCCGCTCAATCACTCTCCTGGTCCGACCATGTGCCTCATTGTAGCGCATCTGGGCTGGTGTCACAGGGTTCCTGAGGGGTGTCAGCAACCACGGCATGTTGGGGTATCCCGAGTCACCTACGGACAGACAAGTGCACATTAGCTGACTTGGAAAAGTGGGCGGAATACTACAGATCAGATCACACACAATGGCACAAAGTCAGTACACACCGACAAGCCAGGCACACTGGTTCTGCATCTGTGCCATCATCCTGGGGATGCGACTACTCCTCATCACAAAGGCATCGTGTGCTGAACCAGGGAAACGGGCACACACGTGTGTGATGGTCATGTCTGCAAGACACACCACCAGTGCATTGACCGAGTGGTAGTGCTTGCGGTTCCTGTAGGCCTGCTCCTGGGCCTGTGGTGGTACCAAAGCCACATGTGTCCCATCAATGGAGCCAATGACATGCGGCATCCTCCCCAGGGCATAAAAGTCACTCTTCACGTCAGTGAGTCGTCGCAGTCTAGGGAAATAGATGTACCGGTTCAGGAATAGCAACATTGCCGCCAAAACATCGCGGAGCACACGGCTCAACATGGTCTGTGACATCCCACTAGCAGTCGCCACAGTATGTTGGAAGGTACCGGTGGCAAAGAAGTGTAGGGCTGCCATCACCTTCACCTTGGGGGTCAGCGCTGTAGGATACGGCTGGCCAGGCTGCAAATGTGGGGACAACTGCACTGCCAAATCCTCAATCAGCTGCCTGGTGAAGCGATACCGTCGGATGCTGTCCCGTTCCACCATCGTTGCCAGGTCTGGGAATGGTCGATGGACAGCAGGAGCCCTGCAGTGCAGAGGAGAAGTAAGCAAGATTGTCAGTCACCCCACATATGCGGCATTGAACACACTCAATATCCCAACATACATCATTATGAGGCACAACTACATGAAGTGTGCAGTTCCGTAAGGACATGTATGGTACATACATGGCCAACATCTGTCAACACGGTCCAACAGGTGGCATCAATTAGTCCCAGGTTGGCCCATTGGATATCATGAGGCCGTGTCACAGATCCCATCTCCTGCTGCCGTGTCACAATCACCCCCCACAGTGACATGTGAGGACAGATGTGCCCCAGGCACCACAGCTCAACGACAGGTACATTCCCAGGGACCCTGTATTGCCACATGGACACTGGCATTACATGGAGTATCATGTATACACCACAGCAAAACAAACATGACCCCCACAGGTAGTGGTCCCACTTGCCATGGCAGGACAGACATGGACGTCTGTGACACACACACGCACAACATCAAAGTCCATGCACACACAACCTGGATGTGGAGACTGTCTCCCATTGTGCACATGAAATCAGAGACATTGTAAACACTACATGCACAAAGACTGTGGAGGACCATCACTATTGTGCCACTGGGACACCCTGGCTCAAACATACCGTCCCACATGGGACTCACGGTGTATGTGACATGACATACACATACACCACCGTGAAATGTGACCATGGCACATGCACAGATATGAACAGTTGCACATCACAGTGGTCATGTACACGTAACACCCAGGATCCTGTCCCCATTAACACGTGCACAGCCTGGGGGTGGCTGCCCACAGGTGACACCCACAGGACAACATGTACACCAACATACACACAATAGGAAATGCAGCCTTACATGCCTTATGATAAAGTTTGGACAGGCTGTCGTGATGTAGGTGTGCCCCTCACTCCCTGGGAGCTATCTGTGGCTGGCATATGTCCATCTGAGACAGGCATGCTGACATATGCCAGTCACATGTACAGTGATGCGTTGAACAGCAATGGACCGATCGGTACCCCGGCCGGCCCATTGCATTCAATGTGTGCGGGTACGCGTTGTACCCCTGTACGCGTTGTACCCCTGTACGCGTTGTACTGCAATGGACCGATCGGTGCCCCCGGCCGGCCCATTGCATTCAATGTGTGCGGGTACGCGTTGTACCCCTGTACGCTGTTGAACTGCAATGGACCGATCGGTGCCCCGGCCGACCCATTGCATTCAATGTGTGCGGATGCAGCGTTGTACTCCTGTACGCGTTGTACCCCTGTACGCGTTAGTACCGCAATGGACCGATCGGTGCCCCGGCCGACCATTGCATTCAATGTGCGCGGTACGCGTTGTACCCTGTACGCGTTGAACTGCAATGGACCGATCGGTGCCCCGGCCGCCCATTGCATTCAATGTGTCGCGGATACGCCGTTGTACCTCTGTCACGCGTTGTACCGCAATGGACCGATCGGTGCCCCGGCCGGCCCATTGCATTCAATGTGTGCGGGTAAGCGTTGTACCCTGTACGCGTTGAACTGCAATGGACCGATCGGTGCCCCGGCCGGCCCATTGCATTCAATGTGTGCGGGTACGCGTTATACCCCTGTGCAGCGTTGTACCGCAATGGTCCGATCGGTGCCCCGGCCGGCCCATTGCATTCAATGTGTCGCGGTGCAGCGTTGTACTCCTGTACGCGTTAGTACCGCAATGGACCGATCGGTGCCCCGGCCGGCCCATTGCATTCAATGTGTGTGGATACGCGTTGTACCCCTGTATGCGTTGAACCGCAATGGACCGATCGGTGCCCCGGCCAGCCCATTGCATTCAATGTGTGCGATGCACGCGTTGTACCCCTATGCAGCGTTGTACCGCAATGGACCGATCGGTGCCCCGGCCGGCCCATTGCATTCAATGTGTCGGGTACGCGTTGTACCCCTGTACGCGTTGTACCGCAATGGACCGATCGGTGCCCCGGCCGGCCCATTGCATTCAATGTGTGCGGGTACGCGTTGTACCCCTGTACGCGTTGTACCGCAATGGACCGATCGGTGCCCCGGCCGCCCATTGCATTCAATGTGTCGCGGTGCAGCGTTGTACCCCTGTACGCGTTGAACTGCAATGGACCGATCGGTGCCCCGGCCGGCCCATTGCATTCAATGTGTGCGGGTACGCGTTGTACCCCTGTACGCGTTGTACCGCAATGGACCGATCGGTGCCCCGGCCGGCCCATTGCATTCAATGTGTGCGGGTACGCGTTGTACCCCTGTACGCGTTGAACTGCAATGGACCGATCGGTGCCCCGGCCGGCCCATTGCATTCAATGTGTGCGGGTACGCGTTGTACCCCTGTACGCGTTGTACCGCAATGGACCGATCGGTGCGCACCCATTGACAATGGGCTTGCCTGGCAACGGACGCGTTTTTGAATTTCGAACGAGTCGGTTGCTGGAAAATCAGTTGGTCACCCACAACAATGTTGCAAAATCATGTATGTCATGAAGTTGAAGATTTGAAGGATGCTGTGGGCGTGTTTTGGTGCTGCTATTCCATGGATTGGCCAGATTCAGAAGATGCAAACGACTTGGACCTATCACTTTGGACACAAGGGACAGTATCTGCCTCTCCAGCACATATATATTGCTGGCTGTTCCCCTGAGAGCTCACTTGCCTGCACTACATGCTCCAGGACGACATCTGCCACTGCACTGCCGCAGTCTCTGCCCCTCTGGACCCTGCAATGGCACGTACTGTGGAGAGAGCCCCAGCCTTCAGCCTTGAGGAGAACCAGGCCCTGCTGGACAGCCTACTTCCACAGTACAGCAAGCTGTATGGGACACCAGGGGAGCAGGTGAGTGTTCTGTGCACTGCCTTTCTGAATGTGCATTTTGTCTGACTAGCAAGGCTGGAAGTCTGCACGCCACTGGCTAGCAGGCTCACTAAGTAGTTGTCACCCCCATAGTGTGTAGTGACATGCACTGGACAGGTATGGTGCAGTGACAGTGCATTTGAACAAGGTTTTACTTCCCATGCAATGATACCATGTAGTGACGTCTGGCAAACTGTCCATGGGCAGCTTTGCACTGCCTGTGTACATCATGTGCCCCTGTGATTGAGACATGTATATACAACTGTGTCATGCACGGATATGTTGCATGTGTAGTAATGGCCTTTTCACTTTGTCATCCTGACAGGTTAATGCCCATCGGAAGCAGGAGATCTGGAAGGACATCGTCCGGGCCGTCCGGTCCGTGGGGGTCTACAAGCGCCGGATCCGCAACTGCCAGAAGAGGTGGCAGGACCTTCGGGGCTGGACCCGGAGGATTGCACGGGTCCAGCTGAAGCTGTCGCCTCCTCGCAGGAGGGGCGGAACACGGACCCTGACCCCCACATGCTCCAGATCCTGGCGGTGGTGTTTCCAGACCTGGATGGGCAGCTGAAGGCCAGACAGCAGCAAGGAGGGGGTGAGTCAAAGACTGCACTGTGAACTCTGTATTACATGCTTTGTGCCCTCCTCTGGCCTGGTTCAACTGCCACAGTGCAGCAGTCATGTTGTCCAGGAGCCATGTCCCTCTATTGAGCACTGCCCACTGCTCATCTGATACCCAGGTATGGCCCTTACATTCAGGGAATTGTGTCACTTGGGACTGTGTCCTTGCAGTTTGCTTCACTAAAGGTGGGGGACAGCATCTGTTTCCCTAACTCTGTTGTGGGCATCATGGGTGGGTCCATTGTTCACACAACGCCTGTGTTCGGACATGTAATCTGCGTGTTGCTTTGATATGCGGTCCACTTGCTGAGCTGAGCCACCACATGTGCCTGGGGTATGTGGCACACGCCCATGCAGCGGGTGGGAACAATGTTTGGGCCCCAGGAGTGTGCAGATTACGTGTGTCACACATACATAGCCAGCTATCCACTGTCCAGGGCTCATCCCTCATTCATGTGGAGCAGGACAGTCATGCCTACTCCAGGCCATGCAATGCACTCTGTACTCCCACTCCCGTGTATCAGCTGACACATTGTGCGCAGTGATTTGACCCCTCAGGTGTCTGCCTCTGTGTCAGTGTGCTGTGGATTACTTGCCAGGACTGCTGGGGTGTTTCTTGGTAGGGGCTCAGCATGCCCCTGGAGATGTGACCATAGGAGACGATACTTGTGTGTCACATAGGTGTTTGATCAGCTGCCCGTGCAGACTGGGGTATGCGAATGTGAAGTTCAGGCAGCTGTTCCCCATTCACAGCAGATTGTGAGGGGCTCAGGTTCAGAGGGTAGTGTCACAGGTCTCCCATATGTCCAATAGGTGTGACCTGGACAGATGAGGGTTAAGATGATGTGTTGTGTGGGGGATGTACATGTGCACTTGTGCAGCTCCAGGACTTGCATTCCCCATGACCTACTATTGTGACACAGTGCATAGTGTTGTTGTCTGGCTGCCAAGTCATACATCACTGAGACAGTGATGTATGACTTAGCAGTCATGCCTCTGCCATGGCATGTGTCAACTTATTGGTGGTCCTGCAGGGGAGTGACATGTGCTACATGCACACCATTGTGGCGATGGCTATGAGGACATGGGTGCATCATGGTGTCTGTCGCTGGTATGCATCACATGCATTTCCTATTTGACTCTGGGCATCCCTTTCATCCGGAAACCTGTACTGACTCAGTGGCAAGAGCTGTGATGTGTGCATGTCCACATGCCACACCGTGTCCTCTGCACTGTCCAACTACTGTGTACTTGGTGCATGTGTCCACACTGGGGTGTTGCAATCCAACAGACACCAGACAGATGGGTGCAAGGCCATGTGGGATGTGAGTGCCATGCTTGGCATCAGACTGACAATTGGCTTCTCCTGTTCAGTTAGGGCACTTTTAGCAATGTACAACTAATGATGCCAGGGCTTGCTCTGTAATGTGCTGTGCTCACAGTGGTGTGTGCGTTTGGTGCAGGTGACTGATGTCTGTCTGTTTCCCCATTGTTTGCAGATACATCCACGGCCACGGAAGGGGACAGCTCCACGGACCAGGAGGAGCCAGAGAGCCAGACTGGGTCAGCAGCCGAGGAGTGGTCGGAGGGACCCAGTGGCACGGAGGGCGAGGGGAGCCACACCGAGGAGTCCTCAGTACCATCCACCTCAGCTGAGGACCAGAGCAACTCGGAGGATGACTCCCTTATGGAGGCGGGTGTCAGCAGCCACCACACCCCAGCTAGTGTTGCTGTCCCCGCCACCACCAGCACCACCACCGCCCTCCAATCGGCTCCCATTCCCCAGGTCCGTGGAGGCTCCCATGTTCGGGAGCGTGTCTCCTTTGGGCCAGGCACTGCACCCCTGCCCCTGTGTCCCCTGCTGCCCTGAGTGAGGAGTCTGTGTACCTCCTTCGCCAGCTCCATGTAGGGCAGACAGCCATGCTGAGTGTCCTCCATGCGCACACCGCTCTGTTGACTCAGCTGGTGTCGTTCATGGAGGGCATCTCATCGAGCATGTCTGACCTACAGAGGGGCAATAGGTCCATGGACTCCTCCCTGACGGCAGCAGTGTCCCTCCTCAGACAGTCCCTCACCCCTCCTGCCTCTGCTCCATCCACACTCCCCAGCACCTTACCCGTCCCAAGCACACACACACCGGCACAGGCACACACCAGCACACACACGTCCAGCACACAGACACATACGCCACAAACAAAACGCACAC
This sequence comes from Calotriton arnoldi, assembly GCA_963921515.1. Lineage (NCBI taxonomy): Eukaryota > Metazoa > Chordata > Amphibia > Caudata > Salamandridae > Calotriton > Calotriton arnoldi. The sequence goes on along the minus strand of CAWUFW010001945.1, from coordinate 115,700 downwards.
GCACGCACAGTCAGGGGACTGAAACCAGACTCACAGGGGATGGGGCCCTGGTACACACACACGCATCCACGGGCACTGCGCAGTCCTCAGTTGCCTCTCCCTCCAAAACACCCTCCCTTGCCTCACCTGCAACCCCAAAGACCCAGCACCTCTTCCTCAGTGACCTCGGCCTATTCCCCTCCGATCCAGCTGCTCCAGCATCCAGGGGAGAGGAAGCCCCCACACGGAGCAGAGTGCCCCTCGCCCCCGGACACCCTCCCCCAGGCGCAGACAGACTGAGGCCCCCACCCGCAAGTCCCCCAGAGTGGTAAGAGCAAGACCCCGCCGCCGCCCTGCAGCTCAAGCACCAGGTCTCCTTCCTCCATCCCTCAGGCCCCCACTCCACAGGTGCCCCCACCACACCCTGCCCCAGGTTCCCCCACCCACAGATATACCATCCCCAAGAGGATCCGGCCTTCTCCCCCTGCCACTTGCTCTCCCGGCACCACACCCCCCGCTGCGCATGTCTGTGCCACTGATGTGGTGAGGGTGTCCTCCCCTCTGTCCAGCCCACCTTGCCTGTTCCCCATTCTCCTCCCCTGGTGGTAGGCACTGCAGTGGAGTCCACTACCACCCTGTCTGACTTGGGCACTGCAGTGGCGGACCTGTCCACTCCATCTGCAGGGTCCACTGCAGTCGTGCCGGCACCCACAACATCTGAGCCATGCCCCCCAGTTGTGCCGGCACACACCATGTCAGACACCTCCACTGCAGTTGTCAGTGGCTCTCCAGCACCCACCACCCCTTCCCTGCTTCCTCCTGGTGAGCTCTGATCCTGTCCCTGCGGTGCCTGGCCTACCCCCCGGTTGCCCCTCCTAGTGGATTGTCCCTGGTTTTGTGCAGGCATGTGTAGGGTGGCATCTGCCACTGTCACCCACTTGTGACTTTGTTGATGGACTGGCCATTGGCCTTTGTTTATTTTCTACCGGACTTCTACTTTTAATGCCACATATGCTGAATAAAGCAACTTTCTGTTCTCTAGTGATTTTGCTTCTGATGTACATGATGTTGATGATGCTAACCATGCCCTTGCTGCAGTGATGGTGATATTTGGTCTCATGATAATGAAGTGTTACTGTGCAGGAACCCATGTGGTCCAGGGGGAATGTGTCCTATCCTGTGGTGTATCCATGTCATCCATAGCATCATCTGAGGGTGTCATGTGTTCAGTATTTGGCAATGGGATTTCCTACTTAGATTGCCTATTTCACATCTGTGGCTTCCACCCCTGCACATCTGTTGTGCCTGCCATTGTTCAATTTGTCTACTTCCCTGACCGTGTGGCCATCTCCAGTGGACATGCAGGTTTGGGCATCAATGGGGAAGGACTCATCTGTGTTGTCAGTGCAACATTGCTATACAAGTGTGTTGGATCTGTGCTGTTGATTCCGTTGGCACTTCCATGACCAGGCTGATGTTACGGGAGCCCTCATTTGGTGCTAATTGTTGATTGTGTGACCAAGTGCTCAGCTGACATGATGGGGCCCTACTGAGGCAACATATGGCACAGCTTTCCTCACACAGGAGTGGAGTCCCCTCATGGCAGTGTGTACTCCTGTGACATTGCCTGCGCCCAAGGTGTGTGTTGTATGTGCATGTCTGTGTGTTCACTTCCGTTTAGCTGTGCATGCTGTGATCCCTAGTGTTGTACCTGTTTGTGATGCTAGCTGAGTTGACCTATGTTCCCCCAAAGTCTTCTCCCTGGGTTCTCTGTGATGTGGGTGCATGGCACATTACTGGTCATCAGGGTGTCACCCATAGGTGTGTTTGCTGTCAGGGCTGAGTTTGTGTGCAGACGCAGATGGGTCACAGTCAGGTTTCCCCTTGGCACTTGTTGTTTGCCCCTGTCATGTGATTTCCAGTTTGTGTTATCTTTCAGTGATTGTGACACGTTGTGTGTGTGACTGCTGGCACTCCTCAGGGTCCGGGCTGCAATGTTGGTTGTTGTCTATGTGTGTTCTTTGTGGGTGACCTTGGCTTCTTCATTGGTGTGTGACTGTGGCTGGGATCCCATTGGTTGGTGTGGTATTGCCGTCATGTCCATGTACAGCGTAGTGTGCAGTGTGTCAGACATTCAGGAGTCTTGTTGAGTGGCCATGTGTGATGTGTTTCTGCACCTTGGTTCCCACCCACCACCCTGGAATAGTCATGGGTGCATGTGCAATGTCACCAGTGCATGTGTGCTTCACTGCTGCACATTGTTGGAGGTCGAGGGGTGTGGTGTTGAGTGTGTGCAGATGAGAGTTGTTGCCCGGCTAGGCCCCTGCCTCCATGTTGGCCTTGGCTTACTGGCCATGCTGTTTGATTTGTGCTTGTGTAGGTGTGATGGTAGTTAGTTGCTCAGGACACATGACTGTGGTTCACAGTGTGAACCACATTTAGCTTTGTCATCACAGTGGGATTGTAATGCAGCCCAGGGTCACCACATTGTGGGGGCCCTGGGGGTGGTGCTGTCTGTGTCTTGCTGTGTCAGTTGCTGTCCCTACGTGCCTGTGTGACATGTGTGATTTGTGCTCCCTCTCATCTGACAATGCCTGCTTGCCCACATAGGGGATTTGGATCCATGAGTTACCTTTGTGAGGCACTGGATGCACATCTGTATGATTGGTATTCAGGTCTCCTCGTGTGTTGTGTGGTTGCCTGGGGACACTGGCACCCCCCCCTCACCTGTTGTGTATGTTGTGCAGTGTGGGTCTGCCTGTTTGTGTTTGTGCATCTGCACCACTGCATTGGCATATCTTGGGTGTGCCATTGGCTGTATGTAGTTTGGTGGGTTTCCCCTGCTGTCCCTGGGACTCCTAGGTCATCGGTCAGCACAATGATCATGGTTTGTGTGTCCCATTGCTGCCATGGTATGGTATCTGTTCACCTCACATCTGCAGTCTCCACAGGGTATCTGCATTTGTGTGCCCGTTGGTGCAAATATGTGGGTCTGCATTCTGATGGTCACTTCTGTCATTGTGTCATTGATGATTGTTGACAGTGTCAGCCCCCATGGGTGTTGTTTGTCTGCACATGGCCAAAGGTATGTCTTATTTGCACTGCAGTATTTGGCTCCCCCAATTTATGTTGCAATGGGACACATACACTACTTTGCCACTGATGTGTTTGTTGTTCTGTGACCAGGAATCATCCATGCAGCTTGGCAGTTGCACCTCTTTCTTTGTCAACACTTACCTTTTGGTCACTGTGATGATGGGGGTTTGGACCCCATTGCCACAATGTTCAAAATGTGCTTCAGCTATGGACCCCACATTTACATTTTGGTCACTGTGATGATGGGGGTTTAGACCCCATTGCCACAATGTTCAAAATGTGCTTCAGCTATGGACCCCACACTTACATTTTGGTCATTGTGATGATGGGGGTTTGGACCCCATTGCCACAATGTTCAAAATGTGCTTCAGCTATGGACCCCACACTTACCTTTTGGTCACTGTGATGATGGGGGTTTAGACCCCATTGCCACAATGGTCATGGCCTGCTTGCATTGTGGGTGCCACACACATATATGTGTGGCACATGTGCTAGGGGGTCACATTGTATGTTCAAAGTCATGTTCGGTGTTGTAGGCATTTGACACAGTCTACACACGCTTGTCATGGTGTTGGGGGATGTCTTCTTCTTGCATTCCCTAGGTTGTGGTGTGCTGGTTGTGTCATGCATTGTCCATCCTATGAGTGGGGGTGGTAGTAGTGGTAGGCATCCAGCCCCCCCTGGCTAAGGGTGGTAGTAGTGGTAGGCATCCAGCCCCCGCTGGGTGAGGGTGGTAGTGGTGGTAGGCATCCAGCCCCCCCTGGGTGAGGGTGGTAGTAGTGGTAGGCATCCAGCCCCCTGGCTAAGGGTGGTGGTAGGCATCCAGCCCCCCTGGGTGAGGGTGGTAGTAGTGGTAGGCATCCAGCCCCCCTGGCTAAGGGTGGTAGTAGTGGTAGGCATCCAGCCCCCCTGGCTAAGGGTGGTAGTAGTGGTAGGCATCCAGCCCCCCTGGCTAAGGGTGGTAGTAGTGGTAGGCATCCAGCCCCCCTGGCTAAGGGTGGTGGTAGGCATCCAGCCCCCCTGGGTGAGGGTGGTAGTAGTGGTAGGCATCCAGGCCCCCTGGCTAAGGGTGGTAGTAGTGGTAGGCATCCAGCCCCCCTGGGTGAGGGTGGTAGTGGTGGTAGGCATCCAGCCCCCCTGGCTGAGGGTGGTAGTAGTGGTAGGCATCCAGCCCCCCTGGGTGAGGGTGGTAGTGGTGGTAGGCATCCAGCCCCCTGGCTAAGGGTGGTGGTAGGCATCCAGCCCCCTGGCTGAGGGTGGTAGTAGTGGTAGGCATCCAGCCCCCCTGGGTGAGGGTGGTAGTGGTGGTAGGCATCCAGCCTCCCTGGCTAAGGGTGGTGGTAGGCATCCACCCCCTTGCTGAGGGTGGTAGTAGTGGTAGGCATCCAGCCCCCCTGGGTGAGGGTGGTAGTAGTGGTAGGCATCCAGCCCCCCTGGCTAAGGGTGGTGGTAGGCATCCAACCCCCTCTGGGTGAGGGTGGTAGTAGTGGTAGGCATCCAGCCCCCCTGGGTGAGGGTGGTAGTAGTGGTAGGCATCCAGCCCCCCTGGGTGAGGGTGGTAGTGGTGGTAGGCATCCAGCCCCCTTGGGTGGGGGTGGTAGTAGTGGTAGGCATCCAGCCCCCTGGGTGACGGTGGTAGTGGTGGTAGGCATCCAGCCCCCCTGGGTGAGGGTGGTAGTAGTGGTAGGCATCCAGCCCCCCTGGGTGAGGGTGGTAGTAGTGGTAGGCATCCAGCCCCCCTGGGTGAGGGTGGTAGTAATGGTAGGCATCTAGCCCCCCTGGGTGAGGGTGGTAGTAGTGGTAGGCATCCAGCCCCCCTGGCTAAGGGTGGTAGTAGTGGTAGGCATCCAGCCCCCTGGGTGAGGGTGGTAGTGGTGGTAGGCATCCAGCCCCCCTGGCTAAGGGTGGTGGTAGGCATCCAGCCCCCCTGGCTGAGGGTGGTAGTAGTGGTAGGCATCCAGCCCCCCTGGGTGAGGGTGGTAGTGGTGGTAGGCATCCAGCCCCCCTGGCTAAGGGTGGTGGTAGGCATCCAGCCCCCCTGGCTGAGGGTGGTAGTAGTGGTAGGCATCCAGCCCCCCTGGGTGAGGGTGGTAGTGGTGGTAGGCATCCAGCCCCCTGGCTAAGGGTGGTGGTAGGCATCCAGCCCCCCTGGCTGAGGGTGGTAGTAGTGGTAGGCATCCAGCCCCCCTGGGTGAGGGTGGTAGTAGTGGTAGGCATCCAGCCCCCTGGCTAAGGGTGGTGGTAGGCATCCAGCCCCCCTGGGTGAGGGTGGTAGTAGTGGTAGGCATCCCGCCCCCCCTGGGTGAGGGTGCTAGTGGTGGTAGGCATCCAGCCCCCCCTGGGTGAGGGTGGTAGTGGTGGTAGGCATCCAGCCCCCCTGGGTGAGGGTGGTAGTGGTGGTAGGCACCCAGCCCCCCTGGGTGAGGGTGGTAGTAGTGGTAGGCATCCAGCCCCCCTGGCTAAGGGTGGTAGTAGTGGTAGGCATCCAGCCCCCCTGGGTGAGGGTGGTAGTGGTGGTAGGCATCCAGCCCCCCTGGCTAAGGGTGGTGGCAGGCATCCAGCCCCCTGGCTGAGGGTGGTAGTAGTGGTAGGCATCCAGCCCCCCTGGGTGAGGGTGGTAGTAGTGGTAGGCATCCAGCCCCCCTGGCTAAGGGTGGTGGTAGGCATCCAGCCCCCCTGGGTGAGGGTGGTAATAGTGGTAGGCATCCAGCCCCCCTGGGTGAGGGTGGTAGTAGTGGTAGGCATCCAGCCCCCCTGGGTGAGGGTGGTAGTGGTGGTAGGCATCCAGCCCCCTGGGTGAGGGTGGTAGTAGTGGTAGGCATCCAGCCCCCTGTGTGAGGGTGGTAGTGGTGGTAGGCATCCAGCCCCCCTGGGTGAGGGTGGTAGTAGTGGTAGGCATCCAGCCCCCTGGGTGAGGGTGGTAGTAGTGGTAGGCATCCAGCCCCCCTGGGTGAGGGTGCTAGTGGTGGTAGGCATCCAGCCCCCCTGGGTGAGGGTGGTAGTGGTGGTAGGCATCCAGCCCCCTGGGTGAGGGTGGTAGTGGTGGTAGGCATCCAGCCCCCTGGCTAAGGGTGGTGGTAGGCATCCAGCCCCCCTGGCTGAGGGTGGTAGTAGTGGTAGGCATCCAGCCCCCCTGGGTGAGGGTGGTAGTGGTGGTAGGCATCCAGCCCCCTGGCTAAGGGTGGTGGTAGGCATCCAGCCCCCCTGGCTGAGGGTGGTAGTAGTGGTAGGCATCCAGCCCCCCTGGGTGAGGGTGGTAGTGGTGGTAGGCATCCAGCCCCCTGGCTAAGGGTGGTGGTAGGCATCCAGCCCCCCTGGCTGAGGGTGGTAGTAGTGGTAGGCATCCAGCCCCCCTGGGTGAGGGTGGTAGTAGTGGTAGGCATCCAGCCCCCTGGCTAAGGGTGGTGGTAGGCATCCAGCCCCCCTGGGTGAGGGTGGTAGTAGTGGTAGGCATCCAGCCCCCCCTGGGTGAGGGTGCTAGTGGTGGTAGGCATCCAGCCCCCCCTGGGTGAGGGTGGTAGTGGTGGTAGGCATCCAGCCCCCCTGGGTGAGGGTGGTAGTGGTGGTAGGCACCCAGCCCCCCTGGGTGAGGGTGGTAGTGGTGGTAGGCATCCAGCCCCCCTGGGTGAGGGTGGTAGTAGTGGTAGGCATCCAGCCCCCCTGGCTAAGGGTGGTAGTAGTGGTAGGCATCCAGCCCCCCTGGGTGAGGGTGGTAGTGGTGGTAGGCATCCAGCCCCCCTGGCTAAGGGTGGTGGCAGGCATCCAGCCCCCTGGCTGAGGGTGGTAGTAGTGGTAGGCATCCAGCCCCCCTGGGTGAGGGTGGTAGTAGTGGTAGGCATCCAGCCCCCCTGGCTAAGGGTGGTGGTAGGCATCCAGCCCCCTGGGTGAGGGTGGTAATAGTGGTAGGCATCCAGCCCCCTGGGTGAGGGTGGTAGTAGTGGTAGGCATCCAGCCCCCCTGGGTGAGGGTGGTAGTGGTGGTAGGCATCCAGCCCCCCTGGGTGAGGGTGGTAGTAGTGGTAGGCATCCAGCCCCCCTGTGTGAGGGTGGTAGTGGTGGTAGGCATCCAGCCCCCCTGGGTGAGGGTGGTAGTAGTGGTAGGCATCCAGCCCCCTGGGTGAGGGTGGTAGTAGTGGTAGGCATCCAGCCCCCCTGGGTGAGGGTGGTAGTAGTGGTAGGCATTCAGCCCCCTTGGGTGAGGGTGGTAGTAGTGGTAGGCATCCAGCCCCCACTGGCTAAGGGTGGTGGTAGGCATCCAGCCCCCCCTGGGTGAGGGTGGTAGTAGTGGTAGGCATCCAGCCCCCCCTGGGCGAGGGTGGTAGTAGTGGTAGGCATCCAGCCCCCCTGGCTAAGGGTGGTAGTAGTGGTAGGCATCCTGCACCCCCTGGGTAGGGGTGGTGGTGCGCATTCAGGCCCCTGTGTGCATATGTGGCATTGCTGATGTGCATCCCGCCCCTATGGTGCTGCTGTTGCTGGTGTAAGTATATTCTGCATCCCTCTGTGTGTGTGTGATGTGTCGTGTACGTGTTGTATGTGTTTTGTGGTTGGTGTCTGGCTTACCTTCTGCGCCGTATGCGTCCGTGGCTGTTCCGGTAGTAAATGTAGAATATTGGTATGATCGGGACGAAGGGATTCATGGTTGGTTCGTGTCGTTCGTCCTTCTCGTTGCTTCGCGTCGTCCTCGTCGCTTCGCGTCGTCCTCGTCGCTTCGCCTCGTCCTCGTCGCTGGCGTGTTCGTCTCTTAGCCGTGGATCGTGTTGTGGCGCGAATCAGAGCTTATGTGCGCCTCTCCCGGATGCTTTGACGTGCCGTGCGTAGCGACGGGTTCGGCGCGTACGGAAAGCGCATCGTACTCGTTCGGCAGGACGGAGCTGCATTTTTCCTTCCGTGCGACTCGATTCGGCGTTTCCGGATTCGCCTCGGTCGGGGAACAGGACCTGGTTTGGGTGAGTACGGCTCGGCCGGATTCTGTGCTGTTGTGCGCATCGTACTTACTCGTTCGGTGTGCTGTACGGATCGGTCGGGAAACAGGCTTTCGCATGGCTTTTTTCCCGACCGAATGCTATTGGGTGCGCCTCCGACCGAGATCGGAATCGGCCCCCTTATATGTATCTGTAAACTGTCGGGTAATATTACGGCGTAATTTTAATGTTGAGAAAGGTTTAGTAAATGGAGCAATGGGGAAAGTTGTTGACTTTGTTAGCTATGCAAATAGAGATGGAATTGAATTTTTGAAGATTAAATTTGATCATATTGAGGAGGTGAAACAGATTGGACGCTGTTCTGTTCATTTTTTGCTTGTAAAAGATTTGTATGTTCGTAGAAAACAGTTTCCTGTTTGTTTAGCATATGCAGTGACTATTCATAAATATAAGGTTTAAGTGTAGACAGTGCTTTGGTAAATATTGGAAGTTCTGTGTTTAAGGAGGGTATGGCATATGTTGCATTGTCTCAAGTAAGAACGTTATCCGGATTGTATTTGATTGATTTTGATGAAGAAAAGTTTAGTGCAGATATATATTGTGTAAAAGAGTATAACAAGTTAAGAAGACTCTATACTCCTAGTTTAGGTGAATATCCTATTTATGAAAAACGTTTAATATGTACAAAATGAAAATTTAATAAAGATTTTACTGAGGTTGCAAAGAAAAAAAGAATTGAAAAGAATGATGAGTCTGGAAAGAAAATAGAAGGGAACACAGTTGTTAATATTGTAGGATATCAGTTTGAAAATAGTTCAGGTATCAACTGCTATGCTAATGTAATCGTCAACGTTGTGTTTTTTTTAGAAAACGTACAGCATGCAATTATGGAAAATCGAGAAAAAGATTTTGTTCTTTGTTACATTATATTTTTGAGAAGTTGAAAACTGATAAAACGAAAATCCATACTGCTTCTGATGTGCGGAATCTTCTGGATATATGTTCTGGATCTTCACAATTTACACAGAATGTACAGCAAGATGCTCAGGAATTTCTTATGTTTATGCTTGCAGTATTAGAAGATGAAGGTATACAAATTGAAAATCTGTTTGGACTACGTTACAGATGGGTTCATATATGTGACAGCTGTTCATTTTCATCTACCACTAAAATAGACACTGAACGATTGATATATTTGACAATGCCAGATTTGAAAACAGTGTCTTTCAACGATCTAGTGAAATCAGCTAATCAACATATGGAATGTACTCAGTGCAAATCGGAAATGTTGTCAACATTATTTATACAAAGATGTGGACAATATATTATTTTAATGCTGCAACGTTGTAGAGCAGATGGAACAAAATTGGAAACCAAAATTAAAATATTTGTGGCAGGTCACGTTTCAATATCAGGGAGAACTTTTAAAACAGTGGCTATTGTTTTCCACGATGGAACTACTTCAACATCTGGACACTATACTGTATATTTAAAATGCAATAAAGGATGGACACTATGTAATGATGCACATTTAGAGTATACATTTCGGTTGCCTGATGAATTACCAAATTCATATTTAATATATTTGATGCCAAAATTCTGAGAAGATATCAACATGAATTACTGAGTATATTTTGGATATTTCCACTACAAATGATTTTAGATATCTCATTCACCCTATTGGAAGCATGTGAATATGATTTTAGAAATCTATCTTGGATATCCTGATTGCAAATGTTTTCAGAAACATCATTCAGCCTATTGGGAAGGTGTTTATATGAATGCAAAAGTTTATTTTGGATATACTTAATGGAAATATTTTCAAAACATCATTCGGCCAATTGGGAAGATGTTGGTAATTACTAATTCAGTTATTGATTCTGTTCCTTCATATTGCGTTTGGAAAATTGTGTTGGAAAGAAGGTGGTCATATATTTGATTTTTGTATTATATACTATGTTACTAAGGATGTTCATTTGTGAAAATGTAAATACCAAGTTGTGTTTGTTGTAGATATTTTGAAGAGAAATATGTTTTTTTTTTTAACAATCTTTTTTGATTGTATTTTTTTGCCCGCTGTCATCTGATGATGGACATTGAAATCACTGTTTATGGTGAAATTCAATACAATATGAACACAGCAAAAAAAGGCAAATTGAATATGTGATGTAATTGTATACTTATGTTGTGTTGCAAAAACTATAAAAAATGTTCTTCTCTTTTACAGACCTTACTACTAAAGTTTAAAATATTTTAAATTTGCATTAAAAAAAAGAAGTGAATATGTATTACTATTAATTTGATATCTGCTTGAAAACAGGTAAGATTAATTTGCCCAGGTACTACCCTTGCAGTCGATCAAAGACACTGTCACTCCCTATGCCCATCTCCAGTCACCCAGCGAGTACTATATACTAATGCAATCTGTCCACTAATACCCAAGCACTTATAAATACACTATGCACTCTCTTTACAGCACTATAATAATCCAGTTACTACTCACGTACTTATGGAATGGCCTAACTACTAATACAAGTACAGCTACAATATTCTGTACACTCTCCATGCAGACCTCTAACCACCTATATTCTATTTATACACTCCTCTAAATACGCAGTTATTACCCATGCAGTCTAGGAATCCTCCTGTGAGTCCGCTGCACTTCTCCAATCACCCATCCAGCCAATATGTAAGCACTTAAAAATTCACCATGCACTCTGTTTGCAGCACTGTAATTATTCCAGTTACTAGTCATGTAGTTATGGAATGCACTAGCTACTTACACAAGTATCCGTTATTATTATTAATAGTAGCTTTCAGGGAGGATACAGTTAGAAAGTAGCATTTAAAAAACCTTTGAAATTCACTGAAAAAACCATAGGTTTCAGGGACGTTATTTGAGATGTCATCAGTGATGTCATCAGTGATGTCACTGACCATGTCATGAATGATGTAATATGTGACATCATCAGCAGTGCATTGCGGGGCGCGAGTTATAGTTAGCTCAACTAACTATAACGGAGGAATTTCTATGGTTTTGTATGAGTGAAATGTCCAACTAACAATAACGTCCCTGAAACCTATGGTTTTTTCAGTGAATTTCTATGGTTTTTTAAATGCTAATTTGTAACTATAACGTCCCTGAAACCTATGGTTTTTTCAGTGAATATATATATATATATATTCACTGAAAAAACCATAGGTTTTAGGGACAGTTATAGTTAGTTGAACATTGCACTCGTACAAAACCCGTGAAATTCCCCCGTTATAGTTAGTTCAGCTAACTATAACTCGCTGCCCCGCAATTCACTGCTGATGACGTCACATATTACATCACTCATGACATGGTCAGTGACATCACTGATGACATCACTGATGACATCTCAAATGACATCACTGATGACATCATCTAGTGACTGTGTTTCTGTAAAGTTTAAATATTTTTAATGTATATAGGGAAAGGCGTATTGAAGAATGAGTGGGTGTATAAGTGTCTGTATGGATGATTTAGTAGGTGCGTGACTAACTGTATAAGTGAGTGATTAAACGTATCTTACTGAATGCATGGGTTAGTGACTAAACTGGGTGAATGTCTGTATCCGTCTGTCTGTTGCTGTGTAAGTGGCTGCATGGGTTTGTGAATAGCTACATGAGTGTCTATATGAGTTATTGATTCGTTGTCTGAGTATCTGTATGGGTGCCTGAGTGTTTGTGTGGGTGGGGTGTGTGCGACTCTGTACATAGATGTGTGAGTGGGTGATTCACTGGGTGCATGATTTGAAGAGTGCGTCTGTGATGGACTGCTTGGGTGGGTGAGTGTGTGTATGGGTGTGTTAGTGAGTGAATGTATATCTCAGTGGTACATGTGCGAGTAACTACATATGTAAAAGGCAGTATATATGTGTGTTAGAGTATTTAAAAGGCTATAAGTGAGAGTGTGTGATTGTGAGAGTGGCTGTATGGATGCGTGTGTGCTTGTATCAGTTATTGTATAAGAGCGTAAGAATGTGCTAGTATTTGTATGACTAAGTGAGCTGGTGTGTGTATAACTCTATAGGTGAGTAAATGGGTGTGTGATTAATTTTTGCATGACTGACTAGGTGTGTGAGTACCTCTATGGATGAGTGGCGGTGTGTGAGTGTTTATATAGGTGTATGAGTGCATATGATAGTCCTGTACTGAGTGACTGTAAGTATGAGTGACTTGACGGGTGAGTGAGTAGATGTGTGTGTGTAGACCTAAGAATCAGTGAGTGGGTATATAGTTATTGGTATTGGAGTGTGTATGGTTTTGCGAATGGCAGTCTGTAAATAAGAGTGGGTGTATCAAAAGTTATATTAGGGTGTGAGAAGATGCATGAAATTATCACATGGATGATGTCATCAGTATTGTCATTTGAGATGTCATCAGTGATGTCATCAGTGATGTCACTGACCATGTCATGAGTGATGTAATATGTGACGTCATCAGCAGTGAATTGCGGGGCGCAAGTTATAGTTAGCTGAACTAACTATAACGGGGAATTTCACGGGTTTTGTACGAGTGCAATGTCCAACTAACTATAACTGTCCCTAAAACCTATGGTTTTTTCAGTGAATTTCAAAGGTTTTTTAAATGCTAATTTCTAACTATAACGTGCCTGAAACCTATGGTTTTTTCAGTGAATTTGTAAGGTTTTTTAAATGCTAATTTCTAACTATAACGTGCCTGAAACCTGTGGTTTTTTTCAGTAAATTTCAAAGGTTTTGTAAATGACAATTTTTTAATTGTATTAATTGTTATATTTATTTTTTTGATACTGATTTACAACATTTTTTTCAACTATTTATTTTTAGATATTTTATTTTTTAAATTACATTGTAATTACATTATACATTACATTACAAAATATACTTTCTTAGAATGAATTACTTTAGTTTAAATACTTTGCAAATAGGCAATAGACTTTTAAGTACAGTAGTTACAGTTGTTGCAATGGGCAACACAATTTCAAACACAATGCAACATTGAGCTCAATGTGAATTTCTAGTTAAATGCAATTAGTTACTTTATGGATTACTTTTCTCACCACAGGACTGGATCCTAGATTCAGTCCTGGGACATCTCCTGTAAACAGTTGAGTAAAAGCGTTTTGGTTACAGTAGTGATTTTTAAGGAATATTATTGTATTTTAAAAGTTGACACTTGGAAACTTTTTCACATAGAATCACCAATGTTATCCTATGGGAGGAAATTCACTTAGCAGGTAAGTAGTGTTATCGTTACTTTTTCTTACTCAGTGGTGGATCCTGGATCCAGCACTGGTGCATCTCCTGTAAACAGTTGAAAGAATGCGTTTAAGTCATACAGGCGATTTTTAAGGAATATTTGTAGTTTGTGAAATTCGACACTTTGAAACTTTTCTGCTGAAAACCAGACAATGGATTCCTATGGAAGGAAATACAAGTTACTGGTAAGTACGGTTAGAATTACTTTTCAGTGTCAGTGCTGGGCTAAAAGATGCAGCACTGGGTTCTCTCCTGATAACAGGTGAGTAAATCGGAATTCGTAGTTCGGCTGATTTTAGAGTAATATTATAAAGTTCCAAAACTCCACACTTAGAAGAATTTCCAAGTGAAACCAGTCAATGTTAGCCTATGGAAGGAAATTCAAGTTACTGGTAAGTATGGTTAAAATTACTTTTCAGGATCAGTACTGGGCTAAAAGATGCAGCACTGAGGTCTCTCCTGATAACCGGTGAGTAAATCGGAATTTGTAGTTCGGCTGATTTTAGAGGAATATTTGTATGTTTCAAAAATCGACACTTAGAAACTTTTTCAGCAAAAAGCAGGCAATGATATCCTATGGAAGGAAATTCAAGTTACTGGTAAGTATGGTTAAAATTACTTTTCAGGATCAGTACTGGGCTCAAAGATGCAGCACTGAGGTCTCTCCTGATAACAGGTGAGTAAATCGGAATTCGTAGTTCGGTTGATTTTAGAGGAATATTTGCACAATGGTGAAGGAAGGGGGTGGGGCCTGATGTGACATGTCTGCAAACACGCCCTGTGGCGTGTTTTAAGTTGGAGAATTAATTCCTCCTCAATCCTGAGGGTCCCTAGGGGCCAACTAGCCCACCAGGAACCTCCAGTATGCGCCAGGGGCTGCGTTGCAGAGAGGTGTACAGAGGCCACGCCCCTTTTACAACACTCTGCAAAGCAGCTCCTTGGCGCTTACTGGAGGTACCTGGTGGGCTAGTTAGCCCCAGGGACCCTCAGGATTGAAGAGGATTTAATTCCCCATCTTAAAATGCGCCACGGGGCCTGTTTGCACACATGTCACCTGAAGCCCCGCCCCCTCCCTTCACCACTGTGCAAACGCGCCCGTGGTGTATTTTAAGTTGGGGGATTAAGTCCCCTTGAATCCTGAGGGTCCCTGGAGTCCAACTAGCCCACCATGTACCTCCAAAAGCGCCACAGAGCTGCGTTGCAGAGAGGTGTAAAAGGGGCGTGGCCTCTGTACACCTCTCTGCAACGCAGCCTCTGGCGCATACTGGAGGTTGCTGGTGGGCTAGTTGGCCCCAGGGACCCCAGTATTCAAGGGAAATCGTTCCCCATCTGCAAACGCGCCAGGGGACGCATTTGCAGACTGCTGCAGGGTGGGGGCGGGGCCTCCGGCACGATGCCGGTCTTTTTCTTTTTTTTTTGTATGGGAGGGGGCTGCGTGGCCCCCTTCCCTTGGCCTCTTTTGGCCCCGGGGACCCCATCCCCCGGGGCATGAGGATTTTCATTTTTTTAAAAATTCAAATAAAACGGGAAGGGGCCGCGTGGCCCCCTTCCCTGGGCCTATATTGGCCCCGGGGACCCCATCCCCGGGGCATGCCCTCTTTTAAAAATTTTTAAATATTTGGAGGGGGGCTGCGTGGCCCCCCTCCTCAGGCCATTTAAGGCCCCGGGGACCCCGTCCCCCGGGGCCGGCCTCTCCTTTTTTTTTTTTTTCAATTTTTTTTTTATTATTTTGGGGAGGGGGGCCGCGTGGCCCCCCTCCCGGGCCACTACTTGCCCCGGGGACCCCATCCCCAGGGCTGGCCCTCTCCGTTGGGGACTGTGCGGGGTCCCCAATCCCCCACAGTCCCGCCGGCTCCCCGCGTCCCTTGGGAGCCGGCATTGCTTTTCCACATGGGGAGCTGCTAACATGCAGCTCCCCGTGTGGAAAAGCAATTTGCTTTGCATATTAGGCGAGAGCAGGTTTCCTGCTCTCTCTTCCAATATCCAAAGCAGTTTGATATGACAGGACGGGAGCCGCGAGGCTCCCGTCCTGTCATAGCAAACTACAGTGTCCCGGGGGTAGGCACTCCGGGACACTGCAGGAGCCGGCCCTGGGGGGTGGCGGTCCCCAGGGCCATCAAGGGCTCCAGGAGGGGGCCGTGCGGCCCCCTCCCTTGAATTGCACAGCCCCGGGAGGTGGTGGTCCCCGGGGCTCTGGGAGTCCGTAACGGACCCCCACATTTATTTTCTATGTGCCCCGGGGAGGTGGTGGTCCCCGGGGCATGTGGGGGGGCTGGAGCCCCCCCACACGTTATTTAAAATTTTAAAAAGAAGCCCCGGGGGGTGGCGGTCCTCGGGGCTGCGGGAGGGCCTTAGAGGCCCCCCATATAAACAATAAACCCACCCCCCGCATGCCCCCGGGACTTGGGCCACCCGAGGGCAAATTTGCATCGAAGCGCAGCAAACCGCGCTTTGATTTTTTTTTTTTTTCGGCAGGATCCGCGCACCCTGAGCGCATCCTGCCAATTTAAAAAAAAAAAAATGCTTTTTCTGCCCAGGGGGTCCTTGTGGGACCCCTGAGCAGACCTAGGGGTCAGGGTGTTTCTACCCTGCCCCCTTTGTGCATTTTACGCACTTGTTTCTTTTTTTTTTCTCGGCGGGATTCACGCACCCTAAGCGCATCCCGCCGATTTAAAAAAAAAATGTTCTGCCCAGGGGTCCTTGTGGGACCCCTGAGCAGACCTAGGGGTCAGGGTGTTTCTACCCTGCCCCCTTTGTGCGTTTTGCGCACTTGTTTCTTTTTTTTCTCGGCGGGATTCGCGCACCCTAAGCGCATCCCGCCGATTTAAAAAAATGTTCTGCCCAGGGGGTCCTTGTGGGACCCCTGAGCAGACCTAGGGGTCAGGGTGTTTCTACCCTGCCCCCTTTTGCGCTTTGCGCACTTGTTTCTGTCCCTCGGTTCTACCGAGGGACAAAATGGCTGCCAACACTTCCTGATTTGGAGTGTTGACAGCCAATTAGCATGCAGCTCGTGATCGGGAGGGTGCGCGAATCCGACGCGGCCATAGATATATATTTGATTTTCATTTTGATTTTCACAGGAACTACTGAACGGATTTACACCATTTAACAAAAGGGTTCTTTCTGAACCAAGAAATACCTCTTTGCCAAATTTGGTGTAATTCCGTTCAGCAGTTCGGGCTGTAGCCGTGGCTAAAGTTTCCTATGGGAAAATGAATGGGGAAAACACGTTTTGGGACCCCCTTTTTCTCGGCTCCCGCTTGACGAATCACCCCGAAACTTTCAGGGTAGGAGCGGACCGGAGCGGGCCATAAAGTTTGAAAATTTCGCGAAGATTCGTCTACCGACGCAAGAGTTATTTCAAATAGAATGTCGTGGATTTCCTATGGAAAATAGGTCCTAACTATAACTATCTACTGGCGACCGCCAGTAGATAATATATATATATATATATATATCCTCAAAACAAAAGTCCAATGAAGTACGCTCTCAGGATAGGAAGCAGGACACTAGTGTAGTTAATCCAAGTTTATTCCACAACGCGTTTCGGCTGTAAACAGCCTTGATCACGTGAGATATATATATATATATATATATATATATATATATATATATATATATATATGTATATATATATATATATATATATATATATATATATATATATATATATATACTGTTTTAGCATTTCTTGGATGGAATTGAATGGAAATGCCTGCTAATTTATAGGTGAATTGAAGCCTGGCTGTTTATGGTGCATTACATTTCTTGTATAGATTTAGTCAATTTTGTGTGTGTGTGTTTGTGTGTGGTATTCCACTTAATGCCACTAATGGGTAAAGGGTTGATAACAGTAAAGAAAACCTTCTTCAAACATATGCTGCTCATGCAGTATAAACCAGTAACATGCCATGAACTATATTTTATAGAATAAAATCTTTTCTTAAACCGCATTTTATAGAACAAAACCTCTGTGCCAGGAAATTCTTGTGTGAATGCATTTGATGAGTAATGTTTTTGTGGTTAATTGAAGGGGCAGAAAAAGTTTAAATAAGCCTTCATTTTCCATGGAGATTATAAGGGAATGTCCTAGTTCAGCAGAATTCCAAAAGGTTTGGAGAAGCCACCACGTTACATAATTCCCACTTCTGGAATGCATTTAATGTTGGGGTATACAAGCAGAAGTTGATATTTATTTCTAGTTGTACTGCCTGGAGCAGAAGCACAAATGTTACCGGGGTGCAGCTACACAAGCAGCAAAGTTTATGCAACATTATCAGAGGGAGCAGGAGGCAGCAGCATGTTTGAGGTGGGAATCTCAGATAAGGTAGATGGGTGGCCTAAGGAGTGTTTTTAAGGAAGATCATGGGGTCCTGAGTGAGGGCCCATGGATGACTGCCTTGGAATGTGGAGAAGTCACGATCCTGAGTTGGATGGGTTGTTGAGGACAGAGCCAGTGGGTGTTTAAAAGTTCACAAGAAGGTCTCTATGACAGGTTGCGGGATCTTGTGCAATGCATGGCAATGAGGGTGCGTAGAGAAGGTAAGTGCCCCTTGCTTTCATCAACCAGATGATAGATGTTGGCTTATAGCCTAATATTTAGTTAATCTAAAGGAGAGAGTTTATTAATTCCTGATAAAACACTTTTGTAGAAACCTACTTATGGGCCAGTAATAAGGGTTCGATGTGCACTATAAGATCTCTGTCAGTAGTCTGAGCATTAGTTTCAATACTAACTTGTCTGTGAATGGCTAGATTGGCACAGTGAAGAAGACCTACATTTTCCATGTCATGCAGCTGAAGAAAGTTCTATCTTTTTGTCAGTCAGTCATCAAGCCATCAGGGTGAATGCATTTGTGTCCTCAGGGATGGAGATCAAGGTTGCAGCCTATTTGGGCCTCGTTAAGTGATCTGATACTCAGCTCCAACATGTGTATAACACACCAGCAAGAGTTCTGCTGATACTCTGAAAATATATCTCTACAGCAACACACCTTTACATTGTCTACAAGGCTCAAATCAACATGTTTCAAGTCAGTAGGCATTGTTCAATGGCTTGTGTTTGAGCTCAGCTCACCATCATGTGACTCTGGGCAATAGCTCACTTATTATCCCATGATGGCCACCCTGCACCTGGATAACCTTAGGGGTGATACATTTGCGCTTTACAAATGTGCAATTTATTTATTTCTCATTCTAAGCACCATCTACCATCTGAAACAAACCTCATAAAATCTACCACTTAATCATTCTCCTACATCTAGTGGTTGAACTTTCAGGCTCCGTAAAGCTTCTCTATTGAACTTTCCTCCTCCTACCTTCCCGGCTGTAGAGAGATCATCCTAAATTCTGTAACGTCACAAAGCCATTGTTTTTCAACCAACAGTAGTTTCTTCTGTGTTTAGTGGATTGGCACGTTTCAGCTTTTGCACTTTTGTTCTTCTACAGCACTGGCAGACTTCAACATTTTGAACAGGTGCAGCACAGAGACTGTGACTGCACAGTGCCTGGTGCGCGTACAGTCAAAACATTTACAAAGAGGTCAGAACCTGTGCGTCTGTCTAGAGCACAGCTACTTAGGCTGTAGCCTAGGAGGTAACAGCTACTTCTCAATACACGAAACACCAAAGAAGCAACACTAACAGCAGGTATCCATGGGACAGCAGCAGGACTTTCAGGGGGTTCACTTGGAATATCACCTAATTGAGAATGATGTCGCGAATCACGTATTCACTCATTCATACACCAATAAGTTCCTCTCATTAAGGGAAGCTCTAAGTGATCTGTATGTAATCTATATGACACTTATGCCTTATCTGTGCATGTTCTATGAGTGATACAAGCCTCTACTAGGTTGTTCTTTTGGATTTGTTCTTTGGGAAATTGAAGATTGCGCTTGTTGCCTCTGTGAGAGAGGGAAGCTTACTTTGAAATTGCCATGCGGTCTCGGTTCTGTGAGAAAGTAGAGCTTGCACTGATGCTGTCCAATTTGTACTTGTCCTGTGATGAGAAAAGCTTGTCTTGATAGTACTTTAGGTATTAAGGTCCTGTGAAGGAGGGACACTTGCACTGTTTCTGCCCAAGGTGTAGCAGTTCTATGAAGAGGGGTGTTTTCACTACTGTTGCCCCATCTTATAAAAAACAAAGGATATTTTAAATGTACTTGCATAACATGCCTAGCCCACTCAAACGTTTGTGTGGGATTCAGAGCAACAACTAATAGCAGGGCCCTGACCCAGAGACTCTGGTTTTGTTTACATCTTCCCAACAGCCGCTGCCTGTGCAGGTAAGAGTGGTGGCCTGGTGGGGCCGGGAGGGGGGATTTTGACAGACAATGACGAGGGAAACTTAATTATTTATTAGTTTTCCCTGGTCATTGTCCATCAAAATTCCCCCCAGCCAGCGCCACCGCACCACCGCTCCTACCTGCACGGGCCGCAGCTGCTTCCCAGATTGACCAAACTGTGTGACCCTGGACAGTTAATTTTCTTCCCTCTGCCTCCTTTTCCATAATCACGGGGTACTGGTTCAGAACCTGATTATTTCTTTCACAGTCAATAGTGATATTGTACAACTCATGGTCAAGTTGGTGAGAGAGACTCGAGAATACAGTATTTAAGGAGGTTTGGGAAGCAAGCACTGATGGACTTTGGCATCAATACATGACAATCTCTAAGGTCTGAATACTACTAACATTTTGAACCCACTACCCCCTGGAGGCCGACAAGCACATCCAGAGGGAGTACACAGCTAATGTTTGAAAAGCTGGTGGATTGATGATCCTTGAATAAAAACTCCTGCCGGGCTCGGAGGAGTTAATAGATTCAATCTTGTGAATTCCCAAACATCAAGGGCTGTAACACTTCCTTCTTTTGTCCTGAAGAAGACCCTTCTTGACGTATCTACAAACACATATATATATATACATAGTCAAAACGTTGACGTACAACCATCTCATGTCCTGGCTCACTATAGCAATTATTTTAAAAAATAGGACTGCTAAAGTGAAAGACCTGAAAAGGATGAAGAATTTATGTTATTGTCTTGTTTATTGTTTGAAATTGAAAGGTCACCCATTTGCACCATATGTCACCACTGTCACACATTGAATTGTCTGTGTATTTGTTATTGTGTTTTCTTTGTCAGACAGCCCCCATTGGTATTATCATTTTGTATAAAACTGTTTACACATTTAAAGAGAAAAATAGAGAAACAAAACAAATAAATTAATAAATATATATATTTTTGAAAAAACTTACTGAGGTGTGGTACATTTATAAAAGTCTAGTACAATATCACTATTGATTGTGAAAGAAATAATCAGGTTCTGAACCAGTACCCCGTGGTACTTACCCAACTGAACCACTTGTAGCTTTATAACTATTAACCCAGGTTCCGAGGGATACAGGGTGACCCCATTGATCTTAATGGTCCTTTTCCATAATCATCATATTTGAGAGCACCTTGAAATAATTCAGCGCAGGATGCACACTGTACAACAATTTATTTTTGTGTGGCTTTATAGAACATGATATTGCTCCATCTAGAACAATAAAGGCTTACATAGAAGAAACAAGACAAATGACTTGAGCCAATAATACAATTATCACACCAGAAGGGTGTGGTTCCCTAATTCACTTAAAGGCCACTCAGTTTAGTGAAATAATCTAAAGGCCTGAAGTGAAACAATCTAAAATATTATTTTTCATGTAAATGTTTACACCCCAGCTATAAATAAAGTGCCAGTCAATGATAATTGCAGTTGGGCTGGAGGTACAGACTGAGGTAAGAACTGTTTTCCTCATCCTCCACTGTGTTGCCTATCCAGACAGGATGCAGCACAGACAGGGCTGCGGAGACTGATAGGGCCCAGAGGTCCCTGCCTTACTACCACTGCCAGGACTACAAGGGACAAACTTTCCAATTACACAAGATTCCCTTATTTGTCTCTCATGACCTCCACCAGTGATCACATGTAAAGGGATATGAGGACCAGTAGTAGCAGCGGGAACAGTGGAATGGTTAAGAGAGAAAGCAGAGGCACAGAAATACACCAATATGATTTGTCACTTTGTTGATAAGAGAAGTCTGTAGAATGTATTGGTTATCTAAAAGACAATAAGTATTTCTAGGTAACTTGCTTTAGAAGGTTGTATGCTTAAATGTAATTGTGAATTGGATATACCTTGGAAATATCTGTGTAGAACATTCCCTGCCAATTGATATCAGGGGCGGTTCCTGTATGAGGGCGTTGGGGGCAGAGCCCCGCTAGTCTTGGAAGAAGGAGAAGAAGGAGACTGAAAGATTGGTCTGAGGCACTCATACTGGCCAGACTATAAGTAGCAGTGCACCACAGCAGTATACAAACACACAGTGCGCATGTGACATGGACGACTTCCATATCGCCCGAATTCCGCATGTGCAGTGTGTGTTTATGCGGCAGAGGTGAGGGCAGTCAGGCGCTGCCTAAAGCAGCAGTATTTCCAGGGCTTCGGTCGAGTAGTCAGCTCGCCCGGATCTGCAACGCCGGTTATGTCGTCGATCCAGGATCCCACCTCCTCTTCTGAATGGCTGACCCTTGATACTGTCAGCCTATGAGAATAGGAGGTGGGATTATAGCTGGGACAAAGTATTTTCACGTGTCCCTTCTTAACAACCGTTGGTGAAGCCTTTTGCCTTCTGGTCACCCTTCAGCCTCTGCAGCCTTCTGTCTTCTCACTCGGGCCGGCCAATCGACTTCTTCTGACTCACCTGCATTGAAGCTGGGAGCATTCGGTGACGTGTGCCTGTGCAGGGGCCTGTATTTCCCTCTGTCCTTCATCAGCTGCAGCTGAGAGACGCCTATCGGAGAAACGCCATTACACCTGTTAGCCGAAAGCGTAAGTACTATCCTTTGCCTCCTCTGTCTGTCAAGCTGATGAGTCTCTGCCCGGCGTCATCTGTTTTTAGGGTTTGCGATCACTCCATATTCCCCCCTCCGGCCTCTAACATTTCCCTTTGGAACACTGCGTGTCAGAGTGCAATGAAAGCATGCAAGTGTGAACCTTATCAGAAAGGCCTGAGCACGACTGCTAAGATTCGCACTTGCATGCTTGCATTGCACTCTGACACACATGTATTTAAAGACACATTGTCTTTATATATGTGTGTGTCAGACTGCAATGCAAGCATGCAAGTGTGAACCTTAGCAGAAAGGCCTGAGCACGACTGCTAAGATTCACACTTGCATGCTTGTATTGCACTCTGACACTCACGTATTTAAAGAAATATTGTCTTTAAATACGTGTGTGTCAGAGTGCAATGCAAGTGTGAATCTTAGCATCCGTGTCCTGGCGGTATGTATTCAGATATTCTCCTTGCTTAGTTCCGAGAGACCCTGTTCGTTGTCACTGGCATGCTTAATGTTTGGAGGATTGCAAAGTGCGTTGCAATTTGGCTTTTGTCAAGTTTAATCCAGTAATAAATAGAGGCGGGAGGCCGGTCGTTAAAGTTTGTTGTGTGCCTGCTCCATTCTGGTTCCCGGGGATATGGCTGTGGTTATTAAAAGATCTCTGTATTCATCTAAAAATAATGAGTCGAGCTGTATGACTGGGAGGTCAAGTTTTGCCCGAATTTTTTCCTTAAGGTAAGGAATCTCCATTCATTGAGGGGAAAAAACATGTCATAACTACATTTTCACACGTGCTTTATTAACCTTACTTTCTCAAATATGCTTGAAAATGCACCACTTGCCCACTCTTTTTTTTTTTTTTTCTCAGGGGGAGAACCCCCCCTTACCCCCCTAATGGCAGTCAGGCTCGTTCGCTCACCGCTGCTGGGCACTCATTACAAACTTTTACGCCCACCACTTTCAAATGTCACCAGCCACCCCTGATTGATACCTACTACAAGCTTTGTTACTATGCACTCTCATGTGGAAGATGAGTTATCGTTTCTACTACAAGATATAACTACAAGATAGAAAACAGTGGTAATATTGGTTTTCATAACTTTGGCAATTCTTATGTGCATGCTAGAATTTTTCCTGTTCTATCACAGGGAAAATGCACAAATTGGCATTGTTCCTATAAGTATCCAAGAAATAGTTCAGTGTATTATCAACAAACACACGATTTTCTGGATACTTTGTTATATTCCAAATGTATATCGAGCAAATCCATAGGGAGTACCAGGTTTTGGCTGGGCGATCTGCTTTGCAATCAGAGTTTTGCCTATGCACACTCCGCTTGAAGTCCGGCAAAAACTCCCCCAACTGCAGCGTAGAAGAGTTTACTGTACACCCTACCTCAGAGCTGGTATCCTGTGAGCATTTGTATGGAAGTACAGGCCTCTTGAACATATGGTCAATGGAATGTATTCAGAGAAAAGACATGTGAGATTACTTAGGTTCAGAAGTGTGAAAATAGAAGTCACAAAAGTCATGATCTTGAAGGCGATGGCCGCACTGGCGTAGCACACCTAAAATCTAGGTAGTATAGTAATCTCAAGAAACACGAGTACTATGAAAGGGAAAAGCTAGACAACTATGCCCACTCCTAATATGAATTCATATTTGTGAACATAGAAGAGATAGAGGAAGATAAATTCTTGTGGCTGAATGTAAGCTCTTTAGCTTATTAAACACCATTTCTGAAGAGCGTACGAGAGAGAGAGAGATAGAGAGAGAACAGACATGTGTGTTTTTGGGGAATAAATGATTAAATATAAATATTTCTTAACCTATTTGCAGAGGTACCCCTACAGACCTCTGGTTCAAAGATTTCTTGTGATGAATTTTAGAGACAGATTGATTTATCAGGCACGTTCATTGCGAGGAAGGTAGAAATGCAACCACATAATCCTTTCAGCAAACCGGTGGTGGGGGGACTGTATTATGCAGAGATAATAATGGTGCAGGTATCAGCAGATGTTTATTACAATGCAGGCAGGTCAGACATTGGTTCGAAATAAAATTGCATCAATTTGTTAGCTCAGTGATATTTGTTTAAGTTGGTAGCTATACAATCTATGGATTCTGCACTATCCGCCAGCTTTGAGATCACTTATTTGAGATAAATGTTATAAGGCAGCAATACTCCAGTTAACTGGTGCACATCATAAATGCCTCTCAGGCCTAGCTTTGATTGCTACCAGCCATAAAACTGGCAGCCGCCTGATGGGTTAACCTTCAACAAGAGCTCATTTCTGTAAGTATAAAGTGCTGGGTATAGTAAAGGTGGAATCCAGACAGCTGACCACATCATTTTATTGCATAAAGCTGGCAGCTGATATATTGAACCAGTCATTATCTGAGAATATATCTGAATAGTCATCCATGACTTTTAATAATACACAATGGCGATGGCCCACGCTGCTTCGAGCTGAGATCCCGCTCAAAACTGTAAACCCTGTCAGCCAGACACATCACCGCTGCTCTCAACCTCTCCCCATAACCTTTTTTTCCTTCTGCCTAACTTTAGTCTTTTTGCCTCATTTTTGCCTCCATAAACAGTCTCATTTCCAGCCTTAACTTACCCTTTTGCCTCCTTTTTTGCCTACATAAAAAGTATTTTTTCCCACTTAAACATTAACCTTCTACTTCCTTTTTGCCTCCATAAAGTTGTTTTTCCCGCCTGAACTTAACCTTTTGTCTCCTTTTTGCCTCCATAGACAGTCTTTTTTCCTGCCTAAACTTAAACTTTTGCCTCCATAAACAGTCTTTTTTCCCACAAAAATTTAACTATTTGCCTCCTTTTTGTATCCAATAAGTCTTTTTTTGCGCCTAAACCTAACCTATTGCCTCCTTTTGCCTCCATAAACAGTATTTTTCCCACCTAAACTTAATCTTTTGCTTCCTTTTTGCTCCATAAACAGTCTTTTTCCCTCGCTTATACTTTAACATGTTGTCTTCTTTTTCCCTCAGTAAACAGTTTTTTTCCCACCTAAACTTAACCTTTTGCCTCCTTTTTGCCTCATAACTATCTTTTTCTCCCACCTATTGATGACTTTCCCTCCCTCCAAACGTGTTTTATGATTTCCACCTAAACGTAACTTCTTCTCCCCTCCCACATGTCGCCTTCTCTAACCCTGCCCAATACCCCACCCCATCCCTGGAACCAACATAATGGAGGCTTGCCCAGTTCTTCTCGCTCTTCATGCTGAGCTCACACTCAAGCCTGTAACTGTGTCATCCAGACACCTCGCCGCTCCTCTCAACCTCTCCCCATAACCTTCTTTTCTTTCCGCCTAACTTTAACCATTTGCCTCCTTTTTGCTTCCATGAAAAGTCTTTTTTCCCACCTAAAGTTAACCTTATGCGTCCTTTTTGCCTCCTAAAACAGCCTTGTTACCTTCTTAAAATGTCTTTCTTCGCGCCAAAACTTAACATTTATACCTCTTTATTGCTCCATAAACAACCTTTTTTCCAGCCTATACTTAACTTTTTGCCTCCTATTTACCTCCATAAACAGTCTTTTTTCTCATCCTTACTTGACCTTTTGCCTCCATAAACATTTCTTGTTCGCGCTAAAACGTAAAATGTTTGCCTCCTTTTTGACTTCATAAACAGTATTTTCCCCACCTAAACCTAACCTTTTGACTCCTCTTTGCCTCCATTAACAGGTCCAATGGCAGCTCCCCCCGCTGCTGCATGCTAAGCTCAAGCTCAAGCCTGTAACTGTGTCAGCCAGACACCTCGGCTCTCCTCTCAACATCTCCCCATAACCTTCTTTTCCTTCCCCCTAACTTTAACCATTTGCTTTCCTTTTGCCTCTATGAACAGTCTTTTTTCCCACCTAAACTTAACATTATGCCTTCTTTTTGCCTCCTTAAACAGTCTTTTTTCCAGCCTACACTTAACTCTCTGCTTCCTTTTTCCCTTCTTAAAAGTCACCCTTCCTAAAATTAACCTTTATGCCTCCTTATTGCCTCCATAAACATATTGTTTATCGTGCCTAAATTTAACGTTCTTGCCTCCTTTTTTCCTCCGTAAAGTCTTCTTTCCCAACTAAACTTAACCTTTTGCCTCCTTTTTACTGTCCTGAAGTCATTTTTCCCACCTAAACATTACATTTTACCTCCTTTTTGCCTCTATGAACAGTCTTTTTTCCACCTAAACTTAACCTTGTGCTTCCTTTTTGCATCCATAAACTGTTTTTCCTGCCTAATCTTGACCTTTTGCCTCTATAAGCAGTCTTTTTTTCTGCCAAAACTTAACATTTTGCTTCCTTTTTGCCTCCATAAACAGTCTTTTCCCACCTAAACATCACCTTTTTCCTCCTTTTTTGCCTCCATTAACAGTCACTTTTTCCACCTTAACTTAACCATAGGCAGTTTTTTTCCTGAATAAACATAACCTTTTGCCTCCTTTTGGCACCATAAACAGCCTTTTTTAAGCCAAAACGTAACCTTTTGCCTCTTTTTTGACTTCATGAACAGTCTTTTTGCCCACCCAAATTAAACCTTTTGCCTCCTGTTTGTCTCCATAATAAGTCTTTTGTCCTGCATAAACTTAAGATTTTGTCTCTATAAGCAGTCTTTTTTCCCGCCTAACATCACCTTTTTGCATCCATAAACAGTCTTTTTTCCCACCTAAGCTTAACCATAAATAGTCTTTTTTCTGCCAAACAATTAATCTCTTGCTTCCTTTTTGCCTCCATAAACAGTTTTTTTCCACCTAAATTTAACCTTTTGTCCCATTTTGCCTCCATAAACAGTCTTTTATCCCACCTAAACGTAATATTTTGCCTCCTATTTGCCTCCATGAATAGTTTTTTTCCTGCCTAAAATTAACCTTTTGCCTCCTTTTTGCCTCCATAAACAGCCTTTTTACCACCTAAATTTAACTATCTTGCCTCCTTTTTTCCTCCATAAAGTCTTTTCCCCCGAATAAACGTAACATTTTGCCTCCTTTTTGCCTTCATAATGTCTTTTTTCCACCTAAACATTAACCTTTTCACTCCTTTTTACCTCCATAATGTCTTTTTTCCCACCTAAACATTACAAGTTTTTTCCTACCTAAACAGTCTTTTTTCCTGCTAAACATAATTTTTTTGCCTCCATAACCTTCTTTTTCTCCTGCCTATTCGTGACCTTATTTCCTGCAAATTGTGACTCTTTATCCCCTGTTTTGTAACTCTGCATCTTTTTCAAAATCATGTTTTTTGATTTCCGACTAAATGTAACCTTTGTGCTCCTCTCACATCTTGCTTTCTTCTAGCCCTGCCCAGCACCCTGCCTCTTACCACAAATCTACTTAATAGATGCCACAGTGCGACCCCATTGAGCAGGTCACTGGGTCAACTTCCCCCGCAGCTGCAGGCTGAGCTCTTGCTCAAGCCTGTAACTGATGCTAGTCAGACACCTTGTCGCTGCTCTCAACTTCTCTCCATAACCTTGTTTTCCATCCACCTTACCTTTTGTATCCTTTTTGCATTCATAAATAGTCTTTTTTCCTGCCAAAACATTAACCTTTTGCATTCTTTTTGCCTCAGCAAAGTCTTTTTCCTACCTAAATTTAACCTTTTGTCTCCTTTTTGCCTCCATAAACAATCTTTTGCCTCCTTTTTGCCTCCAGGAACAGTCTTATTCCTGCCTAAACTTAACCTTTTGACTTCAGGAACAGCCTTTTCTACCACCTACATTTAGCCTTCTTGCCTCCTTTTTCCTCCATAAAGTCTTTTTTCCCCGCATAAACGTAACCTTTTGCCTCCTTTTTGCCTCCATAAAGTCTTTTTCCCACCTAAACACTAACCTTTCGCCTCCTTTTTGCCTCCATAAATAGTATTTTTTCCCACCTAAACTTAATATTTTGACTCCTTGTTGCTTCCATAATATGTTTTTTCCCACCTAAACTTATCTTTTTGCCTCTATAAACAGTCTGTTTTCCCACTAAAACTAAATCTTTTGCCTCCTTTTTGCCTCCGTAAACAATCTTTTTTCCTGCCTAAGCATTAATCTTTTGCCTCCTTTTGGCACCATAAACAGCCTTTTTTTCCTGCCTAAACTTAGCCTTTTGCCTCCTTTTGGCACCATAAACGACCTTTTTTCCTGCCTAAATGTAACCTTTTGCCTCCTACGTGTATCCATAATAAGTCTTTTTTACTGCCTAAACTTAACCTTTTGTCTACATAAGCAGTCTTTCTCCCAACTAACCTCACCTTTTGGCATTCATAAACAGTCTTTTTTCGCGCCTAAGCTGAACAATAAGTAGTCTTATTTCTGACTAACCATTAATCTTCTGCCTCCTTTTTGCCTCCATAAACAATCTTTTTCCCCACCTAAACCTAACCATATGCCTCCTTTTTGCCTCCTTAATCAGTCTTTTGTCCAGCCTAAACTTAACCTTCTGCCTCCTTTTTGCCTTCATAAAAAGTATTTTTTCAAGCCTAAACTTAACCTTTATGCCTCCTTATTGCCTCCATAAACAGTATTTTTCCCCGTCTCTACTTAATTTTTTGCCTACTATTTGCCTCTATAAAAAGTCTTTTTACACGCCTCAACTTCTTTTGCTTGCTTTTTGTCTTCACTAACAGTCTTTTTTCCTGCCTAAACTTACCCTTGTGCCTCCTTTTTGCTTCCATTAAGAGTCTTTTTTCCCACCTACACTTAATCTTTTGCCTCCATAAACATTGTTTTCCTCTCGTCTAATAAACGTTTGGCTCTTTTTTGCCTCTATAACCGTCTTTTTCTCCCTTCTGTTTGTGACCTTTTCTCCTGCCAACTGTGACTCTTTATCCTGCTTTTATAATTACATCTTTTTCCTAAATTTGTTTTCTGATTCCTGCCTAAACTTAACTTATTTCTCCCTCCCGCTTCTCCCCAGCCAGCGCCCCATCTCCTCCTAGGAGCCTACTTAATGAAGGCTGTAGAACGGTTGCGCCCTCGCAGCGCCAATTAAAAGCCCAACTGCGTCCATCCGTGCATGGACAACGCCCAGCCTCAAGACCCCTCTATCTCTAACAACCCACAGCTACTCCAGAACTGAGTTAACTGCCCTGAAGCCAGTACTTAGCAGCAACCTCTGCAGCCTCACTTCCCCTCGTTCAATGGCAGGACCCTTCTCCTGCCAACTTTGCCAATTCTTCTGCAACTTCGACCCACCCCCCCTTGGAACCCAGTCCATACCCACCAACAAAAGTAAAATCCATTGCCTCCAACGTCCGAATACTCCACTAACATGCCACAGAAATCTAGGACACCATCACTTCTCTCACCCCAATGTTATCTTCCTCACCAAGACAAGGCTCAATCCTGCTTCTGCAGTGGACATCATCACCGCAACTCCCAGCGGCTAGAAGATCATACATTGAGACCGAGTCGGCAAACACGGAGGTGGTATAGTCATCATCCACAAAGAGTCCCACCAATCCACAACAGCTGCTGACGAAATCCCACTCATCATGGAATACCTCAATTTCAAACTCAACACAGACAGCAAGTGAAACAATGGGGGCACCCTGACATACAGACCACAAGGACCACAGCCCATATTCTGTAAGGACATCTCTGAATTCCTAGCACCCCATGGCATGCGCCTGAAAACTTCACCTTACTCGAAGACCTCAATTCCCTCATCTATGACCAAGAGATGCCAACACAGCAAACTCAATAGAAAGCATGAACAATCTCGTCCTCCCCCAAATCATCACCACCCCCACCCACTTATCTGGACTCACTCTGGACCCGATCTTCACAGCCGGCAACAGAATCAAATAGAACCACCTGTCAGAGATCACCTGGTCCAACCACTCAATCGTCTACTTCTCCATCTCCATCTCCATCACCCACAACCCCACCACCAGCACCACCCATAGTACCTGGAGCAAGCTAATGGAATGTCATTGGAACTACACCCTCAACACCTCCCCCACAAACACAACCACTAAAATTTCAAAACCTGGATCACAGAATGCGCCGACATAGTCGCACCCCTCAAGCCTGCAAAACAAGGTAGACCCTCCAAACACACCAGCTGTTTCTTTCCTGAACTAAAAGCTTCCAAATGCAATTGCAAATGGCTACAACGAGTCTGGCACACC
This sequence comes from Calotriton arnoldi, assembly GCA_963921515.1. NCBI lineage: Eukaryota > Metazoa > Chordata > Amphibia > Caudata > Salamandridae > Calotriton > Calotriton arnoldi. The sequence continues at coordinate 85,419 of CAWUFW010001945.1, read as the reverse complement.
AACGAAACACCCAGCAACTGAGACAACTTCAAAGTGAATCTCAACAAATATCACATATGCATAAAAAATGCCCAAAAATAAGCACTCCCCACCTGCCTTGAAGCTAGCTCCAACAACAGCAAGGAACTCTTCAGCATCATGAAAGAGTTCAACAACCCCTCAGCAAATGATAACACCATCACGCCCTTGCAGGAGCTCTGCAATACCCTCGCAGATTTCTTCTACAACAAAATCACCACCATATACAAACACTTTGACCTGCAACCAACCAGCGACAACTTGGATGAACTCCTCAACAGCAGCGACTCTATCTCAAACACTATAATCACTATGTTGGATCAACTAACCACACATACCAACACTACCATCATGAGCTTCATCTTCTCAGGAGCACCCGGAAACCACTGCCACACCACATGTTCAACATGGGGAGCAACTCCATCAGTAAGGAACTCACCACCATCCTCAACTCATCTATCACACCTGCCACCTTCCCAGAAAGATGGGAACATGCAGAAGTAAAATCTCTTCTTAGAAAAACTACAGCTCACCCAGAAGACCTCAAGAACAACTGGCCATATCCCTGCTCATGTTCCCACCTAAAGTCCTAGAGAAGGCAATAAACAGCCAACTCTCCAACCACCTAAAGATCAAAAACCTCATGGATCCATCCAATTCGGGATTGCACACTAATCAAAGCAAAGAAACCGCCCTAATGGCAGCACAGATGACATCCGATCCCTCCTAGACCAGGGAGACACCCCAGATCTGATCCCCCTCGACCTTTCCACAGCCTTCCACACGGTGTCACATTACCTCCTCAAATATGGACTCTATCAGAAGGGGGTGAAATGAAATGCCCTTACATGGATTGATTCCATCCTCACCGGAAGAATCCAGAGCGACTGTCGCCCACCTTACACCTCAGGCACAAAGAACATCATCTGCGGCAGTCCCCAAGGGTCCTTACTGAGTCTAACCCTGTTCAACACATACATGGCTACCATGCACATGCTGGTCAAATCCATTGGTATGAACATTATTTCATACGCTGATGACAATCCGCTTATCCTCTCCCTATCCTCAAACCCACTAACACCAAAACCAATTTCCACAGGCGCATGACAATCATAGCCAGCTGGATGCAAAACAAATGACTCAAACTCAACAGTGACAAACAGAGGTACTCATCTTCGGGAGCAGCACTCCCCCGTGGGATAACTCCTATGGTGGCCAGCGGAACTGGGCCCCTTGCCCGCTCCATCAGACCATGACAGAAACCTCAGCATCATACTCGACAACAAACTAACCATGAAGAAGTAGATAAACTATGTCTCCTTTGCCTGATTCCTCACCCTCCGCATGCTCAGGAAAATATTCAAATAGGTCCCCATCCACACCAGATGCAGCATCGCCCAAACCCTCATTATCAGTTGCTTGGACTATTGAAACTCCCTCTACGTGGGCATCCCCTCACAGCTAATGAGCAGAATGCAAACCATCCAAAAAACTGTAGCCAGGCTCATCATCGACCTCCCCACTGGAGCGCACATCACCTCTCACCTCAGAGTGCTCCACTGGCTCCCTGTCCAAAAAAGGTGTCAGTTCAAACTGCTGACCCATGCTTACAAGGCCCTGCACAACAAGAGACCAGCCTACCTCAACCACAGAATGAACTTCCACCAATATGGCAGACAACTGCACTCCCCCTCCTCTCCCTCACCCACACTCACAGCTTACACAAAACCAGTATTGGTGCATGGGCTGATTGAGGGGAATGGACACAAGCTTCTCATTTGTGGCCGGTAATGCCATCCTGGCAGCGACAATACCCAAGGAGGCACCTCCTAAGGTGGAGAGGACTTCTCCTTCGGAACGGTGGTGCCGACGTATGGAGATTGGTTGAATCTATCAGATTTGCCTGTGTTTAGAAGTTAGATAACCCAATGTTATTGCAAATTGTTTATATCAGCATTCAGCATGATGGATCGGCAGAGTTTTTAGGTAACTCTATGGAATTCTGCTTAGTAAAACTCTGTGAGTTCCATACACCACTATTTTTTGCATGGAACTCAGAGATCAGGGTAGAAAGGTCTTGGCAACAGCAACATTGTATCATGATTTGTTAGCAAAGATGCCGTGGCCACAATGGAAGTTACGTGGGTCCCTTGCTCACTTTGCCACTGGATTCAAGCTAGCCTGGCTGATGAGGGCTGTTAGCCTGAAACCGGTCCCAGGATGCTTGTTTCCGGGTTCAGGGAAGACCTGGCTTGGCAGTTCGGGCTGGACTGTTCCCATGAGGCACAGGGTCAAGACTGATTTGCATATAGCTGGGTCTGAACTGAGTTGGCGAAGTGAGCTAAAGAACGATGATGGATTCAACCCAGATCTGTGACTGGGGGTGAGTGTCTGAAAAGTTTCAGCGCTCCGCCTATCATCTCCTTGTGTTTGCTTTGTTCGCCTTAAGTTGCCACTGGATTCAAGCTAGCCTGGCTGATGAGGGCTGTTAGCCCGAAACCGGTCTCAGTATGCATGATTCCGGTTCAGGGAAGACCTGGCTTGGCAGTTCGGGCTGGACTGTTCCCATGACGCACAGATCTGTGACTGGGGGTGAGTGTCTGAAAAGTTTCAGTGGTCCGTCCATCATCTCCTTGTGTTTGCACAATGGAAGTTATACACAGATATCTAAAGTGTCTGCTGTCCCTTTGGAATACATTAGAGTTCATGGTCTGCTAGCGATTGTAGTTTATTGTTAAAATGCTGCATAATACCTCATTCTCCATGCACACACAGCTTCTGTCCAGACAGTGCCGACAGTCTGTGATGACTGCAAGCCTTTCTTCCTGGAAAAAACCTAGCACAAGCAGGTTTGGATATTTGCTCCCACATGCTTGACACACAGGAATGGTGTCTCCAGTTCTGCATCCTTACATTCAAGTTCTCTCATTATTGTGTCAACATGCTTGTTAAAGTTCCAAGTTCTACTACTGCTGCATGTTGCTGGCTGCATGCTCATCCAGTACGGCATGAGCATACTTGCCAAGGGTTATAAGTACTGCATTGGCATTCTTGCCAAGATTTAAATCACTCCCATCACTGCATGGGCATATCTGACAATGTTCCAGCCTGTACCAACACTGCCGGGGAATGCCTGCCAAGGTTCCAAGCTTTCCCATGAATGCATAACATGATTGCTAAGGTTCCAAGCTAAACTAGGACCATATGGTTAGGTTGACCGAGGTTCCAAGCTCTCCCAGAGCTCTCTCAGAAGTGCATGGGTATTCATCCCAGAGTTAGGTTCCACGTCTCAGAGTCCTGCCTGGATATGCTTGCTAAGATTGTGAACTCCCCCACTACTTCATGAACATGCTTGCCAAGGATAAAAGATCTGTCAGTACATCTAGGGCATGTCAGTCAAGGTTCCAAGATCTGTCAGTATGTCATGAGCATGCATGCCTAGGTCAAGTTCCAAACTCACATAGTATTGTCTGGGTATGTTTGCAAGGTTCCAAGATTTGCCCATACTGCTTGAGCTTGACTGCCAGAGTTTCAAGGTCTCCCAGCACTGCATAGGTATACCTGCCAAGGTTCTACACTTTCCCAGTATACTGCATGGACATGCTACCAATATTCTAAGCTCTCGCAGTACTGCATGCGCTTGCTTACCAAGGTTCCAAGATCTGCAAGTATTGCATTGGCATGCTTTCCAGACTGAATTCAGGGAGCATATACCTACATTCAGTCCTTAAGTATTGCATTGCAACACATATATAGGGATTACTACTCCTATGAGGGGCTTTGAAACCCTTGCCTTGATCAATAACATGGTACACTGTGTAGGCTGTGTGGTTGAAAGTGTGTTGTCTTTGTCTTCATCCTATGTGGGAAGTGCTTCCATGTCATGTGTGAGGACTACTAAGCGATGATTATTATGTTCTGGGACATAGTGCTTAGCAGTGTGAGGGATGAAGAAATGTGAGAAAAGGTGTGCAGTTTGTTGGTTTCAGTAATGTGGTAGCTTTGAACAGCTCTGTCGTCCCCTTTGTGGGATTTTATGTGATCACAGTCCACTCAGCTAATTACTGCAGAGGATTGTTTTTTCTGAGAAGTTATACTTAATGTTTCTGGTCTTGATTACCATGCAACGACCCTGTGCTGCATGAGGTAAAATTTAAATATAAGGCTTATATCTAATCATGTAATATTGATGTTTAAAATGCCTGGGGAAAAATATATAAACTCTCAGTTGGACCAGGGTTTCTTACTGTAATTGACCAATAATTGGGTTAAGCAAGGGATTTTAGAGATGTTAGATGTAGTAAGCAACTTCCATACCTTGAAAAATCTACTTGCCTGCTCGCTATGGCAAATTTGAATTTTATCAAGACGAGCTATTCTTTGGGTATACTGACCCAATCTGGCGAAAGAGCTTAAAATGGCAAAGAACAGGAGTTCTGTTCATTCAGAAAGAGAATGAGCAATTAAGATACCTTGAAATCTTGATTGTATCTTGTCACATTTGATGCACTTTCAAAGACAAAGGTCAAATGTAAGCTTATGTCCTCTTAAAAAATGGCTTCTTATTTTATTCTGGAGAATGGTGTCTACTTTGTTTCCTCCGACTGCAAAAGTAGAAAAGTGAACCATCTGAAAATCGTGCTGGGGTACAGGGAGTGTGAAATGAAATGATCTAGGATGGCAGAAAGTCACAACATTTAAGTAGCTTGTAAGCAAAAAAAAATATCAGCAGTTATTAAACTAATTTTTTTGTAATTCTGAAGTGTGATGGAAACAAATATTGTAAGGGAATCAAAACAAATCAGAACACTTTACTTGGTAATGTGGAAATTATAAATATTTGCTGGCACCCAGTCCACACAGTATCATGTGTACCTTATATAGTTTTACCAATAAAACTGCATGTCAGTGGGTAGGTCTGTGGCCATTTTAATGGAAAATGTGCTGTCACTAAATGACAGTATGCTACCACATAATGCTTTAGACCTACAATCATTTTTAAACTACACTGCTGCAACGGTACGTAGGAGCTTCTCTCCTCTTTGTTTTAGCTTAGCAATTGGTCACCGAGTCTAGTGCTGTTTTATTTTAAAGCGCATTTGTGACTGATGTTACACTGTTGCCCTACCAGTTTAGATTATCAGGCCAAGATCGCCGAAGCCCGTTTTAATTATACTCGCTTTTTAAAAATTACACTGTCTCACCTTAACTAGCACTTTGTTACCTGCTCCGCCATTACTGCCGCTTCCCCGGTCCACCACGGAGTGTTCCGATTGTGTGGAGGGAATTGAGGCAGAAGGCGGGGGCAGGCATCCGATCAGCAGGCTAGGAGGCGGAGCCATTGAGTATATGACTCCCCTGCCAGCACGGACGCGCAGTGGACGCGCCCTACGGCAAGCCCGTCTGCACCCTTCCACGCACGGCCGGGACCAGGGGCCAGGTACCCTGTCCCTACCGCGAGGAAACCACGATACACAGGCCCACAGCTTCTTGCCCTACGAGAGGAATTGCATGGAAATTGCACCCATAGTATAAATATATCACAGGGACATAGATCCTGTCTAAATTTCCCCTTTAAAACTGAACACCCTCAGTGGGGCTCAGTCAAAGTACAACACACCACGGAGCTAAAAATGCTCCTTTTGAACTGTACGACCTTGACAAAGCACATGACAGAAATTAACCTACTACTCAGTGAGGAACAGCCAGAGGCACTATTCCTGACTGAAACCTGGCTACATAAAGATGCAGACCCAGATGTGGTGCAGGCATTACCACCAGGCTATTTTATCCGTAGAAGGGACAGAAGAGTAAAGAAGGGGGGAGGGATCGCGATCATTTTGAAAAAAGTATCAACGGGCGAATAACCCCTGATGTACTACAGGATTGCGAAAACCTCAGCTTTACTCTCTCCTTCTCCCCGACCTGTACACTGTCAGGTATCCTAATATATCGTCCCCCTGGCCCCTGTGGGATGTTTGTTGAATCCCTTACGGACACGGCAGCATCCATGGCTTGCTCAGCATCTAACTTTATGATCCTCGGAGATCTTAATCTCCACTTTGGAGACCACACAAATGGGGATGGACACAATGTTACACAAAATCTACAGGCCCTCCAGTTACATCAAAAGGTTACTGGCCCCACACATGAGAAAGGCCATATTTTAGACCCGGTATTCTCCAACCTTATAGACCTGGTAACCGACCGTCCTACCCCCATTCCTTGGTCGGACCACTTTATAATCCCAATCATCTGGACATCCTCATCCCCAAAAATCCACCATCAAACTACAAAACACTGGGACCATATGTGGCCCAAACTTGACCCTGAACGATGGGCAGATACACTAGTCAAATCGAGCCCAACGGGGAATGCTGACTCCCAGATTGCCTCACAGAACTTCAACGACTGGATCACGTCTTCCTTAGACACTATCATCCCACATAAATGGAGAACAAATAAACCAAGAGAAAACCGATCTCCTTGGTTTACCCCGATAATTAGAGAAGTCAAACAAAAATGCAAAAGGCTCGAACGGGCCTGGAGGAAAGGCTACAGTCCTGATAAGAAAAAGATATATAAAGAAACTATTAAACTATATCAAACTCAGATTAAAAAATCACAGGCACTATATTATGAGGAGAAAATTCAGGGGTCCGCTAATGCCCCTAAGGAAATTGCTAGGATTGTTAAAAAACGTATTAGTCCCCCTCAGCCTGAAACTCCATCTGATTCCTCACCACAAAGATGCACAGAATGGCTGAGTTCTTCAAGAACAAGATTTTGAAGATATACAATGCCTTCCCTCCGGTCACCGCATTTGATAACTTGATCTCAGCTCAAGTGACGGTAGAGAAGCACCCCGCAGTTCTTGAAGAGTTTCCCTTGATAGATCCCTCCATGCTGTCCCTACTCTGGAACTCAATTAAATCAGGTTCCCCCTGTGACCCAGCCCCAGTACAGTTGCTGAGCAAAGTAAAAAGTGCCATTTCCTCTCCTCTTTCAGATGTTCTTAATGCCTCCATCCTCACCTCACGAGTGCCCAAAACATGGAAACACGCCATGGTCAAAGCACTTATAAAAAAAAACAACTTAGACCAAGAGGTATGGAGCAATTATCGCCCAATATCCCTTCTTCTCATGACAAGCAAATTCCTGGAAAAACATGTCAATAAAACTCTTACTGATTTTCTAGAATCCCACGCTATTATGCACACCTCCCAGACCGGTTTTCGCCCCAATCATGGGACGGAAACCGCGCTGCTCACAGTGACTGAAGAGGCACGCCAACTGCTCAATCAGGGAGGTATGGTGGCAATCATCCTGTTGGACTTAAGTGCCGTTTTTGACACTGTGAATCATAACACCTTAATAGACTGACGCAAAGCGGTAGGAGTGGCAGGGAATGCTCTCTCCTGGTTTCGATCCTTCCTTACGGAGAGAACTTTCCAGGTGTTTGACGGCTCCTATGCATCCAATTCCAACCCACTGTTGTGCGGCATTCGGCAGGGCTCCTCATTAAGCCCCACCCTGTTTAATGTGTATCTCAAACCTTTGGCAGACCTGGTCCTTCCTTTTGGAGTGCAGATCGTGTTGTACCTTATATAGTACGAGCAGACGACACACAGCTCGTACTGTCCCTTAACCACCCAAAAAAACATGAGATTGATCTAGAAACATGTCTGAGTACAGTAGCCACTTGGATGGACCACTCCTTCCTCAAATTGAATGGGGAAAAAACAGAGCTAATGATCCTAGGGAACATTAATAACAGCTCTCCCCAACTGAAATGGCCCAGCAGTTTAGGAGATCCCCCCATTCCGAAAGAGAGAATTAAAAGTCTGGGAATATGGCTGGACAAATCCCTAAATCTTGAACCTCAAGCAGTACAGGTTGCGGCCACCTGCTATGGAATTCTAAGGCAACTACGGAAAATCCTGCCTCTGCTCCCAGACTCAGCTCGCAGAACCCTAGTCCAAACCCTGGTATTGCCACGACTGGACTACTGCAACTCCTTATATCTGGGTACCCCCAAGGCTACTACGAGAAGGTTGCAGGTGGTACAGAACTGTGCAGCCAGACTCCTCCACAATGTCCCCAGAAAACAATGGGCCAAGCCAGCACTCAGGGCTTTGCACTGGTTACCGATCTTAGATCGAATAAAGTTCAAATCACTATGCATAGCGCACAAAACTCTGTGGGGTACGGGTCCAAAAATCCTACAAAATGTACTGTCCTTCTACCTACCAACCTGAAACCTGAGATCTTCCAATCTCTATCAAGCCAGGGTCCCTAAGATCAAGAGGGCAAGAGCGGGCGGCCGCCTGTTCTCAGTTAATGCCTCAGCTCTTTGGAATACGCTCCCAACCCAGCTCCGCTCTTTGAACAATCTCCTTGAATTCAGGAAGAAGCTAAAAACCTGGCTCTTCATGAACTTGCAATGAGTCTCCTGTTTGGGATGAAGGTAGGCGCTGAGCGCTGGGATGCCTAAGGGTAGCCATGCGCTATATCAAGAACGCATTAATAATAATAATAATAATAATAATATATTGATTAAAAGTGAGAGTTTTTAAGCATGAACTGAGAGACATCCCTGCCCCACCCTGAAGATAATGCTATTAGTGAACTAAGATGCAATTCAGGGGTCATCTGTACCGTATATATGGTTTAGATTTTTGTTATGCATGAAGCAAAGGCTTAGTCTATGAAATCAATCAATCAGTATTTTACTTTATTCGGCAGAAAAATTGCCAAAAAAGATATATAAAAAGTACCTGCATCAGTAAAAAGTACAGGAAAAAATGGACAAATTAAAATTATGACAACCGTCACGCTGATCCTGTAAATCATACAGTCATATCTTTTTCCATGCCTAATAATCATGAATCCAATTACCAGTACCCCCGAAGATGAAATCTAGTATTCTGCTTAACAGTCCATCATTCTCCTAGATCTCACAGCTGCTTTTAAGAATATGCAGACCCTTAGCAAACATTGTGAGTGCTTAAGAGTTCAAGGTAACGCATTGCTGCCCTACATTTCCTAAATTGCAATCCTTTAAAAATTGGTCTGATAAATAATATAAATTATGACATAAAAAAGTACAGAAGAACATAAAGTGCATCACAGTTTGCTCTGAGTAAGTGTGACAGAGGCGAACCACCTCTGGCTTCCCCGTCTGAGCACTCATTCAGGAAAATACAAAAGCCAGACCACAGTGTCTGCCCTGAAACAAAAGTATAAATCTCTCCCAGCGTGGAAGGTGTATTGCGAGATACAACTTATGGTCCTCAGGTACCTAAAGCATAAAATACATTTTAACAGTCTTCATACTAATTTAATCTCCTAGTCTCTGGGAATGGCATACATTTAAAAACCATGACCTAACCTTCTTGTTGGGTATCCTTATTGTAAGTGGTAAATCAAGTAGATGTAATACATTCAATTCTTCACAGACTTCTTCTACATAAGCCAACCAAGGGATTGAAAGACCTTTGTCTAAATTCAAGCAATCCAAAATGATTTCCCTATTCATGTTTGCCTTGATGTTGACCCACATGCTAACCCATAGTTAAAGCAGCGCAAGTTTCCCCAAGTCTTTGATATACATAATGCTAAGCTCTGGATGTAAAATTAAATGTGAGCTTGTAGAAGGTAAATGCAAGATCCCCCTGCCTATATGATTTTCTTCAGTTTGCAGGAAATCAGTGTTGCAATATCCCTGAACCCCCACCCCATAGAGAGCCGCAGAGATGCACTGAGCCTTATAGATATTTTGAATAGGATAAAGTGTAATCCACCAACATCCCTGAGGCAAATTAGGTAAAGCACCATCAGCTCTGCTAAGCTTTAAGCAGGAGTTTCTGGTATGTGAGTGCCAAAGTCCTGTGCTGCTAAAGGTGACCCATACGTCATTAAAATCATTCACACTTAACAGTGACTTCCCCTAGCCACTAATTTGGTAAGAGGTTTATTTCCTGATCCACATGCCATAATTTGTGATTTTCCACAGTTTGAGACCAGGTCCATTTCACTCATAAAGAATATGAAAGATTTCACCTGCAAACACAGAACATCTGGGGTCCGTGCCATAAGTAAAGCATCATCTGCATAAAGTAGTCCTGGCACAAAAGCACACTTAATCATCATAATGTAACCAGTGACTTTGGTCAAGGTTGGGCACAAGTTGCTGATTTACATAGCAAAAATAAGTGGGGCAAAGATGCAACCTTGGTGCACCCTTTGACCTATGTTAAATAAATCAGACAATTCACCTTTAATGCCATACCAAACCCATGCTGTCAGGTTCTTATGCAAGGGGTATAGGAAGTTAACTAGCGCCACCTCCAACCCTAAATCCAGCAACTTCAACCAAAGCTTTGGTCTGTTTGTGCAATCAAAGGTGGTTTATATGTCCATAAAGACCAGGTCCAGTGGACAGTGCTAAGGAATGGTTTATTTCCGAAATGATCAAGTTTAGATTCAAGCACTGTTTCTCTGTGCAGAGCAATTGACAAAGCTCAAATTAATAAGGGCACAAGAATTCGCCCATATATTTAAATGATTAAATACCTCCCACCCAATGATCTTAACCAAGCTGTATGAAAATGTTGGTTGAATATGAATTTACCTTGGAAAAACAAAGACAAGAGGCGTTTGGAAAAACAGGAACAGTTATTTTAATCAAACATTATGGCAGGGAGTGCAGAATAGGGAAACAGGTCTGAGGACTGACTCAAAGTAAAATCGTTTTGAAAGTCTTTTTATACATTTCTTGAAGCATCATAAAACAATTCATAGATCCTGTTTTGGGAGTGCAATGTGGGTATTGCCATGAAGTCATAAATTACTCCCATTTGATGACAGATGCAGGTGGATCTCGACCTTGCGTGGACACAATGAGGGCCAGTGGGTAATATGTTGAGATATCCGACATGGAGAGCACGTGAACACTGCATATGTAGTGTGTCCTAGCTAGCTGGGTGTTCCTAGCTTCATGTGGCATCTAACTTTCTGGTGTTTTGAGAACACATGCCCCTCTAGCCATGTGCTTTGTATTGTGCCAATCTCCCAGTAATATTGTTGTGTCACTGCCTGTCTGTGGAACTAATCTGTCTTTTTTTCTGTTTGCGCGTTTGTCCTGCTGGTTAAGTGCCACACCACCTGTGATCTGCCAATCAGTAGCCTCAGGCCTAGGGCACAGGAGCTGCCTGACCATGTATTTCTGACTTGGGGTTGATGGGAAGGCCATATCAGGGGAATTCAACAACAGTGATTCAATTAGTTTTTGTACATAGACATATCATTGAATACATCAATATTAACAAGAGAGATTGGGCAGTAGCATTTAGGTGAATTGCGATCCTTTTTTTTAACGATTGGGACTATAGTAGAAGGTGACCAAGACTCACGATCTCCGTACATAGTGCATTATTTAAAGCATTCATTATCAGGGGCCCCCATAACTCAGTATTACATTTGATTAGATCCATTAGGACTCCATCTGGTGCCGGAGCTTTGCCCTTGTGGCATGGTCTAATAGCAAGTGTAGCTTCCTGTGGGGTAATCGTCAAGGGTGGTAGATCAAAGAATGTGACCCTTAACTGCACCTTCAGATCCTCATCTCCGACTAGGCTATAAATACTTAAAAAATGTAAAACCCAATTGGGCCAGAAACATTGCAGCTTAAAAGAGGGTTTAATGGGGCTTCCCTTTGTTTAATTCTATTCACCATTTCCTAGAAATGTTTTCTATTTTTTGAGAATGAAGGACTTGTTCAATAGGTCCCAACTCCTACTATTCAAATCCTTTTCCCTAGCATTTATAGCATGTTTATATGCTTTGCAGGCCTCCCGCACTGCAATAGGATCTTTGGGATTAGGAGAGGGGGCCTTACATTACCTGCAGTTAGCTAGGGAACAATGGTATTCAAACCAATGGGGTGACTCCTGCCCACTCTTAACCAGCTGTATCAATAATTACAAAATGCCCAAATTTAAGGAGGTATAATAGTTACTAATTTTGGCACCCTGCACATCCGACAGACAGCACATGATGGTTGCAAGATGTGACTCCAGCAACATGGCTAGTGTTGCCCCTGGATCTTTCAGTTCCCATACAAACCATAGGCCATCCCTGGTATACTGATTTATGGGGATTGATATCTCAGGAGAGGCTGTTTAATGCAGTGGGAACTATCATTCAAGATATAATGCATTATGATCGCTCCATTCCATACCGAGAATTACGCCCCACAAAAACCATGTTGAAAAAATAAAATCTATGACTGAGACCCATCTGTGCCCCTTAAAAGTGGGCAGGAGCATACTATATACACAGAGGAACTCTACTAGGTTAACAAGATCATGTTCAACCAAGTACCTTCCTAGTTCTTCCCCTCTGCGATCTCGCCTCCTCTGCGGTAGAACCATAAGTCCTGATCCAGGGGACTTCTAATTATTCTCCAATTTTGAATTAAAACCCCTACAGAGGAGATAGTTTGGTTGTTTCTGTATACTGGATCCAATTGGCTTTAAATCAGCTAGGAAATGGAACAGATATTTAAAATGACTGCACACAGTTTTTCAGATTTGATTATTACAAAAATTAATCAAATAAAAACAAAAACGACTAAGTTCGTCCTTAACAAGCAAACCCATAAAAGCCAGGTCCCAAGTCTCCAATGCTGACAGTTTCACTTTCAAATTAATATTAATCCAGACAAATAGTCCACCCTTGGGCTTCCCTCGTAAGGAGGTAGTGTCTCGGCAGGAATAACATACACAACCAAGACAAGATGTATCAGCTGTTTCACAGGTTTTCTGAAATACACCAAAGTCATAGCTAGCAATTTGATTTAGCCAAGCTGGATCATTCACCTTAGCCTTTAATCCAGCAATATTCTAGCTCAGAACATTGAAGGGACCCCACCAGACTGGAACCCTTAAAGCTCTTTAAAAATAATCTTTCATCTGGAGAGTTAACTATACTGTGGGAGGCATACAACAATGTATAGTCGCCAGCATGAGAGCTTTCTGAAATTCAATCAACATTTGAGAGAACGTAAAAACTGTTCAAAAGGGGTATAGGAGTCAGATACTTCGAAAAGAGCTGGGAAGCAGAAGACCTGATGATAATGTATTAAGTGATACGTAACAACAGTGGTCCAAGCAGAAAGATCCACCAAACGGATAAAGTTAAATGAATTAACTTATCCAGATTGCTTTCAAATAACCCCAACTCATCTAACTCAAGGATGGGGTGAATATTATTTCTGAAAATATGAAAGAGTATATGAAAACCAATTTTTATTTGTTATTATGAACATCAGTTCTTCCATTTATAAATCTCAGAATGTCTCTGATTACAAACTTTGGTGACTTGCTGATGTGTTTTCAAGTCAGCACAAATAGACTTGTTTTGCTCGTGTCTTCACACATCTGGTGTTTGACATATCTGCCCTTTGCCTGTCTGAGGGCAATCTAACAATGCTATATTTGATTTTTCAATTGTCTGCAGTTGTAGAAGGAACAAGGCATACCAGTTTTAGTGTGTGCTGGAAGTTTCATGCATACCCAAACTTTTTGTGAGATATTTATTTGTTTGTAAAAGGTGTGAGCCATTTGAACAATTACATAGTTTCGGTATTCAGCAAAATTATGTTGGTGCTCTAATGGGGTACTAGTAGGTGCAGAAGTGTGAGATATTTATTTGTTTGTAAAGGTGTGAGCCATTTGAACAATTACATAGTTTTGGTATTCAGCAAAATTATGTTGGTGGTCTAATGGGGTACTAGTAGGTGCAGAAGTGGGTTTAGCTAACATCATATATATATATAGGGTGGTTAACATCAAGGTACTGTCTTAGGGTTTCTGCACATACAGAGCTATGCACAGGATAATAGGACCTTGGAATATAGTGGTGAGCCAACCATAAACCTTAGCACCCAAAACCCCAACCCAACTAGCCTTAGCGTCCCATTGGCACCAATGTACCAATGCTTAGACAACCCAGAACACGGTATCTCTCTCTCAGGACACGCAGAGGCAAGAACACTCTTTCGTCACATTCGTACCTGTCCACTACATGCGTATGAAGAGACACTGTATAGGTTAAAATGTTTATTTCAACTTACGTGCTCTAAGATACAGTACACGTGTCAGTACTAGTAGCATAATACATAAGAACTATATAATCAGCATAGTTACTACTCCATAGAATACAAACGGGAAAGCATCTCATAAAGCAGTGGAGATATGTCTAACTAACATTACCACCCTCCCCGTGCTGGAAGCCAGTTTATTATGATAATAGAAGACCTTTGGGCTTTGACTAGCGAACCCCCATACCTCAGTCGCTTGATGCAAAACTACATCAGCAAACAATCACAGCTCTTCTCTCTGGAAAGGACGTCTCCAAGTGCTATCTTAGAACAAGCGATCACAGTATTAAAAGCACACTATTTTCACAATGGCAGCTGTACATGTGTTATGTCTAGGTGCGAGGGACGGGCCAAATCAGTAGGAACCAGGGAGTTGTTATTCGACCTTGTAACTGTTGTTCAGACTGAGCCCAAAAGGGAACAGGAGAAAAGGTGAGAAACAGAATATGCAGACAGGTGTAGAATAACTTGGCAATAACAGAGGGCGACAGAACAACATCCATTAATAACGTGCGCAAGAGTCATCATGGCAGCCAGGCCTGCAGTAACGTAGCCAGACCGGCCAGGAGGCCATGAGCCACAAGTCAAGGCAAGTGTCAAACTGCATATGATGAAAACTGTAAAAAAAAATATCAATTTCTTCCTCTTCTCCATTTTTCTATTTACAACATTTCCTGTTATATTTTCTTTTTCCACATCGGTCTTAGTGATGGGTTGGCCAAAGGGATGCATCTCCAAACTGAACCAAAGCTTACAATGTCCTTATTTTACTAACTTCACTGCCCAAGTTAGTCCTTTAAAGATGGCACACTAGAGGGCCTGGAAGTTAGTACTTGTGCTGTCCCAAGCACTATCCTAGCTATTTTTGATCTTCCTTGGTCACGTATTGCAGCGGGGTGCAGTAGGTGTGTTGTATGTTATTCCAGGAGCGGGCACTTTCTTGAGGCTTGAACCATTTCCTTCAACAAACTGCTCCTTCCAGAACGGTGGTGCCTTTTTTTTACATGGGACAGGTGGAGCCAGTTTTTGTGTCCCTGACACCGTCCTGAAGTTTGGGTTGTCAGCAGGACCTGGATGGGGCCCTTCCACTGTGATTGCAGACTGCTTTTTGCTGAATAAATTCCTGGTCAGCACCTAGTCCTCGGGCTTGATGTCATGCACTTGCCCTTTCAGGGGTGGGGACCAGGTGTCTCTGACCTGTTGGTGAATTTCAGTCAGTCTGTTACTTAGTTCTTCACAGTAATCCAACAATATAGGATGTGGCATATCATGCAGTCTTGATGGAGATGCAAACCCATAGACATTGGCCTGCCTATCCATCATCAATTCATAAGGTGATAGTTTTTAATTTGCTATTACTGTTGTTCTCATGGAAAGCAAGGCTAGGGGCAAGCCATCCACAACTTAGTTCACTGGATGTGCACATTTTGGACAGTTTGTTTTTGAGTGTTCCATTGCAACTTTCCACAAGTTTTGCAGCTGCAGGATGATAGGCTTAGTGGAAATTCTGCTTGACACGTAGACCCTTACACACTAAATCCATGATTTCATTAGAAAAATTTACTCCAGTGTCACTCCAAATGGTCCGGGGCAAGCAGAACCGGGGGCAAACATTCTTTGAAAAGTACCTTTGCCGTCTTACCAATCTACACATTCACGTTCAGACATTCCTCCACAACTGTCTCAATTCTTGTGGGAGCATGTCATTACCCCGATTCACAAAAGTAATCTGGGACAAAATCCTAACTTTACGACTTTCGGTATTCACAAAGGGCATTTAGGAGTAGTAAAGTTAGATTTTGTCTCAGTTAAACTTAAGTTTTGGTCTTAAGTTAAACTTAAGACTAAAACTTAAGTTCAACTGAGACAAAATCCTAACTTTACAACTTTCGGTATTCACAAAGGGCATATAGGAGTTGTAAAGTTAGGATTTTGTAAGAGGAAGGCAATTTTTAAGATCCACCACCTTAACCCAAAGCATTTAATGTTTTATTGTGCTGCATTTGAAATTGCAAATGTCATGTTGTTTCCAAAAATTTAAATTGTCATTGTAAGATTGTACACAGTAAAAAGAATCACACACCACAAGGGTGAAATACTCAGGATCAGAAAGCTCAAGAGCCAAAAGAAATGCTTTCAGCTGGGCCAACTGTGCAGTACAGTCACCTAGAGAATGCGTATGAATCGAAGTGGAGTGCCTGTCGCGGGTACTTGGGCCTCCCACATGAGTGAGGCACCATTGTTATCGGGAGACCTTGGGGAACGCTGGGTGGTAGGAAATTTGTGTCAACCAGGTGATGCCACAACTTTCCCACACAAGATTGCGTGAAAAAAGTGATTTTTTTAGCTAAAATTGAGGGTTGCAGGGGATTCTGGGTAAGAAAACGTTGAGGGATCCACCCAAGCCATACCTCCCTGGAATCCCCCGGGTGTCTAGTTTTCAGAAATGTGTGGGTTTGGTAGGTTTCCCTAGGTGGCCGCCGAGCACAGGGCCAAAAACCCAGGTGACCCCCCTTGCAAAACCAGGTCGTTTTGTGATAGGCAATTTTGATGTTGCCTCAATACGTTTTGGGCCCTTGCCTGTCGCGGGTACTTGGGCCTCTCACACGAGTGAGGCACCATTTTTATAGGGAGACCTGGGGGAACGCTGGGTGGTAGGAAATTTGTATCAGCCCGGGAATGCCACAACTTTCCCACACAAAAATGTGTGGAAAAAGTGATTTTTTTAGCTAAATTTGAGGTTTGCAGGGGATTTTGGGTAAGAAAACGTTGGGGGATCCATGCAAGCCATACCTCCCTGGAATCCCCCGGGTGTTTAGTTTTCAGAAATGTGTGGGTTTGGTAGGTTTCCCTAGGTGGCCGCCAAGCACAGGGCCAAAAACCCAGGTGACCCCCCTGGGGCGATCCCCAAGCAGGGATCCACTGGGTAGGGGATACCTCTCCCGTCTTTCTACGTGCTCAGGGGGATGAGATAGCCCCTGAGCACGTAGAAAGTGAAACTGAAATGAGCCTAAAGGCTAATTTCAGTTTTGGTTTCAGTGAAATGACGTCAGCGCGACGTGCGCGCTGATCGTCATTTCACTGAAACAGAGGGGCCTCGGGAGCTGGGAAGCTCTTCCCCAGCTCCCGAGGCTACAGGGAGAAATAGAAATCCCTCTGGTGCCTGCACCAGAGGGATTTCCGGGGCCATGTGCCATGACGGCCGGGAGCCTTCGTGCGCACACGAGCACCGTTGCGCACGACGGCTCCCAGCCGTCATGCGCATGGAAGGGGTTAATCAGATGGTTGCTGAAAGGAAAGAGGAGAATGAGGATCAGGAACCTGAAAACGCTCCGGAGTTTTAATTTTTGTGCGATCACGCAAATCATTTCATCATTCAGAAGCATCCGGTAGCAGTAAACCCCCACGAGACCTGGGCTTCTATTGTTGCTGTCTACATTTATCCCAAGATTTAGAATAATCGAACAACTTTCCTTTTCAGGAGGTGGTTTGCCCTAGAGATTTCGCAGATAGTCTGGTCAATTTTTTGAGCAATCCAAAACGGAAAGTTTTCACGATGAAGGGGTTGTTTTCCCATAATGGAGTTTATAATAAAAGAGGCTAATCACAAAGCCTCCAACTTGTGGGGCCTGCACTGGAGGTGCAGCTCCTGGTGGCACTGCCAAAAATGCAAGGCTAACAAACTGAATCAAACATCCATATAAATGGACCACTTGAGCATACACAAATGTACATCCACGACAGTAGCAATGGCATAATGCAGATACTGAGTAAAACCTGCCAAGACCGGCCATGTGGCCCCGTCAATACTTAAGGGGCCCATGTGAACAGAAGCAATAGGATGGGGAAGGGTGCAATTAAACCAAATCTGGTGCTTTCAGGCTGTAAGAGGATGCTCAATGATCGCATAGGGGTGATAAGCCGCAGGTACATTAGCACCTGTATAAGAATGAAAAGTATTATCATTCGCATCAACAGCAGGAAACGTAACCCAGGAGTAAAAAACCTCAAATTGGTATGCAGGATCTTCTTTGACTACAAAAACAATGGGAGACCCGCATTGGGGACACCATTCTGTGATAAGTGTTGAGTAACTGCTGCCCGGCAATGAGCTGGGATCGCAATAGGTTGAGCCATAAGGAAACGTAAACGATTCAAACAGCACCATAAATGAGGGTTTTACTTTTTAAAATCCAAGCTTGAAAAACCTACAGCAATAGGAAGTACCTACAAACTGAGGAGGTACAGCCCCCGCACCATGGACGTCTCTGGACAGCGGATTGAGGGTACTGTATATGAGCACCAGTACTAATCAGGGATCTCACAAATAAGAGCCAGACCAAACGCTGGGGACGCCATGTTGCAGGAATTCTGCAAGTTCACAGAACTATGCTTGGGACCATAGAACCTGAGTAGGCAGGGACTGACTTATCCTACCACCTTAGTACCCATGAGCCTGGGACTGACTAGCTATAGTGTCTTACTTGCCCTCCTACTCACTCACAAAGGAAAAAGTGATTAGACACCCCAGAGCACAACATTCCCGACCCTCTCAGCAATTGCAGTATCAGAACACACCCTTTCGCTCTCAGATCCGTATTGGTCCACAATAAGTTTTGACAGTGGGTGTTTGCATAAGACCCTATACCTTAGCATGCACCGATGAAGGTTCTACATCTCAGGTGTAGGCACAATCTCATCTGTGTATTTGCCTGTCTGTGCATATCTAGATGACAAGAATATGTGTGTGTGTGTGTGTTTTGTCTATGTGCTAGAGCCTGACTAAAACAGAATAACAAGTGGCATTGTTATTTGACCTTGTCTACGGTGTTCAGACTAAATCCCAGGAAAGTGACAAACACAAAATTAACAGTAAGTTCTGAGTGAAAGTACAGAGTGGCACAAACCAAAATACGTGTGTGTAGTAACGTGTGCAAAGCAACGCAAGGACTTCAGCGGGCTCATTCTAACATAGGTAAAACAGCAATGGGCTTGTGCAGACTATATGACAGTAGGACACTCGAAAAAGCTATATCAGATTTCTTAACGTTGAACTTATAGCCAAGTTCAGCAAATCCCAATATTATGCTATCTACTATGGCTAAGTGTGAGTTTAATTCATGATCCATAAGGTAGATATCATCTACATAGGACAAATGTGTCTGGATCAGTATTGTGTAGAATTGACATAATGCGTGCTGCAAAATGTACTGGGCTGTTCTTATAGCACATTGGGATCCTTTTGTATGTCATTTGAATACTAAGAGTGGAAAATGCTGCCCAATCTCTGCTTTCAAGCACTAGATTGTGACAAAAAACTTGGATTTATCCAAGCTTGTTTTGTATTTTTACAGACTATATTGTTTATAAGTGCCAAACTGTGTGCATTTTGTATTGCAAAAGTGTGTGTATGATATTTGGAATGTCTATAGTCTAAGACTACACAATAGGAATGATCTGGATTCAAAGCAGGAAGAAGTAGATTATTCATCCATGAGATACAGGTTTCAATTTCTCCCTGTTACTCCAATTGGGAGAGTATTTTTTTAACAGGTGCTTTAGCATCCCATTTTATAAGATATAGTGGTTGCAATTGTGGGATGGACCTTATAGGTATTACGTGATAAGGAGAGTCATTTTCCTAGCCGACATGATTGCGATATAAAGCAGGGGCTTGTGCAAGAGCCCATTCTGTTGCAAACGCTTGTTTAACTTGGCCAAGGACCAGGGCAGAACAAGAAATATGTATTTAATCCTCACCCTTTTGGGGATGATTGCACAAACTGTGGGATCCAATCAACCTCGGCCAGAAGACGTTTATAAGACAAAGTTACATTTTCCCAGAATATTGCTTTAATGGTGCCCTGTATGACACCCTCAATCTGAATGTCTAGATTATATAATATATCTGGAGGGGCTACGCACTTGTGAGGGGTCTCAACTGTAGTGACAGTATCAGTTGCTTTAGCTACCAGAAACTCCTGGAGATTCTGGCACACTACAGTGACTTCAGCCGTGCTGTTGAGGAGAGCCATCTCCCAATCCCTGTCTAGGAGGAGGGTTCTCAGTGGCTGTGGTATACTTAGCAGTTAAAGCCGCTACTTTATTTTCTGAAAAGAGGCTTTATATTGAGGAGCTCTATCCTCATTTTCTATCCATGTGTCAGACGAGTGTTGTGTCTCCCTTTTCGGTTTCATGAGGAGAACCTGATACCTGTCTTTGTTATGATTTGTAATGTCCCCCAATATGAGCTTGGGCAGCCACCTAACCTTTCACCTACATTTACCATGCCATTGTACTACATAACAGGTTTGTGTGGTTCTCTTCGAAAACTAGCTGCATTTATTATGCATGGGGAGATAGACTTCCATGCTGACACACTGACATGAGACGCTGAGGTTCCTGCACGCAAACACTCCAGCACGCAGTGGTCTGAAATCCCTTGTGGGGATCCATTCGAGACCAAGACCGGGTCCTTCATTCTCTCACACCAGGTAGTGGGGTTGATTTTTTTCTAGGGAATTCTTGGCTATACACTTACAAAAATGCTAGGTACATTTAGGTACATCTAGTTAGGGTTAGCATCATACGAGTACATATTTTTACTATCAGGTATCTATATGCCTGCGTATATCTATTGTTTTAGCACTATGGTAGAAATCTACCATCCATTTAGTGCTCAATATCATTTATATCTGTTTCTGTCTTATGGTTGTTAGAGCACACATATTTTACACTAGAGTGACACTGGCAAAATAAATGCTTATTGAAGACGTAAAGAGTGTTAATATCCTGAGCAATAACTGTCCACAGTATTGAGAACTGTCCACAATTGTAGTTGTCACAGAATTTTTCTGTTCTTTATTTTCATTTGATACAGTTCAACAAAGATGGGGATTCTAGCCAACACGTGTTTTGTCTATTCAGAGGAAACCATAGACTTCTTCAGGGCTAGAGATAGTAGATATGGAAAAAAGGGCCCAAGTTACATGACAATATTTGTTTATGAATAAAATTAACACTCAAAAGCAAAAATTCAACAGGAAAGGTTTTAAAATGCAAGGGTCAGTGAGCAGAGACCCAACACCCTCTTATCTATGAAGAAAGGAATAAGGTATCAGAAAAGTCACACAAAATGATAGGCAAGCAATCTGCATGCTTGAACCCAAGATAAAAACTATCACCGAATGGTGCCGAAATTATGGAGAGACTCCAGAAATCCTCGAGAGTAAGTGACTAGTGATTTTAATTAAGAGATAAGCGATGAGAAGAAGGAGCAGAAAAGCAGATGTGAGAGCGCAGGTCACGTGTTCCCAAACTAGTACAAATAAGTTTTGGTGCCACTCACCAAAATCAAGTAAAGTTTGTCAGGTACCTAGTGTAAGACGCGAAGGTACAATATCCATATGAGTTAATCCAATTATGTTTGGAATGCACAACAAAAACGCAATTGTATCTAAGGAATAGGATGGAAAGATAAACTTAATAAATAATTTGATACAAGCAATAGCCACAACCTTTACTACTCCAACACTAGTACGAATACGATTTGGTGCTACTCACCAAACTCTAGTAAAATTCGTCAGGTACGTAGAATAAGAAACGGAGGTAAAATATCCCAATGGGTTGATCCAATTATTTTTGGAATGCGCAACAAAAAACATAATTGTATCTGAGGAGTAAGATGAAAAAGTAAACTTAGTAAATGATTTAATACAAGCAATGGCTACAACCTTTCCTACTCCAATTTCCTGATTAAGAAGTAATGTGCTAAGGTTTAAAAACCATACTCACATCAAGAAAGTAAGAAAGCTCCACTAGCAAGACGCTGGGCTTTCAGTTTTGAACCACAGGTCACCAGACTCCATTTCCCGGCATCCCTTAGTGGTGCGGGTGCCGCTGACGTGTTCCTGCCGCGCCAGGAGGTGCTCTAAAGGCGCCCAACACTCCCGCAGCGTGGGACGTGAGAACCAGAGGCTCTGGGCACCAGACTCCATTTCCCGTCATCCCTTAGCGGCGCGGGTGCCGCTGACAAGTTCCTGCCACACCAGGAGGCGCTCTAAAGTGGCCCAACACTCCCGCAGCGCGGGGCACGAAGAACCAGAGGCTTCGGGCACCAGACTCTATTTCCCGGCATCCCTTAGCGGCGCGGGTGCCGCTGACGAGTTCCTGCCGTGCCAGGAGGTGCTCTAAAGGGGCCCAACACTCCTGCAGCACGGGACGTGAAGAACCAGAGGCTCCAGGCACCAGACTCCCTTTCCCGGCATCCCTTAGCGGCGCGGGTGCCGCTGACGAGTTCCTGCCGTGACAGGAGGCTCTCTAAAGGGGACCAACACTCCCGCAGCGCGGGACGTGAAGAACCAGGGGCTCCGGGCACCAGACTCTATTTTCTGGCATCCCTTAGCGGCGCGGGTGCCGCTGACGAGTTCCTGCCGTGCCAGGAGGCACTCTAAAGAGGCCCAGCACTCCCGCAGCGTGGGACGCGAGAACCAGAGGCTCCGGGCACCAGACTCCATTTCCTGTCATCCCTTAGTGGCGCAGGTGCCGCTGACAAGTTCCTGCCACACCAGGAGGAGCTCTAAAGGGGCCCAACACTCCTGCAGCGCGGGACACGAAGAACCAGAGGCTTCGGGCACCAGACTCTATTTCTCAGCATCCCTTAGCTGCGCGGGTGCCACTGACAAGTTCCTGCCGCGCCAGGAGGCGCTCTAAAGGCGTCCAACACTCCCACAGCACGGGCCGTGTGCTGGCAAAGCCCGGGCCAAGTGCGGGCCCGCCTGCGCCCGTCAGAGCCCGGAAGAGGCTGGGCTTGGCTACCCCTCTGTGCCTTGTCTTTGGTGATCCTGGGACTGGATGCTCTAATTCAACACATGAGCTAAGCTGAGTGAGATATCCTTCTCTTGCCCCGCATTACTGGACAAACACTTTCAAGTAGCTCACATCCTCTGGTAGCTGCAAACAAATTGGCCCATCACTGGATCCATCATTCTCCCAAACTTTACTTGGGGTAGCCATTCACAACATTGTGTCCATAAGCTACTAAGAAGGCCTGGTCTGTCCGTAAGTGCCACCTATAAACATGGGGAAACACACCTGTTTAGGGAAAAAAAAAACCCTACCCTTGAAAACATAATGTCCTTCCAACCAACTATCGACAGGATGCTTCAGAGGGCAATAGGTGTGGTGGCTACGCAAATTGAACTGACCGAAAGGCGCCTGTCACTAACCCCAGATATAGCCACACCCTTTACCAGCCATTACGCCTCATGCTCGCCGATAACACTGGCCCAGGATTCTCCAACACATCACCCAAGGACACACGCAATGAGCAGCGAGATACATAGTGCCGAGTTGCGTCCGGGGGGTACTTATGTCAGAAAAGGGAAACCCAAACCTGCTGCAACTGCGGGGTCTAAGCGCAAGAAATGTCCTGTAGATCATGTGGCAAGCAGTAACTTTGGGGAGACTGGGACAGGGGCTACTACAAAAGCTGGCACGGAGCAGCCAGTCTGGGTAACCAACTTGGTGGTGGACTTACAGGTTCAAGTAAGAACCATTGTGAAGGATGAACTCAATAATCTGATGGAGTGGGTAGACAAGCTTTCAGCTTTGGTGGGGATATGGGTTGGTAAGACAGAGACACTTATAAGGGGGAACGAGCCAGCAAGTCACTTGAATCCACTGCCAGCCCCCCACTAATAGATTGGAACACATAGCAGCAAATAATACAATCACTGCCACACCTGCTAGCTGCGCAAATGCATGAGTAATCCAGACAGGTTAGTAACAGAAAATAGTACCCATTGTCAGGGGCCCACTCAAGGGACATCAGTATGCAGGAACTGAGTCGCCATACCACATAAGTACCTATGGGCCAAATCCAGACTAGCTCACAGTACCTTACTTGCTCTCCTAATCTTTCCAGAAAAGCAAGTAAATTGGCACCCAGAACAAGACACTTTAGACCATCTCAGGGATCAAGCTGGTAGGGAGCTTCCAATATTTATTGAAACTATTGTGCTCTATTTTATAATAACTGTGCTTCAATTAAAAGACATACACAGGTCAAAAATGTGATTAGAGTAATCAACAGATTGTACACAATAAGAAGTGCTGTCATATTGAAAGACAGATCTACCTAAGCCTACCTTCACTATAGAAACACAGTGTTATATTATAGATCTCTGGGATTAGTGGGGGAACCCATACCTGGCATACATAGGTAGTTGTTCTACTTTTCAGGCAGCGGAGCTCTCTCTCATCTCTGGACCTTTGCTCTGTAGGAATGTGTCCTCTCTGTTTTCAAAATGACAAGTTCCAGCTTATACAATAAGAATTGCATGTTCAAAACAGTAGCTGG
Organism: Calotriton arnoldi; assembly: GCA_963921515.1. Taxonomy (NCBI): domain Eukaryota; kingdom Metazoa; phylum Chordata; class Amphibia; order Caudata; family Salamandridae; genus Calotriton; species Calotriton arnoldi. Next base: position 60,877 of record CAWUFW010001945.1, on the reverse strand, counting down.
ATTTCTCTTTTATGTCTATGTGTTATTGTCTGACCACTGAGAAAACAGAGCACACTGATTTTGACCTTGCACACAATGTTCCTTCAGAATCCCAGCAAAAGAAATAAATAACAAAACATGTACAGCTTATTTGAAAAATAAATGTGTAGCACAAAACACGCATGTTCTTTTGTAATGTGTGCAAAGCAAATGCTGGCTATTACATGCAGTTAGGCTAAGATAAGGGCTAAATCATTGTTGGCCTCTAGGAAATACACAACATCATCAGGGATGAACAATGGTGTCCTCACCACCTCTCTTAGTGTAATGAGTGGCCGGTCCACTCCTACTTGGTCCCACTGCTACCAGTTGTGGTTACATCCTCTGACAAATCTCATATGGTAGCCCATGTGTCCACTATAGTGGTAGGTCATCATTTTGGTGTCAATTACAGCCAAAAAGTCCTCCAAGCTTGCCACCAGTTCTGATCCTGCACCTCTTTCCTCCACAGCCTGTTTGTTAGTCAATACTGTCAACATCCACATGTGCATGTCTTTCAACCATTGTGCACTGGCCATGATGAATCATTGATTCCATGCCATTGCAAGTGAAGCAATGTTAGACATGTCAGCCTTTGGGGTGACCTCCACCAAACCTTTTGCCTTCACTCCTCCTGTTTTCCTGAATGTGTTTTCCTTGGCCTTAAGACTGCTAGCCAGTGCTAAAGTACTTCTGCTTGTTCCCTAAAACATGGTCAAATTGGCTTACATCTGATTGGCATACTTAATTTACTTTGAAGTCCCTAGTAAAATGGCACACTTTGTATCCAGGGCGGGTAAATCAAATGCTACTAGTGGGCGTGCAGCATTTATGGTGCCATCCACTTAAGTTGCCCCTTAAGTCCTGTCCCAGGCCTTCCATTGCAGCCTTTGAAAAGTTTTAAACTGCCAATTTGAGGTGGAAAAATAAACCCCTTGAAAGGCATAAAACTCCCTTTCATTACTTATGTCACCCGTAGGATGGTACCTAAAGAGTTTTGAGGGCAGGGTGCATTATATTTAAGAGTCAGACATATACTTTTATGTTGCACATCTCCTGGTAGTAAAAAAACTCACAAATTTGTTTGTATGTGATGCCTTCCTCTACTGTTGGATAACAGTGGGTTGCCTTATTACATTTAATAAATGATAACTGTTCTGTGGGAACACTTAGGAATGCCTTGTTTGGTGTCTAAGGAATTGCATTTAAACTCCTCTTTAAAGGTAAAGTTGGATTTTAACTCACACTTCTGAAAGTACCACTTTTAGAAAGTTAGCATTTTCTTGTCCTAACCATATGTGCCTGCAGGCTGTTTCCTAGGTCACATGACTAGGTGCAGTTGAAAGTTGGCCTTTGTTTATTCCTCCCAGACAGCCACATAATAGAGGGACTGGGTATTGGCAGGATGGGCCATCCAGACCAGATAGGGGTGCGGAGCTGTGCACAGCCTCACTTCAAATTCTCTACCTCAGCTCACATATAAAGAACTTTACACTTGCCTATTGTGATTGCAGAGAGCCTGGGACCAGGGCTGTGAGGTAGTAAATTCCAGACACTTCTGTGAGCAGAGAACTCCAGAGGTTTCTCCCACTGCAGAGTTGGCACCAGGTATAAAACAAGGGCCATCACACTCACTATCCTGTTCATTTTGTTACCTGAAAAAGGACTTTCAAATTAGATTTGCCTACTTACCCTCTAAAATGTATTCTTACATACAGACCACTGGGTTACATGCCTCAGTTCGCACTACACTTAAATGACTCTTTATCAGAATTAACTTTTGATTATGCAACAATATTACTTCTTGGAGACTTCAACCTGCAGGCCAACAAGAATAACGGTGGCCACACCTCTTCTGACCTTACTGACTCTCTTATTAGTCTTAACTTTGATCAGCAGGTGTTTACAACCACACAAATTAAGGGCCATACACTAGATCAGGTTTGGTCACTGAATCTTATTATATTTAACGTCTCAGTTGCCCCATGCACCTGGTCAGATCATCATTTAGGGTCCGATTGTGATGGCAGTCAGACGAGCATCCGACCCCCATCGCAGAGGAAATGGCAGAGATTGACAAGTAGTCGGCGGTCTAACCCACCAAATTATGATGCTAACGATGTGTAGGCATTCAGAATCATGGCTTTTTCCACTGCACTTGTGCTGTGGCACAAAAAAGGGCCATAGCACAAGTTGCAATGGAAAATAGTATGTTTTAAACATCCATGCATTGTGTGCCAGGCACTATGGGGACATGGGCCCTCCTGTCCCCATAGTCCTTTTCTGACAGACTTACCATTGCGGTTGGACTGCCATGAAAATACTGTTGTAAAGGGACATCATAATCCCTGCGGCAGTGCATGCACAGGCAGCACCCCTATTGTAGGGAATACAATCCGAATGACGGCCCGACGGGCTCCTTGGGCCCATTGGAAGAGTCGATTGGTCCCTCGGACCGATGAGGTCCGACTGACCGCATCATAATGCGGCGGTCCGACCACTATCCTAATGGGGCCCTAAATTAAATTTGACATGAATGATAGACCATCTAGGACATATCCCATCTATCCAAGAATCTCTTCCAGAAGCTGAAAGTGTGTTTATGTTAACACCTTCTGTAACGCCTTGGCTCAATCTCAAGCTTCTTATAACGAGAATTTAAATATTCTGAATAGGGAACTTACCGACTGCTTCAAAGAAGCCAGCGATACACACTCCTCAATACTTAAAACAAAATGAATCCATCTCCATGAAGAATATCTAAATGGTATACAGAGGATTTCAAGAAAGCTAAACTTAAGCCACACCAGTCATAGCGTAAATGGCATAAAGCATATTCGCCTGACAAAAGGATTGCTTTGTCTTGCAGCCTAAAGCCAATAAGAAATTGTTCTGGGAGGCCAAATCTACCGATTTTTAAATAAAATTTTAAAGTGTGAAAACAAAACTAAAGTAATACTCAACATGGTTATGGAACTTTCTAACCTGGACCAATTTAATTCCCCGGTGGTCCCTACTCAAATATTTTGTGAAAATTCAGGTAATAAACTAAAGCATACTTTCTAGCCCTCTTACTAGTGCTAGCTTCTCAGAAGATATAAATCCTATACAACTTACAGCATTTCCACAGATCAACAAAGATGGCCTCTCAAAGCTGATGTCCAAGATCAAATCTGTCTCCCCTAAAGACATCTGCCCTCCTTGGGTTCCCAAAAATATTTCTTAGATTTTCCTCACCCAGCTATATTTCTTCTCAACTTACCCCTAAGTTAGGGCTTAGTCCCCCATAGCTTTAAGTAAGCGATGGTCGTTCCTCTTCTAAAAAAAAGGTGGGGAAGATTCATCTGTTTTAAAGAACTATTGCCCTATCTCTTTACTCTCCAACCTAGCAAGGATATTGCCATGCATCTCTGTTTTTTGTTTTGAATAATGTGAGAGGCTTACTTAGTATATGGTGCTCACATATGTGAGTGTAGCACCCTGCACCACTCCAGACAAACCTTATGGTGATTTTAGTGGTCTTATAAAATCTTAGAAAGCTAATTGATTACTAATGGTTCAGCACCCAAAGTTTCTTTATTCATGTTCTTCTTTTAAATAAGAAAATGAATAAAGAATGATTGAATAAAGAAATCTTCTCCATATGTATTAATTACATGTTGGGTGATATGTTGTTATGAACACTGCTGTTGTGAACAGGATGAAAATGTATGCAGAACTCAAATGCATTTTACTTGATATAACTATTAATTTTGGGTGCTGAACCACTAGTAATCAATTTGTTTTGGAAGTTGCTTTCCATTGGAAGTGTGGAGAGGCTGTGCTTCAGGTTCTTTGCACCATTAGAAACATCCATACTGTGCCCAATACCTTTGTTGGCAAGTGCAGTATCGTATTGCCTCAACCCCTCTTTGTTTGTTCCAACCTTCGAAAGCTCTCAAAGTGGTAGCTGTGGAGAGCAGCCTTCAGGCTTAGTCCAGAAGGAGTGTAAAGCAGCTTGTTTTACCAGTACTTAATCTTATGGTACAGGTTAAGTAAAAAGGAATCCCACAGTGTAGTTATACAAATATGTATTTTATTACAGACACTCACAAACACAACTGTACTATCTCCTACCATGAGAGAAAAACACAATACACACAACACTTAGGAAATAGAGCACGTAAGTAGAACAAATGCAAAGTGGTCTCCAGGGGGAGACCAAACCATATACTAAAATAGTGGAAGCAAACCATGACCCAAGTCAAGAGTGGACCCAGAAGACATAGAAGTGTTGAGGACCCAAGGAACCACCCACGGTAAGTACCCAGGAACCCCACGGAGGCTGCGTGCAGATTGGAAACACAATCGTGTAGTCAGCACAAGTCAATGGGTAAGACGTGGTTGCACTTTTAAAGAAGAAGGACCCTTCCCAGCGGACCTTGAAGAAACCCCGTGGAAGATGGATGGTTGGAGAGTTACCCCACCCATGGATACCCCAGGAACAAGGATACCTACACCAGGGAAACCGGGTGCATAGGTGTCAAGTGACGTCGGAAACTGCCATAGACCACAATGGAGGACTTCAGGAAAGATGCTGCTAGAGAAGAAGATGAAGTAGTCCGGTGGAACCCAACGGTGTATTCAAGATGAAAGGCATCTGGAAGCAGATGGGACAGAGTCTATGCCACTCAGGAGTGACCTGGAGGCATGGAAGACGAATGCCCACCGATGTCGGAGATGCAGGGGAGGTTGACCGTGCCCTTGAAGATGCAGCTGTATGGACCAGATGATGCTGTGGAACACCAGGAGCCATTTACGAGCTGTCCCACATCAGATGCTGAGGTCTAAGGGGTCAGTTTCCGGCAGGGGCACCAACAAACCTTGGCATGGCAAACAATCGTAGTTGATGAAAAAGGTGCAGTGTCAGGACCAGTAAGGTCCAATTAACTCACCACAAACAGGTAAGTCAGACCATGCTCGGAGCAAGCAGGGAAGACCACTTGAACCAAAGAATACCCTCAAAGGGCCCACAGGTCAATGGCACAGGAGTCACAGGCAGACCTCAAGCAGCTCACCAATGAAGAAGGCCCACGGTGCAGAGGAAGCGGTGAGGATGAAGATCTTGGCTACAGGAGTTGCTTTAGTTTGGAGATTCTTGGAGCACAGAGATCTCTGGAGGAGAGAGTCAACAAGCCTTGGCAACGGCAAGTCAATGCAGTGCACAAGGGTTCTGTTCCAGCAGTTCCGATTATAGATACTGGCCTCAAACTTGGTATGAAGACAATGCAGGCCTCTAGGGAGTTGCAGAACTACCACCTGTATTGCTGAGCCTTTCAGAGTCCGTTGGATACCAGGATCAGCAGGCCCTTCAGCTGCGTTGCTGTACGTGCAGATGCAGGAGTGTTACTCCTTCATTCCAAGGTACATTACGTTGAGTGTCTTGGATGTCCACAGGCCTCGTGAAGAACCTGTATTTAGCACAGACACATACGTTGCAGAAGACCAGCAGGATGGCGAGACCAGGAGCAGCAGGAATATTCCCCAGTGCAGTTTCTGTTCCCAAAGCGAAGTCCAGCAAAATCCAGATTGTCCAGACAGTCGAAGTTGAAGTGGTATGTGATCTGAGTCTTATACCAGGATGAATCTAGGGACCCCCCCACAGGTAAGCCCTTAAGTAATCTTAGGAAAGGGTTGGGACGATTCAGGGGTCCCTCCCAGAGGAGGGGCTGGACAGTGTGGAGGATACTTCCATGTCCTTTGTCAAGTTTCGTGCCATAGCAGGAGCCAACGGCTTACTGAACTGGTTTGAACTGGAGTATGCAAGGAGGGCACCAAATGTGCCCTTCAAGCAGTCTCAGAGGAGCTTGCAATCAGGATACATATTGTTGTGCTTTCCCCTGCTCAAGCTTGGCTCAGCAGCAGGAGGACAGAAATGTGTCTCTGGCAGGCAGCAGCCCTAGCTTGCTGTCCGGTTCTGGAAGACTGGTACTAGGAGCACTGAGGGCCTCACTAACGAGCTTTACAGTGCATGGAATCATACATTCCACACCATTTACAGTATGGTGGTAGATTCCAACATGTTTGATACCAAACATGACAGGGTTCGTTACAGCCAGTTTAGAGATGGTCATCGCGTAATGACTCATGGCCACGCTATATGTCGTAATAGCTGATGCAGTTACACCTCCGGAGAATGGACTCTGAAGGTTGTAGGGGTGCCCGCTCATGCAGGGGAACCCTCACACTGCCTTCAGGATTGAATGGCCTGCTTTAGGGGTTATTTATAGGTTTTAAATGTAGTGACCTCAGATATAGGGATACCTATATCTGTTGTAAGTGGTGCAAGCACAAGCTTACACAGGCTGAAATGGAAGGCCTGGATTCACAATTTCAGTGGTTTCTCATGGGTGGCATAGTAAATGCTTCAGCCCATGGGAGACCTCTGTTGTACCTATGCCCTGGGTAACTTAGTACCATATACTAGGGACTTATCAGGGTACACCAGTAGCAAATCTGGAGTGTACATAAGTACTCACTATGTCCAATTTAGGGAACATGTATTACATAACAAGGGAACCCCAATCTTTGAACCTGGGGTGTTAGATAGTTTTATGAAACAGAGCAATGGTTCTTACAAGACCAATAGGTCCTAGAAGAGATAAATTATCTCAAGGAACGAAAATTAATCCAATAGCCTACGGCATAAGGCGCTTTTCTAGACCATTTTAGGAAGGGACACATGTAAACATAATAAGGGTGGTTCATTTATTTAACAATATTTACTTTATCATTACAAGCAGATTATAGATCCCTTGCTCACAAAATAGTGAAAAGGAATGTGATGCGATGAGTGAAGGATTTAAAAAAAAAAACACATACATCGCATTGACAACAAGAGAGAAACTCCTTACAACAATTTTAAAAAAATAAAGGAGTTTCATTGTAAATGGGTTGAAGGCGTTTCAATCTCAATATTTAGAGATCTTCATCAGGACAGAGTTGTCAGCATGTAGTATCTATAAGGTAAAGACAATGCATGGTTCAAAATTCATGAAGTGAACCCAAAAAAATGCGATCTAACAATGAAGATCAACATTTTCATTCTACAGTCGGAAAATAAAAGGACAGTTATTTAGAGTAAAAAATGCCAAAGGACAGAGTAAGAATATATCAAGAATTAGAATGAATCACACAAGACCGAGAGATATAGAGCAGAGGATCCCGGAAGACAAGAATTCTGGCCATTGCTTGAGTAGGGTTTCACTACCTTCAACCAACAACCCAATTTTTCACCAGGAACATATATGATAAAGAGAGTAGGACAGAATCATGATTGCAACTTGACTACTGTCAATGAGGAAATAAAGTTACCAGTCATAGGCAAGCCTACAAACCCTAATGTCAGCCAACCTTAAAGAGGATAGAGAGTAACAGAGAAGAATGACAGACTGTATCAAAGGAGACATAAAGGAGAACAAGGGATGCCACCTCTTCTTCATCTAGGATCATGCACAGTTCATTTTGATCTACTATCAGCACAACTTCTGTGCTATAATGCGGCTAAAACCCTCGCGAAATGTATTTAAATGAAAGTTAGCAAACACACTTCAGACAACTGCTGTTTTCACTTACTGTAACACACAATGGCAGTAAAGAAACAGCCCAAGAGCAAATATGAGAAAAAGGGTCAAGGAAAAATGTTTTAACAATGGAACTACACAAGCCTGCTTGCATTCTCTTGGCAAAATACCCAGCTGTAATGAAGATGTATTACACAAAGGTGGTCTGATAAAAGGGACAAACAATGCAATGTTCTAACTAAACAATAAGCAAGTTCCTTACCTTTGGTAACTCTCTTTTTGCTATAGACTCTGTCTAACCACAGATTTCTCACCTTTTGAAATATTCCCAGGTGTCCCAATGGACCCAGAAAATTCTCTGCAAAACGCCAGGGGGTACCAGTGGTTCCGGATTACATCATTCCATGCCGGATGGGATGCATGCAGGTCTGTATAGGCCCCACCCATGTGCACTATCAGTTAATTTCTGTCTTCTCATTGCCCCCAGGCACAAACCCGAAACCAAATCAGTCAGTCCCGGTGTGCAGATCTTCGAGTTAGAATCTTATTAGATGAAAGAGTCTAGTTCACAGAACGGGGAGGTGGGTAAGTCAATCAGAAATGTGAGGTTAGACAATAGAGTCACTACTTGAAAGAGCATTACTGAGGGTAAGTAACTTGTCCTTCTGATAGGAATTTCTATCAGCAGATTCTTTACCTTTTGAATAGAACCCAAAGCAGTACCTTCCAATAGGTGAGTCTGTGAACTGGCTCAAACCAAAAGGTCCTGAATGACCAAGTGGGCAAACTGCCCTTCCTGGAGTCCCTGGTTGTCTAGAAAATAGTGCATTGTGAATCTATGGAGTAAAGCGCACTTTGCAGTCTGAAAAAATGTCCAATATAGACACCACATGCACCAAAACATCAGTAGCAGCCTTGGCTCTGGTATAATGAGCCCTTCAGGTTGCTATTTTTGGGTGACTCCATAGCAGATCTTAATGTAGAATAAAATCCGGCACATTTGATCCTTTTCTGCACAGCTTTGACTTCATTCTCTCCAGAGATTCAGATAAAGAGCTGACCCTCCACCCAGTGTTTGGTGCAATCAATGTAAACAAGGCATTTTTAAATCTTCCTTACAGGGGTGCGGTGAAGCAAAGAATGCCAGAAAATGTATGCTCTGCCTTCACTAACTTAGGGAGATAAGAGGCTTCAAAGGAAGTGGGTGCTCTCTGCTGCTATTCTTCACACACTTTAGCAATTTTATCCAATTTGTAGTCATGGGAGAGCTGGATGGCCTCAAGAGTGGGACCAATTTGGACCTCGACTAATCAGCACGTGGAGTCTTGTGACGTTTAGCCAATTGCTTTCGATTTTGTACGGTCTTAAAATGCAACAAGGTGCAATCACTGCAGCCCTTGGAGTTGTGGTCCAACCCCAGGCTCTGCAGGCAAACCATGTGTGGGTCAGTTACAGACATCTGTTTGTGACATTCCTCACAATGTTTGAACCCTGTAGATTTGGAAGGTGAGATTTTCCCTTGCACACTGTAGACATTTGAGGCAAAAAATTGTCTTAAGAGAGATGAGGCATAGTTCAAAATCTGTGTCTGTTAGCGTAGAAGGAGGAGAACGTTGATCTGTAGCCATATCTGTTAGCACGGAAAGAAACAAACTGGTGTCAACGCAAATAAGTGGTGCCTGATAGCCCACACATGGCATGTCTGGCATGGAATGACATTGATGTGCAAAATCCACTACCTCCTGTCAGTGCATAGGGGTACTGCTGAGGAATTTTGGATCCAGTCTGATGCTAGGGAGAATATTCAAAATGTGAGGAATCAGTGGTTAGAAATCTCTTTCAGAAATGGGTTGTCCGTGGAGGTTATTTAATTGAATTAAATAATTGTAAAGTCTTGTGCAAGAGAGCTTTCTCAGAAAACAGAGAGACCATGAGCTATGATGATTAGGGGTGGGAGAATGTTTTCCCTAAATTTCCAATGCCAACCAATGCTAATGGAATTGACTTTTTGTCAGGTGAAGTTGTTAGGAATAGTTGGGTGAGTTAGTGTGTGATGCCCCAAAAATGAAGTATTTTTGGTACATCTGTAAGAAATCCCATGTGTGTGCACGTCTTTATGCAGTGAACATTTAAAAACCAACAATATGTTATCAGGAAAGCAAAGTAAATCACATGAACTTCAAAGATGAATAGGGAACAGCACTAGACTAGCATAAAGACAAACAGGATACATTTTCCTAATAAAGTAGCCATTAAGCAGTAAGTAAAATGTTATCATTTCAGTAAATATAAAATTGATTTGCTTGCTCCATGTTATGTTACTTATGAAGTCTATCAAAGGACTACTTGATTACCATCACAAATGGGAAAGCAAGTGGCACAATATCACTTAGTCCCTATTTGGGAGGTCACAGGGAAAGCAGGGGAAACAGGGCCTCAGCCATGGGAGTCATTTGCCTCTGATGTCCTGTGGTCCATCCTACTGTGGGCCTCCAACTGGGTCAAGTACAATCCCTTCAGTACTTGACTCTCCGTGGTAGCTATGGCAACCAGGCTCAGGCTTCTCAGTATGGCAGCATGCTGGTGCTCGAGCTCAGACCTCAACAATCACTCAGCAGCTCAGCAACCGATTGTCTAAGCTGTGGTTGCCTGATGCCAATCAACATATTTGCCAAGCAAATCACACTTCCCCATCCTCCTTCCTCAGGCAGACCGCATTGGCACTTGGGTTACACTGCTTCTGACTCCTCCAAAACATTCTGAACAGACACACCTCCAGCTGGGTTGGTAGACGTGTTTCCACTCTCAGCAGGCAGGTTGACTTCTTGGCACATGTGGTCAAATTTGGCTTCCTCCAGCAGGTCAAATCTTTAACTGATTTTCCCTCACCCATTATTTCCTTGTTTCAACCAGAGTTGTGTTATTGTCCAGCTGTATGTGGGTTAAGATAGTCCTATTGCTATATGGGAGCTTGTGTTACAGCCATAAATCGGCCATAGCACAAGCTCCCATAGAGAAATGTGAGAATCAGTTCATCCCTGCAGCACATGGCAGGCACCTCAAGGCCACCGGCCCCCAACCAGCGGCGACAGGGAGAAATGGGCCCTGCGAGGGGCCCCCAAAGTTGCTTTCCAACAGGCTTTCTATGTCGGAAAGTCTGACATGGAAAGCCTGTCGGAAACCTACATCGGAACACTGATGGTGGAAATGGCATCCAGTGGGACTTCAGTCAGGCCTCCAACTGGTCGGTGGGCTCCTTGAGCTGATTGAAATCCAGCCAGAATGACCGGACATTTTCACTTTCAACCCCCTGCATTGTAATGCAGCGGTCGAAAGTGAAACCCACAGTTTGACTCGGAAAGCCTGCCACATGTGGTCGGAGGCTTTCCATGTCCCATCGTAATGAGGACCTAAATGTGATCTTGTGGTAGGTTTTTGTCTGCAAAATTATGCAAGTAATTGCATAATCATTGGTAATTCCGCTTCCAAGAGTAATGCAGATTTCCTGAAATTACTCTGCAGTAATTGAAATTCTGCCCAAGGCTACTGGCCTTAATTCTGAAAGTCTTCTTTTAAAGATGGTTTTAGATTCAACAAATAGTTTCTATCAGTTGGGGCTCCTGAAAATAAGGCATTCCAATAGCACCTCATTCTAGGCGGGGGAATAATACATCCAAAAGCCAGTAGCGTTAGGTGAGAGAGGTACATTCCTCTTGGTTGAGTCAGAATCTGGTTGACAAAGTCTCAAGGCAATGTCTGAAGAGACAGCTGTGCTGTCAAGCGAGACTTAAAGAAGACTTAACTGCTTGATTTAAAAAAAGAAGTCAGGGGAAATGTGAAAAGTACATACATATTTTTACTATGAAGGGAATTTGGGAAAGCTGAATGTACATATTTTACAAAACACTAGATGTTGAAAATATTTTGTTGCATTAAAAACATTCAACTTAAATTTTACCACTTTTATTAAACACATATTTGTATCAAATGTAAAAAAAAATGTGTTTGTTTTTGCAGCTTGCCACGTACAATGGCAATCAATGCCTACCAAATATTGTCTTTACATTGATCTTTCATAACAATACATTTAAGATACAATCCTCTTGTATTTTTACATACATGAGCAATCATACAATTTGGCGAAATGCTGTCATGGGTATCTGTCTCTCATTTTAGCATGCATTTTATTTATCTCAGTAGGTTTTCTTAGGAATCAATCGGTGTGACTACATGTTCCATTGTAAGGCAGATGACACTACAGCCCTGAAACAAGTTAAAATAAACACCATTGCTGCAGGTTTGTATCAAGGATCACTGATGTGCACAAGTAAGGAGATCTCTTCAGACACTGATTAAGCCAGCGGCAAGCCACAGAACTTAGGGGGCGGGTTGCCTAACATGTTTATCATTTTGTACATGCCCTGTGCTGTGGTGAAAGAAAAGCTCTGCTTGCTTTTTGCACTTAAACCTTGAATGACAACGAGACGTGTAGGTGCACCTCACAATATTTACTGTTCACCGTCATAATTGACACTCCTTTCAACAATGAAGCATGAAGGCTGAGTCAGTCTTTTCATGATTTGATCCTGAGACCTTCAGGCCCCTATGGATCTTCAACTGGTGCAATAGCCTCATGAGATGCAAGGCAGCTAAGATTTAGGCATTCTTACACAATTTAGATTTTATTGTTATTACCTAGATTTTACTTTTTAAATAGGAATCCTTTTACTTCCTTTACCCATACACACCATGTCCATTGTTTAGTTAAATTGTCATTTATAATTTGCTACCACAACTTACAATATGGAAATAATGGATCTGGCCACTTTACCATTCGGCTCTGTTAAATTTGAGTCACTGCACAAAGCATGTTCACATTGTTCTTATCCACCTAAAAATAGTCCCTTTCTCTTCAATGATAAACCTAGGAGGAATGTTAAAAAATGTCCACACAGTGGTTTCCGGCAGTGATTTAGAACCTGTAATTACATCAGCATTTGGTTCTGCTTTATCCCTCTTGTGTTCTGGATATCTTCTGTCTTCTTCTTCTTTTCCAGAAGCCATTTTTGATCAACAAAAAATAAAAAAGCAGTGCAAAAACAAATGTAAAGGCTCCTTTCCTGAACTTTTAATGAGTACAACATACTGTGTCAGATGATCAAGAACTATTTAAATGGAGAGCAATTCTTTTTTTCAGTTTTATAAAGTGAGAACTCGACTCAAAGGTATCAGAGTACTTTATATGAGCACCAGTTGCATTGCATACAGACACATTCATTTTTTTGGGCATGGGGAAATTAGGTGATTTGCCCAGAATCACAGGATGTTGAGCGCCCCTGCTGAGACTCAAAACCTTGTTCACCAGCCTAGAGACCAACCGCTCTAGCAGTTAGGCGACACAAACCAATCAAGCTTCTACAGTGGTCTAAAAGGCTTTGTTTATGTTCCACTAATCTCGAAAAACAGGCATGAGTAGAACTGTCAAGTTAAAAGAAATGTTCCCTTTGGATGGGACCTAAAAATAAACACTTTATACTCCAGCCATACTTATATTTCACACATTTCATACTCATCAACAATTAAGGCACTTATAAATCGAGTACACTTCTTGATCAGATGATGAATTTATTTAGCAAAAAAGGTTCCTTTGTACAATTTCATATAAAACACAAAATTAGACACAAATATTCAAAGGCATTAAAAACACAATAATCTAAAAATATTGCTAAAAAGGAGAAAATATAAAGACACTACACGTAGGGGCCAATTCTGAATTGGGCCGGAAAACGTACCGACCGACTCGGTACGGGAATTTAGTCCGACCGACTCGGACCGGCGCCGCACGACCCGGGTAGTACGATGAAAGGCATGTGAAATCCGACAGACTCGGACGGAATACAAAACGACCGACCGACCGAGCCGGACGGAAACAAGCCATCGGGCCGGGAAATCACGCGAAACGAACCGACTGACACGCACTCGGATTGGACCCGAACGAAACGTACCCGTGAACTCCGACCCGCGTAGTACGATGCTGTGCGTGCAAAACACGACCGACTCGCCCGGAGCACAAGCCGTACGACCGACACGCATACAAAACCCAGCCGAAGTAACCCAATACTACGCGACCGACTCGTACGCCGCATATGAAACCTAGCTGACACACAGCGGGAACGAGTCGGACAAGATCGCACCACACAACTGCAGCATCCTACTCGGACACAAGAACGATTCCTACATGCACCAAAAACACCAAGGACATTTTTTTTAAAAAAGGGCCAAACAAGCAACCACTAAGCCAATAAATACAGGGAGGAAAAAAAATGGAATAAGGACACACCTCCAACTCCACCTACATAAAGGCCACAAATCCCTACCATGATCCCTTGCAAATTCCACTGACCTGCCAGACAGAACACCATCACACAGCAGCAACCACAGACACACTCACAGCTCATAGCTCATAGATCACACAAGCCACACTCCATTACCACACCTACAAATAGCACCCTCACACACACCCAGCTAAACCTACACTCACACACCCCCACTCGCACACACACACACACATCAATCACCACCACCACCCATCACCATGCCCCCAAAGAAGAACCATAAGTTCCTAGATTGTGAATTGGAAGTCCTGGTAGACGAGATCCTCAGGGTAGAGCCACAGTTGTTTGGTACATTGGTACAACAGACCCCCATGTCGCAGAAAACCAAGATGTGGGCGAGGATTGTCGACAGGGTCAACGCACAATCACCATGTTTGCGCACAAAGGAAGACATCCAGAACAGGTGGTATGATGTTCGCAGGAGGGTCAGGGACCTACTCAAAAGGACTACCTCCTCAGCCAGCACACCGGCAGTGGCCCTCCTGCAAAACCAGTATACCTCAGGCCCTGGGAGGAGAAGGTGCGGGCCATCCTACCACCAGTGAGCGTATACGGACTAACAGACATCCCAGAGCCTGGTGAGTACACAACTAATATACACAATATGGTGTGACAACACACACACATCACAGTCAAGGGGATAGGCAAACCATGCACACTTAGCAAATACACAGCAACCAAAAGATATCCATCCCAAGATGTGAATGCTAGTCAGACAAACACAATACCTGCCATCCCATAGTGATATGTAACTGTGTCATGACATCTACAAACCTAGCAACAAATACAGCAAGGCAGTGGCACAAATAGAACCAACAAATTCTCCCAGATATTTACCCACCACTAGAACACCACCTCACAGGGAAGCTCACTGAAAGGAAGGAATTCTGTGTATGCTGGTCAAGTCAGTGTAGCCAATAGCATGATGGGAGTGGTAGTCACAGATATTGGTCACACCCACAATTGGCCCATCAACACCACTCTGAACCATGCTCACATCACAGGGAGTGTAAAACAACTGACAAGATGGCTGACACTGGCTACTGCTGTGGGGAGCACAAGGCCCTGCTGGGAACTGGGCACCAACAAACAACAGGAACACACTGTCAGTCATCTTGCCATTGCTGTCACACTCACACACACTGAAGTCCACTCAAAAGGAAGGAAGGATGGGCATGCTGGGAAGGGGGGGTGTAGGCAATAGCATGATGGGAGTGGTAGTCACAGATCAACATCTCACACCCACATGGCCCAGCAAGTTAGCACTGAAGCATGCACACCTCACAGGGAGTCAAAAGCCACTTCAAAGATGTCTGACACTGGCCACAGCTGTGGGGAGCACAAGGCCCTGCTGGGAACTGGGCACCAACAAACAACAGGACCACACTGTCAGCCATCTTGCCATTGCTGTCACACTCACACACACTGAAGTCCACTCAAAAGGAAGGAAGTATGGGCATTCTGGGAAGGGGGTGGAGGCAATAGCATGATGGAAGTGGTAGTCACAGATATTGGTCATACCCACAATTGGCCCATCAACACCACTCTGAACCATGCTCACATCACAGGGAGTGGAAAACAACTGACAAAATGGCTGACACTGGGTACTGCTGTGGGGAGCACAAGGCCCTGCTGGGAACTGTGCAACAACCAACAGCAGGACACCACTGACTGACATCCTGAAAGACAACTTGCACTCCCTGCAATGGAAGCACGTTCCATGGTGGGATATCTGGCTGGGTGTGAAGGAGGACTCACAGCACTGACCATAGTTACAAGGACCTCCCTCACACACCCCTCAACACTAACTCCATATAACCCACCTGGGAGAATGCAATGCCTCACATCCTAACTGAAGATCCCACAAAGAACCACCACCCTGGGTTATGCTGTGTGAAGCACAAGGACACACTTGGGACTTGTAGCCAAACAACTGCCAGGACAACACTCCCAGCCATCCTGTCAGCACAGGCACCCCACCCCACAGGGAAGCAGAGTCAAAAGGAAGGAAGGATGGGCATGCTGGGAAGGGGGGTGGAGGCAATAGCATGATGGGAGTTGTAGGCACAGATATTGCTCACCCTCACAATTGGCCCATCAACACCACTCTCAACCATGCTCACATCACAGGGAGTGGAAAAGGACTCACAAGATGGCTGACACTGGGTACTGCTGGGGGAGCACAAGGCCCTGCTGGGAACTGTGCAACAACCAACAGCAGGACACCACTGACTGACATCCTGAAAGACAACTTGCACTCCCTGCAATGGAAGCACGTTCCATGGTGGGATATCTGGCTGGGTGTGAAGGAGGACTCACAGCACTGACCATAGTTACAAGGACCTCCCCTCACACACCCCTCAACACTAACTCCACATAACCCACCTGGGAGAATGCAATGCCTCACATCCTAACTGAAGATCCCACAAAGAACCACCACCCTGGGTTATGCTGTGTGAAGCACAGGGACACACTTGGGACTTGTAGCAAAACAACTGCCAGGACAACACTCCCAGCCATCCTGTCAGCACAGGCACCCCACCCCACAGGGAAGCAGAGTCAAAAGGAAGGAAGGATGGGCATGCTGGGAAGGGGGGTGGAGGCAATAGCATGATGGGAGTTGTAGGCACAGATATTGCTCACCCTCACAATTGGCCCATCAACACCACTCTCAACCATGCTCACATCACAGGGAGTGGAAAAGGACTCACAAGATTGCTGACACTGGGTACTGCTGGGGGAGCACAAGGCCCTGCTGGGAACTGTGCAACAACCAACAGCAGGACACCACTGACTGACATCCTGAAAGACAACTTGCACTCCCTGCAATGGAAGCACGTTCCATGGTGGGATATCTGGCTGGGTGTGAAGGAGGACTCACAGCACTGACCATAGTTACAAGGACCTCCCCTCACACACCCCTCGACACTAACTCCACATAACCCACCTGGGAGAATGCAATGCCTCACATCCTAACTGAAGATCCCACAAAGAACCACCACCCTGGGTTATGCTGTGTGAAGCACAGGGACACTCTTGGGACTTGTAGCCAAACAACTGCCAGGACAACACTCCCAGCCATCCTGTCAGCACAGGCACCCCACCCCACAGGGAAGCAGAGTCAAAAGGAAGGAAGGATGGGCATGCTGGGAAGGGGGTGGAGGCAATAGCATGATGGGAGTTGTAGGCACAGATATTGCTCACCCTCACAATTGGCCCATCAACACCACTCTCAACCATGCTCACATCACAGGGAGTGGACAAGGACTCACAAGATGGTTGACACTGGGTACTGCTGGGGGGAGCACAAGGCCCTGCTGGGAACTGTGCAACAACCAACAGCAGGACACCACTGACTGACATCCTGAAAGGCAACTTGCACTCCCTCCAATGGAAGCACGCTTCATGGTGGGATAACTGGGCTGGGGGAGAAGGAGGCCTGGATGGCAACCAAATACCACCAATGCTGGTCATGCACACACCTCAACATACACATTGACATGCCACAGGTTGGCAGGACAATGTGCTACACCAATATCACTCTCTGACTGTCACAATTTAGGAGAATGCAATGTCCTGGCCCACATCCAGAGGTACAGTCACAACTGTCAGGTGTTTGAACAATTGATGCCAGTAGAAACATAACATACAATCTGTGTCTCTCCCCAAAACAGGTGATGATGGGGACACAGCAGCAGACTAGGAGGAGTCCCTGTCCCAGGCCCCGGGGAACACTGAGCTCACTGGTGTGGATCAGCCACTGCACTCCTCGGATGGCGAAGAACCAGCTGGAACCTCCGGTGTGAGTCATCATGCAGCACCAGCAGGACCAACATCTGCACCCCCTGCACCCACCCCTCCAACAACTGCCAACACACAGGCCACCCCTGCCAACACGGACAGACCAAGGACCACAGATGACAACAGCGCAGGGACCCAGGCCCAAACTGGAGCTGGTGACAACGAGCCCAGGAACAACACCCAAGTGGGTCCACGGTCACCTGTGCGTGCCACCGCAGGTCCTGCACGTGTCGCCAGGGGTGGTGGGAGGGGTGGTAGACATAGGTCGCTCTTTGCAGAGGGGTCTAGACTGCATGATGACCCACAACTGGCACGCATCGCGAATGCGTACCAGACTAGCACCGGAGAGGTCAGCCAGGTAGTGGGGATCCTCAAAGACATACAACAGCAGGAGGCTGCCCATCATGCCTGCTTGGACTCCCACATGTCCCGTGTCGACACACACATGTCACATGTCGAGACACACATGTCACGTGTCGAGACACACATGTCTGGCATGGAGTCCAAGTGGGACACATTGGAACAACTGACAGCGGTGCATAGGGACATACTCACATGCCTCCGCCAGATCAGCACCAACATGGCCTCACCTCCCTGTGTGCCCACAACAACTGCTGCTGAAACAACTGCAAATGCCACAGGGAGGAGGAGGACTCTGGCAGAGAGTCCCCTGCACCGCAGCAGCCTGCACCTGAGGGTCCCCCCCCAAGAAGAGGGGCCATCCGAAGAGGCCAAACTGAGAGGCCGATGGCCATCTACATCCCCAAGGAAGCCAACACCTGTTCTGGAACTTTTCCTCTGTGTGCAAACTGCACGCCCTGTCGAAGCCAACCCAACTCTCCCACATGACATGGGGAGCTCTAGTTGGCCAAATTCATCAGATGACTGTGGACTTTACTCTGGACATGTCAGCTACCAAGACTTCCAATACACATGGGAACTTTGGATTCCAATTTCTATGTACAGCACCCACCATCCTGTGCACCATCCTCACACCTGTATGTAAATAAACTCACCAATACACCATATCTGCCTCTGTTGTGATTCCAACGTGGTTTTTGTCATGTAGATGGTGATCTGCTAAATGACACTGTGCATGCTAACTGCCACAGCAAGTCCAACACTGTCATGTCAGTCATGGCGACGTGATACATATGAGGGAGACACACCACTAGGGCCACACAACACATACACACCAGGGCCATCAGACTCATCACCTATACTGATGTTGCAACTAAATACAGTGGAATGCACAGACACGCCACCTATTCACAGTCACTGTCAACTAGACTACAGGTGCAGTAAGCAAATGTGAGTCAGATGTGTGACTACAGACAACGCACATCCCAAAGTGAAGCACAGGTTTATTATACATTTGCAACATGTTGTTTCCACTACAAATGCAAGCTAATCCAACCTGGCTGTGGCCACAAAGTCAAAAAAACAGAAGATAGAAAGTCCAGGGGTGTGTGGCACATCACCTGTAGGGAAACAACTGCTTCCACCATGGAAGTTGAATCATGGATTCGGGGGATCCAAGTTGATCAGACAACTCTGGCAGCACCCTGTGAAGGACAGACATGACACACAGTCAAAAACAATGAAGAACAGCACAGAACGGCAATACTCATGTCTAATACATGTCACGAGATAACTACACAAAACCAAGTTAGCATGTCAACACTGTTGGGCAGTACAGACCACCTGCAAGGACACATCGCTGCACGCATCCAGTCAAGTAGCACATGGCCACACTCAAACAGCACCAGAGCACCACACACACATATCATGCAAACTCAAATCATTGACATCACAACCCTCTGGAGACTCACATTCAGCTGAAGAAGTTGGTGATGAGCTGTGTGCGGACATCACCATCATCATCATCATCATCTTCACTGGCATCGTGACCCAGGCCAGGATCTTCCACAGGTGGCGGACGTTGGTCATCGTCATCCAGGATGAGAGGCAACTCCTTCCGCACTGCCAGGTTGTGTAGCATGCAGCAGACGATGACAATCTTGCACACCTTTGCTGGGGCATATGGGAGGGCCCCTCCTGTCTAGTCCAGGCAGCGGAAGCGGCTCTTCAGGAGACCAAAGGTCCGCTCAATCACCCTCCTCGTCCGACCATGTGCATCATTGTAGCGCATCTGGGCTGGTGTCACAGGGTTCCTGAGGGGTGTCAGCAACCACGGCATGTTGGGGTATCCCGAGTCACCTACAGACAGACAATTGCACATTAGCCGAATTGAAAATGTGTGCGGAAAACAACATAGCAGAACACACACAATGGTACAAAGTCAGTACACACCAACAAGCCAGGCACGCTGGTTCGGCATCTGTGACATCATCCTCGGGATGCGACTACTCCTCATCACGTATGCATCATGTGCCGAACCGGGGAAACGGGCACACATATGTGAGATGGTCATATCTGCAAGACATACCACCAGAGCATTGATCGAATGGTAATGTTTACGGTTCCGGTATGCCTGCTCATGTGCCTGTGGTGGTATCAAAGCCACATGTGTCCCATCAATGGAGCCAATTACATGTGGCATCCTTCCCAGGGCATAGAAGTCACTCTTGACGTCAGTGAGTCGTTGACGTGTTGGGAAATAGATGTACTGGTTGAGGTATCTCAACATTGCCCCCAAAACATCGCGTAGCACACGGCTGAACATAGTCTGTGACATCCCACCAGTAGTTGCCACAGTGTGTTGAAAGGTACCGGTGGCAAAGAAGTGTAGGGCTGCCATCACCTTCACCTTGGGGGTCAGCGCTGTAGGATACGGCCGGCCAGGCTGCAAATGTGGGTCCAACCGCACTGCCAAATCCTCAATCAGCTGCCGGGTGAAGCGGTACCGTCGGATGCTGTCACGTTCCACCATCGTTGCCAGGTCTGGGAATGGTCGATGGACAGCAGGAGCCCTGCAGTGCATAGGTGAAGAAAGCAAGATTGTCAGTCACCCCACCTATGTGCCGTTCACCATACTCAATTTCACATGATACATCATCAACATACACAAGTACTTGATGTGTGTGTCATTCCGTTTGGACATATATGGCACCTACATGGACATCATCTAACATCTCTGTTCAACAAGTGTTGACAACAGGTTCCAGGGTGTGCTATGGGACACCATTAGGCTGTGTCACAGTACCCATTAACTGCTCTCATGTTCCACACACATACCACAGTGACATGTCTGTACAGATGCTCCACAGGCATCACAGCTCATTGACAGGTAGATTCCCAGGAACCCTGCCTTGCCACATGGACACTGGCATGACATGGCGTATCATGTACACGTCAGAAAAACAAACATGACACCAACAGGTAGTGGCCCCTGTAGCCTCTGCAGGACAGACATGGACGTCTGTGACACACACACACACCATCAAAGTTCATGCACAAACCACATGGATGTGGAGACTGTCTCCCATTGTGCACATGGAGTCAGAGACATGTGATACACAACATGCACACAGACTGTGGAGGGACATCACTATTGTTGGAATGGGCCACCCTGTGATGTACATGCCTTCCCACATGTGAGCCTGGGGGTATGTGACATGTCATACACATACACAACCTGGAAATGTGACCATGACACATGCTCAGAAATGAAAAGTTGCACACCACAGTGGTCAGGTGCACAACACACAAAGGACCCTGTCCCCATTAACACGTGCACAGCATGGGTGTGTCTGCCCCCAAGTGCCACCCCAAAATCCACATGTTCACCCCCATACACAGATAAGGTTATGCTGCCACATATGCCTTATAGACAGTGTGGACTGGGTGTGGTGTTGTAGGTGTGCCCCTGAGTCCCTGGAAAGTAAATGTGGATGGCATAGGTTCACCAGTGACCAGCATGGTGACATATGCATGTGACCTGTCCAGGGACGCGTTGTAGAGCAATGGACCGATCGGTGTGCCCGGCCGGCCCATTGCATTGAATGTGAGAGGGTACGCGTTGTATGCCTGGTACGCGTTGTAGAGCAATGGACCGATCGGTGTGCCCGGCCGGCCCATTGCATTGAATGTGAGCGGGTGCGCGTTGTATGCCTGGTACGCGTTGTACAGCAATGGACCGATCGGTGTGCCCGGCCGGCCCATTGCATTGAATGTGAGCGGGTACGCGTTGTATGCCTGGTACGCGTTGTACAGCAATGGACAGAACGGTGCGCACACATTGGCTGGGGCCTGGCATGGCAACGGACGTGTTTCGAAGCTCCAACGAGTCTGATACAGTGAATTCAGTTGGCCAGCCACAACAATGTTGCAAAATCATGGGTGTCATGAAGTTGAAGATTTGAAGGATGCTGTGGGCGTGTATTAGTGCTGCCATTCCATGGATTGGTCAAATTCAGAAGATGCAAACGACTTGGACCTATCACTTTGGCCACATGGGACAGTATCTGCCTCTGCAGCACACATATAATGCTGGCTGTTCCCCTGAGAGCTCACTTGCCTGCACTACATGCTCCAGGACGACATCTGCCACCAACACTGCTGCTGTTTATGCATCCTCTGGCTCCTGCAATGGCACGTACTGTGGAGAGAGCCCCAGCCTTCAGCCTTGAGGAGTACCAGGCCCTGCTGGACAGCCTCCTTCCACAGTACAGCAAGCTGTATGGGAAACCAGGGGAGCAGGTGAGTGTGCTGTCCACTGCCTCACTAATTGTGCATGTTGTCTGACTAGCAGGGCTCTCAGTGTGCACACCACTGGCTAGCATGCCCACTGAGTAGTTGTCACACCCCAAAGTGTGTAGTCACATGCACTGAACTGGTACAGTGCAGTAAAAGTGCATTCCAACTAGGTTTACTTCCCATGCAATGATACCATGTAGTGACTGCTGGCAAACTGTTCATAGCCATTGTTGCACTGCCTGTGTACATCATATGCCCCTGTGATTGAGACATGTATATCCAACTGTGTGATGCACGTATATGTTGCATGTGTAGTAATGGCCTTTTCACTTTGTCTTCCTCACAGGTTGATGCCCACCAGAAGCAGGAAATCTGGCTGACCATCGCCCGGAAAGTAAGATCCGTGGGGGTCTACAGGCGCAGGATCCGCAACTGCCAGAAGAGGTGGCAGGACCTTCGTGGCTGGACCCGGAGGATCGCAAGGGTCCAGCTGAAGCTGGCACCCCCTCGCAGGAGGGGCGGACACCGGACCCTGACCCCCCACATGCTCCGGATCCTGGCAGTGGTCTTCCCTGACCTGGATGGGCAGCTGAAGGACAGACAGCAGCAAGGAGGGGGTGAGTCCATGACTGCACTGTGCACTTTGTCTGACATGCTATGTGCCCTCCTCTGGCCTGGTTAAACTTCACAGTACATCAGTCATGTGGTCCAGGACCCATGTCCCTCATTTGTGACATGCCCACTTCTCCTCTGATACGCATATGTGTGGCCCTTATAGTCAGGAAATTGTGTCATTTGGGGACTGTGTCATTGCATTTAGCTTTGCTCAAGCTGGGGGACAGCATTTGTTCCCGTGACTATGTTGTGCGATTCATGGGTGGGTCAATTGCTAACACAATGCCTAAATTCTGACATGTAATCTGGGTGTAACTTTGATATGTGGTCCACTTGCTGCTCTGACTCACCACATGTCCCTGGGGAATTTGGCACACACCCATGCTGCTGGTGGGAACAATGTTTGGGCCTCAGGAGTATGTGTATCCAGTGTGTCACACATGCTTAGCCACCTGCCTACTGTCCAGGACTCATCCCTCTTACAGGTGGAGCTGGACAGTCATGCCTACTCCAGGGCATGCAATGCACTCTGTACTCCCACTCCTGTGTATCATCTGGCATGTTGTGATCAGTGTAATGTACCCTCAGGTGTCTGCCTCTGTCTCATTGTGCTGTGTCTTCGTTGTCAGGACTACTGGTATGTTTATCGGTTAGGGCTCAGCATGCCATCTGAGATGTGACCATGATAGACAATACTTCTGTGACTTATAGGTGTCTGATCACTTGTCTGTGCACACAGGTGTTTGCAACTGTGACTTTCAGTCAGCTATATTGTCATTCACAGCACACTGTGAGGTGCTCATGTTCAGAGAGTTGTGTTTCATGTCCCCCATATGTCCAGTTGGTATGACGTGGACAAATAGTAGTACAGATGATGTGGTATTTGGGGGATGGACATGTGCACTTGTCAGTCACATAACTTGCATTCCCCATGCCCTCAGATTGTGACACAGTGCAGACTGTTGTTGGCTGGCTGCCATGGCCATGTGACTTGAGACAGTAATGTATGACTTTGCACGCATTCCTGTGTCATGGCATTCAACTCCCTGAGACTGATCCTGCAGGGAGTGACATGTGCAACATGCACCCCATTGTGGCATTGACTATCCGGACATGGGTGCATCATGGTGTCTGGTGCTGGTATGCATCACATGCATTTCTAGTTAGACTCTGGCCATCCCTTTATCCGGACACCTGCACTGACTCAGTGGCAGGAGATGTGATGTGTGCATGTTCACATACTTCACTGTGTCCCCTGCAATGTCCAACAACTGTGTAGGTGGTGTATGTGTCCACACTGGGGTCTTACCATCAGACAGGCACCGGACAGATGGGTGCAAGGGCAGGAGGGTGTGAGTCCCATGGTTGACCATCAGACTGACAATTGGCTTCCCGAATCTGTGTGAGGACTTTAGGCAATGTTCAACTAAGGATGCCAGGGCTTGCTCTGTAATGTGCTGTACTTACTGTGGTGTGTGCGGTCAGTGCAGGTGACTGATGTTTGTCTGTTTCCCTAATTGTTTGCAGATACATCCACGGCCACAGGAGGGGACAGCTCCATGGACCAGGAGGAGCAGCGGAGCCAGACTGGGTCAGCATCGGATGGGTGGTCAGAGGGACCCAGTGGCACGGAGGGCGAGGGGAGCCACACCGAGCAGTCCTCAGCACCATCCACCTCAGCTGAGGACCACAGCAGCTCGGAGGATGACTCCCTTGTGGAGGCGGGTCTCAGCAGCCATCAAAGGCCAGCTAGTCTGTCTGGCCCGCCACCACCACCACCACCACCGCCCTCCCATTGGCTCCCATTCCTGAGGTCTGTGGAGGCTCCCGTACTCGGGAGCGTGTCTCCTTCGTGCCAGGCACCGCAGCCCCTGCCCCTGTGTCCCCTGCTGCCCTGAATGAGGAGTCTGTGTACCTCCTTCGGCAGCTCCATGTAGGGCAGACAGCAATGCTGAGTGTCCTCCATGCACACCCCACTTTGTTGACACAGCTGGTGTCGTTCATGGAGGGCATCTCGATGGGTATGTCTGCCCTACAGAGGAGCAATAGGTCCATGGACTCCTCCCTGACGGCAGCAGTGTCCCTCCTCCAACAGTCCCTCACCCCTCCCACCTCTGCCCCATCAACACTTCCTGCACCCCTACCTGTCCAAAGCACATGCACACCTGCACAGTCGCCCAAACACACAGACACGAGCAGCACAGACACACCCAAGAGAAAGGCAAGACGTGCACACACGCATCCTCAGGGGACTGATACCACAGACACAGGGGACGGGGAACACACACACACACAGGCATCCACATTAACTCCGCAGTCCTCCAAATCCTCTCCCTCCAAGACCCCTTCCCTTGCCTCGCCTGCTAACACACCTACACAGCAGATCTTCCTGTGTGACCTCGGCCTCTTCCCCTCCAATCCTGCTGATCCAGCATACCGGGGGAAGAGGAAGTCCACCCACACAGAGGGAGTGCCCCTTGCCCCCGGACACCCTCCCCCAGGCGCAGGCAGAGTGAGCCCCCCACCCGCAAGTCCCCCGGTCCCGGAAGAGCAAGACCCCACCACCGCCCTGCAAGTCAACCACCCAGTCTCTCATCTCCATCCCCCAGGCCACCACTCCACAGGTTCCACCACCACACCCTGCCCCAGGTTCCCCACACACTGATACCGCATCCCCAAACTGCTTAGGCCATCCCTCCCTGCCACTTGCTCTTCCACCCCAAAACCAGATGCTCTGCCTGTTTGTGCCACTGGTGTGGAGACCGTGTCCCCCCTCTGTCTTGCCCAGCTCTTCTGCCCCCCTTCCACTACCTTGGAGTCATGCACTGCGGTGGAGTCCACAACCACCCCGTCTGACTCGGGCACTGCATTGGGGACCCAGTCCACTCCATCTGACCAGCCCACTGCAGTGGTTGCAGCACCAACTCCATCTGACTTGAGCCCTGCGGTGGTGCCAGCCCCCCCTGAGTCAGACACCTCCATTGCAGTTGCCGGTGACACTCCTGCACCCACCTCCCCTTAACTGCCTCCTTCTGGCATCCCCTGATCCTGTCCCTGCGGTGCCTGGCCTGCTTCTCGTATGCCCCTCCAAGGGGGATGTCCCCTGTCCGTACCTGTGCAGGCAAGCAATAGTTGACAAGTTGTCACACATCACCCTGTTGGGACTGTATATTTGGACTGGCCATTGGCCTTAGTTTATTTTGGACTTTTGATTTGAGTTGCACACTTGCTGAATAAAGCCTATTTTTGTTTACTTGTGGTTAATCTTTGGAGGTACATGATGTAGATGTGTAGAATCATGCATTTGCTGTTGTAATAGTGTTCAGATCAGGTAAATGAAGTTTTGCTGTGATGGGCTCCATGTGGTCCATGGGATTTGTGTCCTAATCTAGTCTGGATCTATAGCATCCTTTGCTGCAGTCTGAGGGTGTAATGTTCAGCATTTGACACAGGGATGTACGTTTAGCATTTGAAGATTACCATCTTTGTCCTACACTGATGCACATCTGGTGGGCTTACCACTGTCCAATGTTCCTAGTACCCTGACTGTGTGCCCATCTGCAATGGACATGCAGTTTAGGACATCAAATTTGGAGGACTCATCTGTGTACACAGTGCAAGTTGCTTGACACGTGTCTTGGGTGTATGCAGATGACTGACGTGACACTCCCGTACCCAGGCTGATATGAGCAGAGCCTTCAGTGTGTTGTAGTTGTTGACTCACTGACTGAGTGTTCTGCTGACATGTTTGAGTCATGCACAGACAAGGTTTGGCACAGCTGACCTTCCACAGGAGTGGAGTGCCCTCATGGCAGTGCGTGATTCCGTGATATAGGCTGTGCCCATGTTGTGTGTTGTGTAGGCATGTCTGTGCGTGTTCCCTTCTCCTTTTCCTACACAGGCTGTGTCCCTACGGATGTTCCTGTTTGTGATGCTTGCTGAGTTGTTCTGTGTTCATCCAGCATCTTGGACCTGGTTACTCCAGGATGTGGGTGCATGGCAAACTAATGTTCATGAGGTTGTCATCCCTAGTTGTCTTTGTTGTCAGGGCTGGGGATGTGGGCAAACGCAGATGGGACACAGTCAGGATTCCTCTTGGCACTTGTTGGTTACACGAGTAATGTGATTTTCTGTTTGTGTATGCTTTCAGTGATTGTGACACGTTGTGTGTGTGACTGCTGCCACTCCTCAGGGTCAGAGGTGCAATGTTGGAAGTTGTCTATGTGTGTCCTTTGTGGGTCAGCTTGGCTTCTTCATTGGTGTGTGACTATGGCCAGGATCCCATTGTTTGGGGGTGGATTTCACGTCATGCCCATGTACGGCATATTGTGCAGTGTGTCAGACATTCACAGGTATTGTTAACTGGCCATGTGTGATGGGTTTCTGCACCTTATTTCCCCCCACCACCCCTGGGATTGTCATGGGTGCATGTGCAATGTCAGCAGTCCATGTGAGCTTCAACGCTGCACATTGGTGGAGTTCAAGGTGTGTGGGGTTGAGTGTGTGCAAATGTGAGTTGTTGCACGGCTGGGGCACTACCTCCATATTTTCGTTGGCTGGCAGGCCGTGCTGAGTGCTTTGTGCTTGTATAGGTGTGATGGTAGTTTGTTGCTCAGGACACATGGCTGTGGTTCACAGTGTGGATGACATCTACCTTTGTCATCACAGTGTGATTGTCATGCAGGCTAGTGTCACCACAATGTGGGGTCCCTGGGGGGAGTGCTGTGGTGGTTCGGTCTCTTGCTGTTTGTGTTGCTGTTCCTACAAGCTTGTGTGACATGTGTAATTTGGGCTCCCTCTCATCTCACAATGCCTGTTTGCCCACATAGGGGAATCCAATCCATGAGTTACTTTTGTTTGTGACTGTGTTGACATCTGTGTATCAGTGAATCTGGCCTCCTCATGGGTTGTGTGTTTGCCTGGGGACACTGGCACACAACCCCCTCACCTGTTGTGTATGATGTGCAGTGTGAGTCTGCCTGTTTGTGTTTGTGCTTTTGCACCACTGCATTGGCATATCTTTAGTTTGCCATTGGCTGTATGTTGTTTGTTGGCTTTCCCCTGCTGGCCCTGGGACTGCTAGGTCATCAGTCAGCACATTGATCATGGTTAGTATGTCCCATTGCTTCCATGGTATGGTATTTGTTCACCTGACATCTACAGTCTCCACAGGATATCTACATTTGTGTGTCCATTGGTGCTGATATGTGGGTCTGCATTATGATGCTCACTTCTGTCATTGTGTTATTTGTGAATGTAGACAATGTGGGCCCCCATGGCTGATGTTTGTATGCACATGGCCAGAATGATGTGTCATTGGCACTGCACTGCTTGCCTCACACAATCTATGTTGCTATGGGACACAAGCACTACAATGCCACTGTAGTGTTTGGTGTTGTGTGGCCAGGAATAATCCCTGCAGTTATGTTTTTGCAGCTTTCACCAGGACTACACTTCACTTTTGGGCACTGT
This sequence comes from Calotriton arnoldi, assembly GCA_963921515.1. Classification (NCBI taxonomy): domain Eukaryota; kingdom Metazoa; phylum Chordata; class Amphibia; order Caudata; family Salamandridae; genus Calotriton; species Calotriton arnoldi. The sequence continues at coordinate 32,355 of CAWUFW010001945.1, read as the reverse complement.
GGTGATGGGGCTTTGGGCCCCATTGCCACACTGTTCAGAATGTGTTTCAGCTATGGAGCACACACTTACCTTTTGGGCACTGTGGTGATGGGGCTTTGGGCCCCATTGCCACACTGTTCAAAATGTGCTTCAGCTATGGAGCACACACTTACCTTTTGGGCACTGTGGTGATGGGGCTTTGGGCCCCATTGCCACACTGTTCAAAATGTGCTTCACCTATGGAGCACACACTTACCTTTCGGGCACTGTGGTGGTGGGGCTTTGGGCCCCATTGCCACACTGTTCAGAATGTGTTTCAGCTATGGAGCACACACTTCCCTTTTGGGCACTGTGGTGATGGGGCTTTGGGCCCCATTGCCACACTGTTCAAAATGTGCTTCAGCTATGGAGCACACACTTACCTTTTGGGCACTGTGGTGATGGGGCTTTGGGCCCCATTGCCACACTGTTCAAAATGTGCTTCAGCTATGGAGCACACACTTACCTTATGGGCACTGTGGTGATGGGGCTGTGGGCCACATTGCCACAGTGGTCATGGTCTGCTTGCATTGTGTAGGCCACACACACAATTATGTGTGACACATGTGTTAGGGGGTCACATTGTATGTTCAATGTCATGTTCAGTGTTGTATGCATTTGACACAGACCACACACGCTTGTCATGGTGTTGTAGGCTGGCATGTAATTTACTGACAGTCCTTATGTGGGAGTATGCTAGTTGTGTCATGCATTACCCGTCCTATGAGTAGGGGTGGTTGTAGTGACAGGCATCCAGCCCCCCATGAGTGGTGATGGTAGTAGTGGTAGGCATCCATCCCCCTCAGGGTGGGGATGGTAGTAGTGACAGGCATCCAGGCCCCCTGAGTAGGGGTGGTGGTAGTGACAGGCATCCAGCCCCCTGAGTAGGGGTGGTGGTAGTGGTAGGCATCCAGCCCCCCATGAGTGGGGATGGTAGTAGTGGTAGGCATCCAGCCCCCATGAGTGGGGATGGTAGTAGTGGTAGGCATCCAGCCCCCATGAGTGGGGATGGTAGTAGTGGCAGGCATCCATCCCCCTTAGGGTGGGTCTGGTAGTGGTGGCAGGCATCCATTCCCCTAAGGGTGGGGATGGTAGTAGTGACAGGCATCCAGCCACCCCTGGATAGGGGTGGTGGTAGTGGCAGGCATCCAGCCCCCTGAGTAGGGGTGGTGGTAGTGACAGGCATCCAGCCCCCTGGGTAGGGGTGGTGGTAGTGACAGGCATCCAGCCCCCTGAGTAGGGGTGGTGGTAGTGGTAGGCATCCAGTCCCCCATGAGTGGGGATGTTAGTAGTGGTAGGCATCCAGCCCCCATGAGTGGGGATGGTAGTAGTGGTAGGCATCCAGCCCCCATGAGTGGGGATGGTAGTAGTGGCAGGCATCCATCCCCCTTAGGGTGGGTATGGTAGTGGTGGCAGGCATCCATCCCCCTAAGGGTGGGGATGGTAGTAGTGACAGGCATCCAGCCACCCCTGGATAGGGGTGGTGGTAGTGGCAGGCATCCATCCCCCCCCTGAGTAGGGGTGGTGGTAGTGACAGGCATCCAGGCCCCCCTGGGTAGGGGTGGTGGTAGTGACAGGCATCCAGCCCCCATGAGTAGGGGTGGTGGTAGTGACAGGCATCCAGCCCCCCATGAGTGGTGATGGTAGTAGTGGTAGGCATCCATCCCCCTCAGGGTGGGGATGGTAGTAGTGACAGGCATCCAGGCCCCCTGAGTAGGGGTGGTGGTAGTGACAGGCATCCAGCCCCCCTGAGTAGGGGTGGTGGTAGTGGTAGGCATCCAGCCCCCATGAGTGGGGATGGTAGTAGTGGTAGGCATCCAGCCCCCATGAGTGGGGATGGTAGTAGTGGTAGGCATCCAGCCCCCATGAGTGGGGATGGTAGTAGTGGCAGGCATCCATCCCCCTTAGGGTGGGTCTGGTAGTGGTGGCAGGCATCCATTCCCCTAAGGGTGGGGATGGTAGTAGTGACAGGCATCCAGCCACCCCTGGATAGGGGTGGTGGTAGTGGCAGGCATCCAGCCCCCCCCCTGAGTAGGGGTGGTGGTAGTGACAGGCATCCAGCCCCCCCTGGGTAGGGGTGGTGGTAGTGACAGGCATCCAGCCCCCCCTGAGTAGGGGTGGTGGTAGTGGTAGGCATCCAGTCCCCCATGAGTGGGGATGTTAGTAGTGGTAGGCATCCAGCCCCCCATGAGTGGGGATGGTAGTAGTGGTAGGCATCCAGCCCCCCATGAGTGGGGATGGTAGTAGTGGCAGGCATCCATCCCCCTTAGGGTGGGTATGGTAGTGGTGGCAGGCATCCATCCCCTAAGGGTGGGGATGGTAGTAGTGACAGGCATCCAGCCACCCCTGGATAGGGGTGGTGGTAGTGGCAGGCATCCATCCCCCTGAGTAGGGGTGGTGGTAGTGACAGGCATCCAGGCCGCCCTGGGTAGGGGTGGTGGTAGTGACAGGCATCCAGCCCCCATGAGTAGGGGTGGTGGTAGTGACAGGCATCCAGGCCCCCTGAGTAGGGGTGGTGGTAGTGACAGGCATCCAGGCCCCTGGGTAGGGGTGGTAGTAGTGGCAGGCATCCATCCCCCCATGAGTAGGGTTGGTGGTAGTGACAGGCATCCAGGCCCCCCTGAGTAGGGGTGGTGGTAGTGACAGGCATCCAGGCCCCTAAGGGTGGGTATGGTAGTAGTGGTAGGCATCCAGCCCCCCATGAGTGGGGATGGTAGTAGTGGTAGGCATCCATCCCCCTAAGGGTGGGTATGGTAGTAGTGGTAGGCATCCAGCCCCCCTTGAGTGGGGATGGTAGTAGTGGTATGCATCCAGCCCCCCATGACTGGGGATGGTAGTAGTGGTAGGCATCCAGCCCCCATGAGTGGGGATGGTAGTAGTGGTAGGCATCCAGCCCCCATGAGTGGGGATGGTAGTAGTGGTAGGCATCCGGCCCCCCATGAGTGGGGATGGTAGTAGTGACAGGCATCCAGCCCCCTGAGTAGGGGTGGTGGTAGTGGTAGGCATCCAGCCCCCATGAGTGGGGATGGTAGTAGTGGTAGGCATCCAGCCCCCATGAGTGGGGATGGTAGTAGTGGTAGGCATCCGGCCCCCCATGAGTGGGGATGGTAGTAGTGACAGGCATCCAGCCCCCTGAGTAGGGGTGGTGGTAGTGGTAGGCATCCAGCCCCCATGAGTGGGGATGGTAGTAGTGGTAGGCATCCAGCCCCCCATGAGTGGGGATGGTAGTAGTGACAGGCATCCAGGCCCCCTGGGTAGGGGTGGTAGTAGTGGCAGGCATCCAGGCACCCCTGGGTAGGGGTGGTAGTAGTGGCAGGCATACAGCCCCTATGGGTGTGTATGGCATTGGTGTTGGCCATCCCACCCCTATGGTTCTGCTGTTGCTAGTGTACGTTATTTGTGCATCCCTATGTGTGTGTGACATGTTTCGTGTACGTGTGGTTTGTTTGTATTGTTGGTGTTTGACTTACCGTCTGCGCCGTACGCGTCCGTGCCGGTCCCGGTAATAGATGTAGAGTATAGGTAGGACCTGCGCAATGGGATTCATGCTTAGATCGTCTCGTTTGGGTTTCTCGTGTCTTCGAGTCGTACTCGTAGCAGGCTTGTTCGTCTTGTAGCCGTGGATCGTCTTGTGGCGCGAAACGGAGCTTATGTACGGCTCGCCCGGATGCTCAAACGTGCCGAACGTAGCGACGAGTTCGGCGCGTACGGAAGACGGATCGTACTAGTCCGCCCGGACGGTGCTGTGTATTTGGTTCCGTGCGACTCGATTCAGCGTTTACGGATCCGGCTCGGGCGGGGTACAGGAGCTGGAATGGGTAAGTACGGCTCGCTCGGAATCTGGGCTGTTATGCGCATCGTACTTGTTCGTTCGGTAGAGTGTTCGAGTCGGTCGGAAAACACGCGTTCGGCTGGTATTTTTTCCGGACAAATACTGTTAGGTGCGCTTCCGGCTGACATCGGAATCGACCCCTATGTCTTTTACGTGTTAATTCGACCATACATATAGACAGCATAGAGCATGGATCCAAATTCCCTGTCTGCAGTATAGTGCTGACTCTTGTCAAATTTAACACAACTTCTATTGTGGGCGTCGACGAGTTTCGGTGGCACATTCGCAATAGAACCACCTTCTTCAGGACATTATTTTTTTCTCTCCTCATATATTAAAAATAATCAACTTATATCACAAACCTATAATACAAATAAAAACAAAATAGACATATGTGTCATTACACGGACATTAATCAATTGTTAAAAAAATATAGAACAATTTTCAACCTGATCAATACAATTAATTTCCATTATGATCTCTTATACTTCATCTAATCTACTTTTACCCTGTCGGTTTATAAGTGCTTCAATCATCCATACATAGAATCATTCATATAGGCCATCTTTACCCAAAAAATATATATAACACACACTCTCTCCGGATCACACCAATTATATTTTCATTTTAAATGAAGAGAGACTCACTGGTGCTGCTGCACTCAGTACACAATTATATCACGAGTCCCTTACACAAATGGTTAGGATTATGTAACGTTTTTCGCAACATCTATAATGTTAAAAAACATTCATTACTCAATCTAGATCACCCCAATAGTGGTTTTATTTAAAAAAAATTGTAAAGAGAAACTCACCGATGCAACTGCACTCAGTGCTAGATTTTATAGATCCTTTCAACTAGTCAATGAAGTTGAATAATTTATTTCATAGAATCTAAAAATGTCAAAGGGCATACATTATTGCTTTGCTTTTAGCTCACCATTTATATGCACACTCACATTAATAGTTGAGCATAATCTGTAGTCTCTATATATATTTCTCAGTCTCAAATCTCTATTATAAAGAGAGACTTGACTTAGGAGATTTAATATACCTCCCAAAAAATCAACCATGCAACGATATTCTAAAGCCAAGTTGCTAATGTTCTCAACATAAATCTAAATGTTAAACCATTCTAAGCGGCATAAAGGAGGCTCTATCACAATATGTTATTTAACAAATATTGAAACCTTCCTCACCTTAGGGAGGTTTCCTTTGGTTCTCAATCAAAAAGGAGTCGATTTCTGAATTAAAACACTGCCCTCGGTCGCGTTTCTATTTGCGGGTATCTGAGTTTTCCCGTAGATCCTACCGATAGGGTACCTCGTTCGTGGCTGCATACAATAACAGGAAAATACCATATTACCCCCAAAGGACAAAAAATCATTATATATTTTTGTCCTAAGTGCCGTCCTATTTATCCCGGTGTTTAGATGCCGAGTCTCGAGAAAAGACTTCTCACCCCACCATCATCTATTTAAACAAACCGTTCTACCTTTGTTCAAATATAGAGTCAGAATCTACTCAAGGACACCCCTAGTCCCTATACCCCACCATTTCTTACCTATTATTTCCGACGAACCCGCGTTCCCTCGGGTTTCTATTTGCAGGTATCTGAGTTTTCCCGTAGATCCTACCGATAGGGTACCTCGTTCGTGGCTGCATACAATGACAGGAAAATACCATATTACCCCCAAAGGACAAAAAATCATTATATATTTTTGTCCCAAGTGCCGTCCTATTTATCCCGGTGTTTAGATGCCGAGTCTCGAGAAAAGACCTCTCACCCCACCATCATCTATTTAAACAAACCGTTCTACCTTTGTTCAAATATAGAGTCAGAATCTACTCAAGGGCACCCCTAGTCTCTATACCCCACCATTTCTTACCTATTATTTCCGACGAACCCGCGTTCCCTCGGGTTTAACCTCAATCGTAGTTCGTGATTCAACTACCGGCATTGAGTTTTCCCTTTTTAAAGTTCTAATCACTTCCGTACGTCCAAGCAAGCCACAGAACTTAGGGGGCGGGTTGCCTAACATGTTTATCATTTTGTACATGCCCTGTCCTGTGGTGAAAGAAAAGCTCTGCTTGCTTTTTGCACTTAAACCTTGAATGACAACGAGACGTGTAGGTGCACCTCACAATATTTAATGTTCACCGTCATAATTGACACTCCTTTCAACAATGAAGCATGAAGGCTGAGTCAGTCTTTTCATGATTTGAACCTGAGACCTTCAGGCCCCTATGGATCTTGAACTGGTGCAATAGCCTCATGAGATGCAAGGCAGCTAAGATTTAGGCATTCTTACACAATTTAGATTTTATTGTTATTACCTAGATTTTATTTTTTAAATAGGAATCCTTTTACTTACTGCATAGCCCATTTTACCCATACACACCATGTCCATTGTTTAGTTAAATTGTCATTTACAATTTTCTACCACAACTTACAATATGGAAATAATGGATCTGGCCACTTTACCATTCGGCTCCGTTAACTTTGAGTCACTGCACAAAGCATGTTCACATTGTTCTTATCCACCTAAAAATAGTCCCTTTCTCTTCAATGATAAACCTAGGAGGAATGTTAAAAAATGTCCACACAGTGGTTTCCGGCAGTGATTTAGAACCTGTAATTACATCAGCATTTGGTTCTGCTTTATCCCTCTTGTGTTCTGGATCTCTTCTGTCTTCTTCTTCTTCTTTTCCAGAAGCCATTTTTGATCAACAAAAAATAAAAAAGCAGTGCAAAAACAAATGTAAAGGCTCCTTTCCTGAACTTTTAATGAGTACAAAATACTGTGTCAGATGATCAAGAACTATTTAAATGGAGAGCAATTCTTTTTCAGTTTTATAAAGTGAGAACTCGACTCAAAGGTATCAGAGTACTTTACATGAGCACCAGTTGCATTGCATACAGACACATTCATTTTTTGGGCATGGGGAAATTAGGTGATTTGCCCAGAATCACAGGATGTTGAGCGCCCCTGCTGAGACTCAAAACCTTGTTCACCAGCCTAGAGACCAACCGCTCTAGCAGTTAGGCAACACAAACCAATCAAGCTTCTACAGTGGTCTAAAAGGCTTTGTTTATGTTCCACTAATCTCGAAAAACAGGCATGAGTAGAACTGTCACTGGATACGCGGTATTGGTACCAGGAACCAGAAACATCAAAGGGTTAAAAAGTGTAACGATTTAAAATTAACAGTTGTAACTTTTCTTATGTTCTTTTATCACACCCACTGTACATTACTACAACAGGATTTCCTGTTATAAGGTTACTGTCTACTAGATACTTACGCTGTCCTAATTGAAATGGTGACACTGCGATCCCGAGGACTATCAGATCATGCAACCCTGAAAAAGAATTTACAAACTACTCATACTCCCACTCCGCCAACCTGCAGATTAAACTCCCACTCCCCACCCTGCAGATTAAACTCCCACTCCCCACCCTGCAGATTAAACTCCTGGGGGCTGACAAAACAGGAGTTCATAGTTCATGGTTCACATTCGAAATACATACGCAAAATACTTTAAACTCAACATTGGCTCAGTATCTTCATGGTGAGCACTAGGGGAGCTTACTGAGCACTAGCTAGGGGTGGCATTATCTTAAAATAAGCCTACCAAAAAAGAACAAGTGGTGGTAAATAGCTACCTTATAAAATGTAGTTCACCAGGCCTAACAACAGTATCAATTGGAGAAGTCAGACACCCTCCTTCATAATCTCACTTGGGCCACACTTGAAAATAAAAAGACCCAACTGGATGAAGACAAGATAATGTCCCAGTATTGGTTCTATGAGTACAGCAATAAAACGAGTACTGGTTGAGTTGTGGTGACAGCACCTTCACTCCTATCTAATTGAGGACAATAATGGTACTCTACATCCACACTCACTGGCCATAGCAGAAGTCGTTGGCGCGTTACTATACCACACTATACAGGCCCCCTGTACTTACACTACCTACATTTTCACCTTTCAATGTGCACAACTTACTGGTGCCCAAACTAGTGCTTTGGATACACCCATCACAATGGACAAAATTATGCAGCCCATTTCCCAGCTCTCCACTCGGAAATCTATGGGCCCTAATGGGCTCCTGATAGAGTTCTTCAAGTGCCAGACTGACATAGAGACTCAACCCCTCTCCTCTGTGTTTATGAGGAGGCCAGGACTTTAGGTCATCTCTCTCAGGAGCTGTAAGAAACACATACAATACCTATTCAAAAGCCAGAAAATTGACTCATCTTTGTGCATCCTACCAGCCATTTTATAAAAGTAATGAATCTAAAATATTAGGTAATGTCTTAGCCGTAAACTGTCTACACTGATCACTGATCTGTTCCACAGAGGTGGCAGTGGCTTTATGCTGAACTGATCCACTCTGCATAATATACAAAAGTTGTTTAATGCAATCATGATGGTCGGTCAGTTCCGGGATCCTGTAGCTATCCTACAAATAGACTAGGAAAAGGCCTTTGATAGTCTCTCATGGCACTATCTAACTTCTCTACTGGAATACTTGGGCTTTGGACTTCTATATCTATCATGTCAAATTATTCTTTAAGTCATTACAAGCACGGGCCAGGGCCTTGTTTGCTCCTTCTCCCTACAGAGGGGTATGTGACATGAATGTCCATTGCCACTCATATTAATTGCACTGGCAGTTTAACCCCGTGTGCAACTTTTTCAGGACTGATTCGCAAACTAAGTGCTTTATATGGCTAGATACCTGTGCAGATAGGGTCTCCCTATACGCCAACAATCTCCTTATAGATGTGCATCATTGCAAGAAATTTGGTTAATGGTTCAGGGGGTGGAAGCCCCACTCAGGCAAGAACAACAATGTTTGTGAGGGTGGAGTACAAAAGTAAAAAAATTACCTGTGCTTAGCCTTTTGGTAGCTTGGCAAAAAGGCCATTTTGCAGCACACAAACAGTAATAAAGTGAAAACACAACACAATAAAACTTCCACACCAATTTATCACAATACAGTATATTGAATAACATGACACCAAAACAAATTACATTTAATCAGTAGAACCAGGATTATGGTTTTTAAAGGGCCTGATGTATGTAGATAGCATTTTGCGATTCCCTAATTGCTAATCACAAGGATTCGCAATTAGGAAATCGCAAAATGCAATGTATGAAGATGTATAGTACACCTTTTGCGATTCCAAGGGGGTCGCAAATGACCTACCTCATGAATATGAATGAGGTAGGTCGCAATCTGCGACCCCCATGAAATCGCAAAAATCACGGGGATGGTGGCCTGCTGAGATCAGCAGATCACCATGTCCGTGAGTGCTTTTAAATAAAGCAATCTTTTGTTTTTATAAAGCAGCCCGTTTTCCTTAAAGGAAAACAAGATGCTTTACAAAACGAAAAAAGAAAAGTTTTCCTTTCATTTTTTAAGAGCAGGCAGTGGTCCGTGGGACCACTGCCTGCTCTTAAAAATGGTTTTACCAACATTCACAAAGGGGAAGGGGTTTGCGAATGGGTTACCACCTACTTGAAGTAGGTGGTAAAATGCGAATGTTTTGCAACCACAATTGCTGTCACAAAACATTCATACATACCGATGCGATTCGGTATTAGGAAGGGACGCCCTAAACACGCCCCTTCCTACTACCGAATTGCAAACCCATTAGGTAAAATGCTTGATACATCTGGTCCAAACTCTTTAGTGTAAAATAGCAGCTAAAAGGTCAAAGCACCAACAACGGGTATCTGGTGATGGAGTGTGAATATTTAGGATAATCAGACTTGATCAAACCCTGCTCATTGAGTGTTATACTAATATTTACTTAAAGAAAACTAACTAACATAAGTGTTTCGTGAATATGTGGAAGTTTTAAAACTGCATCGTAAAAGCATGAAGAGGTGTCTCAAACTGGTTTAAGATTAAGATATTCATGAAAAAAGAGAAAAACCTATTAATGTATCATGATAACAGTGTAAAAATATTAATGAAGACTTTAAGTTAGAAAAACATAATTATGAGAAATGCTTCAGGAAATAGTTTTTTGCTTATGTTTTCTTTAATAATGCAAATTTAGGAAGAAAATACTTGCACATATTGTAGTGAAAATTTAAACAGACTATGCTTGTAAAACTAATGAAAATTATGTTTCACATATTATTCTTATGCATATTTTATTTCTTAGTGTTTTCAATAGAACCCTGTTATTCATTAGAACATGATGATTTAGTAGTTTTCCATGTAGGACTCAACATTTAAAATGTATTTTGTCCTTGTCATTTCCTTCGAATGCATTAGAAATGCTGATTTGACCACATTACAATTGTTATTTGTTGGAGTTTCCTTTCCTACAGTTTGAATAATGGACATTCTCTCTATAACTGTACAACTGTATTAACTTTGTTACAAGCGCAGTGGAGAGTGTATTGAACGGACACAATAAAATTTCGAGTGTTGAAAATGTATTTCCTATTTCCGAAAGGAAAAGATAAAAAGCTTACTTAAAAACAGTGAACAAGGACATTACGTATGTACGAATGATTTGGGGTAGAGAATACGATCACACCACGGTGGCATCATACATTTTGACCAATTGAAATCATGCAAAGCTGTGAAAAAGGATATTTTGTGAGAATGAACTGATAATGAAGGAGGTATATTTACCCCGTGGGAAAAGAACGATTGCTCTTGCTGCTTTTCTTCTGGCTATGAGCCTGACATGCTGTCAGTTTGAACTCTGATTTCCTCTGAACCGAACTCTCCTGTTTCCCTATACTTTACCGGCTGGTGAAGTTGAGTGGGTTAGCTATTGTACGCGGTACTCTTTTATTCTATTGGACTCCTCATCTCATGTCCTGACTTTGGAAAATCTACAACCGAGCTTTGGTTTGTATGATTCCTAATTGCATTTGTAGTTTGAAATGCTTTCTCTCTCTCCCTTACACAAACGTTATTTTGATCATATATTTTGCTCAGAACCGTGATGTATTGTGATTTACCGGTATTTTACTAAAGAAATTACAGATTAACCAAACGGTTTCTAATGTATTATTGTGCTTTGAACATTCATATTGAACTTTAGATAAAGGTGTTTTGATGATTATTCCAAGTGTTTGTGTGTTATTATTGATGATGTTATTAATATTGTGAAAGTTTGTTATTTGTTTGGCACTTCTTTATTCCAGGTCTTAATGAAGGAGTGGCTTTCTGTCTCTAGTTATCTAGTCCCCATTAGCTCTTGCATCGTAGGACCTTATGTTTTTGTTTGTTACAGAGTCTTTATGGACCAACTCTGTGATTTGTGATTAGTATTGATGAGGATTGAGTCATGGTGTGTAAAGTAGTTCATGTCTGGTGATTGATTAGTAAAGAAAATAATATTTTACACGTTTCCGCTGGATCAGTTTTCTTGTAGCATAATCAAATGGTTTTATTGACTAAAAATACTTGGTAATGAAGAGATGGAATTAAAAGACATTGACTGCCAAAACTCATACCTTTGTGTTTCATGTTGTGGTCCATCATTGACCTTAATGGAAGTAACCGGTCCGTTGTTGGCCTAAGATACTGGGATAAAGCCTAAGGGCATTCTTAGTGTGACATACACTAAGCGTGTTTTTGTCTGCTGTGGAAGTAGTGCTGTGCAATGGTCTTGCCATTGCTAGTATAGGGAAACTTGATGTGTGAACAGTGGAGATTCTTGGGTTTTCTTCAAAAGAGCGCATTTAAAGGGATCTCGAAGATTTTTCATTTAACTGTGGGCAAAATCGCGCAGGTCGAGATTTTGCTGGAAGCGAAAGAAAATCTCAGATTGTATGGTTCTATCATTTTCTTTTAGATTTAAGCAGACAAAAGGTTGTTTTATGTTGTTTGTTTTTGTTTAAGATTTGCTAAATATGATGACGATTTTGTAAAGGGAGGGTCAGTCGCAGGAGTAAAACTGACGTCACAGGTGCCGCTCTAGTATTGGTCGGTTGGTGAGAAAAAGTATTGGACAGCGTGATCCGATTTTATTGGTTGCAGAAAATCATAACACAGAAAAGAAATTATTGAAAATAATTACGTTTTTAAAATTGTTAAAAACCTTGTTTCGCAAGGATGAGCCAATACCAATTAGAGAAGGAATTCCAGTGGCTCTGTAAGGGATGCCTGCTTCATTTATGCCATTAGAGAGAGGATTTCACACATGTACGTGGTTGGAGAACTTGATGAAATACACTGAGCAAGATGGTAGTTTAGCATTTCCAGAATATGGGACCTTTAATACTAGAATTTTAGAAAATATAAGAAATCAAATAAATAGTTTGAGACCAAATCTTTGACCTATGCAGTATGAAGCTCTGGAAGAATGGGAACATAAAGCATATAGAAGGGAAAGAGAAAAGCATCAGAATAGGTACTGGAATACTGTGAGTCAATATGCTTAAGCGAAATGGGATGCACAAAATAAAAAATGTGGAGAAAAGATATAGCTGAAGGAGAACACATGTTTCCAGTTATGATAGTTGAGATCAAGGAAATGGAGAAAGGCAAAGAGAAAAATAAGCATGATGAGGGATTGAAATAAAAAAAATACTGAGTTACTTGGTGAGGGAAGTGAGGATATAGATGATGATGTTCTGAATGAGTTATTACTGAATAGTCCTCCTCCTTATCATGAGGAGCAGAATGACGTGGAGTGAAGACCATTTGGGATACAACCATGTGCCCCAATTAGACGCGAATATTCAGTATATGAGAAAACATCATTAATACAGAATCAAACTCTAATTAGAGAAGGGTTGTCAGAAAAATTAACAGCAATAAGTTCTGGTGCATTATTAGTCCCAGTAAGTATAGGTTCTATTGTTCCACTATACAATAAAAGACAATGAATTTCACAAAGTGCATACTTTAATCATCCACATCAAAAATGTGAGCGAAATTCACACCGTACAGAAAAAATGAATGTAAGGAATCATGGAGTGTCTAGAAGGAATGAATCATGTGAGTATAGTGAAAAAAATACAAATAATGGAAAAGGATTAGAACCATTAATTTGTATTTCAGACAATTCAGTTGAAAACCCAAAAAGAGGTTTACACATAGAACCAAGAAGAATGTTACAGATGGAGAGATGGATGACATTGTCATCAGGAGAGTCAATAGCAAGTGGAATTAGTGAAAAAACTGAGATCAGAACAGACTTCATCTTTAGGACCTTGTCCAGAAGAATTAGATGAGTGGATAAAATAAATTGCACCTGGTTGTAGCATACAGAAAAACTGTTCTATTTGAGATTGAGTATAGATGTGAGTATATTAAAAGTGGAAATAGAAGAAATGATACAAGGAACCATTAGTCCTGAGAGGTTAGCTAATTATCGAGATGAAGAATTGCTTTTTATGTGCAAAGATAGTACTCGGAAAGTGAGGAATACACTTGAGAAATTTGCTGAGATTGCACAAAAATTCAGGGGCCGATTCCGATCTCGGTCGGAGGCGCACCCAATAAAAAAAAATTCCCGACCGATCCGTACATCATTCCGAACGAGTAAGTACGATGCGCACAACAGCATAGAATCCGGCTGAGTCGAACTCACCCAATCCAGGTCCTGTTCTCCGACCGAGGCGAATCCGGTAACGCCGAATCGAGTTGCACGGAAGGGAAAATGCAGGCCCGTCTGGCCGGACAAGTACGATGCGTGTTCCGTACGCGCCGAACCCGTCGCTACGTCCGGCACGTCAAAGCTTCCGGGAGAGGCGCACATAAGCTCCGATTCGCGCCACAACACGATCCACGGCTACGAGGCGAACACGCCAGCGACGAGGACGACGCGAAGCAACGAGAAAGACGAACGAGACGAACCAACCATGAATCCCTTCGTTCCGATCCTACCAATATTCAACATTTACTACCGGAACAGGCACGGACGCGTACGGCGCAGAAGGTAAGTCAGACACCAAACACAAAAACATACAACACGTACACGACACATCACACACACACAGAGGGATGCAGAATTTACTTACACCAGCAAGCAGCACCATAGGGGCGGGATGCCCATCACCAATGCCACATATGCACACAGGGGCCTGGATGCGCACCACCACTACCACCCCTACCCAGGGGGCTGGATGCCAACCACTACTACCACCCTTAGCCATGGGGGTGCCAGATGCCTACCACTACTACCAACCTTGCAGGGGTGCCAGATGCCCACCACCTACCACCCTTACCCAGGGGGCTGGATGCCTACCACTACTACCACCCTTAGCCAGGGGGGCTGGATGCCTACCACTACTACCACCCTTAGCCATGGGGGTGCCAGATGCCTACCACTACTACCAAACATACCCAGGGGGTGCCAGATGCCCACCACCACTAACACCCTTAACCAGGGGGGGCTGGATGCCTACCACTACTACCACCCTTAGCCAGGGGGGCTGGATGCTTACCACAACTACCACCCTTAGCCAGGGGGGCTGGATGCCTACCACTACTACCACCCTTAGCCATGGGGGTGCCAGATGCCCACCACTACTACCACCCTTAGCCAGGGGGCTGGATGCCTACCACTACTACCACCCTTAGCCAGGGGGCTGGATGCCTACCACTACTACCACCCTTAGCCATGAGGGTGCCAGATGCCCACCACTACTACCAACCTTACCCAGGGGTGCAAGATGCCCACCACCACTACCACCCTTACCCAGGGGGCTGGATGCCTACCACTACTACCACCCTTAGCCAGGGGGCTGGGTGCGTACCACAACTACCACCCTTAGCCAGGGGGCTGGATGCCTACCACTACTACCACCCTTAGCCATGGGGGTGCCAGATGCCTACCACTACTACCACCCTTAGCCAGGGGGCTGGATGCCTACCACTACTACCACCCTTACCCAGGGGCTGGATGCCTACCACCACTACCACCCTTAGCCAGGGGGCTGGATGCCTACCACTACTACCACCCTTAGCCATGGGGGTGCCAGATGCCTACCACTACTACCACCCTTAGCCAGGGGGTGCCAGATGCCTACCACTACACCACCTCTTACCCATGGGGGCTGGATGCCTACCACTACTACCACCTCTACCCAGGGGGCTGGATGCCTACCACCACTACCACCCTTAGCCAGGGGGCTGGATGCCTACCACTACTACCACCCTTAGCCATGGGGGTGCCAGATGCCTACCACTACTACCACCCTTAGCCAGGGGGTGCCAGATGCCTACCACTACTACCACCCTTAGCCAGGGGGCTGGATGCCTACCACTACTACCACCCTTAGCCAGGGGGCTGGATGCCTACCACTACTACCACCTCTAGCCATGGGGGCTGGATGCCTGTCACTACTACCACCTCTACCCATGGGGGGCTGGATGCCTACCACCACTACCACCCTTAGCCAGGGGGCTGGATGCCTACCACTACTACCACCCTTAGCCATGGGGGTGCCAGATGCCTACCACTACTACCACCCTTAGCCAGGGGGTGCCAGATGCCTACCACTACTACCATCCTTAGCCAGGGGTGCCAGATGCCTACCACTACTACCACCCTTAGCCAGGGGGCTGGATGCCTACCACTACTACCACCCTTAGCCAGGGGGCTGGATGCCTACCACTACTACCACCCTTAGCCAGGGGGTGCCAGATGCCTACCACTACTACCACCCTTAGCCAGGGGGCTGGATGCCTACCACTACTACCACCCTTAGCCAGGGGGCTGGATGCCTACCACAACTACCACCCTTACCCAGGGGCTGGATGCCTACCACCACTACCACCCTTAGCCAGGGGGCTGGATGCCTACCACTACTACCACCCTTAGCCATGGGGTGCCAGATGCCTACCACTACTACCACCCTTAACCAGGGGGTGCCAGATGCCTACCACTACTACCACCCTTAGCCAGGGGTGCCAGATGCCTACCACTACTACCACCCTTACCCAGGGGTGCCAGATGCCTACCACCACTACCACCCTTACCCAGGGGGCTGGATGCCTACCACTACTACCACCCTTAGCCAGGGGGCTGGATGCCTACCACTACTACCACCCTTAGCCAGGGGGTGCTGGATGCCTACCACTACTACCACCCTTAGCCATGGGGGTGCCAGATGCCTACCACTACTACCACCCTTAGCCAGGGGGCTGGATGCCTACCACTACTACCACCCTTAGCCAGGGGGCTGGATGCCTACCACCACTACCACCCTTAGCCAGGGGGCTGGATGCCTACCACTACTACCACCCTTAGCCATGGGGTGCCAGATGCCTACCACTACTACCACCCTTAGCCAGGGGTGCCAGATGCCTACCACTACTACCACCTCTACCCATGGGGGATGGATGCCTGTCACTACTACCACCTCTTACCCAGGGGGGCTGGATGCCTACCACCACTACCACCCTTAGCCAGGGGGCTGGATGCCTACCACTACTACCACCCTTAGCCATGGAGGTGCCAGATGCCTACCACTACTACCACCCTTAGCCAGGGGGCTGGATGCCTACCACTACTACCACCCTTAGCCAGGGGTGCCAGATGCCTACCACTACTACCACCCTTACCCAGGGGGCTGGATGCCTACCACTACTACCACCCTTAGCCAGGGGCTGGATGCCCACCACTACTACCACCCTTACCCAGGGGGCTGGATGCCTACCACTACTACCACCCTTAGCCAGGGGCTGGATGCCTACCACTACTACCACCCTTAGCCTGTGGGGCTGGATGCCTACCACTACTACCACCCTTAGCCATGGGGTGCCAGATGCCTACCACTACTACCACCCTTAGCCTGTGGGGCTGGATGCCTACCACTACTACCACCCTTAGCCAGGGGCTGGATGCCCTACCACTACTACCACCCTTACCCAGGGGGGCTGGATGCCTACCACCACTACCACCCTTAGCCAGGGGGCTGGATGCCTACCACTACTACCACCCTTAGCCATGGGGGTGCCAGATGCCTACCACTACTACCACCCTTAGCCAGGGGGCTGGATGCCTACCACTACTACCACCCTTACCCAGGGGGCTGGATGCCTACCACCACTACCACCCTTAGCCAGGGGGCTGGATGCCTACCACTACTACCACCCTTAGCCATGGGGGTGCCAGATGCCTACCACTACTACCACCCTTAGCCAGAGGGTGCCAGATGCCTACCACTACTACCACCTCTACCCAGGGGGCTGGATGCCTGTCACTACTACCACCTCTACCCATGGGGGCTGGATGCCTACCACTACTACCACCCTTAGCCATGGGGTGCCAGATGCCTACCACTACTACCACCCTTAGCCAGGGGGTGCCAGATGCCTACCACTACTACCACCCTTAGCCAGGGGTGCCAGATGCCTACCACTACTACCACCCTTAGCCAGGGGGCTGGATGCCTACCACTACTACCACCCTTAGCCAGGGGGCTGGATGCCTACCACTACTACCACCCTTACCCAGGGGGCTGGATGCCTACCACTACTACCACCCTTAGCCAGGGGCTGGATGCCTACCACTACTACCACCCTTAGCCTGTGGGGCTGGATGCCTACCACTACTACCACCCTTAGCCATGGGGGTGCCAGATGCCTACCACTACTACCACCCTTAGCCTGGGGGTGCCAGATGCCTACCACTACTACCACCCTTAGCCAGGGGGCTGGATGCCTACCACAACTACCACCCTTACCCAGGGGGCTGGATGCCTACCACCACTACCACCCTTAGCCAGGGGGCTGGATGCCTACCACTACTACCACTCTTAGCCATGGGGGTGCCAGATGCCTACCACTACTACCACCCTTAGCCATGGGGGTGCCAGATGCCTACCACTACTACCACCCTTAGCCAGGGGTGCCAGATGCCCACCACTACTACCACCTCTACCCAGGGGGGCTGGATGCCTACCACTACTACCACCCTTAGCCATGGGGGCTGGATGCCTACCACAACTACCACCCTCACTCATGGGACTGGATGCTACCACTGACACCACCCTTAGCATGGGGGCTGATGCCTGTCACACACCTACCTGGAATGCAAGAAAAAGACATCCCCCAACACCATGACAAGCGTGTGTAGACTGTGTCAAATGCCTACAACACTGAACATGACTTTGAACATACAATGTGACCCCCTATCACATGTGCCACACATATATGTGTGTGGCCCCCACAATGCAAGCAGGCCATGACCATTGTGGCAATGGGGTCCAAACCCCATCATCACAGTGACCAAAAGGTAAGTGTGGGGTCCATAGCTGAAGCACATTTTGAACATTGTGGCAATGGGGTCCAAACCCCCATCATCACAGTGACCAAAAGGTAAGTGTGGGGTCCATAGCTGAAGCACATTTTGAACATTGTGGCAATGGGGTCCAAACCCCCATCATCACAGTGACCAAAAGGTAAGTGTGGGGCCCATAGCTGAAGCACATTCAGAACATTGTGGCAATGGGGTCTAAACCCCCATCATCACAGTCACCAAAAGGTAAGTGTGGGGCCCATAGCTGAAGCACATTTTGAACATTGTGGCAATGGGGTCCAAACCCCCATCATCACTGTGACCAAAATGCAAGTGTTGACAAAGAAAAAGCTGCAACTGCCAAACTGCATGGATGATTCCTGGTCACAGAACATAAAACACATCAGTGGCAAAGTAGTGCATGTGTCCCATTGCAACATAGATTGGGGAGGCAAATACTGCAGTGCAAATAAGACATACCTTTGGCCATGTGCAGACAAACAACACCCATGGGGGCTGACACTGTCAACATTCATCAATGACACAATGACAGAAGTGACCATCAGAATGCAGACCCACATATTTGCACCAATGGGCACACAAATGCAGATACCCTGTGGAGACTGTAGATGTGAGGTGAACAGATACCATACCATGGCAGCAATGGGACACACAAACCATGATCATTGTGCTGACCGATGACCTAGGAGTCCCAGGGACAGCAGGGGAAACCCACCAAACAACATACAGCCAATGGCACACCTAAGATATGACAATGCAGTGGTGCAGATGCACAAACACAAACAGGCAGACCCACACTGCACATCAAACACAACAGGTGAGGGGGTGTGCCAGTGTCCCCAGGCAACCACACAACACATGAGGAGGCCTGAATACCAATTACACAGATGTGCATACAGTGCCACACAAAGGTAACTCATGGATCCAAATCCCCTATGTGGGCAATCAGGCATTGTCAGATGAGAGGGAGCACAAATCACACATGTCACACAAGCATGTAGGAACAGCAACTGACACAGCAAGACACAGACACACCACAGCACTACCCCGAGGGCCCCCACAATGTGGTGACCCTGGGCTGCATTACAATCCCACTGTGATGACAAAGCTAAATGTCGTACACACTGTGAACCACAGTCATGTGTCCTGAGCAACAAACTACCATCACACCTACACAAGCACAAATCAATCAGCACGGCCAGTAAGCCAAGGCCAACATGGAGGCAGGGGTGTAGCCGGGCAACAACTCTCATCTGCACACACTCAACACCACACACCTCGACCTCCAACAATGTGCAGCAGTGAAGCACACATGCACTGGTGACATTGCACATGCACCCATGACAATCCCAGGGTGGTGGGTGGGAACCAAGGTGCAGAAACACATCACACATGGCCACTCAACAAGACTCCTGAATGTCTGACACACTGCACACTACGCTGTACATGGACATGACGGCAATACCACACCAACCAATGGGATCCCAGCCACAGTCACACACCAATGAAGAAGCCAAGGTCACCCACAAAGAACACACATAGACAACTACCAACATTGCAGCCCGGACCCTGAGGAGTGCCAGCAGTCACACACACAACGTGTCACAATCACTGAAAGATAACACAAACTGGAAATCACATGACAGGTGTAAACAACAAGTGCCAAGGGGAATCCTGACTGTGACCCATCTGCATCTGCACACAAACTCAGCCCTGACAGCAAACACACCTATGGGTGACACCCTGATGACCAGTAATGTGCCATGCACCCACATCACAGAGAACCCAGGGAGAAGACTTTGGGGGAACATAGGTCAACTCAGCAAGCATCACAAACAGGTACAACACTAGGGATCCCAGCATGCACAGCAAAACGGAAGTGAACACACAGACATGCTCATACAACACACACCTTGGGCGCAGGCAATGTCACAGGAGTACACACTGCCATGAGGGGACTCCACTCCTGTGTGAGGAAAGCTGTGCCATATGTTGCCTCAGTAGGGCCCCATCATGTCAGCTGAGCACTTGGTCACACAATCAACAATTAGCACCAAATGAAGGCTCCCGTCACATCAGCCTGGTCATGGGAGTGCCAACGAAATCATCAGCACAGATCCAACACACTTGTATAGCAATGTTGCACTGACAACACAGATGAGTCCTTCCCCATTGATGCCCAAACCTGCATGTCCAGTGGAGATGGCCACACGGTCAGGGAAGTAGACGAATTGAACAATGGCAGGCACAACAGATGTGCAGGGGTGGAAGCCACAGATGTGAAATTGCTAATGTAAGTAGGAAATCCCATTGCCAAATATTGAACACATGACACCCTCAGATGCTGCTAAGGATGACATGGATACACCACAGGATAGGACACATTCCCCCTGGACCACATGTGTTCCTGCACAGTAACACTTCATTATCATGAGACCAAATATCACCATCACTGCAGCAAGGGCATGGTTAGCATCATCAACAACATGTACATCAGAAGCAAAAGCACTAGAGAACAGAAAGTTGCTTTATTCAGCATATGTGTGTCCAAAAACTCAGAGAACAGTAATGCTCCAACAAAGGCCAATGGCCAGTCCATCAAGTAAGTCAATACAGGGTGACAGTGGCAGATGTCACCCTACGCATGCCTGCACTGCACAAAACCAGGGACAATCCACTAGGAGGGGCAACCGGGGGCAGGCCAGGCACCGCAGGGACAGGATCAGGGCTCACCAGGAGGAGGCAGGGAAGGGGTGGTGGGTGCTGGAGAGCCACTGACAACTGCAGTGGAGGTGTCTGACATGGTGTGTGCCGGCACAACTGGGGGCATGACTCAGATGTTGTGGGTGCCGGCACGACTGCAGTGGACCCTGCAGATGGAGTGGACAGGTCCGCCACTGCAGTGCCCAAGTCAGACAGGGTGGTAGTGGACTCCACTGCAGTGCCTACCTCCAGGGGAGGAGAATGGGGAACAGGCAAGGTGGGCTGGACAGAGGGGAGGACACCCTCACCACATCAGTGGCACAGACAAGCGCAGCGGGGGTGTGGTGCCGGGAGAGCAAGTGGCAGGGGGAGAAGGCCGGATCCTCTTGGGGATGGTATATCTGTGGGTGGGGGAACCTGGGGCAGGGTGTGGTGGGGGCACCTGTGGAGTGGGGGCCTGAGGGATGGAGGAAGGAGACCTGGTGCCTGAGCTGCAGGGCGGCAGCGGGGTCTTGCTCTTACGACTCCGGGGGACTTGCGGGTGGGGGCCTCAGTCTGTCTGTGCCTGGGGAGGGTGTCCGGGGGCGAGGGGCACTCTGCTCCATGTGGGTGGGCTTCCTCTTCCCCCTGGATGCTGGAGCAGCTGGATCGTAGGGGATGAGGCCGAGGTCACAGAGGAAGAGCCACTGTGACTTTGGGGTTGCAGGTGAGGCAAGGGAGGGTGCTTTGGAGGGAGAGGCAACTGAGGACTGTGCAGTGCTTGTGGATGCGTGTGTGTGTTCCAGGGCCCCATCCCCTGTGAGTCTGGTTTCAGTCCCCTGACTGTGCGTGCGTGTGCATTTTGTTTGTGGCGTGTGTGTCTGTGTGCTGGACGTGTGTGTGCTGATGTGTGCCTGTGCCGGTGTGTGTGTGCTTGGGACGGGTAAGGTGCTGGGGAGTGTGGATGGAGCAGAGGCAGGAGGGGTGAGGGACTGTCTGAGGAGGGACACTGCTGCCGTCAGGTAGGAGTCCATGGACCTATTGCCCCTCTGTAGGTCAGACATGCCCAATGAGATGCCCTCCATGAACGACACCAGCTGAGTCAACAGAGCGGTGTGCGCATGGAGGACACTCAGCATGGCTGTCTGCCCTACATGGAGCTGGCGAAGGAGGTACACAGACTCCTCACTCAGGGCAGCAGGGGACACAGGGGCAGGGGGTGCGGTGCCTGGCCTGAAGGAGACACGCTCCCGAACATGGGAGCCTCCACGGACCTGGGGAATGGGAGCCGATGGGAGGGCGGTGGTGGTGCTGGTGGTGGCGGGGACAGCAACACTAGCTGGGGTGTGGTGGCTGCTGACACCCGCCTCCATAAGGGAGTCATCCTCCGAGCCGCTGTGGTCCTCAGCTGAGGTGGATGCTGCTGAGGACTCCTCGGTGTGGCTCCCTCGCCCTCCGTGCCACTGGGTCCCTCCGACCACTCCTCGGCTGCTGACCCAGTCTGGCTCTCCGGCTCCTCCTGGTCCGTGGAGCTGTCCCCTTCCGTGGCCGTGGATGTATCTGCAATCAATGGGGAAACAGACAGACATCAGTCACCTGCACCAAACGCACACACCACTGTGAGCACAGCACATTACAGAGCAAGCCCTGGCATCATTAGTTGAACATTGCTAAAAGTGCCCTAACTGAACAGGAGAAGCCAATTGTCAGTCTGATGCCAACCATGGCACTCACATCCCACATGGCCTTGCACCCATCTGTCTGGTGTCTGTTGGATAGCAACACCCCAGTGTGGACACATGCACCACCTACACAGTAGTTGGACAGTGCAGAGGACACGGTGTAGCATGTGGACATGCACACATCACAACTCTTGCCACTGAGTCAGTACAGGTTTCCGGATGAAAGGGATGCCCAGAGTCAAATAGGAAATGCATGTGATGCATACCAGCGACAGACACCATGATGCACCCATGTCCTGATAGCCATCGCCACAATGGTGTGCATGTAGCACATGTCAGTCCCCTGCAGGATCACCAATAAGTAGACACATGCCATGGCGGAGGCATGACTGCTAAGTCATACATCACTGTCTCAGTGATGTATGACTTGGCAGCCAGACAACAACACTCTGCACTGTGTCACAATAGTAGGTCATGGGGAATGCAAGTCCTGGAGCTGCACAAGTGCACATGTACATCCCCCACACAACACATCATCTTAACCCTCATCTGTCCAGGTCATACCGATTGGACATATGGGAGACCTGTGACACTACCCTCTGAACCTGAGCTCCTCGCAATCTGCTGTGAATGGGAAACAGCTGCCTGAACTTCACATTCGCATACCCCAGTCTGCACGGGCAGCTGATCAAACACCTATGTGACACACAAGTATCGTCTCCTATGGTCACATCTCCAGTGGCATGCTGAGCCCCTACCGAGAAACACCCCAGCAGTCCTGGCAACAAATCCACAGCACACTGACACAGAGGCAGACACCTGAGGGGTCAAATCACTGCGCACAATGTGTCAGCTGATACACGGGAGTGGGAGTACAGGTGTATTGGAT
Organism: Calotriton arnoldi; assembly: GCA_963921515.1. Taxonomy (NCBI): domain Eukaryota; kingdom Metazoa; phylum Chordata; class Amphibia; order Caudata; family Salamandridae; genus Calotriton; species Calotriton arnoldi. Next base: position 8,998 of record CAWUFW010001945.1, on the reverse strand, counting down.
GGGCTGGAGTAGGCATGACTGTCCTGCCCCACATGAATGAGGGATGAGCCCTGGACAGTGGATAGCTGGCTATGTATGTGTGACACACGTAATCTGCACACTCCTGGGGCCCAAACATTGTTCCCAACCGCTGCATGGGTGTGTGCCAGATACCCCAGGCACATGTGGTGGCTCAGCTCAGCAAGTGGACCGCATATCAAAGCAACACGCAGATTATATGTCCAAACACAGGCATTGTGTGAACAATGGACCCACCCATGATGCCCACAACAGAGTTAGGGAAACAGATGCTGTCCCCCACCTTGAGTGAAGCAAACTGCAAGGACACAGTCCCAAGTGACACAATTCCCTGAATGTAAGGGCCACACCTGGGTATCAGATGAGGAGTGGGCAGTGCACAATAGAGGGACATGGCTCCTGGACAACATGACTGCTGTACTGTGGCAGTTTAACCAGGCCAGAGGAGGGCACATAGCATGTGATACAGAGTTCACAGTGCAGTCTTTGACTCACCCCCTCCTTGCTGCTGTCTGGCCTTCAGCTGCCCATCCAGGTCTGGAAACACCACCGCCAGGATCTGGAGCATGTGGGGGTCAGGGTCCGTGTTCCGCCCCTCCTGCGAGGAGGCGACAGCTTCAGCTGGACCCGTGCAATCCTCCGGGTCCAGCCCCGAAGGTCCTGCCACCTCTTCTGGCAGTTGCGGATCCGGCGCTTGTAGACCCCCACGGACCGGACAGCCCGGACGATGTCCTTCCAGATCTCCTGCTTCCGATGGGCATTAACCTGTGAGGATGACAAAGTGAAAAGGCCATTACTACACATGCAACATATCCGTGCATGACACAGTTGTATATACATGTCTCAATCACAGGGGCACATGATGTACACAGGCAGTGCAACGCTGCCCATGGACAGTTTGCCAGAAGTCACTACATGGTATCATTGCATGGGAAGTAAAACCTTGTTCAAATGCACTGTCACTGCACCGTACCTGTCCAGTGCATGTCACTACACACTATGGGGGTGACAACTACTCAGTGAGCCTGCTAGCCAGTGGCGTGCAGACTTTCAGCCTTGCTAGTCACACAAAATGCACATTCAGAAAGGCAGTGCACAGAACACTCACCTGCTCCCCTGGTGTCCCATACAGCTTGCTGTACTGTGGAAGTAGGCTGTCCAGCAGGGCCTGGTTCTCCTCAAGGCTGAAGGCTGGTGCTCTCTCCACAGTACATGCCATTGCAGGGTCCAGAGGGGGCAGAGACAGCAGCAGTGCAGTGGCAGATGTCGTCCTGGAGCATGCAGTGCAGGCAAGTGAGCTCTCAGGGGAACAGCCAGCAATATATATGTGCTGCAGAGGCAGATACTGTCCCATGTGTCCAAAGTGATAGGTCCAAGTCGTTTGCATCTTCTGAATCTGGCCAATCCATGGAATAGCAGCACCAATACACGCCCACAGCATCCTTCAAATCTTCAACTCCATGGCATACATGATTTTGCAACATTGTTGTGGGTGACCAACTGAATTTCCAGCAACCGACTCGTTCGAATTTCGAAAACGCGTCCGTTGCCAGGCTAGGCCATTGACAATGGGTGCGCACCGATCGGTCCATTGCGGTTCAACGCGTACAGGGTACAACGCGTACCGCGCACATTGAATGCAATGGGCCGGCCGGGTGCACCGATCGGTCCATTGCGGTTCAACGCGTACAGGGGTACAACGCGTACCCGCACACATTGAATGCAATGGGCCGGCCGGGTGCACCGATCAGTCCATTGCGGTTCAACACGTACAGGGGTACAACGCGTACCCGCGCACATTGAATGCAATGGGCCCGCCGGGTGCACCGATCGGTCCATTGCGGTTCAACGCGTACAGGGGTACAACGTGTACCCGCACACATTGAATGCAATGGGCCGGCCGGGTGCACCGATCGGTCCATTGCGGTTCAACGCGTACAGGGGTACAACGAGTACCCGCGAACATTGAATGCAATGGGCCGGCCGGGTGCACCGATCGGTCCATTGCGGTTCAACGCGTACAGGGTACAACGCGTACCCGCACACATTGAATGCAATGGGCCGGCCGGGTGCACCGATCGGTCCATTGCTGTTCAACGCATCCCTGTACAAGTGACTGGCATATGTCACCATGCCTGTCTCAGATGAACATATGCCAGCCACAAATAGCTCCCAGGGAGTGAGGGGCACACCTACAACACCACAGCCTGTCCAAACTGTATCATAAGGCATGTAAGGCTGCATTTCCTATTGTGTGTATGTTGGTGTACATGTTGTCCTGTGGGTGTCACCTGGGGGCAGCCACCCCCAGGCTGTGCACGTGTTCATGGGGACAGGATCCTGGGTGTTACGTGTACATGACCACTGTGATGTGCAACTGTTCATATCTGAGCATGTGCCATGGTCACATTTCACGGTGGTGTATGTGTATGTCATGTCACATACCCCGTGAGTCCCATGTGGGACGGTATGTTTGAGCCAGGGTGACCCAGTGGCACAATAGTGATGGTCCTCCACAGTCTGTGTGCATGTAGTGTTTACAATGTCTCTGATTTCATGTGCACAATGGGAGACAGTCTCCACATCCACGTTGTGTGTGCATGGACTTTGATGTTGTGCATGTGTGTGTCACAGACGTCCATGTCTGTCCTGCAGAGGCAAGTAGAACCACTACCTGTGGGGGTCATGGTTGTTTTGCTGTGGTGTATACATGATACTCCATGTAATGCCAGTGTCCATGTGGCAATACAGGGTCCCTGGTAATGTACCTGTCGTTGAGCTGTGATGCCTGGGGCACATCTGTCCTCACATGTCACTGTGGGGGGTGATTGTGACATGGCAGCAGGAGATGGAAACTGTGATACAGCCTCATGATAACCAATGGGCCAACCTGGGACTTATTGATGCCACTTGTTGAACCGTGATGACAGATGTTGGCCATGTATGTACCATACATGTCCTTACGGAACTGCACACTTCATGTAGTTGTGCCTCATAATGATGTATGATGTGATATTGAGTGTGTTCAATGCCGCATATGTGGGGTGACTGACAATCTTGCTTTCTTCTCCTCTGCACTGCAGGGCTCCTGCTGTCCATATACCATTCCCAGACCTGGCAACGATGGTGGAACGGGACAGCATCCGATGGTACCGCTTCACCAGGCAGCTGATTGAGGATTTGGCAGTGCAGTTGGCCTCACATTTGCAGCCTGACCGGCCGTATCCTACAGCGCTGACCCCCAAGGTGAAGGTGATGGCAGCCCTACACTTCTTTGCCACCGGTACCTTTCAACATACTGTGGCGACTGCTGGTGGGATGTCACAGACCATGTTCAGCCGTGTGCTCTGCGATGTTTTGGAGGCAATGTTGCTATACCTGAACCGGTACATCTATTTCCCTAGACTGCAACGACTCACTGACGTGAAGAGTGACATCTATGCCCTGGGGAGGATGCCGCATGTCATTGGCTCCATTGATGGGACACATGTGGCTTTGGTACCACCACAGGCACATGAACAGGCCTACCGTAACCGCAAACACTACCACTCGGTCAATGCACTGGTGGTGTGTCTTGCAGATATGACCATCTCACACGTGTGTGCCCGTTTCCCTGGTTCAGCACACGATGCCTTTGTGATGAGGAGTAGTCGCATCCCCAGGATGATGGCACAGATGCAGAACCAGCGTGCCTGGCTTGTCGGTGTGTACTGACTTTGTGCCATTGTGTGTGATCTGATATGTAGTATTCCGCCCACTTTTCCAAGTCAGCTAATGTGCACTTGTCTGTCCGTAGGTGACTCGGGATACCCCAACATGCCGTGGTTGCTGACACCCCTCAGGAACCCTGTGACACCAGCCCAGATGCGCTACAATGAGGCACATGGTCGGACCAGGAGAGTGATTGAGCGGACATTTGGTCTCCTGAAGAGCCGCTTCCCCTGCCTCGATAAGACAGGAGGGTCCCTCCCATATACCCCAGCGAAGGTGTGCAAGATTATCATCGTCTGCTGCATGCTCCACAACCTGGTAGTGCGGAAGGAGTTGCCTCTCATCCAGGATGACAATGACCAACATCCGCCACCTGTGGAGGATCCTGGCCTGGACCACGATGCCAGTGATGATGATGATGATGGTGATGTCCGCACACAGCTCATCACCAACTTCTTTAGCTGAATGTGAGTATCCTGAGGTGTCATGTCAATGATGTGAGTTGGCATGATATGTGTAGGTGGTGCTCTGGTGCTGTTGGAGTGTGTCCATGGGCTACTTGACTGGATGTGTGTAGCGATGTGTGCTTACAGGTGGTCTGTACTCCCCAACAGTGTTGACATGCTGACTTGGTTCTGGGTGGGTATCTTGTAACATGTATTGTGCATGAGTTTTGCTGTTCTGTCCTGTTCTCCATTGCTTTTGACTGTGTGTCATTTCTGTCCTTCACAGGGTACTTTCAGATTTGTTTGGTCAACTGTGTCCACCGACGACGTCATTGTACTTCCAGGGTGGTAGCTGTTGTGTCCCTACAGGTGATGTGCGCCACACCCATGGACTTCCTTCCTTCTACAGTTGTTGACTGTGTGCCCGCTGCCAGGTGGGATTACCTTGCATCTGTAGTGGTTACGACATGTTGCAACTGTGTAATAAACCTGTGCTTCACTTTGTGATGTGCATTGTCTGTGGTCACACATTTGACTGCCATTTGCTTACTGAACCTGTGGGCTACTTGACTACAACTGGGAATAGGTGTGGTGTATGTGCATTGCACCGTCTTTCCTGGCAACATCAGTGTAGGCAATGAGTCAGATGGCCTAGGTGTGTATGTGTTGTGTAGCCCTGGTGGTGTGTCTCCCTCATATGTGTCACGTTGCCATTACTCACATGCCTGTGTTGTAATTGCTGTTGCAGTTCGCATACACAGTGTAATTTTGCAGTTCATCATCCCCATGACAGCACCCACGTTGGAATCACAAAAGAGTCAAGTATGGTGTATTAGTGTGTTTATTGTGATACATTTGTGTGAATAGTGCATAGGATGGTTAGTGCTGTACATTTATATTGCAATCAGAAGTTCCTAGATGAATTGAAAGTCCTGGTAGACAAAATCCCCAGTATCGGGGCCACAGTTGTCTGAGACATTGGTCCAACTTGTACTCCCCATGTCATGTGTGGGAGTTGTGTTGCCGTCAACAGGGTGAACAGTTTGCGCACAAAGGTGAACATCCAGAACAGGTTCAGGCTTCCTGGGGGTTGCACTTGGCCATCGGCCTCTCACTTGCCCCTCCTCGGACGGCCCCTCTTCTTTGGGGGGCCCTCAAGTACAGGCTGCTGCGGTGCAGGGGACTCTCCGCCAGAGTCATCCTCCCTCCCTGTGGCAGTTGCAGTTGTTTCAGCACCAGATGTTGTTGGCACACAGGGAGGTGTAGACTGGTTGCTGGTCATCTGGTGGAGGCATTGTAATATGTCCCTATGCACCGCCGTCATCTCTTGCAGTGTGTCCCACTTGGACTCCACGCGGGACATGTGTGAGTCCAAGCGGGCATGATGGGCAGCCTGCTGCTGTTTAATGTCCCTGAGGAGCCCCCTACCTGGCTGAGATCTCCGGTGCTGGACTGGTACGCATCGGCTATGCGTGCCAGTTGTGGGTCATCATGCACACCAGACACCTCTGCAAGCAGCGACCTCTGTCTCTCACCCCTCCCACCACCCCTGCCGACATGTGCAGTGCGTGCAGTGGCACGCACAGATGACCCTGGTCCCCCTTGGGGGTTGGTGGTGGTAGTGGTGTCCATGGCCCCACGTTGGTCCAGGGTCCCTGTGCTGGTGGTGCTCCTTGTTCTGTCCATGTCGGCAGGGATGGTATTTGTGGTGACAGTTGTTGGAGGGGTGGGTGCAGGGGGTGCAGCTGGTGGTCCTGCTGGTGCTGCAGCTGGTGGTCCTGCTGGTGCTGCATGTTGACTTGCACCGGAGGTGCCAGGTTGGTCTTCTTCATCCGAGGAGGGCAGAGGCTGTTCAACACCAGTGAGCTCCGTATCCTCTTGAGCCTGGGACTCCTCAGCGTCTGCTGCTGTGTCCCCATCATCACCTGTTTTTGGGAGACACACACAATGTATGTTATGTTTCTGCAGGCATCAATGGTTGACACACCTGACAGTTGTGACTGTGCCTCTGGGTGCGGGCCTGTACATTGCATTGTCCTAAGTTGTCACAGTCAGGGGTTGATATTGGTGTAGCACATTGTCCTGCATTATTTGGGCATTTCTATGTATTTTTGGGGTGTGAACATGGTCTGCATTGGTTGTATTTGGTTGACAGCCGGCCCTCCTTCCCACCCAGCCAGTCAGTTATCCCACCATGGACTGTGCTTGCATTGCAGGGAGTGAAAGTTGACCTTGCCAGGTAGGTCGCTCCCCCACCACACAGCCCCGCCTGTGTTGGCCGCCCGCTGCTGCTGCTGGTAAGATCGCCGTTCCGCTTGTGGCCTCGGTGCCCGCATTTCTTGCTTGTCTCCCCTTTTCCTTCTGTACCCCTCGCTGCCCCATTTGCATTGTGCCCGTATTTGTGTCTGCTTTTCTCTCCCCATTTTCCCTTCTGTACCCCTCGCTGCCCCATTTGCATTGTGCCCGTATTTGTGTCTGCTTTTCTCTCCCCATTTTCCCTTCTGTACCCCTCGCTGCCCCATTTGCATTGTGCCCGTATTTGTGTCTGCTTTTCTCTCCCCATTTTCCCTTCTGTACCCCTCGCTGCCCCATTTGCATTGTGCCCGTATTTGTGTCTGCTTTTCTCTCCCCATTTTCCCTTCTGTGCCCCTCGCTGCCCCATTTGCATTGTGCCCGTATTTGTGTCTGCTTTTCTCTCCCCATTTTCCCTTCTGTACCCCTCGCTGCCCCATTTGCATTGTGCCCGTATTTGTGTCCGTTTTCTCTCCCCTTTTTTCCTTTTGTGCCCCCGCTGCCTCTCGACATTCCCGCCGCTGCGTCCCTGCGGCCCCGCCCCCTGTCTGCCCATTCGCTGACCCTGCCTCCCGCCTCCCAGCTGCTCCTCCCTCCCACCTCCCCATAAATGGCGGCCGCTGCGCGTGAGGAGGGCGACCCTTGACCTTGCCAGGTAGGTCGCTCCCCCACCACACAGCCCCGCCTGTGTTGGCCGCCAGCTGCTGCTGCTGGTAAGATCGTCGTTCCGCTTGTGGCCTCGGTGCCCGCATTTCTTGCTTGTCTCCCCTTTTCCTTCTGTACCCCTCGCTGCCCCATTTGCATTGTGCCCGTATTTGTGTCTGCTTTTCTCTCCCCATTTTCCCTTCTGTGCCCCTCGCTGCCCCATTTGCATTGTGCCCGTATTTGTGTCTGCTTTTCTCTCCCCATTTTCCCTTCTGTACCCCTCGCTGCCCCATTTGCATTGTGCCCGTATTTGTGTCTGCTTTTCTCTCCCCATTTTCCCTTCTGTACCCCTCGCTGCCCCATTTGCATTGTGCCCGTATTTGTGTCTGCTTTTCTCTCCCCATTTTCCCTTCTGTGCCCCTCGCTGCCCCATTTGCATTGTGCCCGTATTTGTGTCTGCTTTTCTCTCCCCATTTTCCCTTCTGTACCCCTCGCTGCCCCATTTGCATTGTGCCCGTATTTGTGTCTGCTTTTCTCTCCCCATTTTCCCTTCTGTACCCCCTCGCTGCCCCATTTGCATTGTGCCCGTATTTGTGTCTGCTTTTCTCTCCCCATTTTCCCTTCTGTACCCCTCGCTGCCCCATTTGCATTGTGCCCGTATTTGTGTCTGCTTTTCTCTCCCCATTTTCCCTTCTGTACCCCTCGCTGCCCCATTTGCATTGTGCCCGTATTTGTGTCTGCTTTTCTCTCCCCATTTTCCCTTCTGTGCCCCTCGCTGCCCCATTTGCATTGTGCCCGTATTTGTGTCTGCTTTTCTCTCCCCATTTTCCCTTCTGTACCCCTCGCTGCCCCATTTGCATTGTGCCCGTATTTGTGTCTGCTTTTCTCTCCCCATTTTCCCTTCTGTACCCCTCGCTGCCCCATTTGCATTGTGCCCGTATTTGTGTCTGCTTTTCTCTCCCCATTTTCCCTTCTGTGCCCCTCGCTGCCCCATTTGCATTGTGCCCGTATTTGTGTCTGCTTTTCTCTCCCCATTTTCCCTTCTGTGCCCCTCGCTGCCCCATTTGCATTGTGCCCGTATTTGTGTCTGCTTTTCTCTCCCCATTTTCCCTTCTGTGCCCCTCGCTGCCCCATTTGCATTGTGCCCGTATTTTTGTCTGCTTTTCTCTCCCCATTTTCCCTTCTCTACCCCTCGCTGCCCCATTTGCATTGTGCCCGTATTTGTGTCTGCTTTTCTCTCCCCATTTTCCCTTCTGTGCCCCTCGCTGCCCCATTTGCATTGTGCCCGTATTTGTGTCTGCTTTTCTCTCCCCATTTTCCCTTCTGTACCCCTCGCTGCCCCATTTGCATTGTGCCCGTATTTGTGTCTGCTTTTCTCTCCCCATTTTCCCTTCTGTGCCCCTCGCTGCCCCATTTGCATTGTGCCTGTATTTGTGTCTGCTTTTCTCTCCCCATTTTCCCTTCTGTACCCCTCGCTGCCCCATTTGCATTGTGCCCGTATTTGTGTCTGCTTTTCTCTCCCCATTTTCCCTTCTGTACCCCTCGCTGCCCCATTTGCATTGTGCCCGTATTTGTGTCTGCTTTTCTCTCCCCATTTTCCCTTCTGTGCCCCTCGCTGCCCCATTTGCATTGTGCCCGTATTTGTGTCTGCTTTCTCTCCCCATTTTCCCTTCTGTACCCCTCGCTGCCCCATTTGCATTGTGCCCGTATTTGTGTCTGCTTTTCTCTCCCCATTTTCCCTTCTGTACCCCTCACTGCCCCATTTGCATTGTGCCCGTATTTGTGTCTGCTTTTCTCTCCCCATTTTCCCTTCTGTGCCCCTCGCTGCCCCATTTGCATTGTGCCCGTATTTGTGTCCGTTTTCTCTCCCCTTTTTCCTTTTGTGC